>OY728120.1:878467841-879842841 GCA_963277665.1 Viscum album | reverse complement strand
CTGCGCGTGGGCTATTGGCTACGCACGCTGAGCAGGGTGTAGAGGAGGGAAAAGGGGTCGTGCACTATTGCAGGCCGAAGGCAGTTGGAGGTCGGGTGGGCTGGCTACTACAGCGGAGAACCGAGAGGGAACTAAGGATTCAGGGAAGTAGTGATAAAGGAGGGATGTGAGATAATGCTGGGCAGTGGATGCTGCGGTAGGAGGGTCATGCTTGCAGGGAGGCTGAGGGTGGGTGGGGAGGAGTCGGGGCCTGCTCGCAGGATGCTGAAGAAGAGAGGAAGAGGGAGGCGGATCAAGGGTGTCTGTCAACTAGGCCACGGGTTAGAGTGAGGGGATGAAGAGAGGGGCACTGTTGTTGACAACGGACAAAGGAGGAGGCGCCGAGTCGTACGGGAGAGAAGAGCAGGGTGGGGGAACACCCGCCTGGAAGATAGGAGAAAGGAGGAGAAATAAAAATAAGGGGAAGAAAGGTGGGATTAAAAAACTAAAACAAAATGAAAAGTAAATAAAAAAGAAAAAAAAGAATAATACTAAACTAATAATAACAATAATAATATTAATAATAATATTAGTAACCATTAATAATAAATTAAAATATAAAAATAATCATTGGATTCATTTAATTTTAATAATAATAAAAATAACGAAAAGCCACGCAGTTGTAGGGGTGAAGCCACGCGGTGTCGTGGTTCACCCGTGCGTCCAACAACGTCACCCAAAACACATGGTTTTTATCAAAAGTCTTGAAACCTCATCTGAAACTCACCCAGGTCCTCAAAAAAAAAATCAATGTAGAAAAATAAGTAGAATAAATTAATATCAGGGGTCAGGGTGTGACATGAATCTCTATCATGTATGGACTAAATTATTTCCTTATATTGGATAAAAATATAATTTCATGATAATAAAATAAAAATGTCATCAAAATAACTGATCAACCCTTATAGTTATGTAATTCCTAAAATATTGGAAAAACTGTAAGGCTCTCCTACATGTTGGCGATTATGCATTACGAATGATACACCTGTATATTGATGATTACCTATCTTATGTATGAAGCAAGGGTTCGAGAAAGAAGAAAGAATTTCATTTTACCCAACTCCCCAATTATAAAGGACAACCAATAGTGACATCCTGATATATCATTTATTATATCCATCTCTTAGAAGAATCTCTAATCATGAATGGTGGAACTATAAGAATAAGTTAGCATTAAATATTCTCCACAAGTCCCATGAATGATGAGAATAATCCATTGGAAGTCTCATGAATGTGGTATTTTTGAATATTGAGAAAGAGTCACATTTAACATAATCCAAAAAATAAAAACAATTACATCAGATGATTGTATCCCATGTGTTGTACATACGGTGAAGTAGGAACATACTTGAAAAAAATGGTAAGATAAATAATTAATTCATGGAAGGTGTAATTTTATCAATATAAGAGTTGCTCTAACCACAGGGATGTGATTTTTTAACAGAACATATCCCCATAATTCAAGAAAATCTAGTCTAAAAGGTTTCATTAGTGGAGTTTGAATAATCCTAGTCCACATGGATGGGGAAATTTATAACTCATCCTCCTCCCAATGGTGGTCAGTCATTTCTAGATTTGGAGGAATTCTCAAAGAAGAACCCCCATAGTTTTTCCCATTTCATTACCCTATATACTTGATCATAACATGAATAATGAAATAATTTGTAGATTCTCTATGAATAACCCTTTACAAGGAGTCACTAAGGGGTTCATTGTTGCATAAGATAATGCCCTATAGGGGGTTCAAATAGAATAATACAAAAATTACACAACCACCCCTAAAGATCATTGTACATTATGTCGTTATCCTCAACAAAACCAACCCACATACCATTTGAGTACTAATTTGAAATGAAAAATACATTATAAATTGGTAAACACAATTTTCACCACTTAAAAAGATTCTACTGAAAATGAACATGATATAATAAAAAATTTAATGACCTAAAACACTACTACATGAACATTGTCTTTGATATCATGTATGCCATGGAGGACCAAGCACATAAAAGAATTTAATATCATGATGCTTTAAAACATATTTACTATTTCAAATAAAAATAATATAAGATATTGATTTCAATGAATGTTATCAAAATTTATCATGCATCAAATGAGATAATAAGAATCATCAATTACTTGTGAGGCCTAGTTTTACAAAATACTAATCTATTATTAAAATATATTTTTTAATAGAATGAGACATAAAAAAATTGTTAAAATTATAGATTTTGAATATAATTGAATAACTAATTAGAATATATATATCATATCATCAGTCATATATTGTTTTTCTACCAATAGATTTTATAGGTATAGTATATGAACAAACCCAATATTAAACATACAAAACTATATTTTTATATGGTCACTTTTACTAACTTTTAATGGTGGTAACATTTTAAATCCCATGTTTGGAAAAATAATAAATTTTATATTTTAAAATAAAATAATTTATTGAAAATTTAACATCAAAACTATGTACTCTGATGTTTTGGTATTTTTCTGTGACATTTTATTTTTTAATTAATAGTTATGAAATAGTGAATTCCAATTCAAAATAGCTTTTTAATTTAATTTTTTATATGGATAAATTATATTGAAATTTTTTATTATAGAAATACTAGATAAATTTTATATAATGGTATCCCTTTTATGTCGTTAAAATTAATTTCACTATGAAATTTGATATAAGAACATATAAATCTTTTGAAAATATTTACATTAATAACCCACTTTTATGTTCTATCAATGGGATTAAATTTAAATAAATTGTACCATATATTTTATTGGAATTTAGAAAATGGATTTCATATTTGGAATTAGAATAATTAATAATTAATAATAATTTCAGATTATTTATTTCCAAAAGTGATTTTTAAAGGTCATTATAATTACTAAAAGTGATATATGGAAAAATTAGCTTAACAAGGAACTAAATTGTAAACATAATGGAAAAATTGTCATAGAATCTTATTGAATGGGAATTTAATGTTCTTATTTATTCTATATAATACCATTTATCTAATTTTTATTATTATTAGAGAAACATCACAAATAAAAAATATTGTTGGAATTCGCCCTTTCAAAAATTTATAAGAATTCCAATCCTCAACCACTATAAAAGGCACTCATTCCATCCACGCATTCATACCTATTTTAACATTATATAAAAAAAACTATATTAAAATAAGAACCCAATATCTTTCCACTCATCTTATTTTAATCTTATTTTAATGAAATCCATCCAAGGAGGTATTTTGTTATAAACTAAATGGAGTTACCTAAAATGAGGTAACAATTTTTAATGTGCATATGTGTTCTACTGGTTTCTTCACCAATTTTTCTCCCCATGTTTAAATAATATCCTCACTATCCTAAATATATATTTATAAGTTGTTATTAAAATTTGTACATATAATTATATACACATTCATCTAATGAGCAAAGAAAATATCATTCGTGTGTACGGTGTACTACCCCCTTGGGAAATGATGATTGTGCTTTCGTAGAGTACGACCTCTCATGGTGGGAATAATGATTTAAATAATATTTTTATATGATATATTTGAAATATATAATATCTTTATAAATCTTTATTTTTATATAACACATACCTTTATGTATTCCATTTTGGTGAGAATATCATAACATAGTTTTTGTAAGTGTTATCTAATGCCCCCTCAAAGCGATATGATATATTCATGTTATTCATAGATTTTATAAATAATGATTTTAACTAAAATATGTGAAATATATGAAATAAATTTGATAATATAATAATAAAATACTTATATATCTTTTAATTTTCATTCTTTTAAAAGGATACGAAAATGGATGTAGCGTTATTTTGTTCTTACGACATACATTCTCCATTAACGGTGTATTTCATTTACTATCTGAAAACTTTATTTGTTATTATAAATAAATATCTAATGGATATATTTGATATTTGAATAATGTTTTAAATTATTTAAATTATTATATAATTATTTAATTAATAATAAGAATATGTGACATATCAAAACATATTCGAAAAGCATGGCAATTGACACCCAAAATAGTAAAAATAATTTATGATTTTTAATAAATAGGTAATATGATATTATAAGAATATAATATATATGATATTATAAATTGGATTATAGTCCTATTATAAGTTATTAACATGTTTAGAATCATCATAAAAGAGTCTAAGGGAAGAAAAAAAAATACAAATACTAGGTAAGGGATTCTTGTCCTAGTTTTCTTTCTACGAGGCATAAACCATTTTGAACAATTATTATATTTTGTGTTGTATATTTTTAACCTATAGTATTTTAAATAATGAATGTAATTATACTCATGGTATTTAGTGTTTAAATAGAAATTTTTTTTTTCAAATTATTATAATTCAAAATGTACTATGAATTAAATGATTTTCGTCTCAATTTCATTTTAGTAAGGAATAATATAATGTTATGAACCTAGTTTCTTTTAGATGGAGTACATACCGCCCATTATAAATTTAATATCATGAATACTTAATTAATGAAGATATTTTGAGTTTTAATTTTAATTATATAATTTAATTGGATTTGAACATAATGTTACCAAGTGGTAATGAAATTTCATAACTCAATTCATTTTCATTGGGTTATATTAATTATTCACTGTCGTTAATATTGTATGAAAATGTTTATAATTAATTTTAAAATATATTAATTTATTTCAGAATATTATATGAGTATTTAATATTGATACATATAATCATTTCATTTATTAAATCTAATATAAATGTTATGATCATTTTAATTGTTTTTTCACAATCTCATATTATTCTAGATTTATTATTCTTGAAGATACATTAATGGAATTTATTTGACAATTGTTCAATGAATGTATTATATTATTGTTTATTTATAATTATTTTACTTTTATGAAGTCACATTAAAATTTTTACACTCATCCGTATTAAATTTTCTTTATAAAATGTTTTTATGAAAACAACAATTTAGATCACATTTTTGACAGAGAACATGTTTTTTTCCTAAAAAAATATTTTATAGACAGTTTTAATATTTTATTCATTCCAAAATCCATTATTTGTGAGCTTTTTCCCTTTTCATATTTGAAAAATTATTTTAAAGGAATATTCTCTATCTTTCCAAACAAGGAACTTTTCTGACCTTTTACCTTATAAAAGTAATTCCCTTTATTTACGTTATATTCCACGTACATATTTACCCTCCATCATTTCATTAAAGATTCCATTGAATTTATTCAATTTTAACTTTTAAATAAAATTTTTAGAAGTTATTTTCATAGAAAATCAATTTTTTTTTTAAATATTTGTTTAATTTCCTCAATAATGTTGTTAAAAGATCATTTTATAATATTTTTCTTCATCAACGACAACAATCCATTGTTTTTCTCCCCATAGGTTATGTTTTATTATTAAAATCCTTATTATACATCTATAAGGTTTATGATTGATTTTGATAATGATGGTATTCACATTAAATTCCATGAATTCTTTTTTTAATTACCTTAAAATAGTAAATTTCTCACAATCAATAGAAATTGAAATTCTCATAATTATCTATATCATTTATCATGGATATGTTTATTTATTAATCCATATATAATTTTTACATTGATTGAATACCTTGAATGTTATTTTATTTTGTGGGTAAATATTAGTAAATATGTATTCTTTATTCAATATGGATATTTGATATACAATATTGTTTGTTAATTAAATCAGTTACTCCATATGAGGACAAATATGGATAGGAAGTGATGGGTGAGGCTTAGACTTCATATATCCCCTTGATGTATTGTGTGGTTATAGTGAGACTAATTAATTGGAAAATTTGAATATTTTTATACCTTTAGTTTTAAACTATCTTGGAAAAGTTCTAGATATTATAGGTTTTCTTGTGCCACAACCATTAAATCCAATAATATTTCATTAAAATCATTTTGATTCAATATTTATCATCCATGAGATTTTCTCTATGAGATATTCAATTGATGTATTTTATTCTTAGTTTTTTTATTACATGGAACTTTTTAGTCCCTTTCTTACCTATTTATATTGATAATGAATTATCCTATTATTTAAATGCAATGTGATTTCATTTTTCTACCTTTCCAAATTGTTTACCCACTTTATTCACAGTGTATTGATCACATGACATATGTGTTCCATTATTTAACATTTGATAATTATTATTATCATTGATTACTTATTTCATCATCTATACATTACCCTTACTAATAATTTGTGATTACCATAATTATTTTGTCTTTTCCCAGAATTAGAAAAAGTTTACTAAGAATGGTATGAAAGGACATGCGAGATGGAATAAATTTAACATAAAAATAATGAAATTAGGATTTAATTACGGTATTTATATATAATAAAATTATCATGTATATATCTATTTTACCATAAATACTATATAAAATGATGCTATAATATTTTATTAATTATAATAATGCTAATATAATGAGAGTACACACTGACTCAAATCTTATTGGGGTTGGGTCGCTACATTTTTTATCTGAGGATGTTTTGTAAAACCATGATATTATATTTTAGAAAACATTGATTAGGGAACATAAATGTAAGATATAATATGAGAATAAGTATAGAATAACATGATTTAATTTGTCTATGTTATACAATATTTGGGGATTCCTAAAAATCCATCTATGTTCATATAATACAAGTGAACACGGTTCTGGTACAGATATACACAGGGGTAACAACTCTAAAATGGAATGTCGAGCTAACATAACCATAACATGGTACACAAAGTCAATCCATATTTTTCACTTTCTTTGACACTCTCCCAGGATATGCTTTGGATAATTCACATTATCCTTACCCACTATTTTAATGGTTTGGAATTGATTATAAAAATGAGTTACCTTGGTTAAACCATAGTCCAAGGAAATACTTATGTTGAAAAAAATGGTTGAATTATTTACAAGTATTATAGAAATAAAATGTTATAATGTTTTTACCAATATTAATATAGTTATATGATTCATGAGACATCTAAGGATTATTTAAAATTTTAGGATCACATATGTCTTTATTATCTTCAGTGTTTTTATAATATCTTAGGAATATGAGATTATGGTTTACCAAAAGAACAAATCCTTAAACATCTCTTTAGGATTTATGTTATTAAGGATAATTTGGAGGAAATAAATGGCAATAAAACTCAATAGTTTAATAATTGTATTAGTGGAAAATATATTTGAGGAATAATTGTATTATATTTTAGAGACAAGAGTTTAATGTTATTTATATCCTTTTGTTTTAATTATATCATTAATGACATTATAATAATATTTCAATAACATCATTTTTATTTAAACATATGTTTTTTTAAAACCATAGTGTAATGGTTATATAATGATTAAATTTCATGGATATCCATTTCATTGAGTAAAGAAGGAATTATATTTTGATCATTCCACAACCAAAATATGGAATTCTTCCTATTAAGTACGAATGAATAATGTAAATAAATTTTATTATATTCATGGATAATAAAATAATTCATGTACATCAGGAAAAGTATCTTAAGGAAAAATATTCTCCTAATCCCTTAAATTTTTTTGAACCAATGGTTTTTAATCATCAATGATTTATATCATTATGGACCTCAACTTTACATTTATTATTAAAATATTTTTTAATGATGTGCCCAATCACTCCATATAAATATTTATTATTTTATTAAATTTATATATCTCCACATTCTACTAATGATCTCATACATAGAAACCTATTTATATATCAGTCCATATAACCATTGTACTTTGAATTCTCTATATTCTAGATATTGTTTTAAGAACAATAGTCACGATGTGGGATTTCTACATAGGAAATTCTTAACAATCTATTACCAAGATTGTGTTTCAATTTAGAAGTTTCAATTTATTTAAGGTTGCGAGAATGTAATTCCACAAAACAATAATGTATCAAAATTTTATTCAATAGTCAGTATGACAATAAACACCAAGTTATTAAGGGAATATAATATCCTAACACATTACATCATTTACAATTTCAAATAAAATAAATCCATGATATATCTTGAAATTAAGATTATACTGTGATAGTGTATGTCACAAGAAACAAATACGTTCTTCGATGACCAGAGAGAGCTAGTTTTAACATAAAACAAAATATTATTAAAATATTATAATTTAATATTATAAGACATAATGTAGCTATTAAAATAATATATTATAATTAGTATCATAAAAATTATAAATAAATTAATATATATTATATTCCAAAAATTATTTTTTATATTCATACAATAGACTATATAAGAATAACAAGTGAACAAACCCTATATTACACATTAAACGCTAAATTTCTATTAAGGCACTTTGACATCTTTATGACGGAGAACCAATTTTAAATAAATTTTGTTGAAATTTAATTCACTTTTTATGTAAAAATTACCTATATTTTTGAAATCGGAACCTCAATACTATCTTATGATAAATTTTCTGTATTTCTGTGTGACGATTCATTTTTTGATGAATAGTGAATAAAAACATAATGTAAATTCAAAACATCTTTTTCGTCTAGTTTTTTATTGAAGATAAATTATAATTCAAATTTGTTTAAAAGTTAATTTATAATAATATTAAGTCAATTAATCCCATTTAGGTTATTTGAATCAATTTTACTTTGACATTGGAAATAAGTACATAAAAATATTTTAGACATCATTAATTTAAAAACATACTTTTTCGTCTTGTCTTTGAGATTTAAATTATATTAAAATCTAAAAAAAAATAATTTTAATTTGAAAAAAATTATTTCATATTTGGGAATAGAATAATTTATAATGTCTAATTATTTAAACTATGTTTTTAGAAAAATATTAGTGAATGAAATTAAACTTAATTACATTTATTAAGAGAAAAAGAATATTAATAAGGGACTAAACACTATACTTATGGGCCAAAATGTGTTAAATAATTTTCTAAAATAAATGTTATTTTAATAATAAAACCATAACTGAATTTTATGTATAATTTGTACCACTAAAATAGACACATGACATGGGAAAAACATGGTGGAATTTCTTCTTTAAAAAATTTAGAATAATTCCACTCCCCATTAACTGTAAAAATTAACTCATCCCTACTACTTATTCACATTCCAAAACCCATTTTAATCTAAAAAAATATGATCCAATAATGTTACAATATACCACCCCTCATTATATAATACTCAAATTGGGAATAAATTCAACCATGTAGGTCTTTGGGTATATACCAAAAAGAGTTACCTGAAAATGAGGTTCCATTATTCAATTTTCATCTATGTATTATTTATATCTCCAACCGATATATTTTATATAATAAATGATAATATAATAAATTAAATATGCTATATATACAGATATTTTTCTAATGTAATGGGTTCACTTAAACAGACGAGCACTTCTATCTAATGGGAAATGATATTATCATTCCTTTGTATAGCAGACTACCATCCCAAGAAGCGATGATTATTCATTTTTTCTTTAACAACTCTCATGGTGGGAATTATCAGGGGATAACTATTTTTATATTATCTATATAATATATATAATTTATTTATTCTTAAAATTGTTTATTTGACTAACAGATTTATTCATTCAATTTTTTGGAAAATTATAACATTATTTGTGTATGTGCGGACTACCACCACCTCAAAGTGATGCGATTCATTCAAAATATACATGGAATGAATTAATAATTTTTTTTAAATAAAAATGTGGGAAATATAAGATTTTATATGATTATTTAATTATAATATACATATATTTCATTTAATTTTCATTATTTTAATATGAAACTAAAATTAATGTAGTGTTAATGCATACGTATGACCTAACATCTCAATAAATAGTGCATTTCATTTCTTATCTAAAAATTTAATAGATTGTTTAAAATAAATGTATGATAAATATTTGATACATAAATAATGTTATAAATTATTGATATTATGTAATAGTTATTTAATTGATTGTAATAATAAGTCACATGTCCAAAAAAACTTGAAAAACTAGGTAATTAAAACCCAAAATAGTGAAAATAATAAAATATTGTTAAAACATGGGTAACAATATTCTATAAGAAGTTAATATATGATATAAAAAATATTTGTATGGTTCTTATATATGTTACTAAAATTTTTATAACACTTATACATCATCTTAAATTACTTTCACCATAAGAAAATTCAAGGTGAGGGATTCTTAACTCAATTTTCTTTCTATGAGGAATACAACATTTTCACCATTTATTCAATTTATGAGATGTATATAATTCTTCTATTGTATTCATATAATTAATAAATGTAAATTGATGGTATTTATAGTTTCATTTTATGTTATTTATTTCATGGGTATTATTATTCAAATTTTACCATGTTCCATGGGATTTTTTTCATTTTCATTTCAATAAAAAATATTTTAATGTCGTGCACCAGATTTCTTTTATATGGGGTGAATTTATCTACATTGAAATTTAATATCATTAATACATCATTATTAATGTTATTTTTTTCATTAATATAAATATATTATATAAGGGGATTTGCTGTTAATGTTATGATGTGGTGAAAAATTATTATAAAATATTCCATTCTAATTGGGTTATATTACTCCCATAATGTATTTAATATTTTATGATTATGTGTATAGTGAATTTTACTATATATTTGTGTGATTACTATTCTTATATGTGAATTATAGTTGATACAAATAATAAATTAATTTTTAAATTCTCACTACAACATTATGATCATTTTAAAGGGATTATTTCAAAATCTCATTCTATTTTATATTTTTTATTCCTGAAATTGCAATAAAGGAATTTATATAACCCTTGATAAATAAATACTTTCATTTTCTCCTCCGCTATTTATTAATTAAATTTATCATGAGATACTACAATTTTTTCCACTCTTTTTTAGTCAAAATGTTTTAGAAAATGTATTCATGTAAACACAAATTTATTTCCTCTCTTCAGTTGGAGAGCATATTTTTTACCTAAAATCTATAATTTCTAAATGAATAATTTTATTAAACATTCTAAAATGATTTATTAAATAAATTTTTATATTTTTATATTTTACATATTATTTTAATGGAATATACTATTATCTTTCTGAACATACTTTTTTTCTAACCATTTACCTTATAAATTTACTATTCTTTTTTACCTAGAATAACACGTAAGGATTAAATTTCAATAATTTATTTGAAAATTCCATTTCATGTTTAAAATAATAATTTAAAATGAAAATATATTCAAAATTTAATTTTGAATAAATTAATTTTCTACTTTTTTCAAAATTAAAATGATATTTCCCTCAAGAATGCTATGAATAGTTATTTTTATAATATTTCATTTCATTAACAACCACAACCCTTTATTTTTATTACACTTGGTATATGTTGTATTAAAATAATCTATATTCCACCAATGAATGGTTAATGATTTATTTTTTCAAGGATAGTATTGAGATTCACTTACTTGATTCCTTTTTTGGGGCCCTTAAAATATTTAATATCCTATTATCATTAAACATTGAATTTCACCTAATTATCCATACAATTTATCATGGATATGTTTATTTTATAAACAATATATCATTTTATATATGGTTATTACATTGAAAATTATTTCATTTTCAGGGTAAACATTGATAAATGTCTATTAACTATTCAACATGGAAATTTCATAAGGAATATTTTTTTATTAATTAAAATGGATACATTATATGTGGAATTATCTATAATATAAATTACGGATGGACTTCTTAAAATTTATAACCCCTAGATGCATTGATAGGTTCACTTGAGACAAATTAGTTGTAAAAATTAAATAGGTTTCTACATGTAGTTTTAACATGTGTTGTGAATGGTCGTGAAGGTATAGGTTTTTATGTTCATTAGATATGACGTTAAATAATAAATCAATTCCATTAGTTTTATTTAGTATATATTATCCATGAGGTCTTCACTACGGAAAATTATGTGGATGCATTTAAATTTGATTTTATTTTTTATATGGAATGTTCCTTTAGTTTCATACCTTTCTATATTGATTAATCTATATTATATTGTTTAAATAGAATGTGTTTTTAGTTATTTACCTCTCCATATTGTTTATTCACTTACTTATAATATTATTTATTGCATGTATTTTATGTTAACTTATTTACTATTTCATAATTATTATTCTAATTGATTAATTATTTATTCTTTTATACTTAACACTTACTTAGAATTTAATCTCATCCTTAATTTTTCCTTTCTAAAAGAATATAATAATTATACTAAGAATGATATGAAATGATAATATATATTGAATAATGTTTTCCATGAATGAAAAAAATATTGTTGTAATTAATGTGTTGACTTTTAATATAAGACTCATGTATGTATCTAGTTTTCCAGGACTATTAAAACCATCTATATTTCATTATTTGATTCTATGAAATCTTTAAAATATAATGTTAGTAGAAACATGATCCTAGATTATTGGTGTCAAGTCCCTACAGAAATATAGGAGGATGTATGTATTAGAAATGACTCCCATTTTGAATTGAATAAGTATGCATTGCATACCAATAACTATAGATTCGCTAAAAATATAAGGATACCATTAACTTCTCCCTTACCGAATCCTTAGTGAGAATCTACCATGGAAATTATTAAAGGTGTTTCCTTTTTTTGCATACCATCCAAAGATGTTGAACCTCTCATACATGGGGGAACGAATTGATCTGAATGTGGTAGATATGAAGAATTTGAGGAAACTCATTAATAAAATGCTAATAGAAACATCCAGGATGGACATGTTCTTCAAGTAGTGCCTCATCATGTAACGCCCCGGCCCAAGCTACCTAGAGTCGTTGCTTTATTACAAAACATTGGCATGATACAAGGAATCATGTCTCGAAAGACCAATCAGTTTAGTATTATTGGAAACAAGATACATACATATGTTCAACATTACAACTTGAAAAGAAAAATGACACTAATTAATTCCATTAGAAACATCCAAGCCTCCTAAATTATGCATGAAAGTCACTCATATAAAAAATTTTCATATCCTAGTAAAATGAAACATAAGAAAGGGGTGTGCAAAAACTCTCAGTAAGGGTAAGAAATACAACATAAGATAACAAAAAAATTAGGCATGGTGAATAATGTAAAACACATTCCTTTAAAGATAATAGACATGAAAAATTTATGACAGGAAGATGATATTAGTAAATAATTCCATAATAAATCATATTCATGTACGTTATACTATTTTAATAACCACATTAACCATCAATAAATTTTTCATAATGTGGGAATGTATAATGCGGGATATTCTAAAAAAAATTGTCAGGGCCTCGACCAAGAAGTTTAAAAATGATTCAGGCCTTGGCCTAAACCGTATTTCAAAATAGGGAAAGGCCTCATGCAATTCCACATATAATTGTATCGTGAGACTTACTAATGAATCAAGGAGCAATAGCAGGCTCTACCAATCACTTACTATGTCTAATGCATTCCTCATATGAAAAGGTTCAAACATAATATAAACATTCACATTAAAACTAGCATACGAAATGTCAATACATTAACCATAAACCCAGAATCGTATAAAAATAAAACATCCACATTCAAACATATCAAAAAACCTTAAATACAATATGGAATATTTTTATTATAATAAATCAACATTAAACAAGTGTAAAATTTATCATAGGATGTTGACAAAGATGAAATCAAAACTATTTAAAAGAAATAACTCTTTCTTGTTTGAAATCATTTAGTAGTTACATAATTATAAAAGAAAAAATTTATTTTGAAATTATTCATATAATATTGTAAGGGAAACTTCGAGTATGTTATAATGGATGAAAATTTCTGCACCCACCATATAAGTTAAAAAAATCATTCTTACCTTAATTTTGTCAAAAAGGGTCATTAATTGTCTTGTTAGAGAAAAGGAAAAAAATATTTCTTTCAAAACATATAAGGTAAAATAAGTGTATAAATGACTTTAACCAACTTTCTCATAAATATTAAAAAAATTTTGAAAAACATTTTTAAAAAAACATGGATGTGGATGAAAATGATATCCTAGTAGATTCTTTTGTATTGACCACCTCAGATAAGTAAAGAGATTGTATAATTAACCCTTACCTTGTAATTTTCCTAAGATGATGGTATATAAACCTCTTTTATAGTAGTTAAATCATTGTTATTAAATTATAAAATAAAAATATACATATATATGATATCATATATGATCCTCTATCATTGAATTTTTTACAATATTTCAGTTGTATCATCATTTCGGATGTTAACATATTTTTTTCATTATATGCTTGGTTACGTAAGACTTTATTGTTATGGATAGATGTATTTTATTCATATATAGAATGATATTATTTTTTAGCCATTATTTTTAATCATTAAATAAAAATTATTCTTGAATGATTACGATGGGGAATGAATCTCATCGCATTCATGGAGAAGGTAATCTGTACGTACGTATGAGTGACAGTATCATTATATTGATTGTGAAATTACATGTAATTAGATGGTATATCATATATATAGAATCCTTAACATGTTTTATTTATTATTTACATCAGTTATATTCATTATTATACCCATCCAAATAATAAAGTGTTTGAATAACAAACTACACCACAATGTGGAGACGGTATGCCGTACGTACGCACGTATGGTGACATTGTCATTTATAGGACGTATAGAATAATGAATATGGTAGTAACTTATTTATAATAACATCACGGTATGATGGAGGAACTGTATTTATTATTTTGGTCCGGAAACAACAGAGAAAGAGGAATTGGAAGAAGAAAAGAACTTGAAAGAGGGTGGTGAAATTATTACCTCTTCTTCAGGTGGTTCATTTTGAGTTGATCAAAAGGGTTCATAAGGTCGGCTTTCAGAATAGATTAATGACTCTAGTTTTATATGAAGAAATTTGGGAGGATATTTGGGAAGGGGTTGTTTGAGCGAAATGTCTCTGGAGTTGTGATTTTTAGAGAAGGGTATGTTCCCTTTTATAAGAGGGGTGAGGGTCACTTTTGGAAAAGAATAAAATATTAATTTATTGTACAATCGTATTGTGTTTATAATGGCACTAAATGAATTTAATTTGAGCCTTAGGTGGTTATGGGTCGAGAAACTCTCAACAAAAAGGTCTTAGAAAGTTTAGGATATCATTTTAACCTTATCTTTTAGATTTAATTCATAGTTAAATAGTTTTACTTTTACCGTGTCTTCCTCTATTTTTACTCAATATAGTTAATAAACATACTATAAGAATCCAAGAGGAAAAAAAGTGGTTAATTAAAGACATATATAATATTATTTAATCCCTTTGGATGAACCATAGATTTTTTGAAATATTATATCAACCAATAATTTAGTATTTGATTTAAAAATTAATTAATGTCAATTTTGACATTATTTGGTATTTTGTTTTTGTGAAAGTCATCACTACTTGATTACTTCGAAAAAGATACACTGAATCAACCATAACATGTCATATTAACTTTGAAAATTATTTTATGTCATAAAAACACTAAAATTATATTTATTTTAATATTTCTAATACCATTTATTTAATTCTTTCATTAATTAGGGTTTTAATGCATCATCATCGTGTCATAAATAAATTTAAATATTTAATGTCTAAAAATTATAAATAAAATACTATTATGTAGGAAATATTTTTAACTTTCTAATGAATATTTATAGTCTAATTTATCTTATGTGTAACCTTATATTAAAAATTGTTTAGTTATTAAACTTTGAACATAACACTTTTAACTCTTCTTTCGATAACATAATAAAAAATGTCATAATCTATTCAAAGTGGACCTAATGGATCATTTTTTATTTCTTAGGATTTTTTAGTTGAAATACACAAATACAATAGAATTATGAAATGTTTTAGGGTAATTATAATTACATTTTTACATTTAATTAACTTATTTACATTTAACAATGGTAAATAAAAGTCAAAAGTTACTATTCATAAAAAATTATTTTCATCTTATTGAAAAAAAATTTACATACTGATATCAACTATGTCACTTGGATTTTTTAAATTCAACTCACATAATTAGTAAACTTATGTTTTATGCAAATTTGCAAATGCGCCTAGAAGGTGGGTAAAAGACGGTAAAAAGTTCAATAAATATTGATACATTTAATTTTATTATAGAATGAATCCATTGAAATAAATTGATCTTATATAGGTATTATATATCTATTTCTACTAAAAATAAACATAAATTAAATAAATATTTATTTAAATAAAAAGTCAGTTTTAAACAATAATGCAGCGTTCTTCACTATTCATCAAAAATTGAATGTTTTTTAGAAAAATTCAAAAATTCACCATAATATAATTTTGATATTCCAAATTCAAAAATGAATTCTATTATACAAAATTCAAAACATATAAGTTTCATTAATTAATTTAAAATTAATTCCTATTGTCAAAACAATAAAGCATGTTTTTTAAAAATTAAAAACTTTCAAAAGATTGACATGAGTTTATGTCAAATTTAAATATGAAATTACTTATAATGACCTAAACAGTATTAAATGAAAAAAATATAATATAATTATACTTAAAACCCATTTGGATTCATATTTAACAATATAAATTATTTTGATTAAAAATTTTTTTTCAAATAAAACATTTTATTTTTCACTATTCATCAAAATTTGAAATTAATCAGAAATGTTCCAAAAATTTATCCAAACTAAATTTTTATGTTTCTATTCTATATATCAATTTAATTTAATTTAATTTAATATATAAAATTTTAAAATATTGATTTTAAACAGGGTTATCCATTAAAAGATTTTAAAATTTCCTTTTTTTAAAATACTTCTTTTATCTAAAAAAATGTATTTTTTTATATTATGTCTATGAAACACATAATATGGATGTTAAAATTATATAGAGTATATAAGATTCCAAATGCAGTTACTACTATTCATAACCGCCTTTTGAACGGTTAGTTTGGTAAGATGTGGTGTGCTCGAACTCATTAGTGTGTGTAGCGCAAGCTATTGACTTACATTAATTAGATAACATACTATGAAATATTGGGGTTTTACATTCTACCCTCCATCAATATACTGAGTCCTTATAATTACAAATTGTTTTTCAAAAATAAAAGGTTAAAAATATAAAAAAACTTCTGTGGAAAACCTACATCAGAAATTGGGTTTATAAAAGTTAGTATTAATAAGAGGGAAAGGGAAATGAAAAAATCACCACCAAATTATGATCTCGATTAAAATAATGTTGGTGGAAATTAGAGGCACATAATTGGAGGAAGACATAAATATTTATTGGGAGTGATTGAGGTCATAAATCACAAACAAATGTACAATTGATGGCCTCAAAACCATTGATCTATGAAGATTTAAAATATCATCAGTTCAAGAAAACATAAGGTATAAGGATAACATATTTTTGGTTTTAAGATACCTTACCTAAAGTTTAAGAGTTAATTTATTCATAGAATAAGAGAAATAAATATATACATGACAAGTATAGTTTCATCTTTTGACTAATTACTACCACTAATTCTTCTTTCACTTCAAAATATAATAGAATTAAAAAATATTTAATTTATATTAATCATATAGGGTACCAAAAATAATTAATTTATAATGAATTTTTATAACATTTTGAAAAACTACATTATAGAAACTATGAAATTAAGTAGACCAGTGGGAGGTGATGCACCTCTATCACCCTTTAGTTGTAGGTTCAAGTCTCAATGCCTTGCTGGATGTGACGAGTTATCTCCCAACCTCCTAGTTGTCCATTTCATAACAATTTAAATAAATCTTAAGAAATGTTTTATCCTTAAAAAATAGTATCATATTTCCAACATAATTCATTCCATCCTTTAGGCTTATATACAATATATATGGTCAAAGTCATGGTGAAAATTTTTTAAGGAAGGTAAATAAAATGAAGATCTTTTTTGCCACATAATAACATATGAATACATTCATCATTTATTCTTTTAAAACATGGTAACACCCTAAATTACTATAAAACCATATTTATTAAATTCATGCTCCTTTATTCTTTATAGAATACATGATATAGTCCTTATATCTAATTTTTTTGAATATTCCATCAATGATGGAATAAAAAATCCATTAATCAGTTCCAAGGTAGTCAAGAATATAAAATATAATTTATCCAAATCAACCATCTCATATTCCAAAATCACTACCTCAGTATCAGGACTATATTATGATTTACCTTTCATTCAATCATGTATTTTCCAAAATATTTAACCAGAAACAATGTCACATTAATTTTTACTATACAATCTCATATCCTTAATTAAATAGTACTGTAGTATAGTCATTATATACTTTATAATTCTTATAAGTTGTACTCAAATGACACAATTCTTTAATAACAACATAAGAACACTAATAATTCCTCTTTATTTACGGTAGTATCAAACATTATTGTTATCTAATAGCATCATTTGGGGTATACTAGGATAACTAGGACATTGATTCTCGAAGTGTCCAACACCTTGAAGATGAAGCAGTCTACATTTGAAAACTTTTTCATACCATTTCAATCATGTACTTGGTGTCCTTTTCCTCCACACTTATATCAAACTCTAATACCCTTCAACAATTTACCAAGGAGATTCTTTCCACAATTATCACATATGGGAAAATATTTCTTTCCCCTGTTCTCTTTATCCATCTTTCTCTCTTCCATCATTTTCTTCTCTTACATCACTTCAAGTCCATAGGACTCAGCTAATTCTTTACTAATCTTTTTATTACATGATACTATTTCTTCATATGATGATAATATGCGGGAGATTATTTTTCTTTTAAATGTTGTCCAAATACCCTGAAGGATATGATATTTCATAATCTTTTGATCATGCGTATTGCAGGAGTTCTCAATACTTCTACTATGCACCATTTCAAAATAGTGGCATACACTAGGGTAGTTTATAAATCATATATCATAATTAAAAAATGTAAAATACTGAAGGTCAGTTGAAAAAATTAATCATAGAATCTATAATCATAAAATGTCTTCTTTGAAGAATTACTTACACCTAAATCATTTATATTGACTTGTAATAAAAATTCAAATAATATTAATCATATCCCCTAGGAGTGTCCTAACCAAGAGTGCAGAAATTCCAGTTGTCGTGTACAAGGATAACCCATGGCAAACCCGAAACTCCTTGTTAGAGATATCACTCTTATATACATCAGTGCTAGATCCACCTCTACCTGCTCATATCCAGACAGAGATGTATTTCATGGAAAATACACAAAATCACTACATTACCATAATTCATGAAATTTATTCTATACTAATCCTCTATGTCTTTCTTAGGGTAGTGTTATCTATTCGTAGTTTTTTAAATCTATCTTCCAAGGTTTGTGATAAACTGTCTATGATTCCAAATGTAATGCCCCAAACCTAGTTACCCAGAGTCGGTGCTTTATTACATAATATTGGCATGATACAAGGAATCATGTACCGAAATACTGATCAGTTTAGTATAATCGGAAATAAGATACATACATAAGTTCAACATTAAAACTTTAATAGACATAAAACATTAACTTATTCCATTAGAAACATCCATGCCTCCAAAATTATGCCTGAAAGTCACTCATAACTAACTTCTTCATACCCTGGAAAATTGTAACATAAGAAAGGGGGGAGCTCAAACACTCTGTAATGGTATGAAATATAACGGAAGATAACATAAACATTAGGCACGGTGAATTATTCAAAACACGTGACTTTAGAAATAATAAATCTAAACAATATCTGGCAGGAATAAGAGATGAGTAAATATTTACGTAATAAAATACTATCATGGGTATTCTATAAGATGAATAACCACAAAAACCATCAATAATATTTTCATAATGAGAGAATGTATAATATGGACATTCTGAATCATTTTGTCAATGCCTCAATGAAGACTTCTGAAAATGATTAAGGCCTCTGCCAAAATTATATATAAAAATTGGGAAAGGTATTGACCAATTCCATGTTTAATTGTCTCATGAGACCAACCAATACATCAAGGAGCGACAGTGGGATCCACCTGTCACTTACTATGTCTAATACATTTTTCATATAAAAACATTGAAATATAACATAAACATTCATATTAAAACTAGCATACGAAATTTAATACTTTATCCTGAAAAAATGATTGGAATTCAATTAACTCATCCACAGTAAAAAATATCAAAAAAGTTAAATAAAATATGGAATATTTTTATCATAATAAATCAACTTCAAACAAGTGTAAAATGTATCAAAGGATGTTGATATAAATGAAATAAAAACTATTTGTGAGAAATATCTATTTATATTTAAAAATAATTTAAGTGTAAAATAATTATAAAAGAAAACATTTGTTTTGAAAATATTATTATAAAGTTGTAATTGAATTTTCAATTATGTTATAACGGCGGAAAATAGCTACACCTTCGGTATAAGTAAAAAATACATTCTTACCATAATTTTTCCAAAAAGGGTCATAAAGTACATTGTTTGGAAAACTACAGAATGATTCCATCTAAAACATATAAGGTCAAATATGGGAATAAAAGACTTTAACCTATTGTCTATTAAATAGTAAAAATGTTTTGAAATACATTTTTAAGAAAAAAAGTGGGTGGATGATAAAGACGTCCTAGTAGATACTTACGTATTAATAACCTCAGATAAGTAAAGATATTGTAGAATTAACCCTTACATTCTACTTTTCTTTAGTCGATGGTATGTTAATCTCATATATAATAGTTGTAATATTGTTTTTAAATTATAAAATACCAAAAATACTCAAATATTATGTCATATAAGATCCTATAATATTGATTTTCTAATAATATTTCAGTAGTATCATCGTTTCGGGTGTCAACTGATTCGTTTTCATTTATATGCTTGGTTAAGTAAGCCATGTTTTTTATGGATACGATTTGTTTGATTCATATAAAAAATTATATTAAGTTTTTAAAAATTATATTTAATCAAATAATTAAAATTATTATTGAATTATTATGATGGGGAATGAATCTCATCACATTCGGGAAGACAGTAATCCGTACATACGCTTGAGAAAAATATCAATATATTAATAGTGAAATCTCATGTAATTGGATGGTGTATCATATATACAGAATACTTATCATGTTATATCTATTATTTACATCATTTATGCTAATTATTATACCCATCCAAATAATAAAGTGTTTGAATAACAAACTACACCACGATGTGGAGATGGAATGCAGTACGTACACACGTATGGTGACTTTTTCATTTTATTGATGGAGAGAGTAAATAATATGTATTTACCTTATTTATAATAACATAATAGTATGTAGTTGTTACTAGAGTTATTATTTTGGTATGGAAGAAACAGAGAAATAGGAAGTGGAAGAAAAAAATAACTTGAAAGGGGTGGTGAAATTATTATCTATTCTTTGGGTGATTCTTTTTGAGTTGATCAAAATAAATCCTTAGGTTTTCTTTCTGGTCAATGTAAGGAATATAGGTTTATTCTATGGTTTTTGGGAGGATATTTTGGAAGAGGTTAGCCGATCTAAATGGATTTTTAGGTGTGATTTTGAGAGAAGGGGAAGTGCCCATTTTATAAGAGGGGTGAGGGTCACTTTAATAAAAGATTAAAATATTAATTTATTATACAATAATATTAGGTTTATAATGGCTTAAAATGAATATATTTAGATCCTTAGGTGGTTATGGGTATAAATCCTCTCAACCAATAGTGTTACACAGGTTTACGTTACCATTTATACTTTATCTTTTAGATTTAACTCTTAGTTAAATAGTTTAACTTTTAACGCATCTTCTTTAATTTTTACACTATATGGTTAATAAACATAATCTAAACATACAAGAGAACATCAAGCGGTTATTTAGTGACATATATAATATTATTTAAGCCCTATGGAAGAACCTCATATTTTTTGTAATAATATATCAACCAATAATATAGTATTTGTTTTGAAAATTAATTTATGTCAATTTTGGCCTTATTTGGTATTTGGTTTTTGTGAGAGTCATAAAAACATGATTACTTAGAACTAGATATATTTAATAAACCATAACATGTCATATTACCCTTCAAAATTCTTGTATGACATAAAAACTTTGAAATTATATTTAATGTAATATTTATAATACCATCTATTTGATTCCTTAATTAATAAGGTAATTACAACAACATCATTATGTCATAAATAATTTTAATTATTTACTATCTAAAAATAATAAAAAAATACCAATATGTATGAAATAATTTTATCTTTATAATTAATTTTTATATTCTAATGTATCTTATGTGTAACACTATATTAAAAATGTTTTAGTTATTAAACATTGAATTTAACACGTTTAACTCATCTTTAAATAAAATAATAATAAATTTCCTAATCTAATCCTAGTGGACATAAAGGATCATATTTTATTATTTAGGTTGTTTTTTGTCTAAATAAACTTATCCAATAGAATTAGTACATGTGTTAGGGTAATTATAATATCAATTTTACTTTTAATTACCCTATTTGATTTTAACCGTGGAAAATAAAAGTCAAAACATACTATTTAACAAAAAATATGTTAATCTTTTTAATGACATTTTACTTAATAATATCAACAGAGTATCTCATAATTTTGAAATTTAACCCAATCAATTGGTAAAATTATGATTTATGCAAATTTTCAAATGCTCCTAGAAGGTGGGTAAAAGACAGTAAAAAGTTCAATAAAAATGCATACATCTAATTTTATTATAAAATGTCTCCAATGAATTAAATTTAACTTATATAGGTATTGTATAAATTTTTAGGACTTAAAATAAAATTAAATAAAATAAATAATTATTTAAATAAAAAGTCAGTTTTAAACAATAACGCAATGTTTTCACTATTTATCAAAAATTGAATGCTATCAGAAAAATAACAAAAATTCACCCTAAACTAATTTTGATATTCCAAATTCACAAATGAATTATATTTTACCAAATTCAAAATATAAAAGGTTCATTAATTAAATTAAAATTAATACCCATTGTGAAAACCAAATGCGAATTTTTAAAAAAGTAAAAACTATCAAAAGATTGACATGTGTTTATGTCAAATTTACGTCTGAAATTACATATAATGACTTATATTGTATTAAATTATAAAAATATAATCTAATTATACATAATAATGATTCAAATTACTAATTTAACATTATAAATGGTTTCAATTAAAAAAGTCTTTTTCAATTAAAATATAGTACTTTTCACTATTCATCAAAATGTGAAAGTTATCAAAAAAGTACCAAAAATTTATCCAAACTAAATTTTTGTGTCCTAATTAAAAATAAGAAATTAATTTAATTAATTTGATTATATAAAAGTGATAAATATTTATTTTTAAATGGGTTTTTCATTTTATGGAGATAAAATTTCATTTTTTTAAAAATACTTCTTTTTTTTCTATAAAAATGAATTTTTTATTATATAATGTCTAGAAATACATAATATGGATGTTAAAATTATATGGAGTATATATCATTTAAAATGCAGTTAATTCTATTCATAACCACTATTTGAACGGCTAGTTTGGTAAGTTGTGGTGCACTCGAACTTGGTATTGCATGTAGCGCAAGCTATTGAATTTCATTAATGAGATAACATACTTGGAAATATTGGGGTGTTTCATATCATTCCCATTAGGATGATGTACCTCAGTGAATAGGATTCTCAAAACACTTTAGGTACAGTAATAAAATCTTCTCAATATGAGCTATCAAATCCCAATAGACTTACCTCATGTGAGTTTGGGATATTTGGAGTTCCCCCAATTAGGATGAAACTAGATCTACATATGATGCATCCACATTAGCCATACTATGCAAGTTACCTATCACGAGTACATGTAGAACCACCACAACATGGTAAACCTATTGTCCCCCATGGTGTGTATCTTACCATGTTGGTCATTCTTCCTAGGCTCATTGAAATTATTGATTCATTGTCAGCTCGATAGGATTTTGGGGTAGGAATAATATTCCTACTAAAACTAGAAGGGAAACCCTAACCTAAATGGAAGATATTACTCTTCCCCTTCTATACCTTTTGAATCATATATTCCAAAAAATACATGGAATAAGGAATATATTCTAGCATCTTATGAATGTTGAGTCCAATTATGGTCCCATCATTTGAAACCTTGAAGAAAAAGATATAGAATAATGTATTTATTATATACCTTAGTGGGGCCTGCCATTACCTGGTTTACCAATATTCAAGATAGATCAACTAATGGGTGGTATGGTATTTAAAAAAAAAATCCAATATCAATTTAGCTATGTGTTATAGTAGATGATCGTGAATTTTCTCTAAAAGAAAAGTTAGTGAATGAAATTATTTTTTTTGATTTTATTGTAAAGAGGATGATTTTGGATTACCCCATTAAACAAGAACTTCTAAAGGGAAATTTATTAGGCCTTCTCATCGTCATTATTTATTATGAATTGTCAACGACACATATTATGATAATGTATCTTGGTGGAAGATGAGGCTCTAATTTTAATACATTTTATACTGAGAGTCATTTTTTATAAACCCAGCACAGTGTTATTTTATGGGTAATTTTACCATTTTTAGGTTATTGTGGTAATTTGATGTTAAATGCAAAAGTGGTCAAATCTGGAATTTTAGGTGATTTTTATCATTGGGGTATTTTGGGCATAAAATTTACATTATTATTCAATATTTTGTGATGATATTTATTTTTGAAATACCCAATTTATTTCTACAACTTTTTCTTCAGGAGGTAAAGATGATTAGAGCATTTAGAGGCCCAAAAAAATTATAATTTTGAACATTTAGTATGTAGAAATCATGGACCCCAGCTCTGTAACAGAGACATAAATCTTTCTAAAAACCTCTAAATGTGAATGGTATAGCTGTATAATATATAGGATTAAATGATATACATCTATGATGAACTTCAAGTCAAAATATGCTCATTAAAGAATTATTTGAATGCTCCAAACATGAGGAAGATGAAACTTCTCCCCAAGAAGAAACAGTCCCATTGGGAAATTAATTCATAACATCATGACCATGCATCAAATATGGTTCATAATTAGTGTGGGGATGAGAAATTACATGTTGAAAATTATTTATTAAGAATGTATGGAGTGAATCGACATTTTTCAAAGTCATAATGGCCAAGGAAGTTGAAGAATTAGAATTTTTCCATTCAAATGGAAAGATTAAATAACTCAGATTAAATCGTCTATAACTACAACATCTTATGTCCAATAAAGATACAATTTTGAGGATAAATGGGGGAGACATTACAAAAAATATATTATGAAGAAGCCTGATAAAAATTATTCCATTTAATAGGACATAAATGGAGAATCATTAATAAGATCATTTTGAAGGGAATTATTTCTCCTCATCTCCCTAAATATATGAATCATCGCCCCTCTCAAATAATTGGCCCTTATCTATGGACATTTATATTGTTTTTTTGTTTTATTCAGTTGTAATATTATTATTAAATATTAATATATTTTTCTATTCTTCTTCATCTCATTCTAAATTTTTTTATCTTTGGTAATTCCACTCTATTCTTCTCAACTGTGATCTCATTCACTCATTATCATTAGCAACTATCCCAAGGAATTTATTGGGGAATTAATCTAGCGTTGAACCCAAGTACATCAAATTAAATTCTATTGATTATTATTTTATTAGAGATTGTTCAAGTGGTATATTTGTGGGTAAGGTTGTTTTTTGTCACTATTTTCCACCTGAGACTTAACTTTCTCTTCAATAACATTTTCCCTCGGTCAAGGAGGTGTATATACGGTCACCCATTGATCATTGAGAGCACTGTATATTCAAAACAACATATATACGAGGATATTAAAACATATTATGGAGTGTATTTATTAATTAAATTTAAAACTAACAATGAGATGAAGAAGTTTCAATCTGGGTTATTTTCTCAGGAATATCTCCCTTCATTCAGACATCATTGTTTTCTGTATTCATTTTGTCTGTATTATGCATTGCATGTTTACTTTCCACTATATTTTATTATAAAATTTCAAACATAATTTTCATTTAATTTTGTGTTATCAATAATAAAAATATAAAAAAAGTGAATTAGATATTGTGATTTATTGACCACAAAATCTCTTCAATAGAACGACCTAGGTTAACCCCTATTCTATATATAGTTGTAAATATTTTTGAGAGAACACACGATGATGCTTCATAAATTTGGAGCCATTTCATGGGAGATATGGGCTATTCACACACAATATTTATTCAAATTTTTTAAATAATTTTTATTTAATTAAATAAAAAAAATCATAAAATAAAAAAATAGAAAAAAAATATATTTCATCATGATGTCTTCTAATTCAAATTATTATACATCTACTGAAAAATATATGGTGCCAAAAAATTGTTTGTAATGATTTTTATGCTTAGTTTTAAAGGATTAGTGATAAAGTGAGAAACATGGATATCCAAATAGAATTGATTACTAAATATATACACACATCCCAAGAACTACATGAACCAGAGATAGAACCTGAACTAGAAAGAGTGGTTGAAGAGATTTCACCAATCATTTTTTATGTTGAAGAACCAAAGGAGGGTGAGAAAGAACATATAAATAAACTAATTTAATCATTTCAAACTCATCCATTGATCATGTAGGTCCTTGAAGTACACATTACTACAGATGCACTGATGGGTGATTGAAATTTTTTGGAAGAATCCTGGAATAACTTTGTTGAAAATAACATGTGAAAAGATATTCCAATCCTTGATAATGAAACATCAGACACTTTATACAACTACCTTTATTTGGATGATAATGAAGATGATGAATATGTTGAGAAAGTGTTTATAATGGTCATTCCTGAGGAGATCAATTTCAAAGATGAATAACATAAAAGGATGATTTATTTATTAATTCTTCATGTTTTTATCTTATTGAAGTTGAATTGTTTTCCGATTTCTCTTTATCTAAATTTCCGATACATCATAAATTGAGGAAACCATTGATGTTACACAAGTGACTACCCGTGTGGTGGTGATTGAATAAGAGTAGTTGTAAAAGAATGTGGTGATGCAATTACCTCCTCAACAGTAATTTTCAAACCAAATAGAGGAGGACACCACATATGTCAATATGGATAACCTTCATAATCTATTCCCTCCCACTTCAACCCTCAATTTTCATATTTACTATTTTTTGGTTGTTTAGAACATTATTTTTCTTTTTGGTGTTATATACATTCAGTTTTTACAATGGATATCAAGAAAACTCACATGTGGTGGTTCATCTCAATGAAACAATACTCACCTTCTGATTGGGGATAATCCACTTCAACTACTTGACTAGGGGAAGTAAAATCCTAGCACCCACATGGGGGCCTAAACCATGTTTTATCCTCTTCTCTATTTAAATTAATTTTATTATTATTTATTTTTGTTATAATTTATTTTATTTCATGGTTTATAGGTCTAATGGAATTATATATGATCTTAACTCAAGGAATCCACTTAAAAATTAATATCAGGATGTATCGTTGCTTCCCTTGACTTTTCTACCTTTATATTTATACTTTGTTGAGTTGAAATGAGGGGTAGTAAAATTTAAGTGCGGGGGAGGGTCAACCTACATAGTTCTTATAATGTGCTTTTAATTTTTGTTTATCATATTTTAGGATTTTTTTAGTATTAATGAATATTATTATCACTTTTTATACATCAATTTATTTTGAAAGAGTTGAAATTACTTTTGAAATAATATATTTTTAATGATTATTGAAGTGAATTATTTTTCCATGAAATGGATTTTAAATAATTTTTATGTGTTTTAATGATTTTTGAAATACATTCCCAAGAAATAGAGTCTGAGAATATTTTTTCTAATCATGTGAGGTATTCTAAAATACTTTTATATTCTTTTTAATACCCGCACTTTCTTGAGAGAATCATTGATTTTGTGTGAAAACTCGAATTTGTGACTTTTCTGTTTCATAGAATTTTATTTCATGAAATGTTTTTGATATGATTGATGAATATCTTTTCCTAGTAAAATTTTATCTTGAGACCCACCATTACATTTATTCTTCAGAATCCCTAGTATTCCATGATTTCCCATATAGGTTTATTCCACATTACAAGCCAATATTTTCTTACCAACCCATAATTTTAGTATTTTTCTGGGATATTTCATGTTTGAGTGTGGTTGAAGGGCCTTTCATGTGCGTTCATTGGGAATTGTGTCATTTTTCTATGGTGATATTTTTGTGTAAATATTTTGGGCAGTGTATAATAACAGAATTGGGCATGATTTGTCATTTCATTGTACATTATTTGTTTCATCGATTTTTCCCTAAAAAAAAATAAAAACAAATGAGATGAGATTGAATTCCACATTCTATATTATTTTATGACTCATGTCCCTCCCAAAAATCCAGGGCATGAGTTTTCACTCTCTCATTGTATTTAATTTTCATCTCTTCCACTGTGTAAAAAAAATAAAAAAACTAATTTTCTACCCTTCTAGATCTCAAAAAAGAGGGAAAACGTAGATGATATCTTTCTGTGTAACCACATATTGGATCATATAACATTTTAGAAAAGTTTTTGGTGTTGTTTTTCACCTTTTCCACCAGTATTGATAGATGAAGTTCATGTGTTTTCACTTGAATTAATAATGCATTTTACATAAGAGTCCAACCTCCTCTTTCTGGCCTGAAACTTTTTAATCATTTACCCCCAACCATAAGACATAGAATCATTTGAAACATTAATTAAATCCCTCATGATTGAATTTATTTTCCTGTTTTATTCTATTGATAAATGATAATTTTCACAAGCCTATGGTGATACATGCGATTTCCAAGTATGAGCATAACTCTAGATTTAATTTCCCTTGAGTGATGACTGACATATAATTCAATGTGAGATAGGTTGTGATTGGGACATGTATTTATTTATGAGGTCGAATGGAATTTAAATGATTGAAATGAAAATGATTGAGAATTGTTTTTCATATATGATACATTATGGAATACTATTTTTAAGAAGATCATTTATATTCACTCATTTTTTATTGTTGTGTGGATTTTGTTTTGAAAGTCTGATGAAAGACTTGGAGTGAAATGTTTATGTGTAGGGGTGATAAATATCACATTATCATACATATTATACTATAAATAATTTTTTATAACACCATCATAGTGTTATTTGAAGGTTAATTGTCACATTTTTGGGTTTTAGTGGTAATTTGAGCTTAAATGAAAAAGGTGGTTAAATCTCGAATTTTGACAGATTTTTATCAAAGGTGTATTTAGTGAATACAAATTTAATTATTATTCCAAATTCTATGATTCATTTTTTTTAATTCTATGTTTTATTTATAATATCCTTTTTGGCATTAGGGAAGTCATTTTTGAGCATTTATAGGCCCAAAAAATCATTAAATTTTGGAAATGTTTCAGGCATGCATCGTGGACCCCACCTATGAAACAGACACATAAATCAGTCAAACTACCTTCATATGAGATAGTTACAGTATTAGAATATATTGTATTCAATGATCCACAAACATGATAAATTTCAAGTAAAAATATTCTCATTAAAGAATTATTTTAATTCCCCAAACATGTGGATGATGAAACGTCTCCTCGGGAAAAAATGGTCCCATTGGGTAAATAATTCGTAACATCATGACCATGAATCAAATATTGATCATATATTTTAGAGGGATGATAAATTACATTTTTACCAACATTTAATAATGATGGAAGGAGTGAATCGCCATTTTCAATTTCATAATGGCCAGGGAAGTTGAAAATTTTGAATTTTTCTAGTCAAATGGACATATTAAATGTCTCCGAATTAATTGGCCATAACTCTTAAATATGATGTCCAATAAAGGTAAACATTTTAGGTTAAATATAGGAGACATTATAGAACATCATTTATGAAGAACCTATTATCAATTGTTCCATTTTATCGGAAATCTACATTGAATATTTTAGAGGATGATTTTGAAGATAATTATTTTACCGCCTCTCCCTATAAATATGTATCCTAATCCATTCTCAATTTATTGGCACTTATATGTGGCCATCTTCAAATATTTTTAGTTTATTTCATTTTTAATAGTATTATGAATTATTAATATATTTGTTTCTATATTTCTTTAACTCATTCTCATTTTTTATATTTTGTCATTCGACCCCATTCATCTCCACTATGATCTCTAATACTCATGATCATGAGTAACTAACCAAAGCAACTTCCTTGGGGATCAATCTAGTGTTGAACACAAGTCATTTCACATTAAAGTACATTGTTTCTTATTTTATTGGAGTTAGGTCAAGAGGGATCTTATTGGGTAAGTTTTATTTGTGTCTCCACTTACCACCTGAGACTTAACATTCTCTTCTATAACATTTACCCTCGATCGCAGAGGTCGATGTGTAGACATTCAGTGATCATTGAGAGCAATGTATATTCACAACCACACATAGAAGAGGATATTCCCACATATTATGGAGTGTTTTTATTAATTAAATTTGAATATAATAATGATATGATAATGATTCAATATGGGTGATTTTCAAGGGAATATCTCCTTTCTTTCTACCATAATTTTTTTCTGCATTATTCAATGCATGTTTACAATCCTTTATCTTGAATTCTCATTTCTCAAACCACACTTTTTTTGTTTGTTATTATAAATAATAAAAATATAAAAAAGTGAATTAGAATTACTGATTTATTGACCACGAAATCTATATAAGAGAATAAGATAGGTCAACCCCTATGTTATAGTTAGTTATAAATATTTTTGAGAGTGCACACAACAAAGTTTCATCAAATTGGAACTATTTCTAGGGATTCATGTCATATTAACTCACTATTTGTATTCTTATTCTGTAAATAATTTTTATTTTATAAAAAAATCTTCAATTTCAATGAAAAACACAAAGAAACTATTTCTTCATGATGATATATAATTCAAATTATAATTTATAGACTGAACAATCTATGTTTCCAAAAAAATATCTGTAATGATCATGATGCTCAATTTCAAAGGATTAATGATAATAAGAAAAAATAGGAAAGACAAATATAATTGATTAATAAATAGGTACACACATCCCAAGTTCAACCACAACGTAAGCTAGAACCTAAACCAAAATGAGTGGTGGAATAGATTTCACAAAATATCAGACACTTTTTACCACTATCTTACGTTGGATGATAATTAAGAAGATAAACCTGTTGGGATTGAGTTTCCAATGGGAATACCTGAAGTGATCAATTAAAAAGATAAATTACTTGAAATGGATTATTTTTATTAATTTTTCATGTTTTAATCTTATTCAAGCTAAAAAAAATTATAATTTCTCTTTATCTGAAATTTTTTATACAACACAAATGACCACGACCTTAGACGTTAAAGAAGAGACTACCCGAGAGGGACATATTGAAGAAGAGGACCCCAGGTGTGACTTTTCTTGATATAAGGGAGGACACCACAAAAGTCAATAGGGAGAACCTTTATATTCTATTCCCTCCCACTTTAGACCTCAAATATAATATTTATTTTTTCTTGGGGTCTTATAACATTATTATCAACTTTGGGGTTCTCTACATTCAGTGTTTACTCATGGACATCGAGAAAAGTCACATGTGGTGGTTATTCTCAAAGAAACCACTCCCACCATCTAATTGGCGATAATACACTACTACATGCTTGACTAGGGGATGTGAAATCCAAGCACCGAAATGGGGGTCTATAGCATGTTTTATCTTCTTTTATATTTCTCTTCTTTTTATTGTTATTAATTTTTCTTATACATTATTTTGTTTCATTATTTCAAGGTCCAATGGATGTATATAATAGATTAAGTCATGTTATCCACTTCAAAAATAATATCATGTTTTAATTTTCATTCCATTGATTTTTTTACATTTATATTTATATTTTGTTGAGTTGAAAAAGGGGTATTGAAATTTAAATTTGGGTGGAGGGTCAACCTGCTTAGTTATTCTTATTTTATTTTCCTTTTTATCATACATTAAATATTTTTAAGCATTAATGAATATTATATTCACTTTATACACATAAATTTATTTTATAATAGTTGAAATGATTTTTGAAATAATGTATTTTAAATTATTGTTGATGTGATTTTTTTTCCATGAAATAAATTTTAAATCATTTTTATGAGTTTGACTGATTTTTTAAATCCATACCCATGAAAATCAGATTCATAATATTTTTTACAATTCTATTAGGTATACTAAACTACTTTAATATTATTCCTAATACCCACCGTTTCTTGATAGAAACTTGGATTTTGTGTGATCAGCAGAATTTGTGACTTTTTTCTTTCAAGGTATTGGATTTCATGATATGTATTTTATAAGATTGAGGCATATCATTGTCTAGGGACATTTTATATTGAGACCCACCTTTAAATGTATTCTTCATAATCCCACATATTCTGTGAATTTCCTAATAATTTTAAGACACATTACAAGACAATTTTTTCTTACCAACCAACACTTTTAGTATTTTTCATGGATATTCCTAGTTTTAGTGTGGGTTAAGGGCCTTTTGTGTGTTTTCATTGTGATTTGAATCATTTATGGGTGGTGTGAGGTGTGTTTCAATATTTTGGGCCATGTAAAATAAAATGATTGGGCATGTGGCGTCATTTCATTGTGCTTTATTTGTTACATCCATTTAGTCATAAAAATAAAAAATAAATCATAAAAAATTAAATAAAACATAAAATGGAGATGAGCATAAATTACTCACTATAAATTTTTTATTACTCATTTACCCCTCAAAAATCAATGGCATTAATTTTCATTCAATCATGTTATTCAATATTCACCTCATCCTCAATGGAAAAAATTAGAAAAGAAAATAGATCTATTCTTTTCAAATGTTTAGAAATAAATGGGAGAACAAAGATGATATAATTCTTCTTAATAAAATATTTGATCATTTACCATGTCATAAAAGATGGTGGTTTTTATTTTCACATTTTCAAGAGGGGTTGACAGTGGAATTTCCTATGTTTTTACTTGAATTAATTATGCATTTTACTTAAGCGTCCAACCTCCTCTTTCTGGCCAGAATCTTTTTAATAATTTTTTGACCAACCCAAAGATTTATAATCATTTCAACCTTTAATTAAATACCTCTTGATTGAATTAATTTTAATGTTTCAAACTTTGGAGAAATGAAAATATTCATAAACATATGGTGGTACATGTGATTTCTATGTATGAGCCTAACCCTAGATTCAATTTCCCTTAAGAGAAGAGTGACATAAAAATTAATGTGAAGTAGGTTTTTATTGGGAAATGTATTGATTTATGAGTATTAAAAATATTTGGGGGATTGAAATGAAACTGATAGAGAATTTTTTTTTCATGGATGATACATGATTGAATTCTACTCTTGATAAGATCCTTGACATCTTCTAATTTTAGATTTTTGTGTGGATTTTGATTTGAATGTAAGATGATTTCACAGAAGTGAAATGTTTAAGTGTGGGGGAGTGATGAAGCTTAAATTTTCCTAAATATTATACTTTAAATAATTGTTTATAATCCAAAAATAGTGTTATTTTTGGGTTAATTGTCTCCTTTTTTAGGTTTTAGTGGTAATTTGAGATTAAGTGCAAAAATTTATTAAATCTGATATTTTGACAGATTTTTATTATAGGGGTATTTTTGGATTAAATTATTCATTATTATTCTAAATTCTATGATTCATTTTTTCTATAAATCCCTAATGTATTTAATAAAACATTTTATATCATAGAAAAGGCTGACTCAACCATTTATAGGCCCAAAAATATAGTTTAATTTGGTAAATTTTTTAGGTAGACAACGTGGACGCCACCACTGTAACAGACATATAAATTAGTCTAAAAACCTCCAAATTAGTGGGTTTTAGCATTAGAAGATAGGGGATACAATTAGGCGCTTCCATGTTGAATTAAATGTAAAACTATGATCATTAAAGAATTAATTGAAGACTCCAATCATGTGGAAGATGAAACATCTCACTTGGAAGAAACTATCCCATTGGGTAATTAATTAATAACATCATGAAAATGAAAAAAATTTGTACATATATTGTTGTGGGACAAGAAATTACATTTGGAAAAACATTTCGTAAGGATAGAAGATCTGAAGAGACAATTTTCAAAGTCATAATAGCTAGGGAAGTGAAGAATTAGAATATGGCCAGTCAAATAAAGAAATTAAATGTCTAGGTGTAAATAAGAAATAACCCCCAGAAAAGATGTTCAATTAATGTATACTTATGAGGGTAAATAGAAGAGAAAATATGGAACATATTTTATAAAGAAACCTGTCACCCATTACTTATGTTAACTAGACATACATGCGGAAAAAATTAGTTGATGATTTTGGAGAGAATTATTTCACCTCCTCTACCTATAAATATGTATCCCCACCACTTTTTAATTTGTTGGAACTTTAGTGTGGAAATTTACTATTATTTTGTAGTTTCAAAACATTTTAATTGTATTATGATTTATTAATATATTGTTTATATTCTTATTCATCTTAATCTCATTTTTTATCTTTTGTCTTTACACCCCCTTCTTGTCCACTATGATCTCTTATACACGTGATCATGAGTAACAAACCCAAGGAACATCCGGAGGGATCAATCCATTGTTGAACCAAAGTCATTTGAAATTAAATTTTATTTTTTCTTATTTTATTTTAGTTAGGTTAAGGGGGATCAAAGTGGGTAAGGTATCTTTTTGTCTCAACATACTACTTGAGACGTAACTTTATCATCTATAACATTTTCTGTCAATCTAGGAGGTGGATGTGTTGTCTCTCATCAAACACTAAGAGGAATATATATTCACAGTCACATATAGAATATGATATTCACAGATAATATGTAGTGTATTTATTAATTAAATTTGAAACGAATAATTAAAGGATAAAGATTCAGTCTAGGTGATTTTCTTGAGTATAGATTCTTTGTTTTTGACATCATTTCTTTCTATATTAATTCTATCTGCATTATAAATTGCATGTTTACTTTCCATTATCTTCAATTATAATTTTCCAAACCAAAATTTAATTTAGGTCTGTCTTAGAAATAATAAAAATATAAAAATTTGAATTAGAAGTAGTGATTTATTGACCACAAAAATATTCCCAAGAGAATGACCTAGGTCTGCCCCTGTGATACACTTAGTTATAAATATTTTTGAGCATCTGTATGAAAACTCTTCATCAAATTGGCGCCATTTCTAAGGAAGGAAATTTCTTGTGTGTTCATTGAGATTTTTATAATTTATTTGTGGTGTGAGGTGTGTGTCAATAATTTGGGCAGTGAATAATAAGTGAATTGTGCATGTGTCGTCATTTCATTGTGCATTATTTGTTTCATCCTATTATCCATATAAAAAATTAAAAAAATATAAAAACTGAAAAAAATGAATATGATATTAAATTATTTATTGTAAATTATTTTATGAATCATTTCCCTCTGAAAAATCATGGGAATTAAATTTCATTCATCCATTATATTCATATTTTAGCTCTTCCTCCATGCTAATAATTTTAAAAAAAGAAAATAATGTAGTGCCATCCTGGATCTTAAAAAAAGGGAGAACAAGGATGATATCATTATTTTTAATCACATCTTGGATTATGTACCACATTATAAAAGGGGTTTGTGTTACTTTTCACATTTTCAAGTTTGATTGAGAGTGTAATTTCATGTGTTTTCACTTGAATTAATCAAGCATTTTAATTAAGAGTCCAACCTCCACTTTCTGGCCTAAAACATTTTAATCATTTCCCACCAAACCTAAGACACAGAATAATTTGAACATTTAATTACTGCACTGATGATTGAATTCCTTTTAATTTTTCCCGCTATGGAGAAATGATAAATTTAATAATCCTATGTTGATAAATGGGATTTCCACATATGACTGTAACTCTAGATTCAATTTCTCAGTAGTGAATAGTAACATAAAATTCAATGTGAGGTAGGTTTTGATTGGGCCATATATTGATTTATGAGGTTGAATTTTTTTTGAATGATTGGAATGAAAATTATATAGAATTGTTTTTCATTGATTATTCATGATGGAATAATATTTCTTATTAGATGACTGATATTTTCTCATTTTTGATTGTTGTAGGGATTTTGATTTGATTATAAGATAAATTCTAAAGAGTGCAATGTTGTAGTATGGGGGAGAGACAAATATCACATTTTCATACATTTTATATAATAATAATTTTTTCTAATTTCACTATTGTGTTATGAGTAATTGTCACCTTTTTTTGGTTTTAATTATAATTTGTGCTTAAATGCAAAAAAGTGGTTAAATTTGTAATTTTGACTTATTTTTATCATAGGGGTATTTTTCACATAAAATTTTAGTTTTTATCCCAAATTATTTGATACTTTTTTTAATCCATGATTTATTTAATACCACATTTTATTCATAATGGAAGGCTAAATCTATCATTTAATGTCCCAAAATATCATTTAATTTGGGAAATTTGTTTCGGTGGACAGCATGGATTCAACCTCTATAACGAACACATAAATCGGTCAATAAAAAACTAAATGAGATTGGTATAGAAGTAGTAGATAAATGATTCATAGATCTGTGTCTATGATTCATTTAAATAAAAATATGATCATTAAATCATTATTTTAATGCTCCAAACATGTGAATGATTAAACATCTCAGCATAAAGAAACGGTCCCACTGGGTAATTAATTCATAATATTGTGAACATGCATCTAAAATGGTTCATATATTGTGGAGGGACACAAAATTACATGTGGAACAATATTTATTAATAAGGGGAGGAATGGATTGTCATTTGTCAAGTCATAATGTCCTGAGAAGTATAAGAATTGGAATTTGTTCAGTCAAATGCACATATTAATCATGTCATATTAAATCATCCATAACTCCTACATCTGATGTCCAATAAAGGTAAAATTTTGAGTGTAAATGGAGTAGACATTATGTAACATCGGTTATGAAGAAACATATTACTAACACATCAATTTATTGGGACATCCACATGGAAACATTTAGAGGAGGATTTTTGAGAGAATTATTTCTTCTCCTCTCATTATAATAAGTATCAGCACCCTTTCTTATAGTATTGGAACTTTTGTGTTGAAATTTTCTATTGTTTTATAGTTTCTTTATATTATAATATTATTAATACTTATTAATATATTTTTTCTATTATTCTTCATCTCATTATCATTTTATTTTCTTTTCTGTTCCACTCCATTCTTTTCCACTGTGATCTCATGTACACCAGATCACGAGTAACTGACCCTAGGAATTTTCAGGGAGATCAATCTAGTGTTGAAACCAATTAATTCCACATTAATATTTATTTTTTATTATTTAAAATGAGTTACATACAGGGGGATCATAGTGGGTAAGGTGACTACACTCAGTTATAAATATTTTTGAGAGTCCAAACGACAACACTTCATTAGTGGCTTTCAATATCTAATTTTTCTAGAAAAAAGGATTCTATATTCTATTTTATGAACCAAATATAATTCTAATCCAATAACACTAGATTGTGTAATGAAAATGGGTGTGGTGAAACTATAGTGACCTCCTTAAAAAAGCCTCTATGGTATCTTCTGCTCTAAAGCTTGCATCTCCTCATGTGGAACCACCTCCCGAATAGAAATAGTAGAAAAATACCCCCACCAGTATGAGTGGAAGGAAAAATATTTTTCCCAGTTTGATTAAAAAAGGAATAATTATTACTTTTTATGAGATGATATATTTCCATGATACTTTATATAATCCATTAAAAATAATTTAATGTGGCTTTTAAGGCCTAAGAGGCCTCATTAGGTTTGTATTGATGACAACCCAAATCATTGCACCTATAATGAAACTTTGGGGAAATGTATTGATGATGGTTTTATTTTTGAATACATAATATAAAATATTGTTATACATGGGAATGTAATGCTGGGTAAACCAATTTCAAAAGAGGAATTCATTTTCACTTAAACTACATTGGAAAATGACTAATTAATGGAAGTTATGATAAATGGTATATAAATTTTCAGTGATTCGTTAACTGTAAAAATAATATATAAAACACTTCATATCAATATGGACAAGTTAAAATTGTAAAATGACCCTCATACTCCTATATTGCAACTAAAGTAGTTTTATTAATTCTACAGTCTTCCAAGAGAAAATATTCCAGAAATCATTTCTTAAAGAAGAATAAAAATAAATCCCATGAGGTAAGACCTACATAGAGACATAAATAATTATTAACCCCTTAATATTTTATTCCTTCTATAATACCATGTTATTCCCATGAAACATCATAATGGGAACTGTATTTCATATAGGAATCCTTTTTAGATGAATAAATTATCCTAGACTCCATTACTTTCATTCATTTAATAGATCCCTGAACAGATCCGTGATGTTTTTAGATTTTAAAAAATGATTTCTTATAGTTTTTTTATAGAACACAATGATTTGGAAGGAAAATTCATTCTTATTTGGAAATTTGTTTAAAAGAATTTCAATATTAAAAAAAATATGTTATTTTAAATTTATTTAAAAAAATTAAAAAAGTATGTTCCATTTAACGAATATGGTATTAATGTATTTTCATCCATCGTAATCATAATTCAATTTTTGGATTAAACAATAATAAATTTTTTTTTCTCCAAATAAAAACCATATTTCATTGTATTCTCATTATTTCCAAAAAAATTAAGGGAATAATTGTTTTAGTATCCAAAAAATATTTCAGGTATTTATAAATAAATTTTTTATGATGAACGCTTTTATGTATTAAGTATTATAAATAAAAAATGGGTGAACCTATTTTAGATCTCGTTTTCATTCGGTAAAATGATAAAGTTTATCTATTAGTTTTCTCTAATGAGATTAAATAAATATACAATGATGTTTATTCATACTATAACAATTATGGTTACCTGAAGAATAATTTTGATGGTTTCTCCAAGTATAACCGGGATGTTTATTTCATGTATTACTATGAGGGTTATTCCATTTACAATCATCATTGTAACTTAATATATAATTACGACATGGTAATGATTCCCTTAGAAGAGTTAATGATTTATTTATGATTTCATTGAGTTTTTATGGAAATATTATTATTTCACTATGTATGATATTTTTATTAAGTCAATAAAATTATATATTACTTCTTATGGATGAAATTTATATCTTCATTAAAAATTATCTTTGAGATTATAAAGTTTCAATTAAACCAATATGTGATTAATTTTGACATTTCATATTTCATAGGATTTTTTTTTTGAAAATTAGTGAGCAGAGGAATTTATTTTCCATGGAAAGAAAATATTTATTTAGATCCATAAATTATATTTGAAAAAAGAAAATTTATATAACTATTTAGAAATACATATCCCTTAGGAACACTTTTTTTATTTTCAATATTTTAAAATATAATTCATTGGTTTTTTATGTATGGGTATTGGAAAATAAAAAATAATGTTGAAAGTCATTAAAATAGATACTGATTTATTTTAAATGTTTTATGAGGAGATGAAAATGGTTACTAAGTATCAATTTAAACATGAAATATTTGGGATTGCTTTGTAAGAGTTATTATATAATTCTATAAAACTATAATCATAAAATATCATTAGTAATAAAGGAATGAAAATTCTATTATAATGAATCTAGATAATTTAATTATAAGGATGATTACATACAGATGGTATAAGAGAAGGTTTTAGATGTATTTGGAGGTTATCATGTTATTTGATAATAATTTATATGTCTTCTATAACTATAATGATTAGTATTTATGATAAAATTATTTTTATTTTAGATAACTGTATATAATTATAGATAAATTGTTTAAGGATATGTTTTTGGTCATCCTCCATATATGAATGTTAATTATCATTTTATTGATATTATCACAATAAAATTTTATGTTTTAGTAAATTACTAGATGATTAAGGAACCAAAATTAATAATGGATGAGAAAGAAAATAAAGTTGTAGATTGAACAAGAAACTGAATGAAATAGGAGATATAAATAGAACTCATATGGTTGTACATAACTATTTATCAATATCTTGTATTTATAATTTGTAAATATGATATTTTCATAAAACGTTAAATAATTGATATTTTAAACTCCATGAAATTCCAGTTGATAATTATCATGAAGTTAAGAATATTCAATGAACTATTAATTAATAATTTAGCAAGAGGCATCCAATAAAATTTATTTTGAGTGTGGGAACATGTTTTTGGTGTTGTAGAGGATTCCAAAAAGCAATAATATTTAAAAGAATAATATATCAATCAATAGACAACATAAATTGGAATAATTGTCTTCTCAATGAAATAAATTAATTGATTAAATATAAAAACTATGAGTTTTATGTGAATAAATTTCCTAGAGTGAATGCTTAAGAATAAGATCAGAAAAACCATAAAGATGAATTATTTGAAATGACTCGTGGTATTATTTTTGTGAGTAAAGAAACTAATAATTTTATATTAAATATATGGATTATATCATAGATAATTTGTCTAATATTGTTGAAGATATGATTCATAATTTTTTTGTAGGATGTATTAAGGAAAATTATTGAAAATAAAGATTAATAAGTATTGTGTAATGATAATGGATTCTGTATATAACGATTAAAGAGTTATGACGTTCTGTAATATTATAGTTTCATCATATGATCAAAGTCATAGACACCTAATTTTGAGAAATTATGAGATGGGAGAACATTTTGATACTTTTATTGAGTTTTATAGATGTTTTTGATATATGTAAATTCTACTTTTATGATGTTAAAATTATATTTTAAGAAGAATACACCATTAATTTATTGAATAATAATTTTAATGGAATATATAACCTTCAATGTTTATATTATAATTTATTTTTAGGTAATTATTTTTCATTACCGCTTGGGGGATATAAAATGAATGGTATGAGATAGTATACGATGTTAAAAAATTTCATAAATTTTGAATATAGTAAGGTTATTTTTTGTGGATATTTTTGACATATATGGGAATCTAATAATATATATTTATAGGCTTATTAAAAGTACACTCTATGGGATAGGAAACAACCCATCACATTGGGATCTTCTATGTGGTTTCAACAGAAATCATATGGGAAACAAGGTTGAAAGGCCTACTGTAGGCCTAGATGGTGACTTGTTTACTACAAAAACACTTTTTTATTAAATGTTTATAAAGTTAATAATGGGTTTTTGAAACAAAAATTTTATCATAATAATGATATTTCTGACTGAAAGTGTAATTATTTGATTTTATTAGAATATCATAGTAATATAGGGGAACATTATATGATATTATGTTATTTTTTATAGAGTCATGAATGGATTTTATTTTATAAGTATATATTATCTAAAAAATATCTTTTTTCAAATTCATGTTATTTATGAAAAGTATTATTATATAATAGATATTATATGATTGGAGAATAACAATTTTTTCGTGTGATACATTTAGAGGGATTGTTGTTATATTGGAATAAATAATAATTTTATCATGGAAGAATGTGTGATAAAATCCTTCTATTATTTGGGTAATATTCTAAGTCTAGAATACTTTTGAGAAATTTTAAGTATAATTATTTATTGAATGACCTCTCTGCAACATTGTGTATTACACATTAATTTTAGATATTTCAAATATTTTTCTTTCCTTGAAGCATTATTCATCTGTTGACATTAACTTGTATTTTACTAAACAATTGGTTTTCGAAAATGGAAAATGATAGTAGGAATATCTAGATATTTTTTCGATTATATGATTACTAATAAGAATATTCTTGTTCATCACGAATGAAAATTCATATTGAATACTCATTATCATGATAATAAGATTAGATTATGGTGTAAATAGACTAAAGGATGAAATTATTCTGGTCATGTTTGTATATTTCCTTATGATCTTAGTCAAGGATGTATTGAAAATTCATCTACAATGAGAATATGATTTTGATTGAAAAAAATTAACTATTTACATTTAATACTAATAAATCTATGGCCTTTTAACCCATAAAAAAATTTATGATTTTGTGATGATTAAAATTCTTATGACCATGTTATATATCAATATATACAACTCCATAGATCTTAGGTTTTCCTTATATTTAAATATTTTCACACCCCACATATTTTCTCTTACTTGAAAACCTAACATCTACTCATTTAGATGTGCTTCTCACTACCAATTCTATCATTTAATGATGATGTTTTATTGATCTTTTTTTGATGTCAGGGTTCAAAAAAGTTTTTCTGAAAAGAACATCCGTTGTAACAAAATTAGAGTTAATATTATGATGAAAAAAATTATAAATGAGATGAGGGAATTTAATATCTTGATAATTAAAAATGAAATACTATAATTGATACCATATAAGATATGAAACAATGTGAATAAATGAAAAAAAAGTTATCATTTCCAAAATGTTACCATAATAACCTATATTTTAAATTAATGGGATTGAAAATTATAAACCAAATTATAAAATATAAAATGGTCTGAATGATATATAATGTTTTGATTATTGTATTGTAAATAGGTTTTCTATTTATTTTAAATCTATTTTATTCTTCATGTAAATGAAAATAAATATATTATAAATAAAATTATTTTTGATAATTAATTAAAATAAAATTATATATTTAATAAAATGTTATATATATAATTTTTTTTCTAAATTATAAAGGATGTATTTATGTTATTAAAATCAACAGAATGGATAGTTCAAAAAAAAAATGATATATTATAATTCTTAACATTTTCCAAATGATATAAAATTTATAAAAATGAAAATTTAGGTTAATTTAGCTTTATAATTTTTATAATATCAACCATATTCTTTTTATGGGGCATTTCCCTTTATAGTAACTATATTTACATTCAATGAGTTATAATCATTGTTGTAACTTTATATTTAAAAAGCGTATGTGTGGGGTTGAAACCAAATGAATATAGTCAGAATGTGACCAAAATATAAAGAAAAATTATATTATCAAATTAATTTGACCCATAATAGTCTTATAATCTAAATATATCTATATAGATACATTTGGAAGTAAAAAATAATTTATATTAATTTAATATTTTGAGAAATTTCAAGATTACCATTCACCTCTCATATAAAAGGGAACCCCTTATTCACATTCATTCACACGTAATAACACATTTAGATTTTCTAATAATAAAACAAATAACATCATAGAATACAACCAATCTTACTAAATGTATTTTTTTACTCATATTTCATTTCAGAAAGTGATTATTGTGTTAATCAAACAAGACATTCCAAGTAAGAGTTATATTATTAAACACATCTTTTTTTATAATTTCTTCCCCCACATCCTTAAATATTTTTCAACCATGATTAAATAATAAAAAATTTATAAAAAATTTAATATTATATTATTATGTAAGATAAATATCCAATATTCATCAACAAAATCTTTTAAATGGGAAAGGAATACATCGATTAATTGTACTGCATACTACCTTCTAGCAAACAAATATTATTTTTCCATCACCACTTATTTTTTTGGGTATAATTTTTAAATTTATAGTTACATATTATATTAATAACATATATGTACTTATTAAATGAAAATATATCATTTAATTTTTAATTATTACATTCACTGAAAGATGATGACGTTGTTCTTGCATTTGTGTGGGCTACCACTAGCACAAAGTTGTATGATTCGATTTTCATCACCAAATAACATGGATAATATATATATATATAAGTTTATTTAATGAATCAATATTATATTAAATATATAGTAATCATTTAATAAATATATAATTATGCTTATCTTATTTCTAAAATGAATTTTAAAAAATGTATAAGTTATTTGTTCCCACGAACAACCTTCATGCTCAATGATTGCATTAGAGTTCATTTACTATAACCATAATTCATCATTCATTTTATAAGTTATGTTGTTAAATAAACATGATAAATATGTAATTAATATAATTATATATATGATAATCTGATGAAATCTTAGACTATAGTGAACATACCAAAGTTATGTTGCAATTATATACTCAATATTGTCAAACCATCCAATGTGAAATTAAATAATCATTAAATTTTATATAACATTGTAATTAGTGATAAAAAATTAATTATAATTTTATATATGTAAAAAATAATTAAAATAACGATCCAATGTTTATTATTTAGTACGATAAATAACATATGTGGTGATTCAGTGTCAGAGAAATATATTTTCTATCCTAAATTTTATTTTTAAATCAAATTTTATACACTTTTTACATACTCAAATGGAATGTATTTTCATAACATATACTACATGAATATAATTTAATAATTTCATCAAGCCTAAATTCTGTGAAACAACGTTCAAAATTATACAAAGTTATATTCAATGAAATGTTTTTTCATCAATATGTGAGCTGTTTTTAGAGATTAAAAACTATTATTGTGGATTATTTTTCATTACATATTTGAATTAGAATGGAAATAATATGTTTCTTTCTAATTTCATTAAATGGATTTAAAAATGGATTTTTAATGGGATTATTTAACACTATTTATGAAATAAAAAATTTAATTTAAGATGTTTAATTTATATGGATACAATGACTTTTTCATCTCCATACCTATTTTTTATTAATATGAAAGCCATCATGTTTTTTCAAAACAAAAAAATCATTACTTATATTATTTTTATTTACGATATCATATTAAAAATTAATGTATATATTAATATTTTCTAATATTTTCTAATGAATGTAAAGATCATTTTTTTGGTGTAGGATTTTTTGTATTACAATATAGTTCAATAACACCATTTATTATGTTGGGTAGTTTCATTATAAACAAAAGGTAGGTGAGCCCATTATTTCTCGACTATAAAGTGAGTAAATAGATGGATCTTTGTAAATAGTTTTATCTTAGGAGATAATGGCAATATAATCTGGTGGTTCTTTCAAGTATATAAGTGGTGGTTTTTTCATTTCTAACTATGATGGATACTCCATGTAAAACCGTAAGTGTTATTTTTAGGTATAACAATGATTCCTTTATCATATTTTTCTATAATAGAAAATCCATGTTAATGTATGTTAGGAAAAAAATTCCCCACATTAAAAATATGATTTATTTTTTAATTTTATGGGTTTTTTAAAACGATGTGTTCAGAAGTAATGTTGTTCATCTTATATTCAAATAAAATTACATATCACTTTTTATGTGTGAATTTTTAATTTTTCAAAAACATTTTAATGAGTTTATCAGGTTTCAAATAAATCTTTTTGGGTTTCATTATGACATTGATATTTCATATGAAATGTTTAATTGAATTCATTGGATAGTGTAATTAATTTTATTTGGTATCAAAATTATTATTTTAAATCAAATATTTATTTGAAAAAGTAAATTTTTCCTAAGTATTCATGGAATAATAGTTTCTTTATTTTTTTGAATTTCCCTTACTATGATTTTATTCTCATCCCACAATTAAAATTTTCATTCCAAGTGATTTATAAATGTGTAATGTAAAATTAGAATTCCATTCAAATACCATGATGAATTTTCATGAAAATAAAATAAAATATTTTAAAAGTTTTGTTTTGTAGATGAAATGGGTGGTGAGTATAATTTTCCACATTGTCGTATATAGAAATTTAATATAAAAGTTATGAAATAATTATAAGTTACACTAAAACTAAATGATATATGGAAATAAATGAATTTAAATTTATTTTTTAAAGAAACATGTTTATGTCATGATAAGGTCAGGTCCTTAAATAATTTAATTATTATATTTTCTAATTATTTTATTACCTTAAATTATAATGCAATAATGGCACATTTTTAATTTAATTTGTATGAAAATAAAATATATGAGTATAAAACTATTATATTTTAATTAATTAAATGAATTATTTTTTACAACAATTTTTTTATGTATAACATATTTGGTTTGTTTTAATGTAATATATTCTAATTCCATACAGATTTGGTGTATTTAGAATAAAAATAAATGAATAGTTCAAAAATTCAAATTAATGATATTTTTTTAAAATAATATTTTTTAACTGATTTAAATTTTTTAATAAATTGTTATAATCAAACATGTGAATTGAATATTGTTTAAAATATCAACCATGGACCATTTTTGAGTTATTTTTTTCTTTTATTATAACATTCTTAAACATTTATGATTAAAATAGTTGTTATCAAGGGTTAGGTTACTACTAGGTTTTTTCTGTTACATGTGATTGTATTGAAATTAATTTTCCACACATGCAAGATTTATTGCTGAGACATTTTATTTAATATTTAGAGTCATTAGTTTCCAATAATATAATGAGGATCTTATTTAGGAAATTATGATAAATTTACAACTTAATAAAACAATTCACTAAGGTGAAAATAAAAAAGGTAAAATTACGCAATCATTAAGTTAAAGGGAATAAAATGTTTAAAAAAATTATTTTTTACTGGTGGAGGTGTATATTTAACTTCTGTTTCATTTTAAATCAATCTTCATATTATTGAGGCACATCACTTGATATTTAATTCTAATTATTGAATAATTCTGGATATTTCTAGAAACTCATCTCAATATCACTTGTAAAATGAAACCTCCTTTCTTCATTTTATCACACATAGAAGGCCATTTGGTTAAAAAACATACCCATATACATTCTATATATCCATCCCAATGTCTAGGAGTCCATTTATTGAACATTAGATAATTATAGGAAATACTTTGGTTTAAATCAAAATAGGTTGTTTAAATATGAGGTATAGTTTTTAATCATGCATTTTCATTTTACTTCTTATTATGCCTCCGTAAGATATTATTAAACTATAATGAATTAATAACATCTTTGTGTTAAAAATAATTATATTTAATTTTTTAAAATTAAATGACACATCTCTATATCTTCTTTCATCAAATGCGAAATGAATCCCATGTTCATGTGTATTCTAGACTAGAGCCTATGAAACTAAGGTAATTCATTTTCCCTCACCATCTATTAATGCTTGGCATGAGGATGGATTTAATGAATATATATGATATAATAATATCTTTAGAATTCAAGAATGATAATATATCATATACAATTTTTTCTATCCATTCACTAATAAATGATTACATCGACTGTGCGTACATGTGGACTACCATCTCCAAGAAGTGATGTGATTCTGTTTTCATCACCATGTAAAATGGAGGATATATATATTAGTATATTAAATGAATATAAAAATTTATTTATGATATTATTAAAATAATGAAAATATAAAATATTACATACCTAACCTCTATAACTATAAATGAATAATGGAAATTTTACTCATGTGTTTGTATCCACTACCCTTCCAATGACAGTAACATGGTTCATTTTATTTATAACAATATCTATTTGTCTTCATTATAATTGTTATTTATATTTTAAAAATAAAATAAAATCATAATTATTATTCTTGAGGAAATTCGATAATTACTTTTTTGACCAAAGTCAACATACCAAATAAAATTTGGATATATTAGAAGGATGTCATCCAAATATATATTATGAACATAATTGATTATGTAATTAATTATAACCTGGTTAAAGGGACAATAAAAATGGATTTTGTTTAAGATCATATATAAATTATATATATTTATTATTTCAAAATCTTACAAAATTTCACTATGAGTTGAAATCATGGTAATAGACACTCATTAAAATAATAATAGTTTTTTAATGTTTCCCATCAAACTAATTTTATTCTAGGAAATTCACTTTTAAATGATTTAGATAAACATCTAATACATTTTAATGGATAAAAATTGTCCACTTTATCATATTTTACTTTTTTGAAAATGTTACTTATAAATTACTTTTTATGGGTTTTTAATGGACACTTTAAATTTAATTTTTTGTAATTGTTATAATCAGTTGTTTTTGAAATACTTTTCTCCCATGTCCTTTTTTATAAAAATATATTTTTATATATTTATATAGAAATAAATGAAATATATATGTAATTTTATTCTCCTTTTATATTTATCTATGTTTTCAAATTGATACTTTTAATATTTTATTCAATATGATTTGACATTATTTAAAAAAGGAATACTTTATTTTCACACATATAAAATTATTGGATTTTCCTATTACTAATCAATTTTTTAATAGTTTTATTAAAATATTTATTTCATTCATTATATAATTAAACAATTTACATTATTCAAGTTAGTTTAAAAAAATTAATTTGAATGTATTTTTTGATATATGGAATTGTCATTGTTCTCGGTGAAATGGGTATCTCCAAACAACCCTTATCTTTCAGTTTTGATATTTATATCTCACTAGATCACATATTAATCTCCTTAAATTCATGGAGTACAAATAAATAATTTATATATTTCATTGAAATTTATCTATAAATTATTATAAATTTCTTTTAATATATAATAAATTTCATAGGCTTGTTTCTCAAATTAAATCATTATGAAATATCCTTTGATTATGATATGAGATAAAAAAAATTGACAAATTTCATTCCATGGGTAATTATTATTTTTATTAAATATGAAAAATTTACTTTTATGTATAAAAATTCCATGAATAAGATATTAGGGGTGTTACTATATAGTGTGTAATATAATGATATTATAATTGAAGACTATGTACAACAACATACAAGATATGGAACACTGATTCAAAATGAACCTTGAAATATTATCACTGAAATATTAATGTTATAACAAAGAAATTACATTTTTGATAATGTATAATATTAACTAAATTATGAAATATATATAATTTTATAAAATAAATCCCAATATATTGACTAGTTATTACGGAAGAATCCATTATTTTTTATAAAATCAATTTATTCATCATAAACTGGTTTTAATATAAACATTATTTTTTTGTATTCATGAGAAAATTTTATAGTTAAAATTTGACAAAATAAAAAAATTTATATTATTTAAAGGAATATAATTTTTTAAATTATAATATCATTATTTTATTATGGTGAAGATTTGATATTTTTTGGAAAATTTTGAATTTTGAATAAAGAGTGAAAATTCTATTATCTATTTAATATTATATTTTCTTCTAAATTATTTACAATGTAGAATTAAAATATTTATTAGTTTTAAAATTTAATTACTTTATTTTTAGATAAATTAATCAAAATATATAAATTGAAATTAATTTCATTCGTGAAATTAGTATAAAAAAATTTATTATTAAAAAATAAAATTTTCCTAAAAACTATTTTCCGAAATTTTATTCAATTAGATAAAAAATTAATGTATTTCTTCTTCTATGTCTAAATTTTTTAATAATGAACTAAATATTTTAAAAAATTGTTCAAATTATTTTAAAATCAGTCCGTTTTCTTTATTTGACATTATATACAGTACTCGATGTAATTTTTACCACAATAAACGATAAATGTGGAAATTAAAGTTAAAAATGAAATGCGAATGATTAAATAAATCTTGCTGAAACATGAATTAATTTTACTATATTCTTATATCTATTACATAATCATCCAAAAGTATAATATAAGGGATTCTTTCCATTGGACATAATAAATATCAATATTATATTTAAGTGTATATATAGATAAAAATGTCACAATATTGCTCTATATTAATATAATATTTTTTCATAGTGGGGTAAATTGAGAATATGTTTTGTAAAAAATTATAATATTAAATATAGATAATATTTTTCATCATGTTTTTTTTTCATTTTTAGTTTTTAAATTATATCCTCAAAATATTTTTTAACATTGGCATACTAATTTATAAATTACTAAAAAAATTCAAATACTGATACTAAAAATAATACATTAATAGATTATGGTTAATATTTTCTGTTCTTGGATTTTTAAAATAAAAATAACATATTATAGTGTTTTGGAAGAATTTTTCTTCTAATTCCATTTTTCTATTCTATTATTAAATCTCAAATTAATATAATAATTCCAAAATAGTCATATATGATAATTTATAACAAATATTATTTAATTAAATGATTTGAAATTAACAATAAAATATTACTTTTCCATGTAATTGGGATTATGTTCAAAATATAAACAATGATTAATTTATATAAAAATAACCATTTTTATAATCATATTGACCACTAGCGATTCAAAATTTTGTAATCACGGTAATCACAAAAAATCTTATGTGAACTATTAGAAAAGATATAAGGGTAAAAATGTGATCCAAAATTTGTGAAATTTTATTTTTAGAGGATTTATAATCATCCTTAAAAATGATACTAATATAATCAATTTTTAGTGATTTTATATTCAAAATTAATTTATATCAATTTAATATTTCAATATTTTCCCAGACTCTACCTCTAATCTCTTATAGAGGTGTACCTCTTCTTTTCATTCACTAACACATAAAAATCCTTTTGTTTCAGAAAATCATAAAAAATAACTTAAATACATCCCTATCAAAATAAAATATATCTTTTTTAGGGAACAATAAAAACTAAAGAGTTTATAAGGTTTAGTGTAATAGAGGTTGTTCGAAGAGGATGTATAGTTCATAACTGAGTGTCTTTTATTTCCTCATCCATATTATTCTAATACCCAGTAACCATGATGATATTATAAAATAATTATCTCCCATATAATGACATATTATGATGTTATTTTCATTACCTATATCAATCTCTATCCTCCATCAAATGGGAATGTAATTCATTGTATATATATACGGCGGACTACCACCTCACAGTCAGAATTAATTCATTTTCCATCAATATATCTCAGGTGTGGTTATAATTTTTTAATTATTGTATTCATATATATATGGGATAAATTTTATGTTTATCATTTTTATAAAAAATTTTTCACCAATTGTATTACCAATACAATCAATGGAAAATGATAACGATGATCACATGGACTAGTGGACCACCTCCTCTACAAAGCCATGTAATTGATTTTACATCACCACATAACATTAATGATATATAAGTTTAATTAAATAAATAATATGGTATTTTATATATATTTATATTTCAAGAATGAAAAATAATAGGTTTCTGCATTCCATAATGATTGTTGAAAATTGAAATGTTACTCACGCATACATAACATAGTTTATCTTTCCTAACAATAATCCATGATTGGTTATCAAAATATAAATTATATAAAAATATGATAATTATATAATGATAATTATTATGGCGGTGGTAGAATAATTAACTCATTGATCATAGAAAAACCACCGAAGGCATTTCCGACATATGAATCAAATATCATCCAAAACATTAATGGGAACATAATTTATAATAAAATAGTAACATGAATTATAAACCAGAAATCGGTTCTTATAAATGTAAATTTTCATATTATGTTTATTATTCATGCTCAAAATTATGTGTTTGTGATGATATAATGAATATCATGATATTGTTTTTGGATTATATTATACTTTAAAAGTATATTTTAGTGCATCATTAATGAAACAATCATCTTGAATAATAATCATTTATATTGAAATAAATATTATGATAGAAATTGATTAAAGGATGAAATTATACGTGTGGTGTATATTTTCTATATGTTCAAAGAATATATAATAATAAATAATTACTATTTAGGAAAAATAATTTTATATAAAATTTTTATCTTGTTACCAACACTTAAAATGAATTGATGATACTTTTCAAACCTTTTCTTTCTATGGTTTTGTGGTCATTAAAAATCTGTTGACCATTCACGTTCAAGTGATCGACGATCTCTATCACTCCACATAATTATTTGATCAATATATTTTATCCATTTTCATTTTTTCATCATCCAAAAAATTTATAATATTTTGAATACTAGTTATGTGTTTTTCTAGATGAATTTCATATTCTCTTTGTTTCTTTTCTAGGCGATGTATTAATCATTATTATTATTAAGGATTTTGAGAAAATAACATTTAAATGTCAGACAATTTATTTTGGATATCATGATCATATTGTGAGGATGAAATTATTTAATCTGGTATAGAATGTAATATCTCAAAATTTTATTATAATGCTTTCTATGATAGTATATAACAAACACCTCACTAAGACCAAAAAAATATGAAATATTATTATTTAAATATGAATCATATAAAACATCCTTTAAAATAAAGGGAATGAATAAGATTAAATGAATTATGATATATATATATAACATTATTAAATCAATTAATATATAGAATTGATTTTTAGGGAATTATTCTTTGATTATTAATTGATTCATTTTATTTATCAAAATTAGGATTTCTTCAAAACTGGGGTTTATTTCATTTCATGAGAAAATTTTAAAATTAATATCTAGAACTTATAAAATCTATAATTGAAAAAAATTTATCATTTTAAAATATTATGTTCATAATTATTATTTTATTATGTTTGATATATTATTCTTTTTTTTATTTTTTAATGAATAATGAAATATATTGATTTTCATTAGAAATATTATTTAATTTTAATGTTTTAACAATTTAAAATTATATAGTAGATTAATATTAAAATTTATTCAGCTCATATTTATTGAATATATTCGAATTAAAATATTTGAAATGAATTTTATATTGCAATTTTGTATAAAAAAATTTATAAATAAAATTGAAATTTTTCTTGAAAACTGTTTTTAATCACATTTTTACACTTTAATTCGAATTTTAATTCATCCTGATTTTTCTTAATTTTTAATATGGTATTCCATACAATTTTTTGGTAGGTAAAAATTTAGTGCATTATACCATTGTATTTTTTGGACATTAGGGATATAAATTTTTTTATTTTTTTTACCATAACAAAAGTTAAATCAGATAATTAAAGATAAAAAAGTTTATAAGGACTATAAAAAATTACAATAACACATGAATTATTTTTATTATATCATTATATATTTTCCATAATAAATTATTAGTTTAATATTGGAAACATTGTGTCAATTTGCTATTGATTTTTACAAATATTTAATTTAATTAAATATGAGGAGAAACATGTCACACTGTTTCATTTAAAAACAACAATATTTTTATCATAAGGGAAAAGGGGATTTATTCGGTAATAAATATTGAATTCAATTATAAAAGATTTTTTACATCATGAATTTTTTTTAAAAAATTTATATAATAAAATTAATTTCATAAAATATTTTCTTAACGCTAACCAATTACTTTTTAAATTAATAGATAAATATAAAATTGATTTTGAATAAATTAAAATTAATAATATTTTAGTTTGTTTTTAGGGTTCCGGATTTTTATAGATATAAATTCAATATTATTAATTTTTCGATCGATATAGTAAAAATATTATTATTTTATTGAATGTTTCAAAAACAAAATTAAACGAATCCTTCCTAATTTAGCTTAATGATATTTTATAAGAACAAGAATTTTAAAAAATGATCCTAAATTCAAAAAAAATATTTTCATTAAACATATATTTTTGATAATATTTGAAATATCATCCGCATTCCATTTGAGGGAAAATATTCATTTTATAGTAATTATATGGAATCGTAATGTGTAAAAACAATTATCACAGTAATGGTCAAAAATAGTTAAGAATTGGTTAAAACAAAAATATAAGGGTAAAAATGTGATTAAAAAGTCCAATTTTTATTTTATGAGATGTTTTAAACTCATCCTTATCTTATATTATAAAATTAATAATTTTATTCTATTTTTATAAAATATTTAATTTATATTTATTTAGTATTTTATTAAATTCCAATACTTACCATCCCCTCTCTTGTAAAAGGGAACCACTTCTACTCATTCCTTCACACTTTAGAAAACATTTATTTCAAGAAATATCTTCCCAAATCTCATACATACATCAAGTTACATTTAATAGATCCCTTATTTATTGAATAATACCATCTTGAGAGGACATAATTTTTAATGTGTAACAGGGTGACCGAAGATCATATATAGTTCTTAAAAGAAATTTTTATTTTATTTTATCATCTTTATTCATCAAATATTACTAAAATATGATGATTTATTGAAACCAATATATTCCATATATTTATATATTATTATTATTTTAATGACCATGAAATTATGTGATATTTTTTTTCTTAAATACATGAGAATTTTACATGTCCACAAAACTTGACGGCGCATGATTCCGAGGCCCGGTGTGCCCAGAATCAATTTCGGAAGTTTTTTTCAGGTACATTCATTAAATGTACGAGCACGTTTTTATAAAATTTGAACCGGTGCTCGGAATTAAAATTTTAGGATACTGTTGAAATCACAGTGCTAGTTTTCTCTTAAGGAGACTTTCACATCGATGACAGTGGGTTGAGAATAAAAGTTAGTTTTTAGGATTTTGTGGAAAATACCAAAATAAAGTGTGCTTCAATTTTTTTTTGAGCCTCAATGTGGGTGTTTTGAGGTGGGTCCCACTGGATCTATAACGTCATAGTGGAGGTTGGAAGTGGGGACCAGAAGGCCATAACCTCCCATGAGAGGTTATGGATGTGGGGACCACCATGCCTCAACCTCCCATGTGCGGTTTATGTGGTGGGGACCACCTGATACCACATAACCACCCAATTTTAATAATAGGGGTGGGGACCACCCAACCCCTATTAATGGAGGGAGAGGAAAATATCTCAACTCCCCTCATTAATGGGAGGGACCCCTTGATCTCCTCTACCATTTATGGCACCGCAACCTCCACTTTAATTATATGTGCTAACACATAATTTATTATTCCAAATTCTTCACATTAATTAAGCAGATCCAAGTTAATTAATTCCTCCATTTTGAATTTTGTGCCAACAAATTAAATAACAGATAAACACAATCTATTATTATTTTGGTTAGCATTGATCATTTTGGTGGTAGTATTGAGAGGATGATTACTGGGAGAAAGCCCCAACGAAGAACACCTTCAACTACGAAGAATTCCAACCTTCATCAACTTCTTCCTCGGAGCTTCTACTAAAATGTGACGTCTTGAACAGACCTTCCCTTCACATCGTCGTCAATGGGCAGATGCACGAACTCAAGATTGGATGTGTACAGTAGACTTGATGAATAATGGTCACCTTTGTATTCTTTCGGAGACTTCATCAGCAATCAACGAACAAAGGTATGTGTTGTTTTTTTTCTTCCATGATCTTCTTTTCTTTCAAAATGAAGAACGAGGTTATGATTTTTTGCGGGTGATTTGTTGTTCATTGTTCTCCAACCTTGATGAACCATGTGTTACCGCCCTAAACATGGAGGGTGCAGGCCAAACCAACATGGCCTGACCCCTCTGCCGTTCTTGTTTATGATTATTTTCTGCATGGTGATGAAGCAACGAGGTGATGATGGCAGCGAAGACAAATGTCGTGCTACCCGGGGCCTCCGTGATCTACACCGCCCCGCGGTGTCTCGCACCGCCACTAGCCGAACCGGCCCCAGCTGAGCCCCTGCCTGCGCGCTGCCGCCCCGAGCTGGCTCGCGCCCCACCAGCCTACCCAGCCGCCTCCCAGCCGCCTATCGACCTTCCCGACCATCCGTCGGCCCGCTTGGCACCCTGCCCGGCCACCTGCCCCGCAAGCCTGCATGGCGCACAACGCGCTTGCCTGCCGGCCCAACTGCTCCCTACCCGGCCGCCTCCCGACCAGCCTGGCCGAATAGCGTCGGCCAGCGTGCCCCATGTCGCCCGAGCCCCACCCTCACGGCGCACCGGGCCGAACCACCCATGTGGCCTGAAGGGCTAGGCCCAATGGGCCAAACCGAACCTAATAGTTTGGCCCGCCTAATGGGTCGGGCCATTTCTAATAGGTCTGACCGGGTCGACCCAGACCGGGTCATACAGGACTTGGGCTCACTATGACCCTTTACATTCTTTTGGAAATATCATTGGCACCAGGAGTCTATTTGACGAACCGTTAGCGACCCTGTTGATCTTGGAGTATGACGGTCCCTTTGAGTATACCCCACTAGAGTTTGGGTTATAGTTGAGATAAAATCGGTTTGGATCGTCCACGAATCCAATTGGGTCAGTGGGACTAAAAGGATAATAACTCATAGACCGACATCCTATTTACACATCGTCTATTACATTGACACCTCTATGACATTGCGGACCATTGAGATACATCAACGTGGGACTTCGTGACAGTTGGAGTATCAATCTGTAGCTTGTGGAGCAGATTCTCTTGGAGACGAGCGATCATAGTGTAGAGACATAGTAGCTGGATGAGATTTGATGACTGCTGACCGATTTGACTCTGAGTGATTTAACGTGCCTAGTGGATATCACCTTGGTGTCATGGAATGCCCACATTGGTGAGTGCCTTGGTGTCATGGCAGACCCATGGTACTCGATAGGAGGAGTACCTTAGTGGGCTACGAGGGAGAGAACCTTGGTGATGCAGGAAACCAACGTTGGGGAGAACCTTGGTGACACATCAGACCCACATCCCTCGACAGGAGGACTAACACAGCCATCCAAGGTTAGTGGGCAGTGCCTTGGTGTCATGGTAGGCCCACTGTACTCAACATAGGGGGATTTCTCCAGTACCCATGGTTTCGATAATGTGAATAAAAACATGGTTGATCTGAGTCAGTGAATTTTGTGTTTACCTCATGATTGAGATTTATTACTTGATAACATAGGTATATGTATGGGAATATAACTAAGTGAGGTTATATGTTTAATTCATACTTTGTGGTTTATCCGTGTTGGATTTTGTGAGACCATGAGGGTCTCGAGATCCATACAGAGTATCATAATACTCACCCTCCACGGGGTATGACCGCACCTCATTGTGTTGGATGCAGAAAATGGACAACGATGACCGAGGCTGAGAGCACCGTGAATGGACGGTACCTGGAGGTAGACCACATGGAGTGACCGTTCATAGGGGAGACCGACAGATGTGGAGTGTTGTGGAGGTTATCCCCTTCATGTAGGATTTCTTGGTGGATGATCCAGGAGCTGTTTTACCTTTTTCCAGTGCTTTTACTTTTAGTTTCCTTGTACTTTACAGCTGGTCTTGTATTTTCAGCCCCCTTTTACATTTCATCACACTTTTGTATATAGTTTTGTTTAGTGTTTTGTTTCTAGCTCATACTCTGTTGTGTTTGTTTTCAAGTAATAATTGAAATGTAATCCCAATTTAGGGATTTATGCCATTGGTTCAAGACGCCAGGCCCTGGCCTATGGAGGACGGGCTGGGGTTAGTCACATAACGGGCCCCAAGGGATGGTTCGGGATAATTATAGAGTAAAGTCCAATATCTTTATGCAATCTCCATCAAATGGGAGAGGAATTCTTCATTTGTGTGTATGTAAGACTATATCCTCACAGACAGATGTAGTTAATATTCAATCACCACATCTCATGTCTAGTTACAATGATGGATTTTGATTGGGTATATATATTATATTCATTAAATATTTATCATTGTAGAGGAATAATATATAATTTATTTTTTTACCAATATATTCATTGAAAAATTAAAAAAATTATTGTTTTTATGTGTGGACTACCACATCAAAGAAGTGATGAGTGTCATTTTTTATCACCACATATCATGAATGATATGTATAACTGTATCTAATGAAATAATATCATATTTGTGATATAATTATTATTATTTAAATATAAAATAATTCATAACTTCAATCCATAATGATATTTTAATAATGGAAATTTTACTCAAGCAGACATACAACCTACGAACAATTTTGTTGTAATGTTATTATTTTTTCATTACCATATTTCATTAATGGTTTTAGAAGAATAATTTATAAATATAAATTATAAATATATAAATATTATTTTTCTAGAGTTTTTGAAATCATCACCTCACTGACGATATTTTATATATTGATGTCATCATAGAAATTAGATTTGAATATTATCCAAACGTCTGAGGTGAAGTTAAATGATTTTGTAATAGATTAAAACACTATATAAAGAATATTAAACACGAACATAGTAGTTAAGAAAGTAAATAATTCACATAATTTTATCATTTTGATATATAAATAATGATTGTAGTGAGAAAAAGTTGAGGTAATAGACTTTCTATTAAAAATAATATTTTAAATTTTTTCTTCTAATAATATTTCATTATTTTTCTTTATATCATCAATTTATTATCTTTTAGTGTTATTATAGAATTAAAAGAGTTATAATGGAAATTTTATATCTATTTTATATTTATATTAATGGTTTTTAAATGGAATATTTTTACACATTATTTATTGAATGTTTTGGTGAAAAAGAAAAACTGATATAATATTTTAATGTATATGAAATTAGTAAATTTTACCACCCCCTTATTTATTATTTGATAATAAGATTATACAAAACCATTTAATGTTTATTTTAAATAAATTCCCTCATTCTCTTTTTTCTGGGTATTATGGTTTTCGAAAATTCTGGTTTAAATGAAAATTGTATTTTGATATCTGAGAGTGTTTTGATAATATGTTTAAAATATTATTTTCAAAGGATTTTTGAACAAAACATTGAAGAATAAAAAATCTTATTCATAAAACGGTACTTCAAAATAATATATTAGCTATAGATGGAACTATTATATCATATAAAATGGTTTCATCCCCACTATAAATCACAAATAAGAGGTGATCCCAATATATCCTATACAAAGATTGTTTCCCATTATAGATCCCCATTTCATTGGGTAATGATCCAATTCCAAAAAGGATATTATTAGGTAGTTAACCAATTTGGTTTCTATAATGGATTTAATTGGGATCAAATTATATGCAACATGTGTTTAAAATGGGTTATGAATATTATTCTCTATGTTTAAAAAAATGGTTTTCAATTTCTTACTATGGGATTTAATGGTTTTCTTTGAGAAGAAAATTAGTATTTTTCATTTGGTGGGGACCTATTATATATGATCTAATAATATTTTTATAAGGTATGGTTTATAGTGTTTATCTTGTTTTTTCATAACAAATCATTCTTTTATTTTTATTCCACACAATAATATATTTTTTTCATCACATAATTTAAAATTATTTCATAGGGTTTTAAGAATGACATAGGTTAGTGATAACATCCAGATCAATATTGTTAATATAGGTCATAATAAACCATGATTATTTTTAATATATATATATTAATGATAAATGAATAATATGTGGATGATCATAGAATTTAATGTAATGTTTATTTTTATAATGGAGATGAATAAATTATCTTAAACTATGAACCAAAATATATATAGGAATGATGGAAAATTAATTATTTCTTAAATTTTATTATTATACAACATTTATGTTTGGTTTCTTAAATATAAATCCAATACATTTGGTAACTAAATTTTATTAGTATACATTGTTTAGAGGATTGGAGAGTAATCTTATTCCACTTTGGAATATTTTTCACCATGTGATGTTGTCATAGTTGTTAACTGTGACTTATTCTTATGAATTGTTTTTGAGTTTCTATAAAATTTCATATATTTCAATACTCTTATGATGTCAAAAACTAGGCTAAATTTTCATCCCACCTGACACCTGACCCAGCCCAAGACATTATATAAAGGAAAATCCTAATCACCAATGTTAGAAAACATGTTTAAGGCTTAAATAATCCAATGGGAATATTTTATCCCATTAAACAACCAGGATCAAAATACCAAAACTAAATATGTAGAAAATACCCATAACTGAACATTAAGAGATATAAAATCTAATACAAATACAAAAAATTCTTAACATAATAAAAAATAATTACAAAATTAAATATGAACAACATTGACATGATCACCAAGTGACTTGTTGGTCATAACCATGAATAAGAACAGCCTATTCCAATGGAATGTGAACTAGAATCTTAAACCTAAAAAACAGTTGGGGTCAACTGATGCCATGTGTTACAAGTAGGGTGTGGCTTAAACAGTCTAGTAGGTAATCACTATAGAGTCTATGAATTCATTTCTAGCAACATTCCTCAACCCCTAGTTTGAAATACATTAATAAAATATGATTTTAATCATTTTAAATGACCAATCATAGTTTTCGTCAGGTTCCCTTAATAACCACATAAATTTATCCTATTTATGAAAGTGTTCACATAGTAAAACACAATTCAATACAAAAATAAAAATACCAATACACACCATATAACTAATATGTGGATATTTAAAAAGTAAATGAAAAAAAATGAAGTTATAAACTAGATAGAACAATACCTAAAAGAAACAAAAACAGACTGAACATACAGATTGTAAATCATGGTCACTTCGAAAACATCTCTAGAGGAAATCCTTAGAACTACGCATTTTGGACTCCCATTACGATGTGTGGGGAAGTCCACAATCAATAACAAACTGGGAATTATAAACTAACCAAAAGAGTGTCATATCCCACCCATCCTCTTAGTAAATATTGGGGGTATAACCAATTTAATTTGGTTAAAAAAGTAACAATCATGAAAACCTCTATATGATTAATTTGAATATCACAATAATAATTTGTAGGGAATGGGAAGGTACTCACACACGTGGTTCAAATAATACCCAATACCACCATGAATGCCTAGCCTAAACATCGAAAATATCAATTTGATCCACTCTCACCATGGAGGAACCCAAATAATGGTTCCTATCGCACATTCTAGGACATAAACAAGTTATTTCTGGGATTTAACTCAATTTAGTTATTCAAAACACTTTCCCAACATTATAAAACACAAAAAAGTACTTCATGACACCTATTTACTTAGTTATTTTTCTCAATCATTTTTATATGATAACATATCCTTCATCTCACATAAAAAAAAATCAGTTTTCCTACAATTAGGAATAACATGTTGTGCCTTCACATCACATCACATCAACACCAATATTTTTATGGAAACTTAATGTACCAACCAATATTTCACCTTATACAATCCAATTTTTTTTAAATCCATTTACAAAAGATTTCCAAAGTCACTATGAAAAACCAAATACATTAAAAAAATTAAAAATTGATATTACATTTCCAATTCAAATATGTTTATAAATCCACTTCCAAAATATTTACAAATCCACTATGAAGGAACACTCACATGTGAAAAATTACGAACATGTCATTTCATTTCAAATTTATAAAACTTTCAAGGAAAAATAGATATCATGAAATCACAAAAAATGTTCCAAATTAGACTTTACATCAGATTAATACCATGTACGTATTAATATTCCAAATGGAATGTTTTTCCAATTATTCACCAAAACATATCTCAAAATTCCAAATAGGTAAAGAATACGATAATGCATTTGATGTCATATATAAATCCACTAGAAACAATACACCATATACAAATAGAGGATCAATTATTTGGAAAAATAAAGAGGGATGGGAGGAGAATCATTTCGAGAAATATCGTTTTGGGAAAAAATCATTCTGAAGGGGAATTATCATTGGATTTCCCATCCATATGTTCACTCCTTTCACATATAGATGTTCCAAAATCAAATGTAACATTTAATATATCTATAAAATATCCCAATTTGTTTTAAAGAAAACCCATTTACTTTTCCATTAAAAACAACTATATATAGATAATCATCAAATAATAGGATTGACCAATCCCCCCATACAATATACATTTCATAGGATACCCAAAATAGAAAATAATAACTACGTGTAAACTCCATTAAATTAAACCAATTATACATTAAAAGAATAATTTTCATTATATAAAACACCTTGAAGGCATTTTAAAATTGGAATAATTAAAGAATACCCTAAAATCCAATGTGACCCAATTTTAAATCCTCCAAACACCATAAAATTAACACTGACACACCATACACAATATTATAAAATGATTAAAACCTTAATGGAATGATCAAGCATAAAAAAAATTTCCCAAAAATTAAATGGATGGAAACACCGACCTCTAAGATTTTTAAATGAAATGAAACATCTGAAGAAGGAATAATACACACCAAGATACAACCAACACACCCTAACATCAAGAAAATCAAACCACATAATCAAACCATCATCCAAGAGTTCATCCAAGAGAGATCACACCAAATAAAAACAAATAAACTATGAGATATGGATAAAGAGAGAAGGAAATAAATAAAATTGTCAATAAAACTACACTTGGAAACATTTAAGAGATTTAATAGTGGTTGGTATGAAAATGAGAAGGGTTTCATGGAGGACCCTAGTATACCTATGTTATGTAAGGGAGTAAAACTCTGAAATATAGATAAATCGTGATAGGGTAAAAAAGGAATTTCCCCTTTTAAATATCTTATAAACTCCAAAACTATGGATGTATGGTTTAAAAATTAGCATTTCAACCTTTTACACCCAACTAGAGTGTAGGGACACCCCAAAAGAGGTAGCCACAAATATTTCTAAACCTTGTGCCAACTGGTCAGAATTCTATTTTCAAAACTGATGAACCCCTTAAACACATGATATGTAGTTTCCTCTAACTATGAACATGCCATTTTCCATTCCCTAGACCCCAGCCTCATACTTCATGTGGTTCCCTAAACCACAAATGGTTTGTCCAAAGGAATTCTCAAACCATTAATGTAGAACAATATAAGAAAAATTTCATTTGAAAACACCCTCTACCATAAGAGGTCATACAGTTAACCTTTAACCCATGCATAATCTATTCCTATGATAAAAATCCACATGAAAACCTAAAACTCCAAAATTCAAATAGGGAACTCAACCAGAATACCAAAAAAAAAATATCCAACTACATGAAAATAATAACATTAATGATATTTCGAGATCGTGGTGTGATAATTATCCCCAATACAAACACTTTCTTCCCGAAAAAACTCACCTCGGTACATGAAAAAAATTCTCAATCCAAACCCTAAATGAAATAACAAACCTCAAGGAGACTTATCACTCTAAATGATTCACATGATAATCCCTATGAGATCCAAAAATGGATAGTACCAAGAAAAAGTAAAGGTGTCTCCCAAACATAATAAACTGAATCACACAGAAAACAATATAATTCCAATCAACCCCACTTTGGTCTGACCAAATTAGTAATTATTACAATAAACACAACCAAAAAACTGAAAAAAATCTAAAAACACCACCATAGGAACTGAAAATTATTAAGAAAACCCCCATGGTCAAACCAAAAAAGTATCTCCATAGTGAAAAAAATACCTCTCACGAAGAAGGGGAATATCTTGGAAAATATCTAAACCAAGGACATACCAAAACCACCATTCTTCATTTCCAAAAGATCTATTAATCTCCTAGATGAACACAATCAAAATACATTAACAACCCACAAAAATGGAAAAACATTTACAGGAGAGAAAAATTAATCAAAAACTAACTTATAAAGACACGACAACTAGAATTCAATGGGAAACATCCCCTAAACATTTCACAATTATGAGGAACATATAATTATTTAGGGAGATCCTAAGGATGAACTCAGTTATTCTTGCCCCAACACCCCCTATTGAAGGATCCTGACTATGTGAAGAGCTTCACTATAGGGCCTATGGATAGAGACCTAATTCCTTGAAGCATTTTCTTCCCAAAAATTTATAGATAAAACCCCTTAATTGAGACATACCCAAGAATATCATCTTATAAAAATTCTCCAGATGTCCGAAATTACCCTAATTATCACATGCATTTAAAGGATTGTGACAAGACTTCTTAGAGTTGTCAAACTGAAAACACTGAAAGGACCCAATGAAGCTATCCAAAAAGAGAGAAGCCAAAACCAATTAAATTAGATCCTCAGAAAAATGTTGCTTTGGAACACACCTCTCTCTATATTGGGATCCTTTATGGCTATCAACCACCAACAACTTCACCCATGGAACAAACTCCTCTACAAAATCCCCCAAAATTCTCAAAAAAATCACTCCATGATACGACTCACTCCTTGATCTCAATTTGGAGACCCCAAATAAATATAGAATATTTCCAGTGATCCTATGATTCTATCTCTAGAGGGAATTAAAACTGCTTGTAAATTTTTTTATCCAAAGTGTTCACTATCCGATAGACATGCAGAATACTCAGCATCTCCACCAAATTCTCAATCATCACCTCCACATGTATGAACCATAAAATTAAAGAGGCCTTAAATACTTCCCATGTCATGTCAACATGAAACAATTATAGAGAAATAAAATTCCATTGATCCAAATCCAGACCGTCAAACAATCCTAGAACATCACATACATCCTTTGATTTGGGAGTTATCAATGGTTTAAAGACAGTATATACATTTTTGAACCATCAAACCACATCTAAAGGCGTAAATCACTAATAAATAAAAATATAAATGGAAGGGATTCACTCTGACATTCCACTAAGAGTCTTGGAAAATCGAGCAACTCGATGAAACTCATTTGTAACTTTGGTGAAAATTCTTGATATCATATTCTATAAAGAAGAAAAATACGCAACCGAAATAAACATCCAACAAAATGAAAAAAATACCATTCCAAAACATCAAAAGTATCTCATAATGGAAACCATACAAACATAACCAAGATAATTTTTTCAAAATCCCCATTTTAATAAAATTAGAAACCACCTTTTCCAAGTAAATGTTCAACATAAAAACACCATTTGTTCAGTCCTAATTATTCATTATGATATGTTTTTATAGAAAAACTCATACTGAAAGTCATTTCCCAACATGAAAACTTCTTTTTCAAAATACTATTTCCCCAATGAATGACCCTCTTTTCCCTAAAAACCATTTCACTTTCAAAATAATCCCACACAAACCAAAATCAATCCAAATCTGAACTCACACAAAATTCCTAGGTTGAGGAACTTGTGACCATGAATAACCTAGAAAGATGTTTAGTGGGAAATTCACCAAATATGAATCGACAAATAATAGGAAAATTAAACATAAACTAGTTCTAAATAGGGGTAACTACTCCATTTTATATCACAAAATGAAACCAACATGACTCTATTATCAACAAACATCCATACCCCAAAATCAATGACCATGGACTATAATTCTGAAATATCCCTAGAATTGTGGTGATCAGAACAAGAAAGGGGTCATGAAATCCTTATCATAGTTACTTCTCAAGTCTATATAGTCCAAATATCATGTCTACTAGACTAATAAAAAACAGGAACCTTGTTTGGTTCCAATTTCATCATGAACCAATCTAGGATGCCATCCAACTGGACACCCTACCTAGCTTGAGACATAACGTAGAGGGAATTCTTGATCCACATTGGATGAAAATCATGATCAAGAACCTAAATAATAAATTGGGAATGATTTATCACAATAAATAACAAGGATAACAAAATTAATATATAGAAATAGACAACAACTGAGAAAAACTTTATATACAATGAAATCAATATACAATAGTTGTAGAATATAATACTGACTACAAAACTAAATCTGAATGATAATAACATGATATTATCTTGACATCTTGGACATCCAAAACCACAAGAAAAACCTCTTCTAAAGGAAATATATCTAGGAACGTAAACCTGAAAAATAGATCAGCTTTACTAACACTGAGTGGAACAAGTCGGATTTCGGATTAAATAACTCTGTAGTTAATCAAAATAGAGTCCATGAAATTCCATTCCTAAAATATTCCAAACACACATGATTGAAATTCATTTTTAATGTAATATTTCGATAATTTTATAAAACCAATCACAACCTTCCCTGAGTTATATTTGTAAAATAAAACACACATCATTCCATTTTAAAAATAGTCCCACCCTTGAAAACCAAATTCAAAACCAAAACCCAAATATAGGTCCACACTAGATGACCAAAAATGGGATGATTAGGTTTTAAAGGAAAAAAAAATAATATATAAACTTGAATGGAAAATTTCCAAATTGCACAAAAATAAATAGAACATGAATATACTATATCATAGGAATTTTATAAAATTCACTACAGATGGTGCCTTGATGTACTCAGTTTAGAGAGACCTATATGCACATGGTGGAGTTTCGCAGTCCATAAACAACTAGTCACTCTAAAATAGAAAAACCAATGTAATGGACCACAAAGAATTTAAGAAAATATAAGGGGTACAACCCATCTAATCAGGGTTAATAGGAAAGCATCACTTGACCCTTAAGATAAGGACCAGGAATATAATTATAATAATATGCAGTGAATGGAAAATTCCTCACATCATGGTTTATCTAAAACCAACTACAACCATGAGTTCCTATCATAAACACAGAAAACACATATATTATGTACTCCCATCTAAGTTTATCCACTATAAAGGTTCTTATATCATATTTAAATCCATAAAAAAGTTCCAAACGGGTCAATACATCATTTATTTTTTCAATCCACATCATCAACATTGTAAAACACTAATTAGGCTTTACCGCCACCCATATTTTCAAACATTTTTCCAAAACATACTTGGATTTAAACCATACCTTAATATCACATAAAAAGTCCAATCATTTTTCCAACCATTACTGGACACATATTGGGTCTTAGTATCACATCCCATAAAAACCGAAATTATTAAAGAAACAAAAAGTACTATAAAAAATTAAAAATTACCAATCCAAATACATTTACAAACCATTTCTAGATCACTTCAATTATCAAAATGAAACACCAATTACAATTGAAAATATCACAATGGTCCTTTACAAGTAAAATTAAAATAATATTACAAGGATGTTTCTAAACCATTTAGAAATTCACTATGAAACAGAACATACATAAGAAAAATTCAAAAAAAGCCTTCATATTTAATCATAGGAATCATCTATTTGAAAATGTGAAAACATGCAATCACAAAAAAATGGTAAACTATCCATTATACCAATTGGATTCCAAGTATGTCTTAAATTTCTAAATGTCCCCCTTATGTCAATTATTCACATAAACATGTCTAAAAATTTCAATAGTGTCAATCATTATAGAACACATTTTAGGTCACATTTAAACACACTTGAAGAAGAAATACGCCATTTATAAATTGAGTACTTTTTTTTGAAAAAAGAAAGGTGGAAGAAAGGAGAATCCTTCAGATAAACATGGATCTAGGTAAAATCATTTTAAATGTCTATTATCATTTGTTTTCCCATCACTAGGTGAATACCATGCCCACATAGATGTGCCAATATCTAATTCCACACTCCATTTATCAATGAAATGACATAAAACTCCTCTTTAATGAAACCTCAATTTTTTTGTTAAAAAAATTAGGTATACACAATCATCAAACAACAAGAGTCCCCATGTCCCACATACAATACCCATTTCACATATAAACCACAATACCAAAGAATAAAAATGTTTAAAAACCTCCCAAGGTAACCAATTTCAATTAAAAAGTAAAATTTACCATTTAGGAATGTCTTTGAATGTATTTAAAACTGGGCATTATTAAATAACCCCTAAAAACAATTTCTCACCAACTTTAAATCGTGAAATCACCAAAACAATTTATACTTACACACTACAAAAATATAATATAACATTTAATGAATTGATGAAAACATCAAACATTAATGGAATTTGCCAAAAAAATGGACGTAAACACCTACCTCAATGACATGTGAATGAAATAAACCTTTAGCAATAGGAATAATACACCCACAGAGGCAATCCAAACACCATTAAATCAATAAAATTGACCCATAAGAGGAAAAAATTATTCTAGGTTATTGAAAAAAATATATAAACCATGAGAAACCAAGAAACCAATATAGTAGGAAGAAGATAAAATGAAATTAACCAACAACTTATATAAACTCACCTAGGAGCATTCAAGAAGATTCAATGGGGGAAGGTAAGAAAAGAATGAGGGTTTCCTAGAAGGCACATAAGAACCATGGATGATCAAGGGAGTAATACTGTGTAAAGGGATAAAAATTTGATGGGAATTTTGGAATTTTACACTTTCAATGATTTGGAAAACTCACCTGATTTGGCTGCACACTTTTAAAAGTCGTGTTTTAACTATGCACATTGAACTGAAGATAAGGGACACACTGCATGGCAGGCCACATGATTTCACAAACCATGTGAAAAATTTAAAAAAGTACACTATTAAACCTATATATCTCCTCAATATATTACAACATAGTTTCCTCTATCCATGTGAATTCCATATGCCATGCCACAAATAATAAACCTCAATCCACACAATTATCCCTTAACATCTCATTGTTTATCCCAAGCCATTCTCAAAACATGAATGTTGAAACATGTAAGAATAATTTGATCTAAAAACACCATATTCCTTATCATGATGCACATTTAACCCTCAAACTGTGAATAAAAACTATGCATAGTCAAAAGAGACCACCCAAAAACAACAAAACATGAAAATTGCCATCGGTAACTCAACCCAAAACTCAACCAAAATATATAATAGAATGAAACTAATAATGTAAATTAATCTAGACTACCAGGGATATAAATTGGATACCATGGTTGGTATATTATTCTCCCAATTTATTACTCATGATATTATTTTTATATAACGTATATTATATTTACTCATGATTCTCATACATAAATAATATATATTATATAATGATATTTAATATATTTCAGAAATACACACTTTAGGACCGTATTGGTTTACTTTCATGGTTTAATAGATAAAAACACTCCTTATTTCATGAATTATCTTAAAAAATTCCCTTCAATGTCTTCCCATATAGTATTATTCATATACATACACTACATATGAAAATTCTTCAATACATGGGGAAAGGAAATAAGAAAGGGTGTGATTAGATGATAATTAATGGTAATAAGGGAGATATTAATTGATGATCCTAAAAAATCATAATATTAGAATAATTTTACGAAAACAAGATAATAAATTTATATATTTAACCACAAATTATTAGTGATAATAATTTGAATTCATGGGATAAAACGTTTTCATACAAAAAACAGATATCATAAGAGAGGAAAATCATAATAAATAAATTATGAACCATATGTTCATGTAATAAAAGTGTTACACTCTCATAGATATGTAAACAATTTCATATTTTATAGTTAATTATCATGACAATCAAATCAAAACAGACCATGAATCAACACCAATTTTCTATATTGGATCATTCATATCAACTTTTTTTAACGTAATGGATAAAGAACATTAGATAGTTCCCATAATTAACCATGTGAATTTTCTTTCATTAATTAATGATTCAAGCACATCAACTTATTTCCAAATGTTATTTCATGATATATAATTATTTTATTAAATCTTTATACATATATATACTTTTGGTCCCACCCATTAAATAATGAGAACCATGCAAATGTGTTACAAAATATCATAAGGCATTAGTCATATCATTATATCATATACCAAAAAAAGAAAATGGGATTTTCAATCATTTCATCACTTCATCATAGAATATACCATGAGAAATGAATCGTTTTAATTAACATATCTTCATTTTAATAAAAAGTTATCTATGGAAGGAATACAGATATCATAACTAGATCATATACCTAGTAGAACAAATTTAATAAGTATGGATTTTATAATGAATGAAAAGATCATTTGAAACATCATTCGATGACTTCTTGAGAAAAATAGCCTTTACCTTTTGAAATTAACTATTTAAAGTATTTGAATTTACTACTTATTAAGGGAAAAATCATTTAAATTAAAATTGAAAAATAATTATTGTAATATTATATTTGTTGAGTTTTTATTACATAAATATTTTTTGATCATGCTATATATGTTAAAAGAAATCATTCCGTTCATAATTTTTGAAAAAATTTCAATAAAGTACATCATTCAAAAAAATTATTTTGACCAATTTTATAAAAAATAATTAATGTTTAAAAATGAAATTAAAAGTCATTATATAATATTAAAAATTATATTTAAATTAATCCTACAAATCATGTACATGGAAGAAAAAAAATTTATGAGCAAAGAGGGAAAAAATTAGTTATTCTTTAAAACATTCATCAAACCTATTGAAGAAATATTATGAAACAAAATGAAACTAAAATATGTATTATTTATAAATAACCATAGAATAATAAATTTCACCTTTTTACTGATAGTTAGATCATATTATTTCACCATTAGAAATTTTTCATAAATAATAATAATAATAAATAGGACAGTAACATAAAAATAATACAACTTTGGTAACTTTTAAATCATAATAACCATTAATAAATAACATTTAATTAAACATAAAACATATTGAATCAAGGCTATACATGAAATAGTTTCTAGAAATAAATAATTTACATGAAATACCTTAATTCAACTCTTTTGTATCCTCATTAACATTTGAAACTAAAATATATTAAATATTGATTAATTAGAAATACATTACAGAGCCATAATCATATATAAAATTCCATGTTTCATATACTTACCATATCTTACCATAAATTTATTATCAATTTTTTTACAATCACTATTTTGGGGAAATGGATTTTTTTCATGTTAGTTGGGGTTCAAAAGTCTTGGTTTTTTTAATTTTATCATTGTAAAAAAATCTGTAGTTTTTTAATATTGATAAAATTATATTGTATATATATATATTATATATATATATATATATTTATACATTAATTATATAGATATAAAAAATGAATTATACCATTCCTAGAGATTGTAGATCGTACGTTTGTGTGAATGTCAGTTTCACATTTGAATAAATGAAGTGGGATAAAGGTATATAATAAATCACCATTTTATAATCATTTTTATATAATTTAAATAAAAAATATTACTTAAATGTTTTTTCATTACCATCAATTTAAATTAGAGATGAAAAATGAATCGCATTGCATCGTGGAGGTTGTAGTCCACATGTACATATGAGCTTCATTATCATTTTCCAATGGTTTATAAGGTTAAAAGTGAGAAAATAAACTATAATTAATAATGAAGAAGTATTTCCTAATAGAAATTTAAAAACTGGGAACTATTATAATGACCATCTATGAAATATGGTCATGAAAAGCTATTTCTATTGGTATGTGGAGACGATAAGATGTATGTATGCACGAATGATGATGTTACTTCACATTTGATATACAGAGGAAGAATAAATGGGATTAAGTAATCATAATTAAAAATATATATTTATTACACATAATTAATTAATTTATGAAAAATTTAATAGATTTATATGAGAAAAAATATGAATTAAAAGGAAAGTGACCTGTTAAGGCGATTTCGTCTTCTTCGAAATAACACATTTACATATTAACTTACGAACCCTAGAATATGTTTTTTTTGGAATAAAATATAAAATATAATTTATCTAAATAACATGGCATGTGAAATTGGTAGTTTTCGATCGAGATAGAAGGCTAAAAAGGTTTCAAGAAGAGAATTGAGAGGTTCACTTATATAAGTGAGTGGTGGGGAACTCTAAGAATTTATTAAAAGATTAATTTTTTTTAAAATATTCCAAAAATAATCAATGTGGATATGGAACAAAAAAATAACTATGGGATTATATATAATTAATAAATAAAATTTTGATTGGTTTAAGTGGTTTATAATAAAATATCTTTTGGTTTATCCTATTAGTTATCCTTTTATAACATTCAAACCAGTAACATATTTTTCACAATAAAAGGGTTACAATTTTACATATAAGTTAACTAATTTCTCAAAAATGTCCAAGGGATAAAATTTTAAACAATATTTTATCCATATTTACATTTTCATAGATTATTTAATAATATATCATTTTCATAGAAGATTATTAATTTCATTTCTAACTTTATTAATTTAATTTAAATTTATATTCACACAAAAATACAATTCAAATAAAATCACTCAATATATTAAAAATTTGTAAACTTAATGATTAAAATTCATGTTAAATTTTAAATAATTCATACCATATTTTTTTGGTTTTTTTAAAAGTATTTTATTGACTTTTTTATTACTTCCATAAGCAGTCCATTAGCATTGTGTAAATATTTGTCGTAATTATTTTATCATTAATAATAAAAAATATATTAACCTCACAAAAATAAATTGATTTAGTTTAATAAAATGTTTTATAATAATTAATATTTTATTTCTATTCATTCCAATGTCCTGAATAATTATATAATATGTTATTATGACTTTTTTGGACTTTATGCAAACATTAGATATGAATTTGGATAAGACTTTTATTATATAACTCAAAATTTAATACATATATATAATAATAAATAATTTTTATACTGAAAAAAAATCCATGAAATGACTTGTTACTTGTGAAATATTATCTCTTGGAAACCATATTTGATTTTTTCAGTGAACGCGAGCGCTACATCTTAACAAAAAATTATTATCATATTTATCATAATATAAATTCTTTTTTACATTTTAAAAATAATATATATATTATATTTGCATTATATAATAACTAATGGTTCCTTCTATAATATTTCTAAGTATTTATGATAGGTTTTTATTTTGTCGATATCATAAAATATAATTTATTTTATAAAACATGTATTTTTTACTGTTCACCAGAAATTTAACTCCTTCAAAATAATATTAAAAAAATAATCCTATGGTAAAAATCAATTTTATTAAAAATATTATAAAATATTTCCTCAAATTAAATTAATATATTTTATAAAATGTTATTTTTTATATAAATTGATAAAACACAATGAAAAAATGTGTTTACAAAAATTCATTTTTATACACTGAAACCAACCTATGCTAAAATCATATATATTAACAATTAATATAAAATTAGTTAAAAACTCTATAAATAATATATAAATATACTAATTTAAGATAAAATTCATAACATAATATAACATTAAAATGCAATGAAATGTTTGTTTTATAATAACATACACGAAATGATATTTTCACTATTATCTAAAATGCATATCTTCTCAAAAAATCCAAAAATTTTGCCCTAATATTTTTTTTATTTTATTTTATTAAAAATGATATTAATTTTATAAAATAGCATTTATAATGGTTCCTATATTTAATTATAATATTTTATTATAAAAATAAATAAAAAATCTTTTTGAAGGGAATTTATTTTTGAAGCATTAAATCACATCAAAATAAATTGATTGATAACATTTTTAGAATTTATCAATTAATTTTTAATTTGAATATATATATATATATATATTTATAATACTCTTCAATCCTACCAATAAAAGAGATCAGTTATAACTATAAAATTAAAATGATAAAATCAAATATTTTATTTGGGCTAAGTGTTTCACATTTTATAAGCTATCAAATATAATTTTCATTTAAAATATTCAGGTGTTACATTATACTCATTTATTAAATTTTATCTAAAAAATTATTACCTTTTATTGGTTATCATGTGTGATGTATTTTAAATTTTTTATACCCATAACATAATAAGTGATTATAAATAATCTTGTAGAATATATGGAAATGAAAATAAAAAGCTCATATAGAATAACTCATAAATAGTTTTCAATCTAGGATAATATTATTATGATGTAATGGACATTTAAAATAAGTAATGTTCTTAGATGATTGATCGTAAAAAAAGTAATGATGGTGTGGAAGTAAAAAAGTAATAAAATTGTAAAGTAATGTGTTAATGAAAACATCATCCTTTTATCTAAAATGAAGGTAACATGAAAGGAATTTTGAATCCGGATCATTTTTCAAATGTTGAGGGATTATTTTATAATATCAATATATATAGTATGTGAAAAAAACATTCATTATTTCATTCAATTTCATAATTAAAATATCATCCATTTTTTGTGATTCAATCAGTTTCCACTTAATATCTTACTCAATTAAACGAAGACATGTTTTTATTCAACATGTAAAAATTTAACATCTAATAGATCACATTATCCATAAAATAAAAGAAAATAATTATTTTAATATAATCATATCATAAAATAAAAAATATTTATACCATATATTAAAATATAAAAAGACTCATTTAAAAATTTAATCTCTTAAACCTCTTCCATTTTTCATCATAATCCATTCAATAAATGGTTGATCTTAAGACCCTTCCAAAATTATATAATATATTATTATGATTTAAAATATTCCCACCTAAACATAACATTAATCACATAAATATTATAAAGAATATCCTAAATATCACACATGAAATATATGAATACATGGATGTATATTCTATTTTAAATATTAATATCTTGAATTAACAAAAAAACATCAATTAAAAAATACATTCCAAAAAAATAAACGATTTCATCATTCTATAAATATTACCATAGATTATCATACATATTCCATAAATCTAAAAATGTTGTAACTCTATCATATATAACACAAAACACACTGTCATCAAAGGAATTATCAGTTCCAGGTTCATCAATACTATATAATTGGCAGTTCCAATCATTTCATTATCCAATATAAACCTTATTATCTCAACATATGGTACATTTTAATTATTATATTTCCATTAATTTTGTTTTTTCCACAAAATATAATCGGATTATTAAGTAACTATTGTTGTTCATCAGTACCACTCAACATATGTTTTCAAATACATTAGGAATAAAATCTTCATAATCTTCCTTGCATATTTGTTGATTCAATAAGCTAAAACAAAACTCACGAGTTCTAATAAAAATGTAAATCATTCATATTTATTCATAATTAATTAACTAGACTTTTATATCTTATTTAGTTATGAAACATTATATATATATGTGTGTGTAATTATGTATATCTTGATCATTATAATGAAAGCCTTTACTCATAAATGTTTTTTAATCCTATTCTTGGTCTCCCCCTGAACATATATTTTCACAGTATCTATAAAATAATTTTTTAAAAAAAATTCAACTATCAATAATACCTTAGGGAAACCATTATTATCAATTATTTGTTATTTAAAAATTCCATTTACCTTAGAAACTACAAAATCTATGTCATTCATATCCCCAACCAAAGAATGTTATTTTTTCCTCGAAGACATTCCTTTTGGTTCCTTGTCCCACATTCTTGACATGTTGAACCAATTTATTCTTTCATACATTAACATTATATAACACTATCATTTTATTATATGTTGTATTAATAATCTCATATATATTTAGATTTTTAAATAAATAATAGGATAAATGATTTAAATGATTAAAGGATTCATAATATAACTACCAATTAATTTTTTTTCTCATGAGAAAAATCAATACCCTATTTGTCACATTCAGCATTAATACGAATTGTCCTGGTTAAAATCATTGACTAAATTCAAAAAATATAATTGAGAATCATTAATCATATTTTGAAATCATATAAAAATAAATAATATTCATATAATGTCCAAATCATGACACCGTATTTTCAATATATGATACCTTATGGTTAACCCTTTCCATCGATGGACAAAAATTATGAAAATCAATCATAATAGTTCATATGAAATGATTGAGGTTTCACATATATATCCACAAATAGGGTTAAATTATGTTCCCATTAATGCAATACTGACCTTTCACTAGAATGATGGATGAGATATGCTTAACAAACCCCTAAAAGGTAATTACACCTATATTCATCTATATTAAAGTCACATTCACTTAGAGTATCATGATATGGATATATTTCCAGGTAAAATAATATAATTTATTCCTCAACAATCCCATATGATGTTATTATATACATAAATTTATCCATATACTTTTCACTAATTTTCTATATTTTTATTATTCATTGATTAACTACACATATTCTCTAATACAAACTGTAGAAACCTTGACATGATATATATAAGTATTTCATTTTTTCTTTATATTAAATATATTCCAAAAATACACACCAAAATAATGTAATGTCTTAGTATCATTTGAAATAAGATAATAAATCATATTATTTAGTAAAATGTATTCAAATTTTCAAATAAGGCTATTTCTTTTCAGTTTTCCTGATACACATAACCTATATGGGATGTTTTTTTATAACCTATGGAATATAAAATAATCTAGGATGATCTCAGATGCTCATTATGGTTTTATACGAAAGATATCAATCGATGAAAATATGAATGAATATAGTAATTATATGGGTATGAAATCAAGATCATAACTTACAATGTTCAAACCCAAACATTCAAATATCATATAAACGAGCCATGTATTAATGCTTTATAATTCCAAAATACATGTTATATAAGAGTTATAAGTCAGAAAAATTTAATTAAGAACCATATTAACATATCATAATAATGTTTCAGATTCATAAGTGTAGAAAAAAATTCATATGTAAAATCAAATATACAATATATCCAAATCATAATGGATCAGTTCTCAACACTTGTTTTTCATAATAGTCATAGCACATGGTGTTGTTTTCCATAAGAGATTAGTAACATTAAAATTTTCCCATAGTAGAAGAAGATCATTAAATTGTATCCTAGAATGGATGAAGCACATAGTCTTATATACCATAGTTATCTAATGATGTATAACAATTTACCCAATGGATTTGATAGTTATATAATTTCAAGCCCACACATCACATAATAAATACCATACATGTGTGTAACACATGATTATAAAATATTAATAAAATCATCATATAATAATACTATAATTTAAAATATGATTCACAAACATTTTCCCAATAACCATAACATAACACATGAAAAATAAATGGGTTCCACAGAAATGTCATCATCATAATAAAAATCATATTGAGGGAAATTAACAACGTTATCATTGGATTATATACCTTTTAAAACAAATAAAAAATCATATGATTTAATCATTGATGAAAAAAACAATTTAAAAGAGTAGTGGGACATTTTTTGTGAAAAAAAAGAATTTTAATTTTGATATAACATATTTAAAACATAGAATTAAAAATTTATTAAGTGGGAAATTTTCCATTAAAATAACATTTAAATTTTTTTTAGATGATTCATGTCATTGAGTTTTCATGATGATGGTAAATTTCATCATTTTCATGTGCATTAAAAGAATGCCTTCATTTTGTAATTATTGTAAAAAAAATACAAAGTACATCTTTCTGAAAACAATAGGAAATATATTTTATAATCATTTGGTACAAATTAAATCTTCGTTAAAATTTGTTTTAATACAATAAAAGTGAATATGAGAAAATTTATTATTTTTTTTATAAAACATAGATATAGAGAAAAAATGATTCTTGATCGAAGAGAGAAATAAGGATTATTTTCAAAAAAAATAAATTTTTCATTAGTGCATATGTAGGGGAAAAGGAATATAAAAATTTAATCTATAGAAAAAAAATAAGAAAATAAAATTCATGTGTTTCTTTAGTTGTAGATCCTAAGAGTACATAATCATAAATATAATCCTAAACAATGATGTCGTAATAAAAATCTCTTACATGACTGGTAAATTTTGAATCATAGTAACCATGAAGGAATAAATCCAATGAATCATGGGAATATAATTAAAAATATTTTTGATATTACATCTCAATGGTGTAGTATATACCCAAGATTAAATAAATAAATGGTGAATGTGGTATATGTATCCTTAAAATAAAAGTGAAACTATGAATCATTTACCTTAAAGTCTCCCATTATTTAGTTCACCTGAGAACATCCTATGTAAAAAATTATGGTCAATGTATATGAATTATATAAAAATAATTATCTCTATGATACATTTTATGATTTACTTATGACATCTTATCACCCATTTATATATTTTTTATTAAAATTTCTATTCATGGTGATAAATAATTCATTATTTAGGTATATTTTGGTTTTGAAGTGATGAAATTTGTATTATGATCATGGTTAAATAATATAAATAAATTTAATGAAGATATTATCATGATATATATTCATTATATATAAATTTTTTGTCATCCATCAAAGAATGTTATAAAACATGAATTCATTTTTTCATCGACATGGTAGGGCGCATGTATGTTTGAACAAATTTTCACCTTCTGAAAAATATAAAAAAGAATAATTCATAATATTAAATAATTAAAATTATCATTATTGTATCATATAAACCATATATATTAATAATATAAATATTTATTAATAACTATTTAAAGTGGTTATGAAAAATGAATTACATCACTTCATTGATGTGATTGTACACAAATATGAATGATTGATGTTATCATTTTCTAACATTTTGGAAGGTAATAAGTTATAGATGATATTATCATTATGGAATAATGATTATTCAATTAATATCATATATAAATATTTAACCCCTTATAATCAGAATACTAGAACTATGTTGATGAATATGGAATTATATAGTTATGGGGATATGGTAAGCCATACATTCACACAAGAAATACTAAAAATTCATATTTTATGGAAACAGAGTGAATATAAAAGTTTCTATAGTCATAATAACATCATTCTATATTTAGGATACTTAATTATTATTTTATTAACTGGATAATATATTTATATGAGGTATAAGTATAATTAAAAAGAATGTTATCAGTAATGGTGATTATATCTTATTTGAAACATCTCATTTACATCATCTATTAATGACCATATGGTTCGGTCATTTTATAAGACCAAAACCTCTAGAATGTTTATATTGTAGTAAGGAAAGGAATTTGTTTGATTTTTTATCTATGATACTCAATGTTGTGTGAATAAGGGAATTGATAGGTTCCATATTATAAGTGGGTATTAAGAAACCCATGGAATTTAATAAAATATTATAAGGTAGTAAAGTAATTCAATATAGAATTATTCCAAATGTGTAGGTATTGAAATATTATATAATATGGTCTTGAAATAAAATATTCCAATAAGATTTTCATTGGTTTATGTTTTAAACCTTATCTTTTTCCTTGTCCCCTTTGTAAACTGATTTTAAACAAAACCGTGGTAACATCGTTTTCACACATAAAGGGTTAGAATTTCAATTATACGGTGAAATTTGTTTCATAAATGCAAAATGAATGAAATTATCTACCATATAGTATCTAAATTTTATTCCGTAACATTTTTTAGTATTTTTAAACAAATTAATTATATATTACTTTCCTAAAAAATTATTAATGTCTTTTTTGACTACAATGATTTAATTTGATTTTAAATAACCAATTAAAAATGGGAATTTTAATATAATCCATTTAAATTATCCCATTATTTCATAATTATCTTAATAATTTCTTATTAACATTATCACATCCAAAAAATATTATTTATTACATTTTTTAAAAATAGTTTACTTGCTTTTTTACCATTTTCCCATGTATTGTGTAGTATTGTGTAAAAATATAATGTAATTATTACATTACTAAATGTTAAAAATAAATAAACTAATTTCAATGAAATATTTTTTATATGTAAAATATGTATTTTAACTCATATCTGTGTCATGAAAACTTATTTAATATGTAATTGTGATATTTTCATCACCCTACAACATTGAAACAAATTTTAAGAAGCGAGTTTCTAAATAAAAAAAATATTATATGTAAAAAAAATAATTTAAATAAGAAAAAAAATTAATTAAAAATTAATTAATTTAATTCCTTCCTCTCAAATATTATTATTTTTGGTTACAATTTTAACATTTCTAGAGTTATAGTGGAATTACATCAACATTGAAACAGAATTTGATATATATATATATATATATATGGAAAAAATTATAATTTATATGTATCAAATTATTTATTTACTATATATGTATTATAATATCTTTTATTAGTCATCCCATAATATTAATTAATTTCTATAATGTTTTGTTCTTGGAGAAATCATAGAATTTACTATATTTTCTAAAAAAAAATTTATTCACCAATAAATTAACTTCTTAAGAGAAATATAAAAAATTCATCATAGGATAAATTTAAAATTTTGAATCTATAGACATTAAATATTTCATGATATTCTTTTCAATTATTGGGAAAACAATTTACAAATAAAACCATAAAACAGAATGAAAACCGAGTTTTGGAGAAAAACAATTTTAAGCCTAAATATGATCTTATACCAAAATAAAGTATAGTTTTTAATCCAATGTAATTAATTAAAATATTATTTATTATGTTAGGAATATTAAAATTTTTGATCAAATTAATATAATAACATGTTATTTAATTAGAAACTATTATAAGCTTATAAATTTTTCTCAAATTGGCATTTTTACTAATCAAATGGAAATCAATATTTTACAAAAATCACAAAATTTTTAAAAATTTTAATATTATGAAATAGTAATTAAATTCATTTAATAAATTATATTTTATAATGGTCTTAAAAAGTAATTACAAAATGTAGTATCAAAATTCAATAAAATCATTTTTAAAGAAGAATAATTTTAAAATAATAAAATGACATTATAAAAATTGAGTTCTTACATCACAATAATTTATCAATAAATTTATTTCGAGTATGAAGAATATAAATATATATATATTTATGTATATATATATATTTGTGTGGTTAATCATAATCATACTAGAAAATATAAAATATAATTTTCAACTATAATTTAAAATTAAAAGTATTTCGTGGATTTTTAAAATGTCAGTGATTTGTGTCGTATATGAAATTGGAAATAGTGTTATTTTAAAATATCATGGTGTGATATATGAGAAACATTTCAATAATTAATTTTATGTTTTTTGGAAAATAATATATAATTTATTTTTCTGTTTTGAAATAATCATTTATGGGTTTTATATTTTCTTCTATGTTTTCCTATGAAATGCTTTATGATAATATTTTGGGAAGAATTGTTTATATTATGGGTAAAATATTGTTTATTTTAATCCCAAGGATTAAATTTGAAAAAAAAATGTTTTTCAAGTATTTATAGACTAATATTTTTATTTCATCATTTTTATATGTCTCATATTGATTTTTTTTAATGAACTCATATTTTAAAGTGTAATTAAAATGTTTTTGATTAGTAGGAAGAAGGATGAGAAAAATATGATAAATGTGGTGATAATTCTTGAAAGGAAATCATATTATATCATAAAATAATTTTTTTTTCTGGAAAATGGATACTATTATGATGATTCCACTTTATGATTTAATATTTATTTATTTAGGGGTGATGACATAATTTTCTAAAACTATGAACAATAATGAAACGAGGATTTCAGAAAATTAATTTTTTAATAAAAACCCATGATTATGAAATGTTTATGGATTGGTCTCATAGAGTTAAAATTAAAGTAAATTTTTAGATAAGAATATATATTAGGATATATTTATATAAGGTTATCTTATGATTTAGGGTTTCTATAATGGGTTTATGTGTTTATGGTTGATCATATGTTCAATATAGTAGACAAAATATTTTATGTTTTAAGATATGTGAATTTTTTAGATAAAACCGGTTAAATAGTATTTTGGATGCACATTTGATTTTAATATAGATTTATGGAGATCCTAATTTTTTTCAAATGTATAGGGTATAATGAATATTATGTGATAACAGAATATAAATTTTAGATATGAGACACTAATAATGATTGATATTTCTTAGAGATAAATATTAAATATAAATTGGTTGAATATGTTAACTAATCATTCTAATTTTTTAGAATAAATTTTATTTTGGAATATTTTGAGGATTGTTTGTGTTAGTAATTTTATTGAATGATGTATTATGGACATTGGATTTTATTATTAAGGAATTTTTTATTAATGTTATATTTCTTCATACCATGGTTTATTCCTTTTGGGAGTAATCATGTGATAAATATTTTAGTTTTGGATATTGTATAATGTAGCAAGTAATAGATTTTTATTATTTTAATTATTATGTTGCCACTTGGAAGTTGATTCTAGTTCATCAAGTATGAAAAATTCTACATGAATACTCGTTATTTGGAGAAAACATTGAGACTGTTGTAGGAATTGAATTAAATATGTCATTATACCTATAAATCTAGTATATTTCCTTATGGTATTTATAAATATGGTAATAGGATTACTCAAATCATGGAAAATGATATTAAAATAAAAATATATTCCTATTACATTCATTCTCAATGAATAGATGGCACTTTTCATCCGTCACCAAATTAAGATTTTGTGGTCGTTACCTTATTACTGATTAGTCGCATTATTTTGTTCAATAAACCTTATCACACTATATAATTGTTTTGGAATTATGTTTTTCTCTATTTCATAATTTCACTTCCCAATAATGTTCTCAATTTTTTTAATATATTTCTATGATTTCATTTTTATTTCATTTTCTCTCTAATAGAGAGAATGTTTTTTAACCACTTTTTATGTGGGAATTAAATAAAGTTATTCATAGAGGTTAAGACATTATTTTTTGATTCAGTATTCATGTTTATAATATGAATATTGTTTATTATTGGAATAATTTTAAACCATGTGATTCTAAAAGGAAAACAATATTCGATAGTATATAAGGGACGCCACACTGAACCTAAATGAACATTTAAATTATATCCTTATAACATACCCATTAAATTATACAGTATAAAAAAGATTTTATAAAATAGTATATATATATAACTCTGCATAAATATATTGATACATATTTTAAAATTTATAAATAAATTTAAATTATGATATCTTATTCATCGAAAAATATTATTTATTCAAAAAAACATTTTATTTTCAGTTGTGAGAAAATATCGTAATTAAATTGTATAAAATTTTTAAACTGTATTTCATAAAATGAAAATAAATTTTTAAAACCTAATAATAAATTTTTCATTAGGTGAAATTTTAGGTTATTTCATAATGGATTGATATTTTATTGAATAGTAGATGTTTTTTATTTCTAAAATTCAAATATTTTTTTCATTAAATCAAGTAAATTAAATTACCATTAAATGGTTGAATTTTTCTTTAGGTGAAATAATAAAATATAATAATAATACTAATATAAAAAATATCTATTTATTTTTATACAATCACGATTCTTGCAAAATTTTATTTTTATTATTCAAAACATTATTTTCTAAAATCTTTTTTAAGTGAATAATTTTTAACTATTTTAATTAATTAAAATAACCCAATATAAATTATTTAAATAAAATTTATTTATTATATATATTTTTATTAATCGATATTAATTTAAAGAACATTTCTAGTCCTTGAGTTAATATACTATATTCTACTACTTGAAAATTATTTTCTCTAAAAACCTATTTTCTGTCACATTTTTAGGTAAAATATTAAATTAAAATATGAATCTTCTACACAATGAATTTGATAAATTTTATTCTATATTATGAATAATCACAATTCATGTTAAAAAATATGTTCAAATTAATATTTTTCATTTTTACTATTGAAAATAGTGAAAATTCATGAACATGATAAAAGGGTAAGACTATATAATAATATATTAAAAATCACTGCTAAGTCCAGACTTCTTCATTATTAATATTACTAGAAAAATTTAATTTGACCCTATAATATTATTCATGATATTTTTTTGACACACAATTCTTGTAAATCTTCCAATATAACAATTTATTTAAATAAAAATTAAAAATATAAATCTCTTTAGAAATAACTTATGTGTTCACGCTGGGAAAAATGAATGTCTTGAAAGAGTAACAAATTTATATTGATAATAATGGAATTGTTTCTATTATGGGAAATTGTTTCTAATTTTTTTTAATTATATAATTTTCATAATTTCATATGGAACACTAAAAAAATATTTAATCAATTAATTAGAAAATAGAATAAATCATTCTAAAATTAATAAATGTATTATAAATTTCATTAATTATTGTGTTTAAAAACTAAATTATATATTTATTAAATAGTGTGGGTGTTTTAAAGGAATAAATTACAATTTAATACATACATTTTCATCTATAAGTCAAATTGAATGAAAAGTTCCGAAATTGATAATAATGATATTTTTTAATAAATAATTTATTATTAAATAATTAATAATACATAAAAATATTATCTTTATCCAAGTGAATTGAATATGTTTGGAAATATAAAACATGCTCAATTTATAAGGCATTTTTTCAATATATTAAATTATTTTAAACCTTTATGTTTAAAATAATTGTCACTCTGGTAAATGATTAAACCGCATTTTTCATGTGGTATGAGTTATGCAAAAATTAATTTTCGACAAAATTTGTTATTTATATGATAAATTAGTTCTAATACATATAATATTTTGGTACCTATATTTAAATTGATATACTTTAATTTTTTGGATTAAAGGATAAATTATCTAGTTAAAAAACTACTTACAAAGGTGAAACATAAATTTATAAATTAAATAACAAAGAAGGTAATGAATATAAAATCATTAAAAAAAGTTTTGTTTTATTTTTGGAGGTACTTATTAAACACATATTCCCCCTAATTAATATTTTAACAATTTTTTAAGGCACATGGAATGAAAATTACCTCCCCTTATTGTATAGTCTTGTGAATTTACTGTTATTTTACACCTCACATATAAATACGAACCTCCAATCCAATTTTATAAAAACAAAAATGTCATTTTGGATTAGATAATACATAATAAAACATTATCCTTAGAAAACTCCCCACAATATATAGTCCTTAGGCTTATCAAAAACATCATATGAATTCATTGTATGAAGACCTTAATAGATTATATCAATAAGTTGTATGGTTTATAATCATGATTTTTTAAAATATTTCATCACCTTCATGTTTTCCTCAACCATGATGAAATTAAATCAAAAATATATTCCATATAACAAGAAATTATTATTTATATATCATATTCTTTATTTTTCACCTCTCCCATTATATAGGAAATGAAAATAGTATTCATGTTTACAGTGGACTACCTCCTCATGAAACAAAAGTTATTAATTTTTCATCCTTACCTATTTAAAAAATTTATAATTATGGATTTACTATATATATATATTTAATTAATTAATTATGCATAATTCTTCAGTGATAATATATCATATTATTTCCAACATTTCTAATCAAATAAAAATGATAATGTTGTTCGTGCATGAGTGTAGAAAACCTCCTCCACGAAGCGATGTGATCCACTACTCATCACCAAATCACATGGTTGATATATATATATATATATATATTTTTGTATGTATTTATATATTTAAAAATAATAATATGATTCATATTATATGATTATCATTCCTGAAATTTGAAATTATTCATATCTTAACTCAATAATGTTTGTTGAAAAATGAAAATGACACACATTTTTATGTACGCATTATCATCTTTGTGATTTTGAAGGGATTCATTTGTTTACCATATCCCATGTTTTTTATAATTTTAATAAATAAATATAATTGATATTATTTCCATATTTTTAATATTCATATATTGGGATACATACCTCTTTAACATTTTTAATCATACTAAAATAATTTTGGACATATGAGTCAAATTTCATCAAAACATTCCACATGAACATAATTGACTATTTAATTGATTATAACATGTTAAAATGAAGAATAATTGTGAAAAAATTCATAATAAATCAAATATTTTATATATTTATATAATCTATAAATATAAATAATATGTGTGATGAGTCACACTCAAGGTATGTCACCATCTTTAAAATAAAAAACCTGTTGTAATATTCCCTTCCAAATGTTTTTATTATTTTTCCACATTATTCAAAGTTCCTCAAGATTAATATTCAATATGTCTCAATGGATTCTAAATGTATTTATATAACAATTTTTAACTTTATTTACATTTTGATTATAAAAATGAATCTTCTGTGGTTTATGTACAAGAAAATTTAAATTTAAATATCCCATTTAAATGTATTAATGATTTATTTTATATAAAATATTATTCCATGTAAATACTCATAATAGTTAATTATCTATGTATTTATACAGATATTAATGAATTATAGAGTAAATATCATATCTCTTTTGACTTTCATTTTATTTTATTCAAAATAAATCTTTTTATCACTTTATAAAAAAGTTTTATCTTTATTTAGAAAAATAATGTTCTATTTTAATAAATACGGTGTCAATGGATTTTACCACCACAAAAACCATTATTTTATAAATGGATTTATTTATAATTTTTATTAATTTCTTCAAATAATTATTCATCTTTCCCTATCTTTTAATTAATTTTAAAATTGATTTTAAATAGATTACATATTATTATATCTAGAAATTTCATTGTTGTGGGTGTACGGGATCTCTTTGAACAACACTTTTCTTTGGGTTATCAAGCTTTTAAATTTATCTCACAATAGATATCTCTTAAAATATATTGAATTATTCTATGTTATATAGTTATTTGTCTCACATATATTCCTATCTTTTCATAATTCCATTGACCGGGTAGTACATGTCGTATGTTCACTTATAAAATTCATTCATTATGAGACCTCATTTTATTCTAAAGTGATGTATGATTATGAATACATTTCATTACATGGATAATTATTATATTAATTTTATTATTATTGTTTTCATTTTTTTAAACACATAACTAAGAACATATTAAGAAGTTTATTCCATTATATCATTCCAGTGTACTTAAAAATTCTTTAGTCTCATTAGACGTTACGTAAGGGAATACAAAGTACTCCTAATCCACTATGGAAATATTTCCACCAATTTAAAGTTTTTTAATGTTATCATTTACGTAGTATTATGAATTTTTTTATGTCACTTCCACAAATCCTACATTCCCATGAAATTCGGTTACCATGCTCATTAAGTTATTATACCTTTTGAATGGACATGAGATTGTGTTTGTAGAATGTAAATTATACATTGAAATTTTGAAATGTATAGACTTTAAAATGTTTTTAAATATTTTATTTAATATAAAGGAACATATATGAATAATATTCATCCTTTAACAATTATTATGAATTTTTTGATGTAATTATTTGGGAAGAAACATTAATATAATGGGTATTGAAATGTCCATTAAGATGAAATTTAAATTTAAAATTTATGAAATTTTTTGTATAAGTATTAATGAACTAAAAGATTTCACTATTAGTTTTTATTTTCCATTTATGTTAATTTTTTTTCTTTACCCATGTATATAATTTTTCTTAATATGGGTTTAAGGATTATTAAGGACAAAGATGGTATTAAGATACAAATATTAAATATATTCTCCAAATAGAAAACAAGTTATATCAAAAAAAATTCCATTGTGATAAAATGGATGTTTAGTGTTTGTCCTTATATTGTGATTTAATATCAATTTATTAAATGGTTATAGTATAATGATATAAAATAGTAAACCAAAAATAAAATCAAAGGTATTAAAATTCATTCTAGACATTGTCAAAACCAGCCTTAACCAATCTATGGGATGTGACATTATATTTCCAAACCCATACCTTCTAATGTTTAAGGATTGATAATGACCCCCAAGACCCACCTTCAATAGTCCTTAGAGTGGCGACTAGCACAAAGGGTATAGAATCACACGTAAAATAGAAGGCATTGACCTTTTTATTTAGTAGGACCGGGAGATAAGATTGTAAATCCCAAACAACAGCAAAAATGGATGTTAATGTAATTCCCAACAATCCATTCATGTATTTATGTTCTAATAATAAGTGCAACAAAGATAAAAAAATCCAAGGCATTGTACCAAATGAAATGAAAATCAGAAATGTCAATGGTCCCTGTGTCCTAGCTAATAAGGTCCCATATGGTCCTCAATGTCCTCCTGGAAACCTATATGAAGTTCTATATATATTAGGTGAGAATATAGGTATAATCATTAAGGAAAACCGAAATCTCTCATGCAGAAGTGGGGAGGAATTCTAATACCTTGTGAGAAAAGTAGATGACCAAATAACTTATCCAAGGAAACTATCCACCCAATGTCACCAAGGAACTCCCAAAATAACGCAAGTCATATAATGTAATTTCAATAGAACATAAATATTTGGGTATAACTCAACACTTTTACATGGGTTATTGAAGGCATCCTAAACGTCAGACCTCCCCCCCACTTTCACAGCAATCCCACTGCCATCCCCTACTCACACACACTTGGGATACCACATCTTCACATCCCGCTGGTAAAAACCTGGGCCACAACAACCACACGTAACTAATGAAGCTAAAATTTTCATATATTTTATACAGTAAATAGTTTTTTCTAATCCCACCATAGTGTTATTGTATAGGTAATTGTCACATTTTTAGGATTTAGTGTTATTTTGAGCCTAAATGAAAAAATGTCCAAAATTATGCAATTTTAACAGATTGTTATAATAGGGGTATTTTTTATATTTATCATAAAAAATATGTCCAAATTTTTTGATTAATTATTTTTAGAAACAGTATTTAATTTCCTTTATTTTTTTCTTTTGGAACAGGGATTGAATCGATGATCTAGTGGCCGTAAAAATCAATAAAGATGAAGATTTGTCTGGACGGACAGAATGGCCCCAATAGACTTAATGGAAGAATAACATGGGGCACATAACTCTAAATGCAATGATCCCAGCTAGAATGGAACGAGGATTCAATAAGGCACGTCAATGAGGAATATATTGTCAAAATACCCACATTAAGACATAATGTGGACGCTCCACACATGTGAAAGGTGAAATGTCTCACCATGTAGAAACTATTGCACTGAGAAATTATTTCATAACATCTGAAGAACATGTACAAAATGCCCCATATGTTGTGTAGGGATGAAAAATATATGGAGAAGAACATTTATTAAGGAACAAAGGTGTGAACCGATAGGTTGGAGTGTCCTAACATCCAGGGAAGTTGAATAATTTGAATATGTCCAGTCAAATGGATAGATTAAAAAGCTCAGATAAAATCGGCCATAACTTCTACATTTGACGCCCAATAAAGCTGAAATTTTGAGGGAAACCAGAGGAGACATTATTTAACAACATTTATGAAGACACCTATTATAAATGATGTCATTTAATGTTACATCCACGTCGAATATTTAGGATTAAATGTTTTGAGTGTGAATTTTTCACATCCTCTCCCTATAAATATGTATCCTCACCCCTTCTCAAAGAATTGGCACTTCTGTGTGGATATTTTCCATCATTTATTAGTTTTTTTCCATTTTAATAGTATTGTGCATTTTAAATATATTTTTTTCAAATTCATCTCATTATCATTTTTATCTTTTGTTCTTTCACCCCATTCTTCTCCGTTGTTATCTCTTATACTTGTGATCATGAGTAACTAACCCGAGAAACTTCCCAGGGGATAAATGTAGTGTTGAAACCAAGCCATTTAATATTAATGTTCATTGTATTTTATTTTATTAATGTTAGGTAAAGGGGGATCTTAGTGGGTATGTGGCCATTGTGTCTCCACTTTCCACCTCAGGCTTAAAATTATCTTTTTTAATATTTTCAATTGATCGAGGAAGTGGATATGTGGTCTATTGGCGATCATTGGGAGAACCATATATTCACAACCACATAAAGAAGATAATATTAACACGTATGATGGATTGTGTTTATTAATTAAATTTGAAACTAATAATGAGACGTTTAAGGTTTAATCTTGGTTATTCTCTCGGGAATATCTCCTTTCTTTCTGACATCATTTTGTCCGTATTCATTCTATCTAAATTATGCATTGAATATTTACTTTTAATTCATGGTTTTTGATTTCCTACCTAGCCGGAAGACTTCCATCGTAAACTAGACGGTGGCTATGGCTGATCTGTCTCCCTCTCCCCCACGATGGGGGTAGGGCACCTGCTATCCCGAAAGGGAATCTGCAATCGATTCATTCTTTTATCAAACCTGGATGTTCTCCCATAGTTTCCTAGAATTTTGATCGGCCCTAAGGTGTCTGATATTTTTCAAGAGAGACTGATTCTCCCCCATTCACTTTCAGAGTTCAATAAGTCCTCCTCTCATCTTCGGTGGACATTAATCCTGATATACAAGGACTGTCGTCCCTCGGTGGATGAGTTTGATAGGTTTTTTGAGTCATGGAACATTCATGATCAAGATATGGTGGGGATATTTAATATTCATCACTTTATGTATCTCTTTGCATCAGAAGAGGATTTGATCCAAGCTTGGTCTTCGGCTCCTCAAATTATCAACAGACTCTGGTTATTTCTTCTTCGATGAAACTATGACATTCACATGAAGTAGGATTCTCCCACGACAACCATCTGGGTAAGATTACAAGATATTCCCCTCACCATTTAAAACACCTACCTTATCTACAGGTTAGGAAACATGGTAGGAAAATTTCTCTTCTCTGATAGTAAAACAAGACCAGTATGTCATCCAGTCGTACCCCGGGTATGTGTTGAAGTTGATGTCTCACATAGACTGGTTGATCTTATTTGGATTTTTGTTGGTGAAGAATTCTGATACAAGCATCTGGTTATATTTGAATCATGGGTATGTTTCTGTGACTCTTTCTTGATGTTGGGGCATGAAATGGTGAACTGTAGGTGTGGGGGTAGGATTTAGGCTAGTTATCCAAAACATAGGGTGGTGAGATCTACCCCAGGGTCGATGGTTGTGGCCCCTAGAGAAGAGGAAGGCCTTTGGGATACTTCCGGAAAGGTTGCTGGTAGTGTTTCTACGGATGATGTGAGGATAGTGTGGGTGCCTTCAATCCCGATGGGGGATGTGGTGTTTGGAAGGTTGAAGTGTGATCTTGGTTTGTCTAATATTATAGGATTGGTGAAAAATGTGAATTTTGCAGTTCAATCTGTTGGGAATAATGATTCAGCCCTTGAGGTTCTAAACACTGGTGAAATGGTGGATGTGGTAAATCAAGAAGATGACCTTGGCGGGGATAATGATATATTTATGGAAAATTCTATTTCATATATGCCGGTAGGTGATTCATCGGTTGTTTTTGATGGATGGGTGATGGTTTTGGGTGGCCGGAAGTCACACCCAGAGAACCAGGCATGCAGTATTGAGCTTGGGAATTATTTTGTAGGTCTGGTAAATAATGAAGTGGAACCAGTCCTGGATCAGGATGCTTTGGTGACTGGTCATGTTTCCTCTCCAATGCCTCCTGGCAGGGTGTCGGTTGATGCTGTTACTGATTTGGATGATAGCAGGATCCTGTTTCATGGAATGATGTGTGACCACCATGATAGGGGGGGTGGACAATTACAAGAGCAGGATACTGGAAAATGTTTTCAGGTTTTGTTGAATGGGAGGGGGTCTCATTTTATAGATGAAGTTGTAAGAAATGAAGTTCACATTTTGCAGTCTGACTCTCATCCCCAAGATGTTGTTTTTAGAGAAGGTTCTATGCAGGAGGGGTTGGATGGTAGTAAGGATCCTATGAAGCATCCACAATGTTTAGTATTAGTTGATGATAACAGTCACATTGAGCATAACAGGGAGTGCATGATGGTTATCAAGAGGTGAAGATCACTAGTAATTGGACGGATATATATGATAGTGAAATGGAGAATGCTGGCAGTAGGTTGAATACCTCTTATAGAGACATTGTTCAGGGGGGAATGATGGTTTTATTAGGGAAGTAAGAAGTTTTGACTCCTCCACCAAGATGGAATCAAAGGAAGGATTATTCGCATTTTCCACAGATGATGCCCACGAGGTCCTCTATAAGCAATGGAAAACGTATTCAGCCTTCTAAGGAGTACCTATATATCAACAATTTTAAATCTCATAAGGAAGTATGTTATGTTAGTGAAGTAGTATTAAAGCTCGGAATGGGAGTCATACATTTCGGATGAAATAACCAGGCATGGATATGGTGATGATGATGGTTTTTATGTTATGTTGCTGCTATTTATGGATTGTGTTGCATTCTTGCTGTAATGTTTCTTTATTTTAATAAATTTTCGAAGACTTTGTCTCTGACTAAGATTTCTGGTATTTACATTTAAATATATTGAAAAATCATTTCTCAATGATCAATTTATTTTAGTTATATTTCATAAATAAAACAATATATAACAAAATATGAATTAGAAATAGTTATTGATTGACCACAAAAGCTCATAAAGAAAATGACCTAGGTCATCCCCTGTGCTACACTTAATTATAAATATTTTTGAGAGCTCCCACGACAATGCTTCTTCAAATTGGAACTCTTGCTGGGGATTCAAGTTGTTTTAATCCACTATTTTTATTCAAATTTTGTAAAAAATTAATTTTTTTAAAAAAATATTAAGAAATTTCAACAAAACAAAAACAAAAAAATCACTTTGTTCCTGATTCCTGATAATTAAAAGTATTATTCATGGGATGAATAATTTCATTTTCCAGAAAAAGTTTTCAATGAAATTGATGCTCAATTTCAAAGGATTAGTGATAATTTTTATAACCTAGAGAGCCAAATAGAATGGATTACTAAATATGTATGCACATCCCAGGGGAAATCCGAACCTGAACCTGATCCTGAGCCCAAAAGAAGTGGTTGAAGAGATTGCACAAATCATTTTTTATGCCAAATAACCTGAAGTGGGTGAGAAGGATCTACTAAATGAATTAATCACATCATTTCACTCTCAACCATTTCTCTAGGAGGTCCTAGATGTACACATTCTAGCTGATGAAATGTTGGGTGATCAACATTATTTGGAAATATCTTGGAATTTATTTATTGAAGAAAACATGAACGTTGAACTTCCCATCCTTGATAATGCACAATTAGCACCAATATACGTCTATCATGCTTTGGAAGATGATGGAGAAGATGCACTTGTTGAGATTGAGTTGCCAATGGTCATGGCTGAAGAAATAAATAACCATACTGACTTACTTGAAAGGGATTCTATCTTTATTAATTCTTCATGTTTGAATATTATTCAAACTGAATTGTTTCATTATTTCTCTTCCACTAAATTTTTGATACATCACAATTAGAGCAGACCTTTGATGTTAAAGAATAGACCACTCAAGTGGTTTTTATTTTAGAAGATGGTGGTACGACCACCTTATTAACAAAAATTTTCATACCATATAAATAAGGACACCACATAAATTAACAGGGAGCACCCTTGTCTTATAGTCCCTCCCACTTTGGACCTTAATTTCTCTCTTTATTCATTCTTAGGGTTTGAGAAATTTCTTATATTCTTTGGGGTTCTCTACTTTCAGTGTTTAATCATAGACACCGGGAAAACTCATATGTGTAGGTTCGTCTCAAAGAAACCAAACCCACCTTATGATTGTTGATAATCTGCTAAAACATCCGTACTAGGGGCAATAAAAACTTAATACCCGCTTGGAGGTCTAAACCAAGAATTATCTCTTTTATTTTCCCTTTCTCAATTTTTTATTTATTTTTGTTATGTATTTTTATTACATTATTTTAGTCTTAAATTGGTACCTTATAAGAGATTAAATCATGGAATCCACTTCAAAAATAATGTCAGGTTGTATCTTACCATCCCTTGGCTTTTCTACCTCTTTATTTATATTTTTTTGAGTTGAAATGAGGTGGTAGTTAAGTTTATGTGTGGGGGACTATCAAACTTCTTAGTTATTCTTATGTTATTTTTCTATCATATTTTTAGGATTTTATGGCTTTAATGAATATTCTAATCATTTTTACACAGCAATTGATTTTTAAAGAGTTGAAATAATTTTTGAAATAATGGAATTTAAATGATTTTTGATATGAATTCATTTCCCCTGAAATGGATTTTCAAGCATTCTAATGAGTTTAACTGATTTTTGAAATCCACTCCCATGAAACAATGACCCAAAATATTATTACAATCTTGTGAGGTATTCTAAACCACTTTTACATATTCTTTCTAATACCCACACTTTCTTGAGGGAAAATTGAATTTTGTGTGAGAACCAGAATTTGTGAATATTCTCTTTCAAAGATTTGAATTTCATGGAAGGTATTGGAAATTATTGAGGCATATCTTTGGCTAGCCACATTTTTTCTTTAGACCAAACATTACATTTATCCTTCGTAATCCATTAGATTCCATGAATTTTCTTATAGGTTTAAGCCACATTACAAGAAAAAATTCATTTCCTACCCACACATTTAGTATTTTTGCATAGATATTTCACATTTGAGTGTGGGGGAAGGTCCTTTAGTGTGAATTCATTGAGAAGTGTATCATTTAGGGGTGGTGTGAGGTATGTGTAAATACGTTGGAAAGTGGATAATTAGAGAATTGGGCATGTGCCATCATTTTATTGTGCTTTATTTGTTTCATCAATTTCTCCTTCAAAAAAATGAAAACATGGAGATGAGATTGAATTCCTCATTGTAAATTATTTTATGACTCATTTCACTCTAAAAAGATCAAGGGAATTAATTTTCATTCATTAATTTAATTCAATATTCAGCTCATCCTGCATGAAAATGAAAAGGAAAAAAATAAAAAAAGAAAATAAAGATGTGCCTTTCTAGAGCATTGAAAAAGGGGATAAATTTAGGGATATAATTAATTATAATCACTTATTGGCTCATTTAACATGTCATAAATGAGTGGTGATTTTTCTTTTCATATTTTACAGTGGGATTGAGAGAGGAATTTCCTCTATTTTCCCTTTATTTAATCATGCATTGTATTTAAAAGTCCAACCTCCCCTTTCTAGCCTGAAATTTTTTTCAATTATTTTCCCACCAACCCTATTCCACAGAATCCTTTGAAACATTAATTAAATCCCTTTTGATTAAATTAATTTTCATGTTCATGGTATGTAGAAATGATAATTTTCACAAACCCATGGTGATAGATGGGATTTTCAAGTATGAGTATAACTTTAGATTAAATTTCCCTTGAGTGAAGAGTGACATAAAATTCAATGTGAGGAAGGTTATGATTGGGAAAAGGATTGATTTATGAGTTTGAAAAAATTTTAATTGTTGAAATCAAAATTATTGAGCATTTTGTCATATTTGATAAATGATGGACTTCTATTTTTTATAAGATCATTGATATTTTCTCATTTTTGATTGTTGTGTGGAATTTTCTTTGGATGTAAGATGATTTCCCGAGAATGCAATGTTTAAGTGTGGGGGAGTGATGAAGCTAAACTTTTCATATATTTTATACTGTGAATAATTTTTTATAATCCCACCATAGTGTTATTGTATGGGTAATTGCCACATTTTTAGTATTTAGTGTTATTTTGAGCCTAAACGAAAAAATGGCTTAAATTCTGAAATTTTAACAGATTGTTATCACATGGGTATTTTTTCATTTCTCATAAAATATATTTTAAAATTTTGTGAATAAATTTTTCAGAATACTTATTTAATTTCTCTAAGTTTGGTCTTCTGGACCAGGGACTGAATCAATCATCTAGAGGCCATAAATAATCAATGAATTTGAAGGTTATTCTGGGTGACAGAATGGGACCCACCGATATAACAAAATCATAACTCAACACACACACCTCAAAATGCGTTGATTCCAGCTTGAAAGGAACTCTAATTCAATAATGAAATTCCATGAAGAATTTAATGGAAAAATACCCTCATTAAGAAATAATTTGAACAGTCTGAACATGTGGAAGGTGAAATGTCTCACCAGGAAGAAACTGTTGCACTGAGAAATTAATTCAAAATACTTAAATAATGCATCCATAATGTCCTATATTTTGTGGAGGGATGAGAATTCTAGTGGTTAAGAACTATTATTAAGGAATAAAGGTGTTAATAGATAAGTTGGAGGGTCATAATGTCTAGAGAATTTGAAGAATTTGAATTTGGCCAGTCAAAGGGACAGATTAAAAATCTCAGATTAAATCTGCCATAACATCTGCATCTGATGGCCAATAAAGCTGAAATATTGAGGGAAAATAGAGGAGACATTATGGAACAACATTTATTAAGACACTTATTACAAATGAAGTCATGTAATGGAACATCCTCATGGAAAAATTTGGATTAAATGTTTTGAGTGTGAATTCATCACCTCCTCTCCCTATAAATATTTATCCTCACCATTCTCAAAGAATTGGCACTCTTATGTGGCTATTTTCCATTGCTTTGTAGTTTATTTCCATTTTAATATTATTATAAATTTTTATCATATTTTTCTCGTATTCATATCATTCTCCGTTTTTAGGTTTTGTTCATCCACCCCATTCTTCTCCACCGTTATCTCTTATACTCATGATCAAGAGTAACTAACCTGAGGAACTTCATGGGGGATAAATCTAGTGTTGAACCCAAGTCACTGCATATTAATGTTCATTTTTTATTATTTTATTCTAGATAGGTAAAGGGGGATCTTAGTGGGAAAGGTGCCTTTCTGTCTCCACTTGCCACCCGGTGCTTAACTATCTCTTTTATAATATTTCCCCTCGATTGAGGAGGTGGATGTACGGTCTCTCGGCGATCATAGAGAGCATCATATATTCACAACCACATATAGAATATAATATTCACAGATACAATGGAGTGTGTTTATTAATTAAAATATTAAATAATAATGATACAATGAAGGTTTAATCTGGGTGATTCTCTTGGGAATATCTCATTTCATTCTGATATCATTTTTTGGCATTCATGCAATCAACATTATGCATTGAATATTTAATTTTCATTATCCTAAATAATCATTCCTCAAAGAACAATTTATTTTAGTTTTATTTCCTAAATAAAAAAAGATATTTAAAATAGTGAATTTGATGTTGTGATTGATTTACCACAAAATCTCTTCAAGAGAATGACATAGGTCATGCCCTCGACTACACTTAGTTATAAATATTTTTTAAAGCACTCCTGAAAATGTTTCATCAGTAACCAAGCCCGCAGAAATATAGGCCTGAACAACTACCTCCACGCCCGAAGACACCTGAGCCTGAACAACTAATGCCATGAATAAAGACATCTGGGCCTCATCCTGAAGACACTTGGGAACACCTTTCCCACACACACCTTGGATAACCACAATAACTAACATGCACGATGAATCCTGGTATATAATTCACCTCAGGCCGTCACAACCTGCGTGAAGAGTCTTGGGATACTCGAGAAGGGGATATTAATAGTAGAAAATAACCAGCCACTCATAGGAGTGTTGGTAAAAACACCCTCCCCCATGAAATGGGGGTTTTTGGAATGAAGTGCTCAACTGGGGTGGGGTAAGAATAAGAAACATAAGATATTAATGAACCATATAGGTAAACATGAACTCATACAAAACTAGGGGTTCCAAAACCACCTCATACACAAACACCCTAATTATTATTCATTCATAAAAATCACAACACCCACAACCAAGCCACAAATCATTCTTGAAAAATAATTACCCCTTGAACCTATTTTGGTTTTCATATTCAAGTGATTCTATTTATATAATTATTCAATCCCAAGAAACATACATGTGCAGCCACAATAAAAGGAATGAAAAATAGCCAAACATCAAATTAAGAATTCACACCTGGTTCTCTTATAATGTCACAACATCAAAAAGGATCCGTGAGATCCCAAGAAGAACTAAAACCAAACAAATCCCCAACATACGACACCACATGGCCTCAGATCCACAATCCACTACTGCACAATAGGAGATCTCATCCCCATCCACGTCACCCCACAAGCATCAAGTAGAACAACCATACACATCAACAGAACCGAGGAAGGGAGTATTTCATATTCAACCACACCATTACTTTAGTTCTGTAATTCCATTTAGTTTACTAGGGTGACCACACAAGGATTATTTTTCTTTTGGCATCGATTTAATAAATCGAGATTATGTGGTTGACCAGTATTCATGTTATAGACATTTAATCACTGAATCATCTAGAAAATAGAGTTTCATTAGTGTTCTAGAATAGACCTCCAACGACCACAATTTTCATTGGACATATTCCCATAAAATTCACAACATATAAGAAAAGGTAATAGAGTACATGTTCATCATCAATCACAACCCTCGATTCTTCAAAAATCATTTATTATCTTCGTTAAGGATTGTTTTCATCCATCCCTAAAGAAACATCACTGTACTCACCCCGCATGATACACAGTAGAGAATGACGAAGGAAAACCCCTACTTGGATGATCAATAATCAATGTTCTTCTCATCACGCAACGAACTGTGTATGCATGACTTACAAGGTAGGAAATTCGAGGACTCCAAGAGTGAGTAGAAAAATCCATCACATGTGCACTACTAGCCTTGGGAAGGGGGACTCCAAATGCAACAAGGAATGAATATAGACAATCCATGAAGGATAAATAAATTCATGTGCGATAAAAGTTAATATCTTAGAGTAACAGGATATGAAACCTTAAACGAATTTAAAAGTGGATCATGGCTTGACCACGTGGTTGGACAATTTCACATGATGGAACAATTTGTTATTTAATAATTATCATCAGAGAGGTGGCCATAATAGCTATGAATTATAGGATTTCACTTAAATATATGAATACGGCTCTGTTTAGGGTATCCCTACGTTTATAGAATTTATAACAATGGTTATAGGGCAAAAACCTGGACTTAAACCACTTTAAAAATGATAAAAGACATAAAATTTGATTTACGGGAGAAATGGGGAAATTAAACCCCAACAAACCCCTGTGGAACCGATCGGGTGTGGCGCCGATCAGTGGATAACCGATCAGGGACACACTGATTGGTGACACCATGGTGACGTCCTTCCCCCGACACTATCACCCTTCGAACATACTGATGGGGTCGAGGGCACCCCAAACACCATTAATTGGAAAACTAATGGACTAGGAGGGTCTATGATATAACATTAGATACCTCTCAAACTATTCACATCATCGAGAATCAAAACTAAACCCAGTGTATAGAGATTGGTCCGAACAACCACCTTGAATGATTACTCTCTCAGTCAAACCGCCCAAGAAATTTAGGAACACCTCCCCCGCAAGAGACCAAAAGACATATAAATTCCACACCATCCCGTCATATGGATTATAGAGTCCCTTCCCCCATGTCAAGATACTATTCTCTTTGGGCGGCACTAACTCGCTTGCACGTGTTTAGTCGTAACCACTTTAATGCATCTTTATTAGGGATCAGTCCCCCCCTTCCACAGTCATGATATTTCACAAACATTTAGAGAAAAATGAAAACAACACATTTCATAGTTAACAAGGTCAGAAACTATATCCCATACAAGTACGAAACAATTAAGATCAAAAGTCAAAACAGATTTGGGTACCTGGCATGCATCTGTTCATCCTATTAGTAGGTACTCTCCTTGAGGGAACCATGCCTCCACAACAAACGAACCAAGGGAATGGTTCATCCACAGTGAATATTTTTTCAGGATCCTTAAGCCTCAGTGGTCGCTCTACAAATGGTGTGTCATTATCGATATCCATCTTTCCCCAGTCTAGGATGTGTAAATCATCGTGTAAAGATGGACAGAGCTGAGACATAGGGAAGACGCCGTGCTCCCTCAGTAGAGGTGGTGATAGTGCCATCTAATATGACACTTCGTCGACCCGCTGCAACACCTCGAACGACCCAACGAACCTAGGAGAATGCTTACTCCCCCTTCCTAACCTATGTTTCCCAATACAAGTGTAGACCATCAAGAACACATTTTCCTAGTCCTCAAACTCCAAATTTCTCATCCTATGATCGGAATACGACTTCTACTGGCCCTGAACCACCTTTATCCTCTCTTTTACAATCTAAACCTTCTCTGTTTTGCTCTGCACTTTCTCGGGACCAAAAACACCATCTTCCCCAACATCTACCCAACACAAGATTGAGAAAAAAAACTACCGTACGAGGCTTCGAATGGAGACATCATAATGGAAGTGTGATATATATTATTTTAGGAAAAAAATACCAGATGAAAGTGTCGCACCCACAACCCTCCAACGTCCCAAACACATGCCCATAGAATATCCTCCTACATCTAGATTGTGCACTCTGTCTGCCCATCTGTTTGGGGATGGAAAGAAGTACTGAGTCATAGATGGGTTCCAAAATCATGTTTCAATCCTTTACAGGACCATTAGGTAAACCGGGTATCACAATCAAAGACTACATACCTCAAAAATCCATGAAATTGTATCACCTCATCCACGTACATCTGTGCTATGAAAACCACTGCACTCTACACCTTGATTATCAGGAAGTGAGCTGATTTTTTCAGTTAGTCTACCACTACCCAGATAGCATCACAACCCCCTTAAACTCTGGGTAGTCCGAAGTATAAATCTATCAATATGCTGTCAAACTAATAATTCTCCTAGTCTAGCATCATTTAATTGTCAAAGATATACTTATCGTTTTGATATTATCTTGAATATAATTAGTACCAATATTTTAATACAAATGTATATGCCACATAGAAAATCCAATACTGAACTAGTATAAATAGATAGATTGAATTCATTGAAAAATATACATGAAGTAGAAGCATTATCATGATTCTTCTTACTAGTTATAAAATAATTCATTATGCATCATTTGAAGCTGCATCAAAAGATATTCTCCACCAAATAATTTCACATCCTCTAGATATTACATTTATAGAAGGGGGATACATTAGTGACTCGAACAAAGATTATTCCGTAACAAACTATCCCTTCCACCACATTTTCACTATAATTATTGAAAAGTTAAAATTATTTATATACTTATCATCATGGAATGATAAATATACAAAATAAGGGAGTGATTTATTAATTTAATTCATACTATAATTAAAAATGAGTTTTGATAACCTATACAACAATGAATTAAAAATGAGATTGGTTTCTCTTTATTGGTTCATCTTGACCAAGAGGCCTCAAGTGTCTTAATGTCACTAATTGTTCTAAGTAAATGAAATAATACTTGATTATATTATTCTATCTTAAATCTATACACATCACTTGATATATCTTATTTTTCTTGTTGATATCTCTCATGGTATATTGTTTGATATATTAAAACATTTAGATAGAATATTTTTAATCATAAGTCTTATGAAAATAACTAGATATATATGATATCCTGAAGCACTGAACATATAATGATTCAACCAAATCCATCTTTCATTTTTAATTTTCTTCCATTATCTATCCCTATGGAGTCTTAGCAGGAAGAGTGGATTTTAGAACATAATTAATCACATACTGGTGTAGTATTTTTCACAATATCTTTTAATACTTGAGGATGTCATGTTTGGGTCAAATATTCTATAAATCCCATATTGGTTGATGTGAAATTAAATTTATGGTGGTTTCAATTTGATCGAAAAAAATAAACATAACATATTAGTAAAATATATTGATTACAAGTATACATTTCCAAATTTTAAAATTTTAAAGTCTCCCACTTTTTTATTATATAATTATATCCCTCAACTACTATATTCATAATAATAAATATCTTGGGTATTATAGTGGAAATGATTCATAAAAGTATCTTAATTTCCAATGTTTTGGAATTTCAAATTCTCTGAGAGTTTAAGATATTATTGTTACTGGTTAACCACATTAACTCACAGATCCTTGATTTGTTGACTAGAGTCCCATCTCTTACAAAATATTAATTTTCATATCTCAATTATTTTCATCTAACGATGAAGCAATCTAGATATGAACACTCAATTTCTAAAAAAATTATTTAATTCAGCTCAGAACTATCATAATAAATCCATAATAGTGGTACATTCCTTTAATTGTGGTAGATTAATATCATGATCAATCTATTGTTTCCAAATTCAAGTGATGAAAGAAATTTTTATATTAATATTTTCATGGAGGGGTTTTGTAATTTAATCCAAGAAAATTAACTAACTTGGTATTTAATGTTCTTTATCATAGTTATAATACTCACATCATAACCATGCTTAAAATAAAAAAATTCCATTACACATACTTATTTAATATGTGCATCATTGTTATAATTACATAAAATTATCCCATTTATTAAATTCTCCTTCAAAAATTACAAAGCAAGACTATGAGAAATCAAATAAATAATTATGTCTTCCAGAGATGAAAACTACTAGCGATTCCATATAGAGATTAACTGATTAATTGAACCATAAATTAATTACTTACATGAATTCAAATTCTCAAACCCCATTTCACATCACTTATTTGGTTTACATGGGCTCTCGATTTGAATCGTAATTCAAAAAACTCCTCCAATCATTACAATGTTTACATTCATGTAGGTGAGGTGAACTCAGGGTTAAAAAATAAATTTCCCATTAAATATATACACACATACCCTGGTAAAAACTTAATATGAAAAGATGATGTATATATTGTTAGAATAAAATAATTATTTCTTTTAAGAAACATAAATACTATAATGAAATTTAAAAATTAGAAAATCAAAACATTACCAAGTTAGTGTGTGCTCATTATTTGTCAAGATGAAATTTTATTTCTTTAGAAAAAATAATTTTTTGGAAATTTCTACTTGAGTGTATTTTTAATGAATGACGTTATATTAAAATAATTTAAACTATTTTTTGATATGTCCATTGACATCCAAAATAATTTAATTAAATCAAAAACAATTATAATTATTTTATAATTTTTTTCAATGTTTTTTGGACCTAAATAAAATACCTAGAAATTTATTTTGGAATAGATATGGGTTTAATGGGTTATGCAGGTCAAAACTACACCGAATTGGCCATCAAATTCCAGTCGGTGAATCCTTTTAAAGGCATATATATACAAATTATATATATAGAATATATCATAATATAAAATTATAAAATATATTCTAGAACATAAATATAAATATTATATGGGGCCACCCAAAAAATGAGGTGGCCAAAATATCCCATTCCACATAAATGTTAAGGACAATACTTCCGTTCCCATTTGGGTGTCAACAAAACACCATGTTTTTAAAAAAGATTCTTGTTAATGGTTTTCCACCACTAATTTTTTATCTTTTTTCAAATGAATATAGTATTCATTGCATTATTTTACTTCAAAAAGACTACACTAACTAGCTTTTAGTATCACTGATAATGATGAATAATGGCAACACTGTTATATGGATAATAATTTGTAACACTATTACCCATCAAAGTTGAAAAAATAATGTATATTTTTATAACATAATTCTTTCACAAAATTAATTTATATTTTATTAAAAATATAATTTAAATAAAAATTATGATAAAAAATTATCATTCATCATTGGAAATTATTGAATCCCTATTTTCGAATAACACCAGATATAATTTTTAGTTCATTTTTTTCTAAAATAATTCCTTGTTTTTTGTGATACTAGTAGATGGAACCTAAGGAACATAATATATGGTAGCATATAAAATATAAAATGTTGTTATTGATATGATGTTACAAACATTAATCTATAAATAACTGAGAACAAATAAATTAATGTACAATGTGAAATTATATATAAGAATAAAAAATAAAAACATACAAATGGGTAAGTTGTATGATGTTTGTTGGAAATCACTTATATAATTTTCTCACCTTAAGTGTATTTTGGCTCAAAGAAACTAGTAATGACATATTATATATCATAAATCTTTTCACAAAAACTCAAAAACCATAGTTCTAATATTCTTCTGTGATAGCACAAGAAGTGAAAGACCTTTGTGATTCCCAATTTTCATACGAAGAAAACAAAATAGATATTGAAAGTGTGATCAATCTTACCATGTCCTTATTTTTGAATCTTTATATAGGATAATGAGGGAAGGATGAATGATATATAATATCTATAAAATCATGAAAATGGTGTATATTAATATTTAATAGCCTAAAATTAGGTTTTATACCATGTTATTATTTTTGTGAATTCTTCATTGGTCCCTTGAATATAATAACCATCATTTTTGAACATTTCTCACAATTAATACATAATAAATTTTTAATTAATGTAAAATATATTTTATCACTCACCTATAATACTTAAACTTTTTATGTGATATAATATGAATATTTATCATGGTCTATAAGTTCCCCAAATAATTTAACAGACCCTCATCTTGTTGTGTTACATCAAAAGTTATATTTTATCATATTTAATCTTATAATCAATCAACTTATGAATACATTGAGTAATAAATTAATCCATCATTATTCTAAAAATTAATAATAGAATATAATTATTTGTTATTGAGATCAATCCATAGTAGAGATTCACCACCCACAGCATGTGGGGACCACATCTTCCTAAACTCCTATTCATCTAAATAGGTGGAACTTATGTATACACCTACCAAGTAACCCTATAGTCCCTTATTTCGAAATTATTGAGTCCATACCACACGCCATGAGTTTAGTATTGAAACACATCACGTCCCCCAAGGAAATATATAATTTCATAGTTATGAATACCTCATATAAACATCATCTCTATAATATCATCTCTTTATATCATGATATCTCATTATGGTGAATGCACACTTTTTCATCCCTATTATAATTATTTATATTATTTATAAATATAATATATATTCAGAAATTAATTTACCATAAAATGGATTTAATGAGGTTGCTTCCATTTTGGTTATCCTTTGAGCATGTTATATGAATTCATCATGTCAGAAGTGAAAAATTATATCAAGATCATTCAACCATATCCATACTAAACAATATGTACCAAAAAAAATAAGCCATGAAATTAATTCAATTTTACGGTTTTTCCATGAATTAATGTACTCAATCATGTGGTACACATTACCATAGACCACAACTATATAGACCAATACACATGTTCTTAGATAGGAACAACCTATGTCTCATAAAACATCTATTGTTCCAAAAATCGGGTGTATCCTCACGATCTCATCATATCTATATCACTAGTTGTGAATATCATGAGAAATTTATCCATTATTTTGATCCCTTAATACCTTATCGTAAAAAAATAATTTCTCATCTGAGTAAGATGTATGTAGAAAATAGAACATATGTTTATGATAATTTCCAAAATATCCTGAGGTTTTAGTTATAACATTAAAATTCTATAACATGTTGACACAACTATTAATATTTATAAATTACAATGTAAATACTTGATAAATAATTAATAAAAATATAATATTATGTGTCAGACCATGTATATATCGATATGTATACCTATCATGGAAATTAAAGTAAATAAATGTTTTTGATCTATTGAACGTAGTCACAACATCATTCTTATGGATTTTTTATTATTATTTCAACTAGGATTTTTTAATTTTATATAATTTCACATGTGTGAAAGTATTTGGGAATTGTAAAGGAGATTTTGAGGCATGAGAATAGTAGGGATTATGGGTTATGGATTGTTTCATTATTAGTCATGTGTATTTTGGATTATAGATGTTTTATTTCATATTCTATCATGATGTATAATTTATGTTTTATGTTATATATCCTTCTTCTTGGTATAATGATGTATTGGTTAGTCCTTTCTATATTATAATGAGATTTGTTTCATTTTCTGGTGAAACACAGGTTATAATGCACCATTTTCCAATCCCTTTTGAGCTATGTGATAGCCTGTGTACCACATGAAAGTTAGAAACAAACAATGTAGTGTGTGGTCTTAGGCTTGGGGTGTGGAGATTCCCTATGTGTTTCGAAAATAGAGTCTTCTATTCTATTCCATGTTATATAGAATTTTTTTTCTAGAAAATATGATATTTCTTCACCATTCCAGGTTTATATTATATGTTAGGCACTATGGTGTAGAACAATCAAGACCTCTAATGGAATGGTTAACACCAACCATATTATAGTGTCTCCCATCGTAAAATTATGAAATGATGAATCATATGCTAAATTTTATGAAATATGTAATAGTCATTGATTAGGTAATGTGTCAGGATCAATGGAACGTTATTAACAAAATATGATTTAGTTTACCCTCTAGTAAATTTTATTATTCCTTTCCATTTAATTGTTTTATAATTTAGATTAATTCAAACCCTTGTTTTGAATTATTTCTTCATTAGTAAGATTTTTTCCATTGACTGTCAAAACATTCATTCATTTTATTCTATTGGTCTAATTAATTGTTTATTATTTAGTGGAATGTGGAATTTAATTATATTCTTTCATCCGGTTATCATCTAATTAGATGTTCATGACTTGGGATTTATGGTCATTTATATGTCTTATCTTTTTTAATTATATCTCCATATCATTGGCTTGTAGATCCACAGATCATTAGAGAATATCAGGTGTTATTTGATGTTTATTTCAAAAAAAAGTCATGTCCTTTGTATTTTTCATTCACCCTTATTCTAGAATCTACATTACATTGACAAAGTCCAGATTTATGATTTATGAAAATTGTCATGTTCATGATATTTGTATGAAATGAAATTATCCCTTTCATTATTGATGAAGAATCATTTTAGAATATATTATATTTTCCTAAAAATATATTTCATTTCATGAAATATTTTTTACAAAATCTATTTAAATTCATATATAATCCTTATGAACAGATATTTTAATTAATGATTTTTTTGGATATAATATTATATAAAAAAACTATAGTATTTTTACTAATGTTTATTTTAATGAATGTGTTACATGAAATTGAATAGAATCCCGTTGTAGTTGATGAATATTTATTTATTTTAATTTATGGTTAGAAACATAGGTAGAGAACATAGGAATAAGGGGTACTTATGGGTGGTATAATTATGATATTCATGTATCATTGACATAAAATATAGACATAATTTTTTTGATTTCAAGAAACTAATATGGGATAGATTTTTACATAATCATTAGTCCTTATAACAGCATATCTATGTACATTTGAATTCAATATTTAGGGATAGTTCATCATAATTATCAGATCCTTGGCATCTAGGTCCCAAAATGGTCTTGGATTCATTTCTATGTTGATATTAGTTGTCGACTGTTCCAATTGATTTTTATGAAATTAAATGGTTATCATTTAAATGTTCACTGAGGGGAAAATGTTTTTTCTAAAAGTTATTTGGATAGTGTCTTCTTTATAAATGATTTATAACCAATTTAAAATGGTGAACATCATTGTGTTATAGTAAAATTTGAAAACCTATATTTCATTCCATTGTTTCTAATTGAGAATAATTGGTTTCATTTATATATAATGATAATTAATGGCCTGGTGGGATCATATTAGAAATTCCCTTCTCACACCCTATATAATCCTTTGGGAGTTTGTACAATTTTCATCATGATACGCGTATAGGAATAGTTCCATATGGTGTCATCGAGTATCCCTATTAACAGGTTTTGCGAGTTTCGATGGCATTATTATGGAATGATAAATGATGATTCAGATGTAGATAGGTTCATATTATTCATGAATGTTACGATTTATCAGATTTTATTTAGTTAATGTATTTACCTTTGTTGTTTCTTTCAATAGTATCATTTGTCATGTAATAATTATCTTTATTTTATATATTTTCTAATTTTGGTTGGGATTTCATGTGGGTGAAATTATTATAAAATAATGTCAACCGATTCCTAGCTACATTCCTCTACCTTATGGGGATTTTCAACACACTTTTGGACTTTCCATTTGGTAGTCTTATTTTGGGATGTTCCAGATCGATTCATAAAAAAATTAATATGAAATGAGGTTTAGTTGTTTTATCATCGTTTCACAAGGTCTATGATTTTTGGTTCTTGGAACATTGGTGGGAGGTTTTATGTTAGTTATTATACTTTTATTATGGTTACTATCAATCTGTTACCCTCAGTAGATGGGAGTGAGACATTTAGGCTCTATTTTAAATATCAATTCATCCCTTAATGATTTCATAATATTTATTATGTTTTTAACCTATTGGACAACCTTATATCATTATATTATGGAATATAATACCTCAAAGAATATCTCTTGTGAATTATATGGAGGGTGTTGTGGGTAATCCTATTCAATAAAATACATCAATGTGGTTGTCATGACCCATCGTCGGTACCCGTGTCGTGACTACCCTAACCCCACCTTCCATAGGCCACAGGTTGGAGTTTAGCACCAAAGGCGTAAAACCCTACAGCTGGGAAGTCATTGCCTTTATAAAATATAATCGCACTCAAAAGAGTGTAATATGGAAGAAAAACACTATGTAAATTTGTATACAAAAGGAGAGGTGAAAAGTAAATGGGGCCAGAAATACGAGCCCAGCTGTAAGTACAAGTAAAACTGTAAGGAACAAAAATAGTTGAAAGGTGTAAAGAAGCTCCTAGATCGCCCGCCACATATCCTACATGATGGTTAGGTAGATATTGCCTCCACATCACTCCATGACCGTTCGTCTCCGCAGTGTACCGTCACGTCATGTGGTCCACCTCCAGGTACCATCCAGTCTTGCCCACTCAGCCTCGGTCAGCTCGGGCCATTGTTTGCAACCAACACAACGAGGTGCGGGAAAAGCCCGTGTAGGGGTGAGTATAACGATACTCCGTACGGACCTTGATACCACAATGGTCTCTCAAAATCCACCAAGTATAAACCACAGATTATAAAATAAACGGATATCCATTATATAGTAATATGCCCATACATATACCCAAGTTATCATGTTACCCATCTCAATTATGAGGAAAACACAGAAGTCACTGACTCAGCTCAAACCGGGATTTTATTATAGGGGTAGTAACATGTAGCACACCCAGTCAAACTATAAAAACCTCAAATGCTGGAGTCCTCCTCCTCTATAGAGTATTGTGGGCCTATCGTGTCACATAGAGGTCCTTCCCACTATCCCGGACTGCTGAGGTACTCCTCCTGTCGAGAACCGTGGGTCTGCTGCGTCACATTGAGGCACTCCCCATAGTGGATTTGTCATGTCACACATAGGCCCTCCCCCTCAGAGCATGCTGAGGTACTCCTCCTGTTGAGTACCGTGGGACTGATGTGTCACATAGAGGCGCTCCACATTGTGGGTCTGCCGTGACTCAATGTTGCCCCCCACTGGGCAAGTCAAAACACTTTGAGTCGAATCGGTCAGCAGTCGTCATGTCTCATCCCGCTAATCGGTCCCAACACTATTCCTGCTCATATCTGGAACGATCTACTCCACGAGCTACTAGTTGATGCTCCGACTACCACAAAGACCCACGAAGAAGTATCTTAGATGTCTTCCACGTCATAAAGGTATAAATGTAACTGATGGCGCGTCAAATGGACGAAATTTCTATGAGTTATTAGATTTTTAATCCTGGGGGCCTGGTTGGATTCGTGTACGATCCAACTAGACCGTCTCTCAACTTTCACCCCAACTCCAATGGGGTATACTCATAGGACCTTCATGCTCCAAGATTAACAGCGTCGCTGACAGTTCCTCAAACAGACGTTCGGTGCCAAAGATATTGCCAAAGGATGTAAAGGGGCTAGTAATGGGCATGGGCCCGGTCCGACCCAGTCGGACAGACCTAGCCCAACCAAGACTAGGCCCACCTAGTCTGGGTTTGTCCTGACCTGTTGGGCGGGTCATCACACTAGGTTAAGCCTGGCCCCCTGGGCCCAAACCAGCGGACTGCGGGGACGGATCCTCCCGGAGGTCACCGTGTAGGTAGATCGGCCTAGAGGCCAGGACCGGTTCAGCCAGCGCCGCAAGGGACGCGGCTCGGAAGTTCAGGCCGGAGGTCAGAAGGGCTCCGGGAGGCCCTGCGGGGCACTGGCAGGCCGGCGGGGTAAACATGTAGGCCAGCAGGGCACCAAGAAGGGCGCAGGTAGGCCGGAGGGGTGCCGAGCAGCGTGCGGGCTGGCCGGCGGGGCACCAGGCAGTGTGTGAGCGGGCAGCGGGCAGGCTGCGGGTAGGCAGACCGGCAGCCGGCCAGGCCAGTTCGGCATGGCTCGGGCTGGCGCAGTCCCGCGATGTTCAACGGGGAACACCTATGCACCATGTGGGTGGCGCGGATCATAGAGGCAATGGGCATCACAACTTTTGTCATCAGTGCCTTCATCGCCTTCTTTCCTCTTCGTCGCCATGCTGAAAAAACATCGAAAAGAGATTGGTGGAGGGAGTAAGGCCTTATTAGTTTGGCCCGCACTCTCCACGTTTAGGGATGATAACAATTGGTTCAACAAAGAGGAAGAATGTTGAACATCAATTGTTTACAATACATCACGTAGATTCCATTTTAAATAAAGATGAGAAAAAAGAAAGGAATAATAATCAAAGTAAATCCCATAACTGGATTGTCGAGCGTCGACGATGAAGTCACGGGAAGAATATGTAGGGGATCATCATTCTTCGTGTCCGCAAAGCACTTCCAAACTTGAGTTCGTACAACGGTTGTGAAAATGGCTCCACATCGGTAGGTGTCCAGGGAAGAAGTCTGAGGAAGAAGGTTGGGGATGATTGTTCTTTGTTTTCGAAGGTGTTTTTCATTGGAATCCTTCTCCCAATATTTCTACCAAGTCCCTCCATTCTCTCTACTCCACCCAAAATGAAATCATATCCAAATAATAGATTAGGATCTACTATGTTCATTGGCCTAAATTCAATTTGAGTGATTTAATTAAATGAGATGACTCATTTAATTAATGGAGTGGAGTTTGCATAACAATTCAATTTGTAGAAATAAACTGAGGGGCTCCACCTAATTAATTCATGAGAGTTGTCACAGATTAATTAGGGGAGGTCAAGAGGCTCTCCCTCATTAATGAGGGATATTTGAGAGGTTTTATCCTCCAATATTAATAGGGGGTTAAGCCCCGTGTGGACCAAACATCGTGACCTATCAAGAAAGGTTATTTTCGGGTGGGCCCCACCGCCATAACCTCTCATGGGAGGTTATGGGGTGGTGGTCCAACCTCAAACTCCCAAGGGGAGTTTTTAACTACAAGAAAAACTCATTTCTGATCAATAAAATAAAGTGTTAGCTCGCATTATTTTATAATTATTTAAGAAAACCCAAAAACTAACTTCAGTTCTCGACCAACTGTCGTCAAGGTGAAAGTATTATTAAGAGAATACCGGCACTACGAGTTCAACAGTGCCCTTAGATATCTGTTCCAAGAACCGGTTCAAAATTTATAAATTCCCGATCATACGTTTACTAATAATACATGAAAAAAACATCAAAAATTGATTTTGGGCACACCGGGACTCAGAATCATGCGCAGTAAATTTTTTCAGACTTGAAAGATTATCATGTATTTAAGAAAAACATTTCCATGAAAATTCAGGGTAATTACATTCTCCTCAACTCTGGGCTCTATGTCCCCTTAATCTACAACTCGAACTATGGTAAACAAAATGGGGGTACTGAGTACGCATCTGAGTCTCCCGCTCCCATGTGCTCTCAAGGAGGTTCCCGTGCAGAAAGCGAACACACATAGAGGTATCAATCATCCATGTAGGACCCGATCCTGTCGATCCTCAATCTTGACCTGAACCTTTATGAAAGTATCCCCATCATCAATTTTCATCTCTCCATGGTCGATGATGTGAGAAGGGTCATGCACATATCTCCTTAGCTGGGATATGCGGAAGACGTCGTGCACCCAGTGCAACTAAGGTGGAAGATCCAAGTGGTAGGCCACCTCATCTACATTGCTGAGGACCCAGAAAGGTTCGATGAATATCGAAGATAACTTTCTACCTTGGCCAAATCTCTATAGACCTCGTTGAGATGAGACCCATAGAAAGACATGGTCACCATCCTAGAACTCTATAGGTCTCCGTCTCTTGTCGGCAAATGACTTATTCTTGATCTATGCAGTCTTCATCGTCTCTTTGATGATCTTAACCTTCTACGTGGTAGCTCATACCATCTCTGGTCCCACAATTGCTGACTCCCTAGGGTTAGTCCAGCACAAGTGTGATCTACAAAGTCGCATGTATAATTCCTCATATGGTGCCATCCTGATGGTGGAGTGATAGCTGTTGTTGTAGGAAAACTCCACCAATGGTAAGTGATCCTCCTAGCTGTGACTGAAGTCGATGACACAAACACGAAACATGTCCTCAGGAGTCTGAATGGTCTGCTTAGTATGACCAACTATCTCAGTATGTAAGGTTACCCTCAGATGAAGCTGCATCCCAAAAGCCTCCTACAACCCCTTCCATAGCCGGGAAGTAAATCGTGCATCATGATCATAGAAAATCATTGAAGTTATACAATGTAAATGCACAATCATTTGCTCATAGAGGCGTCCCAATATCTCTACTGAACCCAGCTCTCTGATCGGTAGGATGTCGACTGACTTGGGGAGTCGGTCGACGATCACCCAAATCGAGTCATGACCCCTGGATGTATTTGGAAGACCCATCATGAAGTCCATGGATATCCCATCCCACTTCTACTCTGGGACCCCTAATGGTTGATCCAATCCTGCTAGTACCTAGTGGTCTGACTTGACTTGCTGAAAAACAAGGCATCGAGTGAAAAAATCCACTACTGACTTTTTCATACCTGGCCATCATTACTATCCTTTGAGGTCCTGATATATCATCGCCATTTCATGATGTACCTCTAGAGGGGATGTGTTAACTCCCTCAATACTTCCTTCTAAAGTTCCAATGGTACTATGGTACGTCACATGAAGAGGATAACGTGCTCCCCACCTTTAGAAAACCCATTAGGTTCCTTACCTATTAATATCTGATCACGTCGTGTCTCTCATTCAGTGTCCCCATGTTGTGCCTCTTTAACTCGCTGTAGTTGTTGGGGAGTTACTATAAGATACTGTAGAAAGGATGCTTCGTCTCTTTACACAAAAGATATCTATAAGGAAGCCAACTGATATATCACCTCTCCTAGCAGTTGTATACCAGTTCTCCTACTGCATGCATCTGCAACAACGTTCCCCTTCCCAGGTGTTTACACTATCTCGAAGTCGTAGTCCTGGAATAACTCAAGCAAACATCATTGTCTCAGGTTCAAGTCCATCTGTGAGAAAATATACCTGAGACTCTTGTGATCAGAGTACAAGGTAAAATGTTCTCAAATAAGATAGTGTGGCCACATCTTCAAGGCAAAGACCACTACTGCTAACTCTAGGTCATGAGAAGCATTGTTCTACTCATGTTGTCTTAGATGCTGAGAACCATACGCGGTCACCGCTCGCTCTTGAATCAGGACACACCCGATTCTGGCCACTGATGCATCATAGTAGACTATGTACCATACACCTTCCCCAATAAGCCTCAAGATGGGGGCACTATTCAGCCTCTACCTCATCACCTAAAAGCTTTGATGACTCTCTCTGACCACACAAAGGTTTTCCCCTTTTTTTAAAAGGTTGATAGTGGTACTGAAACTCTGGAGAAGTCAGGAACAAATCTCTGGTTTTATCCAACCAATCCTTGGAAACTCCGTACCTCCGTCACACTCCTGGGGGGATCCCAAGAATGTACCGCCTCAATCTTCATTAGATCCACTACAACTCCAGCCTCTGAGATGATGTGACCCATAACGTGAACCTCTCAGATCCAAAATTGTTACTTAAGGAGATTATCAAAAAGATGGTTCTCTTGAAGTGTGTCTTACACTACCCACAAATGGTAGGCATGCTCCTCCTCAGTAGTCGAGTAGATCAAAATGCTGTCGATGAAGAACAAGAAAAAGTGATGAATGTATGGTTGGAAGATCCAATTCATTAGTCCCATGAGCACTTCTAAATCATTGGATACCCTAAAGGGCATAATCAAGAAATCATACTGTCCATAACGACACCTAAAGGCCATCTTCTACACATCCTCATCTCGAACTCTATGCTGGTGATAGCCTGATATTAGGTCAATCTTCGAGAACCACCGTGCTCCCTTCAGCTGATCAAAGAGGTCTTCAATCCTCAGGAGTGGGTACATGTTCTTCATGGTCACCTGGTTTAGGTGAAGGTATTCAACACAAATCCTCAAGATCCCATCTGCCTTCTTGGAAAATAGAATCCGGGCTGCCCAGGGAGAAACAGTGGGATGGATGAATCGCTTCCCCTACAAGTCTTCCAACTGTACTCGCAGCTCGTGTAGCTCCACGGGAGACATCCGATATACTGGTGTAGATATCGGTGCCATCCTAGGGTAACCGTCAATGAAGAAGTCCACCTCTCTGGGAGGAGGTAGACCTAGGACATTGTCAGGGAAAACATCCTCATACCGGTCCACCACTATAGGATAACACAGACTCTCTACGTCTTCTTCTCTGAGGGTTAGGGTAGAAAACTGATGAGTGATCGGTTGCACCCTCCTCCGAGTAAGTCCCTCATATGTTTCAATGGCTCCTTTCTCACCAGTGATGGTAATCCTATACCCATCCGTAAGGATACACCTCACCTTGCGTCAAATACAGTCGATCTGATCATGGAATGTAGATAACCAGTCCATACCCAAGATGAAGTATTAAGGCCTCTACACCTCTATGAGGAGATCCCAGCCGAAGCCCTTTCCTTCTAGAGTAAGCTCACACTGTAGGCACCCATGCGTAATTTTCGATTCTTCTCTCGTAGGAGTCTCTAGATGTAAGGATTGAGACAAGGGCTCCGTTAGAATCTTCGAGCTCCGAACAAGGGTAGTGGAAAATGAAAGAGTGACTGGAACCTGTGTCTATAAGAACTGCAGCTAAGGAGGAGTAGACAGAGATCATACCTCGTATCATCTCTAGAGATCCTTGATCATAAGCCTCAACTGACTGGAGCTGAGCTCTCCCATGTCCACCTATCCTTACGGTCGAGGTGGACATCCTGGTGGTGGTGGCGTTAACACCTTGAAACATCGTCCACCGCCAGCTACATGGTCAGCTTCTCTGCCACGTCCACCTGCTCCCTGTGGACTGCCTCGATCAAATCTTTGCCTCTGACGGGGAGGTCCCTCAACTGTCTACTGATCAACTGTACGGCGGGTCGGACAGTCACGAGCCATGTGACCCTACCCACCGCATGTGTAACACTGTCTGTTCCTGGCATGTATGTCAATACCCCTGGTGCACCACACAACAGATCTTGAGTCTTGTGGTCTTCCACACATGTGTCTAGTCCTACTGGACCTCTGTTTCATCTCTCTACTCCCAGCTACAGAAGACTCCACTACATATCAACTAGTGGTGGGTCTCACTGCTAGAGACCGCTCAGTATGGAAACTCTCCACTAAGAGGGATCTCTCCAACACTCCCACTTATGTCGGAATACTGAGGAAGGTCATCGAAGCCCTGAACTCCTGCCTGAGACCCTGTTCGAAAGTCCCAGCCCTGAAGAATGAGTGTCGTTCCATAACTGTGGAGTAGTGTGAGAGGTCAGTGCACCTCATTGAGTACTGTGCCACCATCATGATACCCTACTGTAGATGCAGTAGCTCATGTATCCGCACCAAATGTAGGGTGGCTGGGATAAACTCTACTGGAAACAGGCTCTCGAATTCTGTCCATAGTAGTGTCGCCTCATCCTGCACCTGGAGCATCAGGCTCCACCATCTGCCTGCTACTACCTGAAGGAGACTCGCGACAAGGATCACCATAAGGTCTGTTGCTATCCCTACCAGTATAAATACTATCACCCCATAATATAGCCAATACTCAGCCACCTGTGAGTTCGCCTCTCTGTTACACATGGGTGGCCTCTGGCACTTGAACTTATACAACCCACTCAAGCAGCATGCATCGTCTTATGTAGGGGATGGTGGAATCGGTGGCCCAATGTGTATTGGTACCACTGGTGCGTTAACTAGAAGATGACCCTACACTGAAGCCTCACCGGTCGGTGGTCTATCTGTGCGTACAGCTCTCTGGGCTCTAGCTGGTCTTCCGCGGGGAGGCATCCTGAAATAAACATATGCAACACGCTAAATAGTTTACACATGGTGAGCTGAACTGGTTGAGGTGACTTAAAGAAAACATTTGTAAACCCACATGTAATCAGTGTTTTTGTGCACTGAGTTAGAAATTAGTAGTCATGGTCCTGTTGTATGGATACGTCAGCCACTGCACCAATACTGGTCTCCCTGAACTAAAAACCACACTCGGTACCCTTAACACTATTGAATCAAAGAAAAAAAATGATCAGAGTCCTAAGTTCTGTGGTAGAACCAACTCCTCTAACACGAATTTGTCACGACCCTTCCTCAGGACCCATGTCGTGACAAACCCAAGCTCGCCTTCCATAGGATAGAGGGCTAGCTATTAGTACCAAAGGCATAAACCCTAAAACTGGGAAGGCATTCCCTTTATAAAATATAGTCACACACAATAGAGTATAATCTCGAAGTAAAAAACTAAGTAAAACTGTATACAAAAGGGGTGATGAAAATTAAAGGGGGCCAGAAATACAAGCCCAAATGTAATGTACAAGTACAAATTTAAGGGAAAATAGCTGAAAGGTGAAAAGAACCTCCTGGATCGTCCGCCACAGATCCTACCTAAAGGGTATGTACATATAGCCTCCACATCACTACACATCAGTCCGCCTCCTCAGTGTACCGTCACACCGTGTGGTCCACCTCCGGGTACCGTCCAGTCCTACCCACTCAGCCTCGGTCAACGATGTCTTCTGTCTGCAACCAACAGAACGAGGTGCGGGCAAAGCACGTGCAGGGGTGAGTATAAAGATACTTAGTTGGGACCCCGAGACCACCATGGTTTCTAAAAATCCACCATGAATAAACCAAAGAGTATGAAATCAATGGATATCCACTAATTATGTATATTACCATACAATTACATAATTTATCAATTAACTCATCTCAATCATGAAGAAAAAAAAAGTTACAGACTCAGTTCAGACCAGGATTTTATTCTAGGGGTAGTAATATGTAACCATCCCAGTCAAAATATAAAAACCTCGGCTGCTAGAGTACTCATCCTCTATAGAGTATTTTGGGTCTGCCACATCACACAGAGGTGCTTCCCACTATCCTGGAATATTGAGGTACTCCTCATGTCAAGTATCAGTGGTCTTCTGTGTCACATAGATGCGCTCCCCACTGTGGGTCTGCCGCGTCACACTGAGATGCTCCCCCTCGTAGCCTACTGAGCTACTCCTCCTGTTGCATACCTTGGGTTTACTATGTCACACAGAGTTACTCCACAATGTGGGTCTGCTGCGACAGTAAGGCACTCTCCACTGGGCTTGTCGAAACACTCTGAGTCGAATCGGTCAGCAGTCGTCAGGTCTCAGCTAGCTACTTGGTCCCTGAACTATGCCCTCTCGTCTCTGGACGGATCCACTCTATGAGTTACTATTCAATGATCCCACTTCCATGAAGTCACACTAGGAAGAACCTCAGATATCTTCGAGGTCATAGAGGTCTCAACGCAACTGACGGAGCGTCAAACGAATGCCCGATCTGTGAGTTATTAGCTTTTTAGTCTCAAGGCCCTGGTTGGATTAGTGTACATTCCAACCTGACCATATCTCAACATTACCCTGAACTCCAATGGGGTATACTCATGGGTTCGTCATTCTCCACGATTACCATCATCACTAACAATTCATCAAACGGACGTCTGGTTCCCATGATATGGCCAAAGGATGTAAAGGGGTCAGTATCGGGCCTAGACCCGGTCCGAGCTAGTCAGACCAACCAAGCCCAACCCAAAGTGGGCCGACCCAGTCTTGGTCGACCAGGTCAGACTGCTAGTTTTGGCCCGGTCCGCTGGGCCCATCCCAGCGGATTGCGGGGGCGGTTCTGCCAGGAGGTCGCTGCGTAGGTAGCTCGGCACAGAGGCCGGGGCCAGTACGGTTAGTGTCGCGATGCGCGTGGCTCGACACCTCATCCCTGGAGGTTGGTAAGGCACCGGGAGGCCGGGAGGGGCGAGAGCAGGCTGGCGGGGCATCAGGTAGGGCGCCAAGAGTCCACATGGGGTGTGTGCATATCGTAAGTGCACCGGGCAGCGCATGGGTAGGCTGGCAGGGCGCGTGGGTAGGCCAAAGGGGTTCATGTGAAGGGCATGAGTAGGTCGGCGGGGAGACTAGTAACGCGCAGTTGGGCCATGGGGAGGCCACGAGCAAGCATGCTGATGACCGGTGGTGTCCGGGCAATCCGGTTCGGCACGGCTTGGCCCGCGCGGGCCGGTGACATTCGACCAGGAACACTGGTGCGCCGTGGGGGCGACACAGTTCATGGAGGCCGCAGGTAGCACATCCTTTGTCATAGGAACCTTAGTCACGTCGTTTCCTCTTCATTTCCATGCAGAAGAAACATCACAAAGAGATCGAGAGAGGGAGTCAGACCTTGTTAGTTTGGCGAGCACTCTCCGTGTTTAGGGGTGATAAAAGTTTGTTTAACAAATAGGAAGACAGTTGAACAACAATTGTTTACAATACATCACCTTGATTCCTTTTTAAACGAAGATGAGAAAAATGAAAAGAATAATACTCAATGTAAACCCCCCACCTGGATTTTCGGGCGTCAACGGTGAAGTCGTGGGAAGAGGACGTAAAGGATCGTCATTCGTTGCATCCACTAAGCACTTCCAATATCGAGTTCACATGGCGGTTGTGGAAACGGCTCCACGTTGGTATGTGTCCGGGGAAGAAGTCCGAGGTAGAAAGTCAAGAAAGGTCATTCTTCGTTTTTGAAGGTATTCTTCATTGGTAGCCTTCTCCCAATATTTCTCCCAAGTTCCTCCTTTCTCTCCACTCCACCCAAAATCGAATCATTTCTAAAAAATAGATTAGGATTTATTTTGTTCGTTGGCATTAATTCATATTGAGTGATTTAATTAAATAAGAACTCATTTAATTAATGGGGAGAGTTGGCATCAAAATTCAATTTGGAGAAAAAAATTAAGTGGATCCACCTAATTAATGCATGAGTGTTGTCACAGATTAATTAGGGGAGGTCAAGAGGCTCTCCCTCATTAACGAGGGAGAGTTGAGAGGTTTTTTCCTCCACCATCAATAGGGGTTAAGGACCATGTGGACCCCATGTCATAACCTCTAGTGGGAGGTTATGTTCTGGCGGGCCCCACCACCATAACCTCTCATGGGAGGTTAAGGTGTTGTGGTTCCACCTCTAACATCTAATAGGAGGTTTTAACTACCAGAAAACCACTTGGATGCTCAATAAAATAAAGTGTTAGCTCACATTATTTTATTATTTGTTAAGAAAACCCAAAAACTAACATCAATTCTCGACCAACTGCTGTCGAGTTGAAAGTCTTCTTAATAGAATACCGGCACTGCGAGTTCAACGGTGCCCTTTGATTTTAGTTCCGATCACCGGTTCAAAAGTTATCAAATCCCACTCATACGTTTACTGAACGTACCTGAACAAAACATCATATATTGATCCCGGGCACATTAGGCCTCAGAATCTTGTGCCGTAAATTTTCGCGGACTCGTAAAATTCCCATGTATTTAGAAAACAATTTCCACGGTAATTTCGGGTCTTTACATTACTATAATATCTTGGAAATTAATGTTTATTTGGTTTATTCCCTAGACCAGTGAGTTTTTCTAGTGCCAATTTATTTTATTTAATTTTAGACAATTTCTAGAGGAGATAATGACTATATATATGAGTTTCTCTTCCAAAAAAATCATTAATTTATGTAATGTATGATTTTTATGATGAAAAGTAGTAGTTTTAGAGGATGGAATCAATTATATTGACTTTGTGGAAAAATTACACTCCATCAAGGTGAAATGTTTAGATTCTAAGAATAACAGTATTAATTGGCGATTGTGGGAAATTATGATATATGAAAAACAACAAGAAGTATTAGAGTAAAATAAAATAAATATTTTCTTCTTCTAGTAGTTCTTCATAGTGTCTTTAATGATTTTAAAATTGTTGTATTTTATTAGGTTTTAATAATGATATCATACAGTGATATAGTATAACAACCACAACCATGAATTGGCATGTTTTTCTCCTATGGTTTTATTGAATGATAACATAAAGGATGAGTTTTTATATTTGGCCTTCCATAATAATTTCAATTATTTAATCATCATGTTGAAACTGAACACCTGTTTAATGGTGGAAGATGAAGATTTGATGAAATAAATTTAATTTTAATGATTCTTAGGCATGGAATCAATTTATCATCCCAATTTTGGTAGTTTTAGTGGAACACAAGGGAATAATATTATGTGGATGGAGACTTATAATTATGGGTCATTAGATCCCAACATTGTTATTACACCTCTCCATCAAGAAATACTAGTTTAGACCCTCATAATTTCTAAAATTGTGGTCATCTAGGATTTATTAGATGTTCTATTCTCATACCTCTAAATATTTTTATTTTGTGTGAAAATTGAGGTTATTCACAAATGTACCTTCAGACTATCTCTTGTCTATGTTATGATATAATATTCTCCACCCCTAATGATAAAATGGTACTACACTTTGCTTCAATTATTATAGGTTTCTGTCCACATGCCTCTAGATGTAATCAGTTATATACAATAGAATAATATTTGGTGGAAATTGATGTGGGCCTTATAAATATGAGAGGTACTATAATTATTTAATTAACACATTTGTTTGATTTACATTACACTTGTTCCATTAATTATTATATATCATCCATCAATTTTAAAATTTTAATATATCAAATAGAACTCGTAACCTTTTTCATGGTGTTAGAGATACCAATTTGATAGATGAAGGAGAATGGTTATTTTTTACCTTCTATTACATTCTCAATATATGATGATTATTTTTTTTGTAATTTCCTAGTAAATGAAATTCTATTTCTTTAATATTATAATTTTGATTGATTAGTTGATTTCTCTTAAATAAGTGATTTACTTTTTTTATCTATGTGACAATTTTTTTAAATAAAATGGTAATTATGATATGTTTAATTGTGAGTGGGATCCAAAATATAGTCTAGTGGGATATCCACTGCTGAAACATAATAATGTTTTGGCAACATTCATGATTAAACATGGGGATGAAGTATTAGATTGTGAACATCACATTATTGTAATGGAATTTCCTAAAGTATTTAAATATGAATTTTATGGTCTACCCATGGGAAGAGATTTTGAGTTATTGGTTGATTTTACCATAGTATATCAGAAAATATAAAAATTATCCAATCAATGATATCATTTTAATTAATGGAGGTAAATACTGAATTAGATGATTGAAGGAAAATGGAATCATTCTCCATATCATGTCACCAAAGGCATCCCATGTTTTATTTTCCATGAATCAAAATAGGAGTCTTTAATTATTCAATTATTATAGAAATATCAACCATGTGATGAAAAAATATATATAACTTTTTCCATATATTGGTTTTTAATTTTTTCAATTAAATAGATAAATGTGGTTCTTAAAAATTTACATTTTTTCTAGATATTATCAGATCCAATTTAATGAGTTATTTATTTTGATGTACACATAAAAGAGTACATATAGGAAATATAAATATCTCATGTGTTCATTTTTTCTAGCTAATGACACTTTATTTTTCCCAGCATTTATAGGTTTTATTTTATACATTTAACATGATTCCTTTTTCAGGGAATTCATGGATGAAATTTTGGAGAAAATAAAAATATGAGTAAGGGAATCATGTTTAAATTGAAAATTATTTTGTAATTATTTATCATAACTAAAATTATGCTATTATATCGATATTCCACTTCTGTATTCGAGAATATTGGTTCATTGGTCAAGTGGTATGGAGATACTAAATTTTATTACAAAAATAATAATTACTATAATATGGTTTTATATAAATATCATTTTGATCAGTTCTATAAATATAATGGTTTTATACTTTTGGAAACATGGATACATAATAACTTGTACATACAACATCTACATAATTTCAAATTATTTTGATCATAACTACCACCATTATTATACATGTCATACTTGAGGACATTCGTCTTAGCCTGGGGAGATGACACATAAGAAAGGGTGATATTAAATCCTAATTAAGTGTAATATAAATAGATATCAATAGATGTCCAAAAATGAATCTAAGATATGAAAAATTGTATGATATACTGACAAGACAATAAAAATTCTTAAGGAATCAGTCATTCATATGAAATAAAAAAATCATGGTCTAAGTATTTTCTAATATAGAATTAATAAGTTATCAGAGTTTGGAATCATCAATAATAAATCATGTTCCCTGAAAAATGTTCTAAACATAAGTCATATGTTCCCATCATATATATAATAATAGATAATAATTACCATAACTAGGTCTCATTTCCAAGACTATCATTATTGATTTTTTTCACACCCTATTCTGTCATTTCTCTAGTAAAGTTTCATATCTAATACAATATAATAGAAAAAATTCCCTTAGTAAACTAGGTTCAGTTCCAATTCTATTGACTATAAACACATGATATATCTATCTTTATTTAATTTATTAAGGGACAAATAATTCACAACCCACCTGTCACATAACGATGTCCATAAATATTTGTTCAACAATATCATTAAATATTATCAATAATATAATATCATAACCTCTATAATGGATATCAGTTTCATATAAATTTCATCATCATATTCCTAAATCACATAGATAATGAATAATTTTGGATGCGTTATATAATATCCATAGTAAAGATAAATAAATGTCAGTTGATTTTAATAAAAAATGAATATTATTTAGAAATATCACCAGAATACTTGTTTAGGAATATACCATTCTAATTTTAAATAAATTATATAAATTCATAAAATTTGAGAAATATTTTGGACAATACATTCTTGTACATAAACCATGTAAACTCCAATTGTAAATTTCAATGTAAAAAAATAATTCTTATGGGAAAATGAAATAGATCATGTGTTGTGCATTAAAACAAAAATTCCATTCACATTTTCTATTAAAAGTCAAATGCACAAAATTTAGAAAAAAATAGACAATTATATTTTTAAAAAATTATATATAAAATAATACATAGGTTAAAATGACTTTAATAATTTTTTGGAGAATATTGAAACCATTTTAAATAAAATGTAGAAATGGAATGCATGATTATCGACCGAAGAATGAAATACATTCAGTTTTCCATATAGAAATTTATTTTGGTATATGGAGTATATAATGTGTTAAAAATGGTAATAAAATGTATTCTATTGGAATTTTTATATTATAATAAAATAACTAATGTTTAATTGATGTATATCATGTAATTTCATAATTGGAAATTAAAGCATAGACAATCCCAGTAAAAAAGAACATGTCATATAAAACCCTTACCATATTGAATTTTTTTATTCATAAACACATTAAAGAAAATAACATCATATTTAAGAATAAATACCATGAATATAATGAAATTAGTGAAATAAAATTTCAAATGGAAATTATATAGACCATATTATGAAATAAGTGATATATATTTCACTAATCTCATAGAAAATAAATTGATATGGGAAACCCCAACTTTAAGTCCCACATGAATGGTAATAACTCTAAAATATTTTCTAATAAATATTAATATATTATAATTATTTATAATTTTCATATTAATACCTATAATACATCATATTTTTTATTTATAACATCTTACCACCCATTAACTAACAACATTTCAATGTCATTGTCATTTTTTGGTGTTAACTTCTTCTTTTTTCTTCTAGGTTTTGGTTCATTACATATTGTACTTCCAATTAGATCATTGTAATATCAAATATAATTTTTTTTAATAATGATATAAAAATCATATGTATTTATTATATACATACTTATAACTATTTTTAATAAAGAATTAATGAAAAATGAATCACATCACTATAGAGAGTGTAGTTTGTATTTATCAGCAAGTAATGTTTCTATTTTTCAATATAATGATAGAAAGAAATGAAAATAAAAATTAACCATTCCAAAAAATTTATTAGGTAATAAATATAAGATATATATATAATCGGTCAAAATAACAATCAAAAAAATATAATGATGTAAAATAAATTTTATCTCTATGTAGAGTTGATAAACCACACATACTCATGAGTGATTTACTCATCTCCCTTTTTAGAGGCATGAGGTGGAAAATAATTATTTCACGATAAAACATAATTATATTTATGCAACATAATTAATATTTTTAATAAAAAATGTTTATATTATGTAAAATAATAAATAAAATAGAAATAGATTATTTATAACTTACACTAATTCTTTAGAAAGACATCTTTTGACTTACACCTTAATCCAAGACAGATTAGTATTAAGAGAAGATAAAACTTCTAGGTTAAATTTGAAGTATAAATTAATTTTTAGTGAGTTATTTCTAATCTTGAAGGAACAAATTTAGTAAATATGGGAAGACAATATATTCCCATTTATAAATGATTGGAGGGAAAATCATTGTTTTTATCAAAACATTTCAATGATATTAGATATATTTTACATAAAATTGGATATAAATGGACATGAATTAGAAGTTATTACTCTATAATATTTAAATGTATTAAAAAAAATTAAAATATAATTTTTTTTGTGGAATTTAAGCCCTTAAGTTTTTTTAACTCCATAGTAATCTTTTTTATCCTTTATAATGTTAGCAAAATTTTATTATTTAAAAATTTAATTGTGAACAAAAATAACATTTAAAATATTAAATTATAGTAATTATAATTATTAATAAATTATTAATTTTCTATTTAATAAATTTATATATGTGGATGAATTTAATTTCAAATAAGCAGAAAAAACATAATGAAATATTGTTTTATAGAAATTAATTTTTAAGAAGAAAACTAAATATATATCAATCACATTCTTAATAACAAACATAAAATAAAAGTCGAAATATAATATTGAATAGATAATATATATATTTAATAAAATGATTAATTAATATGGATTTATTCAATTTACTGTCATAAAAACATTGAAAACATTAGATTTCTTTTTAAGAAATAAAATGAACATATACCAGAAAAATGTTTTTGTAAAATGAAAATGGCGGGGTGCTCGAGGGTTTCCTCTGCGATGATCTTCCCCTCCCAGTGATGACGACAACCTCGGTGCCAGCTCCTCCCCCTTCTGTGGGGGAGGGGGAATCGCCGCTCCATGGGAAATCCAGTCCATTTCGACCCTTCTCTAACCCGGAGTTTCTCCCCCCATTTCCAAATTCCTCTTTAAACCCTAAAGTTCGGGATTTGATCGATGGTTTGTGGAACCTTCGAATTTTCTCTGCTGTGTTTTCGGAAGCCTCGGCTTTGTTGAACCTCACTCTGGTGGCTCGATTCAAGCACAGGAGGCTATCAGTTGATGATTTCGACCGATTTATCTTCGGTGCTTGGGATCTTCGTGATAGAGCGGTGGTCGGTTTATTAGACAGCATGAAAATAATGATTAGGTTTGATTCAGAGGAAGATCTCATTCGAGCTTGGTCGTAAGCTCCTCGCAGCTTCAAAGGTTTTCTTTTTATGCTTTTACGATGGTCGTTCGATATGCATATGAACTGTGATTCTCCATCCATGGCGGTGTGGGTAAGTTTTCCATCCCTACCTTTGCCGTTTCAAAACCCTTAAATTATACGTATGTTGGGAAATGTGATTGGTAGATATTTATGCTCTGATTGTCACACCGAGACGGTCTGTCATCCAGTGAACCCGTGGGTATGCGTCGAAGTGGATGCTTCTCCCACCCCTTTTGAATTCGTTTGGATCACAATCAGTGAGGAATACCGATGAAAACAGAGAGTGGTTTACGAGAATTGGACTAGGTTTTGTGGCTCTTGCAAGAGATTTGGGCATTCAGTCAAGGTTTTCCAACATGAACGGAGGTCAAGGATGACGCATGCTTGTTGTAATGGGAATGTTGTTTCTGTCAACACTGTGGATGGTGAAAAAAGTGGCATCATGGTGGCTCCAGTATCGAGATCTATGCAACTGGATGGCATAGACAAGGATACTCGTTGGGCTGGTGATGATGGGGATGTCAATTTATCGAGGTCCCACAAGGTTTCATTGGAAAGTAATCAGATCACTGAGGCAGCCGCTGCTATATCGAGCCAGGGTAATCCACTAGTGTCTGAAGTTTTCAAATGATTAAGGCAGGATTTGGGAGCTCCTGCTGCTACCATGGCTGGGCAGAGTTCAGCGCAGAGTGAGGATGGAAAAGAAGACAGTATTGTGGAAGAATTCAGCACATCCATTGATAAGGTTGCTAAAAACCTTGATCCTCTGGAGAAGCCATTCATTTCATTGAGCAACAGGTTCGAAGGACTCTCCGAAGACCAAGCCGATGCGGGTTTGGAGGACCAAGAAGATGCAGGTTTGGAGGAGGGTGTTGTGGTAGGAGGTGAGGAAGGTGTGGAGACCTTGGAAGAACATCAAATTGACTGTCGGGTGCTTGAGATAGTTCCAGTTGTTGATAAGACTGGGGAGGATCACCAGGCGGGATGGTTGAGCCATGAGGCAGGTACCAAGATAGTGGATAGTGCTGCTACTGAGGATAGGCGTAGTCCTGTGGTGGATATTATGGACCAGAGGCTGGGGAATAATATTGAATATATTGTTGAAAGTTCTACTATAGAGGATAGTCACCTTCCGCTATTGGAGTGAAAAACTCCAACCCAAAGATTGGAGAGAAACCCGGAGTTTGGTGATGCTGCTTTGAGGGAGCGATCCAGATTTGAAAGGGAGAACTCTAGGGAGGGGAAAGAGAATTTGATTGGTCCAGTTGGCCTTTCATTCAGTGATGTTTTTAAAAGTGGGAATAATATTTTATCTCCAGCTGAAGGTCCTTTGTCTTCCACCCCAAGAAGAAGACCAAGGAATGACTATTCGTTTCTTCTAAGACCGATGCGGACTCGATCTGAAACAAAGCATAACAACGAGGTGACTGTGGCCTTTAAAAAGGGGAGCGTGGTCACGATGGCATGTCCAGACCAATCTGTTCTTGATTAGCTTAGGAGTCGGGTTCAAAGTGGGAGTTTTTTAAGGCATCCACATTGGGAATCAGCTACTGGAGAAGAATACTCCTGCTTGGGGTTCGAAGATGAATCTAGTTATTATGATGTGTAATCCCTTTTGGTTTTTGGTGTCTTTCCTTTCTGTTGTTGTTTTGTTGGGGTTCTGGGACCCCTAAACCAGCCTCTGGAAAATGGAAAAAGAAATGATTTCTGGCTTGTAAAATGAAATTAATTAGATTAATTATTATTAAGGTGGATATAATTTAATTTAATATAAAATTAAACACATGTTGTTTATTTTCTCATATATGATTTATTAGAAATATTTGACATTAAAAAAATGATATTTTCCACTACTCATTTAATAAATACATTTTGTTATAAATTCATAAAAATTAAACATAAGATAACATTTAAATAATGATTAAAAAATAATTTGAATTCATGGAACAAAATTTATAAAAAAACTAGGAATTAAATACAATTTTTGTGGCTAGACAATGCAATAAGACCCATTTTTAGGAAAACATGTTTTTGAAGAAAAATGTCTTTACAGGAAATTGTTTACTTTTTTATTGTGAATTAATGAATACATTTTATTTTTGTAAAACTATTATTATTATTTTTACATATTTATTTATTATTGTACATATCGTCTAATATAATTTCTCATTTATAAAGTATTATTATGTCATGTATAATTTAGTCATGTGGTTTTGTGTAATGTAATCTATCAAATACATTACAAGTAATTCAATGAGAATAAAAATAAAAATCCTGTCATTACTTTAAAAACTATTTAAAATTAATTCAACCATCAAAATTTCAAAAAAATTTGTATAAATAAATTAGTATATCTTTTCATAGTTATATCCTCATATTCCCATGTAGATTCTATACTTTATGATTCCTCAAAAGAATATTAACCAAATGAGTATCCTTATTTTATAGAACATAATCTCCATTATCTATTTTTTGATCATTTATTATCGATAGCAATGATCACGATCCCATTGAAGAAACATTGATTTCATTTAATGTAATGGATAAGGTAAGTAGTTTATTATGATATATACATAAAACACATCTTGAAACATAAATAAATTCATTAGTAATTGAAAGTGAAAAGAATTTTCCCAATCCCATTAATAATCGAAAAAATAAACAATATAGGTAGCTCTAAAAAATACCTTCTTATCAGGTCTAACAACATTATTATATGGACAAAATCACATGAATACATTTAAACCGAAATAAAATTCTAGATTTGAATCACAATTATAAGTTTAAATTTTTTGATGACTTAGATCTTCATTTATATACTTATGAATGGTATTAAAAATAAATTCCATTTCCTCATCTAGCTCATGTCCAAATAAAATTCCTTCTCCCACTTTATTATATCTTTTAAGGGTTTTTAAAATATATCCTTATATTATTTCATAAGGAGACATTTAATTAATCACCTTAAATTTATTATTTTATGAAAAATCAGCTAGAGGATGGTGATGATTCGAACAATTTTTGAAATCATGAGAACAATATCTACACATATCCATCAGGGTAAAAATAATTCATTCAAATTGAAAATATATCCTTGTTTAAATATACTTGCTAAAAACATTTTATCATAAGTTTTCTAATTTCTTCTCTAAAAATTTAAGGTAAACCTTATATCTCAATTAGATACAATAGAATATGATACCATAATAAAACTGTACCACATAATATAAATCCGTATTAGATTATCAATGATGAAATAATCTTCATTATCAATGAAGTATTATAAATTATTATCAGGATTAACTATAATGAAAATATTATTTTATCCCATATATATTTTTGGAATATCGATGACTGAATCCATAGTGATGTTTTCTAATTTATATTATTGTGGTGTAATGGTTCTAAACCCCTCTTGGAATTTTCTCTCTCTATCGTTGTTTACCTATATACCAAGGACTGAGATCATACTATGAAACTAATCACATAATGTTTTCAAAATATAAATAATCATTTTTACCTATATAAATATTCAATATTCCATGAAGAATACAGAATTATTATTTACGAGTTAATACTAATAACCCTTTATTAATGTTTAGTATTTATCGGATACGTACTAACTTCATGAAAAAAATCAATCAATCACAGATATGGTTGAACATAGGAACCTTAAACACATTCTATTTAATATATAATTCATATTATTATCTTTTTTAATCATATCATGGTGAGATGGTAAAATTCTCATTTGTGCTAGATAAGATTTCTCACATTCCATCAATATTTCAATGTCCATAATATTCATATATATATATAAATGGGATCATTGGTGATCCTCAACACATATAAGTTAATAGTATCGTTTTAAAATAAAATTTCTTTCACCTTGATTGCATTCCCATTGTGCTAATGTATTGATCAGTCATAATCATTAATTGACTCCACCCATCGTGTTTTACACATATTCAATATATTTTTTATTAAAACATTTATGATTGGTATTTTTGTCACACCTTTCTATATAAGGACTATACATCTATATAATAAATTAAATGATACAATTATTATATCCAAATCATGATGGAGGTTATTTTTTAAATGAAAGATCAATTATGATGAGGTATTAGGTAAAACCATATCATTTTCCACTGAAACACATCCAAAATCCTTCTTAGATGAATTACATTAATTCAAAAACCATTATCTACTATAAGGTAGGGTGTGAATAGGTTCACATTGGAAATTTCTCATTATTTTTGTGAAATATTCTTCACACTAATCATTTTAAATTAACGTAACTCCCTTCCATGTTTACATGGGGCATGCATTTTAACCATATGAAAAACTTCACTAAACATGAATAATATAAAGTCAATCTAGGAAATCAAGACATCTCAGTTATAGTAATTAGCCCATATAATGTGAAATAACATTCATCATTTTTTATCCACATATATAATATATGATCATATTATGTGACAAAAAAATGAATCTTTTTGTATCCAAACTTCATAGATTATGATCTTTTCATACCACCCTCCTTATATAGGGTATTCATTTCGATCACTAATAAATATACATATTCTTCATTTCTCTTGGATTATATAATAATATAATCTATAATGCCTGCCTGAAACTGATCAATATAATAATAAATCACCCTAATAATTAAATCCATAATGATAGTAGGGGAATTAGTAAAAAAATGGAATCAATATAAATTATTAGTGACTATATCTCAAATTAAATGATTTTTTGGGTATTTATTCATATTCGAACAAAAACTAATAGATTCTAGATTGATGATCAATGGTGAAAAAATATTGATCATCAATAAATTGGTAAAAAATCATCAATATGAGGTAGAGTATACTTCTTCTTCGGCCTGATCTTATTATGTTCATAATAATTAATGAAGAGACACATTGATCCATATTTCTTCTTACCAAAAATAAAATTTTCACCATAAGGTGAGAAGATAGGATAAAGTAATACCTTATCAAGAATATCCTTTAGTTTCTTTTTCTATTACAAAAAAATAATCATTTACATTTTCTATATTGTTTTTAAAATACATGAAGAACAATGTATGGATTGTATTTAAAATTAAACTCAATTATTTGGTGGTATATTAAAAAAATAAATATTAAATAAAAAAATTGACACAAAATAGGTATATATTCAATGTTGAGTTTCTCCACAAACATCTGTTGTAAATACCCACTTTGAATAAGAATCCTGATAAATTTGAAAAATATAATTTCCATTAGATGATAATATCTAACCTCATTCTGTTAGGAAATAAAACCTTGGTTCATAATAGAAAATCTGATTTCCTAAAACAATAAATTTATAATGGATTTCTATTGAGGGAGATAATAAATTCTAAAATCAAATAAAATTATAAAAAATTATGAGAAGAAATGTTTTCATATAGTAAATTTATAAAAATGGAAACATGAAATCCATATCTATAGAGTATTAATTAAATATTATTATTCGCAACAATATGTAAAATGACATATGAACTACCTTGATTAGGGTGTACGATTTTGGTTTAGGTTACAAACTCAGGTAGTTCCCATGTTTTCCCAAAACATAAAATTTAACTAATAGTGGTTCCCTTGGTTTTACTTTATTTACCTACATCAAAATATTTGTATTATTAAGGAAAGTAGTATTTTATTTTCTTATTTTATACATAGAAAACAAATAATATTCTCATTGAGAAATTTCTTAGTGATCTAATTCCCACCTTCTAAATAGGTTATAAAATGATTCTTATTTCCTCAATGATCTATATGATGCTCCATTTTTGTATAAGGTGTTTTATAGAACTCCGCTAGAAATTTTTTGAATCAAAAAAAGATATAGGTAATTAAGATCAAAAATAATGTTTTAAATTTTGAATCATGTTTTATTATGATACTTGTGAATAAAATAATTACATTTAATGTCAAATTTAACATTAACATGATTCCATATTTGTCTATCCATTTAACCAGACCAAAAATTGTTATATGTACACCAATAATCATAGTTGTAAATCATATAATCAAAAATATAATTTATATGATATCTAAATATTAACACATTCTTTTCAATCATTGTCACATTATGTTTAACCTAGATTACCTTATTTAATTATCTTTTCAAATCATTCTTAATTTCTTATAAAGAAAAAGTGATTTAATCAAATCATATCACCCTGGACAGGGAAACTAGGTGATGTTACTTTCATTATGCTCCAAAATTATGTCAAATACATACTTGACCAAAAAAAATTAGGGTTATTTCCCCTAGATTTATATGTGCCAGAACCATATCGACAAATAGTAGACAAACACCATAGTATTTCTAGTAGAACCACATAACATATAACCTTATAAAAACAATATGATGTCAATATATAATTAGAATTGACCAATATATTCTAAATAAATTTTTATCATCATATTTTTAAAAAATGACTTACCCTATCTCTGATACAATTACAAAGACCCACATTTTTAAAACATAATTATAAAATACTGTTAGATAAATATACATTTATAACCATTATGATCCGTTACAAAACTGTAACAGTTTAGATTCATTGGACAGAATAATATATAATCAACTATTACATAAAATATTTATATCATTTAATATTATTTTAATCATAACTACTATCCTACATAGTAATATCATACATAAAAACATTCTTCAAAACCTATGGAAAAGAAACATAGAAAATAGCGATCTCATATTTTAAATAAGAATTTAGATAAGAGATATAAATTATAGATCATAACTGATTCTAGGAAAATTATAAGGCTATGATAACCTAAACATTACATAAAAAATCCATTGCCAATCAATGAAGTGTCATTAATTAAGAATAACTGAATAAGGCATTCACATAATAGAAGATAGATGTCATATGATTGGGTAATCATCAACAATAAATCATGTTCCATGATAATATAAAAAATAATAAAGAAAAAACATTATACAAATAAACATATAAAATCATTTCATTGTCCAAGTATTACCACCATGTTTGTTAAAGTGGATTGCGTTCACTCCCAATTTAATCATTTCTATGGTAGAAGCTCTCTCCAAAAACTATCATATTATAAAAAGACCATTACTAACATTTGTTAACTCTTCATTCCAGTCCTCATTATCGAATGAGATATCCATATATACCCAATTAATTTTATATCTATATAATTTTAGACCCATCCATCACATAATAAAAATCAGATTCATGTATTCTGCAATATCATAAAACATATATTTTAATATCATATCCAAACTAATAAAAATGATATATATTTCATAATAATTTAATCATCATAATAATAAACCATAAATTTAAATAATTAGTATAATACAACTGGATCATATTCCGATTAAAATAAAAGAGAACATAAAAATATTTTGGTATAGATGAAAATACTTTTAAAATATCACTATAAAATTTGTTGAGAAAAATAAATTTTTTAATTAAAATTAGATTTATAAAATCAATAATTAAAAAATATGAAGATATTATTTTCATTAAATATTTATAAATATTCTTGAAATGGATGTTTCAGTGTAATAAAAATTTTAGGATTGTGTGAATACATAACATTATATGCAATTTATTGTAGAAAATAAGTACCTTTCAAGTATCTGGGAAAAAGTCAAAATTACCACTTTCATAAAATGATAAGAACATTAAATTTAGAGTTTTTATAAAAAGTATAACATTATAAAATATGTATTTAATAATTATTTGAATAATTGTGAAAAAATTATTCAAAATATTTTAAATAGTATGTGCACATGGAGTAAAATATTCATGGCCATAGAGTGAAATAAATTCCATTTACTATAAAGAGTCGTATTTAATTCTCTTGATTAATTGAGGAGATTAAAATTAATGGTAACATTGTAGTATATATGAATAATAAGGTCATAATAATAGAAATAATATTTTGGAGAGATAGACCACATATTTTATCATCATAAATTTATACATAAGTAACCCTGGTAAAAATGAAATTTTATCATAAATCCCTTATCACTATGGGATCTTTTGATTCATTTCCAACCTGAAATAAATAATATACATATATATGTACATATACTAATAAAAAATAATATTAATGATATAAAGAATCATGTAGTACATATCTATCCCATATTTTGGAAATTAGTGGTGAATATGGTGTATGTCTCATTGAATAAAATAAGATAAGAAACCCATAACTCATGTATATATTTCACCATAAGGGATCAAAAAAATGTTTAATCATGATATTATTATTATAAATTGATAATATAACCATATTAATAATTATAATACCATACATGGAGTTCTTATAACATCTTATCACTTATTAAAATTCATTTTTTCATTATCACCATCATTTCGAGTGTTGAATGCTTTGTTTATCATACATGTTTTGATTCTGTTGATACAGTATTTGCCCTTTGGTTTTATTTTATACATCTCTATAATTTTAGTCATGATATAAAAATAGTATATAATAATTAAAAATATATTTATATCAATTTATATATATCTTTAATAAGAAATGAATTTCATTACTATATGAGGATGATAGACTATATATATGCATGAGTGATATTTCAATTTTTCAAAATAAAAAATTTAATAATGAAAATTAATAACTCAAATTACTATAATGTTTATTACATCATAAATATAATATATATAATGTAATTATACCATACAATACGAACACGAATTATGGGGATGGAATATGAATCACATCTCTTTGTGTGTGTTGTAGTCCACACAAACCCATGAGAGATACTTTAATCTCCAATTTGACAAAGAAGTCATGGTAAAAAATTTCCCTGCCATGATAATAACTCGGAATGCCCAGTTAGACGAAAAAGATTATGAACATTTAATAATAGAGTGATTTTTTTTACAATGATTTTAGATGGGGAATACAATAATTTACCACATAAAATAATCCTCACTCTTTCATGGATAACTAAATTTTATAGTATGTATAAGAAGAAATAATATTAGAAGAAACGGTTAATTTTTATAACTCTTCATTGAGATGCCTCATTTTCTCAAGACAATAATCCATGAAAGATTGGTCTTAGGAGAAAAAAACATGTTATCAAGAGAAGGAATGTTATATGGTTTTGGATTAGATATTGAATGATATAGAAGGATCTTGAATGGTGAATAAGAGAGGAAAAGAGGTTCTTTAATATATGTGTGGGGAGCGACACACAAGGAATTTCATAAAATACTTCAATGGTATAAGGTCACCATTATATAAATGTGGACTAAAATGTATTTTTATTTTAATTTAGGATAATATAATGTTTAAATATTGTAAAAAATTTGATATTTTTTTCCATACTAACTATAGCACATGGGTTAACTACCCGGTAGACTTGTTTTAATATTATGTAAGGTTACCAAATTCTAATGTTTGTACTATTCACGTAACACAGAATTATGTTAAAATTATAAAATTATAATAATTATATGGATTAATATAATGTATTATATTTTATTAGATTCAATTTATATAAGTGGTAGAAGAAAATTATAAATAAGTGCATGAAACATAATGTAAACCAGTTAAGGAAAAATTCATTTTTATTCCTAAAAATGAATTTACATTTATTCATTTCCATTAAAAAACATATAATTAATGTTAAATATATATTATTGTTTATATAATATATAATTCTCTTTTCAATCCATTAATCATTAATTATTAATTTAAACTATTAATGTAGAAACCAGTTACATTAAAAATCATTTTAGAAAAATGTATTTTTAAGAAAAAAAATGAATTTCTAAAAAAATTGTTTATAGTAAAGAATCAAATGAAAATAGTTATATAATATAATAATAATTTAGTATTATGTTACATTAAAACTATTTTTAAAAACTAATATTAATTGTAAATTAATTTATTTAATTAAAATAAATTATAGTTTTACAACAGTTTGTATTTTCCATTTTTCACTGAAAAAATAAATAATTTTACAAAAATTGTAAAAATTCACCCTAATGTGTTTTTAAAATTCTTATTTCAAAATATAATTTCACATTCTCAAATTAATACTTTTAATATTTTATAAATTAGTTAATATTTCTAGGAATACAAAATAATGAAAAATTTATTTTGAATGAATTGTGTTTTTAAAGAAAAACTTAATTTACATAAACAATAATTATTATTTATAAATCATTAATTATTAAATTTATATTTTCTAAAAAATTTATAATATTTGTCATATGGAGGTTGTTAGTATTCATTACCGGTAATTTAATGTTGTTGTTATCAAGTATTAATATATCAATGATAATTTAGACATTAGGTTATGTGTAGAGAAGGCTGCTGAGTACCTCAAATTTATTTTCATTGATTCACTTATAAATAACGGGTTGTTACATGTCATTTTAGAGTGTCACATTTCAGTTAACACTAATATGGTGAATTTGTTCTATTCATTAGAGGTTTAAAAAATTATCATTAACATATAAATATTCTTTTATTTGGATGGATATAATTGAGGATTTATGAAATACTTCTCGATACAATTATCTATATTGAGTATCCATACATTGAAAGAGGTGAAATTCATGTGGGATTATATGAATTAGATATACGATGATTAAATGAAGTGATTTATTATCTGAACTAAAATTTACATTTTTTACGAATGTGGAAATGGGTATTTGGTGTATTTTAATGGTTTAGGTGGTAGTTTGGTTTGTCTTATAATGTATGAGAATAATTTAGTGTCATACATAGATCATTAGCTTTAGAAAATCAAGAATAATTACCCAAATCATTATTGATCCTGAGGATTTTATGAATTCACTTATTATTTGAAAACATGATGACCTTGGTGAAGGGATTTTTGTATTATTGTCCAAAAAAATTATGTTGGATGTTTTCTCAGAAGGACCAAATCCATATCCATAAGAGATAGATGGAGTATCATTAATCATTCATTTACTTAATTTCATTTACATAAAGAAAAAAATAATATTATTATGATTATCTGACTAAAATGTTTCCATTAAAAGGGGATATAGAATTAATAAATTAATATTCCCTAATAAGAATATTTTCACCGATTAACCAAAATTTTATGGTGTAAGGGACTGGGTTTTCTCTTTTTATTGCCCAATTCACAAATTTATTTTAAGTTGAGTCAATAGGAGTTAATATATGATGACATGATCTAGAGTATAAAAAAACTATAAATGGTGGGGATACCATTAGCAATCAGTCATAAGCACCAAATAGTTTTCATTTTTTTAGAAGACTATATGTTGTTCCGTTACTCATGTAGAAGGCTGTGATAAGAGATTTTCATTATTCATATTTTATTTTCCACCCATGTAATATGAAGATGTATTATAATATTATGTATTTGATTATTCTAGTTAAGAAATGTGACATTTCATACCATATGTCTCATTATTTTAAAAATCAACATAAAAATACTATATAGAAAAGAATAGTAGTTTTCTTCATACTCCCTCTATTTCTATATAGATGTTTTAATATATTTTTATAGATTTTATTCCTTAGAATTTCCTGGAAACCATAATATGTAAAATTACTGGGATTTTGATTCATCAAATAAACAATTTGATCCATTTTTTAATGACCTGGAAAACCACTATTATCGTGAATTCAGAAATGGTATATGAGTAAGAAATCGAGAGGCTGTATGTGATGTATTTGGATATTAATATAAATAGAGATCCTAGGATTATGTCTCAGTTCTAGAAGAGTCTCCTTGATATGATGGGGAATTATTTGAGTTTATTCTTGGTGTACCATCCAAAAAAATATTTCTAAATTGAGTGATTCATTTAGATTCTATTGGATATACTTCAAGATGTTGTTTTGGACATTCAAGGTACTTCAAAAAATTATTTGGGACTGTTTGGGTTTTTTTCAACAATATGTACTATTCATCAATTATAAATAAACACGTCGAATATATCAATGGTTTACATTTTATATCACATATTTATTAGTTCGATATGGGTGATGTTTCTCTTTTTAGACTTACAATTAAAAATGAAATGTTAGTGAAGGAACAAACTACTGTTTGTGGGCTCAAAATAGCTTAGAGTCGATAAAAAACATATTCTACTCACCATCACGGTCCATTTTAAGTTTTTGTAGGTTAATAGGTGTTATTAGCTATTTAAAATTCCTCAAGTCAACATCATATTTTTTATCTAGGGAAAATGGTACATTGATATGTGGGACACTTTATGATCATTGACAAATATTAATAGTGGTTTATGAGTTAGTTTTACCATATTAAATGATTTCATTACATGATGTATTCCTTTTATCTCAAGATAATATATAACATCCTAATCCTTACCATGTTTTGAGGTGAGGAGATTATATTTTAAATAAAATTAGTGGTCAAGAAACTTGTTTAGATTTTCGATTCTAAAGAAAAGATCATTCATGGTAAATCAATTACATTGAAATGTGTGTTATCGAAGACTGAAATGGATTTACATTAAATATAGAGTGGGAATAAATGGTGAGGTAGTAAATTCACAATATCATTATGAAAAAAATGTTTTCAAGAGGAAACTATGCCGATTTAATGTTCTGTAATAGGGATATTCCCTCACCCCTATATAATTTTCATTCTATTTTTGATCACCATGATAGTTCTTTTTGGGTTCATGATGTATTGGATGGTTACAGGTTATATAAAAAATGGTTTTCACATTTGGTGGTGTAGAATGATCTAGAAAATTTTGTGTTCCTACTCATATTGAGACCTAGAATTTCTTTTATGAGATGGTCTACAACAAAAAATCCCATGCAATGATGTGTTCTTGGACGTAGGGCATCAACAGTATTCCCTTTATACCATGTTGAGTTTGGTCACCACCACAAAAATTTTTAGGGTGTACTAGGTCATAGATGGACCGTGTTTCAATAATATTCTATGTTTTTTATTGAATTTTTTGATCCATGATGTTCCATGGTAAAGACCACTATAGGTTTTCGGAATACCCACCATATTTTCGTGTCAAATTATTTTGAATTTTCAAATCATAAATTAGTCACCCTGTCTTTCAATGGAGGTTATTTCCATTTTAAAGGTGCATATGGTTATTTAAGGGATGATAATTATTGAGTTTTTTTGGATATTTTACCTACATTGATCCTTTTGTATTCATTTACCTACCAGGTTTTACAGTTATGAGTAATTATAAGGAACATTATTGGTGATATCAACATCATCTAGACTTACTCATATGATGATATCCTTCTATGATTTTCTTATGATGGAGTTCTTGATGATGGACTGGTTTAGAGGTGTGTGGTCATTCTTACCCACTATTAATCTAGAGATCCAAATTATAGTATATTTGATTGGGTTTTTCAGTATTGGACTAATTATTACCACCATAGATCTACAAATATAACGTCATCATGTAAATCCCTTTATCACGAGGGAATACCTATTATTTAAGGATATTTGTTTCCTAAAATTTATAACATAGAAAATTTATCTGAAAACTTTTAATCCAATAATAATTAATTCGTGATATTTTGAAATTATAAAACACATGTATTAAATTTTTTTATTAAAATAATGGTCAATTTGGATTATAGAATGGAAATGGGATAAATGGTGAAAGTTTTTTATTTCCGAATTATGGACAAATTTTTCCGTCAGGAGTATTTTAGAGATTATCTAAAAAATATAATTCCAAATTTGGTGGTTAGTTTTTTTATAATACTTATATTATTTCTTTCAAACTTTTTTCTTTGGGTTATGGGATAATTCAGCCATCTAGAGGCCACATATAATCAATGATTTTGATGATTTTTCTAGGAGGAAAACGTTGACCACACCACCATAATGAAACCACATCTCAGCCTACACACTTTTAATGAAGGAGATTCTTCTTGAGATAGCACAAGGGCACATAGGGTCGACTCTGAAAACAATTTGAGGGAGTTTTGAAGACATTATAGATTCAATTGGAGGTTATACATTTGGATGATGTTTCTTGGACCCTTCATCCAGAAAAATAATCCTCAAATTAAAAAATCATTCCTCCTAAAATTTGTGACCCAATGAGCTGAAAATTTGAGGGTGAACAAAAAAACATGTATGAACAACTTTAATGAAGGGGTCCACATCTGAATTGGCCAATTAGTGGGTCAACAAAGTGACAACATGTGGGGGAAAAATTCTGCTTATAAAATGTGAGGTGATCCAACCTCTGAATTCATTCTATTCCTTCCAAACACCATCTGGGGAACCAATGAGAGGTGTAAAATGAGACATTTAGAATTTTTTTCATTCTTTATTTTTTTATTTTTAGTTTTCATTTCCTTTTTATCACATGATTATTTTGTACTAATGTGTTCCTCATTCTTTGTCCAACCTTTTTCTCCTCTATTCATAATCTCATTCTCAATTTCCCATATTTCAATCGTTATCTCTATGAACAATAATATGGAAAGTGACTAAATCAAGTCTTATAACTAGGGGAGGTTTAACAGTGTTCATTACTATTATGCTTAAATTCAAAATGTATTTATTCAATTTGTGGTGGCGGTTGGAATATTGTACGGGTGCAGCAGTCGTCCCCCACAACACTGTTTCTAAATCCATTTCTTTCCATTGATTCATTTATTTTCCCTACCTTATCTAAGTCAAACCCTTCATATGGTGGAGTTGGGGTTCCCATAAGGGAGGAAAAATATACAGTGTAGATGATACTTTAAGGAATTACATTATCAGTTGAGGTGTTACCCTACATGACTATTGTAGGTGGTTTGGTTTTTTGTTTCGGGCGTATGCTAAAATCACACGCTCATTAAATCAAATGAAATTAATTCATTAACATGGATTCACTAAATTTATTATCCAATTGAATTTAAATAAAAAATTAATAACGAATGAACCTATGTTATCCATCCCTAGGACCAGGACCTTTATTCCTTAATTTCATTTTGTCTACAAATACATATTTATGTACATTTATATTTTATATTTCATTATTTTAATTGAATGTTTTCTAAAACCCATTAAAATTTTGTTTAAATAAATAATATAAAAAATTGAATTATAATAGTTGAACTATAATATGTGAATTAACTGACTATACCGCTCCTCTTGTGAGACAACCCTGGTCAGCCACTGTTCTATATTACAAAAATAAATTTTTTTCAAGCTTTACGACAGATATGCATCAAAACTAGCATCGTTTTCGATGATCTAATTATTTAATTCAATAAATTCATTAATCTATAAAATTTTAAATATATTTTTATTCTATAAGAAAATATAAAAAATAATCCTTCCTTGATGAATAAAAATTCATATTATTGCATGGGAATATTACTCACAAGTGAAATATCAAGAACTAGAAGTTGATTACAACAATTTAAATGACCGGGTGGATAATATGAGAAATAATATAGTTGTATTGAGGATAAAAATGGAATTCTAATTTGAATATGTTCATATATTGATGGAGAAACCTGACCCTGATCTGGAGCAAGACCCTAAGGTAGTGGTTGAAGAAATTTCACCGCTCATCATTGAAGAACTAGAGGAGGTAAATGTAGTGGTACCAGAAGAATCATTCATCCTCACTCAACCAATTGTAATTGAGATAGATGAAAAAGAATATGACATACCTACTGATATACATGTCGGAGATCAATAGGAATTGGAAGATTTCTAGAATGAATGTGAGGAACTAATTTATCTCCCCAATCCTGGAAAAGATGAAGAGCTATCATCATTGAATAAATACACTACCCAATTGGTAGAATTTGAAGTCAAGATGGAGGATCCCGACTACCTAACTTTATCATGTGAAATAAATTCTAGTAGGCACTCTCTACTAAAAAAATATATATCATCTGAACAACCTATGGGAGATGATACATTAGTGAAATTCTACTCATTTGATTTTATTGAAACAAACTTGAGTATAAATCCAAAATATTTTTTTTTCATAATTGACTGACTCTTATTACGCCCTTATGGTCAATAATGAAAAATAAGATGCACATGTTGATGAGAACATGAATCTCCCTAAATACATTAAAAATTCATTAGAGGGAGTATAATACGATAAAGATAATGTTGAACAATTAGGAACAGAGGAAGAGGAGGATCCATACTTTATCTTACCCATGTCTTGCATGTTTTTCCATATTGTGAAGGGGTGGATTTATTTTTCTATATAAATGGTTTCTTACTCAACATTAACAAAGAAACAAAATCTAAGAAGAAGAAAATGTGGAGGTTCTAGTCAACGAAACATCATCCACCACCAAACAATTGATAAAAGTTGGTACTGCCCACTGGTTCCTGTATAAAGTCAGGTCCCACTTGGGGAATCATACCAAGATTTAATTTTATAGGATATTTATATTTAAAAGTACTTTTTTATATTAGTCTATCATGAGGCCCATACTTACTTATCTTTTTAATCATTAATGACATGATACTTATTCTTAAGTGAGTAATTCTCTTTTTTTAAGATCATAAACGGGAAGGGTAAGCCTCAAATAGAGGAAGAGTACTGAATCGTTATATCAAAATGGAATTCACATTTAATTATTATACTTTTAAACTCATTAAATTTTAGGCCCAAAGAAAGTTTTGAGCTTTAAAGATAAAATTCCATGTCCCCAGTTGAATTATTTCTTTACTTGAATTATCTAGGAGACATGAGTTTCATAGAAATCATGTTATTCCATGTTTTTTATTTCAATATTAATGAGATTTAATGAGGAAATTGTAAAAATTAATGTTTAAAGTGAAGCATGGATATTTAAATGATGAATTGTCATTTAATAGAATATGTTTATTGGTGTAAATAAAATTTCCCGAACATTTTTCATACTTTGAATTTTTTAAATTTATGTGAATTTATTTGTTATTATAAATCATGCATTTAGTGATTTTCAAATATTATATTTATATTTCATGATATTATTTCTATACCAGGTACTTCCTATTTATTCTTGAGCATATTTATTGAGTGATCTTGGGACATGTCACCTTCTAGAACTTTAATTTGAACTTTTCAAATCTATGACTATACAAAAACACATTCAAAATGATTGAGGAATATTTTGAAAATCTCTCAGCCATAAATACCACCTTTACATAAATCCTTATATTATACCATAGATATCATGAATGAGTTTTATAGGGATGATCAATGTTTCAATCCATTTTTATCCATTCCTACCCAACTCTTGGTTTTTCATGATATTTTAAAAATTATGTGTTGGGGTGATGGGAATCCTGGTGGAAAGGATGATATACATTGTATGGAAAATGTTTTTATGTTCAATTTTAGTAATTGTAAATGGTTCTAGAATCATTCATTGTACATCATTGTTTTACCCTGTTAAATTTCAAAAAAATGAAAAAAGAAGCAAAAAAATGAGAAAAATTGGTACTGATTTGGGGGAACCAAAAATCACCATTTTCTAGACCGACAATATTTTAACTTTATCTATTTAGGTGATGGATGTGAGGTTTTATCTAATCATAAAATTCAACAAAAATGAAAATAATAAACAATTTAAAAAAATTCATGAGGGTGTATTAATCACTCATTTATTATTTATATTGATCATGACCTTACATTATGATTTAGGGGAATTGGGTATTGATACATTAAAGGGGATAATTTCATTTCAATTTTTGATAACATTCATTGTAATTAAGTTATAACCTTTTCCATGAGAGTTGATTTTTAAAACACCAAATCCTCCAGACCTTAATCCTCAGAGTTATTTGAACCATAATTTAAAATTCCTCATGATTTTTTACTTTTTCCTTTAAAGAGTTATGATTTTAGTTCTTCTACAAGAATATGGATAATAGGAATGTTCTCATGATCTGGGAATAACTATACATTAATTTTATCATGATATATGAGAGTCATAATTAAATGGTGACGTAAATCATGATGTTTCATTTTTAATAATAATGAATTGAGAATCATAAATGAACGAAAGAAGAAGTTCCATCATTTTTCAAAGGGTAAAAGTTAAATATTTAAATTAATTGTTTCAATAAAAATTCAGAAATAAAATTGATATTTTATGTGTATTTTTGAAATTTTTATTTGAAATTGTTTTATTTGAATTTATTACTTTGGAATTTGAATATTACTAACATTAGTGCCCTCTGAATTCCATAGTGATATTTTATTCTTGAGGGAAAGCATGGTTTGCGTGTGTGGTTATTTAGTAGGGAAAATTTATGTGAATAATTTCAATCTAATAATAATTAATCATTGATATTTTAAATGATAATACCCATGAATTTATATTTTTTATTACAATAATGGGAAATTTTGATTATAGAATGAAAATGAGATAAATGGTATAAGATGCTTAATTCTTGATTTTTGAATTATTTTTATGTCAAGGGTAATTTAGTCATTTATTGAAAAATATAATTCCAAATTGAGTGATTATTTTTTTTATAATAAATATTTTATTTCCATCAACATTTTCTTCTAGACCATGGGTTGATTCATCCATCTAGTGACTTTAAGAGTCAATGAAGTTGAATATTTTTTCAGGTGGATATCATGGACCACACCACTGTAATAGAAACACATCAAGGTCTACACAAATTAAATTAAAATTATTCAATGTGGGATAGAAATAGTATTATAGTATCCATTATTAATAGAATTTGATAGAGATTTGAAGTCATTTAGGGTTCAATTAGAGACTATAAATTTAGAGGAAGCTTCCTGGAACCATTATCCAGAAAAAGAAACCACCCATGAATAATTAATACCTAATACAATATGTGGAAAAATGAGATAAAATATGAAGGTTTAATGTTTAAAACAATTATAGACAACATTCATGAAGGGTTCCATACATGAATCTACAAATTTATTGGTCAACAAAGTGACAACTTATGGAGGAAAAATTCAGCCTATAAAAGTAGAGGAGCTCCTACCTCTGAATTCATTCATTCTCATCCTAACATCATTTGATGCACCAAGGGGAGGATTCCAAGATCCATTTAGGGGTTTTGTTTATTTATTTTATTTTTATTTTTAGTTTTCATTTAAATTTACAATACATTAATGTTTTTTATATTTAAATGTTACACATTATTTTTCCACCACTTTTATCTTTCTATGTCTATCTCATTCTGTCTCTTCCATCTTTCTATTACGATCTATTATCACTTCACCATGGAATGTTACTAACATAACTCATGGACCTAGTGAAGGTTTCATGGTGTTCTTTATTATTTCACACCAAATTTGATATGTTTTTTTCTATTTATGGTGGATATGGGAATATTGCACGGGTGCGCTGGTCATCCACCATGAATCTATTTCCAAATCATTTCATTTCCATTGATTCAATAATTTTCCCACCATTTTCTTAGGAAAACCATTCATTCATGGAGTTGGGTTTTCCATTAAATATGAAACAAAATATGGTAGAGCCAAGTATTTTAGGAATAACATTTTTGTTTAATGTGTTACACTACTTCCCCGGTGGAGGAGGTGTGGTTTTTTTGCTGTACCCATACTAAAATAACACACTAATTGAATTAAAGGAAATTTAATCATTAATGAGGTTTAAAAAAATGGATTATCAAATTTAATTTAAATATCAAATAAATAACGAATTAATCTGTGTTATCCAACCCTAGGACAAAGACCTTTCTTCCCTAATTTCTTTTTTTGAGTCTATATCAGCATTAATTTTACAATTCTGAATATAATTATTTTAAATAAATTTTTTCTAAAACCAAAACCATTATTTATAGAAAATATTAAATAAAAAAATAAAAAATATTAGATTAGGTGAACTGTAATACATGACTGGACCTATTTCAATGGTCCTCAAGTGAGAGGACCATTTTCATCCACTTTTATGCATTTGTGATATAAATTTTCTTTTACCATGCCCTACGAAATGAGTGTGTCAATTTATTACTCTATAAAAATTTCATTCATTCTTATTTTAAACATAATATTATTTTTTAAATGTAATCATATTGCATTTCTAGAAATAAGAATGCTTTGGATAATTTTTTGAGATTGACATTTCCATTAGTAGATTGATGAATATATAATTTAATGCATATTTTATTGAATAAAATTTATTTTAAAACATGTTATACGTTGAAGAAAATTGACATTAAATCATGTTGAATTTTGATGAAATATTATTTCTATTCGTGATGTATTTATATGTAATGTGACTTCAAGGAAAAAAAATAAAATAAATTGATTTCCATAGATTATTTTATTTGAAATTTAATTTCCTCCATGTGTATGAGTGGAATATTAAATTCATTGAATTTATTAACCTTGTTATAAGAAGACCATATGTGATCAAGGAGTACATAAGAGGGGTATTTAATTGGGACGACTGTATATCATGGGAATTTGATACAAATGAGACTAAAATATATATTTATTTACAATATAATTTGATTCATATATAAAGGTGTCATTTCATCCATAGGCATGTTGATATAGGGTATTGTGGTTGTAATAGTCATGGTCTTTCACTAATTTGAGAAGATTGAAGCTAATAAATTCATAAAATACCATAGGATGTGATTTAATGTTTCTATTTATTGATGACTATTTAAATTTTTTTCATTTAAATTAAATGTGTCTCATTCAAACTTAAATTCATAATAAAAGGATTTTATGAGATATCTTTGTAAATGACATTTTTTATAAATTACTTTTAAGCTATTTTAAAATGATGTAATTTATATGATTTATCATAAAAATTTTAACACTATATTTCTTCAATTGATTTATCTTAAAATAGGAATATTTATTTTTATCATTATTAATGAATTAGAAATTGTTGGCCATATTAAATGGGTCTTTCCTTGCTCACAACCTTCACATTCCATGGGTTGTTTGTAGATCTCATTTTATTTAATTATAGAAAAAAAACTCAAGACATGATGGAAGTTTGATTCTATATTAGAATTATGTGGTATTTTGGATGCTTACAAGGTGGGATGTTTACCCACACCTCACATAATGACGTCTTAATATTCTTTTGGGTGTTTTATTTTAGATGTTTGATTTTATCACAAGTATTTATCTTTGGAATTTTTTTTCCACTATTCACTTCACATTATACTATTGAATTTCATTTTATATATTTTAATGATAAGGTTTTAATTTTATGTGAGAGAAATCATTTCCAATGGATGTATTCTCTTGTTACTAATCACTTTTTCATATTCATGGGGATCATGAATTATCATTCACGTCACACAATGGGCTAGTTTTTATTTCTAGTTTAGGTATTAACCGAATCAATTTATTGAATATAAATGATTTTATGGATGAATTTCTCCAACGAGGTTGTGTCATATGATTATATTTTTAGTATTTAGGGTAATAAAATATGGGTTATAATAATATTTGATGATTTGACCATGGTACGTTTTTTGGTTGGATTAAAAAATGAGATGTTGTGTGTCTATTTTGGGGTTTGTGTTATGGTGTGTTATGTGGAAGGGAAATTGTATTATATTCTTATGGGGTTTTATGAAATTAATTTGGTGTGAAGATTAGTATATGGGATGATATGTTTTTACAAAAATTAATATAATTATATATCATTATTTATTAAATTTCTGGGAATAGATTCTCTCTAATAAAAGGATGACATATTTTAAAAAAGTTATTTTTTATTTGTTGTTGAAAATAATTATTTGGGTGATCAATTAAAATTTAATTTGATTTTGTGGAAGAACATATTTTTTAGTATCTTTATTGAGTTAATGTATATTTTAGCAAGGGTTTCCCAGACACAATTTTAAGTTTCAATCCAAAAATATGATATTTAAATATATATGTTAATTAATAATAAACACAATAAATATAATGTTCTGAAATTAAGTGTGAATATGGAAAACTATATAGGCATTACTTCATGATGTATTATTCCTATGAAATCAATCCACCACTTCCCAGAAGACCCTAACAATTCTATGGAATCAAAAAGAAACAATCAAACTAATGAAACTAATCAACCAGTGATGTGCCTTCAATCAATGATGTACATTTGACAAGCGATGTTCCTTTAATTCAGAATGCATATGATGTAGCCATCTTGAGACCTCCATAAACACAAACTCAAAAACTAGTGATGTTCCAACTAACATAAATTTCATCTTCATATTTCATTCACAATATATTGTTGAAACCCTATTTTTTTACTTAAAGAATTGTATATCAAAAATATTATATGACGGAATATTCTTCACTATAGAAATGTAAATACCTTAGTAACATTCATTACAGAAAATGAGGTAACCTTTTCCATTAGATATGGAATGTTAGATAATATTTCATTGAAATGTAATATCCCTACTTCTTTTTCAACAAATGGGTAATCCGAGTAGCAAGATGATTAGAAAAAATTATCTATGGGTCATCCCAATAAAAAATATAGGGGTTTTTCATCACATTAGGTTAATACCTATCTCATATTTGTTTTATTTATTATTTCACCTATGGTTCAACTAGATCCTATATAAATTTAATCTAATGTACTTTTACATGTGACTCACTTATGGTATGATGGATACTATTTTCTATAAAAAAAATTATAATACGCTCTTGATCGATTCTGTATCTCATTATAAAAAGTTCAAGGAAAAATATTTTAAATTCTGTGATATAATTTTTTATAAGAATCACATTTTTGGATCTAAAAATCATGAATGATTTAAATTTCACATAGTCAACATTTGAATTAATATGGATTTAAGTATCATTTCTAGAGGAGGTTTATTGAAAAATATGATTAGTTATATATATAGTTCATAAAACACTTACATCAAACTTATTTAGGAATTTAATTGTCTCCCAAAATTTCACCATATCAACCTCAACATTAATGATATATACACCTTTTTATATCAACTCATTCAATCATTATTATTTTAATGAAATACTCATCCCCACTATCTTCCTCATCTATTTTGTGTAAGTAATGGTGTGTCATTTTATAAGGTATCATATTTTTAATAATTACTCAAATATTATAAAATATTATATTCTTGATTGGATTTTTATGAAATCTCATAAGAAGGAAAAATAATAATAATTACGTAAAAAGGGATATGTTTCACTAGAATCATTTATAGTCTGTAGAGTTATTTTAAGTGATGGTACTATTTTTATTTTGTTTTAAAATAAAATATTATGATTTACTGATAGATGAATATAATAGTAAAGGGGATGATATAAATGTTCACATATATTGTTTTATTAATCTATATTTATTATTTTCTATAATACCCTTCTTGATTTCCATAAACATTTCCATGTGGTTTACTAGTTTGATTGAGCACCAAAATTATTCTAATATTTTTTATATTGAAATAATTATTTTTTATCTAGTATAAAGGGGGAATCAACATTATTTAATTAATAATAGTCACCAATATGAATTAATGTATTTATTGAATAATCATTACGTGATGTAATGATTGGTGGTGGTCCTTATATTATTTATGTCAGGTGATATGCATATGATTGTTACAGATATATATATGGATAAATTATTTTGTATTGATGATATAGTATTAAATTATATTAATGAAAAATTTTCAACCATTACAATTGGTGAAAGATTAAAAATTTGTTAATTATTTGGTTTTTTGTGAATCAAAAATTATAGTGAACCTATAATGAATATGATTCATCTACCAAATAAGAAATTATTTATGTGATTTAAAATATTAAAATTGATTATCCAATTAAATTATTCTTATTTTAAATGTCTTTAATGATAAGAATACATTATTTTTCTTGTGGATGATTTATTTTAATTAGTGATAAATTGGTATTTTTTAAGATAGAGGGAATTTATTCTAGCATAATGGTTAATAAATTATGCAAAAAAAATGAAATGAAAAAGTGTTAAGAAAAATGGATTGTAAATATATCATCTTTGACTAAACCATAATTTTAAAGATGGATATAGTTTGAGTAGAGATAAATGTACATTTATGTACTACTAAATACCAAGATTAAATGAACAAAGGTTGAAAATAAATTATGACATGGGGTGATAATTTTTATTGAGTATGAATTATTGTGAGAATGAAGAGTTAAAATAAATGTTTCTTGAAATAAGTAAATAATAGTGGTGGGAATTAACATGGAAATTAATGAATCTAATTTTTATGGTTCTTTTTATTAATGTTTTTTTCGTGATATTGTTTTGTCTTCCTTAATGAGAATTTTATTTTGATATATAGTGGTTATGTTGTGGATAGATATATAAGAGTAATTATGGGTTTATGATGTTTTTTCATGATTTTGGAATGCATGTTACGGGGTATGACATTATTGGTGAACATTTTCACTGTAAAAAACTATAACGACTATGATTTGTTGATATTGGAATAGATTTCAGTGATCCTTGATTATGACAATTTAACTGTTCACTACTACAAAAACAGGTATTTGTGATGGGTCATTTGCGACGGGATCCAGTCGCAAATGGCTTTTTGCGACGGGGGCCCGTCGCAAATGACCCGTTGCTGAAAACGGTGTCGCAACAACAGTTTTTCTGCGACGGGCTCGTCGCTAAAGCCTTTTTCCGCGACGGGGAGATTCCTCGTCGCAACTAGTACTCCGTATATTTGTAAAAAACTATTTGCGGCAGGCCCTGTCGCAAATACCTGTTGGGACGGGCCCGCCGCAAATAGTTGTTGCGACGGGACCCGTCGCCAAAAACTATTTTTAAAAAAATAAAAAAATAATAATACTATTTGCGACAGGAATAGTATCCCGTCGCAAATACTATAAAAAAATAAAAAAAAATAATTTATTAATAATTTATTTTAATTAATATAATAATAATCCAATTATAATTCAAAAATAAAAAATAATAAAATATTAATAAATGATTTTAATTAATATAATAATAGAATTATAATTCAAAAATAAAAATAATAAATTATTTTAATTAATATAAGAATAATAGAATTATAATTAAAAAAAATAGAATATTAATAAATGATTTAATTAATATAATAATATTAGAATTATAATTCATAAATAAAAAAATATTAATAAGTTATTTTAATTAATATAAAAATAATAGAATTATTTTACATTAAAATATTCAAATAATTCATATATTACAAAAAAATATAATTAAATTATAATATTATAAAATTTTAATATATATATAAAATTTAATATTATAAAATATAAATAAAATTATTATTCATATTAATATTGTTATTTAAGAATATAATATTATTAATATTTTATAATGAGACAGAAACTACGAATAGAAAAAAAAATCATATTTTGATTTCACAAATTTTATAACATAAATACAAACTCTAATATGAAGGGGGGATCTGCAGATGGTGGTGGAGGAAACTCCATCCCTAAAGCATGAGTGATTCGGCGCATGTACTCCATCTGCTCCTGATGCTGCTGCTGCCACCGACTCGTCTGCTCCTCGTACAGCTGCTGCTGGCGTCGACGCTCCTCCTCACGCTGCTGACGCATCTTCTCCTGCTCCTGTCGGAGACTCTCTATCAGTGCACTCTGAGATCGCAATTGATCCTCATACTGTGTAGCAGAAGAAGATGCACGAGCTCCTCTCGAGCTGGACGCCGACATCATAGCACTGCCATAATAATCTCCGGGAGTCAGTCGAGAGCCGATACCAACTACCCAACCCTTCTCGAAGGCATACTGGGTGGCCTGCATCCATGCCGCCTCATCAAACTGACGACCAGTGGTCTAATCTGATGACTCGGCCTGACTCTCAGGTCGGGCCTATGATGATGCGGCCTCATATGACTCATGTAGTTGCAATTTAAAATTAAAATTGTGAATATATTATATGCAGTTAATTTTTAAACTTGAAAACAAATAATACTGACCACGATGTGATGCTGACGATCACCTCTGAGATCCCCAGTAGCAGGATCACTATACATCCACCGATATACATCATACTCCGTAATATCAGGGTACTCGACAGCCTATAAAAATAAAAAATAAACTGTTAATATTTATAGTTAAATAAAATATTTATAAATAACGTACGTACCTGATGCTGTCTATGAGTACTGAAAGAACGACTCCCAGTTCGATTAGTCACCTCCTGTCTCCCCCGATTCTGCCTCCCCACCGATGATCTCCTCTGAAAGGAACCACTCAACCAGTGCGCACATAATCCATCCCATACATGGGATGAAATGTACTCTGGTCGGTGTGCCCTACATGACTCGTCAAAATCTGACACTCCTGCTTTCTTCATCTCAGCTTTTCTTAAATTGTGCAAAAACTGACGAAGGCGATCACGCATAGCCACCTCCCATGCCTCGTGGATGGCGTCACACATGTTATCCTCGATCAGATACCATAAACCCTACAAATAAATCAAAATATCAAGTTAGAAATGAAATAATTTTCAAAATAAAAATTATTTATTTACGTACGTACCAACCAATGGCTGAACATGGCCTGCTGCTCATCAAATGGAATCTTCTCCCATGTGGTCCATGGATAAGAGAAATAGTTGTGCAAAATAGCGATGCCCTTTCCGACTGCTATATGCGGAACAGTGTAAAAATAATAAACATTTATTATGTGAATTGATTAATGAAATCTTAGTCAAATCCACAGGTTATCACAGAGGTTATCACACCTCTGTGTGCATGGATCAAAACCAATACGTGGACGTCGCTCGGGGACGGGGTCAGGAATCATAAATCGTGCAAGACCGTGCCCCCTCCGCATACTCCCTAGAGCGCCTGCAGGCTGAGGGTCATCTGTCAGCAACTCATCCGCATCGAAAGTCAGGTCAGCATCCGCCAACTCACGAAATGTGGCGTCGTCCATCTGAAACAGAAAATGTTAATGTTGTTAGCAAATAATTGATAATTACTATTATATATACATATATACATATTATTATTGTACATAAATACCATGGAATTCTATCAGTGTTCATCTTCATCATCATCTTCATATATATCAATGTCATCTTCATATTCCTCCTCAACATCATCGATATCCATTCGAGTTACAGTTCCTTCATCTCTTACCATTTCAAATTCATATGTGACATCATTAACATCATCGTCATCAACGACTCTTAAATGTGTGGTGTCGTCATCGATACTCATGTCTCTTTGTAAAAAAGATTGATTTTGAGTACTCTCTTGAAAAACTTCAATTATTTGAACATCAGTGAAAGCACATTCACTTTGACTAAACTGATTGTCTCGAATTTTGATTTTTATTACACTCTACCAATCAGTCAAGTCTCTTGATGTAGCACAGTACTTTGTGTAATAAACTTGATGTGCCTATTGAGCTAATAAGAATGGTTCATTTACTGCGAGAACACTTTTACATTTAATATTGATGATTCCATGAGTCGGATGAACACACACGCCTCTCTATGCATCCAACCACCGACATTTGAACATGGTTATGTAATGTTGTCCAAGATAATAGAGTTCAATGATTTCATCAAGTATGCCATAAAAGTCAACTTCATTTTCTCGATGATGAGATCCTCTCAAGCTAACTCCATTGTTCATTTTTTTTCAATTCCCCATATGCATGTGTGTGAAATCGAAATCCATTCACCACATATGCATTATAAATTTTAACAAGTTTGGAAGGTGGGATACTCAATACACACAGCCTTTTGTCAATTTTATCAGCATGTCGAGACTCCTGAAAATTTGTGAAATAATTATCAATATAGTAAACTATACATTGAATGAGTTGCTAAAAGATAAAGAATTTATGTTACCAGTTTTTGAAACCACTGAGAGAAATTTTTCTGTCGACGTTCTTCGAGAGCAGATACTGTAATTTGTGGAATTTGTTTCTTGATATGATTATCATACAACCTATAAAAACCAAATTTATTTACCGTAACGTAAATGATAGAATATGTGATATAAACACTTACAGTACACTTGATTCCATCTCTTCATAGTTGAGCAGAACATACATATGAGCTCTATGATGTTCATCATCTGAAAGCCAGCGTTCATAAACTCCACCAAAACCAAGATCTGGATGGTTGAAAACAGATAATTGAAAATCGATTTCATCAATATTCCTCTCGTTCCGTCCCATTCGGTTGTGTTTTGAAGGATACTCAGATTCAAAATAATTGGAGCAGAAAAAATATATTTACTCTTGCAAATAAGCTTCTGCAATAGATCCTTCAATAGATGATTTGTTACGTACTTTTATTTTCAATTTTTTCATGCATATTTCAAATGGGTACATCCATCGAAACTTTACTGGACCTCCACATTTGGCTTCATATAGAAAATGTAACATCAAATGTTCCATTGAGTCGAAGAAAGACGTCGGAAATATTTTTTCCAGTTTGTATATAATTACAATAACATCTTTTTCAAGTTTTCCTAGAGCATCATAATCTACTGTAGCTGCACATATTTCCCAAATAAAATGAGACATGTTTGTTATGGAATCCCAAATCACAGAATTCAACAGACCTCTTAATCCAATGGGTAGAAGTATTTCCATTATAACATGAAAATCATGACTTTTTAATCCAGTAATATGACCATTCATTACACATCTACCCAAATTGGAAGCACATCCATCTGGAAGTCTCAAATCTGCAATCCGCTTACAAAATAATAAACGGTTTTCTTTAGACAGTGTATATGCTGCTTTTGGTTTCAGTAACCTTTCTGTTTTGACATTCTCAAACAGTTCCAATTCTGGATGCCTGTAAATTTGGGCAAGATCTAAACGTGCATTTACATTGTCTTTTCTCTTTCCTGGCGTATCCAAAACTGTATGAAACAAATTATCAAAATAGTTCTTCTCAATATGCATGACATCTAACATGTGTCGGACCAACAAATCAGACCAATATGGAAAATCCCAAAATATGCTACGTTTAATCCAATTGTGTTCTTTCCCAAAACCATAAATTTTCTGTTGATTTATTGTGGGACCAAAAGTGATGGGCAGTAATGAAAATACAACTGATTTTAACTCCGAACCCGATAGCATTTTTGGAGGTCCATCCCTTTCAACTGTTCCTTTTTGGAAATGAGATATGTTTCTACGAAAAGGATGATCAGCTGGAAGAAATCTGCAATGATAGTCAAAATAACAAGGTTCCTTTCCATGAATGAGCATAAATGCTTTTTTCTCTCCCATACAGTAAGGACATGATTTCTTACCATGTGTACTCCAGCCAGATAACATCCCATAAGCCGAGAAGTCACTTATTTTCCACATCAATGCTGCTCTCAGTATGAAATTCTGTTTCGTTGCAACATCATATGTACTAACACCAGTACTCCACAATAAATTTAATTCATCAATCAATGGTTTCAAATAAACATAAATATTTTTCTTCGGATGTCCTGGACTTAGTAAATTCAAAAAGATATATGGCTCCTTCATCAACATCCATGGAGGTAAATTGTACGGAGTTAAAAAAACAGGCCAACATGAATATTGACTAACATAAGATCCAAACGGACAGAAAACATCAGTGGAAAGGCCCAATCGAAAATTTCTAGCTTCTAAAGCAAAGGATGGATGTACTCTATCAAAATGTTTCCATGAATCACCATCGGCTGGATGATTCAAGCTTTTATCGGTTGAAATATTCTCTTTATGCCATGACATCATTGTCGCTGTATTCTTAGACATCAATAAACGCTGAAGTCTGGATGTAAGTGGAAAATATCTCAACTGTTTTACAGGAATCAAACCAGATTTCCCGTGTTGTCCTTCTTTATATCTCAGTTGGCCACATGTGGGACAACTATCCAATGACTCATTTTCCCCAGAATATAAAATGCAGTCATTTGAACATGCATGAATGTTCTGACAAGTAAGTCCCAAATTTCGAACCAGCCTCTTACTCTCATAGTAATTTGCAGGTAAAACATTTCCTTCGGGAAACAGTGTTTTAAGCAAAGAAAATATCTGGTCAAAACAGGTGTTTGACATTCCGTTATCTGATTTGATAGCCATAAATTTTTCAACTGCTTCTAATTTGCTCATCTTGCAGCCAAGATATAATGCATCCTTAGTAGACTTCAACAACTCATAAAATTCAGACGGTGCCAACTCAGGATTTGAAGCTATATCAGCTGGAGTTTCTGTATGTTGAACAGATGAACCTGCAACATCATGTACTAAATATTGAAACCGGGATGGATCCGGAATCAAGTTGGTATCACCTGCTCTGGAACTGCGTTCACCGTGTTGATACCAAAAAACATAATCTGGTTGAAAACCAAAACACAAGAGATGTTCTCCCACTTTGTCAAACGTGTCAAACGTTCTCAATGCACATTTTCTACAAGGGAATTTTATTTTTCCTTCTGAAACAAATTCTGGATTTGATGCCGCAAATGATAAAAAATTCTCCACACCTTCTACATATACTGGATTTAAAACAGAACCGTTTGGATTTCTACGTTGATTTATCCATATGCGTTCACTTAATAATGATTGTTGACGACCCCGTTGTTCCATATTTCTCTATAAAATATAAAAGCATTACTGGTTTTGAATAATTTGTTAGAAATAACACTCAAGCTAGGATAATTATAGAGTTTAGATCATACACGAATAACTTAAACTTTTTAATGAGATAGACCTAAAAATTGACCCTTTAAGAATTAAATATATATGTTGAGAATAAAGAAAAACATGTTATAAATATTGATAATTTTAATATTATATAAATTATTTATTATTTTCATAGTACTAATATTATTGGTAAATATTCCTAATTATTGTAAATTATTACTAATTAGTACTAATTATTACTAATTATTATGAATTATTACTAACTATTACTAATTATTAATAATTATTAATAATTATTACTAATTATTGGTAATTATTACTAATTATTGGTAATTATTACTAATTATTACTAATTATTACTAATTATTAATAATTATTACTAATTATTGGTAATTATTACTAATTATTACTAGTTATTACTAATTATAGGTAATTATTGGTAATTATTACTAATTAATGGTAATTATTAGTAATTATTACTAATTATTACTAATTATTACTAATTATTGGTAATTATTACTAATTATTGGTAATTATTACTAATTATTACTAATTATTACTAATTATTAATAATTATTACTAATTATTGGTAATTATTACTAATTATTACTAGTTATTACTAATTATAGGTAATTATTGGTAATTATTACTAATTAATGGTAATTATTGGTAATTATTACTAATTATTACTAATTATTACTAATTATTACTAATTATTGGTAATTATTACTAATTATTACTAATTATTACTAATTATTAATAATTATTACTAATTATTGGTAATTATTACTAATTATTACTAGTTATTACAAATTATTGGTAATTATTGGTAATTATTACTAATTATTGGTAATTATTACTAATTTCTACTAATTATTGGTAATTATTGGTAATTATTACTAATTATTACAAATTAATACTAATTATTGGTAATTATTGGTAACAATTACGAATTATCGGTAATTATTACGAATTATTGGTAATTATTATTAATTATTACTAATTATTACTAATTATTGGTAATTATTACTAATTATTGGTAATTATTACTAATTATTGGTAATTATTACTAGTTATTACTAATTATTACTAATTATTACTAATTGTTACTAATTATTACTAATTATTACTAATTATTGGTAATTATTGGTAATTATTACTAATTATTGGTAATTATTGGTAATTATTACTAATTATTGGTAATTATTACTAATTATTGGTAATTATTACTAATTATTGGTAATTTTTACTAATTATTGGTAATTATTATTAATTATTACTAATTATTACTAATTATTGGTAATTATTACTAAATATTGGTAATTATTTCTAATTATTACTAATTATTACTAATTATTTCTAATTATTACTAATTATTACTATTTACCGGTAATTATTAGTAATTGTTGGTAATTATTGTTAATTATTGTTAATTATTACTAATTATGGGTAATTATTATTAATTATTACTAATTATTACAAATTATTGTTAATTAGTACTAATTATTGGTAATTATTATTAATTATTACTAATTATTACTAATTATTACTAATTATTACTAATTATTGGTAATTATTACTAATTATTGGTAATTATTACTAATTATTACTAATTATTACTAATTATTGGTAATTATTGGTAATTATTACTAATTATTACGAATTATTGGTAATTATTGGTAATTATTACTAATTATTGGTAATTATTACTAATTATTGGTAATTATTACTGATTATTCCAAATTATTACTAATTATTGGTAATTATTACTAATTATTACGAATTCTTGGTAATTATTGGTAATTATTACTAATTATTACTAATTTATACTAATTATTGGTAATTATTGGTAATTATTTCTAATTATTGGTATTATTACTAATTATTACTAATTATTGGTAATTATTGGTAATTATTACTAATTATTACTAATTAATACTAATTATTGGTAATTATTGTTAACAATTACGAATTATCAGTAATTATTACGAATTATTGGTAATTATTATTAATTATTACTAATTATTACTAATTATTGGTAATTAATACTAATTATTGGTAATTATTACTAATTTTTGGTAATTATTACTAATTATTACTAATTATTACTAATTATTACTAATTATTACTAATTATTACTAATTATTGGTAATTATTGGTAATTATTACTAATTATTGGTAATTATTGGTAATTATTACTTATTATTGGTAATTATTACTAATTATTGGTAATTATTACTAATTATTGGTAATTATTATTAATTATTACTAATTATTACTAATTATTGGTAATTATTAGTAATTATTACTAATTATTGGTAATTATTGGTAATTATTAATAATTATTACTAATTATTACTAATTATTGGTAATTATTACTAATTATTACTAATTATTGGTAATTATTACTAATTATTACTAATTATTGGTAATTATTTCTAATTATTGGTAATTATTACTAATTATTACGAATTATTACTAATTATTGGTAATTATTTATAATTATTGGTAATTATTGGTAATTATTACTAATTATTGGTAATTAATACTAATTATTGGTAATTATTAGTAATTATTACTAATTATTGGTAATTATTACTAATTATTGTTAATTATTATTAATTATTACTAATTATTACTAATTATTGGTAATTATTACTAATTATTGGTAATTATTTCTAATTATTACTAATTATTTCTAATTATTACTAATTATTACTATTTACCGGTAATTAATGGTAATTATTGGTAATTATTGATAATTATTGTTAATTATTACTAATTATTGGTAATTATTATTAATTATTACTAATTATTACTAATTATTGGTAATTATTACTAATTATTGGTAATTATTATTAATTATTATGAATTATTACTAATTATTACTAATTATTACTAATTATTGGTTATTATTACTAATTATTGGTAATTATTACGAATTATTGGCAATTATTACTAATTATTGCTAATTATTAGTAATTATTGGTAATTATTGGTAATTATTACTAATTATTGGTAATTAATACGAATTATTGGCAATTATAGGTAATTATTAATAATTATTGGTAATTATTACTAATTAGCGGTAATTATTATTAATTATTACTAATTATTACTAATTATTGGTAATTATTACTAATTATTGGTAATTATTTCTAATTATTACTAATTATTACTATTTACCGGTAATTATTACTATTTACCGGTAATTATTACTATTTACCGGTAATTATTACTATTTACCGATAATTATTGATAATTATTGTTAATTATTGCTAATTATGGCTAATTATTGCTAATTATTACTAATTATTGCTAATTATTACTAATTATTTCTAATTATTACTAATTATTACTAATTATAACTAATTATTACTAATTATTTCTAATTATTCCTAATTATTCCTAATTATTCCTAATTATTGGTAATTATGGGTAATTATTGGTAATTATTCCTAATTATAACTAATTAGTGGTAATTATTAGTAATTATTAATAATTATTACTAATTATTGATAATTATTAATAATTATTACTAATTATTGGTAATTATTACTAATTATTGGTAAGTATTACTAATTATTGGTAAGTATTACTAATTATTGGTAAGTATTACGAATTATTGGTAATTATTACCAATTATTGGTAATTATTACTAATTATTGGTAATTATTACTAATTATTGGTAATTATTACTAATTATTAATAATTATTCCTAATTATTGATAATTATTGGTAATTGTTCCTAATTATTAGTAATTAAATTAATAATTACCAATAATTAGGAATAATTACCAATAATTAGAAATAATAACATTATTAGTATATTTTATTATTAATATTAAAATAATATAATTTTCTAAGTTATATACAATTCTCCTTTTATCTGTGTGTTTTCTATCTCCACATACAAATAATACATGTGGAGACAGCAAACACACAGATGAAAAGAGAATTGTATATATATATAAAATTATATTACTTTAATATTAATAATAAAATATACTAATAATATAATAATGTTATTATTCCTAATTATTGATATTTATTACTAATTATTAATATTTATTCTTAATTATTAAATTTTTTTACTAATTATTCCTAATTACCATTAACTATGAACAATACTAATAATTTAAATTTATTAAGTAATAAAACAATGTAAACATAATTAAATTACAACTAATTAAGAATAATTGAAACTAATAAAAAATTAAAAATAAATATTAAATTAAAATGAATATAAATACCTTGAAAATTGATCTGAAGTTGATCTCTGATCGTTCTTCAAAACTTCAATATCAACTCCGAAGAAAAAAATTAAACTTGAGAAAAACTGAACTTTAGAAATAAAATTTTGAGAGAAGAAGAAGATGGAGTTTGAGAATGATTTGAAAAAAAACGGATGGGGGTATTTATAGGTTAGATTATTTGCGACGGGTACCGTCGCAAATACCTTAGCCATCATTTATTACGGTCAACGGTTAAATAGTTATTTGCAACGGGTCCCGTCGCAAATAACCACCTGCCGACATACTATTTGCGATGGGGGAATATTCCCGTCGCAAATACCTTTTACCGCCGCCGGTTATTTGCGACGAGAATATTCTCCCGCCGCAAATAAGTTTCCCGCGATTTGGCGCGCAAAGCACGCCAGTCCTTTTGCGACGGGGAAAGCTATCCCGTTGCAAAATGCTACTTATTTGCGACGGGCAAATACCCCCATCGCAAATAAGTTTTTAACAGGGCTATTTGCGACGTGAATAAATCCGGTCGCAAATAACCCGTCGCAAATACCCATTTTTCCCGTAGTGGTTTGTGGTAATGTAAAATTGTGATAAATTGTTTTGGTTGTAACTAGACATGATGGTGTATAGATGCATGATGTAGATTAAATGTATAATACTTGAGGATCATTTCCTCTGTGATTATATATCCCTCATAAATATTATTGGTTAGCGGATATGTGATTATATAATTGTGTCTATTTAGTGGTGTTGTATGTTGAGGTGGAATGATGACTATGGATTGGAAGTGGATTCATGTTGATATATGTTTTTTGGTTCATAATCATGTGATTCATCACCTATTTTAAAATATATTGATAGTCATGAATCATTTTTGGTTTTTTCACTTTATGGTATCAAAACACTGTTAGTGAGGGATGTTCCTATCAAATCACTACAAATTATGGTGAGGGAAAATATTGAAAAAACATATATGTTTCTTGAATAAATGTCTAGGACCATAGCTGAATAATGGTGGTGATGGCTATGGTTTTTATGCATTGTTTTTTCTTGTGAAAGTTTTAATTTTTTTAGATTCCCTGATTTTGGGGGGATTCTATGGGGATATTGTAGATAGCAAAATGGAATTATGGCTCCTTATTTTTTTTAATAAACATACTTTTCATTACTTTTTCCATAATAATGTTTTGTTTTATATAATTGGTTGATTTAAACCGTTCGTACTCTTGTATATTTATTTCAAATATAATTTTATTTTTTAGAGGGAGGGTCCTACTATGTACTTTGAATTCCTCACCCACCAGAATTCCCTATGTGTTTTTAAGATAGATCCTTGATGTTTGAGTTTTTTCCATGCACCATAGATGGAATTGGTATATTTATTGATTTTTATATCCCAACATGCATGTATCGTATTAATATAATACATTTTTCATGTTATTTTTATTTAGATCATGGAAATTTAATTATGGAATAGAAATATTATGGTGATGAATAGGGGGTATCCTCTTAAGAATTTTCAAAAAATTAGTTTTTCGGGGAATGTCCTCTCATTATGTATTTTTAGATCCTTTGTACGAGTTACAACGAAATTATATATTAGAGGAAGGATTCAACGGTCACTCCCTTTCTTCACTTCTATCATAGGAATTGTATTATGGGATATTGAAATTTAATAATATTTTTGATTTAGTAAATTTATTATCATTTTAAAAATAGAAAGTTATTTTATAATGAATACATAACTATATTAATATGATGGGGGTGTTTTGGAAATTTAATGCTAATATATAATTTTTTTTTATTTTTTTTTATTAAATAATGTCGTTAAAACCACCCAGATTCCACCTTAATAGGAAAAATGATTATGAGTGGCCCTAAAATCCCACCTCAAATATTCCATGAGCTGGTTACCATCACCATGGTAATGAAAACAAAAAAATTTGAATAATTTTTATTTACTATATATAAAATAACAAACAATGAAAACAACTTATTTATGATAAAAACATTGTATATAAATGAATTTAAACATTAAATAGAATGTTCAAATAAAATACTTAGTACACTATCTGTTGACTATAAGGGGAATATTGTAATAATTGTTTATAACTACTTCCATCTAGGTTTCCATGTTCCCCAAAAAATGATTCTCAAAACTACCATTAATATGATCATATAGGTTTGATGAAAAAAAATTGGATGGTCATATGATTATATTCATTATGTTTATCAGCTTACCTCACTTGTTTCATGTAAATATGATTAATTATGCATCATTTATTTATATATAAATGTATAATTCAATTTTAAATATAATTAATTACTAATATTTATATTACAAAATAACTATCATAATTTATGTACCTCACTATCCCTATCATCAACTAAAAATTTCAATAAACAATACACCACTCATTACAAAAAATTATATATATATATTTAACTGAAATAATAATACCCATAGAACTCTATTTTATTTTAAAAAATACTATATAACTACAAATAAAATTATTTTTTTAGAAATAAAACTTCAATAATAGTATCAATATCATTTTTTGGGATACAACATCATTCAATAGAAACACCTATAATGATTCAAGTCATTATAAGTAAAATATTTTGATGGAAATTTGATTATTGGATGAACTATATTAGGGGGTTTTATTTTTTGTAATGGAACATGTTTTTGTGGATCTGAATACCAAATTAGAGGGTGAGTCTATGTGATTTTGTGGGTTTGGGGTGTTAGTCACCTAGTAGATATGGGTTAAGGTGGATTTGATTCATGAAAAAATTAGTAGAAATAAACTAGCTATGTATATTTTCATCAATAGTTTACTTGTTATATATCCAATGTAATAATACCTCACAGATCCCCCAAGATAATTAATTTTATAGGAATGGGTTGTGTATAGGGTATTGGTACTTAATGATGGTGGAAACCATATAGGTTCTATACGTTAGGTTGTTTAAATTTCTGTTTAAATACCCAATATAGATTTCTCAATTATAACATTATATAGAGTATCAACAAGACATCGAGTAATCATCCCTATTTGTAGGATGATTTATAATACTTTTGAGGTCCTATTATTGTGGTAGAGTGTTATTACCTAAAAATAAATCTCTGGGTTATTCCCAAATTCTACTAACTGTTTGGTATTATCCACCTATATATCAAACATGAAAAAATACCTTTATACATAAAACATAAATCTAAACAGTCCCCCAAAATCTAGAATAGAAGGTAGTAAATATATATACACGATGTATTAATACATAATAGGGATGAAGGATATAAATAAGACATTACATGATTAAAATATAACAATTAATACATTATCTAATATATACATTTTAATTATATACAATAAATACACTATCCATTATCCTAACTCTTGTGGCTATCATGTTGTGTCTAAATATTCCTTGACATGTTGACTAAACTATTTTTCTATATCCACTAGATACATGCGTCCTGAGATAATATATGAATGTATACCGATGTACATCAAAATCTAGGCAATGTTTGCAGATTGGTGGTGAGTATAATAACCTAATAGGAGTATCTAATTATTCAACAATGATGAGTGATTTTATTATCAAGTGGATGATAAATATATATATATAATATTTGGTTTTAATTTAAATTCATCAGACTGACCCATAAATGTTACATGAAATTAATATATAATCCCAAAATTTTGTTCATCATATTCAATGATGGCTACAATTTCACATAACCAAACCTAATCCAACTCCATATTTTATGAATAAGGAACCATTTATCATAACCATACCCATACGAATATTTGTAGGGTAGTATGTTAAAGAGTATCCTCTACCCATACCCAATGTCATAGGGTTATTTGACATTGTTATTTTGATCTCATATGATGCATCTTATCACTGTTTATCTTCCTCTTTATGGAAGATACATCACTAACAAGACACTACCTACCACTCACGGTGTGGAAATCAATAGATAAAGCACATCATGCCACATCATAGTGTCAATATAACACAAAGTGGCCTTATATTATGTTGTCTAAACCTAGTCGAGTCATCTAAATCATGACTAACACAATATCCATCTATCATCTAATGTCGTCACACTAACAGAATTTTAAAGTGAGTTAGCTTAATCACGGAATGTCCCATTTGGTAACAAATACATTATCTCATAGGTTAATACCAACATAAGAAAACTAGGATACCATATTCACCTTTTGTTTCCCTAATAGTAACATATCACACCTGGTGAGTGTAGGACATATGATATTCATCCACACCATGTTATCTCTCATATCACAATCACATAGTCTATACATAAAAGTACCAAAATGTAGGGTAAACCAATCATCTCATTAATCACTAACATATCTCTAGGGAACTAGTTTTTCAATAGAAATGCATATGTAGATGATTTAATTCAAGAGGTGGGTGAATAGAAAGTTTAAAAAGATTCATTTTTATCCTTAGGAGAAACACATGTTAATATAAATAAATAAATTATATTTAAAACGTATTATGAATTTAAATTGTGACTATATTGGGCCCTTTAGTCTGATGAACAATGTAATTTAATTAAGCATATTATGATATGAATTTCATAGGTCAAAATTTGAATTTAATTGTATTCATAGAATAAAATTATTTAATCAGTGTAATCATAGTAAGAATAATAATAACAATTTTTTTTGATAAAGAAGAGTAATAGAAAATAATTATTCAATCATAAAGCATAATTAAATGTATTCAATGTCAATCAAATGAGTCAAAATTAATGAAATTATGATAAAATAAATAAATTAAAAAGTTTAAAACAATATATTACTTTCTATTAATTTTGAGAAAAATTAAAGACTTTTAAAGAAACAATTACTACAATTGAATATAACTAATATAACCCAAATTAATGTTAATCGAGTAAAATTGGATAAAGGTATCCTAATTTATACATTCAATAAATTATTTCACACCCACTCCAGGGTTATCCTAATAGATGATGATTTAATTCTACATTTCTATCATTGTAAGTATTTGATTGGGAAGTTGATCTGCTCCTCTATCTTCCTATCATGGCAGTCTTAAATATGATGAATCATATTCTATCATTATATCACTGTAATCCCATGATCAAGATGATTAGATTATATATTCTTATCCTCATAATTACACAATTATTATCATAACAATTAGTGTTTCACATATTTAAAAATTATTCTTAAGGAAACAACCTGACACAGATTCCTTATGATAAAGACTCTCTCTAATGAAAATAAAAATGACTTGGAACAAGCTATTAACATTTTTACAATTTATAAAAATGATATCATGATCATAACATTCACATGTATGAGAGAAATGATATCAAAAACCATAACCACATTTTTAATGACTAAGTATTTATAGGCGTGCCTCCCAACCGTCATCTTGATTTCCAACAGTCATATTTTATTTGATATTTCTTCACGGAACATGAAACCTAGAACTCCAATTGTAATAGTCTATCTAAAACCATGACATCATTTTAATTAACATATATAATATAATAAATAATTTTTTTTATAAAATACTGTTAAGAGTAAAATGTTTCAATAAGAATATATTTTATCATATTTAGGATTGAAAGAGAAGTCAATCCCATGGATTTGATTATAGAGACTCATTACAATTCCCTTTGTGACTATAAATCTGTTAGTATTTATTTAAATTTAAAATGAGATTATTCATTTTCTCAATATGAATAAACATTAGAAAAATTTTAAATCATATGAAAAGTTTAATCTGATCATAATCTGATTATTACTTATTATGATAATTGTAATGTTGAATTGTGAATACATTAAGACAATATTATTGTACTATAAATACATATGTTTTTTAAATAAAATTTATAAATTATTTAAACATAACATAATTATATATTAAATATTAAATAACGAGTTTGTGATTGAAAAAACCTAAAGGAATGGAAAATTCAAAAAAGATACATTTAACACAAAAATATGCGCCCACATGGAAATAAAAAACCATAATAAATAAATGGAAATACAAAAAAATATGATTATCTAATAGGTATATCGTATTTAGAACTAGAAATTTATATTTATCTCCCATTAAGTTTATAAACTCTTTTGAAAAGGATATTTTATTTGGCAAACTCACCCTTAGGAAAATAATTTCCCTAAGGATCATGTTCTTTTATTTAAATTTTTTCTCCCCCTTATATAAATAATTTACCCTTTTCAAGAAATGTACCCCTATATATAATGTTTTTACCATTTTTGATTTTCAAAAATGAATAAGGAATGTCTTGAATCAACTAAAAAGCATAAGAAAAAAATAAATATGAAACAATATTAATAATAACTAGATAATTTAGGTATAAATGTATGTATATACAACAAATATAATTGTATGACATTCAATGAAACTGAATATATATTAAAAAAAATTCATTTATATTGAAAAAAAATTATAATTTTTTAAATAGACTCATTATTTTTTAGGTATGATAGAGCTGAATACTTTTTTGAGCATCAAGAATTACTTTCTAACTTATTCTATATTTTTCAGGAGCACTTATTGGGCCTTTAATTATTTTTCATCTCTTGAATCATTTTCTCCTGTTATTATTTTCTTCTTCTGTAACCTGAATCATTCTATAAATGTAATTAATTTAATATTCTTATGATTTTATTATTTAAATTAAAACATAAGAAAAATTCATTAAGGAATTAATATTATCACTATAGAAATTGAATATAGAAATCTCACTGGGCCGATACTTCATGATTATCTATAATTGTGAGATATCTTGAGTCCCTTTTTAGATGTGCTTTTGAATATTTAAAAATAAAAAACCATGTTAACTATATCATTAGAATGACTGTTGAATATGACATCGGTCTCATCCAAATATTTCATCAACATTTAATGATGTACATCATGAATCTCTATGTCTTGTTCAACAACCTGAAATAATTTTCAAATCTTATAGAAACACTTTTTATGGGTTTCAGCTTTTCTTTGAACTCTATAAAATTTTATTCCAAACCTATTGACCTATTTATCGTGATTTTCTCCAAATTCAAATAAATTTACTTGGTTTCAATAACCAAATCAAAAAAAATCTATCCTTATAAATAATGTATTCATCTTCCCAAATCTAAACATGGTGCGAAAAATCTAATCAATGCCTTAGCCAGTAACTGTATTCTATGAATTTGATTATGATTGAATGATTAATTTTATTATTCAAATTTAATCTTTCGAAAGCATTATTTTCCATTTCCTCAAATCTGATTTCTGAATTCACTGTTCTTCACAATATTCATAAGAAATATTAATTACATCAAAAATAACTATCTTACTTATTTCGTAAATTTTACTCAGATTCTAATCATCTGTCTTTGTTAATGAAACAAATTCATAAATTTAAGGATTATATTGTTTCTCAAGGATGAATGACATCAAAATACAATTTATCAAGGATGATAAAATTTTATGAGCCCTACGAAGTTCTCAAATAAATATTTCCAAATATTTTTTATTCATCCATTTCAATGATTACTTCCTCTTGGCATTTATCATTTTCTACCTCTTCCTCCTCCACTTTTTATTTATCTTACTCATAATATTCATATTCTTCTATTTTTATATTCTTTTATTTTCATAATAACATTATCTTCATCATTAGTTACTCCAGTACATCTCTCCATGTAATTAATAAATAGTTCAAGGATTTGGGACTCTGTTCTCCAATCAGCTTTTTCCAACAGGAATTTATTCTTGAGAGAAAAAAATATATTTTCATTTTGACTAGGATGAGGGAGAATTGTAATGAACTAAAAATTATTCCATAGAAATGTACCATTACTAGGATTAGGTAAACAAATTTTTTCAGAGGAAAATTATACACCCTTAAAAAAAATTCACACATTTGTGCTTTTAAAAAGTACATCTTTTACATCATTTCAATGAAATTTTTTTGTAATATTTTCTCTGCATGACATCATAAAACAATTGAATCCACTAGTTCATGTATAAATTGGGGATCTTCATCTTTATATTTATCTTTATTCTTTCTCCATTCAGAATATATAACATAAAACATTCTTTTTCATCTATTATTTCATTTCAAGAAGTGAATATTCCTTTATAGTTTTATCACATTACTCAACTTTCATAATCAAGAAAGGTTTTACATCAGATATAATGACCTGAGTATCTTCACAATAAATTTTGACTCAGAAAAAAAATACAAATTTCATCTTTCTTATCATACCATCACTAATAAACATTATATTTTATCTAAAAAGATAATTTTTTATTGCAATACTGAAATGTCTCAGGCTGTTTTCAAAAAAAAATTCAAATCTATATCTCAAATGTAATGATTTGAGACCTCATAAATTTTGAATTATATTTATTAATAATTAATGGGATAAATACATCATGATTAACCCTCCACGTATTTTATTGAGAATATGAAATAAAATCATCATATAATTTTGGAGTTTCTCTATCCTCTCTTCATAGAATTAAAAAAACAATATACCAGGTAACTAATACTCTATTATCAGAGATTAAATGAGTAAGTTTCATTGGATATACATCTATTATAAAAAAAAATTTACCCCACCCTCATATAAATTAATCATTTGAATATGGTAATTTGTTTCATGGAAAAAATGCATCTCCCTCATATGATATTATGAGAAAACCGGAATCACATACATGAAACATCTCATTGGTTTTTTTCATAATCAAAGAAAGATATAATGTATTTTCCATTCTCATTTTAAAACATATTAGACATATAGAAAACATTAACAATATCCAAATATGTTAAATTAATGTTCATATTTTTTTGTTCTACATATAATGATTCCCATACTTGAAATTGTGTCATTCTTTTCAATGATCAATCATATGTTTCATAGAACGATATGAATACTAATCTTTTAATTAAAAAAATCACTATTTGAAATACTTTTATGGAGCTATAGTATTTGTGTGGAAAACTACGGTTTCAATATTGGAGAAAGAAATCAGACAAGAATATTTAGGGGCAACAGGGCATCATGGAAAAACTTTTGGGATTAGAAATGTGTGGAAGGTGAAGGTACCACCATTTTATATGATAATTTGAGTGATGTTTCAAATTAAAAACATATATAATGGTCATCATATAGAACTTCATATCAGACAGTATAGTTTATATCCCATGAAATATATTTGTTAAAAAATTATACTCGTGTTGTTTTATAAAACTATTATCATATTAAGTGAATACAATTAAGAATGATTTTTTTATTTTGAAAAACAACTATTTATGAATATCAACAAAAAACACAGTTATTTAAAATGGAATAGTGTATAAAATATTAAAGTAATAAAAATGGAATTCATTGTGGAAATATTGATATGATAATTTGTTAATAATTATTTATAACAAAATAAAAAATAAATTAATATAAAATTTTCAATAAAAATTTATAAAAAAATGAATTATGGTAATTATATTTAGAGAATTAGTATGAAAATATTTTATATACAATTAAAATTTTTATCATGAAAAAAGTTATATTTCAATTACAAATACTCTAAACCTATATATTATTAAAAAAAATTAGAATATCGAATATGGTTATTTTTTTAAAATCCAATTTGAAAATTTTTAATATGATGAAATTTACAAATCTGAAAAAAAATATTTTCAAATACATTTTTATTAAAAAAACTCCAGTATGAAAGAATAAAAATATATGAAAAAAATAAAAATTTCAATGACTAACAGTTTTTTTTTAAAGAAATGTTTTTCACTCCCCCATTGAAAAGTCTTAACATACTGTAAGGAGATAGTTTAAAAAAAGTAGATATAAATGATTAATTTTAAAATATCATTCATATATTTTGTTTAATGTATTAAAATCAATTTGAACTAATGTTTTGTTTTAAAATATAAGTAGTTTTTTCTCAAATTCTGATGAATTCTAAAATGATAAATCTATTCATTGTTTCATCAGAAAGAAACTGATTCCAATATATATGTGTTTTTTACGAAAGTGGTGTAATGGTTATATACTAATGGAAATGGAACATGTGTAATCACAATGTATTTGAGTTTACGCAGAAATAATTCCATAGTAAGTGAGTTTTTTGCATCCACCACACCTAAGCACAATAACTTACTAGTAAAAAATATATAGATTCATTAAAGAAATGTGATTTCATGTTTTCTTTCATATAAGTCCAAGACATAATAAATCTCATATGAAAAGAGAAGTTCCATATGTAATTTTTATATACATTCTATAATAACTAATTTCCTCATCAAATTTTTTTAATTCAAAATCATTTTGAGAATTGTAAGAATTTTATAAATCCATGGTTCCCTATAAATGAAGAAAAATTATTTTAAAAATATTAATGGGATTATTTTTGGAATTTTTTTATAACTTGAACATAATCATACAAAAAAAATTTGTGTGGCAAACTATCATTAATTTAAGAAATCTTCCAATAATTCCACTTATTTTTTTGAAAAATAGGTTTCCCATCTTCTTTAATGTCATGTTATTTTTTATACATAATTTAGAAACAATATATTTAGTATTTTCAAATCCATAATTTTTAATAATATCACTGATATACATATGTTGAGGTTCATAATTTCCTTCTAGTTTCTATGTGAATTGAACACCAATTAAAATGTTAACTCACCCTTTATACTCATCTCAAACACAAATTTCATATAATTAACTGAGAAAATTATTAATGATTTTTGGGTTGATCCAAATATAATTTTTTGAACATAGATTTGAACAATCAAAATGGTATCCTTAAATTCATTATAAAAAGGGTTGGATGACTAGTTCCATAAAAATAATTGATTTCAAACAAAAATCTTGTTAATATATCATACCAATATCCAGGGGATGTTTATGCCCATATAAATACTTGTTCAGTTTATAAATGTATTAAATATGTTTTGTATCCTCAACACCCAAGGAATGGTCAATATAAAAAACCTCTCAAACATATCCATTAAGTAATGAACACTTCATATCCATTTTAATATGTTTGAAATTAATGAAATCTACAAAGGCTAATAGAATAAAAATAGATTCAAATCTAGAAACTAGAGAATAGGTTTAACCATAATCAATTACCTCTTGTTGATTATAATCATTATAAATAATTCTTTCTTTATTTTTAATTACTATTCCATTTTAATTACATTAGTTTCTAAATCCAATTTCTGTCCAATGACTATAATTTCTTTAGTTCATTCAACCAAGGTCCAAATTTTGATCCTTATAAATTCAATTTTTTCATCATTCACATCCATAATCCAATGATAATCACATAAATCCTAATATTTTTTTATTTTCAAATTGAGAAAATAAATGAAAATGATTAAATTCATTTTCTAATAGAACTTATATTCCAAACTTGTTGAAATACAGAAAAAATTATTCTATTAGTAGGATAATTCTTTAAAAATAACTATATTTGGTTTTTAAGTCCTATACATCAACATATAATTAAAATTAATTTCGAGTAAATACATAAAAAAAATTTCTTGGGTATTTTTATTATTATAAGACAATTATATCAATGATTGTGTACATGTTTTTTAAAACACACTTGCATATGTAGGTCGGGGTTTTCTTAAAAATGATTACTTTCATAAAATTTAATATGTACAGATTTCTCAATGGTAAAAGAAGATTTGTTAAAAACACAATAATCCTTAAAAGTAGTGGAATAGTCAGATATTATAAATTCATCATTTTAGGAGTGAATTTTTTAAAATTCACTTTTTATTCAAAATTAATAATTTCCATCCAAATACACCGAAGTGTGATAAATTTGGTTTTTATCTCGTCCATAACTCACAAGATGTTTTATTAATTAAATGACGAATTAAATCTTGATTTGTAGTATATCAATCACTACTAATATATTTTCCCCTTATGTGATTAGAAATTGATTATTAACTAAACATGGACCTTGTTATTTTCTGAAGAATACACTTTCTTGTTTCAACAAATCCATTTCTCTAAGGAGTAATAAGAAGTAAAAAGTTTTGGGTAATTCTATTCATACTAAAAAAATTAAAATCATAATTTAAAAACTCTATAACATGATCACTATATATTGTTATCAAGGTAAGGATTTTATGATTTTTACCTTTAGATAAAATGTTTTTAAATTAAAAAAACACTTCATAGTTTTATTACTAAAAAACAGACCCATGAATATATTCTGTAATAATTAACTCAAAAAATACATATTACATTACTCTAAAACTTTCTGTTCATGTAGGACCAAAAATATCCAAGAGTACAACCTATAAATAAATAGTAGTTAATACATCAATTTTATATTTAAAAATAGAATCACATTTCTTATCTGATTGTAATGTTTCATAGAATTATTAAAAATCAATTCTATGTTCTTGTATATCATTATCAAAAAATTTCATTGTTAATTTACATATGTTCCAAAGTATACAATGTCGTAGCATTGTATTCAATAACCAAGATTTATATTCCACTACAAGAAGTTAGGGTAACCTTTTTCACCTAATGTATTATATGTTTAGTGTATAAATATTCTCATATTGAAGCGATGAAAGAATGAAGTCAACTGTAGAATTGTGTACTAAACATTTATCATTCTGAAAATTTATATGTTAAGCTTCATCACATAATTGAATTATACATATAATGTTGTTTTTATTACCATTTACTAATAAAACATATGATATATAAAATTTAACAAGAAGAACAATATTACATATACCAACAATATTTCATGGACCGTTGTCTCCCAACGTAAATCTTTAATCATTCATATTGATAATATTTTATAAGAATTCTATGTTACCATTCATATGTTTTTAATAACCACTATCTAGGTACAATGTATTTTTTTGGGAACATCTATAATTTCCTTGAAAACAACACAAGTATACTTTTGATAACAAAACATTCATTGGTTCAGAAATATTTGTAAGTAAAATTTTTGGAATCTACATTTATTTTTGGAAAATGGGCATTGTGAAATTGTAACGATTAAAGATTTTTATTTTTTTTTCTTTAGTTAATTCCACTTTTACATTTTATACTAAAGTGTGAATTATTTACAAGAAAACAATTGTTACTATAAATGGTTATGAATGATTATATCTCATTCATGAACTATTACTAGGTTGATATATTTGTTTATACATTTTATCAAATCCTTCCATAATAGTGGCAATGTTTGATAATGTTTCATAAAATTGTGAATTTTAAACATTAGTTTTATAAAAAAATTCTTATCTATATATGTATTAGTTTCTTAAGTATGTTTTTTAAATATTTGTTTTGAGAGATGAACCTATCCAAATATATTGAATGCTTATCATTCTCAAAATCGGATATTTCAAGGTTTTCATAAATAGAATCAATTTTTAAAGTTTTCTCATCAAGCTTTTTTTATTGTTTTAATACTTATTTTTTTAAAATATTTATTCTAGTATCATCTATCTGAAATTACTTACTAACATTAAAAATTTTATTTTAAATTAATTTAAAAAATCTAGAATCATCATCATAAAATCTAAATTATTTTCTTATAAAAATCCAGTTTATTTATTAGGAGAAATAGAATTTTTATCATCAGGATAGTTTCTAATTAAATACATATTAGTAAATGAATCTAAATTGTGTACCTTCTCCATAAGACATTGATTTTCAAAATGTATTATCATATAAAGACAAATATTTTATTGTCCATAATTTTCATTATCCAAAGAATAATCAGAAGAATATTCTCCGCTATAATTCTTTGTGTCATTATCATTTACAACTTTCATTATTTTTTACTTGTAGTATTTTTTCTATTTTTAATTAAAATCAACTTCCTTTATATATTTCTATTTGATCATAGGACAATCAGGTATTATGTGTCCATTTCCATTACATTCATAATAGAAGTCATCCAAATCTTTCTTTTTATACAATTCCCAGTAACTTTTATTATAATGATATTGAAAAACCTTTTACCAAAAAAAATATTCATTATATTAGTATGATGGGCCAACTCATTCTCAAAATGTCATGAATCACTTGAGACAGATTGAGTGATAACCTTTTACATTGTTGATTTTATAACCTTCAAATGATTCTGATAATTCATTGTATTTTAAGTAGAAGTAATTTAATCTCCACCATTATTTTACATTTGTTACTCATAATATATTTTCATCATACCTTAATAGTATATATGTGTTCTAAATAAATTATCATGTCTATGTTTTTTTTATTTTTTTGGATTCATCAACTGCTGTTCTATTTGATTCTCACTCATTAACCATTACATCAATAATCATTTCAAAAAGAATATCATCTTCTAATATATTTTCTACCCTATCATGAATACCATTATAAAATTTCATAAACCTTTTATGTATCTTAATAATAGGTTCACCGTAAGGAAATTAAATATCTTAGTAATCAGCTATTAACAGAGCTCCTATTTTCATAAAACATTAGAAGTTCCAAAATGATTACTCTATAATTTTATCCAAATACTATTAGCTATTTAACAAGTGAAAATCTGGCTATATATGTTTCTTGATATAGAACATAAAAAGGTATATCATAATTGGTAGCATAATTGATATTCTTATTTTTCTTGATTGGTAATGGTTATGAATTATTTATCAGAAATTATATAAATAGTAGTCTTCAAAACAAAATTTTCAACTCCAATGTGGATCCAAAAGGTCTTCTTTATATATCCCCAGTATTCATAATCATTACCATTAAGAAATCAGCGTCTTGCTGGATTGAGATTTTCAATTGAACTGACCATATTTCTTGGAATATTTTAAAATAGATATAAACAAAATATTTTCCAAAATACATGTTAGCGTAACAAATATTTATTAAAAATAATTTTATAACATGATATAAAAATAACATTCAAAATTACCAAAAAGATAAAAATTGAACAAGTATATAAATGTGAAAAACAAATTTGATACCAATTCATGGATTTAAATATATATTAATATGGATAAATACTAGAGGGTGAATTGTAAGTTTAAAAATATTTATTTTTAACCTTATGATAATCTTTGATTAATAGAATTAACCAAAGTGTATTAAAAAAAACTCTTATGAATTTCAATAGCGACCAGAGTTGGCCATTGGTTCTGATGAAAAAATAAATCATAATTATTTATATTTTGATATGAATTCTAAATGTCATAATTAGAATATAAACTTTCTCACAGAAGAAAATTATTTATGTAGCTTAAGTATAGTAAATTTTTTACCCAAAATGGATAAAATAAATCTGTGAAATACATAATAATGATTCTATATTTATGTTTACAGAATAGTATTACTATTAAAACAACTTAATATTAATTAATTTGATTGTGATAAATGAAATGAAAATGGAAATATGAATACAAAATAACATATTTTATTAATTAAATGAAATATAAAATACTTTTGATGAAACAAGTAATACAATTTAATAAAAATAGTTTAACCCCAAGAGATGGGTATCCAATAACCGTAGATAAATGTCTCTTAATTTTTACGTTCAATAAATTAAACTTTAACCACACTAGGGTAAACCATCGATATAATGATCAGTTTCTACCTTTTTATTCTTGCATGACCCTGATCAAGAAGATGATTATATCCCTTTTCTTCCTATATTAGATGTCATTGACCTGATAGATCAAATTCAATATTGTTGTCCCAGTAATCCCTCAATCATGTTGTTTAGATTATATCATCCAAGAGATGGATGTCATTGATTGTAATCACAAAAATTAAAGTCACACAAATAAAAGAAACATAATCTTAAGAATAAACTTTGATATGTTTTCTTTTAAGAAAAATACTCCCTCAAATGAAAATGAAAAATACAAAGAACAAGAAATTCCTTCTTATACAATTTAGAAAAATTATATAACAATAAAAATTCACAAGAACATGAAAAAATGATGTCAAATACCATAAACAAATTCTAAATGATTATGTATTTATAGGTGTGGATCCCAATAGTCATTTTGATATCCAATGGTTATAATTTTACCAATATTACCACAAAGGCCTAGACACTCGACACTCCAATGGTAATATTCTAAATAAAATGATGACATTATCTTGATCAAAACATATAATAGAATAAATGACTTCATTTTGATAATACACTATTAAGAGTAAAATTTTCAATTAAAATAAATTATTTTTCCGTATTTAGGATTCAAATAGAAGTCAATACGATGGATTTACTTTTAGAGTCTCATTATAATTTCTTTTATTAATGTGAATCATGGTGTATAGGTTTCAATGAATAATCCTATAAAAATATTTGTCAGTAAAAATACACAATAAAGAGAAATTAAATCTTCTTGAAATGGTAAATCCCATCATAATCATATTCATTCTTTTTACGTTAATTTTAATTTTTAATTTTTATAATTCTAAATCTATTTTAATGATTTTTAAATGTATTGGGTTTCTATAAAACCGTTGAGAAAATAATTTGAAAATAAATTTTTTTATTTATTAACGATTAATGAATGAGTTAATATTTTCCAAAACAAAAGGAATAGAAATATCAAAAATAGACATTTTAAATAACATTAGACCCAATATACCTATAATTGTTTCTAATAGACCTTTTAATACTCATATCAAGCATCTTGGGGCTAATTTAATCCACCGATACCGACCCACCACATTAATACGCATTATAAAATTTATCAAAGGGATATATACACAATATAAAACATCATATAACACATACTCGAAATAAAATAAATAAAGGAAAAAAATAGATAGTCTCTGAAAATAGGGACTTTACACTCATGAGGTCAGACATACCAATATCATCTCAATCAAGCACATCTATCTTCCTTTCAATAAAAATTATAATTACCCCACTTAACCCATATATAAAAAGGCAACACATTCACATTTTGTCATGTTAGGCCGCTCAAATAAATCCCAAAAAAATGATATTTTAAAGATCGAATCATAATAACTTAATACCAAATAAAAAATATTTGAAATCACTAATTACCTTTGAGGTTCAAATTTTATTCAAATTCCATTAAAAATATTAAAAAGGAAACACATTTTAATTTTGATATCTAATACACACCTCTAAACTGAATAAAAAGAGATCCATTAGAATTAATTTTCCCAAGGCACCACCTTTGAATTATTAATCATGATTTGAAGTCTAGGTAAACTATTAGTAAAATGTGGTCCCAACCCATCCTGATGGGGAACATTAATCTCATATCAAGAAAATATGTAGGAATTAAATTTAAATTCATAGAACTGAATATAAAATTATAAAACATCTATGTGATGTAGTTTTGTGAGGAAATACTCATCAACTAGAGATAATACATCTATGCCACTATCATACAATACTACTTTGTCTCTTTGAACATTTATCACATCAAAAAAATCATATTAAATTTTATTTTATTAACAATCAATAATGGAATAAATATTTCTAAACTCATCCAAAATCAATATAATTCCATAACAATTACAATAAAGGTGAGGCATACTCCAAATTCACTAACAAGAACTAAGACAACCAAAATAAACAAATTATAATTTTTATTCAATGGATAATATAACATAAAATATCTAGATGAACTAATCGTATACAAAAATTGGAATTATATAAGAATAATAATGAAAAAACTTAAATACATCATCATAGTACATGATCCTCAATCCAAACATGAACCCCCTAACTCATAAAAAATAATTTTTCAATGTTCTTGATAAATAATACACCTAAAACAACTATGAAAAAACTAAATATAATATAAATGAGGGGTATGAAAAATTGACGCAAAATAAGTGATCAAAATTTTAACTAGTGTAATTAATCTTACTTGATCAAGCTTGAACAATGAGGCATTGAAGTAGGTGGAAGAGGATACAAAGTGGTATCCTCACTCACATTCAAATGAGAAAACCTAATGGGAACATGATTCTCCTAAAAGAAAATTCTAGTGTGAATAAAAAAATTTCAATTAAAAATTTGTGTCCTATATAGTTCATACTTTGAATAAGTATCTCACTCCATGAATCTAGTTCTAGGAAAAGGTGATTCATTAAATATAGAATCATTCATGGCCCAACCCATAGGTTTATATTGTGAATCCTCCTTTAAAGTATCTCCTTTCTTGTATACCACATTCTAGATTAGAATTCACAAATTTAATCATTATTCATGTTATAAATAGTCCCTATCTTGATGTAAATACCCTGATGTTGCAAAAATTAAGCAACATGCCCACCCTCCTACTGCTATAACATCCACCAAAACCCACAAGTCATCCACCAAAAATCAATTAAAATAAAAAAACACATGTTAAGGATTTATTTAAAATAATAATTCCATTAAGAGTCTAAATTTTCAAAAAAGATCCCCTCACCAATAAATATTTCACATTCACATAATAATTCACTACCAATAATGACAATAGTTTATCAACAAATCTCCACTACGGTTAATATCTTCCTAAAAAATACATGGTTATACTTTGACCATGAAATCTATCAATCATTTTTATTAATTCACCATAAATAGAACACATTACATCCTTAAATGACCAACAAACATTCGATTTACAATGATAATCACCAAGCCAAGAAATAAATGAATTCACTAAGAACCCCAGTTCAATCGTGAATTCACATAAACCATATCATGAATGGTGATATTGAGGCTATTTCTACCAATATGCAAAAAATACTATAAAAGTATCTACTCAGACCTACCCCAGGAAAATTTCTCTAAAATTCATCATCCTCACCAACCATCATTAAGTCATTTCATTACATGATCATGATTCCTTATCACATGAATTAATTAAATAAATATAAAACTGACCACAATATGGTCTAAACTAGCCACTAGTTGTGATCCCATGGTTGAATCCTCAGGAGTCCCATTCAACAATCATTTTCAACTCATCAAAACCGACGGTACACTAATCCAATTTAAATATGTATATCAGCACCACCATCTATATTCCATCACTAAAACATAGAGCCCATCCTAGTCCACAAAAATTCCAATCCTTTTTGATCTATATATCATAATACCACTATGAAATCTACCATATATATATATATATAATTTTCACTAAATCCAAAACACTTTTGAAAATATGTGAATATACCTATGGATGATTTGATTCCATCACCTATAGGAGAATATTTTTCACCACGTTAATAAACCAAATATTTTATCATCTTTTCCTATATACCATCTATTACAAATCACAAGGATTATAAATGAACAACCCATTAAAATAATAGTGTCTTATATGAAACAATGATTTCTATGTTCCACGAGATTTCTCAAATGTTCTAAAATGTACTAAACACTATGGAGTCAATAATAGTTATTACCTGAGACTTATTAAGTTTCACAACATAATAATCCATGAGCAATACCATATTTAAGGAAATTGTTATCCCCATAATAAGATTAGAGAATAAAAAATAAAAACCAAGCAGTACATCCCATAGAACCTGCCAAATAACACCATGGGGTAAAATCTAAAAACCTAGAATGTCATATACTACTACACTATCCAATATTAAATATCTATCCCATGATCCCAATATAGAAAAAAAATCTCATTAAACAATTGAATAACAACAGAATACCAAAACCAAACACCTGGGTAACTCCATGTATACTATAGACAACTAATAAACACAGTTTACACTAGAAAAATCATCTTTCGATGACAAACATACCAATTCACCCTATCCATACACACTTAGTTATTTCTTAAAAAAACCATATAATATGAGAACAAAATCAAGCATTTGGTCCACCCTTAGTTGAAAAAAAATCCTTGTAGGCATGGCATATATAGGTACCAATCACTGATTTGAAATCCAATTTAAATTATTTCATGCATGAAATGTTTTAGATAATTTTTTTATGCACCATATTATATCCATGTGTTTTCACCAATTTATGTAATAAACTGAAATTCATAGCCAATCTATTCCATTTACCAAATTATGTTTTCACTTACAAAATCCCACCTGGAATTGTATTTAAAAATCCATTTCATTATATATTTCAGAAAATAAAAAGAGTAAATAATATTTTGAAATAAATATAATCATGATCCATTTCTAATTAAACTAACTTTAAAAAACATTTTACTCATACCTCAATCCACCAAAAAGAATATTATTTCAAAACTAGTGATTTCTCAAAAACCAAACATCCCAAAATCATTAGCATATCGATGGAAAAAATCAAATTCACATTCAATGAAAAAATCCACTCACATGCACATCTATATAATCACACATATAATATAACTAAGATGACACATATTATATTATAATTTTCTTTATTTAAAAATGGATTATGATGAGGTGTCATTTGAAATGATACTACCCAATGTGACATTTATCATTACCTAGTCTTGTTATTATCATGATGAAAAAACAAATTAGGGGTTCATAACCAATCCATGCCAGTTATCTTTAGTAGTACCCATCCCATGATATAATTACTGATTCTATAAAACCTAGATATTTTTCTGAAATAATGTTTCATTTAATTTAATATATTCAATGTTATGAATCTCCCACAACAAAGAATATAGTATTTGTTATGTGAAATCCTTATGTTATTAATTCTTTGTAATAAATAACACGTTGATATTGTGCTTCAAGAAACACGTAGATTATATCATGGTAGAAGAAACATTATCATTGGAATTTTTTGCATGAAATGTTGAGTTTCTTCAATATCTTGTGTTTTATGAAAGCCCTTGTTTTTCCAAACAACAATAAACAATTAATATTATTTTTCTAATATTATATCAATTTCACATATCCATTTGAATCAATGTTTTGAATAATATTAATAACATTAAAATAAAAATATTTACACAAGTATATACGAATTTGTTTTTAATATATAATGAAAATAAAACCCTTTTGAAAATATTGAAATATTGTACCAGAAAAATATATTTATACTAGAAAACTAGTTTTACATCAATAAACTAATTAAATTTTTTAATAAATTATTTTAATGATATATATATATATATTACATTCATTCAACTATATAACCTTTATATTATGCACAATCGATAAAAATAATATGAATAAGAATCCAATTTTACTGACAATGATATAAATATATATATATATATATATTTTAAAATGTAATTTTTCCACCTTTTAATGGATTAATTTTTTCAAAAATAATTTTAATAAAAAAATAAAATTTTACATGATAGTATAAAATTCATTTTTAAAATAATAATCTAAAAATTTACCACGGGTGAATATTTGGTATTTATTTGAGATGTTTCATTTTCTGATTAATAGGGAAAAAATCAAAATTTTAATTGAAAAATATCTTTTAATCAATTTTATTTTTATATATAAATATATTTTAATTTTTATTTAGCCTATACATATATAAATTATAAATATATTAATAAAATTTTGATATTTGGACTAATTTTCACGTTGAAATTGGATAATATTCATTTCAATATTTTGAAAATTTTACCATTAATAACCTATTTTCTCATCTTGTCTATAAGGTTGATTTTAAATTAATTATTACCACTTTTGTGTTTATAATTTATCAAAATAGATTCTATATTTGCAATAAATAACATTTAAAATTAACCGTATGTACAACATAGTTTTTTACCAATATTATTAGTGAATTTAATTAAAATTAATAACAATGGCTCAGGTAAAAAAAGTTTACATAGTGGTTCAACATTAAATTAAGGGGCCAAATAACCCAAAAAAATGAAAATAACATTATATTTCCATATTTATATTATATCCTACATTGAACCTAAAAATAAATATTTTAAGGCACATTATTTATGATTTACCTTTCAATAGTGTTTACCTTTTTTATTGACAAGAATGTCACTTCACCTCTACTACAAAAGGGATCCCATTCTTCACACATCTTAAGATAATTTGATCATAACACCAAAATATAAATAATTTCTCCACTTAAATCCTATAATCTAATAATCCTCACATTCGGTATATGAAAAACTAATTTAGTCTTTTGGTGTAAACCAAATGGAATTACCCATAGAATAAATAACATCCCTCAATGGTCAATTTCTTATTTCTATATCTTCTATGTAAAATAATTCTTATTCCTTGATTAAATAATATAGTTACTATACTAAAAATACTAATATCTTGTTATTTTAAGGGTTATACCTACACCGAAACATACATCCCTCATATAGGATATGCACTCATCGTTCGTATGTAAAGAAAACTATTTCCTCATGAACTAATATATTTCATTCTTATATTACCACCATTAATTGTTAAAAATAATGTCTTATATACTATTTCTATATTATATAATTGAAATTTTTGATGTATTAATTCATCTATATTTATTATAAAGAATAATGGTTCTTGTATCCCATTTTCATGGAATACAATAAAATTATTATGGACATGTGGACTACCATCTATTCAAAAGTGATGTGATTCATTCACACATAAAATAGAATGTAATAATGAAGGATTTTGTAAAATTATATTATATATATGAAATAATAATTTTACGGTAATGATAATATATATATATATTATTTTCTTTCTTTCTTTCAACACAACAATAAAATGAAAACAACATTCAAGCGTACGTACGACCTACCATCCCCTGGAATGGTGTATTAAATTTCATATTTATACATTTAGTATATAATTATAAATAAATATAAAAATAATATATATTATATTTATATTTTTTTTATCATTATGGATTTGATGAAATCTTGTTAAAAGTTATTGGGAAAAAATATAACAAATCAAAAAACATGTGAATTAAAAAGTGGTTATTAACAGAAACGTCACATTAACATGGAATTTTTTTTAAATTTGTAACATAAAAAAAATTATATTGTATTATATATAATAATATGGTTATATGGTAGATTTATAATAAAATTATATTTATTAGACTATATGTTTTATCATGTATGGATTAATGTATGGGTTTTCTTATCTCAGTTTTCATTCAGTGCGTTATATGGTATATTCACCAATTATTCTTATATTGGTGGTATATAATGACCAAAGACTTGTTAAAAAATTAATTTAATTTATATGAAGACCTTAAAGTAACGAATTAATGTTATTAACTCCTTGGGATAATGATTTAAAATTTACTCATGTAGTAAGGGGGTTTCTAGTCTCTTTTCTTATTTTTGTGAGACATATTCAATATTAACTGATCATTTATTTTGTGTGGTGTATATAATGTCCATGAATATATTCTTTTATTATAATCCTTAAATTTTTTTATTTACATATTAATTTTATGATATCTATTTTAGGGGTTTTGTAGTTCAGATGTTACAAAATTGATAAAGAAATTTTGTCTCAATTTTATTTTTTTGAGGAACATTTCATGTTATGAACCTATATTCTCAAATAGGGTTCATATAATACCCATTGCAATTTTATATCATAAATGTCATAATTTTGATGATATTTTATGATTCATGTAATGTTATTATTTCGTGGGGATTAGGATTCAATGTTAACAATGTGGTAATTGTTTATTATTGTAATCTCATCATTTATACTGATTATTTATGATTATTGTTATATTGATGAAATATTATGAAGCATATATTATTAAATCACATGTATTTTATTATCCTCTACATATTCATGATATATTATTATATTTTCAAAATTTATTCCAATATTTCGTACTTAATATGTTTAAGAAAACATTTTAGGGAAATTTGACTATATCACTCTTCGATCGAAAACTTGTTTAATTCTGAAATCATATTTGAAAAAATTAAATTATATTTTATGATCACATTCAAGGGAAAATATTTTAAATAATATTTTATCTTTTAAATTAGGGAATAATATTTTCAATGATTCTTTATAATATTTTATATTTGTTTTCAATGAAAATTTTATGTTTTAAATAAAATTTGTCCTGGTGGAAGGGATATTTTTTTCAAGATATTATTTATATTAATCTTAAAGAATAGTTTTTAAATTTTCAAATAGTGTTTTAATGAAAAATATTTTCATAATATATTATGTCGAAATTGTTTTCTCAAATATATGTTATTATATATAATAAATGCTCCATGTGATCTTTCAAAATCAGTCTCCATATAAGTTGACTCCCTTTTATGTATTTAATATTTTAATATGTATATAATAAAAGTAAGATATTATTACTCCTCATCATAATGGTTTATGTTTACAATTTTACAGTGTTTGTGAATCTTTTTTGTCTTCCATAGGTTATACCATGATTAAAAAATATGAAACTAGCTTTATTTCAAGGGTTGTTCTATGATGAAATGATTATGTAACCTGTCCCTTTTTTAGAGGTTTCAATGTGATAAATTTTTTATATAAATTTCATTTAATAGGTTGTGATATGATGTTCATTAAACCTATAACTTTTAATGGGTTATGATATGATAATGTTTTTATTTTCTTATCATACACAAATTTATGATTTCATGATGTGGGGAGTGGGAACTTTATCACCATCCAATGAATTTGGTAAAGATTATTATCTCATGAGATAATGATGGGAAATATGTCTAAATGCTTGGTCCACAATGTGAAATAGGTGTTTCCTGATCCAAAATGGAAGACAAGTGTGTCATGATCCATAAGGGGAAATAGGTTTGAACTGACCCACAAAGGGAAAAAAGAGGGTCCTAATCCACTATGCTTATGTTATAGTGAGTGAACCCAGACTAATATGATGTTACACATGAACCTAATTAATGTTAAAAATTTTATATGTGGAACTTGTTTCTTGTAAATATTTTTATGATAGGTCTTCACGTCACATCCTTAACGTAATGAGTGAACTCGTTTTTTACTTATACATGTTCACAATGTTATAATTGTATGTGGATGCCACAAATATTTATGTAATGCCTTTGATCTACTCACATTTTTCATGTTCATGATTATCTTATTATTGATTTCATATAAACTACACATAATTATGACATGACGTGATTATGTTTTTTGATATTCATTTCATGGTATTTTAATATTGTGATCATATTATCATACCCTTATCTTCATAATTTGGACTACCTTCCTCATTTGTTTATCATAGCAATAAATATGATATCAAAATTTATTTTGTTTCCATTCCCTAGATTATAAAGAAATGTTTTATTATGGATTACTAAAATTGATTATATTTATGGGAGACAATAGAGATATTACACCATGTTTGATGTTATTATGTTAAATGTTCTCAAAGATACTAAATTACTGTTGTACATAAGATTGTATTTCTTTAATGTGATGAAAATGAATATAAAATAATGAAATATACATTTATGTTAAGCATGAATCTCCATACTTGGTATCAATATAAAGGTTTATTCAACCATTGGAAACTATGAGGAGAAAAAATTAATTATATCCCTAGTGATATTTCAAAGGAAATGTCTAGGGATTACTCTATGGATAAGGCCAAGGAGTCATAGATTTAAAATAATGTGTATTGATTTAGACACCATATAAGTAATGTTTCACGGTAATGTGAATTTATGATATGATAAGTGTTTCTTACACTATGATTTCAATCTTAGTAATTATTGGAAATAGTAATGAACGTAGTTAATATTAGAATTTCATAGATGTGGAATGTATGGGAATTATAAAAATCTACATCATAAGTTGAAATTTCAGGAAAAGAATTTAGAATTCTGTATGAGTATTGGTTATACTACTAAAGATAAAGAGATATAAAATGATACATGAATGGAATGTGATGTTATAATAGTATATTTCACATTAAATGGTAGAATAATTATTTAACTGAAGTAGATAAAAAATTATATATGATTCATATTTCATAATTATAGGAATGGGGTATTAAGGAAAAATGTGTTAAAGCCTATGTAATAGCGTAAGAATAATTTTTTATGATTAAAGTGAAAATATAATGGAATTATAGAATTATGTTATATGAACCCTGAAGTATGTGTTTTCCATTATAGATTTTAAATACTATATTGAATGGTTATGATGATATAAAAATGTTATTTAATGAAAATGTGATATTTTTATTATTAGAAGGTAACCCATAATGTGTTCATGATATTGAAAAAATTACGATTTCTCTTCAAAAAATAGTTGAATGATTTGGATATTGTAAATTAGATAGTTTCATGGACCTTATAAATGATAAATGATTTTTTGAAAATGTAGTTTATGATGTTATGGATGGTTTTCTTGAAATTCTAGGAATATATCCAATAATATTTGAGATAATAAAGGTTCATGCTTCCAATAATGATTTAAAGAAATTCAGTTTGTTATCATGTTCCAAGGGGATACATGATGGAGTTATTAAAATATTTTATATATTACAAAAGGGTGTTACTTTATGATATATGGGTGATCAACATTACGATTATTTTGATAAATTTAGGGTCTTTATTTCTAAATTATTGGATTTTCATTTTCACCAGTGTTATATGGTTAACTATTTATAGAACGGTTTAAATTAAATATCAGATGTTATTTTCAATGTGACATTATTATCTTTACATATGAGGATTTATGTATATTTGATACCCTTTTATATCCACTTTTCATTGATGATAACTGAACTAGGATAGAATAAATTATAATTTTATGTATGGATCTCATGAATATTCAGTGGTCTATGAATGAAGAATTAACCATTATTTATTTGAATAATAGACGTAGTAGAAATTGATCAATCAAAATAAATGAAGAGGCTTGTGAATATTGAATAGAATTAAATAAAGTAGCTAAATAACCATGTTATAATTCCCCAATGTTAAGAAAAATATCTCGAAATAATTTTTTTAAATTATCGTCATTTTTTATGATATTAATGACTTTTTTATGAATCTTTGGTTTATGACTTTGTGATTTTAAAATTTCACTTTACAATGTTCTCAATCTCATTACATCATTACATGATAGTTATATTTATCATTAATTTTCATGTCTTAACATTTCGAATATATTTTTCTATTTATAATCCAACTGATGACTTTATTTGGGTAACCATTATGTTTATAACAATATTTTTATACTGTGTTTTAGTATTCATGTTTATGATGTGGGTTTAAATAAATGGAACATCCATGTATTAAACCATTGAGATACAATATTATATTCAAAGTAAAAATTTATTTTAAGGGGTGTAGAATATAATTGTTTGATATTTTAGGAAATATATTTTTCCATATATTTTTAACTATTTGATATTTTTACTACATGATAAAGTAAATATATATAGTCGTATTTCAAACAACCAATATGTTAATACTTTTTACGCAAAACCATGTACATGAATCATTAAACCCAACACCTATATTATATTTTAGTACACAAAACATTATGCTTGTCTTCTGTTACGTACAATGATGTGTTCCTTTAATAGTTATTGTTATATGCATGACCTACTTTTAGCAATATACAATGTATTATTATTTTTATTATTAAAATATAATTATTGTTGTCACCCAGACATTAGAATAGTGTTTATGAATAAGATTAATTATGAAATAAAAATATGGTTTCCAAATTAATATAAGAATAATTAATTGGTGACAAAATTTACATAAAACCATTTTGAAACTATATGAAATATTTAGCTGAAAAACTATTTTTATGCAATCAAACATGTTTTACTTGAATAAATTAATCAATTCCATTTTATTATATTATTTTAATTATATATATATTTATATATTATATTAATTCATCTATTTAATGTACAACATATTTTTTTAGAAAATGGAAATGAATAAATCCAATTTTAGGTATAAAAGTATATATATATATATATATTTTCTAAAATCTAATTTTAACAACTTTTAATTGTGGTTGAATAATAAATATCATTTTTGACTATTTTATAAATATCACAAAATGAAATGAATATCATTTCTGAATTGTTATTATAAAAATTTACTTTGGATGAATTTTTCGAATTTTTTGGGATGTTTCAATTTTTTGACGAATAGTGAAAATACTCAATTTTAATTGAAAATGCTTTTTTCACAAGTTAATTTATATAAATAATATATAGTTTCAATTGGTATTAAAATATTTATAGGTCAATTACATATATATTAATAAAATTTATGTCATTGTAATCAATTTAACATTTATTTAGGATATGAAAATATTTAAATATTTTAATCACTTTTATTTCAAAAACACGTTGTCTCATCCCATATGTTGTACAAAATTGAAATTATTATTTCCCACTAAATTTTATAAGAATTAAAAAACATGTAAATAAATTTAAATTATTATCATAATATTTAAATTATATTATGGTCAAATTATTTTTTTGTAAAACAATATCAGTAATAGTAATTAAAATTAATTAAAATTATTGTGGTAAAAATCTGTTTACATAGTGTTCACACTCTAACATAGGGGGAAAATTACCTAGAAAATACAATCATGGAATTTTATGGTCATATTTAGACCATATCATCCCTTGGATAAATATTCACCATTATTAGAGGAACATTATGTATTGTATGCCTCTCAATAGGGTTTATATTTTTATATTTACATGAATAACCCTCGTCCTCCACTATAAAAGAGAACTCATCACCCACCCCTGCTTATTATCATACCTAAATCAATTTTTTCAAAATAAAAACGATCACAAAAAATATCCCAATATCCCTAATATCTTTCCAGAAGCCTCACATGGGATGGAATGGAAACCAAGCTAGTCATTGTGTGGAAATCAAAAGTAATTACCCAAATAAGAGGTAAAATCCTTGGATGAGAACATTTTTGTTATTAATTTCAACACCCCAATTAATTTTTATTATTACGTTCCTATATAATAAACTCATTAATGTAAATATACTGATATTTTATTATTATTATTGTTCAACCAACACAGACACACAATTCAATGAAATGGGATTCACAATCATCATCTGTGTGTACAGTGGACTACAGCCTTACAAACCAAGATCATTCATTATTCCATTACCACCATTTAATGTTATTAATAATAAGGTAATTAATAGTTTTTAGGTTGTATAATTGTTTATGTATTTATTTTTTTGGATCTTTTATAAAACACAAACCATCAAGTGTTATATTTTTTGGAAATATGATAACTTCATTTATGGACGTGTTGACTAAAACCTCATCAAAGCGATGTGATTTAGTCCAACATTACAAGGAATTTATTCATTATGGGTTTAGTAAAAATATATGAAATATATAAAACAATAATTCTAATTCAACATTAACACATATATAGATATGTTTCCATTAAATTCATTAAATATTATATGAAACTGAAACATAATTCATGCGTACATACGACCAACTGTCTCTATAAATGTTCCATTACATTTCATATTTATATATTTTATATATTATTATAAATAAATATATCATTAATATATATTATATTTATATCATATTTATCATTATGGATATCATGATATCATGATACAGTAAGGGGACCAAAAATATTAAAAATCATAACAAGTGTGAAAAACAAAGTGGTTACTACCCAAAACGTAACATGAAAATGGAATTTATAATAAATGGGTAATATAAAGACATAATAAATAATTAATGTAATTATATATATTGACATGGCCATGTGGTATATTTATAATAAATGTATATTTCTTATACAAGATCTTTTTTCATGTATGAGGAATTTCAAAACGTAATGTAGATCTTTTCTCATATCAAATTTATATATGTGAGATATATGAAATATTAAAATCTTATTCTTATTATGTTGTATATATAATGACCTAAATGATTTATATAATTAATTTAATTTATTTAGTTATATTAAAAGTTGTTATTTATCTTATTGCTTTTGGGGCATCACGATTCAATATTTACTCTAATAGTCAGTAGAACTATAGTCACTTTTCATTGAGAGACTTAATCTATATTCACCACTTGTTTATTTGTTGTGGTTTTATTCATCAAATGAATGTAATATATTATTACAATCATTAAATTTTTTGGTATTTACATTTCCATTTTATTATACCCTTTCATTTGGTTTATTGTTCAAATTCGATAAATTAGAAACATTCAACGTAACGCTCTAATATTCATCTATGAGGTTTATATATTACCATTTTATGTTTCATATCATTTACATAAATATTTTCATGTTATATTAATTTTTATTTACTGATATCATTTCATGGTGATTATGAGACAATGTTATCAATGTGGTCATATCTTATCACTATAATCTCATCATTTATCGAGATTAGTTATGATTATGATTTCATAAACAAAATATTATTCTCCATATCACAGGAAATCTCATAAAATTTCTTATAATATATGAATTACTGATATATTCATCTATTGGAACCATTTTTCTACACTTTGTTACTGAATACTACAAATAATATCATTAAATATAATCTGAATTTATCTCTTTGTTCAATCAAAAATCCATTTTAATCAAAAACCATATTGTCTAAACAAATTATACAATGTTTCAAATTGTTATATTAATATCATTTTCATGGAACGGTATTAATGTTTTTTATAGTGTTGAAAATTATTTTCAAAGAATCCATTATTTGTTTTCAATGTTGTTTTCCATGAAAATGATTTTCAAAATATATTATGTTTTAAAAATTATTTTTCATACATGAAAGGATGCTTACCACATGATATGTTTTATTTTTATTAAATGAAATATTATGAATTTTAAATGTAGTTTTTCCAATAAATGAATTTTTGAAATGTTTTATTTCCAAAAATAAATTATTTTCAAATAATGGTTATTATCATTATGAAATTCTCTAAGTGATCTTTAAAAATTAATATCTATTCTAGATTACACCATTTTATATATTTAAATATATAATATTGATATTATCTAAATACACTATTATTATTATTTCTATAAATGTGTTATGATTTTGATGATTTTTTTAAGAAACCCATTTCATGTTTATGGGTTACAACATTATAAAATGATTATGAAGCTTAATTTCAATCATGGGTTATTCTCGGATGAAATGATTATAAAACCTCTCACTTTTTCGAAGGTAAGGAAATGTTTATATGTTTATCACACCCATTTAAATTTATAGTTCAGATTTGTGATTTATGTAACCTATATATTTTGATGGTTCACGATTTGATGTATGTTTTTTTATATTGTATGACCCATATGTAGGATTTTATTATATGATTGGTGGAACCTATATCCCCTTCCAATTAATGGGTAAATATTTATATATTGTGAGATAATTAATGGAAATATGATGATATGAATTATCCGAAATGGGAAATATTTGTGTACTCTTAAAAAATGGGGAATTAGTGTGTCCTAATGAACAATGTCAAATAGAAATTTCTTAATAAAAAACTTGATACATGTTTCCCCTGATCCACTATATTTATCATATTAGTAGTTAACCAAAAATATTTTGATGTTGTGAATCACCATGATAACATGTTAAAAATTTTATGCGTGTAATTTATTTCATGTCCATAAGATCATGTGAGGTATAGATTTCTTATCCTTAACAAAATGAGTGAAGATTTTTCTACCTATACATGTTCATAATGTTATATGTTTTTGTTTATATAATCAAATCTATGTCTCATGCATATAATATTATGACACGGTTTATGTTATTTGTTATCTTTGATTAATGTCTTATGAAATAAATACCATTATTCTATGAATCTTGATTAGGATATTCGATATGATGGGTATGATCATCTAACATTATGACCATATTAGTATACCCTTATGCTCATGATTATGCATAAATATCTCCATTGTATACCACTACTCAACATATGAAAATAATATTTCTTATTTTTCCATTCACTAGGTTATGATGAAATGTTTTAAGTTGGTGTAAAAAGGGTAAGGTCATTATGGGTGACATTGGAGATATTTCAACATGTTAGAAGATATTACATTAAATGTTTCTAAAGAAACTAAACTATAACATTATAAATGATTTTATTTTTTTATGTAATTAATATTAATCTAAAATGGAGTAATATATGTGTTTGTTATTCCTGGTTATCTATAGATATATTCTTCTAACTCACTAATCCAAGAGTGAATTTTACAAAAACTATAAATATTGAGAAAACCTAGGATTTATCTAATGGCATGCTGGTCATGAATTCACTAAATCTGCCTATTGAGTCCTACCATCATAACATAATTTCTAACAACACTATAGTTTCTGAAGGTAATATTTATTAACACTTGGTATTTCCCTAACAAGAATCACCCAAACTTAAGTATGGTGGTCATTGCATGCCTTCTCGTGTGTCTCCTTAAAAACCATAGGTTGTTGACTAACGGTGAGGTCTTGTTGTTGTCATATAGATAATATTACATTCATATAAACATGAGGATCATTCTATCTTTCATTGAAAAAATATCAGGAGACATTCATGTGTTGTAATCCCCAAATATATCTATTGACATAATATAGGGACCCATTTGGGCCCCTAAAACCCAAAATAATATTTTATACCGATATTTATATGATGTAATTATTAAAACATGTAGTAAAAGTTGATAAAAAAGTAAATATTAGAATAACATGTAATAAATTACACACTATCCAATATAAGATTAAAAATTATTGAAAATAAGTGCAATACCCTCTAGTTTACGACACATGATAATCCTAATATATTCATGAAATCTATGAGATAATACCTAAACCACATGACAAAATCCAATAAATAAATACGTACTAAGAGAAAATAACAAGTTATACCAACATTCATTAACACCCATGTAGTGTATGGTTGTAGGGGTGAGTCTAACAACCTATTTTGAATCACAAATTCCACAAATATAGTTATTTTGATTTGGACTAATCTGATGTGCTTGTAATTCAACAAACAAAATACATTCAAGTCCTTAAAACAGTGAAAACCAACAAAACATTATTCCCACATGAAATATTGTATATAAGGTTTTCATGTGCTATACATGCCACCACATCACTATACCCAGAAATATTTTGTTTTGTGACAAAAGGATCTTCTCACCCCATTTCATTACCCTAACGATAACCAAAGTTGTCGGGGATGGTTCCTTACTAAGGCATAACCCATACCTAAATTTATATCTATAGTTTTAAGAAAAATTAAATCTAATACCAAAAATTGGACCATGATTTTATCAAATTAGGTATGAATAGTCACCAACCAACCACTACCTTATAAAAAATTCTGGGGAAATTTAAACAGATGCATAAGAACACTTTAAGTTGAACCATATCTCACTCTTGGAGGTCTAACCTTTTAATTTCAAACCACAATCATGTTATCGCAATAATGATTGAGCAAATATATGTTTATCAAGACATGATTTCCTACTCTAGTAAATGGAAACTGGGATATCTCACTCTTGTAATGTACCCTTCCACAACTACAATTTTATCATTCCTTGAATCAAATGACATCATGACCTATAGGATCACATCAATCACATGGATATACTATCAATTACCTCTCACTCTTGGTGAGGGATAACATCACGATCCTATCAAACACTAGAATCTATTTATTATCACATGCACATGGTTGAATCATGTGTGTAATAGAAAATATTTTTTGTGGCCTACATTATAAGTCACTAATTCATCATAAGAGAACAAGTACATTAAGACCGAACCCTGTTCCATGAACACATCCCAGTACCAATATCATCAATATAGTTTTTCTATTCAAACCACTTTAACTATGAAAACCCTTTAAAATCCAAAATAATAGTTATTATATGAATACAACCAATATGAATCATTATACAACACCTAATCTATATGAAATTTAAAATTGGAATCACAATAAGAACATAATAATTGGAAAACAGTGAATCACCCTCCAAAGGTCAAATAAATGAAATTCATGTCAATAAATCCCTTTTTATCATTAATAACCATATCAAAAAAATAATTTAAACTATTTAGAAAAGGAATCACATAACATCTTAATCATTCTTGGAACATAGATAAATCTAACCAAAATGTGTTTATAATGAACTTTTATCATCGGGAAATAAAATTTAATAACCAATACCCATGTAACTATTTTATCATGAAGTTCCCATTTATAACCAACCAAATTTTAAAGATCAATTTATAAATATAAATATATATTCTTTTTGAAATACAACTTAATACAAAAAATATTCTATTAAGAGGGAAACTAATACATGATTTATATTGGGATCCATAGTTGAATAGTTTAACATACAATGTTGTCCACGTTAATAATTATTCAAATTAAAAATCATCTAAACATTACAGGGTAAGGGAGAAAAACAATCATGAATATATGTCAATAAAAAATAAAAATTCTCAATAAAAATTGTAAAATAATAGAATTGACCTAGGGATGTAATAATGTAAATGACATTTTTTATGATTCTTCTATTGGAGAATGAATCTAGTGAACATACCTGCATTAGTTGTGACCCCTCTTAAATTCCTCATATTCAATCTTTTCAGTTGAGGGAAATCACCAACACCATGTATATTGATGTTTTCTCCTTGATCAAAATCGGATAATGAGTTTTATCCACTTCCAAGTATGGATTCTTCCTTAGAGATCACTAATAAATTTGGGTTTATTATATAGATTCATGAAAAATTTATGAATACCATTCCCAATTCAATTTTCATGTGGACACCAATTAATCAAACAACTTTTTCCCATGATGGCTGTGGATGTTTTGGAGTCAACGATAATTATGATGTTGACTATGGTAGGAAATAAAGATTGATTTGGGTATAATTGATATCTATGAATGTCTTCCACATATGATATTACAAGGGAGTCTTATATACCATTAATAAATAATAAAATATGAAAAACATAAGGAAATTTATGATCTGTATAAGTAAATATACATTCATTATTTATATAATCTAAGGATCATTCCACATGCTACAAATACAAATAAAATAAAGAAAATGACATTTTCCAATGTTTTTGTAAGGAATCTAATTCTCATTTTGGCATGAATCTTATTATCATCATAAAAAGATGACTAGGATCATCTCCAATGACATATCACGATAGTCACATGAGGTAAGCTCACATTCTCGTCACCTATGTGAATATAGTGATTGTGTGATCGTGAATTAAACTTATATATATCATCACCTATGGTGATCTAGGATCATAACATATATATAGTGATTTTATGCATTAGGCGAGGTCAAATGTATAAATTCTACTGGAGATGTTTCCAATATATTATCCTAACATTCAAAGTTGGAAACATGTCTAAATTTTAGTTTGGACTTTTGCTTTTTTTTGGGTGGTTCTTAGATATTATTATTAAATATTTGGGAGGTTTCCTTTAGAAACACTTATTATATATCAATGAAAGCCCCCATAGTTATACTACAATGTTTTGAACTATTTATTTTGATTGGTCCATATATATTATCATCTCATATTATAGAATCATGTGATGTAAAGGGACAGACAATGATTTTTGGGATGAGTATTATTCATGGATGTTGTCCAAAACATATAATATTCCATTTGATTATCCTTAAATGATGTTTCCTATACTAGTAATGACAAAGAATTCTTTATATTATCATAATGTTTAAGATATTTTCATACAGTTTAGCATTTTACGACAAGGAATATAGTCTATATTGATTAATATCATACATTATTCACTTGAATGATATGTAGTTAACTATATAAAAAATTAGATGTTAGTGATATGTATTTTAATATCATACAACACATATGATGGTTTTATGAATATAAATTGATCTAAGCATGTGATACAATGATGAAACAATGTTATTGGTGGGGGGTATGAGAGTGTGATTCCTGAGTTCATATAAGGATAGTCAATGGTGTTTCTTGTTCTTAAATGAGTGTGTTGTATATATTCAAAGGACCAGAGTCGATATGTTATGGGGTTAGGTTAGTGTGATTCCTTTGTGATGTTATGGAGTTGGGACTATAAGCGTGAGTCCATAATAGTTTTATTCATATGTTATACTATGATGTATTTATGTTATTCATTGGGATTATTTGAGTATGCTTCTAAACTACTTCCATGGGGAAATAATTCTATGTTTTGTACTTAAGAATGTATGTTTTCCATTTTCTATGAATAATATGAAGTTATATATATGGGTGTTACACCAGTGTTCTAAATGGGTGTTTCCAAGGATAAAAAATTGTATATGAAGGGCTTATGTGAGTTTTTACCATTATATCTAAAATTATGTAGGGATTGTATGTCTGGGACTTAAATGAGTGTGATAAATTAGTGCTACCGCAATGCATAAATAATATGTGTGGGGATTAGATTGTGCTACCAGGATTTTCTATGTAGTATAAATGTTTTGTGTGGGGATTACATTATTGTGCTACCAGAGTGCATCCATGGACTAATTATGGTATATGAGTGGCTCATGTAAGTGTTATACATTAGATTTTCTAAGTTTAATTGATTTTATGTGATGTAAATATGTATGTCTTCTACCTAGCTGATACTAAAAATAATCAATGTTAAATATGGGGAATACAAGAGTTCACTCCCACATATTGGGAAAAAATATCTTTCTCACCACATGATATATCATATATATGGTTTCCTAGGTTCATTACTACAGGAATTTTGGGATATTCAATCAACGAATAATATTCTCATAACATACACATTGTGGTAACTATACAATTCAATTTAATGTCATGAATTCTGTAATTTTAGGATGGGATTCAACCTTGATCTATAGATTTTTTCTTCATTCTTTCGATTTATAAGGGAATATAGACCTACTGATGTATCAAGGAATATGATTGGTCCTTGCACATGATGATGCTAGTGAGTATTTAATGGAATATTAGGGATACATATGGGTTTGTGCACTATGGTTAATCATAATTTCTTCCACACATCATTGCATGGACACATAAAAACATATTGAATGATTAAGGAATATGGTTGATGATTATAGGTGTTATATAGAGAGGAATCATGGGGTTCAACCCGATATAGTGAAGAATAATGTGTTTTACTACTAATATCAGGATTATAAAAGAGGATTCTTATATATTACTATTATGGAAATTAGAACCCATGTAGTTATATGTCACATAATGGGAAACCCCATACCTTTTATGGTTCTATAAAAAGGATCACTAGGTATCCTTTAAATTATGACTATCTAGAACCAATGTACTACACAATTTAAAGTTATACAGTTGGGAATAATAATTACATTGAACAATCCTGAAAAAATCAATGTACAACTATATATTATTATGGGGTTCAATGATGTTAAGGAAGTTACTTGGATGGAGATCTATGACCATAGTCGGACAATGACCCTATGTGATGGTATAATGGAACACCCCTCCTGACATGGACTAGTGGAAACCGTAGTTGAAAAACTAGGTTATTGTTTATTAAAAATTAGGTTCTGTGACATTCCAAGCTTTCATGAAATTATATTGACTGAAATATGATGTCTAAATGGTTATAGATAACACTATTTCAAAAACAAATTGGAGTTTTATAAAAAAAATAATGTTATGTGAGATGTGTAAAAATTACGTTAATAGTGTTATTCATAGTCAAAAGTATCATGAAACAATCACCGATTCGTGCAAGGCATCAGGTGATCAAATTCATGAAGATTGGTTCATGAGGATATGTGACTAGTGAAGTCAGGAAAATCATTGGAGTTTCATGAATTAAGAGTTAGATGTGACTAACTAGTCATCCTACCATAATTTATTTCCATTATGGGATATTTATAAGAGTTGTGGTGGTTGGAAGATATGTTCCATGAATTATTCCCATGATCAAAAAATCATTAGATTCTTTATGATCTTACATCCATATTTGAAACATTATATTTTAATGAAATAATTAACTTTATTCCAAAATTTCTCCTACTAATTATTTTTTTTGATTCTGACTTCAATCATCTATATAATTTTATTTCTATTTATATTTTTGATCAATGAAAAATATAAATTGTGCATCATAAACAAGATACTCCCTTTTCTAGTGGTTTTTAGAATTTAGTATTTACAAAGGAATTTTGTAGAACAAAATATCTCTAATCCCAACTGGACACCATTAATGAGAGATATATCAAAATACTACAAGGCCATGAACACCTATATAATCATTAAAAATATAATTAATTAATTAATCCTTAAAATCATAAACCGAAAAATGTAATTACTCTCATAAATACTACCAAGTATTCCAACGGTGTTAAAACAATGGGCTTAAAAGCATATTATAATGCCAGAAAACCCCATAACTATTTTATACAAATTACCAATTTTTATAATATATTCAATTTAATATTTAATCAAAAATAACCAAAAATCATTATAAAATAAATAATTATATTCATCCGTATAAAAAATGATTGAAAATATTAATAAATCTCAACATACCTCTTCTATGATATCCACATAATGTCCACCCCACATTTTATTATCTTTCTATAAAGTAGTGAAATTACCCTCCCAAAAAACAATATGATAAAAATAAAATCCATGGAAACATTGGATGAAAAAAATGGCTATAGTGGAAGATATCCTGCATAAAATAGATATAAAACCCCTCATTGAAGATGATTAATGAAATAAAAACTAAATTTATAAGAAGATCATATAAAAATGTATCCATTTTCTCATTAAAATTATATTCATAAAGGATCATCCACATGTTCCTAAAATAAATCCCCAAAAAATGAAAAGTACTCAACAAATATGGTGTCATTCATAAGTCATTGTGGGAGTTGGGGGTTAATGATTTGAATATCCATCTAAAAATATGGGATCCCCTATTATTTGATATATTTAAATCATGAATAACAGATAGATTTACTTAATCCTCTAGGGTAGTAATAGTCAATCTTCTATTCATGGTTTGCTGGAAAAATGTCACGTCGTGAATGACTTTTAGTTGTAGTGTTTCAATAGCTCGACTGCCCAATCATTATTCAAACATCAAATTCAAGCCATAAATAATTTATTAATATTAAATGTTAATAAATAACCCTCTTATAGATTTCCAAACACTTAAAATACAAGGGATATTTTTTTAAAACAAACATCTCAATTAAGAATATTCAAATTCTATCGAGAATTCCAATCCACTAATAAAGAAGTTCATTCCAATACAGCAGTAATCATTAATTATAAAGTTACCCAAATATTATTCCTGCCATGTTACTATAAGGATATAATGGGTTTTATAAACACCACACATTTTTCAATAAAATCGATTCAATTCAGACCTTTTTTTATTATATATTAATTTTGGATTATATTATAACACTGGTTTTTGGTAATCTAAACATTACTCTTCCATTTTACCATTATTTTAATTTCTCAATTTTTTTCATAGTCTCATAATGATATTTGGGTTTTATAAAACAATATCATGGTGGAACCGTCATGAAAATTGTTTCTTCATGATGTGGTTTCTCGTAGATGTGAGAAGTGGATGGAAAAGTACTTCACTCATTATATGAAAACAATGTACCTTTTATGGTTCATTTACATTAGTGATCATCATTTTCTTGTAAAATTAACAATATATTGTTGAGTGTATGATCAGTATTCAATTCGAGACCCGATGAAGTGTATAATAATTTGGTGGTGTTACATTTTAATGGATGTTAGTGTCACTATTCCACATGAGGATTTGGTTCATGAAAATGAAAACTCATGGTCATATTTTGAAAAATATATGATAGAGCACGATTATGATGGGTAACTCTAAGAAAAAATTATGTGGTACCCATAATTTTAATAATATAAAATCTGTGTTATTATGTTCTGGTTCATTCCTAACAGACAAGGTTTCAGGAAGCATCCAATGGAGTTTTTCAAGAATATTTCAATAATTATCATACATTTGTAGAAACAAATTGATGATGTTTATATATGTTTTTTAATTATCCTAGATAAAATCTGGATGTTTGAAATTGGATTCCAAATATTATAGTCAATTTTATAAATTTTATATTAGTGGGAATTTCCAATTTCTAATTTCATAAGAGTATTCCTATATTTTTCATCAGAGCCCTATACAAGATGTTGAGTGAAAAAATCAAAAAAGTAATAAATATTCATATGTATAATAAGTGTCATTCATCAACATATAAAATTCATTTTATCTTTATAATAATAAATTATAAAGGGTATGGGAATTTGTAAGGGTAATTACTAACATCATATGATTCATACTAATTGCATAAGATTTATGATATTCAGTAAGTGTTATTTTGAATTTTCATACGTGCCATTGTGATAATTTATTATTAATTTTGAAATTTATAAATAATAGGGAAAATTGTATGAGTTATTATAAAAGGATTGTAAGATTATTTTACACATAGAAAATACCATCATCTAATAAAATTAGAAATGGTAGGGAGTTATAGTGAAAATTTTAAGAGTGATTTACTATTATAGAAATTTTATTTCTAACATTTAAAAAAGATTGGATGTTACACATATTATATGATGTTTAATATGAAGATGAATTTATAGACAAAAAATCATAAAATATAACTGTATGTTGTTCAATATGAGGTTCAACAAGAAAATTCTAGATGATTAAATTAAAGGTTTATAGAACAATATTTATGGTAATATGGAATGATATCTATAAATTTCATTATTATGGTTAAAGTAGGAATTATTAAGGGAATACTGTTGTACAATTTGAATTCAATGAATTATGAAGAGAGCATGAAACTAAAAAACAAGTAGTAAATTCCATAGGAATATTATGGATAAAATATTCACATAATTATATAAATATAATAATGATGAAAATGTGTTAAAATATTGATCTATGCCTGGTAATTGACAAGAAGATACTATGAAAGACTATTAAACTATTATATCAAAGTTAAAAAAGAAGGTAATCAATGAAAAAAATGTTTTGGGACTTCTTCAATCAACTCTTCTAATAAATGTGATAATTTTTCTATTATGTAGAGGATTTATTTTGGTAAGGAATAAAATTGAGGTTTGTCTGAATGCTCAAATTCACATTATAATTTTTATAAAATATTGAGAATAAAGTATTATATTCATTGTCTTAAATTTATAATTTTTTATTAGTCATAGACATATCATAATGAAATAGATCATATTTGTGACTCATTTATATTATATTTGTTTTAATTTAAAATAAAATTGATGTATTTGATAGATTTAATTACATACAACCAATATAAAAAACAAACCATGATATATTATAACTTTTAAAACAACTCCAATTTATTGGAGGATATGAAATGGTTTAATAAAATTTAGAAATAAATATTTAAATTTTTACGTAATAATAAATAAATTCATAAGAAATAATTATTATATTCTTTATAAATCATTTAATGATTTAATGACCTATTTGATGATAAAATGTATTTTCAAAGGTGTTATAAAATTGTATATAAAAATTTATTTTGATAGCTATTAAAAAGTTATTTCAATTATATTTATTGGATATTTATATATAATCACTGATACATTAGTTATCTATTGGTCATGATTTTAGATAAAAACACTTGATGATAAAAACATGATATTTTTCAAAAAAAAAATATGTGACAAATATGTGTTTATATTAATAAATTAAATAAATAAATTATTATTAATAAATTTAATTAAATATAAATATTATATATTCAATAATGTATATTTATTTATATAAAATTTTATTAATAAGAATGAAATATAAATAAATTCCATTTTATATGGAAAATGTGTGATTCAGAAAAAATATTTTTAATTATTTTTAGGAGTTTATATTAATATATATTAATAAAATATCATGAAACAGAATAATTAAAATATTAATGTATATTTTTTATTTGGATGAAAAAATTAAAAAAGATACCTTTTATTTTTTCATACTATGGATAGTAACCTTGGAAAAAAAACATTTACCATGACAAAGGTAAAATAGGTAAAAGACGGTTAAATCATTGGGTAACACATTAAAACCCGTCTATATCCTAACTCTATCAAATTAAATGATTTTATTTTTCATACAAATATATTTATGAGGAGTTATATAGTTAACTTTGGAACATTTTTTTTTGAATTTTTTAACCTCTTCTTGAATTTTATGAATATAAATTTTATTTTATTCAAAGTGATATCTATTTTGGAATAATTGAATTTAATAGTATAGTTGGATGGATATATTTTTTTGGAATAAAAAGTTTAAAAAATTATTTAATTACTATTTTTTATTTTCTTAAATAATCATTTTACATAATTTCCATGTGAAATATATTTTATCTTTATAATAACTGTTTTCCTATAAAAAATCATGTATTTTGTAAAATTAAATTAAAATAATTTTATTCCATTAATGGAATTTTAATTTGATAAAAAGGATTCTTAATTTTTAATCATAATATCCATATTTTTTTGAATCTCATTCTTATTTATATTGTAATTATTAATTTATCTTGGTAATATTTATCTTCTCACCATTATGGTTAAACTGACTTTATCTCATATATGAGGCAAAAAATGTCAATAAAATTATATATATTTTTGTTTTATTATGCCTTAAAAGGTATCATATCTCGATTTTTATTTCATATTTTTTTATGAATCTGAATAATTCCATATAATAATTTAAAACAGTTAATGATTACTAGAGTTCCAACTGCCAAACCTATAAAAGAGATGAACTTGTCATCTCTTTTTCAAACTTCATGATAAATATTTTTAAAATAATACCCACATAAATATCATCCTAGATTCTCTCCCAAAATCCTAAATCATATATTTCTCTTATAATAAAATAAAACCAATTCATTAGTTTTAAGAGAAATTAGGTCTCTCAAATGAAAGGTAATCACCATACCCCAATCTTTCGATGCCAATTTCTTTTCTATATCTAGTAAAACTATTTTATTAATCATAAAATAAGGATTAAAATATCATCAATGTAAGAATATGTTATTAGTATTATGTGAAAACAATTTCTCACATACATTGAACAAAATAGTAATTTAATGTATCATTCATGAATACCTATTTACTATTACCCCCACTTATCGATATGATTTATTTCCCATCAATATATTTCAAGGTTATCTATTATAATGTATTTAAATTTTATATATTATATATATATTATGTAGTTATGTAATGATAAAATATTATTAAAATTCATTTTTTCTTCAATTTAGAATTTCAAACTAACTTTCTTGTGTATTTATAGAATACCTCACCACAAATGATTTATTTAATTGTACTAAATCATTAATTTATAGGTAGAAATTAATATCCATATATTGAATATATATATAATATTCATATCAGAATTTAAATTATATAGGAGATGGAATCATGACCAATATGCATGGAATATAGTTTAGGAATCCATGCTAAGATGAAGAACAAGACTTATTTCATTTACAAAAATGATTTAAATAATGAATTGTTAAAGAACAGTTAAAAATATTGAATAAGAAACCTATTTTTTGTAATATAAGTATGAATATTATTTCATAACAATGTTCTAAGAAATTTATAAATATTATATAGATGGATATTTCATATACAATGTGGTTCAAACATCAGGTATGGTTTTAATTATTAAATTTCACTTTTTATTATGATTATATATAGATCAATATTTGATAAAGAATTTTTTTGATCTATCCCTAAAATATAATTTGGAATTTATGAAACTATGGTTATTTGTGCAAATTATTTTTTTCCTTTCATTTTTTATCTCTATTAAATAATTCTAGAGAAAGAATGTTTTTAAGGAATATATGCATGGATTATACATTTGATAAAAAATATTTTACATCCATGTTATTGTCTTCTTAATTAGGATTTCATGAAATTTTATATTATTTTTCTACTCACTGATTATGGTCATTTATACACAATATTTTCTTTATATAAAAATGTTTAAATTAATTCTTCTGGTTATTTTCAAAATAATGAATGTTTTATAAATGGTCTAAACATAATATTTGTTTTCATATATATAACATGAATGAAATTTCATAAAATTGTAAATACATTGAAATTTTGTTATATATTTAAATATTTCTATGGAAAATTTCAATGATATTTTCTTCATAAAATTCTAGTTGTTTTATAGTTTTAAAAATTTTATTTCACAGTCAAAATTATATTTTCATCAAGTAATTTTCAAGTAACATTTTAAATGTACATTTTTTGGTGAAAAAATCCATTTGTGTTATATAGGATTCACTTCGGATTGAACCAATGATTATATAATTATAGATTTACCAAATGGGTTATGATTATGATGATGATATATTAAGGGAACACAATTATTTTTTCATTGGTTATGTATTGACCAAATGGTCAATGTTTTCATGATAATGTGGAATTCATATGAATGGATATTAATTATGTGACAGGTGGTAATTGTAAATCCATATAATACAATAAAAATTATTATTTTAAGATAAAATGGCACATAACAAGTTACCTCAAATATTGAAATAGGGAACACTAAGAATTATCCAATAACCAAATCATGTATATAGGTGGTTATAGAAAAATGGACATGCGATGAATGTCCTTGTTGGTGGTAATGACATATGATTTCAATAATTATGAGACAATATACGAATTTTTCATAGGCATATGATATGATCCCACGAATCATGATATGTAATTCTACTATGACCGATTTATTATTATCTTCCAAATCATCGTGTAATTTTTCTATTTATGTATTATTATGTATGTTTTCTAAATATGAAGATCATGTTATAATAACCTAACTATCATGATATTCAAAGATATTATTTTTGATTTATATTTCATATTTTTCCCTTACATAGAATTTGATCACACTAATTCTTATGTTTCCATTCCCAAGGATATGAATAATGGTATTATGTAGGGCATTATAAAAAAGTGTAATTCTTAAGAAGAACTATGGGAACAATAAATTGAATTAATAAATTAATAAGATTATTATGTATCATGTATTCCTAGATACTAATATATAACAAATCTAGAGCATTATTTATTATGATACATATTTAATATTAATCTAAAATTATATTACGTTTATATATGTAATTATTATGTAATTGAAGACGGTATCAGGTTAGTATTTAGTTATAATTGGACATTAAGATTAGTTAAATTTTATAAAATACCAATGTATATTATAAAATATAGGATTACATCATGAATATTTTAAAAACTATATATTTTGTGGTTTTCAAATGAAATAAATCCATGTTTCGATATTGGAAAGTGGGTGAATATTTGACATAGATTTACATTGGGGTAACAACTCTATAACTATTGGATTGGGTATTTACTTGATCCTCATAGGTGTATTATTTGTTGTCCAATTACTATACTCATGGATTGAAAATATTACTAGATTTGATTTAATTTTTTAATATTTTCAATATTAACCTATTTGATGGATTTAAATTTAAATTTACAATAAATAAATTTTGTTAAACATATGGTTATGTGATTTATAAATCCTAATAATGTCTTTTGTTTTTAGTGTATCAATTGAACTATGTGGGATAATGATAACACTAAATGTGATGTAAATTGTAAATAATTTACACCTGGGAATCCAAATATTATCATAGATTTAATGTTACATATTGTTAGTATGTATACATTTATTTTTAAATATATAAATTAAATTGAGAATCCAAATGGGAAAATAATGGTTTATCGTATTATTTATTCCTTTATGAGGAAGCATCTATCTTCCTTTTATTGGTCCACTTATCTGAATTACATTAAATATTTGATCCATGACTGTAAAAAACGTTTTACATTATTCATAGGTCAAATAATGTAAAATTAATATTGGTTTCTTATCATTTTTATAGTTATTCAAATAAATAGGGTACACATATCCAAAAAATTATGATTAAATTAATAAAAATAATTTATAGAGTTATAAGTTTTTATAAGGTTATTTTTCAATAATTTATTACCTCATATTATTCTAAAGAAAATGGAAATGTAATTCCTTTAGCTAAAGTATACTATTTATTAATCTCTTTGCACCTATGATAAAAAAGTCAATACATGTGGGGTAATCTAATATTATTAAACTTTATCATTAAAGTAAGAGTGATTGATTCTTCAATGTATTAAATTATTTATCTGAATTGTGATAGCCACAAGAGACTTCCTTATCTATGAAATAAAATCATTAAATGTAAACTCAAGGTTTAAATGGGGATCAAAGTCACCCATCACTCTCACTAATTTGTTATTTAATTAATGATGTAATTTAAATTAGAATCAAATATTAAAATCCATGGATGGAAGAATGAGTGTGTTTTTACCAAATGTATTGAAATAATTATTGATGAAATTTTCTTCAATGAAATTTTTAATGATTAATATTTTTATAGAAGGTAATTAATAAATATCATTTATATGTGATGCAAAGAAGTCATAAAATGATGTTAATGGATATAAATATCTATATAATACACCACTCAAACACCAGTGTTTCAATTATAACCAACATTGGTATTATTCTAATATATTATTGAATCATATGTTTAATGAAAACATTCAATTTCATAGACACATTAAGGCCCCAAATAAATGTATTCTTAATTTGATAACAATTTTCTATGTGGTTATTTCAATGATGTTGTAAAATTATCCCATATCATCAAACCTATAACATCTAATATATTGTTTTATTCTGGTATAACCCACTCATTAATGCCAAAAAAAAATTATTAGAATCTCATTTGAAATAGGGAAAACATGAGTAAATCCATAACTTTTCCAAAATTGACTAAAAATATGGTCTGGAGGATGTTCCAAATCTCCCCGATCTAGTGATAATCACAAGGTTGTCATACATGGAACCAGATGCAACCCATGACTGCATACCTATTCAACTGTAATTTATCTTAATCCCATCCCAGTTTTATGAAACTCATGTATAGATATTAATACTATATATAACTTTTTTCATTCTTATAGATCATTCAATCCCAAGGAAGTAAATTATCAAATGAAAAAGTAGGATGTAAGAAAGAATTTTATGGATACCAATAAGGAATCTATACAATATCTAACAACATACATCAATTTTATTATGTTTAGTCCTCTAAGACACTTTATATGAAATAATATTTTCTTAACAAATCATCAATATTATTTATTTTATGAAAATTAAATTAAATTCATATTCACTCCATTATCAATTCATCAGAGAAATATGACATATAACATTTTTAATGGAATAAACATAAAAATAATTTTTTTTAAGAATCAATTATACAATAAAATAACAAGTAAGAAAATTTTAAAATTGAAAGACTATTCATGTAAAGTATTCTCAATGAATCTAAGAGGTTAATCCATGACACAAGAGTGTACACCACCAAATCAATAAGACATACAAACTAATACTTTCTAGTTTGTGTCACTCCTAAAGTCTAGTAACATAATTACCTCATAATGAACACCCTATATATTCCCTGACATTGGGGGAACCTCCTCGAGTATTATATAACGCCACATGGGAAACTAATTATTTACTTTTTCTTCACACCTTTAAGTATACCATGTTTAGAATTAAATTTCCATTACGTTATGTAATATATATATATATATGTTTTATAAAAACATTATAAAAAATAAATCAAAACAATTCTTAATATAATTATTCCAAATCGTATTCCATTTCAAAACCTAGACTAGATTTTCATAAAATATTTACCATAGTGGTACACAATATTTTTTTGATTAAAAAAACAATTCTACTTTTAAAATCATATTTTAGGAAATTTAAAAAATAAAACATTTTTATCTAATGGTTTATATAAATACACCACTTTTGAATAAAATAAGGTATTCCTCAATTATTCAATCCAATACAAATGATCAATTTTATTACTAAAAACAAATTAATGAATTAATGCAGATAATAATTTCTAAGGTTTACTCAATAGAATATAGACACCTACCACGATAATGAGGAAACCACATTTTCACATTAAATCAAGTGATGGAAAACTTGGAGATTAGCTTCTCAATTTCCTATATCCAATGAAAATGTGTATAATTACCATGTTTTATTTTATTCCAATGATTTGGACTCATGGTACATCAATATCCTAGAGACACATAGGATAAAGTGCATTTGAAAGATTAATATTACCATATTATGAATAATGGAGACTCACAAATAAATATTTTTGAATAAAGGTCATTATTGAGAGGATAATTGAAAAAATGCTTCTTTGGAGCATCTAGACTGAAAAAAGATGGGGTTGAAGAGTCATATTAATATATATTAAGAAACTATTCTAGGATAATAATATTATTAGTCACATTCTAAATCATATGAATGGAAATTCATCTAGCTAGCCACAAGGCCCCATCACATAGCTGGTGGGTGTGGGTAGAATATTATCACCTATATGTGGCCCACAGTTGGATGTTGGAAGCCTACTAGAAAGTATGTGTGATCTAATCATGCCTACATCTCCTAGAAATCCATTATATAGCTGGTGTAACTTCTATACATACAGATATTTTTTAATATATAATTCTAGCAGATATCCTCCATTATATAATTAATGTCCCACTTCTAGGACAAACTACCGAAAAAAATACTACTAACATAAATAAAATATAGAAAAAATGAAAAAAAAACATCTCTTAGTCCTAGTTACACAATTATGCAAACATTACCATCATAACTTGTATATGTTTAATAATCAATGAAAGCTCATAATGATAAAATGATCTTATATCAAGTATATTAGTCTTATAAAATCTATTTTTCTGGGAATTTTCTTCCTATAAATCTGGTTATTTTCCGTCCATTTAAATTGGATGTGATTTTTGACATAGATTTGAAATCATTATATATATCTCATTTAAATTTCAAACGAGGGTAAATTAAATTTTATATCATAAGTGAACCTTGGATAATTTATTAGTGAAATGAATTATATGATCATAAAATTTAAATACAATCCATTTTTTTGTTGTGGATTCTTATTCATAATGGATATTTTTGTCATAGGGTCTGGGAGTAAAATGACATTAATGATTCTCTTTTTGTTTAAGAGTTTTTTTGTGTCCTTCTATAAGAGTTTCCTAGTCTTCAATTGAATTATGATTTTTTTGGTATCAAATATCATGAAACACCTATTTCTATGAAATGTTATTTAATTTCCTTGATTGACTTATGGTAGTTGAATATAATGACTCCATGAGAATATGGATAAGGTATTCAATTGATTGTGTGTTCCACTATTGTGTATATGTTTTCTTTTATTAAGAATAAATTTGCATAAATGAAACACTATTAATTACTAAGAATATAACAATATTGAAATTTCTAATAAGTATTTTAACACACTTATTAAGGATGTTTTTCATTATTTTTATTGACCATATATGTTTTCAAAGGATAACTATTATTATTGATAATATCCATTATCTTCCAGAAGAAAATACAAAGCTAAATCTACCTTCCCTAGAATCTATTGACACTATGAATATTTATTGATTATATTTTTATATAATAAATCGAAAAATATCATCATGGAATAAATGAGTGGTCCAATCAATATTACCTTGATCAATATTAACTGTTATTTATAGAGGATGTTATTTAATATCCCAAGGGAAAGGAAGACCATCAAGTTCACCTAATATTTATTTTGGTGTCCTTGGGGAAGGATATACCTTATGATATATTTAGAAATATTGAATTATTTTAATATAATACCTCATTTTGGGAAACAATATGACAATAAAGGGTGTATCCATTGATCCTTTTATGATAAAAATAATTAAACCCTCTCACATTCCAACCACTATGATAGATATCATTACATGTCATTAATTGATTGGATATTATTAACAATTTTTGATGAAATTATCATTATTTATAATTCACTAACTATATTTCCATGTATTTCTGTCATGTTATTATAAAATACTAAAATTCGATAAAATGTCAAACATATGGACATAATATTGTTTTTTAAACATGTATTCATGTTACCCTATAGTGGATAAGGGTTTTTTGTATTTAGTAATGCAACAAAAAAGGTATTATCATGGTTTAAAATATAAAGATACACGGTAACACCCTATAACTTTCGTCAAATAATGTTATATATATGGAATTTCTTACCCCATGACATGGATCAATTATGTGTAAAATACACATTAAACATATGGATGTACAATCATAAAATGTAATAGTGTCAGACATGTAATAATCATAAAATTTTAAATTATATATTCTCATTAAAAGATTTGAATATGATATATAAATGATTGTTTCAAATGATTAAATATTATTAGTAATCAATATAATTCTACCATGGGATGGAAAACAATATGTGGGATCCTTCAAGTTGAAATTCTCATTCTTTCTTATCTGTGATGAGGATCACAATTGATCTAAAATTTCTATTATTTTAAATGATGGTACAATAAATATTGATGAAAGAGACAAATATAATATTTCTCAAATGATAGTTTAACCATCTATACAAGTAAATATTAATGTTGAACATAAAGAGGCTGTTGGTAAGGATAAGAAGATGGGAAAAGTCACTATGTTTAACCATGGATATGATTTAATGTTAAATATTATGATTAGAGAAGGTGTACCTATTTTACTAGAATAAATCTATTTTTTAGTTGAAGAACATTACACATCATTCCTTATTAAACTAAGTATGAATATGTATATAGAACTTATGGATAATTTATGTTGGGATAAAATGATGGAATATATTACAGAGTATGTATCTATGTTCATGTTATTCCAACAAATTAAAGTTAAATTACAAAATTAAAATGTCAATTTATAACCATTAGACTTGCATGTATGGAAATGGGAACAAATATTAGTTTGTATTATCATAGGATAACTCAAAACATTTAAAAAAGGCAATGATATATGGTTTTAGTCGATCTCTTAATCATGTTCGTAGATTTCAAAGCTATGAGTGGAGATTTCAACTATCATAATCATTCTATGCTATAAATCGAGGAATAGGAAATGATTTATTGAGTTCCACATTTTAATGTATTATAATTAGATAATAGGTTCACCTCAATTTTCTAATTAATTATTAATAATTATCTAGATAATGAGTTATGTCTCAATAATTCCTATCATCCTTGGATAGATTCGAATTATGATAGAACCATCCCATCTCTGAGGAATATTTAGTGATTTTTTCTCTAGATTTAAAATGGGGTTCTGATCTATATTTTCCTCTTATATAATTTTCATGTACAAATTTCTTTTACTAAAGAATTCAGGTGAATGCTTATAATTTTTTTATAATTATGTGAAGAAAAATGATATATTGGGATTAATATAGGGAAAAAAGATGTTGGTAATTAAACAAGTAATGAATATATCAGATTCATTGTGTAGTTCATCATGGTATTGTTGAGTCAATAAAAGAGTTAAACTGAAAATTTTAGTTAAATTAGATAAAAAATTTGGAGAGAACATATGTCTCTGAAGTTCCCCATGTAAGAACGATATAACATTTCAAAAATAATGTGATGATGAACACACGACATATTACACATTATAGATTAATAGTTGTGTAGGGATTGTATCTTACATCTTAGCACTTCCACCAACAATATTTTATATTCTTAATGTGTTCCATAAATCATTTTTCTTGAATTTCATTCCTAACATTTTACATTATTTAAGTATGATTTTTTACTACCATAGAGTAATATTAAATAATAATAAGATCATGTATAACTATTTCTTCATAGGTATAATTTTCTACGGAACAAGAATAATCAGTTAGTTAAATTTCATTGGAGGAATTAGATATTTGTTGATTCTATATGGGAACATGAGGATATTATGAAGCCTAAGTATCCTTATTTATTTTCATCCATGTGATGGAATTTTGAAATAGAAATTATTTTTCATTGGTGATATAATTTAACTCCTAATTATTTTTTATGTGGTTTGTTGAAATAAAATATTCTATTTGATTGGTTTATTTATATGGAACATTTTCTCTAAATCTACCATGATAAATTAGTATATTTTAAACCTTGTCATTGGATAAGTAGGTATGAATAAGATTAAAAAGATTATAATGAGACATTTCATTCTTGTTACAATTAATAATTATATAATAATATATAGACTACTTAAAAAATATATATATAAATATAATATATGAGAAATTTTTGAGGTAGGATTTATACAATAGTTTTTTAACAGATTGTAATGTGTAGATAATTATTTTAAGGGAATACGTTTTTTTAAACTATTGTAATATGAACAATGTTCATTTATCAAAATTAATTATATAAATCCCATTAAATTAACGAGTTAAACAAATTATAGATTATATATTCACTAAAATATATTAACATTCATATATTGGTTTTAACTTAGCAAATCATTTGAATAAATTCAATTTTATATATAAAAAAACATTTTCCATAAATTAATTTCTTTATTGGGTTTAATAAATTTATATTATAATTAATTTTATTAAACTTATTGAAATTGTAAATTTAAAAATAGATTCACTATTTTTCACCATGTTGTTATAATTTGCTAATTAGGTACATTTTATTTTTAGTCATTATGAATAATAACCATGGTAATGTATTTTAATCTTAATAATCATAAAACAATTTAAAAATGGTTAATAATATATGGTAAACTAATAAAATCTATCAGATAGATTCCTTATACTAATATTATTATTTTTCATGTACAAAAGATATGTTTAAGGAGATAAATAATAAATATTCAACCTTATTTTTAATTCCGGAACACATGAATGCCTTTTATAAAAATAATTTATATTTTATTTATATTTTAAAAAATAATTGTTTTTCACCGTTTATTGTTATGGTTGGTGTGAGAAACTATCCTGGGTTGACATGTTAACTCACATGAGTTGGACCTCCAATCAATATAGAATAAATTCAATGTCTGAAAAATTATTTGTCCTCTATAATTAAAAGACATAAATGATAGACCCAAAAGTCGAATACATGATAACTCAATAATGAGATATAAAAAATGAATCCATAACAATATATAGAAAAAACAAAGATATCAAGGCAATACCAAAACCATGTATCCTTGTGGCCATTTTTCATGAACATCTCATGCCACTATGAAGTCAACAATAACAAAGAGAAATCAGTGAAATACATGACAATTTTCCATTTACCTGTTTCTTGTAAAACCAGTTCTGAAAACACACAAATGAAAAAGTAGGGTGTGATAACTAAAACCTATTATTATTTTAAGGGAAATCAATTATATTTCAATCACAAAGAAAATGTTATTTATGGATTTAGAAAAACATGATAATAAAATATTTCGAATACGAACTATTTTTTAAACATCATTCGATTTTATTTAATACTCAGTAAAAATAAGAATATGATAAGAACGATAATTATATATTATTGTAACAAAAAGTGTTACCCTTGTAAATTTATTATCATCATCATTTGAGAAATTTAATATAATATAGTACAATCTTATTTAAATTGAGTCACATGTTCTCTATGGCCTACTAGATTACATTGTTGTACATGTGAAGGATATCTAAGAAATACATATTTTGATTCTAACTGATATCGAGTTGTACCATAGTATAACTATAGATAACTAATTCTCATAATTGTTATAAACTCACTAGGTTGTATATGTTCACAATAGGACACACCCCAGTTTCACAATTTTCCATATTTATCAAATGAATTAAGTAATCCCGCTAAAAAGATATAAATAATTTTCTCATCAAGGAATCACTACCCCATATGATCCAATTCCATTTTCACATTCTTATACATATTTTTTAATTTCATCACACAAATTATGTGAATAAATATATTTTTAAAGAATCCCCACATAAGAGACCCCACTTCATGACACTCAAAATGCATTTTATTAAAAAAAAACTAATCATTTATATCATTTACATTAATTTCAAAAAACAAATAATGATTATTTAAAAAACATAATTAATTTTTAGGTTAACAAAATTATATAGATACATGTACCTCAATAGAGATTAATAATCACCTGGAATAGGATTCTATAATGTATATTTGAAGGATAAAATTATCTAGAAGTGTCCCTTGAATAAAAATATTTTAACAAAAATCCAAATAAAATGATATAGAATGATTCAAAAGTTACCACAAAAGAAGAAAAAATTTGAAAAGTAATACCATCAAGATGTCTAGAATAAAAATTCCTAAGTAAAGGTAACACATCAATCCATCAAGAATAAAGGTTTGGAGGAAAAAATTGACTAATATATATCCTAAAAATGATTTTTGTTAAATTAGTGAAAATTTAATTGTTTTAAAAATTATATTTTGATTAAAAGAAATATAGTAAGGATATTTCCCATCCCCTAAACACCCTCAACATTGGTACCAACTAGCCATCGGCATCCACCACTAGGCATATGGCACCGTGTTGAATATATAGGTTACTAGATGTGCCATTATATGGATATATGGATAGATAGAATGTATTTTATACTATACACTCTATTGAATAGTTAGTGGAGTTTAAATATGAACTCTCTACTATCAACCTTTCATAGTCATTCCAATACCCCTCCCCAGCTTCATAATGTACCTCCCCAAGCTATTCAAGTTACCTTGTTATGTCCAAACCCATATAAGCTGCTCATCCATCTCCCAGTCTCTCAAATAAGAACCCAAACCACATTAACCACCCCAAAAAGTCTTTAAAATCCATTAAAAACAAATATTAAATATATATAACCACTGATCATTGTGATAAAAAATAATCAGAAAAGAAATCCAGAGATCATACTTGAATATCGGGGTATGGATGTCAAAATTTCCCCCAACATAAAATATTTTTTACACTAGATGTTTCATAGGATTATGGAATCCCAAAAATATAAGGCTAATTATTCCTAATCAATTATTCCCACTATAAAATCTTATGGCTCTCCAATCCATAGTCCCATAATACATAAACCAATGTATCATTTTTACAATAAATTCCATTATCCGGGGGATCCACAATCTATACCAGTTGTTCAACCACTATGGTTTTTGAATCATGTTCAACGAAATTACAATAAATCACATGGTAAGGATCCATTAAGTAACTCTTATATAGGATTATATGAAAAAAATTCATGAATCAATGTCATGTGATATAACTAGTCCAATCAGTATTCTACAATTCCAATATTTTCAATGATATCAAAATTGATAAAAAACTCAATGCGAACTTTCTCAATATAACCAGATGATGATGTCCCATATGTGTTGAAGCATTGAGAATGACATGATCATTGAACAACACTATAATGGACGATGAAGATGTTACACAGAGTATTTCTCAAAACTATGTGATATCACTACCATCTTTTATATTAATAGTACCTCCTCTATCATCTATTGGACAATTCATGGAGAAACAACAGACCAATCTCCTCAATCATCCTAGCATAACTGATAATGCATGAATTAAAATATGAAATTTTAAAATATGTATTTTTAATTTAAATATTATAAGTATTATTATAGTAATATTCAACCTTAGGTACATTATTTCCATACAAACCAACAAAATCTATCTTTTTTTCTTAAAGCATATACTCAAGAATCTAAATACCTCACACACACATCCCCTAAATATGTGGATGTAATGTCATAATTAACTACAATTTCATATATATCACTTCTTGCAATCATTTTAAAAACATGGATTCAACCAATTAGTAAAGATTAGAAATAATCACAAAGGAAATCTACAAATAATCATAATCTATTAGATGTTCACATTCATGATATCATCAATATTCATTGTATCCTTCATATGAATAAAATTATATAGTTTCATAATTCATGAAATGATCAACCAAATAACATTATTCACACTAAGATTTAGTGGATAATAAATGATTATTTCCATGGATATATCATAACATTTACATCCCAAAATGGGTAATGATTATAAAAAAATCGAATTCCATTTCTGGGATGCATTAAATTTTTAACATCAAATGAATTATGAAAAAAAATATTAAATTTATAGACTCATCCATTTCAAATGATAACAACATTTTAGATCATGATATGTCTTCTTAGTTCTAGTGTGTATGAACCAATAATATTTTTGTCAAATATCCATCAAATATTTATTTAGATATACCATAATTAGTAACATAATTCAAAAACATTGAAAATTAATGAGAGACAATGAAGAAACACCTATGGTATCCCTATCATAAAATATTTTATCATAGTACTAGTAATAAGTGTATTGAACCTATTCCATAAAAATGTGAGTATCAAATAGTGGATTGAACATCACTAAAGCTAAGAAATCATGCACATTATCATATTCTTTTAAAAAGATCATATTAGTGGAATAACATGTTAGTGATAAATCATCCAATAATTAAATTAGTAATTTGGGTTATAACTTCTTATATAATTAATTAGTGACCATGTTCTATTTTTTAAGAGTCCAGAAAATTTTAAAAAATTTTTTTGAATATTTTTTACTAGAAACCTCTCTTTAATGTTTAGATCCCTTAAGATAAATATAAATTTCCAACTCTTATGATATAAATATACCATTAATCAATAACAAATTATATTGGATTAACATGTACAGAGAGTATTAATCCTGGATAGAAACTACATGTTATCACTATGATTGTTCATCTAATGAGACAATAATTATTGAGAACCATAGGTTCCCATTGTAGTTCGTCACATCCAGACACACCCAAAACCTGGAGTTGAGGGATCATATAAAAAATCATTGTTTGAACATTGTAACAAAAGAATTATAACATGAGGAAATTTTAATCACACCTTAATCACATCAAATTATTATTTCAATTTAGCATTATTCTCAAAAATAACAACCATACATGTTAATTATGTAATTATATATGCATTCTTGGAGAAATCATGTTGAACTACTTGTAATAACCCTCGAACCCCAATTAGATATAAACCTCAATCATATTTTTCAATTATTTCCATGAAATTAACTAAAAAATATTTTCAAGATCCACATAGATTCCTCTATTATATATAACATGGCATATAAACATCACTTATTAAAGCAAAAATTCACATTTTGAAATATTATTGTATAAGACATGTTACTTGATGATTTAGATGATGATATAAGAATGATATATATTCTCCTCTGAAAAATTTAAGTACACCAAATAATCAACTAATAAGAGAACGAATGTGTAACAAACAATGATATTATATTTACTTGTACTGAAATTAATAAGCAATATTTGATAACCCCTTTACAAATAATGAATTGTCTATATAAATCGTGATATAGTAAAAATTTATGACATAGATGGTAAATGAATAAGAATGAATAGTAAAAAACACATTATTAAAATAATTATAAAGGTCTTAAATAAGGAAAATTAATCAATTAATTTATAAAAAATAATTTATCAATGTTCTGTAGTTTTATTTCATTCTTCAAAAATATGTTTTTTTTTCAAAATTGTTTTTTATCAAATATTTTATTTCAAAAAATTGAAATAAATTTATATAAATAATATAAATAATATTTTATGAAATTATTTTATTTTTTTATATCATCATTATAATATTACCCTTGGGTGAAGTTTTATGATTTTTGTGAAATAATATTTTTCATTTGAATTGTGAAAAATATATATTTCTATAAAAACTCTCATTGCGTTTCATGTAAAATAAAAATTATTTTTTAAATTTAATATTAATGAAACATAATAATCCTACAATTAGGAATAAATTAATTATTTACCTCACAACAATCATTATAGATGATTTGGAAGAATTTTATTCGGTGTGAAACATAGTTTTAGAAGTATTTTTTTATCTTTGCGATATGGTTTTAGGTGAATAAATAATATTAACTTATATTGATTAATTAATTTTACAAAATAAATTGATTATATATCAAATCATAATTTTTATCATTCATTTTATAGGTTTTTATGGAAATAAATGTATGTAGATAACGTTTTAAATATGATAAATCATTTTTCAAAAATGGGATGTCCTTTCAAGTTGAGCGATTATTAAAAATTAAATTCTTCACATATAATAATTAAAATTTGAAAATTTGATACCCTATTTTCATTAATAATAATTAAAAAAATTATATTCTGATCACAATTTGTTTTCCTAGTGAAGAGTAATAGTACTTAAATTATTATACCATGGTTAAGGTTAAAACAAGTTTAACATGGGATTAACCAATAGAAAAGGGTATAATTTCCACCCAAACCAATAAAAGTATTTTTTATTAGAGTTTTTTACATTATATTTACTTAATTTTCAATACTATGATATTTTTAGAAAGATTCTAATAAATGTGGCCATATATATTTGTAATTTCTTTTGAAGTTCATTGTGGGTGAATCCCCTTACTTATATGATGTTACATATTCTTATCCCACATTTCGCACCATTTGAGGCATATAACTAAGTATGTACCATGAAAAACCTTTATAGACTCAAACCATTCAACCTAAATCATCCGGTATTCACTTATGACCAACCATTCAAGGATTATGGGGTTGGCCAAAGGAGGTCATTAAAATAAGGGTTATGGATCATAACTAACATAATTCAATATTATATCATCCTCTCATAAATAAAATGATATTATATAAATAAATTATTATAGTATACTTAATATACATAGACTTTATTATAACTATTTATCCACTATTTAACATGTCCTCTTAATCAAATATGATATTAACTTATTTCTTGTTCGTATGTGTATACTACCTCCACCACGTAACGATGTCATTCATATCACACCACCATCTTTAATGGTTGGTTATTATAATATATTTAATTTATATATATGTTATTATTGGTATAATATGTTTTAAGGGTGATTTAATATTTATCTTTTTTCATTCTATCTAGTTAGAAATTGAAGCATCACTCATTTGTATATAAGTAATACCATATCAACATAGTAATTATGTTAATATTTCATTTACAATGAATATTAATTTTTTAAATATGTATTCTATGATTGTGTATGATATTTATATATATTTTTATAGTTATATATTTAAATTAACCTTGTTCAACATGAAAGAAACATAATTTCAAAACCAATACATACATTAAAAATATAGCAATTAACACTCTGAAATGATTATGATAATGAAAAATTGTTAATTAACATATGTTTATATGTTATTAGTAAATCATATATTGTATTATAGGTATTATTATATATATTTTATAGGTTTTTTAAAAATATATTTATTAGATAGGATATTATATCACTTATGATGTATAGTGATTCTTTGGTGAGGGTTTTATGTAACAATATCATATTTACCGCGTGAGTAAATTCATAATGTTTATTATGATAAAAAATACATAATATATCTCTACCAAATTTTATGTATTCTATATAAAAATTATTATTTCATAATATTAAACTTTTTAACATTCATTGTAACCTATTTCTGTACTCATGGTACCTAATTGTGTGGGAAAACTAATCAGGATTTCTTCTTTTGTCGTGAGTATTTTCCTCTATGTACATATTTTAAAAAAAATTATAAAAAATTAATATCATGATTTTTTTATTATGTTTAATTTTAACTATAAATTAATATCTTTTCTTTTTTTAAAATTACCTGACATGTCATTTCCAACCATGTTATTTTTTATGAAAAATGTTAAAATAATTTATTTATCATACCCCACATGAATAGTTTTCACCATCCTGATAAATAATATTTTCATTGGGGATGAATTCATATATATGAATGTTTCATTAAAAAAATTACAAATATATTATAATTTATCATATTTTTAATAGTCCATTTATAAATTAAATTGTATTTTCCTAAAGAAATGTCATATTAACATTTGAAATATATATTCATATATTATAATAGAAATTGATGTTTCTAATAATTTACTAGGGATATGACCGAATTATACAATCCTTATTCAATATATATAAGGTTTGTGGTGATTATTATTAACTTTTTATGAACAAAATAATTGTTTTTCATGTTTTGATATGATGTTATTATGAATGTTAAGTGTTTTTATAGTACACATAAGTATGAATTTAATTTCGTGATGGGTGGGACAATAATTAAATATATTTATAATGATGTATGTAATGTAGTATATACCCGGAGGTAATAATGACTCAAATTTTTAGTGAACCTATTTATGTAATTTAATTTATAAAATAAGATAGTCTTGGGTGTGAACTTTGAGTATACATATGATGGAATGGGGATTGAACCTTGTATATATTTTATGTCTTGGAAGTAAATCATGAACAATGATATTATTTGATATGTTTATGTATTTGCCAAAACATTTTTCCTCAATATTAATATACATTATCATGTACCATGATTCATAATTAATGAATACACAATATTATTTGATATTAATTATAATTGTTTATTGACAAATTTTTTTTTGTGATTCATGACAATGAAGAATGAATTGAATGTTATGAAATTATAATGTAATGATCACATTCTCATACCCTTATGGTTATATTATGGTCACTTATGGTCATTGATTGATATCTCTTATGATATAATTTTGATGTCACTGATGTTCACCGTTTATTATGTTTCCCTTCCTTGGGTTAGGAAGAATCATTTTATGTATGTTATGTCTAATAATGTTGCAAGTTGGGATGAATATAATGGGAGATGGTGTAGATCACTAAGCTACCATTTTTTATTTATGTATATTTCCAAATACAATAAAAAAATATAGTTCTTTCATGGATAATGTTGATATTTATGTTATATTTCAACAAAAAAGATTTTTTATCTATGTAAGTAAATAATAGGTTTATTTAAATAGTATTAGAGAAAGGTTTAGTTAGTTTTAGAAACCAGGATAATGAATATTTAGTGAGAAACCTGGAGATAAGAATGAGTATTTGAGAATATTTAATGTTATTTAAAAGGAAGTGTGATTTAACAATGATAATACATCTATGTATAGATAGTAAAAGTGGAACACGTTTGTAAATATATTCATATAGTGGTAATAATAACCAAAAATTTGGTCAAATATCTTGATGAGTATTTTTATTCAAGGTTAATGGCCCATTACCCTATTCTATGAAATCCCTATGGGTTATTATGTATTTAAATCACATTTTTTCTATGAAATAATTTTTAAGGATAATGATTATGGATAAACTCAGTTAAACCATAGTGTCATAGATTGAAATCAATATATCAAGATATATACATCTTATGAAGTGTGTTTTTATGTTCGACCAATCTAATTAACGATTCATGATGGTCATGATAACTATATATGATTTTAAATCATATTTATGATGGAATTGTACATTTCAGTAGGTTACATGTTTAATAAAAAATTGAAATACATTATTTGACTATAGTTATATGAATTCCTGTATATTATAAAATTTATCAAGGAATGCTAATTTATATATTCAACAATTAAATGTAATAATAAATATAAAAACTCTAATTAATATGGTCTTCATGTCTAAAATTTATCATTTAACCATATTTTTTTATGGTAATGTGATTATATATTTTTTAAAATTATTCATATAGTTTTATATTATGTGATTGTTGGAATGGATTAGGTTTTGTTATGTAATGTCTATATTAATTAGAATATAAGGGAAAAAATATTTGATATTACAATCCAAACACTGATTATATATTAGTTCAGGGATGATTTTTTACAAAAATTATAAATTACATCTAATTCTTGGGACTTGATTCCCATTAAAAAGGGTTATTTATCTTAGATAGTATGGGAAAAATAAATATAAAACATTTATTATTATAAAAGATATGGTTTATATCATTCAAAAAGAGTTAACTTATCTTATTCAAATCATTGTGTTTATGTTTTCAATAAAACACATACTATATGATATATATATTAATTAAACATTAAATTATATCCCTGATTATGTTATAGAAATTACAGAAACCACACTTCAAGATTTTTTAAGGGATTCATACAACTAAGTGTGTCACAATGGGTTTCACCTAATATTTTTGGAATCAATAAATATTGGTCAATGTGACTATAAATTTATAATAAATAACACAACAGAATCCGGATAATCAATTAATAGAATTTTCTATATATTGAGGAATTTTTTATCAATTAATTGGAGCATTTTTTTAATTTGTATATTTGATCAAGATACAATGAATTTTGATTTTAAAGTTACGACATTCCCACAATACTTTTTTTCAAGGAATGTAAACTATAAATATATTTTCATATCATTTGGAATACTAATTCTATCTCAATCATTATGGATTTATTGAAGAGAGCTTTTAGATAATACCTTGATTATTTATTTTAGTCATTATAAAAGATATAATTTTATATATCACAATAATTGGAGAGAATTAAGATTATTTTAAGATTGTAATAAAGAACCCAATGTTTAATTATATGTAGAAAAATTTTACCATTTGTTAATATTGTTTATTAGAAGTTTCATTTCTAGTCATATAATTTAATGGGATGATATATATCAGTGGAACCATGAAAGATGGATCTGGTTGAACATTGGTCCAAACCAACCATTGTGACTAATATCCACAGTTATTCTTGATTGGTAAGTTATTATTGTAACTTTATTAATATTATATAATGACTATCAAATTAACTCCCAACAGAAACTCATAATCGAGTTATGATCATTTGGACTGATGAATGTGATGAAAATTTTATTGAACTGAAGTGATGGTTAGTTAGTTCACAATTTCAAACACTATACTATAACAGAGAATGGTTTTTTATTTTTAGTGATGTATCAAATTAATCTAAAACTTTTTTTATTTTGAATAATGATATTGTGGTATCTTATTCCATATTAAAATTGATAGATCATGTGTAAAATAACTTAACTTTTGATTTGGGATTATCTAGTGTAATATTTCCCTTAATGATCTTTAAGAACTATATTTTGGCTATAGGTTTCCAATATATACTGATAATAAAATCATATGATATATTTTCAACTTCAATGAGATGATTGTGAACCAAATATGACTGTTGTAGTTAATTGGAAATTAACTCTTCTAAGTACATTAATATCCTATGAAATTAGACTAGGTGAATACTAACTAGTTGAATGATGATTTGAGTCAAAATAATAAGTCTATATTTTCATGGATAATTATTATAAATGACCAAATTGTTATGGATTTTAAAAGAATGGTCCTTTAATTATTTATTTATATTTATAAATATTATCTTTCTCAATTGGGTGTTCAAGAATCTATCCATGTAAATGTACAAGATACACATATATATGATGTGAAGCTATAAAAGAGGGTTAGAATAGTTCCAAAATTAAACATTGATTATGATTAAATGATAAGGTTAAATAAACATCTATGTGTACCATTATTACATGATTTCATGATGGAACTACAAGAATAATATAGTATCTCATCATTATATATTCATCTTTAAAGTAAAAAATTTATGGTGATTTAATATTGTGCTTATTTCAAGCAAAAATGGTGTGATTTATTATGGAGTACTAATTTGATTGATTGACATATCATCATGTTACAGTTGAGAGAAATAATTTTATTGAGATATTAAAACTAGTACCCATACCATATTATAAATGATGAAACAACAATATGTATTTCATCATCAGACAACTAAAAAATTCGAAAGGATATAATGTTTTTTCGGTTGTAGTGGATGGCCACATATTGATATCATAATTAATTAATAATAGAGTATATTTCACTACATATAATTCCACTAGGATAGACACTAAAAAAGTTTCAAGGTTTCAAGGAGCACCACATTCTATTTTATCTGATTGAGATATGAGGTTTATAATGATGGTCTACCAATGACTCCGTCAAATTCTATATATGGGACTATGTTTTTGTACTTCTTATAATCCTAAAATAAATGTTCCATCCTAAAAACCCATTCAAACACTAATAGATAATTTGAGATCATCTTTTCTAGATTTGAAATTTTTTTAGTGTCAACACATTCCTATAAATTTTTATTTCTTTCATAAATATATTTTTCATTACCATTATGAATGATTATTATAATGAAATCTTCAGAAATTAGTGTAAAATTATTATACACAACGATTAAATTGGAGAAATAATGTTATATGGACTAAATTTAGTATATAAAATGATGTATAAGTTATGAACCATTCAGTAGTGCATCAAAGAATCTTAGAGTCGACAAAATTGTTATAATGACAATAATTGATGTGGTCTGGAAGGATAATATTATACGAATAAAATGAAATGAATTTCCAAATAGATGAAGATTATGACACAATAAAATAATGGAAATATAATCCCTAGGTATTTTTTAGTCAATTATTATTCATTTTATTATTATTGTTTTCGAAACTACAACTAAACAACTTGCAAGAAGACATCTTCTTCCATATATCACTCATGTGAAATTGAATTCATAATCCTTTATATAATATAGACATATAGGTTATTCCAATATTTAGTGGTAAATCATATGATGAAAAACTAGTTGGATTCTTGTATGATAGAGATAATGCTTTCTGGAAAAGGATAAGTCTATTAGTAAATGTTTTTTAGATGAATCAAAAAATTTATAAAGCTACTTGGGAACATGAGGATGTGATAAAGTAGATATATGCCCATTTTTTCACAATAATGATAAAATTTTAAGGGAAGAAATAATTTTAATGGGTGTATGATGTAACAAACTATCATTTGTATGTATTTTCATTGAAATAAACATATAGTATTTGATATATTTCCTTACACATAACCATAATACCATTTAAATAGTGATAGTGTAAACCCTTATAACATATCCACAAATTTATTTGTAATGATATTAATAAACACAATAGTAAAATCATTTCTATAGGGTTTAAAAATTAAATATTTATTCATTATTTAATAATAAATAAGTACACAATGTTCAGTAATGTCATTCTAATATTTAAAAATATCATTTCCTCAAAAGTGGATTCATCAAATTTTCTGCATGACAAAATTAAAAGAAAAATATACTAGTTTTTTTAAATGAGAAATTTAATATAATTATTGAATTCAACGTGTCAATATTATCTTATAATTAATTTTAATGAATACCCAAAAGAAATATTCTTCAATGAGAGTTGAAAAATTCCCATCTAAAAAATATCAATATTTTCATTTAATCATCACATTATGTTTTTGATTTGATATTAATGTATAATAATTCAACATAAATTTTAACTTATCAAAATAATTTCAAAATAACCATAATTATACTTCATTTATTAATATGTTTATTTTGAGCATGAACAATACATTATCCAATATAATCTATTTATGACCAAAATGGGGTTTTAACATAGCAATTAGAATTAATCTCTATTGATAATTGTATTTATTTAAAGATATATATTATATATCCAAAAATATGTTTCGAATTTTATTTTATGGGTTTTAACGGAATTTATTGTTAGTAAATTATATTTTGTGCTTAGAGATTCAATTTTCAAAAATGGGATTTAATTACAGGTTTTGAAATTAATAAAAATAATAATTTTCCACTAATTAAAATTTAATATTTTAAAACCAATTCCATATTAGGAATCAAAATAATTAATTTCACATGATACGGTCATCGTAATTTTTTGGTCATAGTGATTAGGTTATGGTTTAAATGGATTTATCAGGGTTTTAAAGTAGTGAGAAGAGTATGATTTCCATAAGAACCTATCAAATAATTTTTGAATATATATATTTATATGTTATATTATCATTCCATTTAACTTTTCACCATTTTGATCCATTTTCCCTTGATATTGACCACATATAATTTAATTCATTTATGAATATTTATATATATCCCTCCCCTTCCTTATATAAGGAAACATGTTCACCTTCATTATTCACACCATTTGAGACATATTAAATAGAGAATACCTATTATAAAACCTTCCAATAATCATTCATTTCATCATATATTTTCTTGTACTCTACTGTGACTAATACTAAATGGTTTAATGAGTAAGCCAAATGAGGTATCTCGAAGAAGAGGTATTGATGTTAATCAATCCTTATAAACTTAATATCTTATTATAATTCATATAAAAAGGATTTATCAACAAAAATTACTAATATAGTTTAAAAAAAATAACGTGAAATTAATATATTTATTTAGTGACCTTTTATAACATCTTCTATTTCAATTGTGGGATGAATGTTTCTTTAATGTGAAAGTGTGCACTACCACCTACATATAGAAATGGGATTCATTTTTCACCACCCTTATTCATGGTCTGTTATTATGATAGACAATATATATATATAATATCTATTATTACAATTCTTATTTACGTTTTAATTAATATTTACCTTTATTTTATAACTTTCATTGGAATTTTCTAACATCACCCATGTATATGTACAACCTATCATCTCCACATGGTGACATAATTAATTTATAATCACCACATTATATGAGGGGTCATATATATATATAATTAATATATAAGATATTAATAACATGATTTGTATTCTAGAGTTGAATAATCCATGACCAAATTGTATTGACCATAACATCCAAACCAAAATAGATATAGAAAATAATATAGGAAACAACCTAAATGATGATGATAATGAAAGGTTGTTAATGAAAGGGTGATAAGATGACGAATGTAATAAATATATATATATATATATATTATTGGTATAATTATATAGTAGATATATAATTATATAAAATTTAAAATTATTATATAGAATTTTATAATAATAATGAATCAATATGTATTTATAGTAATTGTTTTATGTAAAAATTACAATTTAAATAGAATTTTTTCTGACTAAATTTGCTCTTGATGAAAATATAAGATGAATATATCCCAAAACATTGATATTTTATTATACCATAGTTATTTCTGGAATTTGTTTATTTTTTTTCCCTTTTAACTACTCAATAAAATGAAATATTTCTTTTAAATAATCTCGATCATGTTTTCCCTTCAGTCAAGAATATTTTCCTCCATATCCATTATTTCTTTAAGAAATCAAAATTTTATATTCATTTATAAAATTATTAGTAAAATTATTTTTTATCTCTATTTTAATAACATTATGTAGTTTTAATATGAATATTCTTATCACATTCTAAATTTGCTACATTTTCTTTATTTTCAAAATTGTGAAAGGAATAATTTTTTAACATACACCATGTGAATTTTATTCCATATTTAAATTATCTATATTTCCCATGATGTATAATTTATGTGTCCCATTGCTTATTCTGGAATATATATTTTTTCATAATATTTACAACGTTTATAAACATTAAATAGGTAATATATAAAGGAAATGTTATTTTCCAAAATAAATTTTTAGTAATATTTTAATGGTATTTTCTTCTATAACAATATCCTCTGATGTTCATAATGTATTATTGGGGATATAATCCATTTTCGTCATTATTATTGATTAGATGGATAGTTTATGATTATTATAATGACATATTTATGAAACAATTGCCCTTTTAATCAGAAAATCATTGATTTTATGATGAATTTTTTATGGTATTTTTTTAACAAATATGTATGTTTTTAATTATTTAACATGTGTACTATTAATTATATATAATTCTAATGAATATTTTAAATAAGGAAATTTCATGAGATAATAAATAATATATTGGGCAGTGACCCTAATTTAGAAATGTAATATTTCCAACAAGATAATCATAGGAGTGAACCATGAAATAAGAAATGATAAAATGTAGAGTGGACCCCATGAAATATGATCGTCATTAAAGTGGTCCTTGACGATGGAAATGATTTTCAATGATCATATGTTTACCAAAAATATTATTTCATATTAATAGGATATGTTCTCTAGTACAATGGTAGATTATTGACAACTTTTTACTCTTTTTTATTTTTTCTTATGTTGTTTATTAATAAATCATTATTTCATGTTTCATGATTAAGATTTACGAATTTAGGTGTTTGATATTTTGATGTAAAAGTCATGTTATATTACCTATATGCTTATATTTTTTTCAGTTATGATCATTGATTGAAATAATTTATTTTTACCCATTATAATTATATATGATTAGCCTTTATTATTTTTCCCTTCCCCAGATTATAGAGAATGGTTTTAAGTATTTTATATTAATGAATGATGTTTGTTATAATGAACATAATGGAAATTAATATATATCATTTATATACAGATTATTTAGTCATTATTGGTTCAAAATTTACAAATCCTTGGTGTTTATTATGTGGATTGTATTGTTATGTAATTGTTTTTTATACTAATAATTTGTATTATTTATGTATAAAATTAAAATTCTGTATAAAAATAATCCAATAACCAAGAAATGATCTATCCCATTAACACAATAAATACCGAAAGCATATTATTGAAACCAAACGGGTTAACAAGGATATCAAAATACACATACTAGATCATAAAATATATATTATGGATATCTCCTTATTGCAATCTAAACTAATATTTCCATTTCTATAAGTAAATTTTAGAAAAACATAGAGATCCTCTAAGTTGATCAATGATATCTAATTTCCTTAATAATGGGTATATGTTGTTAATAGTGACTTGATTATGTTTCAGTAATCAATATAATATATTATGAATCAATTTTATTTCTCTAAAAAGGGTAATGGTGAATCCCAAGGTGACAAAAATGGATGCATAAATCCTTTGGCATCAAGGTCTGTAAGTTGGACATTATTCTATTTTAACTACTAATTTTCTATATGATATTATGGAATATAAATTTCAATCAAATATGGAAGTAGATAAATAGTGAATATAACCTCCCTTTTGGTTGGTAACCCATAGGAATCATTAGGAATGTCCTCGGGGTATGAAATAACCACTAAAATATGTGGACCACTCATACATTGATCAAATACATTATAACAAATTTATTGCAAAAGGAATATCATGGACCACACTACCCATTCTAGAATGCCACACACCTTAAGAGATATGTGATACATGATCAAAAGATATAAAATAATATTAGCAATGGTAAATGACAATTAATTCCATAAAGATTTTCATTATTCCATTGCAATAATAATGTTGAATATCTAAAGATCAAAAAATGAAGTCTCCTTTATCATTGAAGTATGTAATCGTCACATGACATGTGGGACATTTAAAACTATATACCAACATCTATCCAAAATGTGTGGAATGATCAAACATGAATGGAATAATATTATAATATAATAACACCACTTATATAAATATAAGGGATAAAAAATAATTATTTTCACTTGTATAAAACTTATTTATAACCATAGAGGAAGATATAATAATTGCACATATAATTATGGTGAACGTGATTCAAATTTCACCATTGAATAATCTATTTAATAAGTATTTTTTTGTTGTATATCCCCAAATCATTTTCCACTAACTATGTATCTCAATTTTTTGGATAATGATATCTATAACCATTTACTCCATGAGAATGGCCTTTATATCCCATCATAAGAGTGTATCTAACCCGACTACCTAATAAATTTATTTCACAAAAAATCTTTAGAAGATATGATTTCACCAAATAAAGACATATGCTAAGTAATTTATTAATTTTTGAATTTTTACACCTTGGTCATCACCACTGATATAGAAATACCTAAGGATTTCTTCTGGAATCCCAAAAAAAAGATCCTGATGAAAATTTGTAATAGATAACATTTATTTTTAATCTATATGATAATACACAAACACCTCATATTGCAATCAGCATTCCACCAAACCCAATTTTATTAGATATTTTTCACTAATCCATAACAATATTTTCAATTACCTCATCAAAATTAAGTTGGAATAAAAATCAACATCAATGTAATATCATTCCTAAAATCCAAAATCAAACCTTTGAGTTTTACGGTTTTCATTATAAAAATGATCTGGTGATAAGTTAGGTTACATTGTGAAATTTGTGGAATACACACTAAATAAATTCTCCACCTTCTCAAAGGTTATAAATTATTGAGTCATTCCCACCTATATCATTTTAAAATGAAACTATTAAACAAACAAACTCTTGAAAGAAGTGCATCACAGATATTCATGTAACATATCTTCTTGATTAGATTTCAACAACTTTAATAATTTTCCATAATGCATGAATGTTCAAAATTAAACCATATTAGACATGAGAGTTTTCTGAAATTATAATTTCTATTCAATTAATTTATGAAACTCTTTATATTCATGGGGTCCACTATATAATAATAAAATTGTAGGACTATTCTTATCAAATTAGTAATTTTGATCCACCACACCTCTCTAGTTTCTAAAACCAATAAATACCAATATTTTAATTGATCTGATAAATTATTCCATGAATTATTTATATACAAGATGATTTTCTAAAAAAAAAATTTATCATAGTATCCTCTTATTAATTTATAAAATATATTCTAGGAGAAATTTACTGTTAATGAAAAAATGAAACATCTAGTTAGCTCAAAAGAAAATTTATAAATCAAATGATGAGAAACCAAAATCTACACATTAATCATTAATCCAAACGAATTTAATGAATTTAAAAGTCCATTAAAGTGTTTAAATTTTTTACAAAATTTTTTGCTAATGAAAAGAAACCCCATATCTATCTTAGTATAATTACTTCAAAAATCAAGATCACGAATGATAAAAAACCATTATCCCTAATGGTAACTCAAGTTTAGACATGAATTTGAGCTATCCAGGCAACATTCTGCACTTATTACCTGATATTAGATGGTCTTAACTCATAACTAACATATAACCTAAACCAAACCTATTAAATTTCATCACAATTTATATTTCTTATTTGATATGATACAATTTCTTAATAAACCATATTAGCATGGGAAGACATGTCACCATAGTTTACAAGTTTCTTTGTTGAAATCAAACACATTTCTTGAATAACAAGTCCCATGTATACAAAAAAAATAGATGAAAAAATGGTTATAATCTGAATGAAATTATAACAGAAACAAGATATATAAATCATAACTCCATAATTGGATAAACATGAAATTAAATTAATCAGGAAAAGACTAAAACTATGACTTCATGTTACCATCCACCACCACAATCCAATGCTAATACAAAGTATACATCAACTATGATAAGAAAAAAAACTATATTCCACCTCTCATATTATATGTTTCTATCAAAACTAGTTCATGAATACAGAATGGAAAAAATTAATTTGTGATAAAAAATTTCCTAAATGATAAAACCATTTAATCAATACAATTTATTTCATAATGAAACCATCAATTCAATATTTAAAAATAAATCAATTTTATAAATTCATTTCAAATAAAAACAATATTTCAAAAATCCTATGTTTTCTATTAAATAATTTCACATTCAATTAGAAAAATTTAAAAATTATATTAATGAGAATATAAGGGTATAAATAAGGTTAATCACTGAAATACACTAACCAAAACATGTTATAAATAATGCATGAAATAATTCCATAAAATATAAAACCGTGAAATTCTTTTGTCAATACTATTTGAAAAATCACTAGGACGCATGAATGAACATTAAATGTGGAATACCATTATTGAAATTGATATCATGTTATTAAAATGTCTATCTATATCACATGTTTACCCATAGTGGTTTGACACTCTCAATTTTTCTTTTCCATAAAAATATTATTCCAAAATGTTCAATTTTGGTCAATGAATTTGAAAAAACTATTCACAATATTTATAAATCATTTTTATAGAAATAAATCACTTCCACAAATCTTGAAAATCAATATTTAGTTTTTTATTTTTTTTTCGAATTTCGTCAAAAATTTTGAATAAAAATTTTGAAAATGAAACCCCATTTAAATTCACCACTTCATGAAACTCAAGATACATTTCATAAAAAAACATCATTGCTATAAAATAAATCAATTTAGTTTACCATACCAATAATGTTTTTTAATATTATCACATAATTCAGGGATTATCACCACAATATAAATTCACTTACTAAATCATAATAAAACATTTCATAATTATATGATTTCCTCTCACTTTAGTTGTTAAATGGTAAAAATTATATTATATTCATAGAACCTCATGAGACACCTAGTATGGATAATAACTGACCAAATAAAATTATGTATACATTCCCTATTCCTTTTATATTTTGATATTCTCCATATACTATCCTATAATATGTTAATGTGTATAATAAAGGGTGTCTCTCATAGAAGAGTTAATCATCTTACCCAACCAATTTAATGTATATTTTTTATTATACGTCCTCTAAATATATTGTATTTATAATAAAAAATTAAATATAATATAATAAATATAATAATAATAATAATTATTATTATTATTATAGTAGATCTATATTCTACATGATCTCTATCGAATGGAATATGATATTTTCACCCGTGTATATGTATAGACTACCGCTTCAACAACGGGTTATGATAGAATTTCCATCACCATCTTCATTGATGGTTAATATAATGTATTAGTTGTTTATATATTATAGTTATGATATAATTATTATTTTTGAATAATAAAATATAATTTACATTTATTTTATTCTTTTCCATAAATAATTAAAATAATATACCAGGAGAAGTAAGACTATCATCTCCAAGAATACTATAGGTCATTTTCAATCTATAGCTTTTATATATGATTTTAAATATGTATATTAAGAATATATATTATATTTATATATTGATTAGAGATTTAGAGATTATTTTACCCTAATCAATGTGAAAGGACTATAGAATCTTAATCGAAACATACATGAAAAATGAAATAGTTATCACCCAAAATAGTGATTTAATTAACAAATTGATAGTTAGCGTGTGACAAGATGTTATAAATAAATATTTAATTGTTTTGTAACTCTAAATAGGTATGTTGTTGAATAATAATATATTTATATTATTATAGAGGTGTTTAGTGTTCTTGTGATGAATGTCGAATTTGAGGTATGAATTTTATGCTGCAATCTTATTTTTTTGGGATTTTTTATACTTAAAATAACACCAATAAAATTAAACGATATTTGAAATACATATAACATTTAATTTATTCTCCTATTTTAATTCTATAAATTAATATTTCACCTTTTTCTTTCTTCTATTTATGTATTTTAAATTATAAAATACTTTTTTATTAGAAGTATACTATTTGTTCCTTTTTTATCAGAAATATTTTTATACCATATATGTAATTTATCAAAATTATTTTTATAAATTATTTTTACTGTTCACTATTGAATAATTAAATTCTGTTTTATATAAATTTTTATTTCTATTAATTTTTCTAAAGGAATATGTTTTCTATTTTAAAAATGAGGTGATTTTAAATAATGTTATGATCAAAATCATTTTTTAAAATATACCACATAAAAAACAATTATACTATAAAGAATAATATATACATTGACTCATACTATTGAAGATTTAATTTTTATTTTAAAATATATTATTTCCTTATATTTTATATATTTATATATTTTAAACTAGTGATTTTGAAATGAAATGTGTATTTTCCTAAAGAAATTCCCTAGATATATTTTAATCTTACATTCTTCTGTGAAAATATCCATTCATATTACTTATTATAATATTTGTATTTGATTGAATTATATGACTTGTATTATTTTTTGTAGATAGTTTATGAATATGATGATGAGAAATTGATAAAACCCATTTTCTTTTCCTGGTTTATGCTATAAAAATGATAAATTTTTTCTTGATCTTGTAGTATAAATATGAATTGATGAATATTATGTGATGGGCCAAATATTATATTCCTCTAACCAATTGGGTAATAATTTCGTATTTATGAGAATTGTAGGAATAATCGATGATATCAAAATACTGAAAGAGGTTATATAGAAGGTTATCCAAGGATTGAGACTGTGTAATAATGGTTAGCTAAATATTAGCATGTGATGTTTGTATTGATTGGATTCCATGATATATTATTTCGATGATTATGTTTTTTTGACTTCTTGTTATTCTTGAAATTATAATATTTTAATTTTCCTTTGATTTTATCTTATGGATTAGGATGTCTAATTCTTCAAGGATCCAAGTATTATGATCTCCTAAATCATTAATTCTTGATAATGATCTATAAATTATTGAGTATAAATTTCAAATGTTAAGATAATATTCTAAGGCCCTTATATTCACAATATTATAATATATGATCATTGATTGATATCTCTTGTTTTCCTTTAATGAGTATCAGATATCACCATTTATATTCTACCATTAACTAGGTTTTAAGGAAATGACTCAATTAGGGTTTACTAAAATATGTTAAAATTTTAAAGGAGATGTTAAATATCATTCATTAAATAAAATAAGTATTTATCTAGTATATTTAGACACAAAATGTTTGTGGTTATATGCAAGTTATTGTTATGAGATGTATCAAATATTAAACTAAATTTATTATATATAATATATATAATTTCGGGGATGTGTCATTATTTTTAAATGTAGATATATCAAAAAATATATTGAGGTTTTTTTTCTAACATGGAGAATAAGAACATCTACTACACTAGTGGTTTTGTTAATAAATATGAAATGTTTAATTATATAAGGGGATGATACGTGCTCAACTGAATGAATGATACTTGTAAAAAAAATAATTTTAATTTTATTAAACTGGTAATCAATATAAATTTAAATAGTGATATGATTTTTAGCTTAAAAATTAATTGAGTGTTTCAAGGATGATGTTTCTTAATAGTTTCATGCCTTGTGAAAAATTCATGTTTTCTCTTTAATTCCACTACTAAATAATTATATTATATCATGACCTTATAAATTCACATATTTTTCTAAAATTTATTATATTTTTTGTTTATTCCCCCTCCCCCACGTTGGATTTAATCAATTGACCAATTCTTATCATGTGGTATCAGATATAACCATGTACCATTTGAGAACCAACTCTATAAAATGCGTGTTTTGGAGAATATGAGTTATTTCTGTAATAGTTTTGGGGAAATGTTTTATTGAATTAATTATAATACTTTGACAAAATAATATGCTACATTATTTTTATCACATAGACATAAGTTAAGTAATATTGTAAATGTGGTGTTTTCACCCCTTCTAAATTATGATTCTATGACATTCATAAAAAAGGATACATATATGCTCATAGGAAATAATGATATAAAATTTTATCATCCTTTTTTTGAAATTTTATTCAATGGCAACATGTTTTAAAGAATCTATTGAAATTTGTAAAATGATTTATAAAAATTATCAATGAAATTTAAGTGTTATATAAGGAAAATAAAAAATTTATAGTGATGTGTTTTAGGACATCGGAAAATTATAAGACTTGAAAATTGATGACTATTTTTTACGGGCTTATGGGTTTTTTAGATTAATCAAGGTATGTGGTCACTCTTCCTAAGACTATAATATTTTCAAGAAGATAATGTTAAATTTTTATATAATATCCGATCCTATGATATAAACTATAGAAGATAAAAATTACTTAACCCTTGATGAATTACATAATAAACTCTTATATAATTTGAGGATGATATCTCCCAGTCTAAAGTTAAAAATCAATTGATAAAATGGAATTGAAATAGATGATTAGTTTTAAGATAATGTAGTTTGAGGTTCATTCCACCACTAAATATGAATATAATAAGGAAATTTGGGATTCACCTAATTTGATAAAGTATCATATCACTAAAATCATTAATAATATAAAAGAGTAATTATATAGGGAAAAATATATTTAATATAATAAATGTCACTATATTGGACACATTTAAACTATTTTCCAATGAAAATAATGTTTTGGTATTGAATATGATGAACATTTTAAATAACCGTAGAGAATGAAATTAGGAAGAAGTTCTAATGAAATAATGAATTATGGTGAGAAATGGGGAATAGTTAATTTAAGAAAAAAAGATAGTCATGATGATTAAAGAATTATATGATTACCTTATCTCACATATGTATTATTATTATTTTAGTCTTGAAAAATATATTCATTTTAGTGATATTTATTATATTAGTGAAGAAAAATCTACCAATAGAGAAAATGGGGAACAAAACTATAATAAAAAATTTTAAATAGTCAAGAGTCAATTGTTTATTTAGAGAAAATAACAAAAAAGAGTGAAATTAAATCCCTAAATAAATATATTATAACGATGATGAATTATAAAGATAAATTTCACAAAATATTATTTATCTCTGTTGAGGAAATGAGGATTCCCAAATTAATTTTTCTAAAGATATATATTGATGTATGAGTGTGACAAAATATTTAAGTTAAATTTGTTGAATGGAACATGAAATTTCTAATGATCCATATGTTTTGAAAAACTCAAAAAATATAGATATTTAGATTATAAGACAATTTAAATAATGGATGAATCATCACAAAGTTTAGAAATGTGTTATTCAAAATATGTTGTAAAAAATTTCATTTATATCATAGAAATACTAAATATTTTTAATATAATCATGTATGTTTTAGAATGTCATATAGGAAATCATTGGTTGATAAGAACTCCAAAAACATATATTATTCATCTCTGAATGTTGAAATCTATTTGATAAATTTATTTTTGATAAAATAAATGAAAATTGATATTATATGTGTACTAGGGAAATATGCTAAAATTAATAGATATACTCAATAATTTTAATGAATAATTGGTTTTAAAGGACACAATTGGTTCTATATAGTCTTTGGGAATATATATTATGTCTATTAGAACAATATTTATCTCCCTTTGAATTATATGATGCATAATATAAGAAGAAGATATAGAGTAAAACTATTGAGATGGTTTGGGATAAATTAAGTAAATATTGAAAATTTAACTCATTTAATAACAAATAAGAGTTACTTATTTTGTGGAGATATATGGAATTTGAAACCTTAATGTTCAATGTATTATAAATTTTATGAAATTGACTATATATAAATAACAATATGGTATTATAAATTATAATATTTACAAAATCAACATGTTTAAAAATTAAATTCTTGCAAATTAGATTTAAAATTGATCATGGAAAAAATATTATTTATTATAGTTCCTCATTACTAATGTCTATAGATTTAATGATTTTGAATGTAATTTTAGATCACTATGAATGTGCCTTAATTTTTCAAATGAAATCTCAAATAATTTTTTCAGAATTTTTATTTTTATATGAATATAATAAACTGAAATATAGAGATATAATTTGTATTAATTGGATCCGACCCAAAATACAATGTTTGAGTCATATATATAATAAAGGAAATAGTGTAAAAATAAAATAAAATATTTTATTCATCAAGAGAATAAAATATATCGGTATCATTATAAATAGTGAACATAAATTGGGAATCTATTTTAGATTAGTGGACCAATTAATTCCTTCAACATCTAGGATAAATTAAAAAATAGTATTTTGAAAATTATACATAAAAATATTGATCATAATTTATTTAAAATATTCTAAAAAATATCGTGTTAGTTTTACCCATATTATTTATAGATGAATACATTCTACAATATTATAAAAAGGGCAGGATTACATAGGGAATATATAAATGGGTTAAAAAAATCCACATGGTCACTAGAATTTTTTCACATACATATTTATATAGAATCTATGTAATAATAACAAATATTTAATTTATAACTCATATTATTAAATGATTAATTTTCATGAATGACTATTGTTGTATTTTTTTTGAAAAACTACTAAACTTTGTAGATGATTCTCATTTTCAGATGGAAAAGTATGAGATAACAATGGGATCCTATAAAATAATTAAAATACATAATATACAGAGTTTAATTTGGTTGAATTTGAATATAATCATACAAATAATTGAATCGAGAATAATTATTGAACTCATTACACACTATACTGGACTGGTATTGTGATGAAAATGAATTTATATCTTCTAATGTAAGGTCGAACAATGATTTTTTTGTATAATTATTCAAACAAATTCAAGGGAAAATTTCTATGTATTACTGTGCATATTCAGAGTAGGTTCTTAGTGAAAATTAATTCATACAAGATTATTCTCATAGAATAGTGCATGATAATGAAAATGAATAATGGGAGATCCCTTGTTTGGTTGTCCCCAATGACCTAGGTGTCGATATGCATCACACTAGCCCATCCCCCGTTAGTGTGGGTGGGTCCTTATTCACATCTCAACATATCTCGACCATCAAACCTCTCCCCTTTCTCAAACCATGAATTCCTCCATATTAACCTATCGATTTTAAACAACCTTAATATTCCATTTCTATTTGATGGATCCCTATTGATTTTGATTTCATCTATATAATTTTCTAAGGATTCCACTCTTCTATATCTTACGTTGATTTCCAGTTTCAAACAACGTATACCATTAGTCATCTCTTTCGAATGATTTGTATTTAAATCCTATTGTTTACGGGAGCAAGAAATTATTGGATGCTTATCATCAAAGCATATCATGATTATCTTTTCTTCAGAAGATTATATGATTCTGTCCTGGTCGAGCCCACCACACATCTGAATGGATCTTGGTTTATCCAATTTAAGTGGATCTATGATTTCTATTTGAGGCGCAATTAACAATCTATTGGGTTCTGAGTAAGGTTTCTTGTTCCTTCGATCCCATTTCAAAATTCATATATTCAACATATATTTGGATATCAATTTGGTTGTTACCTATGTTCAGATAGTCATACTAGGGAATTGTGCCATCCCATTTCACCGAGGATCTATTTTGAGATTTATTTCTCAATTCCACCTGTGGAATCCTCAAAGGTGCCTATTGGTGAGGAGTTTAGGTAAAGAAACATAGTTATATTTTTGTCTTGGTATGACTTTTATTCATTGTGAAACAATATGGGGCATAATATTGAGGACTATAGGCATAGGATGTCAGTTTAGTAGAATTCTAACTCGAGTGCAAAACAATTGGTGCAGTACCCTATTAGGATGTCCATTAGATGTGGTAGGGTATTGAATACAGAATGAAATGTATCTTTTACAAATAGGGATATATAATCATTTGATCAGATCATCAAGAATACTGTGATTTTGAATTTCATTGAAGCTACCAAGGAATGTCTGAATAATTCAATACATTAACTCTTAATTTGAAGTTAATGAATGTCTTCTACCGGTTGTAAGGTGATATTAATGGATTTAATCATATAGTGGTAGGGATTACTCATGGTAATTCCGTGTTCATGGGGGGTTTCATTGATATAATTGATGTTATTCACTATGTCATGAAATGGGATATAGATACAACTCACTGTATTATGGAAAAGGGCTACATGTGAAATGTATGAAACTCACTTGAAGATGGAAAACAATTCTCTATAAAGTTAAGGGGAAGTTGATGTCAATGAGGAACCACCATAGACTCCCTTGGGGGGTATAATATGTGTTGGTTGTGTGCCCATAGAGAGGTATTAAGACAAGTCCTAGTAAGAAGGTCACATCCGTTGAGTTCGGTAATGGTTTTGGACAATTTCTGGTTGATGATTTGGTTTTATAGTTTTAGGATGGTCTAGACAGGGAATCTATGGATGGGAAGAAGGACTTTGGGTATGAGTCCAGTGCTGGAAAAATAGTGGGAGGGGTTGTAACATCCCAGGTAAATAAATAATATGACATTTTCATATTTATTAATATTTTAAAATTAAATATTAATTTTATATTAAAGGGGATTCTATGTTTGATGGCATACCCGATACACAAAAATAGTTTTTTTTGAAATCTTACGTTGCCCACAACATTGAGTTGTACTAAGAAATAATGTAATATTATTATTATTTAAAATGATAGTTAACGCCTAGCCGCTGTAATGGCTGGAATGAACAGAACTAAATAAAAAAATGTTTATTCATGTTTGATAAATATTTTTACCCTTATCCAATAAATTTTATTGGTTTAAAATAATAATGAATCAGATTTTAAGCATAAATACTCTAATATTCGTTAAAAGGCCGATTTCCCGCATTTTTAGGGTGAACCCTCTTTAAATATAGTTTATCTCATTTTTATATGTTCTATTTGACAAAATAAAAATTTTATTTAGAATCGAAACATAAATATTTACTTTGGGTAAAGTTTTGGTATTTTTCTGATAAAATTCAATTTTTAATGAATAGTGAAAAATATACAATTTTAATTCAAATGTATTTTTTAATATAATATATTTATATGGTTAGATTGTCTTTTTAATTGGGTTTAAAGTGTAATTATATTATATTTTTAGCATTTAATCTAATGTTTCTCATTGGAAGAAATTTCACATTGAAATTGGGCATAAACAAGTGTTTATCTTTTGAAAGGTACTATTTCATAAAAAAACCCTTTTTTTGTTTTGACAATGGGAATTAATATTAAATTAGTTAATCTAACTTATATTTTTATAATTTGAAAAAATAGACATCATTTTTTAATTTTTAATACCAAATATAGCTTAAGTTAAATTTTTGGTATTTTTCTGATTAACTTCAATTTTTGATGAAAACCGAAACCACTAAGTAGTAGTTAAAAATCAAACTTTTTAATTTAAATGAAATTTTACCACTTCTGTGAAATGAATTTAAAAATTCCAAAATAAATTATTGTTATTAGTTAGTAAAATTAGATTCAATATGATCAAAATATTTTTTTTATGAATAGTAACTTTTGAGTTTTATTTAGTGCCTTTAAATATAATAGGGTAATTCAAGGTAAAAAGAATATTATAAAAATAAAAATTACTTTACACTTGTCCTAACCATATTAATTACATCAGGGCTGACCATTGTAATATTTGGATTGATTTATGGACTCCATGAAGCCACTTAATAGGGATAATGAATATTTTTTTAATTACCTTAATGTAATGGAAAAAATGACACAAAAAATAACTTTTAGTAAATCAATTTTAAGAAGGGGTTATATAAGTTATTATTTAATCTATGAAAATTATTTTTTATGCTAATAAAATTTCCTAAATCATGATAATTTTTTAAACAAATTAGTCATAAAATAAATAAAATTATTTATGACACAATAATGATGCAGTGTCTACCTCATTAAAAAATGATAGAAATAAATTTGATTATAACGATTAAAAAAATAACAAAAACCTATCAAGTTATTATTTGATGATTTTATTTCGACCATGATACATCTTATTGTCTACTTCATTATGTTTTGGATTTTTTTGAAACCGAATCTAATTATATAATAATATAATATTTTCACACTTTCATATATAGCCCCTCCTCCCCCTTATAAAAGGACACCACTTCTAACCCATTCCTCACACAACCAAAAGCCCCTTTTCTCTTCCAACCCCTACCAAAATAACGTATCTAGATACCTATATTCCACCTAGAATCCTTACTTATGGAATAATTCACTTCAGGTAAACCTTTTTGTTCAGTCCAAAGGGATATACCCAATTTAAAGGTAACGTCTTCTCTTAAGTCCTTTTGTTTTATTTTAAATCTCACTACCCTAAAATATGTTTATTACATTCTTTAAAATAAAAAACACTATCCTTAATATAATTTTTTTATTTGATGGATTAGAAATACACTTACACACACCTCCATCTAATGGGTAAAGAACATACTGTTTCTGTGGACGGTGAACTACTTCCACAAGAAATGATGATTGTTAAAATATCTCATACCACCTCTCTTGGTGGACATTATGATGGAACTGTATTTATATATGATGTATATATTATGTATATTTATTTCTTATTCATATTTATGTTTTCACATATAGCATACATTTATGGATTCCATTATGGTTAAACGCGATAATTTCATTTGAGGATGTGTGGACTACCGCCCACTCAAAGTGATATGACTCATTCATGCCATACATGAGATGTATAAAGAATATAGTTAATGAAATTATATATTATATTATACTGTAATTATAATATACCTATTTATCATTATGTTTTAATTCCATTAAATACGAAATAGAAATGAAAGTAGCGTTCATGCGTACGTACGGCTTACCGTCTCCATGAACGATCCATTTTATTTCATAACTCTAAATGTTATGTAATATTATAAATAAATATATATAGTCGATATATATGATATATATGATATAAAAATCATGAATATCATTATGGAGATAATGGATTATTGACCACATGGACAACTTGTAATTATACGGTGTTCATTTTTGACTCGACTACCAAATATCGACAAAATAGCCATTATTAACATAAATGACTACACAATGTTTTTAACATTGTAATAAGTGTTATAAAAGATTAATAAACTTGAAAAATGTTCTTAATCAATTATAAATTAACATAATTTTAAAATTCCGTAAGAACAAGGAACAAACTAGTCATATCAGACACAAGGTAAGGGGATTCCTATCTCACTTTTAATTCTGTGAGATTTCCATTGTTCGCCAATTATTTATTTCATGTTTTGTATTGCGTACATACATTTGATATATATTATCATGAATCTCTTTATATTCATTGTATTATTTGATTCATTTGGTGTTTACTAACTTTTGTTCATAAGACTCGATTGATTACAAAGTGGAAAGGGTTTTAAATCTCACTTTTTATTCTTGTAAGATTCATGCTATATTAGCCACTATTTCCATTTAAAATTTTTATTTACTACCAATGATTGTATTATTAGTGTAATATAATTTAATTTATGGTTATTTAAATCTTCATTGTATGATCCTTCTTTCATGGTGTGTATGTGTCGTATGTTACCAAATCGATAAGGAAATTTCAAATTTCAATTTCCACTCATTGGGATTTAAGCATACTTCATTGATTATTTTAATCCAAATTATATGTAAAATCACTATTTAGTTACTTATGTTGTTATTTAAACTCCCCCTTTTTTGGATATACTTATGGTACATATAATCAATCCATTTATAAATTATCAAGTCATCGATATGAACATGATAAGAGTAATTTTAACTCTATTTCCTTTCATTGAGTTAAACAACCAAGTTGTTGTTGTTGTTTTAACAGAATTATGTGTCAATGTTCTCCGATTTATTAACACTAAATATTGAATCAAATTGAATGTATTGATTTTTGTCACGCATTATTATGTAATTGATTGATCCTTAATCTAGTGATACAGTTTTTATAAGGGATTTTGTCTCCATTTACAATCCATTGAGACTTCAATCTTGTTATGCACCAATTCACTCTTATATGGTGTATATAAAATCTTTTGGTATATTATATCAATAATTCATTTATTCTCATGATATTATAAAATTTTTATTCAATGTTATTCCACAATTATTTGTATTCAAGAGTCTTTATTTTTCATAAAAACTATTTATCTAAAATATCGTTTTAAATGTTTTAATGATTTATTCTTCTATATATTTATTATTAATATCCATGTTTAAAAAATGGGTTTGAAGATATATTTATATAGACATTAATGTTTTCAAATGATAATTTATTTAAAAGTATCAAATTGGTATGGGACACTTTGATTCAAAAATGTCTTTATTAAATGTTTTAAATGGTTTTGAAAATGCTTTGACAAAGCATTGATTATGTATATATCTTGAAAAGATATGTTTTAATTGCAATTTTGAAAATTTATATTTCATTTAGTCTTATCTTAAGTGTTATGAATATGTTATGATTTTTGGTTATTTTTTACGTATATGGGTGGTTCCCTGGTAAACCTAGGGCGAGGGAGCCCGAGATATCTCTCCAATGCATTGGGTAATGTGGCAGAAGTAAATGTTAATGTTTCTACTAAGAGATTTATGGAATATACTATGATGGGTATTCCAACATTACTCCCTACATAGTTGTGATAGCTACAATGAATGTATTTTAGGTCTCCCATATGTTACCTTTATGATTTATGATTTCGGTGTGTTATTCATAAATATTATGATTTCATAAGGTATGTTATGATTGAAAAGTATGGTTTAATTGTTTTATATTTTTTAATTGGATAATGTTTTCATTCCATATTTTATATCCCTTACTAGGATTTTTTTTCTCATCCCATGTTTTTGAAATTTTTTTCACAATAATTTAAGATAAATAACGGTCAAGGATGAGATCAAGAAAAATTCATATTGTCTAAAACATGGAACTAGACATGTTTCTTTTTTATTTCATAAAAAATGGTTACTGAGTTGTAGTGTCTACTTGTAATGTAATAGTTATGGCCTAAGTATCTAAAAATTTAAACTTGAAATGATCCTCAATGTGAATTATCCAATTATATCAAGATTACATAATGTTTTAAGGCTGAGTCCATATAGTTGGTATTAGAGGTCAATTAGTGTAGAGGTTAGGGTGTTCTTTAAGCATAAGTGACATTATCATAATTCATAGGATTTTAGAAAGAGTCATAGTTATTTTAGATAAATTGAATGAGTTTAAGATAACATGAATAAGTATATATTAGTATTTACCCTCCTCATAAGATATTATATGATGATTTTACTAATATACTCACACATATGTTTTTGGTTTTAGAAAATGGCTGGATGATACATGCACCAATGTAATAGTGGATGTGAAGAAAACTGCGTTGGTTGTCAAAATGAGCAACTGAATGAAATGATAGATGAAATGAAAACTCTTGTGGTTATTCTCAACCTACTATCTAGAGTCATGATTGACCACGTTGTGATGACCCAAACTCTGTTGGTCCTTTCCTTTGCCAAAAAAATCCGGATCCTAAAGGATTAGCATCTCGGCGCGACCGATCGGTGAGACCGATCAGTGAGACTGACAGGCGCAACTGATCAGGGAGACCGATCGGTGAGACTGATCGGGGAGACCGATCGGTGAGACTGATCGGGGAGACCGATCGTTGAGACTGATCAGCATCACCCGACTTTTTCAGGGTTTTTCCAATGACGTGCGCAAATTGAGTTTTAAACCCTTCTTTGACCCCCTTTAAGCTTGTTTTAAAGCCAGCTAGTGCCAATAATTGTTATAATTAAATATTTAATAAATTAACCTGGTGTGTGCATCAGTTTAAACCACCCAAACCATTTTATAACGTGTGGGGCTGCGTGGTGAACCCACGACCCCCTCTCCTTACGCGGTTTTTCGTTCTTATCTCAATCGTCCACAGCTCATTTAAACTAAGGGTTGGCCATGGTTTCTTCTTTTCTCGATCACCCTGTGCTAAGAGTACCCTTTGTCTAGACGAGCAGCGTTTCGTTCAGACGAACCGCATCACTATACGTGAAGTTTCGCGCCCGGCCTAAGCATTGATAAACGAGGCGATTTTCGTTGAGGAAAACCGCATCGCTATCCGTGAAATTCCGCCCCCAGCCTTACCGTCGATCGTTGATCAAAAATTAGGGAATTTCTTCGTCTCTCGCTTTTGTGTATCTTGTGGGGTGGGATTACTTTTGATTTTGTAGAATTGGTTAAACCAGACCTAAATAAAGATAATGCACTAATTATATGAAGAAAGAAGGGGGGGCTATGATCGTTGATGCTATTTTATGATATGATCATCATTCTGAATTGTGCAGGCTTACGCCTACTGAAAATCATGGTCGTTGGTGTTCTTTCTCTGTGCACTAATGAACCCTTGGGGATGTTTGAAATGACTTGTTTGTGGTTGTGAACTCCTGCGATAAAAAATGGCAATTGGTTAATCACGTACACCTGGATAAATGAATTGAAAGCCCTAGGATCAACCCTGCTGTGATAACCCCAAGTTAAATAACCCAAAATTGAAATCATGGAGTGTGTTAAATGTTATAAATCTGAAAATACTGGCATGGACTTGCTTTGTGTTGGTGGTAGTGGTTTGGTTTTTTTATTTTATGGACCGATTCCTGGAGATGTTGGAGGGCATGGGATCCCGTGTTGATATGGATTTGGTGGTTGTGGGTTTTAAGACCTGGTGGTTACCGTTTTTATATCACGAATTGGGCTGGGATCCTTTTTTGATGAGAAACCATTTTGTGGGACACAGGGTAGTGTCTCGAGGGTTTCTTTGGTTCTAGTACTTAGAGAGATCTCACTTAACCCCTTGTTGTTGTAACATTACAAGAGAACTATGTGTGAATGATTAAATTGACATTTGGCTGGATTCATTCCTCGGTTATACTTATGGTGTTAGTTTCCCATGTAGGTGCATGAACTTCTTTAAACATTATTACTGAACATAAAAACAATAATGGGACAAATGAGTTTTGTTAGAGAGTGTCATGACTCGGACTTGAGTGTTGTTGTGATCTTTAGGAAGTCTGAAGAAAAACATAACTTTGGGTGAGAGCTTGTTACCAATGTATATGCTTGTAATTTTGTGTTTCTTATCCGCGCCCCACCCATGTTGAACAATTAGTGACGAACACCCCCATTTCATGGGGGAGTGTGTTTTTCCCAACACTGTTATTAGTGGATGGTTATTAGCACCTTTTTTGCTCCCTTTTCCAGATAGCCCATGTACCTTCGGGAAGGCATCCTTGGCCCAGAGGTGGTGTAGAGCACGACAGAGAAGGTTCAGCTCATATGGGAAAGGATGATGGCGGCCCAAGACCGGCAGAAGACGTATGATGATACCAGGAGGAGGCCCTTGGAATTTGAGGTTAGAGACCACGTGTTCTTAAGGGTCTCCCCTCGGCATGGACAATGGAGGTTCGGCAGGGGGAGTAAGCCTTGTCCCAGGTTCATCAGGCCCTTCTAAGTGTTACAGTGGGTCAGCGAAGTGGCCTATCAGCTAGCGTTACCACCGCTGCTACTGAAGATACATGATGTCTCCCACGTGTCCCAGCTCCGTTGGTATCTTCATGATGATTCACACATCTTCGGCTAGGGAGAGATGGACATAAAGGACGACGTGACTTTTTTGGAGAGATGAGTGATGATTGAGGATCACAAAGAAAAGTTGCTTCGTGGACGAACCATTCCATTGGATCGTGTGTTGTGGAGACATGGTAGGCTTGAGGGGAGTACGTGGGAGAGGGAAGCACAGATGCGTGCCCAGTACACAGAGTTATTTTGAGTTTTGTTCTATTTGTTATAGCTGTTTTGGTATGACGTTTTATCTTGTTGGCAATGAAATGCTAGTCTTTTTTTTCTTCTCTCCTCTGAATGTGTGTGAAAAGTTCTGGCTATGAGGGAGGAAAGAACCCGAACCCTAATCAAGATGCATTATTATGGATGTGATTAAACCTGTGTGGGTGAGTAAGTGTCGCCCAAAGTGGATGATATCTTAACATGGCGAAGGAGACTCCCCAACCCCCATACCTGGGTAGTTTGACATGATATGTTTCTTGGTTCGTGACGGGAAAGTGTTCTTAGTTAACAATGAGGTTCCCTCATGAGAGGTATCTTTCAAGGTGGTTGTTCGGACCCTCTCTTTCCATCTGGGTTGTTTAAATTCTCTAGGGTGAGAATAGTTTGAGAGGTATCTGATGTGATGACCCAAACTCTCTTGGTCCTTTCCTTTGCCAAAATAATCCGGATCCTAAAGGAGTAGCGTCTCGGCACGACGGATTGGTGAGACGGATCGGTGAGACTGACCGGCGCGACTGATCGTTGAGACCGACCGGCGCGACCGATCGGTGAGACCGGTCGGTGAGACCAATCGACTCCTTCGATTGGTGAGACCAATCGGCGTCACCCGTCTTTTTCGGGGTTTTTCAGCGACGTTCTCAAATTGAGTTTTAAACCCTTCTTTGACCCCCTTTAAGCATGTTTTAATGCCCGGTAGCACCAATAATTGTTATAATTAAATATTTAACAAATTAAGCTGGTGTGTGCATCAATTTAAACCACCAGACCCCTTTTATAACATGTGGGGTCGTGTGGTCAATCCACGACCCCCTCTCCTTACGTGGTTTGGTGTTCTTATCTCAACCATCCGCGGCTCTTATAAAATAAGGGTAAGACATGGTTTCTTCTTTTCTTGATCACCCTATATTAAAAGTACCCTTCGTCCAGACAAGCCGCTTTTTGTTCAGATCAGCCACATCACTATGCGTGAAATTTCGCGCCCAGTCTAAGTGTTGATAGACGAGGTGATTTTCATTCAGGCGAACCGCATCGCTACCCGTGAAGTTCCGCCCCTGGCCTTAGCTTCGATCATTGATCAACAAGTAGGGAATTTCTTTGTCTCTCACTTTTGTGTATCATGTAGGCTGGGAATACTTTTGATTTTGTAGAATTGGTTAAACCAGACCTAAATAAAGATAATGAACTGATTATATGAATATAGAAGGGGAGGCTGTGATCGTTGATGCTGTTTGATGTTATGATCATCTTTCTGAATTGTGCAGGCTTACACCTCCTGAAAATCATGGTTGTTGGTGGTCTTTCTCTGTGCACTAAAGTACCCCTAGGGATGTTTGAAATGACTTGTTTGTGGTTGTGAACTCCTTCTGTAAAAAGAGAGATTCGTTAATCACGTAGACTTGGCTAAATTAATTGAAAGCACCAGGATCAACCCTTCTGTGATAACCACTGGTTAAATCACAGAAAATTGAAATCATGGAGTGTGTTAAATCTTATAAATTTGAAAATACTGGCATGGCCCTGCTTTGTTTTGGTGGTAGTGGTTTGGTTGTTTTCTTTTATGGGCCGATTTTCGGGAGTTGTGGGAGGGGATGGGATCCCCTGTTGATATGGATTCAGTGGTTGTGAGTCTTAGACCGGGTGGTTACCTTGTTTATATCAAGAATTGGGGTCGGATCCTCTGTTGATGAGAAACCATTATGGGGACACGGGGTAGTGTCTCGAGGGTTTCTTTGGTTATAGTACTTCAAGGGATCTCACTTATCCCCATGTTGTTGTAAAATTACAAGAGAACCATGTGTGATTTTTTAAATTGAAGTTTGGCTGGATTCTTTCATTGGTTATTCTTATGGTGTTAGTTGCACATGTAGGTGCATGAACTTATTTAAACATTATTACTGAACATGAAAACAAGAATGGGACAAATGCGTTTTTTTAGCAAGAGTCGTGACTCGGACTTCAGTGCTGTTGTGATCTGTAGGTTGTCTGAAGAAAAACCTATCATTGGGTGGGATCTTGTTACCTATGTATATGCTTGTAGTTTTGTGTTTCTTATTCGCGCCCCACCCATGTTGAGCACATAGTGCCGAACACCCCCATTTCATGGTGGAGGGTGTTTTTCCCAACACAATTCTTAGTTCCTAGTTATTAGATCCTTTTCTGCTCCCTTTCCTGAATAGCCCAAGTACTTTCAGGCGGGATGTGATGGCCTGAGGTCCATTATTAGAACAAGAATCTTTGGGCGGGGTAGTGTGGTGGTTATGGCCCAGGTGTGTGCGGGCAGGTAGTTTCCCAAGTATCTTCGGGATGAGGCCTAGGTGTCTTCGGGCGTGGAAGTGGATCTTCTAGCCCAGGTGTCTTCGGGAGTGGTGGTGGTTGTTCCGGCCAAGGTGTTTGCAGGTGTGGTACATGTGAAAGTTGTGGCCCAGGTGTTTGCGGGCGGGATTCGGCAGTGAGACTATGTGTGGTTGTGGCCCAGGTGCTTTCGGGTGGGCTTCGGCAGTGGGACTGCATGCAGTTGTGGCCCAGGTGTTTGTGGGCGGGATTCTGTAGTGGGACTGTGTGCGGTTGTGGCCTAGGTGTTTTTGAGAGGGTGTGGCAGTGGGACTGCAGTGAGAATTGAGGGATTGGTTCGATGCATAGGATGTCTCAATAACCAATGGGAAAGTGGAGCGAGGTATCCAAACATCGATGTTCTCTTATTATATATATTACTTGGATTGCGTTACTTGGTGAGTGTAGCCAGTGAGTGGGTTGGGTGAAATCCTTCATAGTAATGGTTTTCTGCTACTCACGGGACTTCTGTACGTTCCCCCATTTGTGCACAATAGTCTTTGATTTTCCCTACTGAGTGTACTTGTATGCTCACCCTATGTATATAAAACTGCTTTCAGGTTTCCAGGAGGACTTCATGAATCGCGCAGGACCGTACTAGATCGGATCTTTGGGGCAGTCACAGTTTCTGTTTTCTTTCTTTTTTACTTACCCTTGTAGTCACTTTTGTACCCTATGGCTTTTACTTTTGGAACATGCAAATATGAATGGTTTACTTTTGGCTTTACTTTTCTTTTACTTTTGGTGTTGTTATGTTTCATCATCTTATCTCCGGATCCTATAAAACAAAAAGTGTAATGCCTTCCACATGTGTGTAATTTCCATACCCTTGGTCCTAGCCGCCACTCCGGGACCTATAGAAGGCGGGTTTCGGGGGTCATTATCTCTCCTTAAACTTAAAGAAGGAAGGGCTTGGCAACCTGCTGACCCTTCCCTCCTTTTGGTGAAGGTGGGTTGTGACAGACGTAATCCTTCGTAATTTTTATACGTCATTGTATATGTGAGAAACAAATCCCCACAGAAGTTCATGTAATAATCCTAATGGTAGGTATATTTAAAAACCTATGTGTCAAGGATGTGGAAAGAAACACAAAGGAAAATGTTTCAAAGGGATGGGAAGTAGCTATAGGTGTGGAAATGAAGGTCATAAAGCAAGAACCTGCCAGGGAAAATGGAAGCATACATATTAATCTAGGAAAGGGATAGAAGTTCTTACTCAGGGATCAATTGAATGTTTTAAATGCGGTGTTCATGGTCATTATAAAAACAAATGTCCTACGAAATGTTTTGACAATGAGATCACAAAGATCATACAAATATATGTTTAATAATACCTAATTCCATTCCAATTAATGATGAAGAAACTGATAATGGCCAATGAAAGGAATTAAGTATTTTATAATAAGTTTGAAATGAATTTTTAATGGATCATGAAAAACATTGAATGAGTAAAAAGTCAACATATAAGGGATTAAAGTGTTATGGTAGATTTTTGGATGGTGAAATGCATAAAAGTATTACGTCTCTTTTGATGATGGGATTACATTAAAAAACTTTTTATAGTATGTGTAACCATGAAGTTTGATATATGAAAATCTTATTCAAGGAATAATTATATTTTCTTTTTTGTATATAGTTATAAAGAACCATTTGGGTTTATGTGATCCTTGAATTTGAGGTAATTACAGGTTAATACTTTTTGGGATTAAAAATGAATGTCATTAGATAACCTTTTTGGTTAAAATTTGTATTGGTTATTTATGATGATTTATCAATTATTGGAAATATTATAAAAATATATAATTTTTTAAAAACGACAACACACAGACCGCATGACAACCTGTCACATCGGACAACGATACGAGAATTGAACCCACAACCAATGTGCGACTGGGAATTATATACTACCACTGGACTCTGTGAAGTCCCTGGTTAGTAGGAATAATTCATTTAAGTTATATGATTTTATTAATAAATAATAATTCGATTTGGGGTTATCCATGGAAGTGATTAACATATCATGGAGAATATTAGATTAGCTTAATTACTTTCTAATATGAGACTCTGAGAATAACAAACGTTATTTGGAGATAAAGGTTATGATTTATCTTGGAATATTATGTGATTAAATCCTTCTGAGATTGGTGTTTCAATGTTATTTATGATTACATTGATGGATTTTATAAAAATTTGTTCATTTAATGGTCTTTGTTGAACATTGGATATTGATTGACATATTTTGGAGATTAAGAGTAGTTTTTCTTTTGGTAAAAGATTATTCTTTTGGAGGATTATCTAATCTTATAATAACTATTTTGGTTTCGATTAAAGTATAAAGACATGGAAAAAATATAGTTCATCTTTGTGGATTTTATGATTCCCTAGAATTTGATTATAGAGCTTTCAATGTGAAAAAGTCATCTTGAATACTCATCGTTTGAAGAAAAAATGAGATTTTGGTAGGAATTTAGTAAAGGATGAAATTATACATGACAAGTATGTATGTTTCCTTATGTTTTTAGTTATACTTATAAATAAATTCCACAACTTTATGAAAAGTTACATAAAACTAAAATGTTTTCTGTAAAAATTTCCTACTGGGGAATCAAAGACTATTTAACCCATCTCATGTTTGTGATTTTATAGTTGTTAACTGTAGAGACCCGAACCTTATCGTACATGGACATTACATTACTTTTGCAGAATACTTAGTATATAACAAAAACACACACACAAGGATCGTAATAGTTTATTGTCTTTGGAAACTCGGAACGTAATCTTCTAAACGTGGTGAAAGATCTTGAATATCTCCCATAAAGATCTTCCCCTTTTTTTTACCTAAAACCTTTCTTTATATCCTGGGGAAAGAAAAACAAAAAAGGGTGAGCTCAAATGCTCAGTAAGGGTAAACAAAAGAAATATCAATCACATCATATACATAAGAACGTAGCTTTTGGAAATCTTGACCTGCAAAAGAGCTCGTAATATCATAACATGGGATAAATCATAGAATTGAAAATGAGATCCCCATAATCATAACATAAAACTTGAAACTTTGTGGCATGCACACATAATCATGGAAAATCATTTCCTGTTAGTCATGACTCATTGCCAAGACTATCTTAGTGGACAAAGTCCCTTTCTGAACCGAGTTCACTCCTCGTTTCAGTCCTGTATCACTGAACCGAAATAACCTTCCGTTCCAGCCATGTCTATCTCATGAGATATAAAATCTTTACCCAATGCATTGGAGGGAGATATAGGTCCCACCCATCTTATAATGAATCCTTTCTTATGTGTGCCACATAATCATAAACCCATGTAATAAAAATGGGACTCTTAAACAACATGACATCATAAAACAATTCATATAAGGTAAAGGAATTCATAAAAATATTTCCATCACAAAATAATCAAATCCATGTAATAGTAGGGATAAAAACAGAACCCTTTATTATCTTAGATGGAAAATAATTTTGATAAAACACTTGAACTCCATTCTTGAGGAAAATATCCTTTCTTTTTCAAAAACATTTTTCCTTTCTTAACATGTCATACAACTTTAAACTAAAAGAAGTTGATTAAAAATAAACTTGAAAACTTGTAAAGGAAGCTTCTTGGAAATAATGTTTTAAAAATCCATTCTTGCCGTATAAGTTAAAAAAAACATTCTTCGTACTTTTGTCGGAAAAGTCAAAAAGTACCTCGTACGAAAAAACGACAAAATATTCCTTTCATAACTTTTACTAAAAACTAAATGAAGGGTAAAATTGGATATAAACTATTGTAGAAGGATGGAAATAATATTACATATTGAGGGAACATGGATGTGGATGATAAAATACACCCCAGTAAATACTTACGAATAAACAATCTCGGATAAAAATGAGATTGTGATATTTCCCTTACATTAGGTCCGACTTGCTTTGTAAGTGTCCGAACCTCCTGTATAATGATTTAAATCATGTTATTGACTTATTATAGAATCATATTCATTGTTATGATATCATATATGGTTCACTTATGACATTATATTACCCGTTCTTTTGTAAATTCCATGTTAAAGAAGCATTTTGGGTAAAATCGTTTCTTTTATCGTAGGTGTTTTGACTTGTTGTTCTTGACATCATTATTACTTATATCATGATTTACTTACTTCCAGAATATAAAATATGATTTATATATAATATATATTCAGTATATATATATATAATAGGTAGATAAATAAAATGAAAAACACCGTTCATGGAGACGGTAGTCCGTACGTACGCATGAACGCTGTTTTCCTTTCCTTATTGTCTTGAAATGGAAGTAAGTAGATGACATACATATGTATATATATACATAAATCCAGTAGCTTTATAATGTAATATATCTCATTATTATTTCTTATATATACATTATAATCATTCTTAAATGGTTAACATGGAGAATGAATCTCATCGCGTCGTGGAGACGGTATTCCGTACGTACGCACGAGCGATGATATCATTTCTATAAATATTGAATTGAATTGGAGTGGATTATACAATATATCAGAATCAATATGATGTTGTAATAACTATGTATAGTTATTCTTTACACCATTATACCCATCCATGTAAGGTGGTGGTGGAAAATAGATTACACCACGGCGTGGAGACGGTATTCCGTACGTACGCACGCGCGGTGATTTCTTTTTCCGTAGGATGGATAGATGGTGAAATAGGGTTGTTTCATACTTATAATAACATATCCGTATATGAGTGATACTGATGTTATTACTTCATAATGAAACAACCTAAGAAGAAGAAGTGGAAGAAGAAATAAAGATGAAAGAATTGGTAACGGTAATTACCTCTTCATTGAAGTGCCTCTTTGAGACCTCCTCTTAGGGCACTAAAATTGGTCTTTAAGGAAGACCAGAACCTCTAGGATGTTGCTAGAGAAGTGGAGAGGAGAAATTGGCAGGGGTTGGCCGAGCTTGAGTGCTCAAATTGGTGAGGAGGAGGAGGGGGAGGAGGTGTCCTTTTATAGGGGAGGAGAGGGGCACCTTAGGAATATCTCAAAATATTATTTTATATTAAAGTCAAAATCGGTTTATAATGGTTCCAAAGGGTCTTATTTCGAAGCTAAAGTGGGGATGGGTCGAAATCCTATCAACCAATAGGATTTAGACAAGTTTAGGGTATTATTTTAACCTTATCAATTAGATTTAACTCTAAGTTAAATAATTTAACTTTTACTGTGTCTTTTTGTTTTCTTTCACTATATGGTTAATAAACTTACTATAACATGCCAAACGAACCCCAAATTGTATATTATTAATACATATATCCTTATCTAAGTCATTTGGCCGAACCTTAGATTTTTAGGAATAAAATAACAATTAATAATATAATATTTGATTTAAAAACTATTTTGTGTCAATTTTGACACTATTTGATATATGATTTTTTTGAAAGTCATAATAGAATTATATGTTCGAAACAAGTTGATTATATCAACACTAATATATCATAGTGACCTAGAAAATTAGTGGAATTCATAAAAAGTCTTAAATTACATTTATTTTGGTATTTATATTATCAATTATGTCAATATTTCATTAATAAGATAATTACTGCATCATCTTTGTGTCATAAATAAATTATATTATTTGATGTCTAAAAATTACAAATAAAATACCATCATGTAGGAAATCTTTTTATCTTTCTAATGAATATTTATAGTCGAATTTATCTTATGTATAACACCATTTTAAAAATGATTACTTATTAAACTTTGATTTTAACTATTTTAACCCTTCTTTAAATAAATTAATAATAAATGTCCTAATCTAATCCAAGTGGACCTAAATGGTCATATTTTATTCCTAAGTTTGTTTTTGGTCGAATTACACTTGTCCAATAGAATTAGGACATGTGTTAGGGTAATATTAATATCATATTTACCCTTAGTTACCCTATTTACTATTAACCGTGGTAAAAAAAAGTAAAAAGTTACTATTCACCAAAAAAATATTTTCATCTCATTGAACCACATTTTAGTCCTTGCTATTAACCGTGTCTCTCGGATTTTCGAAATTCCATTCACAGAAGCGGTAAAATTAAGTTTTATGCAAAATTCAGTTTTTAACCTACCACTTAGTAGTTTCACTATTCATCAAAAATTGATGTTTTTCAGAACAATGCCAAAATTTCATCCCAAGATATATTTCATATTCAGAATTCAAAAATGAAGTCTATTTTACCAAATTCATAACATAAAAGTGGCATTAATTAATTTTATAATTAAATCCCGCTGTTAAAACAAATAGCGTGTTTTTAAGAAACAATATCTATCAAAAGATTGACACTTGTTTATGTCTAGTTTAAATGTGAAATTACATCAAATTGTATTAAATTGTAAAAATATATTCTAAATATACTTTAAAACCACTCAAATTAATGATTTATCACTATTAATTATTTCTATTAAAAAAGTTGTTTTTAATTATAATTTAGTAATTTTCACTATTCATCAGAATATGAAAGTTATCCGAAAAGTACCAAAATTTCATCTTAGGCTAAAATCGATACTCCGAACCCAAAAATGAAGTCCATTTTGAGAGTTAAAATTTCTAAAATTTAAAAAGTGGTTATTACTATTCATAACGGCTAGTTTTAATAATATTTTAATAGCATATCATTGTTTCGTGAAACTCAGGATTACGTACCACACACGCTATCGAGGAAGGTTGCGATTGCGTGTAATGCAAGGCAAGTCAAGGATGCGTGTTGTGCATGCTCCTTTTGGTGTAGCGTATAACACAAGACATTAGTAAAATAAAAAAAGAATATTTTTCATAAAATCTCGGGCTGTTACATTCTACCCCCCTTAAAATGAATTTCGCCCTCGAAATTCGTCGGGGTTATAAATGGTTTACTATTAGAAAGTTTCTTTAATAGAAACCCACATCGTAAAAGGGAATACCAAAACATGGCTTTAAAAACTAAAGTATGAAATGTAACGATTACCCAAATAAACTAATCACTGGGTTTCCACATAGGTGAAAATATGGATATGGAAGAGAAATCTAACCATCATGTTCTGATGGAGAGTGGTAGAGAACATGGCTATGGAAAAGCCAGTAATCACAAATCCATAGATTTGTGATGATATAACGTACCATATGATTCATCAGGTATAAGATCACTAGGACAACATTTTTGGTTTTCATGATCATTTCCCTAAAGTTGAAAATTTGCTTAGAATAAATACTTACTTTATTTTGGTACAATCTCACTTTTGTTCGTGCCTTGAACAATTTCTACTTCATCTCTTAAATAAATGAAGTTGAATTTGTTATTTTTGAAGTGTTAGCAGATCATGTGATAGAATGACTGTTCATTCCATCTGTCTCAAACAAAAGGTTAGAAAAAGTTATTAAATATACATAAGTCATTCTAAAGTGAGATTAATCATATATGGTTCCTAAAATGGACTTATACTTCATATATCATGCTTCTTAATATAATAAAACTAGTTTCTACTAAACAGGGACTTCCTGTAGGCCAGTGGTAGGTGATAAAGGCCAGTCGCACTTCGGTTGTGGGTTCGATTCCTATAGCCTTGTCCGAAGCGATGGGATGTCGCCCGTCCTGCAGGTTGTCCCTTTTTCTAAAACTACGTTACTATAACATCCCATCTTCTATCCTTAAACAATACTAACTTATGTCCAACATAATCCAGTCTAATCTTTAGGCTTATACATAATACTGCAGTCCAGTCTCATAATATAGTGACATCGATTACCAGAGATTTTAATACTGTCGTTGATCCCCACATATCATAAGATATGTCTTGTTGGTCACATTCCAAACATTCAAAGTCCTTAATCGTGTATTCTCTTGAATACCTTAGTGAAAACATGAGTGCAGTTAAACGTTAACACTTTCCACATACCAAAATCCTCAAAATTCTATATACTCAAACCATGATATCACTTAGTCCTTATATCAATCATGAGCTCATGAATACTATCAAACATTTAATTTTCTCCTTATCCCTTCATTATGCGCATATCATCTACATTCCAAAAATATATGAATAACCTTTCATGGATACTGGTAACATTAATCATACACTTTCAAAACACAAGGAAAGACAATAGTGTAACAATCCATAGATGTCTCTTTATTCCAAAATTACACATGATAAACATGTAATCATTCCACTACATTCTCAAACCATTGACCGAGCTTCAAAAATTCTTTCATCTCACATATCATTTGTAGTCTCTTCATCATCATCCACATAAATACTACCCATATGACCATACTGATTCTCTTCATGAGTCTTTCCCTTAGGGAATTTGTTTGCATAATGCCCATACATTCCACATTTAAAACACTTAACCATTTTTGATGTCGTAGCAATACCATTATCCTCATCCATGGTGTTAACCGACCATTTTCCTTTGCACTTACTTGCTTTGTGTCCTTCTTTTCCACACCCAAAGCATCTTCCAGTTTCCTTGAAACATTCTCCTTGATGCCTCTTCCCACATGATTTACATAGGGGAAATTGAACTTTCTTTCCTCTATGATCATCATGGAACTCCATCTTTCTCTTATTAGTTGAGTCAGGAAACTTACCAAATTTTACTTTATTGATCATGTTGTGAGATTTCTGATTCGGCATAATAATGATGTTTGGACATCCAAATCCCATTTCATTTGGTTGCTCATGAAGAATATCATTCGATTGTCCATCATATCCTCCATTATTGTGAATCATCTTGTTTCCAGCCATTTTCTAAAACCCAAACAGAATAGTGTTAGATGCAAAAATCGTAATAAAGGGGGAGTAACTTAAATATCTATCATATTTGGTTTAATATAATATCGTTACCATAGTTCTAGAACTATATCCTATACGTATACTTATCCTTAGGGGCATCCCTAGACATACCTTAGAAATATCTCTAGGGATCTCTCTAACGTTTTCGCATCCTAGTTTCCAAAGGTTGACTAAACCTTTCCTCTGATACCAACTGTAGAGACCCGAATCTTATCGTACATGGACATTACATTACTTTTGTGGAATACTTATTACATAACAAAAACACACACAAGGATCATAATAGTTTAGTGTCTTTGGAAACTCGGAACGTAATCTTCTAAACGTGGTGAAAGATCTTCAATATCTCCCATAAAGATCTTCCCCTTTTTTTTACCTAAAACCTTTCTTTATATCCTGGGGAAAGAAAAACAAAAAAGGGTGAGCTCAAATGCTCAGTAAGGGTAAACAAAAGAAATATCAGTCACATCATATACATAAGAACGTAGCTTTTGGAAATCTTGACCTGCAAAAGAGCTCATAATATCATAACATGGGATAAATCATAGAATTGAAAATGAGATCCCCATAATCATAACATAAAACTTGAAACTTTGTGGCATGCACACATAATCATGGAAAATCATTTCTTGTTAGTCATGACTCATTGCCAAGACTATCTTAGTGGACAAAGTCCCTTTCTGAACCGAGTTCACTCCTCGTTTCAGTCCTATATCACTGAACCGAAATAACCTTCCGTTCCAGCCATGTCTATCTCATGAGATATAAAATCTTTACCCAATGCATTGGAGGGAGATATAGGTCCCACCCATCTTATAATGAATCCTTTCTTATGTGTGCCACATAATCATAAACCCATGTAATAAAAATGGGATTCTTAAACAACATGACATCATAAAACAATTCATATAAGGTAAAGGAATTCATAAAAATATTTCCATCACAACATAATCAAATCCATGTAATAGTAGGGATAAAAACAGAACCATTTATTATCTTAGATGGAAAATAATTTTGATAAAACACTTGACCTCCATTCTTGAGGAAAATATCCTTTCTTTTTCAAAAACATTTTTCCTTTCTTAACATGTCATACAACTTTAAACTAAAAGAAGTTGATTAAAAATAAACTTGAAAACTTGTAAAGGAATCTTCTTGGAAATAATGTTTTAAAAATCCATTCTTGCCGTGTAAGTTAAAAAAAAACATTCTTCGTACTTTTGTCGGAAAAGTCAAAAATTACCTCGTACGAAAAAACGACAAAAGATTCCTTTCATAACTTTTACTAAAAACTCAATGAAGGGTAAAATTGGATATAAACTATTGTAGAAGGATTGAAATAATATTACATATTGAGGGAACATGGATGTGGATGATAAAATACACCCCAGTAAATACTTACGAATAATCAATCTCGGATAAAAATGAGATTGTGATATTTCCCTTACCTTAGGTCCGACTTGCTTTGTAAGTGTCCAAACCTCCTGTATAATGATTTAAATAATGTTATTGACTTATTACAGAATCATATTCATTGTTATGATATCATATATGGTTCACTTATGACATTATATTACCCGTTCTTTTGTAAATTCCATGTTAAAGAAGCGTTTTGGGTAAAATCGTTTCATTTATCGTAGGTGTTTTGACTTGTTGTTCTTGACATAATTATTACTTATATCATGATTTACTTAATTCCAGAATATAAAATATGATTTATATATCATATATATTCAATATATATATATATATAATAGGTAGATAAATAAAATGAAAAACACCGTTCATGGAGACGGTAGTCCGTACGTACGCATGAACACTGTTTTCCTTTCCTTATTGTCTTGAAATGGAAGTAAGTAGATGACATACATATGTATATATATACATAAATACATTAGCTTTATAATGTCATATATTTCATTATTATTTCTTATATATACATTATAATCATTCTTAAATGGTTAACATGGAGAATGAATCTCATCGCGTCGTGGAGACGGTATTCCGTACGTACGCACGAGCGATGATATCATTTCTATAAATATTGAATTGAATTGGAGTGGATTATACAATATATCAGAATCAATATGATGTTGTAATAACTATGTATAGTTATTCTTTACACCATTATACCCATCCATGTAAGGTGGTGGTGGAAAATAGATTACACCACGGCGTGGAGACGGTATTCCGTACGTACGCACGCGCGGTGATTTATTTTTCCGTAGGATGGATAGATGGTGAAATAGGGTTGTTTCATACTTATAATAACATATCAGTATATGAGTGATACTGATGTTATTACTTCATAATGAAACATCCTAAGAAGAAGAAGTGGAAGAAGAAATAAAGATGAAAGAATTGGTAACGGTAATTACCTCTTCATTGAAGTGCCTCTTTGAGACCTCCTCTTAGGGCACTAAAATTGGTCTTTAAGGAAGACCAGAACCTCTAGGATGTTTCTAGGGAAGTGGAGAGGAGAAATTGGCAGGGGTTGGCCGAGCTTGAGTGCTCAAATTGGTGTGAGGAGGAGGGGGAGGAGGTGTCCTTTTATATGGGAGGAGAGGGGCACCTTAGGAATATCTCAAAATATTATTTTATATTAAAGTCAAAATCGGTTTATAATGGTTCCAAAGGGTCTTATTTCGAAGCTAAAGTGGGGATGGGTCGAAATCCTATCAACCAATAGGATTTAGACAAGTTTAGGGTATTATTTTAACCTTATCAATTAGATTTAACTCTAAGTTAAATAATTTAACTTTTACCGTGTCTTTTTGTTTTCTTTCACTATATGGTTAATAAACTTACTATAACATGCCAAACGAACCCCAAATTGTATATTATTAATACATATATCCTTATCTAAGTCATTTTGCCGAACCTTATATTTTTAGGAATAAAATAACAATTAATAATATAATATTTGATTTAAAAACTATTTTGTGTCAATTTTGACACTATTTGATATATGATTTTTGTGAAAGTTATAACAGAATTATATGTTCGAAACAAGTTGATTAAATCAACACTAATATATCATAGTGACCTAGAAAATTAGTGGAATTCATAAAAAGTCTTAAATTACATTTATTTTGGTATTTATATTATCAATTATGTCAATATTTCATTAATAAGATAATTACTGTATCATCTTTGTGTCATAAATAAATTATATTATTTGATGTCTAAAAATTACAAATAAAATACCATCATGTAGGAAATCTTTTTATCTTTCTAATGAATATTTATAGTCGAATTTATCTTATGTATAACCCCATATTAAAAATGATTTACTTATTAAACTTTGATTTTAACTATTTTAACCCTTCTTTAAATAAATTAATAATAAATGTCATAATCTAATCCAAGTGGACCTAAATGGTCATATTTTATTCCTAAGTTTGTTTTTGGTCGAATTACACTTGTCCAATAGAATTAGGACACGTGTTAGGGTATTATTAATATCATATTTACCCTTAGATACCCTATTTACTATTAACCGTGGTAAAAAAAAGTAAAAAGTTACTATTCACCAAAAAAATATTTTCATCTCATTGAACCACATTATAGTCCTTGATATTAACCGTGTCTCTCGGATTTTCGAAATTCCATTCACAGAAGCGGTAAAATTAAGTTTTATGCAAAATTCAGTTTTTAAACTACCACTTAGTAGTTTCACTATTCATCAAAAATTGATGTTTTTCAGAACAATGACAAAATTTCATCCCAAGCTATATTTCATATTCAGAATTCAAAAATGAAGTCTATTTTACCAAATTCATAACATAAAAGTTGCATTAATTAATTTTATAATTAAATCCCGCTGTTAAAACAAATAGCATGTTTTTAAGAAACAATATCTATCAAAAGATTGACACTTGTTTATGTCTAGTTTAAATGTGAAATTACATCAAATTGTATTAAATTGTAAAAATATATTCTAAATATACTTTAAAACCACTCAAATTAATGATTTATCACTATTAATTATTTCGATTAAAAAAGTTGTTTTTAATTATAATTTAGTAATTTTCACTATTCATCAGAATATGAAAGTTATCCGAAAAGTACCAAAATTTCATCTTAGGCTAAAATCGATACTCCGAATCCAAAAATGAAGTCCATTTTGAGAGTTAAAATTTCTAAAATTTAAAAAGTGGTTATTACTATTCATAACGGCTAGTTTTAATAATATTTTAATAGCATATCATTGTTTCGTGAAAATCAGGATTACGTACCACACACGCTATCGAGGAAGGTTGTGATTGCGTGTAATGCAAGGCAAGTCAAGGATGCGTGTTGTGCAAGCTCCTTTTGGTGTAGCGTATAACACAAGACATTAGTAAAATAAAAAAGAATATTTTTCATAAATTCTCGGGCTGTTACATTCTACCCCCCTTAAAATGAATTTCGCCCTCGAAATTCGTCGGGGTTATAAATGGTTTACTATTCGAAAGTTTCTTTAATAGAAACCCACATCGTAAAAGGGAATACCAAAACATGGCTTTAAAAACTAAAGTATGAAATGTAACGATTACCCAAATAAACTAATCACTGGGTTTCCACATAGGTGAAAATATGGATATGGAAGAGAAATCTAACCATCATGTTCTGATGGAGAGTGGTAGAGAACATGGCTATGGAAAAGCCAGTAATCACAAATCCATAGATTTGTGATGATATAAGGTACCATCTGATTCATCAGGTATAAGATCACTAGGACAACATTTTTGGTTTTCAAGATCATTTCCCTAAAGTTGAAAATTTGCTTAGAATAAATACTTACTTTATTTTGGTACAATCTCACTTTTGTTCGTGCCTTGAACAATTTCTACTTCATCTCTTAAATAAATGAAGTTGAATTTGTTATTTGTGAAGTGTTAGCAGATCATGTGATAGAATGACTGTTCATTCCATCTGTCTCAAACAAAAGGTTAGCAAAAGTTATTAAATATACATAAGTCATTCTAAAGTGAGATTAATCATATATGGTTCCTAAAATGGACTTATACTTCATATATCATGCTGCTTAATATAATAAAACTAGTTTCTACTAAACAGGGACTTCCTGTAGGCCAGTGGTAGGCGATAAAGGCCAGTCGCACTTCGGTTGTGGGTTCGATTCCTACAGCCTTGTCCGAAGCGATGGGCTGTCGCCCGTCCTGCAGGTTGTCCCTTTTTCTAAAACTACGTTACTATAACATCCCATCTTCTATCCTTAAACAATACTAACTTATGTCCAACATAATCCAGTCTAATCTTTAGGCTTATACATAATACTGCAGTCCACTCTCATAATATATTGACATCGATTACCAGAGATTTTAATACTGTCATTGATCCCCACATATCATAAGATATGTCTTGTTGGTCACATTCCAAACATTCAAAGTCCTTAATCGTGTATTCTCTTGAATACCTTAGTGAAAACATGAGTGCAGTTAAACGTTAACACTTTCCACATACCAAAATCCTCAAAATTCTATATACTCAAACCATGATATCACTTAGTCCTTATATCAATCATGAGCTCATGAATACTATCAAACATTTAATTTTCTCCTTATCCCTTCATTATGCGCATATCATCTACATTCCAAAAATATCTGAATAACCTTTCTTGGATACTGGTAACATTAATCATACACTTTCAAAACACAAGGAAAGACAACAGTGTAACAATCCATAGATGTCTCTTTATTCCAAAATTACACATGATAAACATGTAATCATTCCACTACATTCTCAAACCATTGACCGAGCTTCAAAAATTCTTTCATCTCACATATCATTTGTAGTCTCTTCATCATCATCCACATAAATACTACCCATATGACAATACTGATTCTCTTCATGAGTCTTTCCCTTAGGGAATTTGTTTGCATAATGCCCATACATTCCACATTTAAAACACTTAACCATTTTTGATGTCATAGCAATACCATTATCCTCATCCATGGTGTTAACCGACCCTTTTCCTTTGCACTTACTTGCTTTGTGTCCTTCTTTTCCACACCCAAAGCATCTTCCAGTTCCCTTGAAACATTCTCCTTGATGCCTCTTCCCACATGATTTACATAGGGGAAATTGAACTTTCTTTCCTCTATGATCATCATGGAACTCCATCTTTCTCTTATTAGTCGAGTCAGGAAACTTACCAAATTTTACTTTATTGATCATGTTGTGAGATTGCTGATTCGGAATAATAATAATGTTTGGACATCCAAATCCCATTTCATTTGGTTGCTCATGAAGAATATCATTCCATTGTCCATCATATCCTCCATTATTGTGAATCATCTTGTTTCCAGCCATTTTCTAAAACCCAAACAGAATAGTGTTAGATGCAAAAATCGTAATAAAGGGGGAGTAACTTAAATATCTATCATCTTTGGTTTAATCTAATATCGTTACCATAGTTCTAGAACTATATCCTATACGTATACTTATCCTTAGGGGAATCCCTAGACATACCTTAGAAATATCTCTAGGGATCTCACTAACGTTTTCGCATCCTAGTTTCCAAAGGTTGACTAAACCTTTCCTCTGATACCAACTGTAGAGACCCGAATCTTATCGTACATGGACATTACATTACTTTTGCGGAATACTTATTACATAACAAAAACACACACACAAGGATCATAATAGTTTAGTGTCTTTGGAAACTCGGAACGTAATCTTCTAAACGTGGTGAAAGATCTTCAATATCTCCCATAAAGATCTTCCCCTTTTTTTTACCTAAAACCTTTCTTTATATCCTGGGGAAAGAAAAACAAAAAAGGGTGAGCTCAAATGCTCAGTAAGGGTAAAAAAAAGAAATATCAATCACATCATATACATAAGAACGTAGCTTTTGGAAATCTTGACCTGCAAAAGAGCTCATAATATCATAACATGGGATAAATCATAGAATTGAAAATGAGATCCCCATAATCATAACATAAAACTTGAAACTTTGTGGCATGCACACATAATCATGGAAAATCATTTCTTGTTAGTCATGACTCATTGCCAAGACTATCTTAGTGGACAAAGTCCCTTTGTGAACCGAGTTCACTCCTCGTTTCAGTCCTGTATCACTGAACCGAAATAACCTTCTGTTCCAGCCATGTCTATCTCATGAGATATAAAATCTTTACCCAATGCATTGTAGGGAGATATAGGTCCCACCCATCTTATAATGAATCCTTTCTTATTTGTGCCACATAATCATAAACCCATGTAATAAAAATGGGATTCTTAAACAACATGACATCATAAAACAATTCATATAAGGTAAAGGAATTCATAAAAATATTTCCATCACAACATAATCAAATCCTTGTAATAGTAGGGATAAAAATAGAACCCTTTATTATCTTAGATGGAAAATAATTTTGATAAAACACTTGAACTCCATTCTTGAGGAAAATATCCTTTCTTTTTCAAGAACATTTTTCCTTTCTTAACATGTCATACAACATTAAACTAAAAGAAGTTGATTAAAAATAAACTTGAAAACTTGTAAAGGAAGCTTCTTGGAAATAATGTTTTAAAAATCCATTCTTGCCGTATAAGTTAAAAAAAACATTCTTCGTACTTTTGTCGGAAAAGTCAAAAAGTACCTCGTATGAAAAAACGACAAAAGATTCCTTTCATAACTTTTACTAAAAACTCAATGAAGGGTAAAATTGGATATAAAATATTGTAGAAGGATGGAAATAATATTACATATTGAGGGAACATGGATGTGTATGATAAAATACACCCAAGTAAATACTTACGAATAAACAATCTCGGATAAAAATGAGATTGTGATATTTCCCTTACCTTAGGTCCGACTTGCTTTGTAAGTGTCCGAACCTCCTGTATAATGATTTAAATCATGTTATTTACTTATTACAGAATCATATTCATTGTTATGATATCATATATGGTTCACTTATGACATTATATTTCCCGTTCTTTTATAAATTCCATGTTAAAGAAGCGTTTTGGGTAAAATCGTTTCATTTATCGTAGGTGTTTTGACTTGTTGTTCTTGACATCATTATTACTTATATCATGATTTACTTACTTCCAGAATATAAAATATGATTTATATATCATATATATTCAGTATATATATATATATAATAGGTAGATAAATAAAATGAAAAACACCGTTCATGGAGACGGTAGTCCGTACGTACGCATGAACGCTGTTTTCCTTTCCTTATTGTCTTGAAATGGAAGTAAGTAGATGACATACATATGTATATATATACATAAATCCAGTAGCTTTATAATGTCATATATTTCATTATTATTTCTTATATATACATTATAATCATTCTTAAATGGTTAACATGGAGAATGAATCTCATCGCGTCGTGGAGACGGTATTCCGTACGTACGCACGAGCGATGATATCATTTCTATAAATATTGAATTGAATTGGAGTGGATTATACAACATATCAGAATCAATATGATGTTGTAATAACTATGTATAGTTATTCTTTACACCATTATACCCATCCATGTAAGGTGGTGGTGGAAAATAGATTACACCACGGCGTGGAGACGGTATTCCGTACGTACGCACGCGCGGTGATTTCTTTTTCCGTAGGATGGATATATGGTGAAATAGGGTTGTTTCATACTTATAATAACATATCAGTATATGAGTGATACTGATGTTATTACTTCATAATGAAACAACCTAAGAAGAATAAGTGGAATAAGAAATAAAGATGAAAGAATTGGTAACAGTAATTACCTCTTCTTTGAAGTGCCTCTTTGAGACCTCCTCTTAGGGCACTAAAATTGGTCTTTAAGGAAGACCAGAACCTCTAGGATGTTTCTAGGGAAGTGGAGAGGAGAAATTGGCAGGGTTTGGCCGAGCTTGAGTGCTCAAATTGGTGTGAGGAGGAGGGGGAGGAGGTGTCCTTTTATAGGGGAGGAGAGGGGCACCTTAGGAATATCTCAAAATATTATTTTATATTAAAGTCAAAATCGGTTTATAATGGTTCCAAAGGGTCTTATTTTGAAGCTAAAGTGGGGATGGATCGAAATCCTATCAACAAATAGGATTTAGACAAGTTTAGGGTATTATTTTAACCTTATCAATTAGATTTAACTCTAAGTTAAATAATTTAACTTTTACCGCGTCTTTTTGTTTTCTTTCACTATATGGTTAATAAACATACTATAACATGCCAAACGAACCCCAAATTGTATATTATTAATACATATATCCTTATTTAAGTCATTTGGCCGAACATTAGATTTTTAGGAATAAAATAACAATTAATAATATAATATTTGATTTAAAAACTATTTTGGGTCAATTTTGACACTATTTGATATATGATTTTTGTGAAAGTCATAACAGAATTATATGTTCGAACCAAGTTGATTAAATAAACACTAATATATCATAGTAACCTAGAAAATTAGTGGAATTCATAAAAAGTCTTAAATTACATTTATTTTGGTATTTAAATTATCAATTATGTCAATATTTCATTAATAAGATAATTACTGCATCATCTTTGTGTTATAAATAAATTATATTATTTGATTTCTAAAAATTACAAATAAAATACCATCATGTAGTAAATATTTTTATCTTTCTAATGAATATTTATAGTCGAATTTATATTATGTATAACCCCATATTAAAAATTATTTACTTATTAAACTTTGATTTTAACTATTTTAACCCTTCTTTAAATAAATTAATAATAAATGTCCTAATCTAATCCAAGTGGGCCTAAATGATCATATTTTATTCCTAAGTTTTTTTTGGTCGAATTACACTTGTCCAATAGAATTAGGACATGTGTTAGGGTAATATTAATATCATATTTACCCTTAGTTACCCTATTTACTATTAACCGTGGTAAAAAAAAGTAAAAAGTTACTATTCACCAAAAAATTATTTTCATCTCATTGAACCAAATTTTAGTCCTTGATATTAACCGTGTCTCTCGGATTTTCAAAATTCTATTCACAGAAGCGGTAAAATTATGTTTTATGAAAAATTCAGTTTTTAACCTACCACTTAGTAGTTTCACTATTCATCAAAAATTGATGTTTTTCAGAACAATGCCAAAATTTCATCCCAAGCTATATTTCATATTCCGAATTCAAAAATGAAGTCTATTTTACCAAATTCATAACATAAAAGTTGCATTAATTAATTTTATAATTAAATCCCGCTGTTAAAACAAATAGCGTGTTTTTAAGAAACAATATCTATCAAAAGATTGACACTTGTTTATGTCTAGTTTAAATGTGAAATTACATCGAATTGTATTAAATTGTAAAAATATATTCTAAATATACTTTAAAACCACTCAAATTAATGATTTATCACTATTAATTATTTCTATTAAAAAATTTGTTTTTAATTATAATTTAGTAATTTTCACTATTCATCAGAATATGAAAGTTATCCGAAAAGTACCAAAATTTCACCTTAGGCTAAAATCGATACTCCGAATCCAAAAATGAAGTCCATTTTGAGAGTTAAAATTTCTAAAATTTAAAAAGTGGTTATTACGATTCATAACGGCTAGTTTTAATAATATTTTAATAGCATATCATTGTTTCGTGAAACTCAGGATTACGTACCACACACGCTATCGAGGAAGGTTGCAATTGCGTGTAATGCAAGGAAAGTCAAGGATGCGTGTTGTGCAAGCTCCTTTTGGTGTAGCGTATAACACAAGACATTAGTAAAATAAAAAAGAATATTTTTCATAAAATCTCGGGCTGTTACATTAACTTTCTCTTAATCAGGTTTTCTATCAATCACCATTAGAACTTGATGGTATTTTTCTTTTCCATATCAATGTTATCATGGAATCGTAGAATCTATTTTCAAGGGTGACTTTTTTAATTCTCTTCATTTATTTTAAAGTGATAGATTTATTGAATCCATTTTCGATGTGGGACTTTCAATGAAGTTTCCGAGCACAATTTTAAAATTGTAGGGATGTAATTTTAAAGAGGGGGGCGGAGGATGTAACATCCCGGGTAAATAAAGAATATGAAAATTTTATATTTATTTATATTTGTCAATTAATTATTAATTTTACTTTAAAGGGGATGCTATGTTCGATGGAATACCTGATACACAACAACAAGTTCTTTTGAAATCTTATGTTGCACACAAAGTTGAGTAGTACTAAAAAATAAAATAATATTTATATTATTTTAAATGGAAGTCAACGCCTAAGCATTGTATTGGTAGGAATGAACAGAAATAACTAAAAAATTATTAGACATGTTTCTTATATATTTTTACATTTATCCAATAAATTTTAGAGGCTTATAATAAGAAAGAATACAATTTTAAGCATAAATACTCTAATATTGATTAAAAGGACGATTTGCTGCCTTTTGATGGAGAAACCTCTTTAAATCTATTTTGGGTCACTTTTATATGTTCTATTTTAAAAATAAAATTTTTCTTTATAATCGGGACATCAAAATTTATGTTCGGTAAATTTTTGGAATCAATCTGATAACATTCAATTTCTAATGAATAATTAAAAATACTGTATTTTAATTCAAATTCTCCTTTTAATATATTTTATTTATATTATTAGATTAACATTTTAATTAGTTTTAATGTGAAATTATATTATATTTTTACCATTTAATCGTAGTTGGTTATTGGGAGAAATTTCACTTTGATATTTGGCATGAACAACTATCATTCATTTGATAGTTATAATTTCTTAAAAACACACTCTTTGTTTGGAAAACAGGAATTAATTGTAAATTAATTAATCAAACATATTTGTTTTTAATTTGGTAAAATAGACACCATTTTTTAATTCAGAATATCAAATATAGCTTAGTCTGAATATTTTGTATTTTTTTGAACAAACTTCAATTTTTTATGAATAGTTAAACCACTAAGTAGTAGTTAAAAATATGACTTTTTCATTTAAATGAAATTTTACCACTTTTTTGAATTGAATTTAGAAAATCCGTCTTACTAAGTTGTTTTTAGTAAGTAAATATGGTTCAATAATATGAAATTAATTTTTTGAATAGTAACTTTTGAATTTTATTTACCGCGGCTAAAGGTAAATAGGGTAATTGAAGGTAAAAAGAATATTATAATAACAAACAATTACCTTCACACTTGTCTTAACCTTATTGTATGAGTCATGGCCACCCATGGGAATTTTTTGTTAGATTTTAAGACCTCATAGATGCACTTAAGAGTGATAATGTTAGTTTTTGTTAATTAACTTAATGTAAAATCAAAAATAACAAAAACAAATATACTTTAGTAAATCAATTTTTACATGGGGTTATATAAGATATATTTTTTCCTATAACTATTATGTGTAAAGATAATAGGATTTACAACATCATGGTATTTTTTTTATAATATTTATACATCATATAAATAAAATTACTTTTGACACAAATAATGATGCAGTGTTTACCTCATTAATAAATGATTTAAATAAGTTAGACTATAAAGATTAAAAAATTAACCAAAACTTTTCAATTTTTTTTGGATGATTATATTTCGACCATTATTCATCTTATCTTTGACTTTAATGAGTTTTGGATCTTTATTAACCTAAAATCATTTTATAATAAAATATTATTTTCACACTTTCCTAAAGAGCCCCTCCTCCCCTTGATAAAAGGATACCACTTCTAACCCATTACTCACACCTGTAATGCACCTTGGCTCATTCAAACACTACCCAAATAAGCTCCAAATATCCCTATCTTCCACCTATAATCCTTAACATAGGAATAATGATCTTCAAGTAAACATTTTGGTTCAATCCAATGAGAGATACCAAATTAAATGTTAACATCTTCTCCTAAGTCCTTTTGTTTTTTTACATCTCCAACCCCCTAAACTCTATTTATTCCATTATTTTATAATGACACCAGTATCCTCAATATTACAGGTTGTTCTTATGATAAGGATTATAACTACACATACACAGTCCTCCATTTAATGAGTAATGAATATACGGTTTATGTGGACAGCGAACTACTGCCTCAGGAAACAATGATTGTTCAAATATCATCTTCCACCTCTCATGGTGGCCATTATGATGGAACTATTCTTATATATTATATATATATTTTATATTTTTTCTTTATGATTCTTAATTTTTTCATTTATATCATACCTTTATGGTTTACATTTTGTGTAAACAAAATAATTTCATTTGAGGAAGTGAAGACTATAGCCTCCTCAAAGTGATATGAATCATTCATGCCATACGTGGGACATATAAAGGATGGAGTTAATGAATTTATATATTATATTATACTGGAATTATAATATACCTATTTATAATTATGTTTTCATTCCATTAAATATGAAATATAAAGGAATGTATTGTTCAGGCATACGTACGACTTACCGTCTCCATAAATAGTGGATTTCTTTTCTTACCTATATATTTTATGTAGTTTTATAAATACATATATTTACTGGATATATATTTGATATATTTGATATATAAATTTTGAATATAATTTTGGACATAACGGACTCTTGGCCACATGGAAAAATTTTATTTATAAGGAGTTTATTTTTTACTCAAGTACAAAATATCGAAAAAGGACCATTATTAACTTTAATGATTACATAATTTTTATAACATGGTAATAAGTGATATAAAAATAATAATAATCTTGAAAAAGGTTCTTAATCATGTATTAACTAACTTAACTTTATTATTATGGATGAACAAGGAACAAACAAGTCATGTCAGACACGAGGTAAGGGGTTTCTTGTCTCACTTTTAATTCCATGAGATTTCCATTGTTCACCACATATTTATTACATGTGAGGTATTGTTTTCATCTATTTGAAATATATATTATCATTATCTACTTTATATTCATGTTATTCTGCGATTCATTTGGTGGTTATTAACTTTTTTCATATGACTCAATTGATTACAATGTGGTAATGGTTTTTAATCTCACTTTTCATTCCTATGAGATTCATGCTATATTAGCCACTATAAAATTTTCATTGGTTTTTGTATTTCCAATGATTTTATTCTAGGTGTAATATAATTAAATTTATGGGTATTTAAATCTTAATTGTATGATAAATCATTCATGGGGTGTATGTTTCGTATGTTTCCAAATAGGTCAGGGAATTTAAAATTTCAATTTCCACACATTGGGATTTATTCATAATTCATTGATTATTTTAGTCCAAGATTATGTGTAAAATCAATATTTATATACTTATGTAGTAATTTCAACTCCCCTTTGTGTGGATATACTATTGATACACATAATCAATCCATTGATAAACTCTCAAGTCATCGATACGGTCTTGATAAAAGTAATTTTAAATCAATTTCCGTTCATTGAGACAAACATCCATGTCATTGGTGTTGTTTTTACAAAAAATATGTGTAAATGTTCACTGGTTTATTTACACTGAATATAAAATCATATTGAGTTTATTTATTTTTTTTACACATTATTATGTAATTTATTTTTCTTTAATCTAATGATATAGTTTTTATAAGGGATTTAGAGTTATTTTATATTCCATTGAGACATCATTGTTGTCACGAACCAATTATCTCTTATATGGTGTATATACTGTCCTTTGGAATATTATATCATTATTTCCTTTATTCTCATGATATTATAAAGTTCTGATTCAATTTTATTCCTCAATTATTTGTATTCAAGAGTCTCTCAATTTTTTAAAAAACTCTTTAACTAGTATATCGTTTAATATGTTTTAAAGATTAATTTTTATAAATATTTATCATTAATGTACACAAATTGAAAATGGTTTTGAGGATATACTTATAGTTACAGTAATATTTTCAAATGATAATTTTTTAATATTTTCAATGTAGTATGGGACGCATTGATTCAAAAATATCTTTATTAAATGCATTAAATGGTTTTGTAATTGGTTTGATAAAGCATTGATTGTGTCTATATGTTGAGATGATATGTTGTGATTGCAATGAAGAAATGTTATATGTCCTTTATTCTTATTTTACGTGTTATTAATATGTTATGGTTCTTGGGAAATGTTTACATATACATGTGGTTCCTTGATAAACCTAGGGCGGGTGAGCCTAAGATAGTTCTCCAAAGTATTGGGTAACATGACGGAGGTAAACAAAAATGTTTATCCTAAGAGATTTTGGGAAATATACTGTGATGGGTATTCTAACGTAACATCCCACATAGATGTGATAGCTAAAAGGTAAGTATTTTATGTAGGCCACAAGTTACATTTATGATTTATGATTTCTGTGTGTTATTCATAAATATTATGATTTCATAATGTATTTTATGATTCTTAAGTATAGTTTCATTGTTTTCTATTTTTTTATGGGATAATGTTTTCATTTACTATTTTATATCCTTTACTAAGCTTTTTATTCGCTTCCTATGTTTTTAAAATGTCTTCAATTGAAATTATATATCAATAAGTGTTAAGGATGAGATCAAGAAAATGTCATGCTATCTAAAACATGGAATTGTACATGGTTCTTTTTTATTTATTTTTTTAAAAATAGATACTGATTAGGTGTTTCCACTTGTAATGTTATAGTTGATGTGTAATAGTTATGGCCTAATTCTCACATAATCTAAACAAAAATGATCCTTATTGTGAATTATACATTTATTTTTTGATTATGAAATGTTTAAAGGTCAATACCTTATAGAGGTTATGGGATATTGGTCTCCAAGCTCGAGTAGAAATAGGAGCCAGAAGGGCATCCACATAGAGAGTAATAAATAATCCTTTTCCACCCCCAATGGTGACATTATTAGAGAAGAATGTTAAAGAAAAAAAGACATACAATGATTCCTTTTATTAGAATTTGAATTCAATTGATATTACCAATCAATCCTTTGAACCTATTATGATCTCGGCAGAATATGGTGTTGAACAAGTTCTGTCAGTCAATGCTTCTAATGATTAAGTGTCTAGAATGATGAGGAGGTTATTGAGGATGAATCTCAATGAGATGAAATATAAATGGATCTACAAGGAATACCTGACTCTTGTTGGGGGATTAATATTGGAATGACCAGCCATTAGGAGTATATCCAGTCCAGGGAAAGTGTGGCCTTTTAGTGAATATCTGCTAATGGATGAACCAGACACTAACTTAAGAAATACCTCTTGGAAATTTTTTATGGAAATTAAATCTAGTAGGATTAAATGGTCCTTATATAAATATATCCTATATTTTGGATGATGAACTCTAGGTTTCTCACTTTTTTTAAAAAAGTATGTGAATAATTGAAATTTAATATTCAATCTTGGTGTAAGATAAAAACAACTATAAAAAACAATTAAATTATTATAATTTAATTTATGATATAAAATTAAAAAACAAAATATTTGTATGACTTATGTCATTCATGATGAAGATATATTTAATTTATACCTTCCAAAAAGAAAAATTATACAAATACTTGGACAAGAAAGTTTGTGTGGTGGTTATGATTTATGTCTATATGATTATTGAAATAAATTCTACCATAATCATCTAGATGAAATATAGTTTGAATTCACTGATGATGTTGTTGATCATGTTCCTAATAAGAATAGTGTTTAAAGATTATGAGAATAAGACACTTGATTCATACATTAAATATTATAATATGAGTGAAGAAGAATCAACTTATAAAAATGAGAAAAATTAGTAGGATCAGATGATACTCATGGAAGGATAAAAGAATAATTTTATTCTAGAGAGGTCTATTTCAAAACAATTGACGATTATTCTTATACTACAAAAGATGTATTATATAAAAATAGTGTAAAATTATATATCTAATTATATAAAACATGACTATGGGGTCAATTTTTAGAATAATTAAACCCATCATGTGAAGAGAAATTTATCTTGGGATCATTTCACTACACCCAATACAATTTATTAAGACCATGTGGGTATTCCAAAATATGAAAAATTATGATGTTGAAGCCTCTAAGAATAATGTTATACTTTTTTTGAAGGAATATTCATAGATTAAATATGTTTGTTTTAAATAGATATTTCCACATGTTTCATGATTGTAATCCAGTATAATTTTCCAACTAGTTACACAAGTAAATAAAACTATCAAATAGAATAAAAAATATGATGTTCTAAATTAAGTAGATTAATCAAATATTTCATTACATTATCTCACTACATCTATAAATGATATTATCAATTTAGTGACCTTGAGTGAATGGTGTTCATTTGACCCTAAGGGGAAACATTTATTGGATTCAAAATTATTTATCAAGTATATAAATTATAAATGAATTCTAGAATGATTTAAAAAATATGTTTCCCACTAATTTAGCCTAGATTAACTAATAATGACTATGAAAGAGATTTTTGTAACATGAAGTCAAATTTGGGAGGGATATTTCTTCTACGTGGATGATAATGTATCCTAAAAATATGATATTCTTCATTAAGTGAATAATATCAAATATATCATTACATTAAATTTCCAAAAATTTATAGGATTATATATTTAGTGAATTTTCTAGAAACAATTAAGTAAAACTGCCAATTTTCTATGTATAAATTATAGATATTTCCCCTTATATATGAAACAACTAAATCAATAATGATTGTTAAATATCTACGATTAATTTTATACATATGAAATACCATTATATATTTCATACTTTTTCTATAACCATTACCTATAGAAATAGAAGCATAAGAAATTGTCATACCTTGATTCCAATTAATAGTTTAGACATTCTATTATAATAGGTATTCATTACTTAGTATAAGATGTGAATATAGTCATAATTTTATAACTAATAAACTCGTACCTAATAAATATTATATCATAAAATATGGAATAAATCATAGAATATGATAATACGTGAATGATTTAATAAAAATTATCTATTTGATAATAATATGAAAATTATAATAAGAATAAACCTTTGAAATCATTTAAATATTTATAAATAAATACCCTAATTAAAATTACATTCATGATCCACAAAATCACTAATCATTCTTATAAAAAATTAAAATTTATACACTAATAGTTGACTCTTGGGATATAAAATTTTAAACAAAGTATCGAAGAGTGATATAGGATCCCAACTAACAATTATACATACTTATGTGTTCTAATTGAAAATTATTCACTTATCACATAAGAAATTATGTAACACCCCAGTTAAATAAAGAATATGAAATTTTTATATTTATACATATTTTTGAATAAAATATTAATATTACTTTAATGGGGATGCAATGCTCGATGGTGTACCCAACACGCAACAACGAGTTTCTTGGAAATCTTGCGTTGCACTCTAATAATAAAATAATATTATTTTAAATAGTAGTGAACTCCTAGACGTTGTAATGGTGGGAATGAACAGAACTAACTACAAAATGATTATATATGTTTGTCAAATATTTTTACTTTTTACAATAAATTTTATAGGATTAAAAATGAAAATGAATCCAATTTTAAGTGTAAACATTCTAATATTCTTTAAAAGGCCGATTAACCGCCTTTTGATGGCGAAACTCTTTTAAATCCACTTTTTGAAAATTTTATGTGTTATATTTGACAAAATAAAAATCTTCTTTAGAATCGGGACATCAAAATTTTCTTTGTGTAAATTTTTTTTATTTTTCCGAAAAAGTTCAATTTTTAATGAATAGTGAAAAATGTTGTATTTTAATTCAAAACCTCTTTTAATCTAATTTATTTATATTATTAGATTATCTTTTGAATTGGTTTTAATGTGAAATTATAATATAATTTTACCATTTAATCCAATAGGGGTCGTTGGAATTAATTTCACTTTTAAATCAGACTTAAACTAGTGTCAATCTTTTGATACATTTTGTTTCATAAAAACAAGCTATTTGTTTTGACAGCGGGAATTAATTATTAAATTAATTAATGAAAATTATATGTTTTTAATTTTCTAAAATATACATAATTTTTGAATTCGGAATATCACATATAGCCTAGGGTGAATTTTTGGTAATTTTCTGAAAAACTTCAATTTTTGATGAATAGTGAAACCACTAAGTGGTACTTATAAAAACAGATTTTCCGTTTAAATGAAATTTTTCCACCTTTTTGTTTTGAATTTCAAAACTCTGACATACATGGTTTTCATGAAGATGTAAAATTTGGTTCAATGGGATTAAAATAATTTTTTGGTGAATAGTAACTTATTAAGTTTTTAAACGTGATTAGAGGTAATTAGTGTAGTTTAAGTTAAGAATAATGTTTTAATAAAATGAAATGACCTAGACACATGTCCTACCCTCATTGGATGTTTCATGGCCGACCCATACAACCCATGGGTCAACTTGGGGACCCCATAGAGCCACTTTGGTTGGAAAATGACATAAATATCTTTTTATTTAATGTTAAAGTAAAAATGACACAAACATGAGATGTTTTACTAAAAAAAAATTTTAAATGGGGTTATACAAGTCAGATTTTTTACTATAAATAATCAATGGAACGATAAAAATATTTCCTACATCATAGTATCTTTTTAATTTTAATACATTAAATAAATTAAATTATTTATGACATCATGATGATGCAGCGATGACCTCATTATTTATCAATTTAAATAAAATGGAATGATAATGTAAAATCTAAGACCTAAAAATTTCCAAAACCTATTGTATTGGTGGATTTAGAACCCTTATCACCTTATCCTCGAAACACATCAATGCGGGACCATTAAAATCCGAAACTCATTCTAAAATAAAGTTACATTTCTTTACTTTCCAAGAGTGCCCCTCCTCTCCTCTTATAAAAGGCCCCCACCTCTACCTCCTTAACCACACTTCCAAAGCATTTGGATAGGATGAACCCTACCCATTTTGTCTCTCCACATCCCTATCTAACTCCATGAAGCCTCACTTTGGGCAGAAGTCTTCCCAAGGAAGCCTTTGAGCTCAAACCAAAGGGAGTTACCCGATTATAAGGTAATGTATTCACTTGTGTCCTTTTGTATTATTTTGCTTCTCCAACCACCTAAAATCTTTTTATTAATTAATTTTGTAACTACTACAGTATCTTCAATATACTAGTATTTTTTTATAAGTATTATTCGAGCTACACTTACACACACCTTCGTCTAGTGGTTAAAGAACATACTGTTTCTATGGTTGGCGATTTTCTACCTCACAGAACGATGATTGTTCAATATTCTTTTAACACCTTTAAAGGTGGACATTATGATGTCACTATATTTTATATATGATATATATGTTATTTATGTTTACTATATGCTTCTGTATTTTATATTTAAGCCATACCTTTATTCTTTTCATGTTGTGTAAATGCGATAATTTCATATGAGGAAGTGTGGACTACCGCCCCCTCAAGTGATGTGACTCGTACATGCAATACATGGAACATATAAAGAATGAAATTAATGAACATATGTGACCTATATAACATATATATTATACTGTAATTATAATATATATATATATATATCATTTATTTTTAATTCCGTTAATATGAAAAAGAAAAAATGAAAGTATCGTACATGCGTACGTACGACCTACCGTCTCCATGAATGGTGATTTTAGTTTTTTATCTCCAAATGATATGGAATAGTATAAAATTAATATTTACTGGATATATATGATATTTTAATCATTAATAATATTCTGGAAATTATTTACTTATAACTACATGGACATTCATTTTTCAAACAAGTTCATTTTTGACTCATGTACCAAACATCAGCAAAAATGTCTGATATAAACTAACATTAGTAAACAATTATTATAACATTATAATATGTGATATGAACTGAATAATAATCTTTAAAGGAGGTACTTAAGAAATTATAAATTGGACAATGTTTATTATTCAGGAATATAAAGAAACGAACAAGACAAGTTGGACTTGAGGTAAGGGATCCAAATCCTCTCTTTCTTTTAAAGTACACTATTTTATGTCATTCCTTTTAAAGCCAATATTTCTTGTTATTGGAATATTCTTTTATATTACTCTTACATTAATTTTTATGTTCATATGATGATATACCCTATTCCCTCTCATCAATCCATTTTGGAAGTTTTGAGTGGCGCCGTTAGGCTGCCGAATTTTCGTAAGAGATCCAACCTCTCTCTTTCTTTTTAAGTACTCTCCTTTATGTCACCTCTTTTAAGCTCATCTTTGTTATGTTGGGGGATGTACATTTATATTACTCTTACTGTAAACTTTATGTTGATATTATGAGAGACTCTATTTCCTCTCATCAATCCATTTTGGATGTTTTAAGTTGCGTCGTTAGGCTGCCGAGTATTCGTAAGAGATTTTTCATCTCACTTTTATTCCTATGATATTTATGCTACATTTTCCACAATTTCCTTTGAGTGGTGTATGTACTTCCCATTATTTTACTCATTGTGTAATATAATTTCATTTATGAGTATTTAAATCAATGTTGTATTTTCCTTTTTTCACGGGGCGTATGTTTTGAAAGATACCCATGTTTGTAAGGGAACCTTTCACCCTCCACTTTCTAAAAGACTTATTATGTTATGTCTTTTAATTCAAATACTATTATGTTTGGATATGTTCTTATATATCCTTATTGATTTAAATTTTATGTCCATGTGATGAGATACCCTTTTTATCTCTAATCAACTCATTTTCTGAATTTTGTAGTGACGCCGTTAGGCTGTCAAATTTTTGCAAGGGAACTTCTTAACCCAAATTTGATTATTTGGGATAAACATGTACTCCTTGAATATGTTGTTCTATAAATATGTGTGAATAAACGTTGATTGTTTTACACTTAATATCCACTTATATTTGGTGTATTCGTTTTTCACACATAATTATGTAATTGATTTGTCCTTAAACCAAGGACACCCTCTTTGTAAGGGACTTCGTCTCAATCTCCTTTTATTGAGGCATATTTTGTATTATACATAAAATTATTTTATACAGTGTATAAACCCCTTTGAATTTTACATTTATCCAAAAGGAATCTTTGTTATACGAAAAATTTTACAAAACAACAAAAGGGAATGTTTTTGTCATACGTATGCGGCGGACAACGACTTCTCCACCGCCGTGACCATTATTTGAGTTTCGGCTTCCTCTACAAGCCATACCTTCTTTTAAAAAAAATAAATACCATGATTTAATTTTCTTTTATTTTGGTATTGAAAATGGTTTTCATAAGGTTTTTTATATCAATGTGTTTTATTGATATCTTGTGATTGAAATGTGGAAATGTTATGTTTCCATTATGCATGTTTTATGTGATACGATTATGTTATGGTTCTTGGGAATTGTTATGAAGACGGGTGGTTCCATGACAAAATAAGGGCCGGTGAGCCCCATATAGCTCTCCAATGCATTGGGTAACACAAAGGAATGAAACGTTAAAGTTTCTCCGAAGTGATTTAGGGAATATACTGTGGTGGTTATTCCAAACGTAACCAAGAGGGTTACTCCCTACGTAAGAATGTTATGAATGCCTCAAGTTTCCTTTTATGTCTTATGATTCCTGTGATTTATTAATGATTTGATGAGGTATGTTAAAGTGCCTATGTTTTATGGGTAAAGTATGATTTCATTCTTATGTATATATGAACTCACGTTTCCTTTCCATATTTTTTATATCCCTTACTGAGCTTTTTATGCTCATCCCATGTTTTTGAAATGTTTTTCACAAGTCAAGGGAAGGGTACATGATATTATGATAGTGTCAAGGAAGTGTCAAGAAAGAATCCATTTTTTATTTTAAATATGTTTCCGTTGATGGGAAAAATGAATACTATCTTTTATGTAACCACTTTTTTTAAATGTGGAATGTAATGCATGTTTTATGATCTAATTCTCTAAAACACTAAACCTGAAACGATCCTCAATGTGTAATCTTGTAATAACTCAAGATTAAGTAAGGTTTAAGGCTGGGGCCTTATAGTTGGTATCAAAGGTCGGTTTAGATAACTTTAGAGGTTAGGTTATTCTCTAAGGACAAGTGACATTATCATAATGGTTAGTATTTCATAAAGAGTCCTAGTTTTAGATAAAGTGAATGAGTAAGTATATCTTAGTGTTTACCTTCCTCAATAGTACATGATGGTTTTGTTGATATACTCACACTGAAATTTCTGTTTTTAGTGAATGGATGGATCTAGCAGGCACCAAAGTGACAATATGTTTAAAGGAAACTGTGGTGGTTATCTGATTAAGAGACTGGATGAAATGGAGGATTCAATGAGGAAACTCGTGGTTGTTCTAAAACAACTAGAAAGGAGTCATGATAAACCACTTGAACCTTGGAATGTTCTGTAATGCATCATGTACAAGATGACCAATCGATGTGGAAGTTTAGGTAATAATTATAAAGGTAACCATTAGGGTTTATATGATCCTTACTTTTGAGGTAATTATGGGTTGATATATGTTATGATGGAAGATGAAAGGCATGAGATAAACTTGAGGTTAAAATAATTTATGATCATTTTTGATGATTTTATCTCGTTTTGGGGAATGTTTTAAGAATTATATTGTTTTGGAAAAAGGACAACACGCAGACCGCGTGACAACCTGTCGCATCGGACAAAGCTGCGGGAATCGAACCCACAACCAAAGTGCGACTGGTATTTATCACCTACCACTGGACTACGTGAAGTCCCTAGTTAGTTTGAATAATTCTTTTTAGTTAGATGATTTTATGAATCAAGAGTAAGTATATTTTGGGTTATCTATGGAAATGATTAACCTATCATCGAGGATATGTTATTAGGTTAATTACATTTCAATATGAGAATTTAAGAGCAACTGATGTTATTTGGAGAAAAAAGCTAATTTGTACCTTGGAAGACTATGTGACTAAATCCTTCAAATATTTGGGTTTCAATCTTAGTTTGGTTTACTTTGAAAAATTTTATGGACAAAATGTATATCAAATGGTCCCCGTTGAACTTTTGGTTTTGTTGGAAAAATTTTGGAGATTATGAATAGATTTTCTTTTTTATAAAGGATTATCCATTTGTGGATTATCTGATCTTTTCTAACAATTTTTGTATTGGTTAATGTCTAAAGACCTGAGAAATGTATAGTTCTCTTTTTTGGATTAGGTGATTCTCTAAAAGATTATTATAGTGAAAAAGTCTTCCTAAATTCTCGTCTTTTGGAGGAAATATGACTTTGTGTAAGAAATCTAATAAAATTTGAAAGTCAACATGATAAGTAATTTTGTTTCCTTATGAATAAATCCCTCAATAAAAAAACAAAAATTTTGTCTATTAACATTTCCTACTGGGGAATCAAATACCGTTTAACCCATCACATGTTTGTGATTTTCTTTTGGTTAACTTTCTCCTAAACATGTTTTCTATCACTCTCCATCAGAACATGACCCTATGTTTTATCCTCCATGTCCATGTTTTCCTACATGGAATCCTTGTATGGGTTAACTCGGGTGACCTCTGTACTTATCTTTCTTAATTTTAAAGTTATTGTTTTACCGACTCTTGTTCCGATGTGGTAATTTCAAGGATGTTTCCAAGCTCAATTTTAAAATTGCAGGGACGCAATTCCCAAAAGGGGGAAGGATGCAACACCCTAGGTAAATAAAGAATATGAAATTTTTATATTTATCCATATTTGTGAATAAAATATTAATATTACTTTAAAGGGGATGCTATGCTCGATGGCGTACCCAACACGCAACAATGAGTTTCTTGGGAATCTTACGTTGCACTCTAATAATAAAATAATATTATTTTAAATTGTAGTTAACGCCTAGCCGTTGTAATGGCGAGAATGAACAGAACTATCTACAAAATGATTATATATGTTTGTCAAATATTTTTACTTTTTACAATAAATGTTAGAGGATTAAAAATGCAAATGAATCCAATTTTAAGCGTAAACATTCTAATATTCTTTAAAAGGTCGATTAACAGACTTTTGATGTTGAACCTATTTTAAATCCACTTTATAAAATTTTATGTGTTATATTTGAAAAAATAAAATTCTTCTTTAGAATCATGACATCAAAATTTACTTTGTGTAAATTTTTAGTATTTTTCTGAAAAAGTTCGATTTTTAATGAATAGTGAAAAATGTTGCATTTTAATTCAAAACCTCTTTTAATATAATTCATTTATATGATTAGAATATCTTTTTAATTGGGTTTGAAGTGAAATTAGAATATATTTTTACCATTTAATCCAATAGTGGTCATTGGAATTAAATTCACTTTGAAATCGGACTTAAACTAGTGTCAATCTTTTGATACATTTTATTTCATAAAAACACGCTATTTGTTTTGACAATGGGAATTAATTATTAAATTAATTAATGAAAATTATATGTTTTTAATTTTGTAAAATAGACATCATTTTTTAATTCGTAATATCAAATATAGCCTAGGGTGAATTTTTTGTAATTTTCTGAAAAACTTCAATTTTTGATGAATAGTGAAACCACTAAGTGGTACTTATAAAAACTGATTTTACATTTAAATGAAAATTTTCCACCTTGGTGTTTTGAATTTCAAAAATCAGACATACATGGTTTTCATTAAGAAGTAAAATGCGATTCAATGGGATTAAAATAATTTTTTTGTGAATAGTAACTTATTAAATTTTTAATCGCGATTAGAGGTAATTGGTGTAGTTTAAGGTAAGAATAATGTTTTAATAAATTTAAATGACCTATACACATGTTCTACCCTCATTGGATGTGTCATGGAAGACCAATAAAATCCATGGGCCAACTTGGGGATCCCATGGAGCCACATTGGTTGGAAAATGACATAAATATCTTTTTATTTAATGTTAATGTTAAAATCACACAAACATGAGATGTTTTACTAAAACACTTTTTACATTGGGTTATACAAGTCAGATTATTGACTGTAAATAATATATGGAAAGCTAAAAAGATTTCCTACATCATAGTATTTTGTTAATTTTTATACAATAAATAAATTAAATTATTTATGACATCATGATGATGCAGCGATGACCTCATTATTTAACGATTTAAATAAAATGGTAAGATAATGTAAAATATAAGACCTCCACATGTCCAAAACCTATTTAATGGGTGTATTAAGACCCCTTATCACCTTATCCTCGAATAACATCAATGTGGGACCATTAAAATCGGAATCTCATTCTAAAATAAAGTCACATTTCTTTACTTTCCAAAAGTGCCCCTCCTCTCCTCTTATAAAAGGCCCCCACCTCTACCTCCTTACCCACACTTCCAAAGCCTTTTTCTCATCCAACCCCTGCAAATTTTGTCTCTCCACATCCCTCTATAACTCCTTGAAGCCTCACTTTGGGCAGATGTCTTCCCAAGGAAGCCTTTGAGCTCAAACCAACGGGAGTTACACGATTTTAAGGTAATGTCTTCACTTGTGTCCTTTTTTTTATTTTTCTTCTCCATACCCTAAAATCTTTTTATTCATTTATTTTGTAACGACTACAGTATATTCAATATACTAGGATGTTGTTATAATAATGATTCGTTATAAACTTACATACACCATCATCTAATGGTTAAAGAACATACTGTTTTTGTGGTTGGTGATTTTCTGCCTCACGAAACGATGATTGTTCAATATTATTTTAACACCTTTAACGGTGGACATTATGATGTCACTGTATTTTATATATGATATATATGGTATTTATGTTTACTATAGGCATCTCTATTTTATATTTAAACCATACCTTTATTCTTTTCATGTTGTGTAAATGCGATAATTTCATATGAGAAAGTGTGGACTACCGCCCCCTCAAGTGATGTGACTCGTACATGCGATACATGGACCATATAATGAATGAAATTAATGAACTTATGTGACCTATATAACATATATATTATATGTAAATAATATATATATATATCTCTCATTTATTTTTAATTCTGTTAATATGACAGAGAAAAAATGAAAGTAGCATTCATGCGTACGTACGACCTACCGTCTCCATGAACGGTGCTTTTCATTTTTTATCTCCAAATGATATGGAATAGTATAAAATTAATATGTACTGGATATATATGATATTTTAATCATTAATACAATTCATTAAATTATTTACTTTAACTACATGGACAATCATTTTTCAAACAAGTTCATTTTTTACTAATGTACCAAACATCGGCAAAAACGCCTGATATGAACTAACATTATTAAACAATTATTATAACATTTTAATATGTGATATTAACTGAATAATAATCTTTAAAGTAGGTCCTTAGAAAATTATAAATTGACGAAATTTTATTATTCAAGAATATAAGGAAACGAAAAAGACAAGTTGGACTTGAGGTAAGGGATCCGACTCCTCTCTTTCTTTTAAAGTACACTCTTTTATGTTATTCCTTTTAAAGCTCATATTTCTAGTTATTGGGATATTCTTTTATATTACTCTTACTGTAATTTTTATGTTCATATGATGAGAGGCCCTATTCTCTCTCATCAATCCATTTTGGATGTTTTGGGTGGTGCCGTTTGGCTGCCGAATTTTCGTAAGAGATCCAACTTCTCTCTTTCTTTTTAAGTACTCTGCTTTATGTCACCTCTTTTAAGCTCCTCTTTGTTATGTTGGGGGATCTTCATTTATATTACTCTTTCTGTAAACTTTATGTTGATATTTTTAGATACCTTATTTCCTCTCATCAATCGATTTTTGAAGTTTTAAGTGGCGTCGTTAGGCTACCATGTTCTCATAAGAGATTTTTCATCTCACTTTAATTCCCGTGAGATTTATGCTACATTTGCCACAATTTCCTTTGAGTGGTGTATGTACTTCACCTTATTTTACTCATTGTGTAATATACTTTCATTTATGAGTATTTACATCAATGTTGTGTTTTCCTTCTTTCACGGGGCGTATGTTTTGAAAGATACCCATGTCGGTAAGGAAACCTTTCACGCTCCTCTTTTTAAAAGACTTTGTTTGTTATGTCTTTTAATTCACATACTATTATGTTGGGATATGTTCTTATATATCCTTATTGATTTAAATTATATGTCCATGTGATGGGATACCATTTTTATCTCTCATCAACTCATTTTCTGAATTTTGTAGTGACGCCGTTAGACTATCAAATTTTTGCAAGGGAACTTCTTAACCCAAATTTGATTATTTGGGATAAACATGTACTCCTTGAATATGTCATTCTATGAATATCTTCTAATTACCTCTGATTGTTTTACACTTAATATCCACTTATATTTTGTGTATTCATTTGTCACACATAATTATGTAATTGATTTGTCCTTAACCCAAGGATATCCTCTATGTAAGGGACTTCGTCTCAATCACCTTTCATTGAGGCATATTTTGTTTTATACAGAACATTCATTTATATGGTGTATAAACCCCTTTGAATTTTACGTTTATCCAAAAGGAATATTTGATATATGAAGAATTTTACAAAATGAAAAAAGGGAATGTTTTTGTCATACGTATGCGGTGACAATGACTTCTCCGCAGCCGTGACCATTATTTGAGTTTCAGCTTCCTCTACATGCCATACCTTCTTTTTAAAAGAAAAATAAATACCATGTTTTAATTTTCTTTTATTTTGGTATTGAAAATGGTTTTCATAAGGTTTTTTTATGTCAATGTGTTTTATTGATATCTTGTGATTGAAATGTGGAAATGTTATGTTTCCTTTATGCATGTTTTATGTGATACGATTATGTTATGGTTCTTGTGCATTTTTATGAAGATGGGTGGTTCTGTGATAAACTAAGGGAGGGTGAGCCCGATATAGCTCTCCAATGCATTGGGTAACGTGAAGGGGTGAAACGTTAAGGTTTCTCCGAAGACATTTAGGGAATATACTGTGGTGGGTATTCCAAACGTAACCAAGAGGGTTAATCCCTACGTAAGAATGTTATGAATGCCTCAAGTTACCTTTTATGTCTTATGATTCCTATGATTTATTCATGATTTGAGGAGGTATGTTAAAGTGCCTATGTTTTATGGGTAAAGTATGATTTCATTCTTATGTATATATGAACTCATGTTTCCTTTCCATATTTTTTATATCCCTTACTGAGCTTTTTATGCTCATCCCAGGTTTTTGAAATGTTTTTCACAGGTCAAGGGAAGGGTACATGATATGATGATAGTGTCAAGGAAGTGTCAAGAAAGAATCCATGTTTTATTTTAAATATTTTTTCGTTGATGGGAAAAATGAATACTATCTTTTATCTAACCACTTTGTTTAAATGTGGAATGTAATGCAAGTTTTATGATCTAATTATCTAAAACACTAAACCTTAAAAGATCTTCAATGTGTAACCTTGTAATAACTCAAGATTAAGTATGGTTTAAGGCTGGGGCCTTATAAATTACCCCTAGAAATAATTTGTATTTCATAGATCATTTGGATAAAAATCCAATTATTTTATATTATAGGTAATCGAGGGAATGAAAATGGGGTTTATTAATCCCATCATAGATTACCCATGGATCGAAAATGGGCATCACGTGCTTCATATAATTTTTAAATTGATTCACAAAAATAAATCCCTAATAATTCCATAAATTATAATAACATGATAATCCCATGAAAAATAATTGGGTGTCTATTTAAATTGATAAACACATAGGTAAAAACTATTAAAATGAGATAATATTTAAAATAGAATTTAAAATTTTGAAATAATTGTTACACATTCAATATAATAATATCCCCAATAAATTGATGTGAAGAACCTATGAAAATTCCACTCAATCAAAGGAAATTGTTTTATTAATAGAGTCATTGCATTGGATAAGAAAATGAGGTATAATACCCTTCAATGAAGAGGCTATAAAAAGGTACCAATGGACCATTTCCATGATAAAAATAAAAATTTATTGTCCATATAGAGAGAAAGGTCGATTTTTTCACTTGGAGAACACACGTGATCAAAGGAAAATGACCTATAAGAGAACCCCATTTTAAAAATTTATAAAAAAACCACATAAATGTGAAAAATTTTGTTCGATTAAAATATTATATAGGCAAAATAATTTAAAAATAGACAAAATATTTCATGTATAAGATCTTAATATATATGGATAAAGATTCATAAAATATGGTAATTGTATAAAAATGACGTGATCACAAGTAAACATCCAAATGAGAATATTTTCACATTATTTTGAAAAATATCATCTCCAAATATATTAAAATTGCATTAGAAAATTATTTAATGCTTATGGACGTTAAAATTACCATGACAATTTTCTGATTCATATATAATGATACATTGAAAATAATATACAAAATCTGAATAAGGATAAAGTCATTTTTATTAATGAGAATAATATTTGAGGATGTTTTTTTATTAATGAATTTCCTTTGTCAGAAATATTAGTCAATGGGAAATTAAATTTTTGGTGGACATGTAAAACCCCATTAATATAAAATGAAAACTATTGAATAATTTTTTAAAAAATTCCTTATATGGGAAATCTTTCAATAACAATCTTGATGGGAAATATGATTTTTAGTGAATCCCATACAAGTTGATATAATTTTAATCAAATACCATGTCTCATCTTATATATCTTTCGAACAGAACTCCCTGTACAATAGAAAATGGAAAGGAACATTGAAATCCCATTAATATTGTGAAATAAATAATCTATTAAATAATTCATACCATTTTAATGTTATGATTTTTTACATTTAGAAATTAATCTCATGAAGTCAATTTTTTTATAAAGAAACAAATTATCGCAGTTATTGCTTAGTCAAAATGCAATAGAAAGTCATGTATTAAAAAATAATATATCATAATAAACCATTTAATAACAAATTTCATAACCATAATCTCTTATATAAATCAATTATAAATATTTTGTACATTTATGTTAGTTAGTTTCATTAATTCTCAATATTGTGTGGGAGTAATCAAAATATTTCTGAACTAGTATTATAATAATGGAATTTTTCATCATTCTAATCTCAAATATAATCATTATTGTATCATTAAATGTTCAATATCTATTTTTTTACAACAATTTATATTGATATAATATAATTCTATTGGTGTTCTAGTTACTGTCTTTAAAATTTATTAGGTGATGAGAAAGAATTTAGGATTCTTAGTGAGTGAAGAGAAATTTCATAAATAATAAAATGAAATTTTATATTACCATACCATCGAAAAAACTAATTATATAATTATATATATATTATTATATATGATATTCAATTCATATAGTCATCCATGATATTAATTTAGAGCATTTTTCAAGTAGTTAAATGATCCATCCCAAAATAGAACATCTCATAATTAATAGATGATTATGAGTAGATTTAATTATAATATCATTATACCAAAATCATATGAAATGATATATTTTCTATTACAAAAATATATCTTAACTGTAAAGTATTATAATAAAAATATAACCTATAATATTTTATTTCGATGTGAGAATAAATCACATTTTTATTAATATAATGTTATTTTGGATTGTAGAATTTACCACTGTTGTTTATTTCTCATATTAATAATAAGATATAGAATTAATATATAAATATCTATAATAAAATTATGAATATCATATCTATCTATTAACCAGATTATAATGACAATCAATGTTAGTCTTTGATGAAACTAAATATGAAAATCAATCATTCCATGAATGAAGTTGTGCAAATGTACATGAGGATGATGAATTAATTTTCAACTAAATACGGAATGGGTGTAAAATGGTTTATCATTTTAGAGTCATAAAAAATTATATATATATATATATATATAATAATTATAAATTAAATTTTGTTAAAAAAACTATCCATTTTTGGTGTTGATAAAAAATATATACATTACTCCATGAAGACGGTAGACTTCACAACCATGAAATGATGAGTTTATTTTCTCAAAGTAAAAAAGGGAAAGGTGATTAATTATTGTAAAATTTTATAATAATATAATAGTATATTTATGGTTTCAATGATAAAATTATCATGTGTTTCATTGGAATATTAATAATAATTATATTTCATAATGATATAGAATTGAAAAAACATGGGATAGAAAATTATAACTCACATCTAGATTATCTCTATTGTTATGGGGTTTATGCCATTGAGGAACGGTCTGTAGAGAATAAAAACACCTATTGAAGGATTATAAGAATTTTTAAGAAATTTTTTTGGATGATTTTTTTCTTATATATGTGATTTGTGGTGTGGGTGGAAGTTTGGAGAGGGGTTCACCCTTTTTCAGTGAAAAAGGATAGTATTTTCGTAAATACACAATCTATTTTAATAAGAATAATTCACCATAAAGGAATGTAGATCCAGATATAGGAAATAAAAGATACATGTATTGATAAGGTATAATTAGGACAGAACTAAATTTTCCCAAACAAGTTATAAACATGTACTGAACTCGTTATCAATAGATATTTTCTACCATGTACAATATTATATTTTACTATGGTAATTTTTTTTACCTAAGGTAAAATAATCCTTATACAAAAATGAAATAAAATTTAAATTCAAAGAATGTTTGTAACAAATTCATCCAAATTTATATTCCTTGTTATTTTATTCAATTTATAAAAGTGATAGAAATTAATTTTTAAATACTAAATCTATATTGTATTAAAATGTTATTTTTAAAATTATAACTTAAATGATAATATTACTAATATTAGGATTCAAATTCTAACCAACAAATTCAAAATTTTAAACTCTCTTATAAATAAAATTTTTTATTTTATAATTTTTTATATGATTTTATAAATTATACTTATACATAAATTTTTTTTTGTAATGTTATTTTTTTAAAAAAAAAATCCAATATTCACCAAAAAATAAACGTTTTCATAAAAACACTCAAAATTAAATGATAAACCAATATTTAAAAGATAAATATAAAAAATAGAAATAATTTATCAAATTAATATCCAAAAACATTTTAATTCATCATTCAAAAGAAGAAATACACATATAGTTTTCTTATTATATAGATAAATTACTTTTTATCCATTTTTGTGAGCATAATAATACATCAAATAAATTACTAAATAAATTAGGGTTATTTTTTATCAATAATAATCATTATTATTATTTCATAATAGTATATGATGTCTCTAAATAACAGTAGCTCAATATAATCAAATTATTAGAAAAAATCATTTTTCAATATTAATTGATTTCATCATAATTATAATGATACTAAATTATTTCAATAAAAATCATTTTATTTTTTCAATATATTAGTATTAATTTATTTCATAGAATTATTTAAATTAAATTGTTTAATAATTATATTTTAATCATAAAAAATATTTGAATTGGATATTATATTTTTGTATTGTTATTGTTATTTTAAAAATATTTTATTTAAAAACATTTCTAGAAAAATATAACTATGGAATATGTATTTGTAACATGTATATCCAAAATACATATCAGTAAGGACCATATCTCCAATAAATATATTTTTAGTGGCTATATTTTCAATATATTTATTTTCAATGGTAATATTTCATTTCAATATGTAATCATAGTAAAATCTATCATTCTATTATCAAATTTCATATCACACTACTTATTTAAATAGTTTTATATTTTATGATTTAAAATACTATTTTCCCATTTATGGTATTATTTCACATTGTATATTTTGTAATAATAATGATAGATCTTAATTGTAATAGTGGTTTGGGAGAGTGGGTTTTTTGTTATAATGATGATATTTTTTTGAATTCGTTTTCCCATTTTAATTTGGGCAGTTTTACTGGATATAATCATCCAGGATTTTTAATAATCCATTGAATGAGATATATGTTTTAACATAATATTTTTTAAAGGTTCCACTATAATTGAATAATGTTTTAAACATTGGTTCATATCCTTTATATCCCAATCTATTATCATGTAGCGTTATATCCCCCTCTCATCATACATATAATATATCCTCTCTATTATAATTGTTACACATTAAAGAAATTACTTGAGGGTAATAATAACATATTAATCATTTATGTTATAATATATAATATAAAATCTTCTTTAATCTATTTGGATAAATCAATATTTTTATATATATTTGAAAAAAATTCAATTCATACAATTATATTCCAAAATATAAAAAGACCATAATCATATATTCTCTATAGTGTACTTTTACCAAATCCATTTAAATATCAATGAAACTGAACCACATTAAAACCATATATCATTTAATCAATAACACTATCAATACCATTAAAAAATTTTAATGTCAAACACCAGCTACCATGTATCATAATCACCAAAATGGGATGAATATATTGAAAAATATCCAAAGTTTATTATCAATCAAAAAATTACTAGTACTTATTAAATTATGTTTTCAAAATTAATGAACTGTTTATAAAACAAACATCATGATTTTATTAATCCTAAGTGTTATTCATACGTCAAGAATAATATTATTAATAATGACCCACCAAAAATAGTAATATTCTAGAAAATCACTATTCAATGATATTTATGTAATGTTATTTATGTTTCCATAAAATTAATGAAAAACTACAGAAGAAATTTCGATATATTTTTACTTAATACATAAATATATTATAAAATAGATTAATATAATCAATAAATATCACCCAATAATGATAATAACTAAGAGTATTAAGATATATCTTCTATTAAGATATCATCCTCACTACAAAAAATATAACTATATGTAAGAAACAGACGTAGGTTAACATCAAACTAGGTACCTGGCCCGATCTATCACATGCTTAACAGGAGTTCATTATCCCCATGGGTGAGATATAATCACTAGGGCATAGAAAAACCAACCTAAGAGTTTGATTTCTCAATCCTTAAAAAACATGAGGCATATATAATCATGAAGAAAAACAAAACAATGTAAAGATCGTAAAATTCATGGCATAACTCAATGAAAATAGTGGAAACAAAATTAATTTTAAAAGTGTACAAATATCTATGAAAAAAAACTCATTAAAAAGGACCACAAACAAATAGATACTCATTTGGATGGAGTGGTTGAACTCCCACCATCTCACCACCAGTTTCTGAACTCAACTAACATGAAACCTTGGCACCTCATTGCGGTGCCTTTCGATTCCTTACAGTGGAATACATACATAGGTCTGCACACCACGGAGGAGGTGCATAGGTTTGAACTAACATTCTCAATAGGATCCCACCTAGGTGTTCCATTACAATTATCTACATAACAATTCATGTATTCTCATTTTAAATAAAACGTAACATGCTGAGAAGTAAAGAGGTTTGGTAGAAAACATGTTAAACATTACCAAATTATCACAATACCAAGAAAAAAGAAGGTATTTCAATTCAAAATCACATTTACTGCATCATTATTTCAAAATAATAAACATACATATCAAGGCTAGAAAAATTCATAGCTGAGAAATAAAAAACCATAGTACCAGTATAAGAATCACAACACCTAGGAATACAATATGTTAGGTAATAGACTACTCATACCCAAAAATCTATAATCTGTTCCTTGTGGTACCTGATGAAAATTATCTAAACTCTCGGACTAGAGAGACACCCCAATGTGAAAAACCCAAATATCATATATATACCTATAGCTAACAATATATACTATAGGTCAAGATGAACACATAGAAAGGGAACCCTCAACATGGATGACAGCCTCAATATAAACATTCCACCTAGTACCCCATGTAACCCTTATGCTCATATTCACAATCATCTCAATGCATTGATATATATTTCAGAACCGTTTATGAAATTCTACATTTAATAGGGTAACCATACCCACTTGATTTTCATAAATCATTCAATTTATCAAAAGTAACCCTTTAATTTCAATTTATGAAAAACCATATAATTCCAAAATTTATTCAAAATATCATTTCAAAAGAAAAAAAATCATTCCAATTTCACACCAATTTACAAACACAAAACACTACATTTTATCAAACATAGGCTGTTAACCAAACCACCTACCTAAAATCTATAGTTTCACACACCCGAAATGGGATCCACCAATGAGAAAACTAAACAACACCAATAGAGACACAAGAATACAATAAAACCATCTTTGGATTGATCCAATTCAGAAATAGGGTAAGTGTATAATAGGAAACACCACATACCTCAAAGATGTACACCCACCACACCATAACTGATAATGGAATAGCCTCAGGAATGAGATCAATATAGATCATTGAAGAAGAAAATAGAAAACAACAATTTAGATAAACATATTTGATAACACAATGCAATGAAACTACCATTATTAATGACAATGAAGAAGTAGAAATATCTATCACTAGAAGAGATGCAGAACTACCAGAATGAAGATTTAATGCTGAATGAATTGATCCGGATGGAATGATGTCTCCAAAAATTGTCATAGAATAGCTTAGGGTCGAGAGAAACTAAGAAAAAGAGGTTTAATGTAAACCCAAAATACTAAAAAAATTCCCTAAATCAACTATTCTCAAGGAATGACTTGACATAAGAAGCTTTACATGTTCTGGTATCCATAATGTTCAAGTACATCGAGAAATTCATCACATCAGAAAAAAATACCTTATTTGATTTACACACAATGTGTAAAAAATCAACATAACATGTAACCTTTTATAGTGTGAATCACTTTCATATCATGCACCCAAAAACCATTACACATCATATAAACTATATAAACTATGTGAAGTCCTTCTATGACCAGTAGAATCCACTAGTTAAAGATTACATTCCAATAGATCGGTGACTACACCATTACTAGTATCCACCCAATTCTTTCTCCTCTCTATGTAGGCTGTGAAAAATGAATAAAATGAGGAAGTTATAGATGTACCTGACATATTCTTAATAGGATATTAAAACCTCCACAAGATAAAGACTTTACATCCCTTGGATTTCATATTGACGATTTAATCCCAGTAAAATGATAAGGCTACTACTCCCTCATCAAGGACTCATGTTCCCATGTCTCATCAGAGTACATTTTCTATTTTCATAAAAATATGAACAATGAAATCGAAATCCCATGCAATTATTTCACATAATGGTTGACAATTAAATTTTTTTCCTCTAAATCATAAACATCATACTCTTAATAAATTTATTTTTAAATCCTATAAAACTGGGATCAGGATGATACTTCCCATTAAATGATATTTGAAAAACATCATGACTACCTATCAACCAAACCAACAATTCTAACTGATAACAAAAACTACTCAAGTCGTTCAATGAACTCAAAGGGTCGTACATATATCAGATCTAACAAATCCATATTTCTTCAAGCCAACACTGACCCAACCAATAAAAAGCATTCCAGAAAAACTATTTACCATTTGAATAACTCTGATGGTCAATTTCGTTTATTCGCATAAGATTTTTATCGACTATGTACTGAATATAGAAATCGATGAACATCCCGAATCTTTATGGATGTATCCTAAACCAAACTAGGTCTAACCATTATTACTACACCCACCTCATCCCAAAAAAGTGGTGATCATCATAGGTGAACATACTACACCACAATGTGGTCCATTCTAATCGACAACTGATATCTGTTGTTATAATAAAGTCAACCAGTTATAAATGGTGATACCTTGATCCACTAAAATCAAATACATTTGCATGGAGCATATCCTCCATGATATTAATTACATGCTCCATATAACCATCTTTCTATGGATGGTAATATTTTCTCAACATGACCTATGTTTCCATCACATCTTGGAGACTCCCTTAGAAACTCTAAGTAATCCTAGGTTCCCTATCTAAAAATTTGATTATGTTATTCCATGTAACCTCATAATCCATCGCTCATATAGAATACACATTTATGCAACCTTATTGGTATCCTTGATCATAATTAAGTGAGAATACATCATCAACTGATCAACAACTACTGAGATATAATAATTCCCTTGGGGAGACCATGGTATTCCAAAAAAATCCATATATACCTCTTCACATTTCTTAACTAGCAATAGGAAAGGATAATAAAACTAGATGGTTTATATTGTACTTACTTTATCTATTAGATAATGTAATAGCGAGACACATAATTTTCATCGTCAAATATCATTTCAGCCCAACAGAATCATTATCTCATGTTATAATACATAATTGTAGTGCTAGGATGATTGGCCAAATAAGATCTAAGAAATTTAAACAATACAAAAATACAAACATCTGCAGTGATAAAAATGTGCTTCCCAAAGTGGTGCATACCTTCGGAGGAAATAGACTAACCTTAAACATTATCCCCATAATAAATTCTTTTGGTCATTGATATACTCATAATTATGTTACCTACTTAACAAAATAGACTCTATGAGAGATAATTATAACTACACAAGGGTTAGAACAATAACTGAAACATCTTCATAAGAATCCAAGTGAAACTCAGTGGAAATCCCTATAATGGCCCGGTCCTCCTTGGATTCTAGAATAGCCCGTGACTCTAAATTCTTTGTAAGATCATATTAAACAACATTTTCCTTCCCCTGGGTGTATGTGATATTTATGTCGCAAATATGAAGGTATTCATTGAATTGACTATGTTTGGGAATCAACTCATTTAGAAAATATATATATATCAAACTCTTAATAACAGTTAATACCATGAACCTATCTCAAAAAATATAGTGCCTAAAACATTCAACAGTATGTATAAATATAGAATGATCTAAATAATTATTGGCGTAATTATTCTCAGGTTTTCGAAGTTAATGAGAGCCAAAATCTACCACATGTTCATCATATATAAGCAGGAATCCCAAAACATCACTAAAATCATTAAAAAATACCACCTACCACTTAGCAGGCATAGGTAAGATCAGAATAGGAGCTACTATCAGACGTCATTTCATTTCATCAAATGAAGACTAAAACATATTATTTAATGTGAATTTCACTACATTCATGGTAATAACAGTCCATGGTGACACCAATTTAGATAAATCCATAACAAAAAATATATAGTATCCATAATTTCAACGAAATCTCTATATCTCAATGTCATTTTATGGTTCCTGACATGACTAGACAACCTTCACCTTCTCAGGATCAATTGATAAGCCTTGTTCAGAAATAATTTTCCCTAATACCTTCACTTATTCAATCGAGAAACTATATTTCAAAATCATTACATACATTATAGAGACTTCTCAATGTTTCCATAACCTAACTAATACGGTTCCCATGATCACACACAGAATTCGAGTAAACCTGGATATGATAGATGAGAAATACTAGAAATGTGTTAATATATTAATGGAATATTTGATTCATCAATGCCATAAAAAATCCAGGTGATTTAGTTAAACCAAAAAGAATCAAAAAATATCCAAAATGCCTCTAACTACTCAGAAAATCCATATTTGGTATATCAGTTTCCCGAACACTAAGATAATGGTTACCTAACTGAAGATGAATCATTAAATACATATTTTTCCACTTTAATAGATAAAATAAATCATCTACATGTGGTAGATAATATTTTTTCATAACTGATACCCAGTTCGATATTTGGTAATCCATAGGGCCATCTTATTTCTTGGAAAACAGTAGAGGGTCTGCCCAATTAAAAATTATAAGGGGAACATGATGTTTTTCAAATAGTTCATCAAACTTATTTTTGATCTATTTAAGAACCACTTGTGTCATATGATAATAAAGTATCGATATCAAATGTGTATTTGGAACTACTTCAATATTAAACTCTACTTATCTCTATCGATGAGTACTAGATAAGTTTTTTAGAAAAATGACAAAAACTTACATAACAGCAATTGGAACATAAACAATATAATAGATATCATTAGGATAACTTGTAACGGACAATAATAAACTCTTGAACTCTGGGTGGTAAGGCCCTACATGACCAAATCATGGGTCCCACTCTCCCTAGAAAAAATGATAGTTCCCATAACTTTCAAGAAACCAAATATGATGATGATAATAATCAACCTCATCATGATGACTGACTACCCAATCCATACCAATGATGATGTCAAATAGGTCAATATCAGGACTGAGAAAATGCCAGACCAACTCTGTATCAGCTATTGCTATCAAACAAGGTCACAAAAACCCCTTATATCTGCACTAACTATGACGTGTCACTAAATCTATTATAAAGAAAAGATGTTACATTTGATGTTTATGAAAATAAAAAAATAGGTCGACATAAATGAGTGTGCCTCACTGGTGTAAAATAAATAAATTTCTATGTGAGATGAAATAGGGATAATACCTCCCACTATTTTCTCTCCAACATCATCTTCCGCTAGACACTCATCTACTACATGATTGTACTTCACTCTTGAGGCCTATTTCTGGAGACCTATAGTCTTTATGCTTCTGATTACAACATTGTACCATTTTGTGATGAAAAACCATGTCCGTAATGAGGTGTAGTAATATCCTAAAAGAATCATTGTGAATGACCAACACATCTTCAACTATTGCATATATTCAAGGACATACGACAAAAATTTATGTTGTTTATGAAATTTACACACTAATTTCATGTTATAGTCACAATGATAGAAGTATTATATGGTGAATAAGAGGCTCATAGCTGATACTCAGCACCATCACTTTTGGGATGATCATGCCACATCTTTTTTTGCAAGTTCACACCACTAAAACTACCACTATATAGAAGAGAAGAGGTCAAAAAACCATACTTGATCTCTATGTCCATATAACCCATCATAGATATATATACTATATACACATAGGTAGATAAATTCAACATATGTACATGTGATCTGTTATCCATTCGCAAAACCTGCAGGTACATCTAAAACGTTAGCTGGTTATTATTCTCCACATCTGAAGAAAAATGGACATGCTAAACAAATTGATTTATGTGTTCGAATATTGAATTCCTTAATTATTTCTTGGATGGAAACTCCAGATACTTGAACAAAAATAATTAATCTTAGGAAAATACATGAAGAATAGATTTTTGAAACCCTTCTTATAAGGCCCCATCCTTAACCATTACATAATATTGAGTTAATTCAAAAATTCACGTTGAAGAACTTTTCAGGTTTAGAGTTTTAGAAAATTTCCTATAACAATTACATTACATGTCAAATGTCACAATGTAGACACTTATATCAGTATCAATTTCTTTCATAAAATAAAATCTCTTAATATAAAACAAGAATTCTTTTCTAGATATAAATCTTCTTTAATTCTCCCTTTCTCTTACCCTTCCTTATACCATGTGAATGAAATTTCAAAAAATTGTTATGAGCATAAATATCTCAGTAAGGGTTATAAATTAATGAAATCATTAGTCCATTAATACATAAAAAATAGAATCTCTTTAATACCCCTAATTAAATCATAAAATTTATAAATAACAAATAGAAATAAAAAATCATAAAGATAACTTTTAGAATCCATAACATACACACATTGTAGATTTCACAGCTACGTAGGGAGTTACGTTTGGAATACCCATCATAGTATATTCCCTAAATCTCTTAGAAGATACATTAATGTTTACCTCCATCATGTTAAAAAATGCATTAGAGAGTAATTTTGGTAACACCCGCCCTAGGTTTATCCTGGAACCACATGTACGCATAAACAATTCCTAAGAACCAAACCATAATCATAACACAAAAAAGCATAATAGAAACACAACATTTCCATATTGCCATCCCAATATAACATTTCAATATATTTACATAATCAATCCATTCTACAAACCATTTTCAATAGAAAAATACATAAAAATAGTATATGATATATTTTTTCATTTTAAAAACATTATGGATTATTAAGGAAGCCAAATATGAAATAATTCTCACAGCAGCAGAAAATTTATTGTCACCGTGTATGTTGAAAGAAGCATTCCCTTTGACATTTAGTAAAATGATACATCAAAAAAATATTCCCATTAAATGAAATTAAAATTAAAAAGGGTTTATACCCCATATAAATGATATATGAATCAACGTATTCTTCATTGAAAGGATATTTAGATGAAGTCCCCAACATTGAGCCTAACTTGACTCATTTGATCTTTAATCTCCTTTAAATCCGGTAACTCCCTCTAGTTTGACCCAAAAGGCATTATTAAATTTTCTTCTTCCAAGGGGAAGTCTTTTTTGATGAAAAGATGTATGCTAGGATATTATTGATGCTGATTTTGGATGAGCCAAGGGGCTTTAGAGGTGTGAGTAATGGGTTAGAGGTGGTGGCCTTTTATATGGGGGAGGAGGGGCACTTTATAAATGTTTGAAAATATTATTTTATTATAAATTGAATTTTGATTTCAAAATATTTCCAACTCATTTATTTCAAAAATAAGGTGAGTTTTGTTCGAAATCATCTCCTCTAATGGGGTTTAGAAAAGTTAAGTGAATACAATTATCCTTATCTTTAAGCATTATCCCTTAGATAACTAATTTAACTTTTACCATCTCCTCTTGTATATTCATACTATATGGTTTGTATATATACTATAAAATTACAATAAACCCCAAAGGGATCATTAATCACATTTTTAACATCATATATATCATTTTGATGAATATTATATATTTAGTACTATTTTATCATTTAATAAAATATTAATTGATTTAAAAACACATTTATGTCAATTTTCATTCTATTTACATCATCTCTTTTAAAAAATATATAACAACATGATCAATTCAAAAAAAATAACTAAAATATTACAATTAATAATCATCCATAAAATTAGTGTATGGAAAAAATATTTAAAAAAATTTTATTTTAATATTTATAATATCATTTATTTAATACATTCATTATTGAGGTAATCAGTATGTCATCATTATGTAATTAATAAATTTATTTATATATTGTGAAAAAATTATAAATAAAATACCATGATGTTGGAAATGTTTTTATATTTCTAATGAATATTTATATATGAGATTAACACTTATATATCCCCATATAATTCTTTTACTAAAACATATATGTTTATGTTACATTTTACTAAACTTTAAATTAATTTTTATAAAATATCATTTTCAGTTACCTGTGGCCCCATGAGGTCCCAAATTTGACCCAAGTATGCCCATGGTTAGACTTTTATCATCCAATAGGGTTAAGATTTGTGTTCGGGTAAGTTAGTATTGTTATAATATTATTTTTACCCTTATTTAGTAGATTTATTCCTTAACCATGGTAAATAAAATATTAACTGAAGTTACTATTCATAATGTCTAACAATAAAAGTTATCAATTTACACAATTTGGACCTCTTGATTCCAAATATGGAATAAATTTTCCCATATTCAACACACAAAATATTGAGAAATTTTTTTAAAATGTATTCTCAATTTCAAAACAAAAAATCGTGTTTTTATGATATAATAACTATAAAATGATTGACATGTTTTTATGTCTTATTAAAAAGTGAAATTACATCAAAAGACCAAAATTTGATTAAATCATAAGAATATTATCTAATAAAATTAAAAATGATTATAAATATAGTCTAATCGTATAAATAAATTAGATTACAAGGATGTTTTGAAATAAAATGCAGTATTTTTCTCTATTCATCAAAAATTAACTTGATCAGAAAAATACCGAAATTTTACCCAAAGTAAATTTTGATGTCCCAATTCAAAATAAGAGGTTTATTTTTTCTAATGAAACATATAAAAGTGACAAAAATTATATTCATAAAGGGTTCTCTATCAAAAGGTTGTAAAACTATCTTTTAAAAATAATAGTGTATTTATGCTTAAAATTGGATTCATTCTCATTTTAAGAATCTAATTTTTTTCGATAAATGTAAAGACATTTAACAATCATGTATAATCATATTGTAGTTAGTTATGTTCTTTCCCGCCTATAAAACTGCTAGGCGTTAACCACCATTTAAACTAATATTGTATTATTATTTTCCAGTATGACTCAGCCTTGTGTGAAACATGAGATTTTGGACAAACCCATTGCTGTGTGTCAGGTAATACATCAAACATAGAATCCCCATTAATGTAAAATTTATATTTAATTCATAAATATTTATAAATATGAAAATGTAATTTTTTTTATTTACTGGGATGTTACATCCTTCCCTCCATTTTTAAATGGTTTCCTCGCAATTTTTATGCATTTATCAAATATGTGGGGTATTTATCCCTCGTTGAATTTTCAGATTCCCATGTTTCCTATTCAACCAAATAGTTTTTTCAAAAAACTGTTACTGGATGAATTACCTTATTCCACAAGAAATTCTCTCTTCATTCAATAATCTCGATATGTTCTTCCTTATAAAAATGATTCTCATCAAACTGAACTACCACTGGACTCAAAACATGATATTGATCCAGAATATACATTCTCAAAATTGAATCATGAAAAAAATTGTGTACCTAAGATAAATTAGAAGTTAATGACACTTTATACATAATTGATCCAACAAAATACCAGATTTCATAGGGTCAAATTAACCTCTGACTCATCTTTCCTTTATCACCAAAACGCATCAAAATTTTCGATGGAGAAACATTGAGAATGAAATGATCACCAACTTAAAAATAATGATCCTTATTCCTATGAAACAAATAAATATTCTGCCTACTCTGAGCTGTTCTAATGTGATTCTGAATCAACTGATTGTTTTCTTCCATCCCTTCTAAAAATTCTGGTCTCATCAACATCTTTACCCATACATCATCCCAAAAAAATGGTGTTCGATAGCGGTTTCCATATAATTCCTCAAATGGATCCATTTTTAAAGTGGAATTAAAATAGTTATTATAAAAAAATTCAACCAAAAACGATTTTGGTCCCAAATTCCATGGTAATCCACTATGAAAGAATGTAGAATATCTTCCACTATCAGAATGGTTCCTTTTGACTGCTCATCTGATTGAGGATGAAAAGGTGTACTAAAATTTATTTCAGTACCCAATGACTTCTGATGGAATTTACAAATGTTAGGAGTAAACCTGGGATCACGATCCGAAATAATGGAGATGGGAAATTCATGGAACCTGACTATCTCTTTAACATACAATTGGGAATGTTGATCTGGAGACATAGTATCACTTATTGGAAGAAAATGAGAAGATTTATCCCATCGATAAAAAATAAATCATATTTCTTTGTTACCATGATATGTCATTGGTAATCCCACAATGAAATCCATGGATATATTTTCCTATTTCCACTCTGGCGTTGTAAATGCTGATCCATCCCTTTCAGTAAAAAACACTCTACATTAACCTGTTGAAAACTAAAACACTTCACAGTAAAGACAACTATATAATTGTTTATTCCATCTCACCAGTAATAGTCCTAAAGATAACTGTATATCTTAGTACTTTCAGGATGAATTGAAAATAGGGAACTATGAGCTTCACATAACAACTCGTTCTTCAATTTTGAGTCACAAGGAAAATATAATCTCTTCTAAAACCTCGAAACACAATCATTATTAATGTTAAATTCTGATAAATTACCCTTTTGGAATAATTCTACCTTTTTCGGTAACTCACTATCATCATTCTGTGATTTCTTTATTATGTCGTCTTGGGATGGTTGTACTAAAACCTGAAACAAAATAGATGAATCTCAGGCACTAAAAAAATCTATGCCAATGTATATTAAATCATTAATCACAGGATCCTATTCCAAACATAGCATGGTTTATGTAGCATTACTTTTTTGACTCAAAGAATCAGCCACATTATTTACCATTACTGGATGGTAATTAATTGTGCAATCATAATCATTGATTAATTCTATCCATCTACTCTATCTCATGTTCAATTATTTATATATAAATATATACTTCAATATATCTTGGTCAGTATATAATTCATATTTTACTCCATATAGATGGTGCCTCCATATTTTTAAAGAAAAAACCATAGCATCTACTTTCAAATATTTTATATGGTAATTTAACTCATGAGGCTTCAACTAACATGATGGATTAGCAATTACCTGATCATTATGCATTAGGAAACAACCATGTCCTTTCAACGAAGCATCACATTAGATAAAAAACTAACCATTTCTGGAAGAAAATTCCAAAACTATATCATTCACAAATCTTCTTTTAATTCCTAAAAACAATCATCACATTTCATTTGTCCAAATGAACTTAACACCTTTTTGAGTTAACATAGCCAGTGGGCTAGATAACTTGATTATTTTTCAACAATCCTCTGGTAATAACCTACTAATCCAAGAAAACTATAGATATCATTTATATTTGATGGTCATGGCCATTCTTCAAAAACATTTGTTTCAGAATGATCAACAATAATTCAATTTTTTGAAACAATGTGACTAAGGAATGAAATTTGTTGTAACCAAAACTCACACATTCTGAATTTCCCATAAAATTTATTTTCAATTATATTTTTGAAGACTAAACTCAAATGATTTTCCTGCCCCTCTTTAATTTTTTAATAATCCGCATTATCATCAATAAAGACAACAAAAAACTTATCCAAGAACTCATGGAAAATTCTACTAATAAAATCGATGAATACAACAAGTGCATTGGTTATCCCAAATGGAATAACTACAAATTCATAATGGCCATATATATTATGAAACATGTTATTCATAATGACTTCTTCTTTTACATTAAACTAATGATACCCTGACCTCATGTCAATCTCTGAAAAATATTGAGCTCCTTGGAGATAATCAATCTAATCATCGATATGAGGCTAAGGATACTTGTTCACAATAATAATGTCATTCATGTATCTATAATCAATGAAATGTCTCATTGAACCATATTTTTATTTATCAAATATTAAAGGATCACCCATTGGTGAGGTGTTAGGTCAAATGAATCCTTTTTCTAATAACTTTTGAAATTTCTTCTTTAACTATAACAGTTCAATTTGAGCCATTAGTAAGGGGGATTTCAAATTTCTATACTATTAGAAACTTATTCAATATAAATTTCAACATCCCAGTCAGGTATTATATCAAGAAACTCATTACGAAAAACATCATTATACTCATTTACCACTTACACATCATTAATATTAACAGTTCCTTTGTTTTCAATAATACGTGCAAGGTAACATTCATTTTCATATCATATTAGTTTCTTAACTTCCTGATATTTTATGAACAGTAAGGATTCATTCTTGTATAGAAATGGTAATTCTTTCTGAAAAAACCTCTTTACCTCTACGGTAAATTTTAGCGTGATAAACGGAAACCCAATCCATGCCCAAAATAACAATAAACTCTACTAGATGAAAAACAATATGGTTTGTAGATAGATTCTTTCCACACACAATGATATAAAGTTTCTTATAATTTATATTGGGGTAATCAATTCCTCCTAGTGTTTTTAACATATGTTTATGATTTAAATCTTGAGATGGAATTCAAAATTTACTATAAATGATTTCAGAAATAAAATAATTTTTAGACCCTAAATCGAACAACCCAAGGGAATAACCCGAATAAAAAAATAGTGTACCTGATACTACTTCATTTGATGGCCCAACATCTATAGAAGTAGTTGCAATGGATTTCACCACATTTTTATTATTGTATTCTTACTAAATCCCATCATATGAGATCCTTTTCGGACACTAATTTTCATAATGACCCATTTAATTATTCTTAAATCATTTCACTAACTGTAAAAAGTATTTTTTTCTTACCATTACCTTAATCATTATCAGTTCAATTCCATGCATTAAGTTCCATTTTTTCACATTGGTTGTTCTTACTATAATTCAAAATACACTCCCTAATGTGCTTTTTCCACAATGTTCACAAACTGTAAACTAATGTTTCTTAACATCATACATTCTTGAAGTGTTCTTCCCTTTCATCTACCACCTCGAACTCTTATTTTGTTGTTTTCTCAAAGATCAAATTTTCATTAGAAATCTCTATTTCCACCTTCTCTGCACATCGAACAAGTTTTTCATATCTTTTTGAACTCACAAAATGATAAATCCTTTTGATACCATTGCATTTATCCTGAGTAAAAACCATTGATTTTTCTATCAAGATCTCATATGAAATTTGAAGCATTTATTCCAAGTCAAGTGGATTTTTCCTCATAAGTAGCCACTAAGTCATCCTCCTACCTCAATTCCAGGAATTGTTTTCCATCCTTTGACGAATCATCATAAGAAAATATTTCTCAAGAAATATAAATTTGAATTCATCCCAATCCTGAGAATAAATATCCTAACTCTCTTTGATATTTTTAATCATCAACCACCACAACTCGACTTCTCTTTTAAAACGGTAAACAAAGAGACTATCCTTTTGATGTTGTGAACGCCTCATGACATAAAAAATCTTCTATAGTGCTTTTAATTCACCATTCATCTAGCATTGGGTCATATGATCCTCTGAATGATGGGTGATGTTTCCTCATTATATACTCCACTACTAACATGTTCCTATGTGGTTGATCTCAATGATCTCATGCATGGATAGTACCCCCATATAAAGCATGATTCAACTGATCCATCATTGCAAACAACTGCTCAGTTCTGATTCTGACCTTCTCTGGTTGCTGATTTAAAGGTTCTTTTCTTGTTGATGTTGTCCCTTCATAGTTTCCATTTTTCCTCTACGGAAAATCTTTCCTAACACCAAAATATCATATTTGAAGTAACATGGTAATATTTACATGCAATAGCATTTAAATATTACAATAAATTAATTAATTTAAAATTATACCGACTCCTAAGGTTTTCTAAACTGACCTATGATACCATCTATATTTTCCCATCCACAAAACATTACTTAATCTTGAGTTAAGTAAAAAATTCGCATTGAGTATTATTTCATGTTTAATATTTTATAGAATCAGGCCCTAACTATTACATTACATCTCAAATGTTACAAAGTTGACACATTCAGTCAATATAAATTTTTTATAAAATAAATACTCATAAAAGAAAACAATAATTATTTTCTTGATATAAATCATATAGAGTTCTTCCTTCCACGAACCCTACATTATACCTTGTGAAAAAACATTCAAAAACATGGTATGAGCATAAATAACCCAGTAAGGGTTATTAAATAATCAAAGAAATAATCAGTCCATCAATACCTACAAAACATAAGACCTTTTAACACACCACATGAAATCGTAAGATTTATGAATAACACATAGAAATCATAAATCATAAAGGTAAATTATGGAATCCATAACATACATAAGTTTTATCTTTAATAGATACATAGGAAGTTACTTTTGGAATACCCATCATAGTATATTCCATAAATCTCTTATGAAAAACCATAAAATTTTCTTTTGTCACATTACCCAAGGAATTGGAGAGCTATATTGGGATCACCCACCATATATTTTTCCTGGAACCACCCATATACATAGACAATACCAAAGAACCATAATATAATCAAAACACATGAACAAGAATAATGGAAACAAAACCTTTTTACATTGCAATCACAATATAAAATTTCAATATATTGACATAAGGAATTCATTCCCAAAACCATTTTCAATACCAAAATATGTAAAAATTGTATATGATATTTATTAAATTATAAAAAACATTTTGGATTGGTAAGGAATCCAAATATGAAATATTGTTTTCTGTAGCAGAAAGGTCATTGTTACCGTGTGCGTTAAAATGAACATTCGCTTTGTCTTTTAGTAAAACACTACCGAGAAAAAAGATTCCCATTAAGTGAAATTAAAATTCAAAAGTTTTTATTAGTTTTATAAAAGAAATTCGTGTATGAATCGATGTGTGACTCAATGAAAGGCGATTGAGACGAATTTCTTTACATCGTGTCTGACTTTACTTGTTCATTCTTTAACTCATTTAAATTGTGTAACTCTATTTGGTTTGAACAAAAGGCCTTCTTGAATTTCCTTCTACCTAGGGGAAGTCATCTAGGTGGAATAGGGGATATTTGGAGATTATAGGAACAGATTTTGTGTGAGCCATGAGCTAGAGAGGTGTGAGTAATGGGTTAGAGGTGGTGACCTTTTAAAAAGAGGAGGAGGGGATCTATATGAATGGTTGAAAATATTATATTATGATAAATAGAATATCAATTTCAAAATGTCCCCAATCCCTTTAATTTGATGGTAAGATGAGTATTGTTAAAAATCATCTCATCCAAGGGGTCTTAGATTAGTTTAGGGCATAAAATTTACATTATCTTTTAGCTTTAACACTTAGTTAACTAATTTAACTTTTACTGTGTCCTCTTGTATATTAATAATATATGTATAATATATTTACTATAAAATGACAAGGGATCCAAACTAGATCAATAATGACACTTGTAACATCATATATGCTATTTAGCCAGATCCTGAATTTTTATGACTATTTTATCATTTTATAAAATATTAATGGATTTAAAAACTCATTTATATCAATTTTTATACTATTCATATCATGTCTTTTTAAAAATCCATAAAAACATGATCAATTCTAACAAAATTCATTAATTCAAATATAATAAGTAATAATCATCGATCAAATTTGTGGATGGAAATAAAAGATTATTAATAAATTTATTTTACAATTTATAATCACATTTATTTAAAAAATCATTAATGAGGTAATCATTACATCATAATTGTGTCATAAATAATTTTTTTTATTTAATTTATAAAATTTATATACAAAATACCATGATATAGAAATTTTTTATATTCATAAATACTATTTATAGCAGAAAATATCAATTATATAACCCAATATAAATATTATTTTACTAAAGATATATGTTTATCTTACATTTTACATAACATTAAATTACTTATTCTAAAATTTCATTTTCGGATTATAGTGGCTCCATGTTGTCCCAAAATCGACTCAAGGATCCCAATGGTCATACTTGTATCATCAAATAGTGTTAGGACATGTGTTAGGATAATTTAATATTATTATAATATTTTTTTACCCTTATTTACCAAATTTACCCATTAAACATAGTAAATAAAATATTTACTGATGTTAATATTCATAATGTCTAATGATTAAAGTAACCTATTTACACAATTTGGACCTCATAATTCCAAATATAGAATCTATTTGTTCCAAATTCAATACACTGATGTTGCAAATAATAATTTAAAATTAATTCCTCATGTCAAAACAAAAATTGTGTTTTTATGAAATAATAATTATCAAAAGATAGACATGTGTTTATGTCTAATTAAAAAATTAAATTACATCCAATGACCAAAATTGGATTAAATGGTAACAATAAAATAAAATTACACTTTAAAACTAATTAAAAACATAGTCTAACCATATAAATAAATTTTAATAAAAGGAAATTTTTTATTAAAATGTAGTAATTTTCACTATTAATCAAAAAAATGAACTTTATCATTGAAAAAAATTAACCAGAGTAAATTTTGATGTAATGAATCTAAAGGGGAAGATTATTTTGTATAATATAAGATATAAAAGTGAACAAAAGTATATTTTAAAAGCGTTCTCCCTCAAAAGGTTGTAAAATTGTCTTTTAAAAATATTATCGTATTTTTTGTTCAAAATTGGATTCATTCTCATTTTAAGCCTATAAATTTTATTGTGTAAGTATGAAAACATTTAAAAACATGTATAATAATAATTTAGTTAGTTCAATTAATTCACACCAATATAGTGGATAGATGTTAACAACCATATATAATAATATTATATTATTATTTCTCAGTATGACTCAGCCTTGTGTGCAATATGAGATTTCAAAGAAACCCATTATTGGGTGTCAGTTAAGCCATCGAACATAGCATCCCGATTAAAGTAAAATTAATAAATAATTCATAAATATTAATAAATATGAAAATGTCATATCCTTTATTTACTAGGGATGTTACACTTCCAATCCACAACCACATGTCTTTCTTCCTAGACCATATAATCTCACCATCGCATACTAGAACCCTTAATCCTGAATACCTCACACCTCACCTTGATATAGTCTAGAGTCTCTATGAAGTAAAATATTTGATCAATCTTATACATCTTGTCCTCCTCATCATGAGGAACATTCATTCCATTAATAGATGGTGTATTCCCACATATAAATTTCCATGATCAATCTCTACCTCTTATAGATTATGGTTTTACCTCCACAACAATGTTCTATACTTTTGATACATATTATTAAACACTAATAAATTTTCATACAATAATTTCAATGATAATATTATCTATTACAGGATTAAATTGATGAGAATCAGTTTCAACTTCTTTAGAAACTCATGGATGACGTCTCAGAAGCAATATACAGCATAGAAAAACTTCAGAACAAGAAGAAAAATTAAAAAATATCAGTTAAAACTAGAAAACCACAAAAGAAAGTAAGATTTAAAAAAACCCCAATAATAGATTAATGTGTCCCAACATCCCATGGATACTTGAGTCTTATTGATGCAAGAGATTGAAAAGAACGTATTGCAACGTACCACTCGTGTCTTGATAATCCTATCTGTAGTCTGAAAAAATGTCCAAATACAAGGACTCATGGGGATAAAACTACCATTAATCAATTTTGTAATTAACTAACCCAGGTTACCCTTCAACATGGCACTCAACCTAATCCATCACATACCTGAATGGAATTCCTGATCCCCATTGTCTGGAAAAAAGAACCCACGAATTCAATAGTGATCGAGAGGGATAATTTTCTCCCAACATGAATAAACTCATGGAATATATACACTTGAAGCAAGAAGGAACTTAAAAAATAGAATAAAATATATCCCATCACAATAAGAAAATAGGAGGAAAAATCATTGTAAAGGTAACCAAAACTATGGGACATAAGTCCATCTGCAATAGACTCGAACCCGAAAAGATAATCCATGTTATGGTGTGGAAAAACTCTCAGTATCTCACCATAATCTACCACAAATCAAATAACTAAAAACCTCATTGCCTGACAACAGTGACCTTTCTTTCCCAGTATTGGAATACATACCTAGATCTGGAAATCACTGAGGATGTGCGCATGGTGTGAGCTAAGGAGATCAAGAGTATGTCACCAAGGTTTTCTAAGACATTTACATGTTTAAAAATTATTGTATACTAATTTTAAATAAAACATGGAATGATAAATAGTAAATTAGTTTTATAGAAAAAATTGTAAACATTTTACCTTTATTAATGACATTAAAAAAATGAATGTATATCAATATATATATACATTTTATACATCATTCATTCACAAGAATTAAAATGTATATCAAGGATAAAATTGTACCAATATGAACAGTACAAAACAACAGTTGCAGCACAGGCATCACAACACCAAGGAATATAATAGCCCAAGGAGTAGATTACTCATAATAAAAAATATGTGATCGGTGCACTTCGGTACCTAAAGCCAATTATATAAACTCTAGGAATAAGGAGACACCCCATTTTTGAATCCAAAATATCATATACATAACTGGGAACCATATATACAGTCCATAATTGGTGGAGCACCCAGAATGTGAACCTTGACAATGGACAATGGCCTCATGTAGATCGATCATGTTGAAATGCTATCTCAGGTCACACATTCCTATAACAGTAGCCACCAAAGAAGAAACATAAAAACACCAACAGAGACCCCACAATTGAATCCACATATCATAGGATTGATCCATGTGAGAATGTGGGTTAGTAGAGAATAGGAAACACGACATAACTCAATTATGAACACCCTCCGCACCACAAACAATAATGTAACGACCTTGAGAGTGGGATCAAATATTGGATCTTGGAATTAGTTAAGAATAAACACCAATATTGATCAAATGATTGGATAACAGATCAAATGGGAACTACCGTGATCAATGGAAATGAAGAATTATAATGATTACTCACCAACAGAGATGCACCACATCTATAATGAAGATAAAACACCAAGCGGATCGATCAAGATGGAACACTCTCACCAAAACTCATTGTAGAAGAGTTTCAGGTCTAGTATAAAGGTGAACATGTAATCGAATAGGCACCCAAAACCCATAAAGAATGAAGAAACATCCCTACATGAGGAATTGCATGACATTTAACTCCTTTAATCATCATTCAATCCATTATATTTAAGTACTTCTGAAAATATAATTCCACATATTAAAGATCCTTTATTTAAATAACTCATGAAATGTAACCGTTCATCATGTCGTTTAATATTTCGAAGTGTGAATCCCCTTCACATATTCAACACATAAACTATTACACATTATGTAACCTAGTTACATGTTTGAAATGATCCTTAATCAAACAAGAACTGTTAGATAAAGATTAGATTCCAAAAAATATGTGACTTCACCATTATTGTTATCGTAGCAATTCTTTCTCAGCTATATATAGACATAAAAAAATAAAAACCATGACTTGATTAAGGACATAAGTGACATAATGATAACAGGATGTTATACATGAATACTCTTCTTACATTTATAACGTGAATATAAAATTTTTTCTAACCATTATTTGTATTCTACAACATATATGTATTACATGAAACAATTTCTAGATACATAACTATACCAGCTTCATTTTCAAGATCTTATTTCACAAAAATATAAAATATAAAATAATTAAGATAATGTATAATAGAATCATTATGAATGATTATTTGAATACAAGAAATCCTTATTCGCAAATGAAACATTAATTTCATATATTCTAACATTTAATTGAATATATATAGATTTATGTTTGGTTCTCGTGTACTTCTTTACTAAATCCTATAAATTAATTATGAAATAAATAAAATTTAATTGTTTATATATATAATGTGATTAACCAAATCATATCCATAGGGTGTGTCAAACCCAAAATGATGTTAGTCATATTTGTTATGTCATAGGTAAAGATCATGTTGAAACAAAATATTAACTTTTAGAATTCATTATCACGTATTACATCTGTTACATATATAATATCCACTAGTTATATCTATACAGGGATTTCAGTACTAAGAAAACTACATAATATCCTTTTTATAAAAAAATCTTGATTTAATACACAACTTAGACATTACCCTAAGTCATATCATTATGCTTCTCAATACTGTAATATTATCAAAATCCAATAAATATTACTTCAACAATCCAAAATAGTTATCTATACATTTGAAATTTTACTCATCCTTAACATATCAATACTTGATGAAATTTATAACATCTTATTTATCCTTAAAATATATCATCATAATCTATAATATTATATAAATTATTCTATGATACAATCTACATAATCCCACACATGTGACCCCAAATATTACAAAACATGATGTAAATATTTAATTAAAACATATTCCTATGACCTTTTTGTATTTTTGTTTAAAAAATGATGAAATCCAGTAACAGAATATACCCATGTTATTTATATCAATTATAAATTTCCCCATTTTATATAATAAAAACCCATCCATAATAAGTCTTTAACATCTACCATTAATTTTATAGTGGAAATAAATTAAATAATTTTTATACATTTCCATTATTCATAACCATGTGAAATTGAAACAGAAGAAATGGGAGAGGTTAGATACTCAAAAAGGGTGAAAATATTCCACTAAAATCACAAAATTTACCATGATCATAAGATAATATAATGGAAAAAATTAGTATATATAAGAACCATATAGACAACAATGTACAGGTCATGAAAATCAAGAGAAAATACTTGTAATAACATAATTCCTGATTAAATATCTAAAAATTAGCCATGAAAGCATAAAATCTGATATCAAATAAGAATAAAATTGTGACATCTAAAAAATATGAAATGAACACTAGTATGGGGAAGATTACATTAATTAGACACATATTCAATGGAAATAATTTTTTTAACAATATTATACTCATAAATATTTATCTGAGGAGATATGAACTTTTACATAAATAGTTTGAGAGTGTTATGTGACCTAATCCATCCTTCATACATCCATATGTAAGGAACATACAAATCATTCACATATCACATTATAGTAAACCCATGGATGTAAAAGTGTTTTCGTAAAACCATAAAATGAAAATAATTATTTTTATACAGTAAATAAACTATGAATAGATAATGGGTTTCATTAAAAACATCATAAAGTGTAACGACCTCGACTCCAATAACCGAGAGTCAGTTCCTACAATATTAAATTTCCAAAGATACAAGGTGTTAAGACCATAAGGACTGACCAGTCTAGAAATTTTCTATGGAAAGACACATACAAAATAAATATTTTATATATGAAATAAAAATTAAGAGTAAAAAAACTATTTAAATCTATTATCTCATTCTATGAATTTTTATTCATATAACTGGGAAAAACAAAAAATTAAGGGTTAGATTAAATGATCAGTATGGATTACATAGAAAGATATATATCATGAAAAAATAATAAATTCTCAATATAGAAATGTAAATAGTAGATCACACATTCCATTTAAACAATAACATGACTATTAATTTTTTAAAAATCACAATTAATAGGGAAATGTTAATAAATGAAAACATATTCCATTTAATTAAAAAACTGAAATTGAAATACATCTATAGATAATATCAGTGTAGAAATACCTTTTATAACAAAGATAAATGAATTATAAATTAATGAACTTATTATATTTTAGATTCCATGATCTCAATAATCATTATACAACTTCTTTCAATATCAATTTCATTATAGTATAAAGAAAATGGTTAAAAACAAATCTAATTTTTCAACTTACTAGCCTAATGAGACTTGTTGTTGCACCATGGTAGTATCAATAATTTTTACCCACACTTATCAACATCTACAAGGAATTACTTATATATTTAATAATTTATTTATTCATTCATCAATCTTCATTTTCATAAAATATATATTTATTTAGTAAAAGATAAATATTAGTCAATATTTACCAAGTTAATCAAACAACATTCAAAGTAAAAATGATGTTTTAAAATTGAATATAATTAAGGTATTTATCAGATCGATTATAAACTAATACATATATTTAAGATAAAAGTAATTTCAAATGAACAAATATCATTGGAAAGTGGTTGTTTTGAGGGAAATTTAATGGTCACAAAAGAAAAATGACATTGAATAATAACATTAAACAATTGGAAATGTTCATTCCAAATACCATTAATGGAATAATTCAAATTGAAACCTAAAATATCATGAATTATTAGGTAATAATGGTATTAAATTTCATAGGGGTAGTATATACAATATACAAAATAAATTTTGTATAAAACATTTCTAAATGCCTCAATGATGAGAATTTGAGATGTTATCCCTTACCTCACACGACCTTTTGGTTGATATTGATTCAACTTACTATGAAACAGATTTATTCAATTTATTAATTTATAAGAAACCCATATTCAAGTTTATAATATCATATATTATCCCCTTATAAGGTTATACCATACATTTATTAATAATATAACATTATTTTTATCATTTTGGGTGTCAATTTCCTAGTTTTATCATGTCTCCTTTTCATGAATATTATAAATCATGTATACATGATATAAAGAAAAAATATATAGAATTATAATAATTTTTTTACGTTCATATTAAATAATCCTATATATTTCCAAAATCAATCATTATGTTAGAACATGGAAAAATGAATAAAATCTCTTCGCATGGTGGTTGTCTATTGTAGACACTAGTGACTTTATAGTATTTTAAATAAAATGGAATGTAATAATGGATATGTGATAAAAAAATTATATAGGTATAATAATACAATAAATATTATATAAATATGTTAACTTCACCATTATATAATTACTCGATTGGTGTTGATGAAAAATTAATTATATCGGTTCGTGAGGCGATAATCCACTATAAACATGATCAATAGTTTTAGAAGAGGAGATATATATAGGTTATTCCATTAACATAAGAAAAAAATTAATGGTAGGTACGGGTATTATTATATTAGAATTATAAAATATTATTTTATGGTGATGGAATTATAAATATAATGGAAATGACTGTTTAAGAACAATACATTTTCCTCAGGGGACAACTTTTGGTTTTAATGAAAATCATTTATTGGTTTCATGCTGATAAATATGTGAGATATAGGATTACTGGAAGCTATTATGGGTGTTATTTGGTAAGGTATTCAGTAACCCAATTTCCTTTGTAAGATTGAAGATGGGAGGATAGTTGGTGACCTTTTATGAGGGGGGATGACACACATGGAATATTTGAAACTAATCAACCACACCCATGATTATATGATTTCAATAGCTTCTAAAAGTGGTTTTATTGAAACATATGTGTGATGAGGCTGAAATATTCCCATACAACGTGTGTTGGAAATGTTGGTTGGTCGTTTTTACCCCTTATCTTTTTTACATTATCCATCAGTAAATCAGTTTTTACTTTAACCATAGATATTGTTATTTACTCTTTTTACTATTTATAATGGTTAAAAATAAATTAGAACTTATTATATAATATTAAATATTTTGATTCCAAATAAGGAAACCATTTTTTTCGAAATTGTTCTCTTAGATTTTCCTTCATCAAGTTTATTATAATACCCACCGACACAACAAGAAACAATTTTTCCAAGAGAAAATTCCGATAAATATATAAGATATTAAAAACAAAATAAAACATCAAGTCGATTAAAATAAAATAAACTTATATTTATAATAAAAAAATTTAACAAATTTTGTGTTGATACTATGTTAATATATAATTTATCATTTTAAATAACATAAATTAAAAGGTATTATTAAAATGAAAATAAAAAATATATAATATTCATTAAAAAAATTAATATTTTCATAACATTATCCCAAACATTCACCATAATATGATATTTAGATATTTATTTTAATGATGATGTATATTTTATTAAAAAAATCAAACATGAAATAATAACAGGCAAGCTTGAAGTGAAGATACTTTTTTAAATGAAAAAAATATTGTTATTCATTAAACATTTATTTTTATTTCAATAAATAAAATTTTATTTCTATTTAATATAAATCCAATTTAATTTTTTTTAATGTATAAAACATTTAATTTTCATAACTTATAAAATAATTTTCGTTATTACTAACCTAACATCTAGGTAATAATAGTAATATGTAACTAAAATTGTAATGTATTTTTTCTTATAAACCCAGTGTTTCATGCATCATAAGCTATCAATGATATTAAATAAAATTTAGAAGTACTAAATCATATTGTATTGTGTTATTATCTTCTCCCCTCAAAGAAATCATCTAGGAAATATCATCGGTATTACCTTCTATATATATTAGGTTTGTTCTTCTTCATAACAATTTATAGTTCCCATGTTTCTTCCATCATTGTTTTATTTCTCCTATGTACCTTTGATAGACAAGTCATCTAATTACTCAATAATTACTCTCTATTATTAAGAATTATGAGGTGTTCATTATAGTAATATAGGTATAGTTCTAATTATATTTCATTATAGATTACGAACTTCATTGTTATTGGAAATTAATTCGTAAAAATGGTATATGAAACAAATCAAGTAATTTAGAGAGAGTTGGGGGAATGTCTATGTGATGATCCAAAAAATAAATAATTTTCAAAATTTAAAAGTTTATGATGTAACTAGGTCCCAATTTACCATTATTTCTAAACCTTATGACACCATTCTCTGGAGGTACTTTCAAGAGAATATGGTATCCCACATAAAATTCAAAATTCTTCCTCTAATTACCGATACAAACTAATTTTCCTACATTTACTTTTATAATTTAATCCTCAATCACTTGTTCCTTTTTTCCATTCCACAAGCTCTATTCCCATAAGTTTTCTTTCACATAATTCAACATAATAAATTGTATTACTACATATATTTCTATATAATTATTTATATGTCACAATTTAATTAATTATGTGGATTATTTTATTATTAGAAAAATACAGTAAAGCTAAAAATTGATCCCACAAACAATGAATGTCATGTGATCATGAAATTATTGTTGATTTAGATTTTTAATTGTCATTTAATACATTCCATTATTTGGAGGTTGGTAGGTAGTTATCAAATGAATCTCAATATCAAGGGAATTCTATAGACTCCTCCATATAATTTATATAAAGTTGGGATCAATATCAGACATTGTATAAAATATACACCATTAAGTATTAAAAAATCATTAATATAGATCCATGTGTTGGGAAAAATAGGAAAATATTATTTTAACAGAATTGGAATAGGTTGCTTTATTTTTCTATGATGTCACCTCACATCTTTCATTTGTTGAAAAACATGAAATCTGAATACCTAATTATCAATTTTAAGTATCATGTTTCCCTAAATAATGTTCCCAAAAATACCATTAAATATTTATGATAGCATGGATAATATATTAGGTCAAGATATGATAATCATACAAAAATTATATTTTTATGATAGGTATATATGGAACAAATAATATCATTAAAAATTTTAGAACCCCATCTTTACAAATTAATTTTTATATTTAATCATCATTCAAGGATTTAATTTTATTCTAAATGTTTATAAAGTTTATAACGTCTTATACTTTATAATATAGAATATTTCACAATAATTGGAAAATGTTTGATATATCCCCTTAGTGAATAATTCTTATATATAAAATTACGAGATCGGTCAACATTGAATTCCCCTAAATTATTATTTTTGTTATGAAACAATGATCATTCACAATCAATGAATCTCCTAACATATTTCTTTTCTTTGGGTGGTAGTGTAATGTGAAGTCCTAAAATTTGAGTAGCTAAAGGCATCACCTTTGTATCATATTGATCTATTTATTTTAAAACATGAATTTTAGTCTTCTATGATACTGTTATATCTCATGTTTTTCTCTATACAGATTTAGTATCTATATATTTCTAGTAATAATAATAACATTAAACTCAAGATCATTGTTTTTAAATTTTTTATCATGAGACTAAAATCTCCTAAATTATTATAATGAAAATTTGTAATTTTTCATCAGGAAACAAGAATTTCCCATATATGATGCATCACAGTATATCTGAAACCCATCATTTTTTGATTGTTGATTCAATGTTATATGATGGACCAATCACTTCCTCTTTTCGTCAAATGATTCATCACAATCCATTTTAAAAAAAAAACCCCTTTACATGTAATCATGGTTAATTGTTTAGAAAACCAGAAAAAACATTTACTGAGTGACAAATTATAAAGTACAAAACCAATGAAACTATATGTGGAATATATGTTCATTTTTGTATGAAATTATCATAAAACATTTTCTTTTCTGGATAAATTGAGATTCCATCAATAATGAAAATATTTATATGAAAAGAATCATATTGATTCCATACATCACACTTTCAAAATTTCCAACATAAGAAATATTTTCAATAATTGTAAATAATGATATATAATTTATTCTCATGGATCACATATCTTTTAATATATAAAAAATTATAATCAATGAATACCACAAAAATATAATGATGATATTTCATGAATAGTCTGTTCATTACATCAATAAAATTTGTGGGTACATTAGTCAATCTTAATTTCATAACTATTAACTTGTAATGCCCATACCTAATGAAAAATCATGTCTTTTGATTTCATTCCCCCTTTACTAAAAATGGATGATGCCCAAAATGATGGAAAATCATCAAAAAAATATTTGTATCCATTAATATGATAGAATTATTCATCAATAAAAGGAAATAGATACCTACTATTTATAATAACTGAATCGATTTCCCAATAATTGATATATAGCATCATATATCCATCTCTATTCTTAATAAAGGGAATATGGTATCCCCATAGTAAAACACAACGGTGAATAAATCCATTATTACAGAAATCATATTATAGTTTCATCAAATATAATAATTATAGAGTGTTTTTTCTATTTTTAGTCCTTGATATTGGTCTTACTTCAGGGATTAAATCAATTGAAAACTCAGATTCATGCCCTATGGGATTTCCATATCATTCCTCAATTTAAACATTAATTTATTTCTGCACAGTATGAAAATACTCAATTTGAAGGTCACCTTATCTATTTCTATATTGTTTCTACTCTACTTTTCTAAATTTCACAGTCATCAAAGATACGTGGAGTGTATCTACAAATGTATTAGATGATGATCTCTCAGCTTAAATGATAAAGAATCATATATCTTTATCCTAAATAATTGTTTCCTTTTTCTTGTAAAAAAATTTTCATTATATATTTCATATTGGTCCATACTGGGGATACAAGGACCTAGACATTCCATACATGGATATTATATTGTATTGAATTTATATTCAGAACATTACAAATGTACACTCCTGAGGACCATAGCAGTTAAGTGACTTTGTTATTTTGGAGCAAAATCATCAAAAATGAGGAAATTTGTTCCAAATATCCCCAAATGATCTTCCCATTTTTTATTATTCTCAATCATAAGATACATAAAATTTTTCATTATATCATACGAAAATGAAAAAATTAAAAAGGGTTAACATGGATACTTAATAAGGGTAAAAATGTAAGTCAGTAAGGATAATATGATGATAAGGTTAGAGGAACATGATAATAAAATTTTAATATTATAAAATTCATATGAAATATCAAAATATTGACTTATGTAATAAATAATAGATGTTACAATGACATGAATCATAAATTGGAATGATCATTTAAGACATTTATTGAGTAAAATATTCATCCTCTTTGAAAATTTATTTTTAAATCATAAAATGTTAGGACCCCCTCCCCACAAAGTGTACCCCTCCTGGGCTGGAAATGTGAGAGGGGAGATAATAACCCTTGAGTCCCGCCTTTAGTAGGCCCCGGATGGCGACTAGCACTGAGGGTATAGTAAACACACCAATGGGAGGCATTGCACTCTAAGAGAAAACAAGAAAAAGAGAGAGATACGATAGACACCAACCAACTCCAACTCAGAACTAAAATATAAAATAAACCGAAGTACATATATGATATTCCACACAAAACCACTACAACTCAATGCGAAAACTACAAGTACCCAAAAGAAAGTAAAAAAAGGCAGCAACCACAAGCCCAGACAGCTCCTCCCACCACAAGCTAGTAGTAACCATCTTGATCTCCAACCTTCTCCAATTGACCTGAAAAATAGTTTATATATGCGTAGGGTGAGTATAACAGTATACTTAGTAGGATCCTCCTCGAAGCCTCTCGTGCAAAATTAAAGGAAGCATGCTAAAGCATAGTGAACAACAAGTGAAACTAACTCGTCACCTAAAAAGGTATACTATGTTCCCAACCTCACCATGGCTAATCTCACCAAGTAACACATACAAGAATATAGCATATAGAAAAGAATATCAAGGGTACCCAGCTACTACATCCCCACTGGTTAACCACTTTTCCCCAATGACATACGTTATGTGCATCTCTCTCTAAAGGCTTGCCCGTATACACCTGGGCTATGCTCCATAATCTGTAACATGTGTACCACAAAGGATTTCCTGCAGACACCGTGGCTAAGCACCACACCATCCTCACAACCAAAAGTAACCAGGTAGTTTCCGGGAGCCACCATAGCTTCCATAATGTGTATTATACGTCAGGTATTATACCTCAAGCCACTACATCCCATACACCGAGTAAGGATCCTCAATCCATTACAACCTATACACGTTACACCTATAGTAGTCCATAGGATATTATATCCAGAATATATGTTTGTGAATAAACAGAAGCCATTGTAGCCCCCTACACACATATGTGGGGAAAACTAACCGTTGTGGCTAATGGAACTAGTACCTACCAAGCGAAGAGAGTGGGGTCAAAGGGGGTAGTCAGCCATTCTCCCTCCCATCAGAATGTTGGGGAAAACACCCCCCGGGGCTCAGAATCCCCGAGGTGTCAGTTTCCCTAACTGACAGGGTGGAGTATCACATAGAATCACAAAAAGTATAGAGTATATTATATCTCACAACCACACTATGGGCAGTACCTAGTCTTAGACACAACCGCAGATAACATCTCTTAGACTCTGTGCTGCTACTTCTAAGACATAGTATCCTATAAGCACACAACCATTTAAAGAGCCTTATTAGGTTACTTCATTCCCTATTTTTCGGTTCCTCTGTACGTTAATTAAATCTTCCAACATTAATTAACCATGAGAAAAACGACATTAAATTCATCTACATCATACCCAATGTCAAATGTTCCTTCAATGTTACAACCTCATCATTATGTTTCAACAAACTCAAACCCCTGGGTTAACGTCATTTATTCAAACCATCATTATAGAATTACTTTCCAAAATTCCTAGGCATTCAAGAAAATCATCCGATTCTACTAAACAAAAGGGGATCAAAAAGGTGGTTATATATACTACCCGTCGAGTCTTTTCCGCCTATAGAAAGATATTAGACCCATTATCCCTTGAGAGTCTAAACATAGAATGCACGTGGAATACCCCTCGTGTCTTCACCTCTTTTGGAAGATGGGTAAGCAAGACCAGCTGCCTTGAGTAGTTGGGAAAAGTAAAGTAAATAAACAACCCAACAAAGCACCAAGCATCCAACAATTAGATCCATCCCATTCTATCATCCCTGGTGTCATCCCTGACACCCACATGCATAAACTGATGCATCTCACCACTCCATCAACCCTGGTGTCCTCCCTAACACCCACATGAATAAACCGATGCATCTCGCCACTCTAGGCATTATCTAATGCCACAACCACAAGGCCTCCATGCCCCCACATCACAACATCTATCCAGGATCATATCACAACACAAGCAGCATGAATTTAAACATCACATCAATTTGTTCTCTTGTCCCTTTAACAAGGCTTCCAGCATTCAAACATCAAGCACCAACAGATTTTAGCTTCACCAACCAACTGAATTAAACACATCATCGACATCAAGTTGATCAACATCAATATGGATCAACAACCACAAAAATAACAACCAAATTCGTTTACATGCCTCTTTATCTTTAGCCAATTAATTATCAATTAATTCAGGCTTTATGTTCTTTATCAATTTCATCAAGATAGACATGCTAATAAGCAAGTTATAGATATCACACTATCTACCAAATCAAGAGGAAAACTTTTATCATGATACAAAGTAACAACATGCTATCAAACCAATTCTTTTAATCTGGTTCAAGTATTTAATTAGGTCAATTTCATTGTGATCCAAAGGGCTAAATCATGTTAACTCTATGATTTCTCATAAACAATTAAAGAAGCCATGAATCCCCTACCTCAACGGTTTTTATGGAAACTACAATGGTCAAAGAACGCCCAAGAAGATCCGGATGATTCACCAAGGATCATCCCTATATATCTTTTCGTAACACAACAAAGACCAAATCTCATCATAATCGATATTCAAACACATAGATCTACCCATAACATGCATTGATCTATGATCCTGAGAGAAGAGGAGGAGTAGATCTAGGTAGATCTATGAAACCAACCAAGAACGATCACATACCTGAAGAAACTAGCTTCGATTCATAAGGATAAGCCTCTTGATCACCTCCAAAATTCGTGGGAGAGGTTATTCCACCTCCAAGGAAGGGTAATCCGAAGTTATGGCTGATTAGAGACTTAAACAGAACCATTTAGAGGGAAAAGAGTTCAGATCCACAATTTTAGGATCTAACTTTAAGTGTCGGCACAGTTAGTCTTCATAGTTTACCAAACCATGCGCTAACCGTGCGTTAGCTTCTACCTTGCCAAAAAATCTTTTCACGGTTAGTCTGCACAGTTAGACAAAATGTGCGCTTATCGTGCATTAGCCCCTGCCTCCAGAACCAACCTTGCACGGTTTGGCCGCACGGTTTAGGCAAACCGTGCACTTCCCGTTCGAAGGCTACTGCCTCCAACACCAACCTCGCACGGTTTGGCCACACGGTTTGACAAACCGTGCGCCTCCCGTGTGAAGGCCATTACCCGTTAAATTTCCTTAAAAGTCCACCCAAATGCACACCAAGTCACCTTGACCTCCCGAAACATCTCCAACACCAAATTTCACAATGGAATGGACCAGAGTGGTCCGGGCCATTACATCAGATACTTCTCAAAAAATTCTCATCATGGAGAATCAAAAACTCCTCTAAAGAGAAAATGAAGCAGGGTCTGAACAACCACCCAATGAGATACCTCTCAAAAGGGAGCAAGCCACCAAAGAAACAAAGGGTACCATTTCATAAACATGAATATTTCACAACAACATAAGTTACAATGATACATTAAAAGTTTTAAATATCAAAAAACTCTGGGTAATGAGCACGTATCTGAGACTCATGTTCCCATGTAATCTCCTCCAAGCCATCGTGCTGCCACAAGACAAAAACGAAAGGGATAGAATGCCCATGCAAAACCATCTCCTTGTAGTATTTGATCTCCACAGGTCTCTCCTCAAAGGGTGCATCATCATCAATATCGATCTCTCCCCAATCGATGACTTGAGATTCATCATGAAGATAATGACAGAGCTTTGATACATGGAAAACATCATGTATCTGACCCATACGAGGGGGAAGTGCTACTCGGTACACCACAACTCCAACACGAGCTATTTCCTCGAAAGGCCTAGCAAACTGGGGAAAAATATTACTTCCATGACCAAACCTTCACTGCCCATGATGGGGAGTCACCTTCAGAAAAGCATGATCCCCATAATTGAACTCTATGGGTCTCCTTATTTGATCGGCATATGATTTCTAATGATATTGTGATGTCTTCATCCTCTCATGAATCACCTGATCCATCTCTATTGTATTATGCACTAGTTTAGGTACGAGAATTTCAGACTCGTCAACCCCAGTCCAGTACAATGGAGAACGACAAGGACGACCATACAAGGCTTCAAACGGCGCCATACCGATGGTGGAGTGAAAAATATTATTATAAGAGAACTCCTCTAAGGGTAAGTGCCTCATCCATGATCCTCTAAAATAAAGAACACAATATCACAACATGTCTTCAAGATTCTAGATGGTTCGCTCCTTATGAAAATCCGTTTGAGGATGAAAAGTAGTGCAAAGGAAGAGCTGAAAACTCAAAGCATGTGGGAGACCTCTCTACACCATGGAGGTAAAATGAGGATCTCGATCAGAAATGATCATCATTGGGACTCCATAAAGTCTCACCACCTCCTCTAGATACTTCCTTGACAAAACATCCACTGAGCAAGACTCCTTGATTTCTATAAATTGGGCCAATTTTGTTAAACGATCCACTACCACACAAATAGCATCATAACCCCCCAAAGCTTGAGGTAAACCAGTAAAAAGTCCATTGAGATGTCCTCCCACTTTCACTAAGGAATATCTAATGGTTGGAGAGGACCCCCAAGAACATTGTGTTCGGCCTTCACCTTCTGGAAAACTAAACATAGAGACACAAACTATGCAATCACACGCTTCGTCTTAGGCTACCAAAACTAACGTCTAAAGGATCGGTACATCGTTGTCGCACCAGGATACACTGCTAAAGGATAACCATGGAACTCTCTGAGGATCATCTCGCACATTTCCAAGGGAACAAAAAGACTTCCATGATACAAAAATCTATGTTGTTCATCCTCAGACCAACCATCAGGGGCTTCACAACAAACAACTCAGTCTATCCAGACCTCTACCTCAAGATCCCCCAACTAGGACTCTTCCATATTCTTCACCAGGGATGACTACAAAGTCATCTAAAAAAGACAACCTCTACCCCAAACTTCTCCCATATCAAGATGTAATGCTGAAAATTCTTCCATTACTCTCCAGGAATCACCGGATTCACGCACAGCATCACTGTGTGACTTTCGGCTCATCTCATCTGCCACAATATTCCCTTTTCTGGGGGTATATGATATTTCAAAGTCGTATTCCGGTAATAAATCCAACCACTGACGTTGTTGTAAGTTTAAGTCACGTTGGGAGAAAACAAACCTCAAACTCTTATGATCAATGAAAACCATAAAGCATTCACCAATGAGGTAATGTCTCCACAACTTCAGAGAAAACACCACAGATTCCAACTCAAGATCATGGGTGGAATAGTTGTGTTCATGTGGATGAAACTGCTGAGACCCTAACGAAACGAATGACCTCTGTTGCATAAGAACACAGCCTAACCCCAGATGTGTAGCATCAGAGAAGACATCAAACTGAACTCCTTTAGCTAGATGAAGAAGTACTGGAGCACTTACTAACTTCTCTTTTAGATACTTGAAAGATCCCTCACACTGATCAGTCCATATGAAAGCCTGGTCGTTCCAGGTCAAATCTGTCAGAGGATTCGCAACCCGTGAGAAATTGTCTACGAACCTCCTGTAGTACCCCACGAGGCATAGGAAAATTTCTATCTCTGACACTGTCTTGGGGGCTACCCAAGACCAAACTGCTTCAATATTCTATGGATCCACAGCTACTCCATGTTGGGAAACAAGATTCCCCACAAAACAGACTTCTCAAGCCCAAAACTCACACTTCAACAACATCCCAAACAACTGATGTTGGCGAAGGACTCCCAAAATGGTTCGAAGAAGCTATGCATGGTTCTCTTCAGATGTGGAGTACACAAGGATGATGTTGATAAAAACTACCATGAACATGTTCAAGAACTCATAGAACACATCATTCATCAATCCCATGAACACAGCTGCAGTGTTCTTCATGCCAAATGACATTTAAACGAACTCATAATTCCCATGATGACATTGGAAAGCAGTCTTTGGGATATCCACATCCTTCACACTCATTTGATGATATACTGACTCAAATTCGATCTTTGAGAACCAACTTTCACCCTTCAGTTGATCAAATATGTCATCAATTCGCAGAAGAGGATAGTGGTTTTTTATTGTCACTCTGTATAAGTGACAATAATCAAAACATAACCGCAAACTTCCATTAGCCTTCTTCACAAAAAATCTACTGCACCACATGGTGACACACGTGGCTGAAAAAAACCACACTGCAACAGACCATCAGGCTATATATGAAGTTCTCGTAACTTAGAAGGGGCCATCCTATATGGATACATAGAGATTGGAGACACCCCTTGCTTTAGCTCGATCCCAAACTCGATATATCTTCGTGGGGGTAATGGTACAACCTCCTCTTGAAAGACATCATGGTACTCCTCTACGTCCCTAAGAAACACCAACTACCGAACCTCTGAAGAACTCAGAATCATCTCAGCTTCCATGGACGATAAGAATGGGACGTGCCTATGACCCATCAGAGGATCTCGCTCACCAAAAATCACCACTTGTTCTCCATATGAACCAAGGAAAATGTCCTTCTTCTTGAAGAAATCCACGATAGCCTACACTAAATACAACCAATCCATGCTGAGTATGACATAATCTGTTTGTATTCGTAAACATAGGAAATCTCCCCAATAGTGGTGTTTCCCCAACACTAGCTCATAGTCTCTACATACTTCAAACAAGTAATCTCGACAACCAACTGGTGTAGTCAACGCCAAGGGCACGGAAAGCCTCTCTACCTCATGTCCCAAAGCATGGAAAAAAGTAGGTGATATGAGGGAGTGTGTCTCTCCTAAGTAAAATAGGGCATACACCATGGTAGTAAACAAGCAATGGGTACCTCGAACGTCATCTGGCTGACCTGGTTCTTGCAACGCTAGAGCATGAAGCTGACCACGAACTCCTCCATGGCCTCTCTTACCCTGATGATGACCACCACCATGGTAGCGCTCTACTCTCTGAGGACAGGGAGCATCACGGGGCTGTCCTCTGCCTACTCAATATCCCCTCTGGTGATCTAATGTTAGTCCAACTCGCTGCTGCTACCTCGGATGGAACTGTCTCCAAGAAGGAACCTATGGCATAGTGCCCGATACACGATGACCGCTATGTAAGTTTGTGAACTCTCGCTACTGATGGCCATGACCACAACAAGAAAAACAAGCACATGATCCCTTGTCATATACCTAAGAGTTTCTGCCTCTAGAGAAACAAGATATAAAGGGTTGGGACCTACCCCCAGCTGAACAGAAAATCTTCTGCCCTTAAAATCGGGAACCCCGGACCGCATCTCTGCTTCGTGAGGAATCATGCAGATTCCCCTCTTATGATGATCCGGTCCTGGAAAAATTCCACTTGACAACCTCCACCCTCTCTAGCACCTCGAGATATGTATTCAGCATAAATGGGGTCACCTGGAGCTAGATCTCTGGACTCAAATCCACCTTGATATTCCCCGCCTTGGCCTCCTCATCTGGTAACTGGTTCGAAGCATATCGTAAAAGGTTCTTGAAACGTATTCCAAACACTCGAACCCTGGATCTCCCTTGTCAAAGGGTAAGAAGCTCCTGGCAACTGGACACCTTTGCAGTCGAGGATAGGAACTCGACTTTGATCTTGTCTCAGAACTCCTCCCATGACATCGCTGACTCCTCTCAATCCCCAAAGAACAAGAACGACCAATGCCTTTCTCCTCCATGCAACATCGTGACAACCAAGGACACCCAATGGTCCTTCCGAACACGGATCAAACTGATGCCTATCATGACCTCCTTCAACCCGTCTTCCATGACTGCATCTGAAACAGATCCATCATTCTTCTGCAGACTATGATGCTAAAACTCTCAGAGTGTCTTCCTCTATGTGTCATCATCTTCAACCTCTATCCTGCAACGATCTGCTGGAATAGCCTGCTGGACATTTTCTGTGCAAGCCTAATGAGGACGTCGACCTGGAGCCATACCTATAAAATAACAAATGTTAGAGTTCCTAATCATGTAATATGGAGAAATTAACATTAAATAATTAAATTTTTTCTTTTATTCATTTTAGGTTAACCTTTCCCAAGGACTACCCATTCAAACACAGGCACAAACAAGAATGATGCATGATCCTTTCCTAGGTATCTACCCGGAAACCAGTATCACCTTGTTGATTAGCCATTGTAAACTGAAAGGTCCGTACATCAGATCATAGGGGTACCTAAACGCCTATGTCTCAGCCGGTTTCCAGTGTTCACCACACTTGTTAAACGTAAATGAAATCGTTGCCTTACCAACCCATGAAACATCACATGTGCCTAACTCCAAAATCCATCCTATCCCTCAACCAGACCTCTGATACCACTCTGTCATGACCCCCTCCCCACAAAGTGTACCCCTCTTGGGCTGGAAATGTGAGAAGGGAGATAATGACCCCCCGAGTCCCACCTCTAGTTGGCCTCAGGTTGGCGACTAGCACCGAGGGTATAGTAAACACACAAATGAGAGGCATTACCCTCTAAGAGAACACATGAAAAAGAGAGAGATAAGATAGTCACCAACCAACTCCAACTCAAAAATAAAATATAAAAGAAACCCAAGTACATATATGAAATTCCCTGAAAAAGTACTACAACTGAAAGGTAAAACTACAAGTACCCAAAAGAAAGTAAAAAAGGCAGCGGCCACAAGCCCGAACAGCTCCTCCAACCACAAGCTAGTAGTAACCAGCTTGATCTCCATCCTGGTCTAAGTGACCTAAAAAATAGTTTATATATACATAGGGTGAGTATAACAGTATACTTAGTAGGATCCTCCCTGAAGAATCTCATTAAAAAGTAAAGAAAGAATGCAAAAGCACAATGAACAACAAGTGAAACTAACTCGTTACCAAAATAGGTATACTAAGTTCCCAAGCTCACTGTGGCTACTCTCACTATGTAACACATAAAATAATGTAGCATATAGAAAAGAATATTAAGGGCACCCTAATACTACTTCCCCACTGGTTTGTCGCTTTTCCCCAACGACATACGTCATGTGCATCTCTCTACAAAGGCTTGCCCATATACACCTGGGCTAAGCTCCACAATCTACACCACGTCCACCACAAAGGCATTCCCGCAGACACCTAGGATAAGAATCACACCATCCCCACAACCAAAATTAACCAAGTACTTTCTGGGATCCCCCACAGCTCATATAACATATATCATACTTCATCTATTATACCTCAAGCCATTACAACCCATACACCGAGCAAGGATGCTCAAGCAATCACAGCCTATACACATTACACCTATAGTTGTCCATGATATACTATATCCAGAATATATGTGTGTGAATAACCCCAATCCATTACATCCCTCTACACACATATATGGGGAAAACTAATTATTGTGCCTAATGAGACTAGTATCTACCAATAGAAGAGATCGGGGTCAAAGGGGGTAGTCATCCATTCACAATCCCATCAGAATGTTGGGGAGAACACCCCCCAGGGCTCAGAAACCCCTGGGTGTTAGTTTCCCTTACATACAGGGTGGAGTAGCATATAGGAACATAAAAAATTACAGAGTTTATTAAGTCTCACAACCACACTATGGGAATTACCTAGTCTTAGACACAACTGCAGCTAACGTCTCTCAGACTTCGGGTTGCTACTTCTAAGACTAGGTATCCTATAATCACACAACCATTTAAAGTGACTTATTATGTTACTTCATTACCTTTTTATCAGTTCCACTATACGTTAATTAAATCTTCCAACAATAATTAACCATGAGAAAAACCACATTAAATTCCTCAACAACACACCCAAAGTCAAATGTTCCTTCAAAGTTTCAACCTCATAATTCTGTTTCAACAAAATCCAACACCATGGGTTAACATCATTTATTTAAACCTTCATTACATAATTACTTTCCCAAATTCCAAAGAATTCTAGAATAGAATACAGTGTTACTAAACAGAAGGGGATTCACATGGTGAGTAGATGTATTACCCGTCAAGTCTTTTCCGACTATAGAAAGAGTGTAGACCCATTCTCACTTGAGAGGATAAACATGGAAAGAACGTGTCATAACCCACGTGTCTTCACCTCTTTCAGAAGATGGTTAAGCAAGACCAGCTACCTTGAGCAGTGGGGAAAAGTAAAGCAGATAAACACCTAAACAATGAACCAAGAATCTAATAATCACATCCATCCCATTCCATCATCCCCGGTGTCCTCCCTGACACCCACATTCATAAACTGATTCGTCTCGCCACTCCATCATCTTGGGTGTCCTCCCTGACACCCACATTCATAAACCTATGCATCTCGCCACTCTAGGTGTCATCCGCTACCCCAAACAAAAGGCCTCTATGCCCCCACATCACAACATCCATCTAGGATCACATCACAGAACAAGAAAGAATAAAGTAAACATCAAGTCAATTTGGGATCTTGGACCTTTAACAAATAATCCATCCTTCAAACATTAATAACCAATAGATTTCAGCTTTTCCAACTAACTTAATTAAACACATCACCGACATCAAATTGATTTACATAAATTTGGATCAACAAACACAACAACAACAACTGAATTAATTTACATCCCTCTTTATCATTATCGAATTAATTTTTAATAATTTCGACTTTACGTTCTTTATACATTTCATCAAGAGAAACATGCTAATAAGAAAGGCATAGATATCAAACTATCTAGAAAATCAAGAGGCGAACCGTTATCACGGTACAAAGAAACAAAATTCAATCAAACCAGGTCTTTTAATCTGGTTCTAGTATTTAATTAGGTCAACTTAATTTTGATCCAGAGGGCTAGATCATTCTAACTCCCTGATTGCACATAAACAATTAGAGAATCCCTGAATCCCCTACCTCAATGGTTTTGACGGGAACCACAACGGTTGAAGAATGCTTAAGAAGACCAGTCTGATTCCCCAAGGATCCTCCCTAGATCTCTTTTACTTACACATACAAGACAAAAGCTAATCATAATTGAAATCCACACACTTAGATCTACCCATAACAGGTGTAGATCCAAGATCCTGAGAGAAGAGAAAGAGTAGATCTCCGTAGATCTATGAAACCAACCAAGAACGATCACATACCTCAAGAAACCGGATTTGATTCCTGATGAGAAGCCTTCAGATTCCCTCAAAAAGGCTTGGGAGAGGTTCTTCCACCTCCAAGGAAGGGTAATCCTGAGTTATGGCCACTTAGAGGCTTAAATGAACCATTTAGAGGAAAAAGAGTTTAGATCTACAATTTTAGGATCTTACTTCATGTGCCCGCATGGTTTAACAAACTGTGCGCTAACCATGTGTTAGCTTCTGTCTCTCCAAACACTCCTCACATGGTTAGGCCACATAGTTAGACAAACCGTGCATTAGCCCCTGCCTCCAAAACCAATCTTGCATGGTTTGGCCACATGGTTTAGGCAAACTCTGTGCCTCCTGTGTGAAGGCTACTACCTCCAACACCAACCTCGCACGGTTTGGCCGCAGGGTTTGAAAAACTATGCATTTCCCGTGCAAAGGCCATAACCCTTTAGATTTTTTTAAAAGTCCACACAAAAGAACACCAAGTCACCTTGACCTACCGGAACACCTCCAGCTCCAAATTTTCACAATGGAATGGATTAGAGAGGTCCAGGCCATTACATAAAATACATTTAAAAAATATTTCTTCAATGTAACCCCAAAATGTTTAAATTTAGATTTTAAAATAAATTGTGATCATTAAAATATTTTAACCATTTTGAAAAAAAATATTCGAAAACAATTTTTGGGAAGAAAAAATACTCCAATAGAAGAGAGAAATAATTTTGGATTATCAGAACAACACTTTCTTGAATATTTTAAGAAAAAATGAATGAAAATGGTAACATTACATGAATATTTCATGAATACCGATATGAGAAGAAATAAAATTTAACTTAAAAATAGTTAGAATGTGAAATTTTAACATTGGAGACTTTATCATAAAAAATCATGATAGACAATAAGATTGTAATATAAAACTCTCACCAATTTTGATAACCATGAATCCTAATCCCCATGAAGTAATATCAAAAAATAAAATGTAAAATATTATTAGGATAGATATAATCATTATACTACTTGTCAAAAAGATTTTATATAAATTTAATGATATAATATAGGTGCATATAATAAAATATATAGAAAATAATCGAAATTGAGACAAAACTTATATATCAATTTGGTAACATTCAAACTAGAAACACCAACAGATAGTGACACAGAAATGGTTATATAAATTTTAAAAAATATTTATAATAATCATAAAATAAATTCATGTTCCGTACATACATCTCATAAATGAAATATGATTTTTATGTTACTTGTGTCTCATAAAATTAAAAAGTGATATGGAATTCAATTACCATAAGTCTAGAATTTATTCAAACTTACTAAAAACCATCATTATATTAAATAATAGTATTTTTATAAATTTACCACTGAACCATATTCATATATATAAGAACATATATGATTTTATTAGGATATTATATTAACAGTTAATTAAAATTCCATTTTAATGTTACATTTTGAGTAATAAATTCTTTGTTTTTCTTATATGTTTTGGCTTCTTATTTTTTGTCCTTATTTGTTGATCATGATTTAATAATTTTAATATTTTAAACATGATATAATTATCCTATATATTAATTATTCAATTTTTATTAATAATCTATAAAATATAGAAATAGAAAATGAAATACATTATTCATATTGACAGTAAGTCATACATTCACATGAATGCTATTACCATTTTCTTTTCATATTGAATAAAAGGGAAGAAAATGATATATATTTTTATTCTAATTGTAGTTGAATAATTATTTTATGTATATCACATATTCATAATACATAACACCTTAATACATTAAATTTAAAGAATTAACGATTAACATCGCTTTGCAAGGTGGTAGTTTGTCGTACACACGAACGACGTTATCACGTTATTTAAAAATAAGAATCATGAAGGTGTATGCTATATACTAATTACATAATCAAAAATACATCATTAATATCATTAATATCATATATGAACATCATATAAATCATCATTAGAAACCATAAATTATAATAAAGGAAAAATTAATGACATCGATTAGTGAGTCTGATGTCCACTATACACATGAACAATAATTTCACATCTCATTTGATGGACGTGGGTTTGATTTTAGGTCATAAAATTTACATAAAACCCCCAATATATTTAATATAATTTGGTTAATCTATAATCATAATATAAAATGAAATTAAGGGGTTTGAGGAAGAAACAATCAAATGTTATTTTGTGGTGAACGTTACCTCTTATTCAGGTATCTTTTTTTTGATTTGAACCAAAGTACTCCCTCGGTTACACGTAATCCAATTTTAAACATTATATGTTGAATGGATGTTTTTTAATGTTATTTTGGGGGTATTGTTTAAAAAATATATAACGCCTCCTTCCCGCTCATCCGGACTCAATGACTAAAAATGTTGTGTAATTTTTCTCTTTTAAAACAAACTGAACAATTACACAATACATTAAACAAATGAAGATGTTTTACCAGTATTGGATTTGGAGGATTCGACAAAACTTTATACTTTTCAGAGTTGAAACAATAATAAAACAATTTCTTACAACGCTTTCACGCGTGGAACAATGAAAAGAGGTGAATTCCAATTTAGTTCTTCTATGATTCCTGCAAAAAACCATTAAATCCCAAGGGGTGGGCATTCTATTCCCCTATAATGGGTTAGTGAAAAATATTTTTTGAAATACATTTATGTTTTGAAACCAAATATTTTAGAAATACAATTAAAATAAAATTTTAGTGTAGAGTTTTTAAAATACCTTCAATAAGTACTTTATACATTGAGAACATATAAATAAACTCATTGCAGATAATTATGCTTTTGAATATTCTATAAAGACTATGAAATTAGTTACACTTTTGATAATACATACACTTGAGAGTACATTAAAATAAACAAGTGCTTCTTCAAAAAATACTATGAAAGCCTCTGAAAAAAAATATTTGGGCTACATTAACATTGAAGGTTTTCTAGTTCTACCCACATGGAGAAGGATGGGTTCACTTACCATTAACCTTACATATTTATAGCATTTATGTTTTCTGATTTTCTGAAAACATTTTATGTTTTCTTTACTTATATATACTTTTAATGTTGTTCTTGATTGTTGAAAACATGGAAATGCATTGTGATACAGTTATATTTATATATAAGAATATATATATATATAAACTATATTGTGAGCATGGTTACAACCAATCCTCATGCCATAAAACATTGCATTCAATGTATTCAAACTACTCTTTCACAGAATATATTTATTATTCTTATGGATAATTTATCATAATAAATTTTTATATCATAAACATAAGCTTTTAAAAAATTTCAAATCATGAATAAATCCATGTTTATAATAATCTTAGACAGTAAAACATAAATTAAATTGAAATAAACGAATGAAAAATAAAGAATGAAATGTTGATATTATGCACAACACATGACCATTGAAAAATGAAATTGCAACATCCATAATATAACATAAAGGCATATTAAATTATCATTCTGCAATGACAATAAAAATATATAAATGAAGATACACATCAGTTATATATATTTACGTCCTGAATTCTATAATTTTAAATCAAAACATTGATAAATGTAAATATCACTTGGTAGGATTGATATGAAGTAAGATTATAACATAATATTTATTAAATACATACACCCTGATGGAATAATGGGTTTTTAATATTAATTAAATCATAAAATTAAATTAAGTGTTGAAAAAGTCAATATACACAATTACATCATTTGTTACAATGTAATTACACATATACATGTATATATCTTTTAGAATCAAACATCGACAAACAAAAAAGGATAAAAATAAAACAATCATGAATCAAATATGAAAAATAAATTTAATAACACTATAATAGAAAAATGTCCATTACATCAATTTAAATGGAAATAAATGTTTCCTAAAATAGTTTGTCCCTTTAAATTAGACATTAATGCAGGGAACTATTTGAATAAAAACATTAAAAATCCAATGCAATTAATAGATGCAAATCAGAAAAATAAATATTATGAAACATAGAGTCCCCTAGATATAAGACATCTATAAATAATGACAATCCCTTACTAAAAACAATTCTAATTATGAATTAAATTTTCACAATATCACTCTCTTCAATTTTATTTATACAGATTATATTTACATGAAAAATAAATAATAAAAGAAATAAATTTATGTTTCACATACACAAAACCAAAAAATTGGATGTTTAAAATTTGAAATAAATAAACAAAACTCCATTACACCAACATAGAATTTCAAACATGAGAATGATTAAAATATGAATCCTAAACTAATATAATTTTATTTTATATTATAAAACACAAGTCATTATGATAAAATGATCCCCTAAAAATATAAGAATTATACTGAAAATCAAATTCAATATAAATATTTACCAATTATGAAAAACTAGAAACCATAATAATTTTAATTTTTTAATGAATCAAATATAAATTTAGAGTAAAATAATGTTCCCTTACTAGTTTTGTGCATATTCATACTTTTTCTTTCTTCTGATTGACACTGCTCAGTTCCTGCACCACACTAATATAAGTGAGAAATACATGGGATAAATCCCTCTACCCCCGCTAAACCAGGACACACCCAAAAGCCTGTAAAATTAAATTAAAGGCACTACTACTTATATAGTTGTCTCAATGACTATTGATAAACTAAAAACATACTTATCAAGCTCTATTTATGTTTGTCATGCAACCAGAACAAATACATAGAGAGATTGTTTTATTTAAAACCATAGAAATATATTAATAAAATATATATTTACATGTAACATTTATATAAGAAGATGTCTGATGTGGAAAAACGACACACATCCCATTTTCGGGTCATTATATTAGTACTTTAAAATATAAAAAATTAGTGAATAGAAACAGAACTATGAATAGATAAAATGATTAAAAATTATTTCAGTCATCAATCAATTTCTAGAAAATGACAAAAAAACTAAATTGGACAAAAAATTATTTTCGCACATATTTTAAAAATCTAAATCAAACGTAAAAGAAGAAAACCGATACACAATGAAATAAATAATTTTTTAAATAGAAATGATAAATGAGAACCCATATCCTTAACAAATACATACATGGAGTTGAAGAAACTGAAAACAAATCGGCATTGATAGAAGAAAAATAGGGATGAATATTGACAAGGATGGAAATTAATACACCAACAACAAATAAAGAAAATGTTTCTGGATGGAAAAAATAATTAAATAACACATAATTGCAAGATATGAAATATATCTCTATGATATAGACCACAAAAACAAATTAAAAAAATATAGAACCTTAACCGAATCGATCTAGACTCCAAACATGGACTCCTAAAACCCATTCGTTATTGATCTTGCACTCATGCCGAAGATTTTCACTATATCTTTTGGTCCACAACAAGGCTTCAAATCCCAATCACACTCAACCATCTGTCTTATTCTCGACTCTCGTTAATTCTCCCAAGCTCGAGGACATCTTCCGACTCGATTCCAAGGTCGATTTTACCGTCAAAAGAAACCCTACACCACGATTTTGGATTTTCATTTTTTTATTTATCATAATTTTTTTTATACAATCATATCTTATTTAATTATATATATATATATATATATATCAATATATTTTTCAATATCAACATCACTTTTTTTAATATTTATTTAATTTATTTATATTTTTGAAATTGAATTTATGTTAAAATAAATTCGACAATATATTATATATGATAATATTGTTTAATCAAATGTCTTTATTCATAATGAAACTTTTATTCATTATATCTATATAATTTAATTAAATATTTATTATTAAAATATTTATTTACATGAATGATAATTAATACTTATATAATGTCATATTAATTTTCGAAAATTATTTATTATGTCTGTAATTATTTATAATGTTATTACAGTCCCTTCAAATAAAAATAATCATGTAATAAAATATTTTTTTAAAAGATTTTTTTTATAAAATCAACATTAATTTTTTTTAAAAATTATGATAAGATCAAATTATATGACTCAAAAATAACAATTTATTGAATAAAAATTACGATTTATTATATTTCAACAATAATAGTAAAGGTAATATATTTTTATGAAAAATAAAAAAAATTAATTTTATTTTAATTATTTTTAACATTTAAGTAAAGATTTATTTTAATTAACAAAAAATGTACTTTAAATTATTCAAATTTTCTGGGTTTTTAAATTCACACCCTTAAATAAATTATTCCATTACAATTGCTTTTGTCATAGTAAAATCAATTATGAATTTTTTCTGTCAGAATTAAGAAAAAAAAAGAGGATTGTTAATCATCTAGACTCTACAATATCTAATCTCTAATGTTTTCAAGACAATTCCACTAATAACAATTATAACGCTCAATGAACCCCTATTCTAGATTCCGTTCTTCAAAATGTTGTTTAATTTTTTTATTATAAAATAAATTGAACAATTACACAACACTTTTAACAGAAAAGGGCCTTTTACTGGTCTAAATTATGTAGAATTGGACCAAACCATACATTTATTAGAGTTGAAACAATAATAAACCAATTTCATACTACACTCCCATGTGTGCTAACACCAAAAGCATCAATGATTGATTTAGAACTTCTATTATTCCAATAAAAATTATTTAAAAACAGAGGGATGGGAATTCAATTTCCCATTAAGGGGATAGTAAAAAATTATTTTGAAAAATACTTTTACGTTTTGAAATGAAATGATTTTGAAAAACCGTTGAATGATGTTTTGGAAAATATAATTAAAAATACCTATAATAAATACACTAAGATTTTAATACATTTAGATATACTATTTGAATATATATGTGCTTTTGAATATACTATAAACCCTGTGAATGTAGTTACTCTTATGAAAATACTTATGATTGAGAGTAATTTAAAATAAACCAGTTCTTCTTCTGAAAATACTAACCAAGCCTCTGAAAATAAAATTACTATTCTATATTAAAATTGAAGGTTGTTTGGGCTTACCCATATGGTGATGTATGGGTTCACTTCCCATTAAACTTCCTAATTTATAACTTTTATTTTTCCAGATGTTTTGATAACATTTTAGGCATCCTTTACATTTACATAATTTCACTGGAGATTTTTATTGTTCAAAACAAGTCAATCTATTAAGATAAACCTATATTTTTATATAAGCATATATATATATATAATAATTATCTTGATATTGTTTACAACAAAATATCATGCCATAAAACATTTCATGTAAAGTATTAAATCATTTCTTTAACATAATAGATTTATTATTCTTATATATAATTTATCATAATAAGTGTATATATCTTTCACATAATTTTTTAAATCATTTCAAATCATGAAGAAATCCATGTTTATAATAGTATCATATTTTGAAAAATAAAATTTAATTGAAATACTTGAATGAAATAATAAAATAAGCTATGTTGATATTATTCATATCTCATGGCCATGGAAAAATGTAATTGCGAAAACCTTAATATAGCCTTAAAACGTACTTAATTATCATGGTGCAATAAAAATAAATATATATACATTTAGATAAATATCTATTATATATATATATGACATGAAATCTTTAATATTAAATCCAAATTTCGATTAAATTTAATATCACTTACAAGATTGATATGGAAATAGATTAAAACATAACATTATTAAATACATATACCCAGGTGAATCTTTTGTTTTATAATCATAGTTAAATTGATAAAATAAAATAAATTAATAAAAATAAAGTATCCACTGTTACATCATTAGTTCTAAAGTAATTAAAAAAATAAATGTTTATATCTTTTAGAATCAAACGTAGAAAAATTAAATAGGATTAAAAAAATTTCAAGAATCAAATCTAAAAAATAAATATAATAACACCATAACAGAAAAATATCCCTTACCTCAAATAAAATGGAAATAAAAGTATCCTAAAATTATTTATCCATTGAAACATGACATTAAAAAAATGAAATATTTGAAAATAACATTAAAATATCCCTTTCAACTAATGGTTGAAAATCAGAAAAATAGTTACTATAAAACAGAGAGTCCCTTAAAAATAAACAATCAAATAATTAATGATAATACCTTACTAAAAACAATTCAAATTAATAATTTAATTTTTAATACATCCTCACTTCAATTTCATTTATACAGTTTATATTTACATGAAAATTAAATAATAGATGAAATAGATTCTTGTTTCCAATACACAAAACCCAAAAAAATTATAAAAATAAAATTTTAAATATAAAAACTCGCATTCACAAACATGGAAATCAAATAAGATAATAATTAAAAAATTATTCCTGAACTATTATAATTCAACATTATATCACAAAACACAATTTATCCTAATAAAATGATTCCCTATAAATATTATAGTTCAATTTAGAATTTAATCTAAAATAAATTCTTCTCTGTTATGAAAAAATAGAAATCATAATAAATGTAATTTATTCAGAAGGAAATTTAAATTTAGTGTATAATAATGTTCCCTTAGTAGTTTTATGTGTATTCTTTCATTTTTACTTCTTCGGATTGACATTTCTCTATTCCCACTCCATACTAATAGAATGGGAAAATAAAAGGGATATATCCCTCTACCCCTGAAAAACCATGACTCACCAAAAATCCTATTAAATGAATTTGAAGTAGAAACTATTTATATACTAGTCTCAAATACTATTGATTAACTAATAGAATACTTATTCTTCTTCGATTATTCTTGTCGTGCAGGAAGAAAAAATACAAATAGATGTTGTTTTATTTAAAACTATAGAAACATATTAAGAAAATATATATTTACTTGTCGCATTAAGAAAAGAAGAAATCTAAAGGGATAAACAAGGAACATATCATTTTCAGGTCATGATACAAGTATATTAAAATATCAAAAATCAATGAATGGAAACAGAATAATGAATGGATTCCATGGATGAAATGAATTAGAATAAATAAATAGTTTCTCAAAAATGAATGGAAATGAATTCGACACCAACTTATTTATGCACAGATTATAATTGTCTAAATCGAACGAAAATTAATAAAACTGATTCAAAAAACAATCAATAATTTTTTTCCAAAAAAATGATCAATGAGAATTATTATCTGAAATACATACCAAAATTCAATTAATGAAATTTAAAACAATCCATCACTGATATAAGAAGAAAGTGGATGAATATTGATATGGATAGAAATTAATTCCCCAAAATAATAAATATAGAAAATAGATTTGGAAGGAAAAAATAATTAAATAACTCTTACATGAAGTATATGAGATCTATCCTTATGACCGAGACAAAAAACCAGATAAATGATAGATCAAATCCTACCATAATCAATATGGACTCCAAACATGGACTCCTGAAACCCATCAACGGTTGATCATTCACTCAGTTCTGGGATCTACGCATGATCTCTAGGTCCGTGATACAACTTTTACTCTGAGTCATGCTTAACCATATGAATCGTGCTTGCCTCTTGTCCTTTATCCCGAGCTCATCGAGTTCTTCCAACTTCACTCTATGGTCGATATCACCCTCAAACGAAACCCTTGACCATGATTTCATATTTTCAATTATTTTTTTATTACGATTTTTGGACTTTTTTTTGCAAAAATAGTCATATATTATTTGATTATATACATGTATATATAGAAATATATCAATATGTTTTTTATATCAACATCTTTGTTTTTTTAACATTTATTTAATTTATTGGATTTTATGAAATTAAATTTTAGTAAAAATAAATTCATCAATATATTATATATATTATGTTTATTTAAACAAAATTCTTTTTTTAATTATAAATTTTATTCATTGTATCAATATAATTTAATTCAATAGTTGTTATTCAAATATTAATTTATATGAAAGATAAAAATATTATATAATGTCATATTAATTTTAAAAATTGATATATTATTTCTATGATTATTTTTAATGGTTTCACAATCCCTTTAGGTAAAAATTTTCAAGTAATAAAATATTCATTAATATGAAATAATTTTTAGGATATCAACATTTATTAATTTAAAATTTTATGTTACGATCAACTTATATGACTCTGAAAAAATAATTTATCGAAAGATAATTTCAATTGATTAAATTTCAATAATCTTAGTAAAGGTAATATATTTTTATAAAAATTAATAAATAGTAATTTTATTTCTATTATTATTAATATTTCAGTCAATATTAATAAAAAATAAAAAAACAATGCACCTAAAATTATTCAAAATTTTTTGGTTGTTATATTCTCCCCGCATAAGTGAATTGTGCTATCACAATTTGTTTTGTCAAACTAAATACAATTTGTAATTTCTGTCTTCAGAAATAATGATAAAAACTAGGGCTGTTAATCTTCTAGACTCAAAAATATTTAATCTCCAATGTTTTCCAGATCGTTCCTCTAATACCAGTTATAACGCCCTGAACCCCCCTCTTCTAAAACCCAAGCTTCAAAATGTTATGTAATTAATTTCTTATAAAACAACCTAAACAATTACAAAAAAAATTAAACAAATAAAGACTATTTACTATTCTAGGTTTTAGAGGATTAGACAAAACATTACATTTATCATAGTTAAAACAATATTAAAACAATTGTCTACTACGCTTTCGCGTGTGCTAACAACAAAATCATCGATGACCAATTTAGAACATATATTATTCTGATGAAAAAAATTTAAAAACAAATGGGTGATCATTTTATTTATTAATAAGGGTTTAGTGAAAAATATTATTGAAAAAAACTTTTAATTTTTGAAGTGAATTCCTTTGGAAATACCTTCAAAAGATATTTTTCGTATAGATCTTTGAAAATTTCTTTAATATATACTTACTGCTTTTAAAACATAAAAATAAAATCTTGGAATATAGATATTCTTCTAAATATTCTATAAAACATGTGAAAGTAGTTACACTTAATAAAATAGTTATGCTAGAGAGTACATTAAAAAACTAGTTATTCTTCATTAAATACTACAGAAGCCTCTGAAAACATAACATTTGGGCTACTTTCACATTGAAGGTTTTCAAGGCATACCCACATGGTGATGAATGGGTCTACATCCCATCATCCTTCCATATTTACAATGTTTATGATTCTGGATTTTCAGAAAATATTATAGGCTTTCTTTACGGATATATACTTTTACTAATATCCTTGATTGTTGAAAACATGTCAATGAATTAAGATAAACTTACATTTAAATATAATCATTTTTATATAAATATTTAAACATTATTTTTATATTGGTTTCAAAAAAATCGCATTCCATATGATATTTAATGTAATTTATTCAAACATTTTTTTCATGGAATACATTTATTATTCTTATAGTTAACTTTTCACATAAATGTTTATATCTTGTACATAAAGTCCTAAATAATTTCATATCATGAATAAATACATGTTTATAATAATATCATACAATAAACCACGACTTTAAATTGAAATATAATAAGGAAATAAGAAATCAAGGAATGTCGATATTATGCATAGCATATAGCCATGGCTAAATGCATTTATGACATCCTTAATATAACCAAAAAACATGAATAATTATATTTGAGCAATGAAAATAAATCTATTGGAATTTTGATAAACATCTATTATATAAATATTTATGAAATGAAATCTATAATTTTAAATCCAAACTTCAATAAATGTAAATATCACTTAGGAGGATTGATATGGAATTAGATTAAAAAATAAACATTATAAAATACATATACCAAGGTACAACAATGGTTTTATAATCATAAATAATTTTTTGAAATAAATTAAAATTTTAAAATGTCAATATACTCCATTACATCATTATTTCCAAAGTAATTGTACACATACATGTATATATCTTTTAGAATGAAACACAGAAAAATAAAATAAGATTTAAATAAACTGTTCAAGAATCAAATCTGAAAAATTATATTAATTACTCCATTATTGAAAAATATCCCTTACCACAAATAAAATGGAAATCAATTTATCAGAAAATACATAATCCATTGAAATTTGACTTCAAAGAGGATAAATATTTGATGATAACATTATAATATCCCTTGCAATTAATGGATGCAATTCAAAAAAAAATAGATATTATGAAATATATATTCCCTTAAAAATAAACAATCAATAAATAACAATAATCACTTATTAAAACACATTCAAATTAAGAATTAAATTTTGAAAATGTCACTCAATTTAATTTCATTGGTACATCTAATATTTAGGTCAAAATTAAATAATAAAATAAATAGATTGAAGTATGCCTTATAAAAAATAGATGTTTAAAATTCGAAATAAATAAAAAAAACTCCCTTACAGAAACATAGAATTAAAACAAGAAAATAATTATAACACGAATCATTAACTAACATAATTTCTTTTCATATCATAAAACACAACCTATTCTAATAAAATTATCCCAAAAAATATAAGAGTTCAATTGAACATTGAATTTAAAATAAATATTTAACTATTAAGATAAACTAGAAATCATAATAATTGAAAAAAAATTTCAGAAGGAAATTTTAAATTTAGAGTAAAATAATGTTCCCATACTAGTTTTATATATATTCAGGCTTTTCCCATCTTCTGATTGACACTGCTCAATTCCCACTATATACTCATAGAAGTGGAAAAATACATGGGATATGTCCCTCCACCCTCGCTAAACCACAACTCACCCAAAATACCGTGAAATGAATGTGAAGACACTACTAATTATATAGTAGTATCAATGACTGTTAATAAACTAAAAAATTATTTAACATTCTTTGGTGATGATTGTCGTGTAATTCGGAGAAATACTAATATAGATTTTTTTATCTAAAACCATGTAAATATATTGATAAAATATATATTTACTTGTCACATTTAGATAAGAATATGTCTAAAGTGAAAAAGAGATGGACATATCATTTTCAAGTCATGATACCAGTATTTTAAAATATCAGAAATCAATGAGTAGAAACAGAATGATGAATAGATTCAATGAATTAAAATTATTGAAATCATCAAACAATTTCTAGAAAATGACTTGAAAATGAATTTGACAACAAATTATTTATGCACAAATTATGATAATCTAAATCCAACAAAAATGAAGAATACACATACACAAAGAAATAATTATTTTTTAAAACAGAAATGATAGAAGAGAATCCATATCCGAAAAAAATACGGACATCCAGTTTATTAAATTGAAAAAAACTGACATGGATGAAAGAATTATATGAATGAATATTGATAATGATTGAGATTAATACACATGAAAAAGAATCTAAAAAATAAATTCAGATGACCAAAACAAATAAATAACTCCAAATTACAAGATCTGATATCTATCCCTATGATCTGGGCCACAGAAACAAGATAAATGAATGATTGAACCCTAACCAAATCGATCTGGACTCCAAACATGGACTCCTGAAAACTATATGTGGTCAATCATGCACATCGGAATGATATCCGGACTCGATCTCTAGGTCTTCGACACAGCATCGAATCCCAGTCACTCTCAACCATCCGACTAGCACTCACCACTTGTCCATACTCCCAAGCTCAACGACATCTTTCTGATCGACTCCATGCACGATTTCACCATAAAAAACCCATGGCCCCAATTTCAGGTTTTCATTTATTTTCTTAATTTATATTCTTTTATTAAACAATATTATATTATTTCATTATATATATATGTATAGATAATTATTATTTTATATGAAAGTCATTGTTTTTAAAATTTATATAATTTTTTATTTTTATGAAATTGAATTTACGTTAAAATAAATTCATCAACATATTATATATAATAATATTCATTAAACAAAAGTGTTTATTTTTAATTATAAATTTTATTCATTATATCAATATAATTTAATTCAATATTTATTATACAAATATTAATATACTTGAAATATATTTAAAACTTATATAAAATCATATTCATTTTCAAAATTGATTTATTATTTCTATAAATATTTATAATGGTTTCCCAATCCCTTTAGATAAAAAGAATAAGGTATTAAAATATTATTTATAATGTAATTATGTTTATAAAATAAAGATTTATAAATAAAAAATTTCTTAATTAGAACAACTTATATTCATCCAAAATTACAATTTTTGGTAGAAAATCACAACTTCTTAATTTTCAATAATCATTGTAAAATTAATATATTTTAATGTAATATTATAAAAAGGAATTTTATTTATAATATTCATAACTTTTAACTCATGATATATTTTAATTAAGAAAACAATGTACTAAAAGTTATTCAAATTTTTTAGTATGTTACAAAAATATCCTGATATGTGTGAATAATGTGGGAGAGTGAGTGTTCTTTTATATTTTTAGTGATGTGGAATTCATGAAAATAATAAAATGTGTTAACTATATGGAGGTCTTACTTTCCTAATGTAGATTAAAAATTTAATTATAATTGAGTATATGATGGATGTGATCGAGAAACATCTCCAAAACAATGAAATATATTTTAATTTTTATAACTTTCATTCATAATTTCAATATTTCACTAGTTTTATCTTTTATGTTTTTATTAATGTAAATTATTTCCTAACATATGTAATTTATCCATTATGAATAAAAAAAAATGAATGCTTCAATAAAAATTATTCGCAATAATTATGAAATATTATATAAATTTTATATAATAATAATCTCATTTTTGATAGAAATTGATTTTAAATAATGTGCATATAAAGCTCAAAAATACCGTTTTAACCAAAATCACACTAACAATTTAAGTACTATTAATGGGACAACAAGTTCATTATAAAAGATCAATTGGTCCATCAATGGAATATTTATTAACATCTAAAACTCACTTATTACAATATATTATTTTTTGTAATTTTAAATGATAAAATAAAATAACATTTTTTATAAAATAACACTAATGTCAATTTAGACATTATATATTTAATTTGAATGTCATTAATATAATTTCAATATTTAATGTTCACACATATATAACGTTTTATATTCATCAAAAATATAAATGGAAGATAATAATTCATTCAATTTACCTCATTTTTAATATTTTAATATCATTTATTATTATTATTTATTAACTAAATAATTAATGTGTTTGTTATTCATAATATTTTCATGTAATTAATTCATTACTATAAAAATAAAATAAATTAGCACGATAAAAAATCACATTTCTATTTAAAAATCATATACATATATGAATATATAATATATTTTCCCTATTCTAAAATCATTATTAAACGTAAACGTTATATAATATTTTTTATCCTTTTTCATCACATAACATATAATATGGGTCAGTTTCATGGAATAGTGTTCCAAAAGTCATAAAAGTGTTTCCTAATTTCAAAATGGTCGATCTTTATCCAGTAAATGGTTTTTGTACAACTTTTTTTTCATTCTTACACCTTATATTCTATGTTTAACCACTATATAAACTATTTTTCCCATAATAACAATAAATTATTATTATAGTTTCCAAAAATATTTTTGGTCAAAAAATATATTATCTCTATTAGAAAATATATATTATTCTAATCATAGTTTGGAATCATTTTTTCAAAATTCCATTCGTGGAATTGGTAAAATATAATTTTAAGTTAATCTCATAGACATGTTGAGAAAATAGGGGTCTAAAGTGTAAAAATTCAAAAGATTACAAAGATTTTATATAAATTTTCAATATAAATTAGATTTCAATTACATAAATTGGAATAACATATTTTAATAATCTAATTATACTTTATATCCAACTAAAAATATAAGTTTAAATATAAATAATTTGAATGAAAAGGATGTTTTAAATTAAAATTCAGTATATTTCAATATTCATCAAAAAATTATTCTTTAGAGAAAAATACCAAAATATCACCATAAGATAATTTTTACTTTCCCATTTCTATGATAATATATATTTTTTTATAATTAAATTTTTAAAATTTTCAACAATTATTTTAAAAAAATTGCACCATTAAAAGGTATTAAAACTACATATCTTAAAAATATTTCTTTTTATGTATAAAATATTATATTTTTCATATATCATATTTATAAAACACATAATATGAGATCTAAAAATATTATTTAATATATAAAATGAAAATTTAATGAAATTCATGTATTAAAAGTGGGTTTTTTAATTTATTGAGAAATAATGTGTTTGCACATTGAAATGTAGTTCCTTAGAAAAGGAATTTCATTATTTTTAAATGGTTATTCCATTAATTTTTAATTAATTGGTTTCAAAAGTATTAATCTTATTAAAATTAATAAAACATATTTTCAAAATTTAGTTAATCACTTTCATACACATCATTTCATCTTCTTGGTGGTATTATAAAAATATTTTAAAAATATTTCATTCTTCATTTAGACTCAGTATTTAATCTGTCATGAGATAGGCTTAGTATTTCTTGTTAAACAAGATAAATATGCTATTACTTATAATATAATATTAACATGGATTAGAGTTAAATTAAAGCCTTCTAATAATTTTATTTTATCTTAGAAGAATGATTTCATTAAAACCCCTGGTGTTCATTATAACCCCTTTGAAAATAATTTCACTATAAAAATACAATTACACCATCATATTATTATTAATTCATATTTTAATTCATTTAATTACACATCAACAAAATGTATAATAAATCATAATTTAAACGATAATGTTTTAAAAATAATTCTTACCCATAGTAACTAATAACATGGTCTCCATATATGATAACATGTGTAGAATGTGATAATTTGGACATGGAATAAAAGCATAAATAATTATTGAGAGATATTAAGATAATTGATCATAATTGAATGTGATAACAAGTGAATGGTAGAAAAAACATCTCTCACATAGGCATGAAAAGTTAATTTTTATCTTCATAAATTATGATAATTGGAATATTTTTTTTTCAAGACTCATTTCATAAATATTAAAAAAATTCATAAAAATATACATACTTTATTTCATTCAATTTCATATACAATATTTCTCCATTTTTTTATTCCTTGATTAATTTTAACATCATCTCTTACTCCAAGAATATAAAGTCAACTTTGCATTCCTAATGCACTAACCAATCATGATATCCATAAATAGGATTACAATATATATGTAATTATCATCATAAAAAATTCATATCACATGGTATCCAATATGTGTAATTACTCATATTATAAGATAATACATGTTTCTATGAAACCAATTCCAATAATTAATTTAAATCATTACATAAATGTTAACCATTTCAACTATTATGATTAATGAATATCAAAAACATTTTGAAGAAGGTAACTAGATTTTGAAAATTCTTCTTAATATTTCCTGCACATATATAATAATGTAGATCTTGGTTATCACAAAGAAAAAATGTGAATAAATTCATCATACATTCTCATGAAACTTGGTTACATGATGAATTACCAAAAATCCTTATTGAATGAAATAATTTCCCCATATAACATGAAAAATACCAAATTATTGAATATAGTCAATAGATACAATAATTTTTTAAAATCAATTAATTATATCATAAACTAATTTTTAATAAATTCCTTCATTATTTCTATGGTCATTGATCCATAAAATTTAATTTTTAGAAATCATTATCTATTTGTCCAAAATAAACACCATATCCATTTCCTTTACAACATATAAATTTATTACTTACCTTAATCATGTATTATCCTTAAAATTTGACCTTTCATTTAGATCAGTTTTTCTGGTCCATTGATATCATTTATCATATCCTTCAAATAATTAATGAAAAAAATCTATGAAAACCCATATTTATATTGCAGGATTAATAATATAATATCCATGAATTCAAATACCTTAATACTTTCATCATTCCACATCTTATTTAAGAAATTATCTATTATTAATCAGATTATTCAATTATAACCCATTTATCTCATAATTTATTTGTAATATTTTTCATCATTAGTGATATAAATATCACTCACACCATCTTACTGACTCCCTTCATATGATTTCCACATTGAATATTGATTTTAATAATTCAAATAATTTTTACATTTAATGCAATCATCAATATATGATACCATAGTGGGAATATAATTTTTATCCATTGTGTGAAATGAAATTTTTATTTTCGATATCATGCTACAAGATCCCTATAATTTTGTACAGAAAAAATATCATCATGTTCCTCTGAGACATTCAATGTAGATTTTTATCGAACATTCTTGACATATATGAATCTCGATCAACTTTCCTATTGGGTGTCCACTACACAAAATCTTAAAAAACTATTTCCTTCTCTTGTTCTGTTATTCTGATGGTTGGGTACGGTATACTTTGTTAATCATTTTCCATGAAAACTTATTAGAAATAATTTAAATATAAATTACTCTAGTCATCATCCCACTTTCATTCTTACCAAAAAATTCCAATCATGTCCAAGGACATCTCAATTCTTTCTTGTTACCTTCATTGACTGAAATCATCAATGGTTTTATGAGTAACATTAATCATTATGGGAAACCAAATAAAAATCACAAAAAACTTTTTGGATTTCAAAATAATTAATCATTATTCATTAATTTAGGATGCCTTAAGTTTATTATATTTTATTTATAGAAAACTTCAATTTAAATCATTAATGATGGGATGTGAATATTTGGTGCGTTATTAAATCATTTCTCCTAAGAGTGACAAATCATGGGTTTAAAAAAGACAATTGTCACCCAATAGTTCTCAATTGAGTCTAGATCAATACAATTTTTTTCAGGTTTCTTACCCCTTGGTACATCTATTCCATATTCATATCCACTAATAGTATTTATATAGGGATTTGTTTCTAAGATGCCACACTCTTTTTCCATTAACAAAATTTCAAGAATTTTTCCAATAATTGAAATCATATGTTTACATATCCTTAGATAAATAACTAGAAATATATGAATCAATACCATTAGGGATTTCATAGATGATTTCACATTCCATATTACAAAGGATAACTAAAGATTACCTTTGATACGAAATATAGGGACCCATTATTTTCATACATGGATATTACATATTTTTATGTGAATATTCCTGCAAATAATTTTTTTTCATTTTCATATGGCCGGTTTAAGGGGTTTCCGGTACCCATACATCATTTCATCACATCCAGAAAAACACTTCACCACATCCAAAGCCGAACCCCATTTCAAATTTCGAACAAAAAATCACATTCACCGCCATTCGCCTCGAGCCGCGACCCTAGAATCAACTGAGCTGACAGGCCTTGTGTCGCGCACCTGCCACATCATTACCTGTCGTCAGTCCGCATGCCAAACAAAGGCTATGTGACAGCCCGGGCCACCGTCATGCGCCACCCTTCACCAACGACGGGATCGTCCGTCATCGCGAGCCACGAGACCACATCACCTTCTCCATCATCTGTCGACACCGCAATGCCAACGTCGCTCTAACGACATCACGTAATCACCACCGGCAGAAAAATAGTGGGAACAAAAACTCTCACACCTTCAACATCATCACCGGTGAGAGCCAACTACCAACGCCATCACCATATTCATCTTCATAACCATTGCCGAAGGGTCAGAAACCCAGCATCCACCCAACCGCACAAGCCACACCCTAAATTTAAAGATCCCACCGCCACAAACCAAAACGGACACTTTAGACACGAAGAAACCCACCACACTCACTTGAGGAAGGCCGGGACCCCAAGCATGCCGACGCAAGAGAGCGACCATCAGACACTGAGAAGCTCACCGCAGGTCATCGGTGAGCTGCCGAGAATGAACCCAGGAGAGCTCCGAAGAGTATGTCGTCGATGGGGACCGGTCTTACACCCACAGGTCTGAACCAGCAACTACCGAATACCAAAGAAAAGCTCCACGGTAATGGAAGACTACGAATCCGCGCAATGCCGCAGAGATCCTGACCGACGCACCGATCACGAAAGGGAAACGCTGCGCCGTCCCCAGCGAAGGGGCGACGGCGACGAGAAGAGAACCCTAGAACGAGAGAGCCCTTTACGGGTGCATCCTCAATGATTTGGATAAACAGAAGTTCTTTTAGGTGAATATTCAATACATTAAAATTGGACATTCATGAGGAGCATAATACATAATTAATATTAAAAACATCGAACAAAATATTCTTAAATGTTGATTAATATTCAAAATATCTTATAATGATAGACCCCACAAATACTCTTTCCAACATTCCCATACTAAAATCCTTTCTTCACTACCCGGGGAAATTAAACATAATGTGGGTGAACATATATGCTCACTATGGGTAAAAATGGTATATAAATAAGCATAAAATGAGGATAAGGGTATGATAACATGAGCATAAAATTTGAAATTATTACCCTACATATCAAAGATATCAATCATGAATCATGGAATAATGATTTGTAGTTAAAAAGTCATAAATAATAAGAAAATAAAATAACAATAACCATGGGAGAATTACATCGACATTAAGAGTGTAATTTTTGGAATACAGATAATCTAATAACATTGTGATCATTAATAAATAGAAACTAGTTCACTTAATTAGTTATGGAAATGAAATTAGGCCATGACATAAAATTATGGAAATGCAACCTAGTCCATGCATAACATTATGGACATGAAAATGGTTCCATGCCTAACATTCTGATAATTTAATAAATTACACACATAATATTATGAATAGGTAATAATGTTCACACATTAAATTATGAACATATAATAAGGCCACACATGACATCATAGTAGACAAGGTTCAATCCCAACACTATCTTTCCCAGAAAATGCCCTTACTAAACCAACTATTCTCCCAATTCCATCCATGTATATCTGATGAGATTTATAAATCTTTACCCAATGCATTGGAGTGTTATCTGATTGAACCCATCATGTAATCTGCAATGTTCTGACATAGTGGTATATAGTCCACCCCATTGTAGAAGCTATAATAGAAAAACCCAATGCTATCTGGGTTTCCCCATCTTATAATCATTAACTAGAATAAACTATTCTATATTGACCACCACATCGTATAAGCTATGTTTATAAACCCCCATATGAATAAAGTATAAAGTTATTTTAAATTATAAAAAATTATTTTAATCTTTATAACATAATTATTCCATTAAAAATAAAAGGGCCTCATTTTAGTGACTTATAATCATGATTAACCTAATGAAAAGAAATAGGTTCAACAAAAAACTTGTATTCATAAACATAAATCATTCATAGAAGTAATGAAAATGATATACTTCAATTATATCCCTATTAAGTATTTGATATCATCAAAAGATAAAATTATAGATGTAAAATAATTATTATAGATCATTTAAAATATTTCCTAATGAAAATATCCTTTCCACATTGAAAAATTATTATTTAAAAAAAAGATTTGTTAAAATATTCACTGAAAGTAACCATGAAAACATATAAACTAAATATTTAAAATTTAGTAAAAATAATTCAAAAAACCCAAAATCATTTCATTTAATGTTATAATAATATATTATTTAAAAAAAATTTGAAGTTTTTTTTAGAAAACATGATTTTTTATAAACAATATTACTATCGAAGTTAGAAATAATGATGGATTGTCATAAAAAAACCTCCATAATTATCAATAGTGAAAATGAGTATAAAAACGATACCATTACTTAAATATATCAGGGATAACTAAATTATACTAAATTTAATTATAGTTCATGATAGGTATATCATCATATTCCAAAATTAGAGACCGGTTAAAAAATAATCCTGATAAAAGTTGAGATGTAACATAAAATTCTTACCACATGGTAAATATTAATCTAGAACCCGATGAAAGAATAACATAAAATGTAATGAGGAGATATATAGTCACGACATTACATTTAAATGTAGTTTTATATAAACTTGTTGAAATAATATATGTTTAGGTCATAATATACATCTCAAACAATAGAAACCGAGGGAAAAATATATTTTCCAATTTTGTATATTTTGAACCAAAAAACACATGAAAGAGAGACCAAAAAATGAACATGTGAATAAAAATGACTTCAATTATAATCAGTATAATATAAATTCTGGTACAATATATAGACTACATAAAATTAATAGGTGGTTAACATGAAGTGTCTCTCACATCTGTAAAATAGGAGATATAAATCCCTTACTTTAAGAATCGAATTCCCTCATTCGCATCCCAACCACCAATAAAATAAATATAAATTTGTTAAAAAAATTAAATAGAACCATATTCGTATTTATGATACCATATATGTTAGTATTATAACTTTAAATTACCCATTTATTAACAATTACATGTTAAAGATATTTTTTGGGTAATAACTACTTCATTTTTTGTATATGGTTTAACCTGTTATATTTTTACTCATATAGTGATCATGATTTCCAAATTTCAATATTTTTCACCAAGATATGAATATCATATATATTCATAATTTAATATTTTAATAATAATATATAATATATATAAATATTAAATGAAATACATTTTCAATAGAGATGTTGGGTCATATATATGCATGCAATATTTTTCCACATTACAATCGTAGTGATTCATCGAAGAGTAAATGACATATATATATATATACATATTATAATTAACATATAATTATTATGAAATATATATATATATATATATATATCATATTTATTTTACACCCTTCCTTAATACATTCTGTATAATTCATGAAAAAATCACATCACTTTGCGAGATGGTAGTTTTCCATACATAAGAACGACATTATCGTATTCTCAAAAAATAGAAATCACGAATGTATGTGTTATGTAATAATTATATATGAATAAAAAATCAAAAATATCATATATATAAAATATAAACATACTTTATATCATTAATCTCAACCATAATTGATTATTATGAAAAAAATGACATCAGTTTGCAAGTGGTAGTCCATCGTACATACGATCTACTATTTTAGAGCCCATTTTTCTGAAATGTTTGTGATTTTAGGCCACATTTGTAATTTAAAAAAATATAATTATATTTATGATAATTTTATTTTTATAAAAAATATATATAATATGAATAATTTTTTTTTGAGGAATAAACAAACCAATTTTTTTTTGAATAAAATTACCTTTTATTGAGGTACCCCATTTTGGTTTCCACTAATGGTATTCTATGGATACATGTATGAGTTATCTAGTTACTGTAATATGAGAGGACATAAGTTTTTAAGTGACTAGGTTAAGGTATTTGGATTGAAAATGGATTAATATGTGTGAATAATGGGGAGGATTGAATGCATTTTTATAGTTGAGGATGAGTGGAATTCCTATAAATACTCAAAAGTATCACTATTGGGAGGTACAACCTACAAAATGTGGTAGTAAAATTGAAATATAATTTATTTATGGTTGATGTGGTTGATAAAGACCACTACCATTGAAAAATATGTTCTTATATAACTTATATGACTCCCAATTTCTACAATTTTTTTAATAAATGTAAAAAAATTCAAACCTCTGTAATTTTTCAATTAGGAATAAATTAATGTGATAATTATTATAATATTATGATCTAATGATTACAAAATATGATATATAGTTTATGAAATTAAAATCCTATCATTGATGGAAATTAATTTTAACTCGGGCACACATAATTTAAAACAACCCCGCATTAACCCTAACCAAGAAAACAATGTTTCTAAAAATTTGGGTACAATATTTTCATTACATATTTTAAATTTTCTTATGATGGGATCATAGATTATATTTATTAACATTTTAAAATAAATTTAAATGGTATAATATTTTAGTAATTTTAACTATTATAAGAAAATATCATTTGTTAAAAAATAACATTAATCTCAATTTTAATAATGTTTATTTAATTTGAATTCGAAAATATGAAGATAGTAATGGAATTTTTATTTGGTAATTTAAATACTTTTTAACATTATATATTCATCTAAAAAATTAAATGATGTTAATAATTAATTGAGTTTATGTAAATTTTAATAATTTTATTATCATTTATATTAGTTTATTGTTACCTAAATAATTGACGCATTGGTGTTTCAAATAAATTTAATGTAATTATATAATTTATCATTAATTAATTTAAATTATCATAAAAACTCATTTATATTTGAAAATGATATAAATATACAAAAAAATGTTATATTTTTCACTATCCCAAAGCATTATATAAATTATAAGTAATCAATGATATTTTTTCCTTTTTGTTACTTAACATATAATATAGTTAATTCTTATTTTATAGTGTCCCAAAAACAAAAAATATTTGACAATAAACTCCCATTTCATAAAATATTTTTAAAAAATTAGTTTTTATATAATTCGGCTAATTATTACACAATATATTATATTTTTAACCACTATGTAACTATGTTTCATTCCTTATTCATAGTAATTAATTTATCTATTTATAATAATAAATGTGGTAAAAAATATATATAATTTTTAAATAATTTAATTTTTCTAATTCAAAATATGGAATCCATTTTTACAAATTCAATTATAATCATTTAAAGATTTTAATTTCTAATTAATCGTGTAGACTTGATGAAAAAGAGGGGTTTCGATATGTAAATGTGAAGTTGATTATAATTTTTTTGTAACCATTTTAAATATGAGATTGATTTAAATGAACTTAATTGGATTAATAGATTTGTAATTGATCTATTTTTACTTTAAACCAATTTTTAAATATAATTTATCAATATAAATAAATTGAACAAAAATGTAGTGTTTAATTAAAATACAGTATTCTTCACTATTCCTAAAAAATGATTATTTTCAAAAAAATAATAAGAAATCACACTAATATACATTTGATATTTTTATTCAATAATTGAAGTATATTTTTTAATATATATTTTAGAAATGTTTTATATTTTATTTTTAGATCTTGTTCTCAGTTAAAAAGTAGTAAAACTCAATTTTAGAAAACTTCATATTTTTATACATTAAATTGGATTTATTCATATCTATTCTTTATTAAACACATTAGATAATTGTTTTCACATCCTATCCCTTAGGTATCATCTTATTAAATCCCCCAATCTCACCCCCTGAAGGCTATTGGTTGGCGACTAGTGTCGAAGGCATCAACCTATAAGTGGATGGCATTTTCAGGACTACCTATACACATTCATAGGAAACCACATCCCAAACATTGAAAGATAAACTTACATGTAAATAAACAACCACTGAGTAAATGTATAATCTATAGGTCAAATGGGCAAGAATAAAACCAAAAAAGATGAACTGAAAGCAGGAAAGCGAATGCAAACACTAAATGTCGTCCGATAAAAACCCCACCTAATTGGTAATTATAGAGAAGCTGCCGAAAGTCATAGATGCACGTCCTGATTTCCTAATATCCCAGAGCACCACTTGGCCCTAGGCCACCATGTCCCCTACCAAGTAATTGGTTGCCTACATAAGACACAACATGTGCAGGTGAAGCCCCTGTAGTGGTGAGTAACAATATACTCAGTATGGTCCCCAACCCAACAAGGAAACACCACAAAGAAATCAAAAAAGAATACCATGAAGATAGATAGATTACAGAAGGTATAATCTATATTATGGAATGTGGGACCATCAGTCATATCATCGAACGCCATGGGGTTGCTGTAGAATTCCATCTCAATGAGTACAATGTTCCTGTATATTCACGTAGAGCTGCTTCCCAATAACCCAGGTCCATTGTGGTACTCATCCTTGATTGGTGTTGTGAGTATTCTAGTTCACATAGATCTTCTCCCCACTATGGTGATGCCAGGTAAAATAGAGCATCTTCCCAACATGGCCATACTGAGGTAATCCTCCCCATCGAGTATCGTTGGTCTGTCAGGTCACACAAAGCTGCTCCCCAGCGTGGGGCTACCATTTCAAAAAAATATGCTTCCCACTAGGCCATTTTAGTTGTTCCACATATGGTCACATGTGAGAACTCTTTTGGTCTCAGCTAACCGCAAGGTTTCTACATTTAGTGTTCTAGATTCTTGAAGAACCACTCACCAAGACATTCTCCATATTCCAACTTCCTTGAAAGCCTATATAGATCTTTCTAAATTATTCTCCTTGTTTTGAGGGTTTCAATGTTGAAAATGGATCATCAATCCGACTCCCGATTTGTATGTTATTGGAATTTTAGTAAACAAGGGTTGGTTGTGTCTTGGTCTGGTCCGACCTGATTGGACCGATCTAACCAACCATGCTTGGGGGGCCCCACATGTCCTAGCATACTTACACTTATATGACCCAACCAAGCTTTTTTCATGGTCGGTCCTATCCGGTCTGGCCAATGGGCCAGGCTTGTTAAGCCTCACTGGACCCAACCTGGTTTGGCAAGGGGTTTGGCCCACTGGGTTTCTCGGTGACCCCGCCTCATCCGGATGATCCAAAAGGGACTATCTCAGACTGCAGTGTTCAGGAATGGCCCACTGGGGTGGTTTTATCCCGCTATGTGAGGGACATGCCAGTTGGGTGTGAGTTATGCCATCCCTGGTCCGCCATTGGTGGACCAACTTTATTCAGTCCAAATGTGTAACGTGTTTGTGGCACTATCACGTAGATAGTTAAACCTGGTTACCAGGGTTCCGCATGCATTCAACAGACCATATACCACACGAAGTTGTGGCACCCGACCAACATCCATGTTCCTCCACAAGCTGTGAGACCAAAAAGAATCTCCTGCTGCCCCAACATAGTCTGAGTCGGCTGCAGCGCTCCATCTAGAACGCCGTTATGGTGCATCAATGGATGTTTCTTATACAGAGCACCGTGTCTACTCTGGTGGTCTGTTCATCGAACTATCTGTGCCTCTAGCCTCTAGGAGGATCTTCCTTGTCTATTAAGGACTCATAATCCTCTTGAATCCAATTTATATTATTGGCCATAAATAAAGCATAAGATCTGGGGGATCAGACCTTGTTCATTTTAGCCCGATCCCTCTATGTTAGAGGAATTGAAACAAGGTGATTTTTGGAGTTTGAGGTTTATGATTCCAAACATAGTAATTCTTGATCCAGAACCCCATAATGGAGTTCCCTCCCACATTAACAAGCGATCAGTGGAATAACATTTTCATGGGTTGATCTGCATTTTTCATTTTAGAATGATGAATGTGAAAGTACAATCCACAACAATAATAACCCCTACCCGAGTCGGATCGTTAATTGGTTATGAACAGTGTCACTCTGTTTGTCGTTCCATGATCCTCTTTTTATAGTTTTTGGTCGATCATCATTAGTGACTATCAATTCAATGGTGGGGGGGGGGGGGGGGTTTGTATTCATTTTCATCACCCATCATATATTCAACGAAGATCTAGTATTATGCCAACAATCCTACGTTGTATTCTTGTCAATTAATGGAAGAAACAATAATCAACATTTTGGTTATGTTTCTATTACAATGTCATTACAACATTTCTCTTAATGAATCATCATATTCATTTTCCCTTTGCTAGAAATCCATCGCACTATAATGATTTAAAATATTCAGAAAAATTAAATAATACAAGATTATATTATATTTTCACTTTTTTTTAAAAAGTACAGAAAATACATTCGTCCCTCAACCTATGCTAGTTAAGGTTATGTCTATCCTAGAAGAATCCCAGTGTTCTGAGTTAAATGGTTCCCTTAGATTTTTATTCTAGGAAACAGTTTAAAATTTAGAAAAAACTAATTGTTCATTTATTTAAATGACCAAAAAAAGTAAAATATTCTATTACCATATCATTGAGCCTCGAAATTAAGTCTATTCAAAGAATATTTTCTCAAAATAATTCCAAATAATTTTAAAAAAATTACAAGAAATTTCTAGGACATTATAGCACATTTGGGATTCAAATCATCGTAATCCAAAACATGTCAAAACAAACAAAAGGGGGGTAATGAGCATGAATTTGAACCTTCCGCTCCTATGATCTATCTTGGAGATTCTCATCCAGCCATCAAACACATACAAGAGGAATCTACATTCCCTGAACAACCCCCTCTTTTTGATCCTCTATATCCACTTGGAACTCTGTAATTGTCCCCCAATTTTCAATGTTCCACTCACCCTAGTGAATGATGTGGTATTTATCATGAACATATCTCATCATCTACGACATGTGGAAAACTTCATAAACCTTGTGCATCTATGGGGGGAGATCTAAGAGGTATGAAACCTCACCGAATCTACTAAGAATCATGGAAGGTATGATGATCCTCGGAGATAACATGTCACCCCATCCAAATATTGGTATCACTTTTTGGGTGAGACCTAATAAAAATCATTATCTCCATCCTCGAACTCCATAGGTCTATGTATCTTCTCAGCATAAGATTCCTTCCTAATCTGTCTAGTCGCCATTCACTATTGGATGATCTACACCATCTCAGTGGTATCCCATACTAACTATGGACCCATGACTGTGGACTCCCCTAGGGATGTAAAATATAGAGGTGATCTGTAAGGAATCCTATATTAGTCCACATATAGTGTCACGCTAATGGTGGAATCATAGATGATGTGGTATGAAAACTCCACCAGTTATAGGTGGTCGTTAAAACAATGAATAAAATAAAGGACACAATAAAAAATTATTTCATGCAAGGCCTGTATGGTGTACTCCATATAAAAATATAATAGACGGTGGAAGGTTGTTCTCAAGTGCAGCTGAATCCTGAACGCCTCCAATAATACTTCCACAACCAGGATTTAAAGCATGCATCACGGTTTGAGACATTTTTCAAAGGCTCCCCATGTAGGTGCACTATCTCATGGATGTAGAGGCATCCAATTCCCTCTACTGAACCATTCTCTTAGATGGTTATGGAGTAATTCAATATGGTGATTCAGTCAACGATCACCCTGATAGAATCATAGCCCATGGATGTGGGCATTAATCCCACCACAAAGTCCATCGAGATACCATCCCATTTCCTCTATGGTACATCAGGTGGCTATTCCAAGCCTTTTGGAACCTAATGCTTATCCTTCATTCGATGAAAAGTGAGGCTTCGTGAAATGTACTCTTTCACCACTTTGGTCATCCCCGGGCACCAATGCTGGCATCGTAGGTCCTGGTATATCTTCACCACACTAGGATGTACTTAAAGTGGATATTTATGGAAATTCATCCACACCTCCTCCAGTAACATCCCAGGTACTATGGTGAATCCTCGTAAAAGGATGATGTGCTCCCCACCTATCGAAAATACATCAATATCCTATCTGGAGGATAACTAAGGATGTGGGGCCTCCCAGTCATCATCCACAAGTTGTGCCTCTATGACTCGCTGTAAGGGTAGAGAAGTGAAAATCATTGACTAATGGTTAGCAGCTCCATCATCATCCATGAAGGATATCTACATCGTGGTTAACTTCTCTGTCGCATCACTCAGTAGCTATAACCAAACATCTTGTTGAGCGCATTTTCCACCATGTTCCCCTTCCCAAGATTATAGAATATCTAAAACTAATAGTCCTAGAGGAACACCATCCCTCTAAATTGTATAATGATCAGGTCCATATGTGAGAAAATATAACTGATACTCTTATGGTCTGAATTGATGGTAAACCATTCATCAACTTTTTAGAGTTAATACAGCTTTTAACCAAAAAACCACTGCTCCTAACTCTAGGTCATGGGTCACATTGTTATTCTCATGCTACCTAAACTGCCATGAGTCATATGTGAATATTATCCACTCCTACATCCAGAAAAAACCCAATATTTTCATTGATGTTTCATAGAAAACAACATACTCAACTACCTCCTCTGGTAGTCTCAATATGGGGGAACCCATCAATCACTTCCTATGATCCTAAAATCATTTCTATATCTTTTTCATCCACACGATGGGTTCTCCCTTCCATGTCATGGCAGATAAAGGTGATTATACTATAGAAATTTCCAATACGAACCTCTGGTAGTATCTAGACAACCCAATGATACTCTACAACTCATTCACGCTCCTGGGTGGAACATAACCCATCACTACCTCTATCTTTTCTAAATCCTCTGAAACTATATCTTCCAAGATGACGTGTCCTAGAAAGTGGTCCTCTCAAAACCAGAACATGCATATTAAGAGCATACTATAAAGCTGGTTCACTCGTAGAGTATCCATGACTATCTACAACTGTGTATCAGGATCCTCCATTTATGTCGAGTACACCATAATATCACCAATTATGACCACCATGAAACGATCAATGTAAGTCTTGAAGATCCTATTCAAAATTCCCATAAATACGGATGTAATATTTCTCTAACTAAATGGTATCACTAAAAACACATAGTGGTAATAAAATCATCTAAATGATGTCTCTGGTACATCATCACCATGTACTTGAACCTGATGAGAGCCTGATCTGAGGACTACTTCAAGAACCACCATGCTCCCATCAGCTGATCAAAGATGTCATCAATCCTCAACAATGGATACTTATTCTTCATGGTCGCTTGGTTCTTTCACCATAAGTCCATTCCTTAGCTGAAACTTCTGTCTGAAATATTGGAAACCAACCCTCCAGATGCCCAAGGTTAAATGTTGGGCCTCAAAAATCCCTTCTCTTACGATTCCCCCCACTGTACCTTCAATTCACGAAGCTCCATGATAGATATATAACATGCTATATTGGATATATATCTCATCCCGAGGTACAGATCGATACCAAATTCTACATCCCTATGAGGAGGTATTCCTAAAACATCCTCATGAAATACATCCCCATACTCATCCACCACTAGAAGAAATCATGGATTCCTCTTTTCCACCACACTGAGGGTGAGGCTAGTCAATTGGTGAGTGATCGACTGCACCCTCTTACAAGAATTTATGTCATATGCATAAAATTTTACCCTCTTAACAGTGAATTAAAACAGGGTCCCATCCCCATGGACACACCGTAATTTTCGCCTAATACAATCAATTTTATCATTAAATTTAGATAATAAGTCCATACCAATGATGATGTCATAAGGCCTCGATGCAGCATCCAGGAGATCTCAACCTATGCTCTCGCCTCCTAGAGTAAGTTCACACTACCTGAAATAGTGTGTAATCATAGAATCCCCTCCCCTATGTGTCTCTAATCATAATGATCGATCCAATGGCTCCACCAGAATAACCAATCCTCTATTGTGGTTAATAAAAAGAATAAGTGACTAGAACCTATGTCTATAAGAATTGAAACTACATTGGAGAAGACTAAGATCGTAGCTATAATAATCATTGATGAGTCGTGGTCTTATGACTCCACCTCCTGATGTTGTGCTCACCCATGTACCCCTACTCCCTATGGATGTGGTGTAGAACCTAGGGTTTTTGGATGTAGTACCTAAAATCATATCCCACCACATATTTCTCTACATGTTCCTCTTCCATGTCTTATGCCATGTTGACCTCCTCGCTCGAACCTCTCTCTACCACAAGGGTCCATCAACCATCTAATGTTGGTCTATGTGGAAGGCTGGGTAGTCACATGCTTTGTGTCCCTACCCACAACATGTGAAGAAAAACCTAGCTTCTTAATTACTCCCTGTTTTATGGGTGCCTCACACTACTGAACTACAGTCTTGGGGTTGTCCCCTGAATGATCAAACCCACTTCGGTCCATGTGTCTGCTTCCTGCTGCTCACCAATGAATACTATACCTTCTAGTGTCTATTGGTGGCCCTTGTTTTCAGCACCTTATCTTCTAGGATTCTCTCCACATGAAGGGATCTCTCTAGCACTCCATCCTTAGTGGGGATACTGAGTGAAATCATCGACACCCTGATATCCCATTGAAGTCCCTTCTTATTGGTTTGGGCCCTAAATAAAGGGTCTGACACCATGTATATAGAGTAGTATGAGAGGTATGTAATCCTTTTAGATTACTAACTCACTGACATGCCTCCATACTAGTGGTTAAGTAGCTCTTGTATACACACCGAGTGAAAGGTCGTGGGGAATAACACCTTCCATAAAAGCCACTTGATGTCAACCAATGAGTGGGTTTCCTCATCATGAGTCTGAATCGTCCGGATACACCATCTCCCTTCCATGACCTGAAGAAGGCATGTATCTATAATCTCCATCTGGTTGAGTGGTGTCCTCACTTAGCAGAAAACCCACATCACTACCTCCAGTCATTCCTCTATGGCCCAAGGTCCTATCTCGCCTCTGATCCATGGATGTCTCTATCACTCAAACTCATTAATGGCATTGAGATTGTGTGCATCCTCTACCGGTATGCCAATACTAACTACCAATCAATGTGCAGTTTTAATTCTGGTGCACCTCCCAGTGACGAAATCTCTAGTATTGGTCCCTAAATCGACACCTCATCGCTAGGTGGGATGTCCCCAGAGTCACACATCAGAATTATAGATTGTGGTTTGTGTGGTGGCATTATGAAACTGATCAAGATATACCATAGTCAATAGATTATACCTTGTGACCAAACTATAATTCAGGAAGAACATTAGGATACACTCAATTCCTATTTGATTCATGAAACGAGAGATTTTTTTGTATATTTATAAAAAGCATAATTCAAGGTCTTGGTGTACGAATATGTTGACTTCTGTAGAAACACTAGACTCCCTGAATCTGAATGTCAAACACAAAACATTTAATAGTATTTCCTAAAATCATAACAATAGAATCCTAGTATTTGAGGTAGAACTGACCAACCATCATACCTCTTTATCATCACCTGTCCCCCTGGGCATGTGCGGTGACATCCCCCAATCCAACCTCCTGAATTACATGGTTTAGAGACAAGCACTGATGGCATCAACCTCATGTGGGAGGAATTTTCCTAAGTAACTGTACTATAACAACTTTACACTTTTTACACACTTTAACATGATTTATTACATAAAAATTACCATAAAAAATCTGATGCATGATAGGTCTAGTGTATATGGAAATTTAGATCATTACATAACAAATTAGAAAATAATAATCAACATCTTTATTTAAAACTTCTTTTACATTACCACAACATTCCTTCGTACATAGAATTGCATAGGGAAACCTGAGGACATACCAATGAAAATGATGAGATATAATGCCCTATAAGGGAGTTAAAAAGGCATAATATGTATAATTAAATACATGTTATGCAATAGGAATATCAATAGATCATAAGAGACATGTTAACATAATGTCATGATATAGAATGATTATCATAACATGGAAATTTAGCCACAACAGTTAACATGTTATTAGCATGAGACAAGGATCATTGAACATTATTCATGAGTAAAACCTAATTTCACTTGAATTAGAATTAGTAAATCCTCATTTCACAAGAATTGGAATGGGAAATCATTCATTGAACTTTATGTATTATGATACTCATATTTAACCAATGCATTGGGTCTTTATAAGGGGGAACCCTTCTTAATCATTTAACTTCACGCATAAGTGTGCCACATAGATCATACCACATGGATTCATTAAAAATAATAATTTATTCCAAGAATAATAGATTTTTAATACATAAATGTATTTCCTCAATCAATCATTACATGTTCATACTGTTTAATACCATTTATAGAGAAATTGGTATGGTATTCACATACACGATGATTATGGCATGGGAAATTTTGGTGTAACTTCAGCATTACAACAACGTCAAATAGAAATCATAAAAAGAGATAATGGGATAGAAATGGGTATATGATAATTTATACATGAAATGGAGATAAAGGGGGTAATTTAATATAATATCAAAACTTTTTGAATGGAAAATAGATGCATAATAAAAAAAATTATTCAATGTAAATGAGGAGAGAGAAATCCCTTACTGAATTTTGGCATGGTAGCGAGTGTACAAGGGATGCATTAATGAGATAAAAATGGGTCCGTCATCATTAAAAATAAAGAGGGTAGTATAGGGGAAGTTCAAAATCATACCCCGACATTAATATTTGAAAATAAAAGGGCATAACATAATAAAGAAACATGGTCCTAAATACAGATGGAAGGAATGTGAGGATCCCTTACTTGGAAGTGTGATCCCAAAGTATTTGTAGAGGCTTGAGAGGGGATTATTTAGAGCATGGGGTGAATTTTTAGGATTCTATATAGAGGAGGGAGGAGGTTATTCGAGCTCTAAATGGTTTCTATGAAGAGAAATGAGTGATTGAGTGGGTTTATATTGGAAAATGGAGGGAATTATTTATTATTTAGGTTTTTGACACTACACATTATACTAATCAAAACCATAAACCAACCCATCGATTTTTCCCATGGTTTTTACTAAAGTAGATTGGAAGAAATTATTTTATATGTCTAATGGACGAAATTCATAAAATAATGGGCTTGCTTATGTGGAGGTGAGTCACACTCTCAAGAAAATCATCTTAAAATGTAAAAATGTTTTGTATGTATTAGAGGGTCCACTAGGGCAATGTAAAATTAATTAAAAAATGTAAAATTACATTATTTTAATGTTAGAACATATATTTAAATATTATACCTTTTATTTTATTTTATTACAACACTATTATGTCATTATGATGATATAAAACACATTATATATTTAATCAGTTTTTTATTTTTACCCAACAATTTGACTGTATCAGAAAATTATGAATAATTCATCATTGTATAATTTCAATGTCTTGATTAAAAAAATAATATTAATTATATATAAATAATTTCCTAAATATGTTAATTTTCACTTTAAAAAAATTTATATTTATTGAAAATTCATGGTTTTGAAAAAAATACTATTTTCAAACCCTAATAAAAATTACAATTTTATTCATAAAAATTATATGATCCTTAATATTTCATAAAAATTAATTTAGGAATAACAGTCTATTGAAATTATAATTAATTAAAAATCTATTAATTTATCAAAATATATTTATTAATTGAGTTTAAATATTAACTAAAAATATTATTTATGTTTTAAAAACTATTTACAATGTAACAAATATAAAATGTATGTATAATCATTATTCTATAAAAATTAATGCACAAAATCATATTGCATGGTTCTTGTAACATAGACCCTTAAAACACCTTCTTATGTATTGATGGTAATTTGTGTGATGGTGAAAGACTCTTGGGGCGGCTAAGAATACATCGCTCGGGTGGTAATATATATTAACATTCAATGATCTTTTAGGTTCCCTATGTGATCACTATTCAGTGGATATATTAGCAACGATGACAAATATTAACAGTATTATTAAATCCAAAATCATAAAACCAAGGAATTGATACTCTTTTAAATATTCATTTTAGATAATAAGACATTTAATTATGTCAAGAGGAATTTTCATTAATAAATGTTTGGGTCATTAAAAGTTTCCTTCCTTAAGATGTTTTTCACTCGAAAGTTCTTTTTCTAACACTAAAACAGATTAGGGAAATTTTTCTTCATAACTTCCCCTAATTCTCATATTGCTTTTTTATGCTTTTGGTTTCACCGTAACACCTTGAAAAGGGTAATTGTTTTATTTCATAGAACATTTTCCATCCAGTCAATGATCTTCAGCGGATTCTTTTCATAGGATATTTCATTCTACAATGGTACCACATCTGGATTGAGTACATGTGATGGGTGATGTATGTACAACAATAAGAGTGATAAATGGAATACATGATGTAATAGAGATAGGTTACCTAGGAGTGTTATTCGATGGACCATTTCTCCAATGTTATCAAGCATCTAAAAATTTCCGATGTACCTTGGACTAAGCATTCCCCTCTTCCCAAATATCAAAAATCTCTTCCACAATGATATAGAGAGTAATACCATGTCTCGAGCATCAATATCTAGGTCTCATCGACAATTATCAACATATATATTTTTTCATCTCTGAGTAGCATTAATATACTTATGGATGGTCTTAACCTTCTCCACCATTTTATAGACCATTTATAGACTTAACAGTTTTTTTCCCCAACATCATCCTAACTTTTCGGTGTTCTACAGATCATCCCATAAAGAGATTCATAAAGATCCAGTTGGATACTTGAGTGGAAACTGTTATTGTAAGAGAACTCAACTAGAGGAATAAGTTGATCTCGTTTTCCTTTGAAGTCCATTGATCATTCTCTCAAAATTTCCTCATTTATTGGAATAGTCAACTCAGATTGGGCATCAGTTTGAGTATGATAAGTCCTACAGAATTTCATCTCGGTATTTAGTGAATTTTAGTGAATCTTTGAGAACATAGATGTTAATCTTGGATTTCAATCAGATACAAAAGATAATTATACAATAGGCATCCCTACCACTTATCTGATGTATATCCATTCTAGGTGATCCAATGAGAAATCCTTATGAATTGGAATGAAGTGTGTAATCTTTTCTAGAAAATACACCACAACCCTGAAAAAATTATTATCTTTGGATGTCTTCAAAATTATAGTGACAAAGTCTATAGTGATGTGATCACATTTTCATGTTAGTGTGGGTAATGGTTTCATCATCCCCATAGACTGCTTCGTCTCATCATTTACTTGCTGATACACCAGGAACATTGATGTATACTCATCAACTACCTTCATAATGTTATCCCACCAATAATTATAACATTTATCTGTATACATGTTTGTTTTTCCTAGGTGAATGTATAAATTAGAACTATGTACGTCATCCAAAAGTTATTTCTTTAATTCCGTGTTTGATGGAACACAGAGTCATGACCCAAATCTCACAATTCTTTCTACATTAACACTAAACACTTAGGATTTCCCTTCTTTGATAGTTTCCACTTTCATCTGAATTCCCACATCAAGTTTTTGATAATCATTTAACCATTCCAAAATAGGAAATTGAGGAATAATTTGTGAAAGAAATGATGATTTTCCCTTCTTTATGATTCCCATGACCATCTTCCTCAAATATAAGAAGATATGATCCTTTTCAATTCTCATTAATTATAGAATCACTGGGTCCTTTATGCTTACAGAATCCACCACCTTGATCTATTTCCAAGGATTATAATTGATAGATAATTCGTAGTATTTTATCTACTCTACCCATATTCATTAATTCATATTCAACTCAATCTATTTTAATATATATTTAAGAATTTTTTGATCCGTATATATTTCATACTTCTCCAAAAAATGGTAATGTCACCAAAATTTTAAAGAGAAGGTTGTTACAACCATCTCCAGACAATGTGTTGGACTGTTTTTCTCAGGAACATTCAATTTCCTTGAAGCATAGACAATGAATTTTTCATTTTTCATGAACACATAGTCTAAGACCTTCTTTGAAGCATCATTGAATACCACAAATAGTTCTCCACTTGTGGGTAGTGTGAGCATGAGCATTGTGACAATCCTCCATTTCAACACCTTCAAGCTATATTTAGATTAATTACTCCAAGAAAACATGACTCCCTTAAGAGATAGCTCTGTAAGTGGGTTTGAGAATCATGATAAATTTCCCTCAAATTTTCGATAATATCCATCTAACCTTAGGATTCTACAGATACCCATCACAGATGTGAACTTGGCCATCCATTGATTGCCTTTTTTTGGGAGGCTTCAATAGATATCCCATTCCTTGTGATTATATGACCCATGAATGAGATGACATTAAACGAGAACTCAATGTTTATGCACTTTTCATAGAGATTATCCTTTCACAAGGTCTCTGGTATAGTGTATTGATGCTCCTCAGGATCTGTGGTTTTGAAGTATATTAGAATATCATCTGAAAATGAAACCACAAATTTGTCATGGTAAAATCTAAAGAATATATTTATCATGACCATGAAGATTTATAGAAAATTAGTTAGTATTAAGTTCATTACTATGAATTCATAGTGCCCATACCTTGTATGAAAAGTAGTCTTGGGGATATACTTCTTCTTTACCCTTACATGGTAATATCTTGACCACAGATCGACCTTGGAGAATTATTGTGCGCCTTTCATCTGATCAAACAAGTAATCCATTTGGGATAGAAGAGACTTGTTTTTTATCATGAATTTTTTGATCTCTTGATAATTAATGCCAAATCCACATTTACTCATCATTCTTCTTGATGAAGAAGACTGGTGCACCCATGTTGAAGCACATGGTCGTATATACCCTTTATCTAGATTCTTTTATAGTTTCTTTTACCTCCTCAATATACCAAAAATACATTCTTTTTGGAGTCTTGTGAATTAACAAATCCCCAGGTATATGATTAATTGAGAATTCAACATCTCCTCTAGGAGGAAGACCAGTCCATTCCATGGGAAAAACATCAGTGAATTCCTTCACAAAATGCATTTATTCAAGGATGGTTGCGTCCATAGACACCATTATCTGAGCAACATACATGTGATAATTAGGAATTAATATACATGCTTGAGTTGATGGTGCTAAAAAAGATTCATCATCCGTCTTTCACTTGTACATATTTGGTGGTGGATTCCCAATATGGGGACTGATTTCCCTCTAATGGTAATTTATGTAGGCACTATATAAAGAAAGAAAATATATTTCGTGAATTGCATAAAATTACACTAGAGGGAGTTTGAAGAGGGTTGTGGGGATGTTCAATCCACAAACTGTGATAGGGGAGGATTTATATTCATGGGATGCAATGATTTCCCAATTAACGGTAGTCAGAGACATCTTTACATCCATGATTTTTGGTGGTGTTGGGGTTGTTTTACTAAACTTTTGAAATATAAAAGAATGCGTAAAACCTTAATCATAATGTTTTTTACTATTCTTTAATAAATAACTAGAGTACCTTTCACCACATAATTTCATGGGTTCCATTTAGTGGTAGTTGTGGAAAAGTCACTCCTTTTCTACCTTTTAGGTTGTTGTTTTCCTCTGAAATCCCTTTGTTTAGGGCACTAGTTTTCAAAGTGCCCTGGTTTATTGCAGTTGAATCAATGAAAAATGTATTGAGGGTATAACTGAGCATTCATCTCCTCTGGAATATACATGGGTTTTTCTTGTTATCATTTAATGGCCAGGTCCCCTTCTCTTCCACACCTAATGCATTTTCTCACACACTTCATGTAATTTTCGGGGTGATTCTTTCTGCACATTTGGAATGTCGTGTGCTAGAATTTCATACCACTATTGGATTTATCCATCAGACCACTAGAAATATTTTCCACCTTACACATATTATCCCAATAATACCCCTAAGATTCACTAACCTATATTTCAAATTTTAGGGGACATCAAACAATATCATTATATCTATCGAAGTCACATATTTATAAGTAATTCTGTAGAATATGTTTTATCCCACTAAAGAAGCGGTCAACCATTCATCTTATGGTAACAATAAAGACGGTGGAATATCGTGAAACACTTTTGACGTTTTCCTCATACTATATGATGGATTCATGGTCTTTCTCCTCGAGGTAATGGAAGCCCCTTTCCATCTAATGAACGTGGGTGCACAGAAAATATTTATCGAAAAAAAATTTCTAGGAATCCTTTCATTCCAACACCTCAATCAGTTTTTCAAGAATTGTATTTTTGATGAATTTCAACATTTTATCAGCTTCAACATCCACATGATATGCAGCCATAAGAACCATCTCTTTTTCAAATCATTGAAGGATGGATATGATGTTATCAATGGTGTTGATCAGTCGTTCGGCGATTAAGGAATTAGATAATCCTTTAAATGTATGAGGCCTTCATCTCTTGAAGATATCAATTGCGGATTTTTCTTTCTTATGGGGTTGGAATATCCTCTTGAATAATTTTTCATTCAAACCATGATTTAACTAAGATATTATCATGATAATTTTTTTGATTCCTACTCCAATCAGAATGGGCATATCATTAGAACGGTCATCACATTGATCATCAGATCGGTTGTTAGCCCAAGTCCTCCTATTACCTGCCATTGTGTGGAATAAAAATATGTTTAGGGGTAACACATAAAGGGATATCCCATGATAAAAAGTGGTACCCTATAAATTACATCTATTTCTATAACTTATGAATTTATAGGCATCAATCTATGTTATCTATGATCTACTTCCCAAAATATATTCTTCAAGGTATTTTTTATTCCCTTAATAATGGATTATACAAAGATTATGATTTTACCAAATAAAATCCCCTGGGAGTGTCGTATCTAGCATAGCAGCAAGGCCCATTTTTGTGCACTAATTCATATTTGAGTCTAGCTCAAATCTGTGTTTTCAGGTTTTACCTCTTGGTACGTATGTGCCAGATCCAACTCTAATAGTTCATATTTAGACATGGATGCATTTTACTGATAAACCACTTAATCTGTACTCACCAAAATTTATGGATGTTTTTATTATATGTATTATTATACATAAGGATTTTACTAGGGATTTTTAAACCTAATAACAAAAAAACTCATCCTAGCCTCGGATACCAACCATAACAACCATGCTCATTATTACACGCTCTAACATGACTTATTACATAATCATCCACTTATGAAAATTTTGACGGTTAAGAGGTCTAATGTCATGGGAAATTAGGAATATTAAATAACAACATAGAACATAAAAAACATCATTATTCCAAAATTCATTTACACGACCAGAATATTCCTTTGTACTTTGCATTGCATAGGATAACCAGAGGACATACATAAGAAAAGGGTGAGCTATAAAACCTAGCAAGGGAGTAAAAAAGGAATAAAATAAAGAATAAAATATGTGTTACACAATAGTCATATCAATGGAGAAAAAGAGAAACATGAACATAAAGGCATGATATAGCATGATTATCAAAACAAAGAGATGTGGAGATAACATTTAACATAATATTAGCTTATGCCAAGGCTCATTTCATATGGAGCATGAGTAAACCCTCATTGAACATGAATTAGCATGAGTAAAACATAATTTCACAAGAATTATCGGGATTTATCCTTCATTTTACTTTATGAGTCAATGTAATAGTTTTTACCCATGCATTATAGCACTATTAGGGAGCACCCTTTGTATTCATTTAATTTTGTTCAGAAGTGTTCCATATAGATCCTAAAACATGGATTTATTAAAAATCATAATCTGATCCACAAATAAGAGATGTGGAGTAGATAAAATTATATCCTCAATCATTATGTACACGTGCATAATTGTGAATAACTTTTATTGATAAATGGGTATGGTATTCACTTATATGATGATTTTGGCATGGGAAATTTTGGTGTAACTTCAGTAGCATAATAATTTCAAATAGAAATCGTAAAATAGGATCATCAGAGAGAAAGGGGTATCTAATAATTTATAAATTAAAGGGATAGAATTTCATTCATTTAACATAATATCAAAACATTTTTAATGGAACTTTGATGAATAATATAAAATAATTGATTGAATATAAATGAAGTGAGAGAAATCCATTACTGAATTTCAGCATGGTAATGGGTGTACATTGAAGGAATTAATGAGAGGGAAAGGGGTATATCATAATTATAAAATTATGAGAGGATTATATAGAGGATTCAGATCAAACCCCCACATTTTTTAATTTAAAATAACATTTAATAAAAATATAAGAAAACTAGGATATAAATACGGAAGGAGGGAATGTGAGGATACCTTACTTGGATGTGTGATCCCAAAGGCCTGGGAGAGGCTTCAAATAGGTTTACTGGGAGATTGGGGATCCTTGGAAGTATTCTAGAGAGATTATAGTAATTTTTAGTCAAAAAAATGGTTTTAGTGAAGAGTAATGAGATATTGAGTGGGATTATATAGGATAGGAGATGGAATTCATTATTATTTTGGTTTTAGACACTACACATAAAACTAATCAAAACATCAAACCAACCCATGGTTTTTTCCGATAGATTTTCAAAACCGGCAGTGAAAAACATTATTTTATAGATCCGATGGCCGAATGTATTAAAATATTATGCTTTCTTATGTAGAGATGAGTCACACTCTAAAGGAAATCATTTTAAAATGTTAACATGTTTTATACGTCTTAGAGGGTCTACTTTGGCATAGTAAAACTAATAAAAAAATATAAAATCACATTTTTTAAAGGTGAATAATATATCCTTTGAATATTTCTTTTATATTATTTTATTACATCACTATTTGGCCATTATGATGTCATAAAACACATTATATATTTAAACTGTATTTAAATTCTACCAAAAAATTCAATTATCTTATGAAAATAGGAAAAATTCTCCGTTGGATATTTTTGATGTACTGACTCCAAAAATAAAATAAATTTTATCTAAATAATTTTCAAAAAATTTGTATTTTAACTTTTAAAATAAAAAACAACATTTATTGAAAATTCATGGGATTTGACAAAAACAATTTTCAAACCTTAATAAAAATTACAATTATATTCATAAAAATTATAAGATCATTTATATTTCATAAAAATTAATTTAGAATTATATTTTATTAAAATATTATTCAATTCAAAAATCTATTAATTCTTCAAAAAAGATTTACTAATTGAATTTAAATACTAAATAAATATACTATTTTTGTTGTAAAAACAATTTACGAATTAACAATAATATAAAGAATGTATATCATTTATTATATACAAAAAAATAATGAAAATAATCATATTTCTAGGGTCTTGTTAAATATCCCCTTAAGACACATGCATATGACATAATGGTATGGCGTGTGATTTTGATAGACTCTTGGGGAATATCGGAAAACATCGCATGGGTGGTAATGTCTATTTACTTCATCTTCTCCCATAGGCGGTTCCGTTCAAGATTACGGTGTTGAAGATCAGTATGGACTTGGTCTAGAGAGAAGCCGAGTGATTCTACCTTCTTTTGGAGCTCTGACAAATGGGTTTCATATGGAGTAATTATACTGGATGAGGACATCTCTTTCATTGTCTGAGTAAATTGGATTTGCTAAATCCCTATATTTATACTAATAATGTGATCACTATTCAATGACTATATTAGAAACTGTTAAAATTCATAGAGGTATTTTGAAATCCAAATACATAAATCCAAGGATTTGACCTTGTTTTATAAAACCATTTTATATAATAATACATTTAATTAGATCAAGAGGAATTTTTATTAATAAAAGTTCATGTCGTTACATGTACGCACACACATGAAACCACATCCATAAATTGGAAAGATAAAAATGCATGCTACTAAACAACCACTAAGTAAAAGTATAAGCTATAGGTGAAATGTGTCAGAATAAAAACCCAACATGACTTGAAATGAAAATAGTATATTAAAATAAAACTCTGAAAGTCTTCCTTTGAAAACCCCACCTGAAGTGTATGTACAAGGTAGATTTCGAAAGATGTAATAGCACGGTATTCCTATATGATCTCAATAAGAACCACCAGGATCCAGTACCTCAAGTCCATCAGTATGTAATCAGTCATCTACACCCGACACAATACATGATGTCGAAGACAGTGTAGAGGTGAGTAACAATATACTAAGTAGGGACCCTAATCCATCAAGGGAAGATAAAAAAGAAATCCATAATGAAAGCCACAATGAAAGAGAGATCACATGATGTATAATCAATACTATGGAAGTTAGGACCATCATTCATATCATCGAACACCTTGGGATACTATTCAAATACTCCTCAATGAGTACAGCGGGCCTTCTGGGTCACACAAAGCTACATACCTCTAACCATGGACTCTTGTGGTACTAATCCACAATGAGTATTGTGGGTATGTTCGGTCACATAGAGATTCTCCCCAACGTGGGAATATAGGGACATAGAGAGTCATTTACCTCCTTGTTCGTACTGAGTTCCTCCTTCTAATCAAGTACCATGGGTTTGCCGGGTCACGTAGAGCCACTCCCCACCTCAGGAATACATGGTCACTCAACGGAACTTCCCACTAAGCCATCATAGATGATCCACATAGAGTTTCTTGTTAGCAGTCTTTATGTCACAGCAAACCGCATGGTTTCCGCATGTTGGGAGATTGATTCTGAGAGAACCACTCCCCAAGACACTATTTATATTAAAACATACATGAAATCATCCATAGAGATTGAAAAAAATATTCGACTCACCTTGACGGTTCCAAATCTACAAAGGGATCGTCATTTAGACGCTCGATTTTTATGTTTTTAGTGATTTAGTAAATAGTGGTCGGTTGCATCTGGGCCTGATCCAACTTGGCTAAACCAATCTGAACAACCCCTCCAAGGGGCTCCACATGCCCTATTATAGGTCAATGGACCCATCCCAACCTGGTCCGACCTGGACAGTGGGCCATGCTCATTGGGATTTATTGGACCCAGCCAGGTTCGGTAGTTTGTCTACCCCGCCAGGTCACCCGGCGACCTGGTGTCATCCCAACATCCTCAATGGGGTGAGTCCAGCTGGTAGGATATGGGTCCATCCCACTATAGTAGGGTCTGGCCCACTAGGTGAGGGTCCAACACATTGGGCATGCGTCTGGCCCGTTGGTCGTGGGTCTGGGTCGCACCCTACCCAGTACGCCTATGGCAGACCACCTACCATCAGCTAAAATGTGTACCATGTCTGTTACACTATCATAAAGCTGATAAAACCCATTCTCCTGGGTTCTGCAAAAAGTTTTGGGAGCCACGTTTCACATGAATCTGCGGACCGTGGCTACATGCCTCAGCCCTTCGCCAACCATCGGCCCGACTGACAGCTTATGTAGCCTCGCAGTGGCCCACGTTTCCCACAGTGCTCCCTCTAGAATGCCTTGGTGGAAGGTGACCACTAATCCAAGGTCTTCGCCATCACCGTCGGGCCGACATGATCTTTTTTAGACCACCCGGTTCGCTTTGGTGGTCTATTCTTCATGTTGTGTGCGCCTTGAGTCTCTGTGGGGTTTTACCATCAATACTAAGGCTTTATAATCATCTTTATGTCATTTAGAAGGATTGGAAACTAAGAAAGAACAATTAGGATGGGCATGTGACTGTTTCATGTCGGCCAACTCCCTCTATGATAGAGGTTAAACATAGGGGTGTTATTAGCTCATGATTCCAATAATAATCATTACCAATGAAAAAAAATCAGAAAATAGCACCCTCCCTCATTAAGTAGAGATATAATGATCAACATTTTTGTTGGTTTATCAGTGTTCTTCATTTTAGATCGATGTGTGGGAAAAGACAATCCACATTAACAATATCCCCTACCTGAGTCGGATCGTTCATTGGCAATAGACGGTGTTGGTTCTTTCTTCATTCCACGATCCTCCTTTTACTGCTGTTTGTCTATCGTTGATTGTGATGATCCATTTGTAGGGGGTTTTCCTTTATTCTTCATCACCCACCATAGCTTCAGAGTAGGATGAGGATTATGCTAATAATCCTACGTTGTCTTCTGAGACATTAAATGATGAAATGTGATTCATCATTTTAGTTATGTTTCTATTAAGAATTCATTACATTGTTTAATTTAAAGAGACAACATATTCAGCTTCTCGTGGTTGGAACACCATTGAGCTATAGCGATTTTAAAAATTCATAAAAATATAATAAAACAAGTTCATTTTATTTTTCAACTTTTTCTTTAAAATTTATGAAAAATAACTTATTACCTTGACCCATGACAGACAAGGATAGGTCCATGCTATGCTAATCCTGGTGGTCTGAGGTCAATGGTAACCTCAGATTTTTGGTCTAGGAATTGGTTTAAAAGATATAAATACCCAGATGCATGTTTATTTAAATGAACATAAAAAATTAAAAAATTATATTTCAGGCACATCGGGTCTCAGAATCAAGTGTCGTTAGAGCGTCTGGTTTCAAAAAAATTATATATAATTTTAAAAAAATACACCTAATATCATAAAAATTACAAATTTTATTTAGTATATTAATAATATTATATGTAAATTTAGTTAGTATAATTCATTAAAGGTGGTATGTTTAATTTATTTGATATAAAACATGTTTATTCATAAAAAATAGTGTTATAGGAAATTAGTTTCTTTAATTTAATATAATTCTTACTGTAATTTTTAATTATTTATATACCAATGTGTTAATTTTCTAAATAAGCATAAGCCATGTTTTCAAAATTTATTAATTCCTTTTTGTACCCACCATTCCAATATCAGGGTCATAACTATAATACCATTTCAATAATATGTCCTATTTCATTCAAACTCAGTGGTGTTTGTCTCGCAAGCTACACATACTATTGTATATAGTGGATGTTTTAACATGGTTTTTCATATATGGTATGAATAACTGAGTATATTGTTCAATTAAATCCATAAAATAACATTAATTTATCCAAAATAATAATAAATCATAAAAACTCTCAGTGTTACAGTGATTTATATCGAAATCATCTGAATGTATGATAATATGATTAGAAAATAAGGAATTTTTATTTCTCATTCTACGGACTACGTAATGAATACTTATTATAATGATAAATCCCTTAAGAGTTTGGATATATAACTCCATTCTTAATGTTATTGAGAAATATATAATTATAATGGAAAAAATTTAATATATAAAAGACAGAAGTGATCCAAAATTAAATAAAAAATAAAAAATTTATATATAGGATTAATATTCAACAATAATATCATTGGGTACACCCACCATAGTTATTGTGATCACATAAGTGTGACCTCTTCCCATTAGCCTCTTTTGTGGTAGACACCAATTACGTGTTGAGAATTATTTTTCATAGTTTGCCATGTCCCTATAGTTGAAATACTAAATAACAATGTTTTCTTTCCCACCATTGAATTATTTGGTTTGATAACACAAATCCCAACACGTAAAAAATTTCCTAACCACATCAAAAAGTTCCTAGAATTATTTTTTACCTTCTTCCCGCATGGTGGAAATTTCTTGTTCTTTTCATCTTTGATGACACATTCCATTTATCATAGTTCATATTAAAAAAATTAATTTAATTATTCACTTGAACATATAGGATCCCAAAAATATATTATTTCTTTTGATGGAATATTAAACTATTTCATCATTTGAAAAAAATTGATGGATTATAGCACTTTTGATAATTTTCTTAAGGCCATTAATTAAATGATTTGTCTTTAAATCCATGTTATGTATGTAATCTATATCAAACCTATATAACTTTATAAAGGTATCCTATAATCTGAAACACTTTCTTCATACAATTTATATATTAATAAACATTTATTTTATTTCATTTTATTACTCATGAGGGATAATATTTTCGAAGAATACCTCATTAAAATAATTCCATTCCATGAGTTTTATTTCATATTCCCTTATTGTATTTTGGATCAAAACACCAATTGATCAGAATATCCGTTGTGAAAATACGCTACAAGTGTATCCAATAACTTTTAAACACATTCCATGGACATAAATATCTTATCCACAAAATTAATCCATTGTTCATCAACCATAGGATTATTATTCGAAAAAATATTGGGGGATTCTACGGATAAAGTGATCCAACATAGGAGAATATAATTTTTGATTTGGTTTATCCATCCAAGCTATGTTATTTTTCTTAATATGATTATGATACCTTAATATATACATTATATACATAGTTCCAAACGATTATTTATTTTCTTACCCCTTTTATAAATCTCTAGATTGTCCATGAGTTTTGATACACTTATTTTTTCAAGGTGAAATTTCTAAATAATATAATATACTAGGTCAAATAAAAAAGTTATAAATTTTGAATAATAATTTACAATTATAAATATATTTCATCAGTTAACATATATTAAAATATCATACATTGTGAGTATTATGACTATAAAATTGGATTATTTGCGGTTATTACTATTTTCAAATCGATTATAATGTTATATAAATAAAATCTGAATTATCCAATGTATATACCATAAGAGATCCAATCCATTTGTGTACTAAGGTCCATTTTTTCACCTAGAGATGATATCGATAATACCAATGCTCCTTTTTCATTGTTGTTTCTCTAATTTACAACTATTACAGAACCATGTTCCCTTATAGTATCCAAAAACAGAAGTATTTATAGGAAAACATACATAATACATTCCATAAAAAAACATTACAATGTTCTAATATAATTTTACCTTCAAGTTATATTCTGAAATCTATTTTTAAATAATATAGTTCTTATACATTCTTATTAACCTTCTCTAATAGAAACTATTTTGACTCCGACTTTGGTAACCTAGAGTGTATACTTAATTTACTACGTTTTCATAGATACATTGTAAAAAACACAATTTATCAATAATTTTAGTAATTTTGGAAAACCAGATTGATACATGATTTAAATGTTTCAAATGAAAAATCAAATAATAGTAAAGGAATATTTTTTGAAATTTTTGAACTCATTCCACAAATTAATCTTTATAGACACGATAAAGGAAACAAATATGTTTGAGAATAATTTCTCAGTAACCATTACATATAAAAAAACTATCATTAATAAATAAATAAAAATCAATATATCTATTTAAATAATTGAAACCGTACATAAGTTAATCAATAACATTAATTTCTTATCCTGATAAGGAATAATAAATTAGGTAAAGTAAATAACTAAGAAAATATTAATTTTAATGAATATACTATGAATAAAATGCATGGAGTGATAATATCATATAAGAAACATCAATGATTATAGTAAATATGTAATTCTCAAAGTTATAATTTCATTATTATCGGATATCATGATATTATGTATCATTATACCTCTATTATTTTGATCCTTCTTAAGAGAGCTTATAACAATGGTTAAAAACCCATCCGATTTGGCTAATTGGGGTTTTATCATGAGGCATGCCTATACATCAAGGGGATTATATAACTAGTCCACACACATATCTTCATGTACAAATAATTCCTCATATATTTCATAATCGTTTTTATTCGTGAATAAGTATTCTTTATCATTAAATATTCATATTAAGTAAAGGATATATGTTTATCTATCATTCCCCAGTTAATCAAATAGCATTAAATGCTATCAAAATATATAAAAATGGTATATGGTTTATAGAATAATATTATCAATCATAAAAAATATGGGCATTTATGATAAATGTAATTTCCCATTAAAATTTTTCATAAGAAAGATATTGTGTTATCTTGATGTTATCAATCCGAAAATAAAGTGAGATTATAGAATAACTTTCTCTACATGGTAATTTTCATGTAAAACCTCCATGGATTAAATATTAATTATTTAATATTATAATATAATGACTAATTATGGAATCATGATATTAAATGTCAATGGGGTTTTATATACCTCAAATAAAGTAAATTATGTTCATCAAATTACAATATTCCTCAATAAAGGGAAATTGAAACGATGTCCATTACCTCATGTTTTCTTTTGGTTATGGATACCCAAACATTATGTATAATGTTTTTAATAATTTTATTAATATTTAACATAAACTTGTTAATATATATAATATAATATATGATCCATTTAAAACATTTTTACAAATATATTATTAATAGAATTTCATTATTTTCAATGATTTAGTTGTTTATTAACATGTTTTCTCAATCATTTTTTTTCATGAGTATTTTAGTTCAAAAAAATTGGATATAAATTCAACATGAAAATAATGGTAATAATGAAATAAATATAAATTTTTATAATAATATAATTTTTGAATCATTCTTGATGGTTATACATATAAAAATGATTCACAATACATCATGTTGCAGTAATCTTCCATACGCATGAGTAAAATTATCATACATTGAACTCAATGGAAAGAAAGAATGTAAAAGTGGTGTTATAGTTATATAAGTGTAACAATATCATTAATAAAATTTGAATTTTTTAAATATATTATATATATATAATTAAATGTTGGTGATTGAAATTAAATTATATCAGTTCATCAGGTGGTAGTCCACCATACACAAGATGAATAGTTGTGTTTTCTTTTTCATGAATAAGGAAATGAATATTGTTAATTTTTAAAAAATAATATCTACATATATTGGGATTTTTTTAATATATAGTCATTTTAAAAAATAATTTTATGGATGAGGAAGTATATATAAAATGAAAACACATGAAAAATAATGTTTAATATCCTTCACAGAAAATAATTTTGTTTACTCCAAAATCCTTTTGATGGTAGATTTATGATCAAAAATGGGATATAGTATTTTGGGATAGAATTAATAATTTGATTTTGGTAGATATTTTCTAATCTGAAAGAATTTAGAAATGTGAAGAGTGGAATAGAGGGTTAGGCCTTTTATATGTGGGGGAGAGGACACACATGGATGTTTTCAAAATAACAAACTAAACTGATGTTTTTATCATGTCTGATGCCTAAAAAATGGGGTTTCAAGTACCGTATAGATTATATTGTTAAAATATTTCTATAAAATAGGTGTTAAAAAGTTGGTATGTAATTCGAAACCCGTAATTTCAATTTTTAACCCCCAATAAATCTGTTTTATCCTCAATAATGAGAATTAGATTTACTGATATTACTATTCATAATAGTTCAAAATTATTTTAAAATAATTTTATAAAATAAATTATTCAAATAAATAAATATGGTATTTATTTTTAAAAATTCAATTCATAGAAGTGTTAGAATCTAGATTACAATTATACCTATATACATGGTAAAAAAGTTGCTTTCCAAGGAAAAAATAATCATAATTATAGATGATTAAATACCAAAAATCAATATGAAATTTATTACACTAACCTAAATTTAATTTATTATATTATATTTAATATATTTTTACATTAAAAAAATTAATATATATTTCACCTTCTATAATAATTTAATCAATATGTATATTAAAAAAATACTATTTTTCACATTTCATGGAAAAATGAAATATTTTAGAAAGTACAAAAAGATTACAATAGTATAATTTTGATATTATTATTTCCAAAATGAAGTTCATTTTATAAAATAAATTTTTTATTTTTGTAAATAATTTATCATATATACATAATATATGACATACACATTTTCATTGAAAATATATTATTCTTTAGAACCCCTTTTTATATTTCCAAGGATTCTTATTTTATTTAAAATAAATAAATATTAATTTTTTTATGTTATAATTCTATAAACCATATATTTTTTTATAATTTATTAAGTTTACTCATACCCACAAACATAATGGAAACGTTAGAATTTCTGGATTAAATTATATTTTAATAGAGTATTTTATTTTAAACTCCTCATTGTTTGAATTAAAATTTATCAAAGATAATAAAAATAATTATGGGGATATAAATTCTAATGTCTTCAGTTTTTATAAAATTAACTAATAACATGGGTCTGGGTTTCATATCCTTTTCTAATGTGTTCATAAAAAATTATAAATTATATGTAGTATATTAAAAATATAATATATAGATTTAGGTAAAATAATTGATCAAAAGTGGTTTGTTAAATTTATTTGAGATACAACATTCTTTCCATAGAAAATTAGTTTTTATAGAAAATCAGTTTCTTTACATTATTAAAATTCATACTGTCATTTCAAATCATTAAATTACCAAAGTGTTAATTTTATAAATATTCATAAACCATGTTTTCATAATTTAGTAATTCCTTTTTATACCCACCATTTTAATAGTAGGGTCATAAATATAATTACATATCATTAATATGTCATGTTTCATTCAATCTCAGTGATGTGTGTCTCTCAAGATACACATACTGTTGTTTGTTGTGCAAGTTTTAACATTGTTTTTCATATATTGTATGAATAACTTAGCATATCGTGCATTGAAATACATAAAAGGACATTAATTTATCCAAAATTATATTAATTCATAAAAACTCTCGGTGTTACAATGAATTATATTTAAATAATACGAAGGTTTGATAATATGATTAAAAAATAATGAATGTTCATTTCTCATTATAGGGACTACACAATACATACTTATTATAGTGATACTTCCCTTATGTGTTTTGATAGATAACTCCCTTCTTAATGTTATAAACAAATATATATTTATAATGGAAAACATTGAATATATAATAGAGTAAAATGATCCACAATTAAATAATAAAATTTAAATATAAATATCGGATTCCAATTCTACTACAATATCATTGGTTACATCCACCTCAGCTGTAGTGATCACATATGGGTGACCATATCCTAGTAGACTCTTTTGTGGTAGATATCATTTATGTGTCAAGAATTCCTTTACATAGTTCCCCATGTACCTATAGTTGAAATACTAATTAAAAATGGTTTCTTTCATACCATGGAATTCATGGGTCTGATAACCCTTATCTCAACACTTATAAAAATTCCCAACCCCTTCATTAATTTCCAAGAATTATTTATTCCATTCTTCCCACATTGTGGAAATGTTATTTTATTTTATACTTCGATGAAACATTCCATTTATCATAGTTTATATTCAACAATTTAATTTCATTATTTTACATGAACAGATAAGATCTCAAAAATATATTATTTCTTATGACAGAAAAATAAACTATTTCATCATTTATAAAAATTGATTGATTAGAGCACTTTAGATAACTATAATAAGGCTTTTAATTAAATGATTTGTCTTCTAATCCTTGTTATGTATGTAATCCATATGAAACCTAAATAACATAATAAATGTATCCTATACTCTAAAACACTTTGTTCATACATTTTTTTATATTGATAAATTTTTTCTTCATTTTACTTTGTTACTCATGAGGGATAAAATTGTCGAAGAATAACTATTTTAAAGCATTCCATTCCATGAGTTCTACATTCTATTCCCCTCTAGTAATCTGGATAAAAACCAATATTAATCGAAATATCCATAGTGAAAATACACTATAATTGTATCCAATAACTTTTAATCGCATTTAGTGACCTTAAATATATTATCCAAAAAATTAATCTATTGTTCATCTACCATTGGATTAGTAGTCCCACAAAATGATGAGGGATTGTACCCATGAAGTGAACTAACATAGGAGAATATCATTTTGGATTTGGATTCTCTATCCCAGCTATGATATTTTTCTTAATATGATTAAGATACCTTAATATAAACATTATATACATAGTTTTAATAGATGATTTATTTTCTTACCCTATAGGGAAATCTCTACATTGTCTATGAGTTTTGGTACCCTTATTTTTATGTTACATTTCTAACTAAAATAATATACATAAATAGATAAAAAAAATTTAATTTTAAATAATAATTTATAATTATATATGTAGTGAATCACTTAAAAATATTAAAATATCATACAATGTTAATCTCATAACTATAAAATTGGATTCTTTATATTTATCATTATTTTCTAATCCAACTTAATGTTTTGTACATAGAATCTTAATTATCAAATGTATATCCCTTAATAGATCTAATCCAGGTGTGCACTATGGTCAGTTTTTATTCACCTAGACATGAAATAAATAATACCAATGTTCCATTTTCAGTGTTATTTCACCAATTTACAACTATTCAAGAACCATGTTCCACTTGTAGTATAAAAAATGAATGTATTTATAGAAAAAAAGACATAATAGATTCCTTATAATAACATTACGATGTTCTTATATAATTTTACATAAATTATATCTTTGGGTTATATTTGGAAATCTATTTTTACATAATATTGTTCTTATTCTTTCTTATAAACCATCTCTAATAGAAACTGTAATGACTATGACATCAGTAACCTAGAGTGTACGGCTAATTTACAACTTTGTCATATATACAATGTGAAAAACCAAAAAGGATCGATAATTTTATCAATTTTGGTGAACAAGATCCGTACAGGATTCCAATTTTTTAAAGGAAAAAATAAAATAATAGAAAGGTACTTTTTTTAATTTCTAAACTCATTCCACGAATTCATATTTATAGACACGGTGAAGGAATAAAAAAAGGCTTATAAAAATATATCAATAACTATTGTTTATAGAAAAATATATCATTAATCAATAAATAAAAATCAATATACATAGGTAAATAATTGAACCCACAAAGGATTTATTAAATAAAATTACTATCATAACCTGATAAGGAATAATATATTAGGTAATGTAAATAACTAAACACGCACTCATTTTAATGATTAAACTGAGAATAAAATTCATAGTGTGATAATATCATATAGGAATATTGATTTATTATAGTAATTACATAGTTCTCATTGAAATAATTTCATTATTATGGTGTATCATGAGATTAGGTATCATTATACCTCCATTGTTGTGATCATTTTCATGAGAGTATATAACAATAGTTAAAAACCCATCTGATATGGATGAATGGTTTTTTCTCATGAGGAATGTCTATACATCAAGGGTATATATACATAACTAGTCCCTACCCATATTTTAATGTCCAAATCATTCAACATATATTTCACAATCAATTTTATTTGTTAATTAATATTCTATATCATCTTATATTCATATTGATTAAGGGATATTGATTTATCAATATTTCCCCAGTTAATCAAATAGCATTCAATGGTACCCCATTATGTAGAAATGGTATCTTGTTTATGAAATAATATTATCAATCATAAAAAATATAGTAATTTAGATTAATGTAATTTCAAATTAAAATTTATCATAAAAAAGTTATTTCTTCAAGTGGATGTTGTCAATCACAAAATAAAGTGATATTGTAGAATAACCTTCTCCACTTGGTAATTTTCATGTAAAACCTCCATGGATTATATATTTTATATTGGAGCTTATAATATCGTTAATAATTATGGAATAATGATATTACATGTCAATGGGGTTTTATGTTCACCAAATAATGTAAATTATGTTCATTAAATTACAATATTCCTCAATGAAGGGAAATTGAAATGATGTACATTACCTCTGGTTTTCTTTTAGTTAAGGATCCCATAACATCCTATATAATGGTATTAATAATTTTATTAATATTTATAATAAAAATATTAATATATATAATATCATATACGATCAGCTTAAAACATTTTACCACCAATTTATTAATAACATTTCACTATTTCTGTTTTTTAGTTGCTTATTACCTTGTTTTCTCAAGCATGTTTTTTCATGAATATTTTAGTTCACGTACATTGGATTTAAATTAGACATAAAATCAATTATAATAATTAAATAAATATCATTTTTTCTAAAAATAATATTTTTAATCATTCTTGATCGTTAGAAATGTAAAAACAATTCACATTGCATCACGTGGTAGAAATCTTCCAAACACATGAGTGAAATTATAATAAATTCAACAAAATAGAAATAAATAATGATAAAGTGATATTATAATTATAGAATTATGAAAATATAATTAATAACATTTATAATTTTAAAGATATTTTATATCAATAGTTGAATGTTGGTGATGTGGATTAAATGATATCAGTTAATGGGGAGGTAGTCCACCATACACATGTTCAATAGTTTTTTTATCCTTTCCATTAATTAGGAGATGAATATTGTTAATTTAATAAAAATTAAAATAATATATATATATATATATGGGGAAATTTTTTTAATATATATTTATTTTAATATAAAATTTTATGGACGAGGAAGAATATTTAAAATTAAAACCCTCGATTAAGAATGTCTCATATCCTTCACGGAAAATAATTTTGTTTTCTCCAAAATCCTTCCAATGGTGGATTTATGATCAAAAAAGGGATCTAGGATTTTGGGATACAATTTATAAAGTGATTTTGGTAATTAATTACAGATATAAATGGATTTAGAAGTGTGAAGAGTTGAACAGATGGGGTGGTCTTTTATATGTGGGGGGAGAGGATACACATTGAGGTTTTCAAAATAACTATCTACACTGATGTTTTTACCATTTCCTAAGCCAAAATAATGTTGTTTCAAGAACCTTAAAGATTATATTGTTAAAATATTTCTATAAAAATGTTGTTAAAAAGTTTTTTTGTAACTGGAATCCCTTAATTTCTTAGTTTAACCCCCAGTATATCATTTTTCACCTCAATAATGATAATTAATTTTACTGATCTTACAAATCAAAATTGTTCAAATTTAATTTAAAAGAATATGCAAATATAAATGATTATAATAAATAAATATTGTATCTATCCTTACATATTCATTTCATAGAATTGTTTGAATTTAGATTAAATTATAGCCATATACACGGTAAAAACGATAGATTCCAAGGAAAAAATTATCATAATTATAGATGTTTTAAATATCAATATTCAATATGAAATTGATTACACTATCCAAAATTTGATTTATTCTACTATACATAAAATATTTGTACATTGAAATAAAAATTAATATATAATTCACATTTTAAAATAATTTAATCTAAATTTTTGTTAAAAAATAGTATTTTTAAAAGTTCATGGAAAAATGAAATATTTTATAAAATACCAAAAAAATGAGAGTAGGATAAAATTGATATTATTATTTACAAAATTAAGTTCATATTATAAAATTATATTTTTATATGTTTAAAAAAATTATTATATTTACATAAGATGAGACATAACTATTTTCAATGAAAATATAATATTCTTTAGAATGCATATATTTTTCATTCAATGTATTCATATTTTATTTAAAATAAAAAAAAAATTTATTTTATAATTCTATAAACCGTATATATTTCATAATTTAGTATGATTATTAATACCCAAAAACATAATTAAAAGTTTAGAATTTCTAGATTAAATTATATTTTAATAGTGCATTTTAGTTTAAACCTTGCATTGTGTGAATTACAATTTATCAAATATATTGAATATAATAATGAGGAAATAAATCAAAAAGATTTCATGTGATATAAAATTAACCCAGAACATGAGTCTGGGATTCATATCCTTTTCAAATGGGTTCATTAAGTGAAGTAATGAATAATTCAATAAATTATAAAAAAAATAGATAATCCCACAAAAAAAATGTATATCAAATGACATAATTTAACATTGAATGTAAATACTATTTAATTTCAATAATTATTAATAATTAATTTTAATCATGTAGATTTAGGTTATATGGATAATACAATATTTTCCATAATCAATAAATCAATGGAACCTCAGAAGATCCATTTAAAAATGGAAGTTGTTGTATTCATAGAGGGATGATTTTAGAAGAAAAAATAGGATTATAAACCTACAATGACTATATAAAAAATTGAAGTGATAAACCATTTACATGATATAAAAAGTTAATTGATAATCTATATAAATAGAATAAGTGGATTGTATTAACTGAATCATATCCTTGATCAAGGAGAAGATTTATAAAAGTATAGTTCCATAGTTGAAAAAAATTCAAATCTTATAAAAAACTAATTTGTAAACGAGATATATTCATGATAATTTGAAACCTTTATAAATAAAATATTTTCTAAAACTATTTTGAAATTATTTTATTTCAAAATTCATTAAAATATATGGAGAATAATTAATATTTAATGGAGAAGGTGAAAAAATAACTACAACAAACATAATCATAACAAATAGAATATTCTCAAATTTTATTGAAAATTAGACTTGTGGAAATAAATTAATAATTATTTTAAAATATTAAAACATTATCATGTAGTATAAAATTGCCTTAATATATTTTTTATAATATATAATGAAAATTTTAAAATACTCCAAAAAATATACTGATTTAAAAAAATGATGTTCCAGACTAATAAGGATATATGTTGTAATTTTAAATTATTACAAAATATTTGGATAAAATATGAGTTAATGGGAAATAATATTTTAATAGGACATGAAAAAAATACGAACATAAAAATATGTATGGGAGGTTTTATAAAGAACTAAATTCCAGGTATGTACTATAACTCATAAACAATATTTACTTGTAAATATGATTGCAATTGAAACACTTTCTCTTTATGTAACATTTAATAAAAACCCCATTTTCTGTTTAAACATTATTTGGAATGAATTTAATTAAAAAAAGAACACTATATATCTCTTAAATCCCAATTAATTTTTTGAAAATACATTATATAGTAATAACTCCCTAATAATGTATCATGGATGAAATTAGAAAATAATTCTCAATAAATAAAATTAGAATTAATGAAACCCCTAACCTCAATTCATTTTTTGTGAAAATGACCACTAACATCCATCATCAAAATATTTGTTGTCTTTATCATCCATTTATATACATTATATATATATATAAACTTTTATATACATAGTTTATTTTTATTCTCTAAATATATATTAGTTAATTACTGTATATTTTCAATATCTGGTGTGAGTAATATAGATCAATGTGAACTAGATTCATTATATTGGTGTATTAATTTATTCTCCTCTAAAATTTCACCAATCCAAGGTCAGACAAGGTAATATTATTTATTCGGTATTGTTGTTTATAATGTAATTACCTCATTCTATGAGTATTTTTTGTAATGATTATTAATGATGAATTAAGCCGTGAGGATATTTAGATGATTCTTTTTTAAATAACTTGTTTTATTAAATAATGAGTTATATTTAAAAATAAAATATATGAAAATATAACACTAATAATATAATTATATATATCATAAATCAATATAAAATAACGTTACAATTTAATATATTATATAAATTTATGACCTTTTTTAAGTTGTTTCTTAGACAAATTAAAAAAATTGCAAGCCATAATTAAATAAAAATTATAAAATCCTTTAGTGGAAATATAATACTGATAGAAGAATAATGATATTAATATGTGTTTTCTAGTGACTTATATCAATACATTGAATAATTATATAAGTAATATAACTTATACAATGCATTTCATTGTATGAACTAATAATTATTTTTATTATTGAACACTCTTTTTGATGGTTGAATTTATGGTAGTTTTTAATGCTAATATTTTTAATAGGATGTCCAATTTAACATTCCATAACATTAATAATTATATAAAAAATATATTTATCTATTATTGTGATTCCGATTACCCTACATAAAATGTGATGGTAAAAATAAAAATAAAAAACAATCATTCCATGGTGGCGGTTGTCCACATTTATGCATGGATAATGTTTTTATTTTACCCTAAAGGAGGAAAAGGGGTAAAAAATTTATCATTTAAAAAATTACAATATTTTATTGATATAATAATTATATATTATATTTTCTGTTTATCCAACCATTTAAATTTGGTAAAGGAAATGAACAGGTTACCTCTAAAAGGCACTAGTATGTATAACACATGAATGAAACATTCATTTTTCTTTTTGAAAGAGGGAAATGTGGTTAATGATTGTACCATTATTATGATAAAATTATATGATAAAAATGATAATATTTTTCCATTTAAATATTATTTAATTTAATTTAAGGATGAATAAGAGAACATAATTAAATAGTAATTATAAAATAGCAGTTATAAATTTATAACTCACATATTTTATTATCTCCTCTGAGAAGGGGTATATGTCATTGTTGGAGTGTCTTTTGAGAAGAAAAAACAAAATAAATATGGATAATATTTTTGGGGAGATTTTAGGGGAGTTTTTAAGGACAACTATGTGGGATGTGAAGTGTGAGGAATCGATGAGAGGAGTGTCCCTTTTATAAATTAAAAGTAAAGGAATATTTTGTAAATACATAAAACATTTTAGTAATGGGAATTATCTCCCAATGAATACATATCAAAATTTAAAAAATAATGGTTATATGATAATTCAAATTCAATAGATTCCTCAACTACACATTACCACATATATTTTAAACATATTATTATCCTATTATAAATATATATATTTACTTTTAACTTTTTTTATTTTACCGTAATAAATAGTTTTTTCGTAATGTAACATATAAATTATTCTTAATAATAATATTAACATGTTACATATTTTGGACCTATTTATTTCAAATTTAAATTTAAATTTATTTGATTCAATTTTTGAAAGATAAAAATATAAATTTTAAAATGATACTTGAATATTGTGTTAATAAAAAATATATGAAAAATACATCTTAACATATAAAATGTACATTATTTGTTTATGAATTAAAATAATAATATATAAAATTATAAACTATCTCTTAAAATAATTTTTATTCCTTTGATTAATATTTAATGAATTTATAATTTATTCTTATATAAAAATAGTGATACAAAAATCCTATAATTAAAAAAATTATAATATCTGTTATTGACCTAAAATAAATATGTTTATAATCATATTAAATAATATTAATATATTTCATCATTGATATAAAAAAAATGAAGTTACTTTTATCTAGTCAAAATCATAATATATATAAATATATATTTAATGAAAGACATAATAATGATATAAAACTACTTATATTGAAAAAATGGGTTTAGAAATTATATTATTTAAATAGTTTTTTCTCATAATTAAATAATTAATTGAGTATTATAATTTACTAATAACAATCATTATCTTTATATCATCACAATATTTTATTTCTATTAAATAATATTTTCACATAAAAATTAGTTTTTAGACAATTAAATTTTCTAATTTAAAATGATCGTAACCTAACTATTATTATAATTAGTTTTTTATATATAAATCCGTTAATTTTATAAATATTTTGGCATTTTTATATTTCATTCAATTTTTTCAAATCATTTTTTTCTAAATATTTTTTTATGAAAATTATGCTTTTTAATTTGAAATTGTATTTTTTCCCATTGTTATTATTTTAAAATTATATTTTTAAAACCCATTACTAGTATCACATAACTCTAGTATACCTACATGATAAATGTATATCCGATTTCCACATCCACAATGAAAAAATTTATGATGAAAATATTTGTAATGATAATAATTTAATGACTATATATGAAACCATTAGATTACAATTAAATATATAGTCTTCCAAAAATATTACATTTTATAATCATTTCAAAAGTCACATTTCACATTTCCATAGTTTTCATTTTAAAACTCACAATATGATTTCCTCTTTTACAAAAATCATTATCAATATAATAATGAAGTTATATAATGGAAGTGGTGGTATGAGATAGTTTCTTGTTATAATTATATTCTTCATTTCAATTTATTGTCTCCTTTTTTAATTTTAATAACTTCATTGATGTAACCATTCATGAAATATAATAATCCATTGTATGTGATACATGGTTTCACGTATATTCATTAAAATATTTCTTTATAATTTAAAATGGAGTAATTGTATTCATTAATATATTTTTATATAAATACAAATTATATTGTATTAATTAATTTGAAATAATAAAGAAACATTGTTTATAATTATATGGATAAAATTTAATGTATCCCATGAAAATCATGTCATAAATATGTGTTATTTAGAACTGTAAAAATGAATTTATTTACATTAATAACTATAGAAATAGAATATTTTTCTACTAATTTTTTTTACTCAGTTGATTTGGATGAATGAACAACTAGATTACTTTTTAGGAATGATTTTCAAATCACTCATAATTTTCATGGGACAAAAAATAAAAAAATTCACATCTCAAAAAATCCAATGAAACATGAATTTAAAAACAAGATTTATATCTTATTTTACATTTTTATAGGTGGGGTTTATACTAGGGGGATAAAGAAATAATTTATTAATACCAAAGATGATGAAATAGATATCGTCAAAAAATTATGTCCCAATTAATGATGTCATAATGTTAGAATAAAATTGATGGTTCATAATTTAACTCTAACCCAAGGGAAATTAGGATTACCCCAATAAAACATGGAGGTTCTTTCTATATTTATCAATAAATATGTTTTTTTCTCTTTGAATTCCTCTTTAACATGTGACACTAAGTTTATAAAAACCATGAGATATAGTTAATGTTTTACTATTAGATGTGATAGTTATCACCTAGCCATTCATGTAAAATCATAAATCCATTATCAAAAATCCAAAGGGTGTTAAAATATATAAGAATAGATACAAGGGATCTAATTATGAATGATTGATCAATTTATTGTTTTGGTAGAACTATACACGTCCATGATACACATTTTTCTATAAGAATAATGTTTATCTCAAATCCTTATTAAGGGTTAATAGAAATAGAAGACATACTGAAAAAATGATCCTTACTAAATATTCTAATGAAAATAACTAGAAACACATTCATTTTAACCAATAACATGTGAAAAAAATGAATACGTGGATATCATCAATGTATAAATTTCATGGATAATAATAACTTATTTTTCAATGAATGAAATTTATATTATTATACTTCATAAATATATATATATCATGATATCTCTATATTTATGATATCGAACTATGATATTTTAAACTATGGGTAGGAGTAATAAAGAAATCCATTTACTAATTTTGGCCAACTAATTTTTCTCACTTGAACTGTTGATGCATCAAGGCGCCATGTAATAGTATACCCCACCGAACATGTCATGTACAATGAACTCCTTATATGTTTAATGATTAAATTAATTCATAGAAAATATTCCTTATCAATTAATATCTATAATTATTAATGAAGAAATAAAAATAATATTTTCCAAGTCCATAAAATGTCATTAAAAGTAAAAAAACATATATATATATATATATATATAAATGTTACATTTTTAGGTAATAATAATATATACTATATAAGTCATATGTATGTATAAGAAATCTAAAATTTCTAATGATCAACTAAATTTTAATTCTTCTAGAAAAAGTGAAGGAGAAAAAAATTACTGAATAAATGTGAGAGTACAGTCATAAAAACATGATTTTATGCTAAAATAATGTCTAAAAAATAATTTCTGAAAATAAAACTGAAATCATAAAAATAAGTTTTCTTAAATATTATTCTTTTCAAAATCCTTGAAATCTTATAGAAGAATATAAATAGTATAAAATGGGTATAGCGATGGGAAAATCTATTAACGACATGTTCATAAATAACATTCCTTTTCACTTTTTGCATAGAATGTCAAAAAATGACATTTTTTGATAACATTAGAATGATTCCATTTATAAAGTTTTAAAATTCAATGATATTATAATGTCTATATAATAAATCATATTTGTAGATAAAAATTACGTTTGAAAAATAATTTGAAAATATATGGATATCGATGAAAGATATACATAATAAAGAAGATAAGTATGACCTCTATTTACATTTAATATTACACCTTATTTTGTTACATGATTTGAATCATTAATAATCGTTAAAAATATATATTCTTATTAATTTACCAATAATGGTTATATATACAACAAATAAAATTAAATAGGCATGTAATACAAAATTAGTTTCAATGTAGTGGAAATTAAGATTAAAATAACATACAAATATCATATCAATGAAATGATAATTATTCAATGAAACTGATGTTTAAAAAAAACTTATATCAATAGAATATATGTTGAAATACTATATCACCCCATAAATTACCATTTTATAAATAATCATGGAATAATAGAATAACAAATTCATATGCATAACCTAATTAAATGAAATAGAGTTATGGATCATGTTCCCTCAAACATACATCTATTAGAATATTTATTAACCTTGTATATAATTTATTTCTACATGATATTATTTAGGAAAAAATAAATTCACAATTATATTATCACATATGATTCTTTTATAACATGTAATATGTGTTTGGAAACAATATTTTATTATTAATTTTGAATTTTGTCTATGATACTTTGTTTCCTCGTCCATGTTTTTCCATGTATGTTTTGGTTACTATATGTGTGATATAGTTCCACAGTCTCAAAAATTATATTAATGTTACAAATATAATATTTATTCATTAAATTGATTTTTAGAATCCACCTTGGAATTTCAACATGTAAAATGAGTCACAACACTCTATAGATATGTTAATTCATATATATGCATAAGTGACTTTATCATTTCATTAATGGTTTAAAATATATAGAGGTAGATGGTATGATATATTTATAAAGTTATTTTTTTTTCTAAACTAGTTCCATAACTATGAATATACATGAGACTGAGTATTAGGAAATAAATTACATGGGATCGTGAGTTGGTATTCCACCATAGTCTGGAGGGATGGTACTATTTCCCATTTGATAGAGAATGATATTGATAAATATTATTACATCAACAACATTATATCTTAGTATTTAGGAGATTTTGGGGTTCTTATGTTTTAATTATTAGGATATAATTTAATTAGGAAAATGGTGATGTAAAAAAAGAAAATAATTTTTGAAGATTATTATCTCCTAATAGACAATACACTTTTGATTAAAATATAAAACATGAAACTATGGAATTTTGGATAGTAAATAATCTCTAAGGCATAAGGAAGTAACCTGAGAATTTACTATGGTCAGTATTTTCTTATATATATGGCTCAAGATTTGTGTAAAAGTGACAAAATGTTGAGTCCCATTATAGGGGAGGGAAAGGTCAGAAAAAGCATTATTTAAAATATAAAAAACATATATATAAATACCAAGTCATGTGGAACTATTTAGACCAAATATCTAATATAAAGACAAATATTGATAAAATAAATTAAACCAATCATTTATAGATTGGTTTTTTAAATATATTATTTCTTGTCACCATATTAAACCACTTTGAAGTAATATTTATCTTTAACCACATAAATTTAAATTTTTACCATTATATGACAATTATATGAAAAAATTAAATGATTAATTAAAATGAAATCTGGACTTGATGATTAATAATTTAGAATCCATTTAACCTGATTTTATTTCAATAGTGGGATAAAATATTAGCAATATTATTAAGAAAAATGTGTGAAAAAGAGTTTTTCATAAAATACATGATATATGAGTGAAAAATGATATAACAATGAAATGAGGTCTATAATAGTTTCAAACAATTAATTAGTTAAATATTTAAAACATTAATTTATTTATACTTTAGTATCCATTCAAAACCTAATATAATCTTCTAACTATTCTATTAAAATCATTGACTAATAAATATTTTTTAAATTAGAAAAATATATCTAAGCTCCCCCAAATTCATGTTTTGGTTCAATAATTGAATAGAATAAATGAATGAAAATTAATTTTCAAATTAAATATAACTCATGATTTACAATATAAATATAGTACTTTATTTTCATGATTCAAGGAAATTTGATCCTGTTTCACATTACATTAACCCCTAGGTAAACATGTTTAACCTTAACTATAGTGAAACAATTTTAATTAAATTTATTCCCAAAAATAGAAAAACATTGCATTGAACATATTAACTGATAATATTTATTATGATTCAAAATATTTAATCCATTTTATGAAATTAAATTCCATGAAATTGGGAAATTTATTTAAAAATACTTTTGTAAAACATGAAAAAAACAGTTTTCTAATAAATACATTTTTTATGAATATAATCACCTATAATAACATATTTTATTACCGATCATAGTTTTTTTATTCAAATTTATATATTTATATATTAAATCTAATTATTTCATTTAAAAGGGTTATCATGGGGTTAAACTAAATATATATTGGTTATAATGACAAAAAACATGTCTAAATCCCATTGGTAAAATTATTAACACCCAACCACAACTGATCATCAAATTTAGTTTTCATTGTGAATCGTTCATATTTATACTATATTATTTTATGTTACTGCTTTATGTTTTCCCACGACTTCTAATCCACTCACATTAAAAAGATAATATTTGCCTCAATCCATTACAAGATTATTTTGACATTTATCTAGAGAAATAACATCCAAAATAGTTTACAATAATTATTATTCATGACAATGAGTTATTGGTATTCCCAAAATAACCATCTAATAATCTATAAGTTTTTTTTCAAAGAAGTGTGTCAAGATAAGAACTATAGGTTCATTTTAATTTCATCATGTTTCATTATTCTCAAACTACCTACAATAGATCTATAAATATAATGAAAAAATTGAATCAGTGGTTTATTTTCTAATAATATATTATGTTACTTCTATTACCATTTTCAATCTCATTCCCATTTATTGGAAAATGAAAATGTCACTCATACATTCATATAGGCTACCAACGTCATGAAGCGGCGTGATTTTTTTTTCATTTACACTATAAAGGTATCGTCATAAGAATATATTTAATGAATTTATATGATATTTATAAAATAATTATCTCTACATAAAAGTGAATTACAATTTTCCATTCATTCATTTTATCCAAAAATTTTAAAACATCACTCATACAAATGAAAAAGATATAGTATCCACAAAGTCTAATAATTCATTATTCATTACACGTATATTAGAATATTAATAATAGTGTATATAATGAATAAATAATATAATAATAACATGATTAATGTTTTATATGTCATGTCCCGTCCCCCGAGGCCCATGACGTGACTACACCAAGCCTGCCTTCCATAGGCCCGGGGTGGGAGATTAGCACAAAAAGGTGTATCCCTAAAACGGGAAGGAATTTCCTTTAAACATGTATAAACTCATAGTTTAGAAAGCAACAAGAGGCAACCACATAGAATAGAATTCAACAAAAACAACTGTGAAGTAAACTATTGTAGAAAAGAGTGACGAAAATAATGGGTGGAAAGAATACAAGCCCAACAAGAGAAACTACTAGTACAACTGAAAAAGAACAAAATAGCTGACAAGTGAAATGCATCTCGTGGATATTTCACCACAGATCCTACCTGAAGGGTAGTAACAACTCAGGATCTATAGTCCCAATGTCACGTCACGTTAAAATGGTCCAGCTCCAGGCATCGCTGAGCCCTAGCTCCCTCAGCCTTGATCAACGTTGTACGTCATCATCACCAGACACAAAAAGTTGTGGGAGAATCCCATGCAGGGGTGAGTATAATGATACTCTGTATGGTCCCTGAGACCCTCATAGGTATCGTAGATTTCTACAAAGGATAAACCCCAACGCATGAAGAAAAAGCACACAACACAAGTCAGCTCACACCAGGTATCACTTTAGGTCAAGTATAGAAGGGTTATCACATCTTCGAACTCATCATCTTCAATAGAACTTCTCCTATATCGAGTATAGTGGGCCTTCCGGGTCAAACAGAGTCACTTACCACTAACCATGAACTATTGTGGTACCCATCCCTACTGGGTACCATGGGATTTTTAGGTCAAACAGATATGCTTCCAACCGTGGGCATGTCGGGTCACGCAGAGCTGCTTCCCACCGTGGACGAACTGAGGTATGCCTCATGTCGAGTATTATGGGTCTGTTAGTTCAAATAGTGCGGCTCCCCACTATGGGCCTGCTGGGTCACATAAATTCACTTCCCACTGGGCCAATCGTCATGCAGGCTTTAGGTCTCAGATAACCGAAGTGTTCCATTCATAGTCTTCTTGGTAGAACCCCTCCTCATGCCACTCTCTACATCATGATTTCCATGGAAGTCACCATAAATTATTCCCAAAGATTTTTCTCCTCAAGAGATTCCCAAAGCCACAAACGACTCATCAATTAGATGCAAAATTTGTGAGATATGGGTGTTTTGTGCTGAGGGCCTACTTGGATTCATAATCAATCTAACAAGGCCATGCCCCATCATTCTTCAAAACTGAGATGGAGAATCCCTGAAGGACTGCCGCATCCTAAGGATCACGACTCCAGAGGTGGTTTGTCAAACATATGTCCAATTAAGACATTAGAGCCTTTTTTCAGTAACAAGTCAGTACTTGGTTCGGGTCCGGTCCACCTCAGTCAGACCAGCCTGACCCCGATCGACATGGGCTGATCTAGTTCGAGCTCGGTTGAACCGACCTCACTCGGGTTCAACCCGACTAAGTTCCACCAAACCCATTGGGCCCGACCCAACCCAGAAGGGCCACAGGTCAGGCCGCTAGGACACGGGCACCTCGCGGGTCCATGGGTCGGCCATATGGGTGGCGGGTCGGTCCGCTGGACCGACCAAGCAGTGCCATCCTTTTGGTTGTGTGGGCCTCCAGGGACACCTGGACGTGATTCTTCCAGGTAGGGATGATGTGGAATTGGGCCACATCAGTGGGTCAACCCTCAGTGGTTGACCCAATGTGGCTCCACATGGCGGAGAGGTCCTCTGTGCCACGTTTGATGGGCCGCTGGTCCTCCGTCGGGTGAGCTGCTGGCCCGCCACCCATCCCCCAGCCGCCGAAGGTACTAGTATCCTTTTCTCCCGCCACGACCATTGCACTTCGTGGCCTTACTGCCGCGTGGGCCTGCTGCTTGTGGTGCACCCCTCCTGTGCTCTGTTGCTACCCGAGGTGGCTTCCGGTCATCCACCTGGCCCACAGATGGTGCCACTGCATACCACTACCGAACCGCTATGTACCACCACCAGTGCCAGTGCCGGTATCAGGCTGTTCTTCGGGTCACCGGTCGCGCACCGCTGGCCTGCATTCATGAGTCGTCAGTGCTTATGGTTTCCTAGGATTGCACTCATCGGTAGAGTAGGTCCTGATTCGGGTTGTCTCCCACTTCAAAAAGTGAGATCACTAACAACACAGGAATAGAGGGTCTCATGCCTTGTTCATGTCACCCTGCGACCTCTGCGTTAGAGATAATTCTGTGTGAGTTTCCAGGAAAAGATTATCTGAATATAGTGCATCTATTTCAATTACCTACCACAATGATAAATCACACACTCCCATATATAAAAATAAAATAATGTAATGGTTCATCTTATTTTTGAGTTTATCTGTTCTTATCTTTTTAGAAAGAGAAGTGGGGAAAAACCAAAATCAATGCAACCCCCAACCTTGAAACATTGGAGAGAGATCGCGGTTGAGGGTTGTTTTCCATCCATGAAATAAGCTTCCCTCGATGCCGCTTAAATGTCAAACTACGGTTCAGGGTTTTGGTGTCGCACGTCACCTCCTTCTTGGGTCATCTCTGTCTTCATAGGTCATGGTGTTATGGCACTCCAACAGAACATTGTTGTATGTCAAAGCTTGTCTGATACCCATCCACCAATCTCTATATTTATAGGAGAGGGGGAGAGTAAGTAACTACGTGGGGAGTTATTTGGGCTCATTAATACGAAGCATCCTAATATTCAAATTTTTTTCTTTTACATAGATTAGAGAATCGAGCAATTTATTTTTTTTGACATGTCACTAGCCCCACCATACCGCTTTCCCAATGGAGGGATACAATAAAATAAAATAATAAAGTTATTTTATTTATTTTATTAAATTGTTCCAAAAACTAACTATTTCTCTAGACCTACAGCAGTCGAATTAAATCCTCCCTTTAGTAAATCTCGGTGCTAGAGATTCAACAGTGCCCTCAGATTTTTAATCCAAGCAACAGTTCAAAATTTAAAAAATTTCTCTTATGGATTTACTGAACATACACAAAACAATGTTCAAAAATTCATCATGGACACACCAGTCCTCCAAATCTTGCGCCATCAATTTTTTCAGAAATGTAAAATTACATATAATTTAAAAAAATTACATGGAAATATTAGGTCTTTACATTCTCCCCACCTTAGGGAATTACATCCACAAATGCCAAAACATAGACTACGAAAACAAATGGGGGGTATTGAGCATGAATCTGAGCCTCCCGCTCCCATGTGTTCTCATGGAGATTCTCGTGCTACTAGAAAATTCTCACCAGAGGTATTGACCATTCAAGATAGAACTACTCTTGTCAATCCTCAATCTCAAATGGAACCTCTGTAAACATCACCCAATCATCCAAGTCCTGCTCACCAAGGTCGATGATTTGAGATAGGTCATGCACATATCCAATCTTCCAGGATATGTGGAAGACGTCGTGCACCCTTTCCAACTCTGGTGGGAGTGCCATGCTATACACCACCACTCCTATCCTCCGAAGTATCATAAAAGTTCTGATAAACCTCGGTGATAACGTGCCACCTCATCCCAATCTCCATAGTCCCCATCGAGGGGGGACTCATAAGAATTCGTTGTCCTCCTCCTATAACTCCAAGGGTCTCCGCCTCCTATCAGCATAAAATTTTGTCTTCTCTACGTAGTGTTCATCCACTCCTGGATGATCTAAAACATCTCAGTGGTAGCTCATAACAACCCTTGACCCATAAGTGCTGACTCCCTATAGTTCGTCCTGAAAAAATGTGATCTGCAAGGTTGACCATTCAAGGCCTCGAATTGTGCCATACTGATGGTGGATTGGTAACTATTCTTGTTAGAAAAATCCACCAAAGGGCAAACGATGCACCCAACTACAGCCAAAATATAGGACGCATGCACGGAGCATGTCCTCTAGCTTCTGTTTGGTCCACTATATCTGACCATCTGTTTAAGGATGGAAGGCATTGCTCAGACGTAGCTGAGTCCAGAACGCCTCCTACAAACCCTTCCATAACTAAGATGTGAATCATGTGTCATGGTCAGAGAAGATCATCGATGGAACCCCATTGAGTCGTATCATCTCTTGTTCGTAGTGTCATCTCAATCCCTCTACTGACCCCTGCTTTCCGATAGGTAGGAAGTGGTCTGACATGGTCAGTCGGTCAATGATCACCCAAATGGAATCGTGTCCCCTAGACGTATGTGGAATCCTTGTCACAATTTTCATGGATATGCCATCGCACTTCCACTCCAGCACCTCTTGTGGTTGTGTTATGCCTAATGGGACTTGAGGCTTGGCTTTCACTTCCTAACAAGTGAGTCTTCATGAAGAAAACTCCACTACACCATTATTTGTCCCTAGCCACCAGTGCTGACGTCAGAGGTCCCGGTACATCTTTGCCACACCATGAGGTATCGCTAAAGGGGAATTAAGTAAGTATGTCGACACCACCTCTTGTAGTTCCACCAATACCATGGAACATCCCCTGAAGAGGATGAATTGCTCCCCACCTTCAGAAAATCCATCGGGTGCCTGCCCTGAAGACATCTGAGCATGTCGATCCTCACAGTCAATGTCACCATGTTGCGCCTCCCTGACTCATTGAAGGAGTGGGGGAGTGACTATCAATGAATAAAGGTATGCCTCTCCATCTATATCCACGTAGGATATCTGCAATGAGGCTAGCTGTTCTGTCATCTCACTCAGTGACTATAGACCATACCTACTGCTATGTACATCTACTACCACATTCCCCTTCCCAGGAGTATAGATTATCCCAATGTTATAGTCCTCGATGAACTCTATCCCATGCTGCTATTTCAGGTTCATGACTTTATGATATAACATATATCTAATACTCTTGTGGTCAGGAAAGACTGAAAATGTTCACCCATAAGGTAATGTCGCCATATCTTCAGGGAGAAGACCACTACTGCTAAATCCAGGTCAAGGGTAGCAAAGTTCTGCCCATGTTGTCTCATCTTTCATGATCCATAGGTGATCATTGATCACTCCTTCATTAGGAAACACCCATGTCTAGTCTCTGATGTGTTGCAGTAGACTACGTACCAGATTCCCTCATTGGGTAGCCTCAAGATGTTAGCAATCATCAGTCTCAGTCTCTCCTCTTGAAAACACTACTAGAATCTCTCTATCCATACAAAGGGATTCTCCTTCTTCTTCAATGTTGACAAGGGTTCCGTAACTCTGTAAAAGTTAAGCACGAATCTCTTGTAATATCCAGCTAACCCCCAGAAACTCCACACTTCGGTCACACTCTTGGGTGGTTCCAAAGAAATTACATACTCTATCATCACTGGATCCTCGGAAACTCCTTCCTCTAAGATAACATGTCCTTGAAATTGGACCTCTCGTATCCAGAACTGGCACTTCGAGAGCTTACCAAATATATGGTGCTCTCAAAGTGTATCCATAACTATCCCCATGTGATAGGAAAGCTCCTCCCCCATCGCTGAGTATATGAAGATGTTGTCAATGATGACCACCACAAAGTGATCGAGGAATGCTTGAAGATCAAGTTCATGAGTCCCATGAACAAAGTAGGGGAATTGGTATTACTGAATGGCATAAAAAAGAAATATTAGAGTCTATACTGACATCTAAATGTTATCTTTCACACATCCACATCTCATATCCTCACCTGATGATATCCTGATCTGAGATCTATCTTCGAAAACCAATGAGCTCCCTTCAGTTGATCGAAAATATCATCAATTCTCAGAAGGGGATACATGTTTTTCACATTCATCAGGTTCAAGAAATGATAGTACACACAAAGTCTCAATATACCATCTGCATTCTTGGTGAACATAATCGGTGTTGCCTATGGAGAAACACAGGGTCTAATGAACCACATTCTATGAAAGTCATCCAACCGTACTTGTAACTCATGAAGGTCTGCGGGAGCCATATGATATTCTGGTGTAGAGATCAGTGTCGTCTTGGGGTATAAGATGATACCAAAGTCTAGAGCTTTACATGGAGGTAGTCCTCAGAAATCATTTGGGAAGACATCGACATACTGGTCCACCACTACAGGATTTCTCAGACTCTCAACATCAACTGCCCTAATGGTAAGGCTATCCAAATGATGGGTGATCAGATGCAACCTCCTATGGGTATGTCCTTCTTGTGCTGTAAAGGTTCCCTTCTCACAGTTGAAGGGAATCCTAGTCCCATTACTGTGGACTCACCACACTTTGCACCTAATATAGTCAATCAGAGCATGGACTGTGCATAACCATTCCATACCCCGGATGACGCTGTAAGGCCTCAATACCGCTACTAGGAGATCCAAGTCAAGGATCTCACCCCTTGAGTAATCTCACACAACTGGAATCAATGTGAAATCTTTTAATCTACACCCATAGTAGTCTCTAGCTGTAAGGATTGAGCCAACGACTCTGTCAGGATATCTGAGCTCTGAAAACGGGTCGTGGAAATAAAAGAGTGACATGAACCTGTGGCTATAATAACTATAGCTAGGACCGAGTTGACATAGATCATTCCTCTAATCATGTCTAGAATACTATGTTCATAGGCCTTAGCTGCCTAAATCTGAGCTCTCCACTTTCTACCGGCTCCATATATTCAAGGTGGACCTCCTGGAGGTGGGGGTGGTAACACCTCGAATTGCCGCCCACTGCCTTCTGCACAACCATCTCCCCTGCCACACCCGCCAACCTACAGAACTCATCGCTCGAACCTCTGCCTCTAACTCGGTGTTCCCTCAACCATTTATTAGCCAACCGTACGGCGGGTTGGGCAGTCACTAGCCATGTGGCTTTGTTTTCCACACATAAAGAACTATCTGGCTCCCTACTGGATCCCTCTAAACTGGGAGCCTCGTACTACCAACCTGAAGTGTTGGGGTATCCCAAGGAATGACCTAGATCACTTGGGCCCATGCCCCAGATGTCTGTTTCCTACAAAGACTCTACATCCTGGGGTCTGCTATCGGCTCTCGTTGTCGGTGCTTTCTCTGACTGCACGCTCTCCGCAACATGGGCCCTCTCAAGTACTCCCACTTGGGTGGGGATGCAGAGGGTCACCGCTGAAGCCCTAATCTCCCTCCTAATCCCTAACTCGAAGGACTGGTCCCTAAAGAAATTATTTCACACCATATATATAAAGTAGCTGGAATGCTCTGAGAACCTCACCGAGTACTCGTCAATTATCCTACTTCCATGCTGAAGGTGAAGCATCTCCTGAATGAGCATATAGCACAATTTCATGGGGAAAAATTCACCCTAAAATGTCTCTCGAAGTCAACCAAAGTGAGGGTAGCCTCACCATAAACCTAGATGGTCATACTCATATATCTACCAGCTAATACCTGAAGAAGTATCACTGCCATGATCACCATCTGGTCATGTGGTTCCCTCACTAAGTTGATGTCCCACGACACGACCTCAAACCAGTCCTCATCAACTTGAGGGTCTGTCTCACCCAAGAACCTGGGAGGTCTCTATCTCAGAAACTCACATTGGGAACTGATCCTTTTAATGTAATCTATACGAACTGCTGGTAGCAGTGGCTGACCATCATGTGGTGGTAACAATGGGTCACTACCTGGTCGGGCCATCTCTAACACTGGTCCCTGGATAGACACCTCATCCCTGGGATGGTTTTCCTAAGGCATTTGGTTCCTGGATGGTCATCGTCATGGAGGAATCCTGAAATAAATCAAGAAATTACATAGTTAGAACATTATACTAGGTGAGCTTACTCTTATTCGAAATCAAAAAACGAAAACGCAACCAATATTTTCGTGCATTGAGCCGAAATGTTGGACTCAAGGATCTAGTGTATGGATATTTCGGTTGTCGCACCAGCCTTGGACTCCCTGAACTTGAAGGTTAGACTCACAACACTCAACACTATTTATTTAAATAAAAAAACACAGACTCTCGATATCTGAGATAGAACAGACCTCCTTTGATACCACTTTGTCCTAAACCATCCCCTAGGGCTCGTGGTGTGACTACCCTTAACCCGCCTTCCATAGGCCAGGGGATGGCGACTAGCACCAAAATGTGTATCCCTAAAATAGTAAGGCATTCCCTTTAAACATATACCAACTAATAGAGTATAATTAAACAAGAGGAAAACACGTAGACTAGAACCCAACAAAAGAAATTGTGAAGTAAAATGCTATAGTAAAGAGTGATGAAAATAATTGGGGCCAGAATACCAGCACAACTGGAAAAATTAAAAGTACAATGGTAAAAGTAAAAAATTACTAAAACGTGAAAGGCATCTCCTGGATTTTCTGCCACATATCCTACTTGAAGGGTATTCACAACTCATGATCTGTAGTCCCTGCGTCACATCATGTTCAAAAGGTCCAACTCCCTGCACTGCCCAGTCATAGCTCCCTCAGCCTCGATCAACAATTTACAACATCTGCACTAGAAAGAACATGGGGCGGTCGAATCCCGTGCTGAGGTGAGTATTACGATACTCAGTAGGGACCCTGTGTCCCCCCGTAGGTCTACTAGTGTTCTAGAAAAGATAAACCCCTAAGAAAGAAGAAAAAGAACACAAAAAAAAGTTAACTCACACCAGGTATCTTTTTAGGCCAAGGATATCAGTGTTATCACATCATAAAACTCCTCATCTACTGAATAACTTCTCCTATATCGAGTATAGTTGGCCTTCTAGGTCAAACAAAGCTACTTACCACTAACCAGGAACTACTATGCTACCCCTCCCTACTGAGGTATGCTAGGGCACATTGATCTACTTACCATCATGGGCATGTTAGGTCACACAGATCCACTTCCCTCCTTGGACGAACGAAGGTACTCCTCTTTTCGAGTACCATGGGTCTGCCAGGTCACACAGAGTTTCTCCCCACCGTGGGCGTATCATCAAGGAGTCTTTAAGTCTCAGCCAACCGCAGGGTTCCATATATAGTCTTCTTGGGATAACTACTCCTCAAGACACTCATTGCATATTCATATCCATGAAATTCACCAAAAATATTCCAAAAGATCTTTCTCCTCAAGAGAATCACAAATTCTCAAACGTCTCATCAATTGGATGCATAGTTTGTGACATACGGGCGTCTTAGTGTTGAGGGACCAGTTTGATTCATATTTGATCCAACCTGACCGTGCCCCAAATTTCCATAATACTCAAGTGGAGAATCCCAATAGGACCTCCTCATCCTAAGGATCTTGACTCTATAGACGGTTCATCCAACGTACGTTCGGTTAAGATGTTAGGGCATGTTTTGTGTAACAAGTTGGTACAGGGTCCGGGTCTGGTCCGCCTCAGTCGGACCGGGACGATTTGGTTCGACCTGGGTCGACCCAGCCTTACTTGGGTCGTACCTAACCCTAGTCCATCCAGCCCGCAAGCCCGGTGCTAAGCCTGCTGGGCCGCGGGTCGGCCCCCTGGACCGACCTGGTGGTACCACCCTCCTGGCGACGTGGACCACCACGGACACCCAGACATGATGCGTCCGAGTTGGGATGATGTGGTCAGGGGCCAGGTCAGTGGGTCAACCATCATGGGTTGTCCCAACATGGCACCATGTGGCATTGCAGATCCCTTGTTCTGTGGCCGACGAGCCACAGGTCCTCCACGGGGTGTGCCGCTGGCGCGCACCCCTTCCCCCAGTCATCGGTCATAGTTGCGAACATTTCTCTTATCAGGGAAATCGTAGGACGCAACCCTGCTGCCGCATGGGATCACCCCTCCTTTGCACAGCCGCCGCCCGAGGCGGCATCCAGTGCTGCCACATGCTGTTTCCATGCCGCTGTGCGGTGCGGCCTGCACCGGTGCCTGCGGCGGGGTGTTCGTCGGGCCACTGGTCGCTCACCGGTGACCCGCTACCCCACGTCGTCGGCACTTGTGGTTTCTGGGATTGCTCTCTTCACTAGGGTTGGTCCTGCTTTGGGTTTTATCCATCTTCAAAAAGGGAAATCAAAAAATACACAGGAAAAGAGGGGTTCGGGTCTGGTTCATGTCGGCTCACGCCCTCTATGTAATAGATAATTCCGGGGGTGTTTCGTGGAAATGATCAGCTGAATTTCATGCCTCAATTTCAATTTCCGACTCAAACGATAAAGCACACCCTCCCATATATAAAAATAACATAAAATAATATTTCAAATTGTATTTGAGTTGATATGTTCTTATCCTTCTAGAAAGAGAATTGGGGAAAACCAAAATCAACGAAACCCCCTACCTTGAAACGTTTGAGGGAGCTCTTGGTTGAGGGAGTCTCGTTTTTCATCGTCCCCACGACAAACCGCCCTCACCGCCGCTCGAACGTCTAACTCCAGTTCATGGTTTCGGTGTCGCACATCACTTCCTGCTGGGCTTGACTCTATCCTCTAAGGGCTCGGCATTACGAAACTCCAACAGAACTTCGTTGCATGGAGAAGCTTGTCTGATAACCCTCCCAAAAGTTCAATATTTATAGGAGAGGGGGAGAGTAAGTAAAAATATAGGGAGTTATTGGAACTCATTAATAGGAAGCTTCCTAATTTCACCCAATGTTGAAGTTACTTAGATTAGAGGGCCATGACATTTATTGGCTGGACACGTCGTCGGTCCCATCTTACCGCTTTTCTGTGGAGGAATAGAATAAACTAAAATAATAATGTTATTTTATTTATTCCATTAAGAAGTTACAAAAACTAACTTTTTTTCCAGACCTACTATGGTCAAAGTGAAGCCTCCTTAAGAGAATCCCGATGTTGCAGATTCAACAGTGTCCACAAATTTTTAATTTGAGAAATTTTTCAAATGTTACGAAATGTCGGTCATCCATTTACTGAATATACATGAAAAAAAGTTCCGAAATTTAATCCGGGAAAACCGGGCCTCAGAATCACACGTTGTCAATTTTCATGTACTTGTACAATTTTATATAATTAAAAACATTTACATGGAAAATATGGGCCTTTAAACTATATATAAAGAAACCATGACAATTGTTCTTGTGTAAGATCATTCTAACTAAAACATTCAAGGAAAGCATACTAGTATCCCCAAAATATTCATTTTAATGAATAATTTTGAAAAATGGATAATATTAAATAATAAATGAATTATAAAAATATTGTTAAATATAATTTTTTTAAATATATTAATATTATATCTAAATTTATTATATATTATTATTGAACACATAAAATGAAATACAAGACATGAGGTAAGGGGTTATATTAAAAAATATTTTTCATTTATGTATTATATATATATAATTTGTATCGATGAAATTTATAGGATCCTTAACCTATAAAATAAATTCATCATATACACCTCTATTTTATAAACTATTTATTTTTTATTAATTAATTTTCACTCTACATGGTACTCAAAAAGATTTTGAACGTATATTCAAGAAAAATTAAACTTATATTCCTTTTAGTCAACAATAATTTTCATTAATATCTATGTTCATTACAATATTTTAGAGAATATAATTTTCAACAATGAAAAAAATAATTTATTTCCTTTTGATGTATATTATTATTTACATTAAAATTATTAAATTTAATTTTTCCTAATTTTTTGAATAAATTATATTGAAATTTTATAAATTTTTTAATGGAATCCTTATATTTACATTTTGGACATGAATTGATTTTACTACTATCATGATTATTCATTTAATTAATGATTTATTTTTATGATTCAAAGTATATTTTAATATAAAATATTTTCCCTCAATAATTTTGAATTTTTTTAAATATACCGAATGAAAAGGGTATTTTTCTAGAGTTCAGAATAATTTTTAAATAATCTTCATGATGGTATTTTTAATCTATGTCAACATCAATAATGAAATTATATACTTTATGGGGGATATAATCTTATGATCAAATCCATTTGCATCATCTAGATGGATTATGGTGGTGATGATTTAATGATATACTAGTAAACACATTTCATTCCAAGGCATTAATAAAGATACCAAAAAGTACTTATCAAACCAATTTACATTCCAAGGTTTTTTATACAATGAAATGTTAATGAAATGGATTTAATATATATGAGTGATGAAATATAGAAATGATTAATGTTTTAATGAATTTTTTTTTCAAATATTTATATTTTTCATTATTTTATAGTGGGACTAGAATTATATATCCCTTCAATTCTCTGGTTATTGATTGATATCTCATGACATAAAATAATATTGAATGAGTAATTAATGTTTTTAATATGGTTCATTTAAAAATATAATATTCATGGGAGATAAACATGGATAATGAAATTATGGAATTTGGAGTGAACTCATTCAACAATGATAGTCCTTGTAGTGATACTGTATATAGGAAATTATTTTCTAGTCTTATGTGAATTCCAAAAACCTATTCCATGCTCTTATGATATGTTCCTATGGATCATGATTCATTATTGATTATATAAATCTTTTATGAATTAAGTATTTTTTTTACAATGCATATTACCATTATTCAACATATGTGGTCTTGCTCTAAATACATACGATATTTTTACTTTATGATCCTTTTATTATACCCTCACGAATATCATAAGATCAATTTTGATCATTTATTGTTTTCTAATATGATTAGACTCTTTGGGTATATTATAAAAATGAAATTATTGTATTTATTTTCCAAAAATATATGATTTTTTTAATAAGTCAATTTATAAAAAAAATTAATATGATAAGTTGTTTTTTAGAGATTTTTATAAACCTTTATGAAATAATATTTTTATTTATCTAGTTTATGCAGCAGCATAACTAATATAGTTCTAGAGAATGTATTATTGTGTCATATATTTAATATGCACATAAAATAATGTAATATTTTTATATTTTATTCTTGGGTCGCATAAATTTGATTTAGTGCAAGGACTAATTATTTATTTGACATTATCATTATTGAAAATTAGTGAAGTCCCCTAGGATAACTCTATGTATAAGAACACATCCTGATGTTTTTTCAAGTAGATATGGTGTGGTTTCTTAGAACCAAATTCCATGCGTGGATACATAAACAATAATATAGTGGTTCCATATATTCACGTAGGGGTAAAAACTCAGGAATTTATATTACTTTCAACTAAATCATTAATGAGTGAATGATTTGTTGGACTAAGACATCATGCATGTCTACAAGCTCCAATGGGATATAATTTTTTTAATTCGTATTCATTTTATGAATCATTACAATGAAGTGCAGGACAATAAAATTTCCATCCTTTGATGATTCTTAGTGATATGGGTTGATGTATAAACATAATGGGATAAAATAAAGAATCATAATTTTGGATGTCATAAAAGAATATGTTCATAATCTTATTATTACATAATCCATTATTGATTTTTGATACATAGACTGAGTTGTTTTGTTATATTTAAAAGTTGGAACATGAATGAGTAATGTGATGAATGAAATTGATACACAATATATTAACCATCCTCATGATGAAAATAATAAAATTATAGGTATCATGCGAATTCATATAACATTTCCTTCCAAACTATCTTAACCCATGAATGGTAACATGAATCATGTTATAATACCAAATAGTCAATGGAATGAACAAATCACTATTTTGAATTTTATATAGAAAATACTCATATTTTAGATATCCCCTCTAAGAAACATATTTATTTATCTAGTTATCGATTATATAGAAAATATATTCTACTATCTCCCATTTTAAAATGAGGAGATGATATTTTTCATTAAATTATTTGGAAGGAAAAGACAATCAATGATTGACTCATATCAAGAATACATAGAATGAAGAAGAAATGGAATCAATTACATGAGAAATATTTAAGGATTTTTTTTATTATTTTCCAGAAAAAATAATATGAAAATGGAGTGTGAAGTTATGTAATTAAAGTATAATGAAGATGAATTCATTAATATATTCAAGGGATATATATCCATGAATTTATGGTATGATTCCCTTTTTTATATTGTAATATGGAATCAAATTTAACCTATTAAACAATGGATCATGACCAAGCCTCTAAATTTCACTATATAAATGTAAAATTTATGGTTAAAAATAATTTATTTGATGAGATCTCATATTGAAAATTAATATTAGATTCTATAACTGTTGTCATGGTTTTTGGGACAGTAAGAGAATGAATGGATTTTGTGTAAATTCAAATTATGAATCCCATTGAGTAAATGAAATTCATTTTCATTCATATTATAGGTGTAGATATTTTAATGTAGGAAATTTTCTTATACAAGATGATAAATATTTGACGTATAGAAAAAGGATATTGAGAAAAATAATATCCATGTAAATTTAAGAGGCTAGGAAATGAAATAAATTGGGAGAAAGGTTAATAAAATATTATGGTCACACTTAAATACAATAATTTAATAGAGTTTAGACGTTATTCTTATCAATACAAAAATATGGTGGTTAATGACTATAATTTTCATCAGTAACCTGATATGTCAATAGGATAAGGGATTTTTTTTTGCGATCACAGTGGATAATGTGGGTCAATTGAACTATGTGCAGAAATATACACATATCATCCACCATAGATCTACAATGGTTTTATTTTGTTATGGAACTATGAACCCTTTTATATATGATGAATTTCATATAATTTTCACATCATCACCTCAAATATTTTATATTAATTTAGAATTAAAAATTCCTATTTTATTTATGATCAAATATCTAGTATATATCATCTCTACAAATAATGTTTTTATGAATTTTATTCTTGTTAATCTATTGATTCTCTCGCAACATAAATTTGATGTTAATTTAGGATTGGACTGTCTCAACTTATATTCATCATATATCAATATATATGGAACTGATGTAATATTTTATATTAAATATCACCAATAATTTATTGGAGGAGGAATATGAATTTATATTTGAAATAACTTTCATGGAATTGGTATTACTACTAATTCATTAATACATTTATCTCAGATAGTATAGTGAAACTAAATATTGAAGATATACGTATATTTTGATGATATGATGATGTATTCCCAATATTAATTCTTCTTATTCACCCTAATAATGAATATTTTTCAATATAACACATTAATAATGTTATAACTATTCTATATATTCCACAAACAATATCCTTAATTGAGTCAAAAATAGTGAATAGTAAACACTAGGATAATATTAATAATAGATTCGTATTCTCCAGTAAACAACCATGGGGTTCATCTACTCATTATTTTATAGATAAATATGGGTAAATAAATTCTTTCATTGATTATACATAATAAACAAGATCAATATCTAGAACATTTATCATATATATGTATTGATGACTTGTCTGATCAACTACATTGAGATCAATTATTTTCCATGATTTCACTTCATTATATATATCATCAAAAGTTTTTAAAGAAGGAAATATAACCAATTTAGTATTCTGTATGATGTGTTATCATTTTGAATTTATATTTATTCCAATTAGGAAAACCAATTAACCTCCATTCTTCATTTATTTAAGGAATATAGACATTGTGGATTACCTCGATCAATTTTTATATAGTCTTTATAGATGAAATTAATATATATTACATGAATTATAAACAACATGATATTAATTTGAGAAATTTTTTAATGACACCAAGGAAGTATAATAGATATTATATATTATTAATGTGTGAATTTTGGCTACAACACGTCTCATTAAGGAGTCATATGCTCTCAAATGATGGAATATCGATGGATCCATCAATGGAAAAAGATACTCAATGATTGACGAGAAGAAAAATAGTTACCTGGATATATGATATTCATAGTTTTATTGATTATATATATTTCTTGTGATCCATTTATAAAAGATATATAATAATAAAAGAAATTTTATGGAATAATACCAGGATCCTTTGGAAAGACGAATGTGATGAAAATTTCAAGAATCCAAAAAGGGGTTAGGTCAGTGAACTTGTACATAGACTATACTGTAGTAGAGATGTGTTTGTAATCCCGGAGATGAATCAAAGAAGTTACTTGGATTTATCTCCATAGAGAATGATATGGTAAAACATATTAAAAAATCAAATTGAATGTCTTTTAGGGAAATCCCCAACTCAGGATTTTATTCGGAAGCCGTATTATTTCCTTGAAAATATAGAGGCATTATATTTATAGTAATAATATTATATATATACTAATGATAAAATATCTAATAATATGTTCACAAGTAAATATTAAAATATTCTCTTTTATAGGCGGTTGTACACGATTAATGGTTATGATAGCTTAGTACACTACAACCCTTGGAATGAGAACAAGGTGGATAATGTCGTAAAAGAGAATTATGATTATATTTTATCCTTAATAATTATTGAAGGTCATATGATGCATATTTATTTTTAGAATGTGGATCTATAAAACTTGATTAATGGTTATAAATTATATAAATCTATAAGTATATTCAATAATTTATCCAAGTGGGGATTAAAGAGTCACAAAAGTAAGATGTTAGACTACTAATAAAGGTGGGGAATTTTCAAAATATCATATATGATTATGATGGAATGGTATTTTTCATGGTATAAGTATGTGTCCTATTATTGTTACATGAGAATCCGGATGTATTGGGTGAAGATAATAATTCATCATTTTATATTTATCCATGATTTACAATGATGTATAGAGATATGAATGTGTATTTGTGGTGGTACAACATAAAATTTGATATTTCAAAGTATGTATACGAATGGATGATATGTTAAAATGTTATTTTTGAGAGATATAAATCTATGGGTACATTATAACTACATCCTATACAAGAAATGAAGTTAGAAAATATCATAAGGATTTCATTTTTGATCCCACTAAAACATCTAAAGGTTATAAAGATATTCGGATTTTAGTTTATCGCTGTAAAAAATAATTTTTTTATCATATTGGGGAATATATCCTCTTTGATCGGATTTATAGGATACAGATTAATAAAGTGTAAATGTTTCATATACTAACATATTTTATTGTCTCTAATAGGGATCCAATGATTACCTAAATGTTCTGAAGTCTTATCCTGAGAGGTTTAAATATATATTTAAAAATTAAGACAATATATCATCCGTAAATATACAGTTAGTCAAACGGAACCATTAAAACTGTATAATATATTATGATATCCAGATATTTTTATTTCAATGGTTTTTGATATTAATACAATTCACTAGTTTAATTTTCTAATAATAATATAATACAATCATTCATTCAAATAGATCCTTCTAAAGCACACTATGAAAAGAAGTGTATAAATCCAATGTTCTGGGGTGAAGTTTTAAAATGATATAAATTGAGACCTATGATAGGTTAGGAAATGGAAATGTTTTTTAGATACATTCAATATTATATCAGGTCAGTACAGGGTCCTTATAAAATTTAGGCTTATAATAATCTATAAGAACTCATATTTCAAGTTGGTGAAAAGGAATTCCAATGAATATCTCAATAGAAAAAAATTATGATATTTTAATTATTGTTAATTTAATTACTAGATATAACGATTCTTTGATATTCTTGATTTTATATTGATTGTTTCTTATCGTAAGGCTCTTCAACTATATATTTCTCATGTTCACAATATTTTCCATGTACCTATGATAAATAATTACATAATTAATCATTTAATTACAAAAAAATAATATTTAATATAGAAGTAGAATGATATATCTAATGAGGAACAAATAATGTTGATTTTGAATAGAATATAGAAATAACTTTTGAGAAAAACCCCAAACCTGGTAATTGTTTTATGAAAAACCCATAAATCTGACGATGCTCTGTGGGGCCTACGAATGTGATGAGGAATAAGTATCCTCAATTATTAATATCATAGGGATTTAATTTTTATGGATAAATTATCATAGTAGGTATAATTTAATTCATTAATTTATTTGATTTATATATCATCAATTAATTTTTCCTATTTCTTAAAGCTATCATTATATGCCACACTGAGATTAAACAAATAGTGATATAATATTTAAATACTATATGTAAATGTAACTTTTATCACAATATCGTTATATTAGAGGGTATAAATAAAATAATATAACCTATGAAAAAATATACTTTACACATGAATATGTTGAGTTAAGTGGATATAAATTTTCTTAAATTTAAAATAATATCCATTGAAAATAAAAAATGAAATGTTTTTCTAGAAAAACAATTTTTTATACATTGAATCTATTTTAATATTAATAAATTAACATATTAACTATTTTTAAATGATTTTAATTAAAATATTATATAACATAGAAAATATAATATTTTCATTTTAATATAATGGTTTTTACATGTAATGGAATATGAATAAATTGTGTTTTTTAGGAAAATTCTTTTTTCCAAAAGAGTATTCAGTTTATTTTTCACACATATCATAAAATGAATTATATACATTTATAGAAACCGTATCATATTATGTGATTTAATTATTTTGAGTCCTCAACCAAAAATATATAATTTGGTAAATCACATTCCAAGTCATTATTAGAAAATAGATGTAAAAAAGAATTACTACTATAAATGTTAGTAGGGTTAACAAGGGGTTAAACTAAGAAGATATGTTTTAGTAACAATAAAAAATTACTAAATCCAATTAGATAAAGTTATATATAAAAAATATTATATTGTAATTATATTTGGGTTTTTTTGTTAAACCTTCCCTTGAATATGGATACATAGTATTTTAATATTTTTTGTATTTATAAGAGTACCACTCTGCTCACTTATAAAAGGGTTCATCCTCTCCTCTCTTCAATTCACCAATTAATCCATTTATATATCTTAATATCTATCCAAATACTATCCCAAAATCTTTATCAACAACCTTGTGGTCATGTTCATCCCAAAATACACATTGGATATTCATTAAGGATCCTTTAAAAGGATAATACCTGAAGAATATGCACAAGTTCTTACAGATAGTTTTGATATTTCATTTTTCATTAAACCACTAAAAATGTTATAAAATTATATTTACATAATAAGTAATTTAAAATATAATATTTATATTTTTTTTATAATATTTTTGTATCTATTTTTTATCTACATACAATCTGTTGATAAATATAAATATTTCTCATGCATACATGTCGAGAACAACATCCATTAAGAGATATGATTCATCTTTAAAATATTATTTACATTAATATTCATAATCATTTTTTATTGGTATGTATTTTATTTATGATTTAATATTTTAAATTGTAATTATTATCTATCGTTCTTTTATTCTATCCATCAATATGTTGAATCATAACTCATGTGTATGTATGGACTACCATCACCATAATGTGAGGTAATTTATTTTTCATCACTAAATAATATAAATTTTTTAATGTAAATATATTTAGTTAATATTATTAAAATTAAATTACTATAATTTTGTAGACTAATAAACCACAATCAACTTCCAAGGACTAGAGATTTTGAACATAAAAATGCTTGTAAAATTAACAAATTTTTAGAAAAATATTCCATTAAATTAAGAATTTTTAATAAAATGTAAAATGTAATTTATAAAAGGAATGATAAATTGTAAATTACTTCTAAATATGGTTTTTAAATATATTTAAAAAAACTATAGTTTAATTTTTAATTAATATAATTCAATATGGGACATGGGGTAACCATTTATTTTAAAATTACTTTTAATTTAATAATTTCTTATATTAATTTTTCATCAAGTGAAATTATATTTTACATATCGTTTAAACCCTATATATTTTCATAACCTATGGTATTTTCTATGTATTTTAGTTATTTTAATGATTTTACTCTCTTTATTACTTAAGAAGATCGAGATAATTTCTTTATGAAAAACCATAATTATTTCTTCATTGTTCAATGAATTGTTTTCTTCCATATCAATGTTAATTAGAATCTTATAAAGAATGTTTTTTCACTAAATAAATTATTATATCTAGTCATTTTATACCATATTTCACTTTTTAATGAATGTTTGAAAATTAAACATTCCAAAGAGTTTTTAAATATTTTACTAATGAATTATTAAAAAAAATTGTAAAATGGATCATTTTTTAAATGTTAACCATGTGAATGAAATTTCAATTAAACAGGAATATTTTTTCCATCAAATAACTCATTAAATGTTTAAATTACTATGTTATAATAAATGTTTTTCAAATATTCTTTAATTTTTGTTTTTTTTATGACACAATATAAAATTATTATTTTCCTTTTCTTCAAATAAATTTTTATATTATTTTCAATACATATTTTTCCATTTCATCACACTTTATTGAATATTTTATTTCACTGGGGATATGATCTAATGAAACAATGAACATAAATTATCTTTATGTTTTATGATATATATGATTTATGTGTTATTATTTGAAATAAGTTTCCATTCTATTTGATAATCATGTTATGATGACTTATTTATGAATATAATTTTTTTTCTAAGGGTTATACAATGATGAAATGATGATCTATTTATAGAAACTATTTCCATTACAAAGGTAATTATATTATGAAATGATGAATGTTTATATTATTTTCTTCAACATGTATATATTTTTTATTACATGATAGTTTTGTGAAATAGTATAATATTCTCTAATTCATTTTATAATGATTAATATTCCTTGAGATAATGTTTACTTGGATTGTGAGTGAAACTAGTACAATAAGTAAATCCATAAATTATGAGGATCATGGTGGAACACCTTGACTGAGGAAGTAATGAAATAGTGATTGAACCAAAGACACTATGCTAGTTTTTGAATTGATCCTTGAGTAAAGAAATTCTATTTTATTCTTATTTTTATTCCACAAACTATTTTATTACTCTTATTGATATGTTATTATAGAGAAATATTTATTAAGGATAATTATTTACCCCTATAACATATGTATTATTTTAATAAAGTTTATTTTTTCATTTTTTATGATTAATTACATTTTTAAAGGTTAATGGATGAGCACACATTTAACAAAAAATAATGAGCCCCTTTTGAAAAATGAGTTAATAGGGACTCTATACAAGACACATATGCATAGATTACTTATGAAAACATGATCCAAATGTATGAAATTGTATAAAATGATCAATGGTAAAAAAAATATCAAAAAATTCTTTTGTAAAAGTATTTTTACCCCCCCCCCCCTCAAACAATGTCGTAGAGGAATGGTCAATGATAATGTGTCACCTCCCCCCCCCACACTAAGAACTTGTGTCTTGATGGTTAGCATAACATAGATGAAATACCATACATCCAATATATAAAATAAAGGTGTGGACCATATGAAACGTTATAATAGACCTATCTTAATTTCAAGACACCCACATGAAAAATAAGAAAGTAACCAAAATAATGTAACCCAACTGAAGAAACAAAAATGGAAAACATCATAGTGGAATGATTAAATGGATGGTTACCATAAATATATAATGGATAAGGACAGATAGGTAATTATGGATATCACCACACCCATCCCTCCTTTATGGTCTCCATCCTAGAAATACATAAAAAAATTTGTACCCCCCTAAACAGGAAAAATAAAAGAACCAATTCTCGGAATGGCATAATCATCCAAACCCAAAAATGTCACCCAAAAAAATTTCAGATTCTAACTAAAATAATGGAAGAAGAAACAACATTGTAATCAAAATTACAACAAACAACTACCAGATAACCTAAGAACAAAATCATCATTTCTAGTTAAATTAAAACCATATAAACACCCAATGTACACAAAGAAAAACCATATATGTATCCAAAAAAATCACTATGATGAAAAACCATGGAGAAAAAAATGAAAAAACTAAATTTATGTATAAAAATATTTATGTTGATAGAAATATGTGGTTGATCATGTATCTCAACATTTTATCTAGATGAATCCACATAATACCCAATTTTCCGTATATTTAACTGTTTACCCTACCATAACCATGTTTATTACATTTCAATATGAAGAGAAGTATGAAAAAAAAAATTGATTGAAAGGTTTATGTCTAACATTCTGATGATGTTGATAGATTCTAGGGAATATCATTAGTGCCTTAAAAAAATAAAAAAAAACGCAAATTAAATTTTAAATCATGGTTATTCATTTCAATGTCAATTATTCATCTCATTCCATTGGTTTGGATTAATTTTTAATGAATAATATCTTAGGTGATCCATATCCTCATGGTTTTCAATAAGAGATAATTTCATGACCTCTTGCGAGTAAAGGTTTTTTAGGTCTAATGCATCCAGTAATGAATGAACAACTAGAATCACAAATGAGGGTAATGATCAAAATTGAGAGCCCCAAGTGGATTATTGGGAGAATATCATAGTGCTATGAGGGGTTTCTAAAAATAGATTTCATAACACCATAGAGATGGGTAATAAGATAATATAAAAGACAAATGTAATTAATAGTATTTTTATAATCAATATATATAGAGTTTTTGTACAAATTTTTTTCACATTAATTAAATTATAGAGTTTTTATTTATAAAATGATCTTGGTTATTGGATAAATTCTATTAGATAATTTTAAAATGTTTTAAATCATTATTACTTATTTCATGTGTATTATTCTATTGAATACTACTCCCACCTCCAACTCTTATGTACCATTCACCTCAAAATGTATAAATAAGTATTATGTAAAATTAATTGAAATTATTTTCTATCACATTAATCATGTGATAATATGCTGGAATGTATATTTTATAAATGAGGGTAGTATATAAGGGTCATCTAATATATAGGTCTTGATACCCAACTTGTTTCAACTTTTGTTTCATGAATAATGCATTGAAGAACTATTTGATACATTCAATAATAGTTTTAATGATTGAATGAATAATCTAACCTCCTTAAACTTTTTTATTTTTATTATAACACATGAATTAAGTAAAATTATTTTGAAAACAACAAATCAATTTCCCATACCTCATAAGTTGAATGTTACTTCATTTTTTATGATTATATCATCTATTTCATTGATAAACTATTTCATCATTGTTAAAAATGTTCACCCTCACAATATTGAGATTGTCACCCCAATTAATAGTTATTTATCAATTATTTCCTCATAATTGGTCACATAAACATACACTATCATGTTTCCTTCATTTTTCATGGTCCCCTTTTCACTACATAAATATTCATAGTATAGTTATAAATAAATAATTTTTCATGAAATAATGGAATATCATGGAAACATTTCGGTTCTTCTTTTGAGTTAGGTCATATCTAATCATAAATATTTACAAATTTTTTAGGATCATATTCAATAAAAAATAGAAAATAAAAATCACATTTGTAGAAAGACAAAAAAATCATTGTATTATCAAATTTTTATTACATTATTGATGGAATGAATATATAAAGGCATGGATCCATTATTTATATAGATAAATATACAATTTAGTACATTAAAAAAGAAGAATAAATAATGAAATTAATGACAAGGTAGTATATGAAATTTTAATAATATCCAAGATAGAATTTTGATCCCGCCCCAGTATAGAAATCTATTGACAGAGGAAGTAAAGAATATACACTTTTAAATTCAAATCGTTCAAAACAATTGGTATTTCATTAATAAATCCCATATTTTTCAAAATTATAAAATTAAAAAAAATCATGTTTCTATCATTCAATTGAATACTAAATAATGAATATTTTAATTTCATTAAAAATGTTGATTATTTTATATATTATTTTTTGCTAATGTTGTTGAGTGGGATGAAGAGTAAGCTGAAAATGATCAAATTTATTTTCAAATGAAATTAAAAAAACATAGTATACACCAATGGATGTGTCAATTTTTATAAATGATACAAATTTTTCAATATTTAATTCCTAATTATTTTTACATGGTGAAAGATCATAGAAATTATGAAAATAATCATTACATATACTGAAGAAAAAGGTGTATTTTTCATTAGGCTGGGGATTAATTCCACATTTTTCTAGGGCAATTACATAATGACCAATGCAGACCAACATTTCTCATGTGTTAAATTTAGATAGACTTATATACTCAAAATATACCAATTAGTTTTCTTATAAGGATTTCTGTTATAGGACATATGATTTATTGAAAAAAACTTTTTCATATTAAAATGAAATTCACAATAGAAGTATTATAGGAGAAGAAACCAGTCAAAAATGGAACCACTCGTGTTCTAATATTTTTTTTTCTATTTAAATGATATTTTTAGTGACAATCCCCCAGTCATAAATTGGGATAAATTAAAACACTTTGGAATGTTTATGATTTACAAATCTTAACTTTCCAACATCGATATTCTATCTTAAAATTCATAAAATGAGAATTTTTCTTGGGTAATATTATAGGATTCAACATATAGACTACCTATTATTAAAAAAATAATCATGTCTATAAGAATAATTAAAATCATTCTTGGAGTGATAATATAGTTATTATAATGAAGTGAATAATGGATTGTTAATATTGAAAACATAATGTTATATTGGAGTCATAAAATTATGATATATAAATTATGTGAATAATTTCCAAAACAATTATAGTTATATTTATAGAGAGTTAGGAGCCATAGAATAAGGGATCTTTCCAATAACCACTAAATTTAATCCTTGGGATAACTTAATGGTCACGATGACATGAAATGGTATTTAAAGTAATAAAGAAGTTATAAAATTTCTTCAACATTCTCAATATGAAAATTTGGATTAAAATGAACTTGAAATCCAGATTAAAGGGAATCTAGAATTCCTGGTAGCCAAATTATTGGAAAATTAAATCCATCTTGTCATTCTGAATGAAAAAAAGTAAATTAAATGGAAATCAATGATGGTAAGTGGATGAAAATAAAGAAAAATAATTTATGGAAATCATATAAATTGTGTAGAATTATCCCCCAACCATTCCATACTATAAAATTATTAATATAAATATACATTGTAAAAATTATCAAATTTTAATAACTTTTTATACAATTTCAAATCACCATACAATATATAATCTCTAAAATATTAATTAAATCCCAAAATAAATAATATAAGATATTTTTTCATTGATATGTGCTTTTGTGAATTTAATACTAACAATCTTATTGATAATTATAGTGTTTTCATGAAAAATTGGATGCATACAATACTCTAAAACATATGAATCCTTGTCATTCCCTACACACTAGAGAAGAATGATCTAATTACTTATGTATGTGACCAGGGGGTGAGCATAAACCTAATTCCCATTTCATTGTTCTGACACATTTATCACGTATAAAAACATTCCACCACTATTTTAAATTATTTAATAGAATAATCCATTTCTCAATAAATAAAAAAGTTTAAATAAAACACTGATGAGTATAAAAACGATTTATTTTCCTGATTATTTTCTCCTTATATTTTTTTGTGACATGTAAGAAACAATAATTTTGGGTAGATCATTCTTTCGTGATAGATGACTAATAATATATGATTTTAAAGAGATGTTGTTTTTTAATTTTAATGGGTAAATAGAGTAGTTTAATTTTATATAAAGTGACAATGAACCATTTTTAAGGGATAACTATTTCATAGAATAGGTTCCTAAATTTTCTGCTTCAATGAATCATTTAATGATATTAGATTACACAAAAGTAGGTGAATATACCTCTAATTATGTTAAAACAATACTATCCTAATCACTGTGAGATAGTTAGGGATGAGAATTTTCAAAATTTTGTAGAAATGGAATGTCATCCAAATCATATGGGGAGGAGAAACATGAATGAGTTGTGTTTTAGTAATCATATTTAGTAAACAAAATTGGGAATTTTAGGATCATTTAACTAATTTATATTAAATGGATAAATCTAATAAATGTATGGGATAACATTTTAATTCATTTATGTATTTTACTAAAAATCTGTTTAAAAATATTATCTAAAATCAATGAATCATATCTTTTCTTCATTATAAATTAATGTCGAAAAACATAATTATGGGCTCAAAATCAAAAATATTTTCAATTTTTACAATCATATTAGGAAAAACATTAGATAATTTATACCCCTTTATCCCAATATTTGTTTATCATGTGAACAACAATAAAATTTGGAGAACGAAACACTTTTATTTGACCTAGAGTATTCATTATTGGGTAAGTATACAAAAAATCCATTACTCATTTTATCATTTATAAAATAAAACTAAGAGGCACAAGTGATTTTATGGGCCGTGTTTACTCTTGAGTAACCTAACATGGTTTTCCACATAGACTCAAGTTAAACTCCCTTAGAATAGGAGGATACATAATAGTAGTCAGGGGTTAGGATTGTAGGACCTCGAGACACCCTAAGAGGGGAGGGGTGAATTGTGGTGTCAAAATTTCCTTTCAAACTGATTGATCTTGTTCCCATGTTGTTAAAAACTAGTTTAACTTGTATGATGGATATGAGAATAAATAAAACATTCACATGCATATAGATGCCGCAACACTTTTTACTTGGTTCACCACTAAGGTCTACGTCCAAGGAGCATACTCCGATATGTTGTCGATCATACCTAATTCCACTATTCTTCACTAGTTGTGGATTACAATGGATCAGTAATAGTCACTCTGTCCCAGGCTCACTGCCTTTACAACTATTCAGGGATAACCCACTACATCCCTTGGGTCACTACCGTTGACTCCCCCTAGATCACTGACTTTGGCGAAGTCCCTGTCAGTTTATTGGGGTGAAGGACTCTTCAGTATAAACGCATTGAAGTATTTTCCTCTACTTAGCATGAGACTCTTCTTGTATCGAAGTCCTAAATTGATGCCCTTGAACACACTAAACCACTGATCCAGATAATCAGAAAGTGAAAATGGGTTACACAGATGATTTAGTGCATCACCTATCCTTTGCGCGAAAGTGTTCACTTTTGTGCATAAAACATGATTTCCGCGACGAAACTTCTTCTTTTTACATGCATCCTCTCTTTTTTTTGTGCAGAATATAATTTCTCACACATCTCATAATTTTTTGCACAACTCAACACTTTTTCGCGCAACTCGGAATTTTTCACGCAACTACCTCAACGCGAACCTTTTACATACAACAGCACATGAATCTTCTATAAGTCTATAACTATTTAGAATGAAGGGGGTCACCTCCTATTTATAGGCATCTCTAGACCTTGTGGGCAAAACCCCATGAGGCATGAAAAACCTCTCATTAGTGTGTAATATTTCATGCCATTACCATTTTTTCACACATCTCCATGTTTATCGTGTATCCCATTCCTTTTCCATTTTTAGATGTTCTGATTCAGAAACACTACTCGTAAAAAACCTCACTTTGCTATTTCACACACCACACTGTTTTTTATGAACAACTCAAATATTTCGCGCACATACTATGTTCTTTATGTATCCCATGCCTTTTCCATTTTTCGATGTTCTAATTTGGAAACACTACTTGCACAAAAAACCTCACTCCACTATTTCACGCACCATGCTATTTGTTCCGCAGAACTAAAATATTTTGTGCACATAAGAATCATAAAGGTAATGCGTGAGGTATTAGAAAAAAAGATTTTGATCAAAGTAAAAATAAGCTTCGTTATCTGAAAATTGTACAATATACAACGGATGATGGAATGTCTCTAAAAATTTAAAGATATGAACACAAGGAATTAAGAATGAAATATCGTTCATGATATGAAAAAAGAATTATAATTGGAAACACAATCAAATAATCTCTCTGCATTGGCTCAATCATCTTCTACAAAGCTCACATCCTAATACAAGAAGTCACATAACCATAACTGGATGCTTCCCATTATCCAAAACTATAATCATTTATTCTTCAGAGATAATATTTATGGAGAATATGGCATGTGAGATAAAATTATTTGGAAACCACCAACAATATATATACAAATCCAATCATGAAGATGAAATTTAATACTGTTCATGTATATCAAAAGTAATGTAGTGCCAACGTAAACATCCCATACCTAGTTCAACATTAGCTGGTTTATATGAACATGTATTTATTTTATTAATTATGATTAATTTATTAATAGTAAGATAACATATATGTGATAAAATTATGATAAAATATAAAGATAAAAACAGAGGGTCCATTGTGAAACAAAGGAATCCTTGACTAGAAGAATGTTAAGCCAGATCAACATGTATATCCAACCACCATAGAATAAGTAAATAATTTTAGTACAATGGGTTCCCCTAAGGCATTTCATTGGAATAGTTTCAAATCAAGTCCATGTATAATATCCACAATAAATCCTTGGACAAGAATTAATAGACCCATAGAGAATTATCCAAGTTGTCTCATGTTTGTAGACATCATGATGAATCTAACGAGCATATCTGAGGTAGTCTAATTTCAAGATAAAATGTGAAGGGTTCATATATAGCCATGGTAATAATACCCTGATATAAAATGACCATATTCTAATGTGGGTATCATTCTTTAAAATAGGATCAATGAATATGAATTGAATCCTTTGAGTTCTCAAGGAATTTTCTCAGGAATCTAAGGCCAACTCAAGTCTAACCATTATTATAATGAAGAGAGTGGCCAATATGAAATTGGAACCCTATAAATATAACATATATCCTATGTCATTTATGTCAATGTTATAATCATTCTAATTACATGTTCATTAGATTCATTCCATTACATTTCATCATACATGACATGGTGAAATAATGACATTCAACCAATTATAAATTTAATTATAAAAGATATGGGTGAAGTGATATATATTCTTATGCATATACACATAGCATGTATAAAATTAATTTTTTATATATTAATTTAAATTATATAATTTATTACTTGTCAATCGATCACACCTGAATGATGTTCTTAATAATCTCTACATGAGTAATAATGTAAATATAGGGTACTCACCCTATATGGGTTATCAGTATTAAATTCTAAAACTACTGTTCCATAAAAATAAAAATTAAGGTATAATTATTTCCATATAATAAAATTTAAAAAAATTAAATTGTAAAAATATTAATTTTAGATGCAACACCTAGTGATTATTTTCTATGTACATTGATGAGAATTTATAAAATCTGATACTTTGAGGGAAAAGTCAATGACCACCATCTTTATTCATGTGGTAGATACCATGACTATTATCTATAACAAATCAAAACTCAAAAAATGAAATTTTCTCTTATTAGGTTTGTTTCATATAGATTGGATAATGTAAAATAAATCATATAATACAATAATAACATTAGAAGTGAATAATGAATGAAGTTAGAGGTATTTCAACAAGTTAAGTAACCTATACCGTTGAAATAGTAACATGGCCTTAGGAATAGAAATGTGAACACTATGAATATTAAACTTTCCAATAGAATAATAACCTTATGAATTAATTTATTGATAAAATTTGGCCATATTATAAAAAATATTGATATACATATAACACAGTGTAAGTTAATGAATATTTTAAAAACTCAAATTTAGGTGTTACTATTTTTTTATGACATAAATATTCAATTACATATTTATATCTAGTAACATTAGTTGAATTAATTTTTTTCATATAATGATTTCATAAATAAAAAATTTAATTTCTTATTATTTTATAGTAGTTTCATGAGACCTTATTTAATTTTTGATGTAATTATATAATTAGTTCAAAATTTTAATAAAAATTTTTAGTAAATATTTATTTTAATTAATAATATAATTTATCATATTAAGAAAATTATTATCATATAATGGAGTTCACTTTTGAATTAGAAATGTTTAAAAATTGATATGGTTAATTTTTGGTATTTTTATGAAATAATTGAAATTTTAGTGAATTGTAAAATAAAGTAATTTACCATATAAATACGCTATATGATAAATACTATATTACTAGAGTAATGGATAATGTTAGAAACCTTGTTTCAAACTCAAATTCAGTTACATTATTTTGTCACAAGAATAAAAAATATTTCTTTCCTTGAGAAAAATAATAAAATAATAAGAATTCACCCCTCGCCTCCACTATAAATACCACCCATCACCACCAATTATTCTCACACCTAAAAGAATTGAATATTATTGAAATTATACCAGTTATTATTATATAGTATTTCCCCACATACAATTTCTCTTGAAATTTCCAAAAGAACAAAACAAATCCCTTTAAGGAGGTTCTCATAGGGAAGTATTCAAGAGGTAAAATCCACTTCCTTTTCTTTTTAATTTTCTTTCCATTTTCTTTTCCATTACTATTCCATCCTATCATCTTATATAAAAGTCATATTAATAACCCTATAACCCTATATCTATTATATTTATTTAATTTTAATATAATATCCTTACTCAAACTCATCTCTCCATTTCTTTTATTTTTAAAATCGAAATCGTTATCTCAGAGGTGTCAATTTACATCAGTCATGGGCGATGGATTTCTTGTCTCCAATTTCCCCTTAAATAATGGTAATAAATCCATGTTTATAGTTAAAATAGACTATAATATATGAATTAAAATAATTATTATGTTATTTGCGTAACACATTTACATAATACTAATCAATAAAACAAAACGAGTTTGTTATGATCAATAACCGTCGTAATAATGCAACTAATAGTCACTAGATGTCTTATCAAATGATTCATCCTTGTTATATAAAAACCGATTATATATATAAACGTTTATAATTTTTTATGCACATTAATATCGTATAAATTCAATTCTGGAGATTTATACACATTCCACAGGAGCTTCCATACTCATATATATGTACATCGATCATGAAAACCATGGAAATGATGGCTCCCGAGCAAATTTTTTTATCTTATATCTCATATAAAAGACATAATTGAAAATGATAATTTTATAAAAAATACAATAAATGTATACTGGGTTATTAATTAATTAATTAATATTTTTAAATTAATTATCCTGGATTTTATTGTGAAGTGCAGAAAAAATTCGAACATAAGGCATGGGTTTTTTTACCCAAAACTCCAATTTCTTCTAGGTTACAATTTTTATCTCCATACCCAAATGAAATTAATAATTATCCCTTTTTAGTAGTCATAAATTATGTTTAAAATTTATATATATATATATATGTACCAATTATAATCTGTTATTTCATTATGGGGAGTAACATGTTTTAAAAGGATATTTCTCATATTCTTCCCGATAAACATGCTTGATTCAAGGTAATTTCTTGAATTATTAAAAAATTTCAACTATAAATTATAATATTATTTAATACATAAATATGTTTCTCAAATCACTGATATTAGTTTTTAAAAACTATATTAGTTTACATGTTTTTATAAAATCATTTAAAAAAGCTTTTTTTTCATAGTTAGTGAATATTTCCCTCAGGTATTACACAATGATTTTATAAGATTATTTTGATATATTTAAATACTATTGCTTATTATTATGTTTTATTGGTATCTATATATTATGATATATTTAATTTTATTTTATTTAATTTTTTATGATTATTTTGTCTATGGATGTGCTTTCTTCATACCATTGACCATATTACTTAGAATGGTTACTATTTACTTATTATAGAATGTTATATAAATTTCATATCTTAATATCAATATGAATTTATATGTTTATTATGTTTCTAAATATTCATATAATTAACGAATTGGACTTAATATGTGGTAGTTGGGACCCCTATATCCCCTTAATGCATCAGTAGGTATCATGAGACAAACTAGCATAGGTTTTTACCGATTTGGTATGGTGTCTTGTCCAAGGAATTGAGTATATGATTATGATGTCTTTTATTATGTATTCCCAAATTTTTAAACTAGTATTTATGGTCTACGTTATTATTCTACTATTACAATATACATGGTTAGGTTTTATTATGTAATTATTCCATTACATTTTAAGTCCTACCATTTTATGATCATGATTATGTTCTAATGGAATGTTTGCATTAATTTATTAACCAATATTTATAATTATTATTCCACATTATTACATACCCTTACTGAGACTCTAAGACCAAACCTTTATTATGATTATATTGTCTCTATGGTGCGATGACATATATTATAACTGACATCAAAGAATAATCTAGATGTTAATGGGTGTTTGCAATATAATTAATATGTTTTACATAATTTCAAATTATAAGGTTGAACTAATTTTTCATGTATTAAAATTATATTTTACTCTTTATTCCTTCAGTATAGGACTTTTTTTTACTATATTCCAATGTAATGATGTAAGGAAAAGGGTTTATGAATCTGGGTTCGTGGTCATTACAGTTCTGATCAGTGGATTATTTATAGAAATCTTTGGATAAAATATTTTAAAAACATATATTAGGGAATATATCCAAAATATAGACTTTGAGGATATGCATAGAAGAAAAGCAAAAAAATTTGGTAAATTAGGGAATATGTCGATATTCATATAAATATTTCACTATTCGGATACTAAAAGTGGCCATGGTTTTGGCATAGATGTACATAGGGGTAACAACTCTTGCATGGTGGCCTGGGATTGAATCGATATACCTGGTACACGAAAAAGAGACTTACTATGTACATGGTTTAATAATCCTAGGAGTTATTCTTAGGATAAGCCACATTTTCAATACAAATAATTTTGAAGAATTTAAATGTAAATGTTTCCCAAAAGAAACCATGTTAATGATTATGAGATTAGTTAAGCATAAAATATCAATTTTTTTAGTGAATTACTAGTTTGAGATTATAAATTATGATTTATTTTCTAATATAGTGTATTAAATTATTTATAAGTGGCGGCTTTTTAAAGGAATAGAATCTATATCGACACACATAATCCATGTAGGGGTTTGCCGCCTAGGCAAGATTATGATTTCTGTATTGGGGATGCAATTGGTACTGTGAATCTTATAACTATACTCTGAAAACATGAATTGTTTATAAACAATATCCTTAAATATATGGTAAATCTAGATCCAAAATTTTGAATAGAAATTTGTGAACTCTTTATGTGATAATATCCTCCATCATTCAGTGGTACTGTAATTCCATTTATTTTTTAGTAGAGGATATTTTATATAGAGAAGATAATTTTTCATTGGGATGTATCAAAATGTAGAAGGATTTCATATATGATTATTTTTTATTAAGATATCATGGTCAATAGTGGCCAGAAATTGAAATCACAAAGGAGGAGGAAATTAAAAAAACAGAAAGGAGGGATTTTAAAGAAAATCTTCCTAGAAAATATTTTCATCATGAATAGATAGTAGATATGGAGAGGAAATTTTTTAGTCTAAGATATAATGATGATGAAAATGTATCCATTTATGAATCCATATTTACATGATTTTAAAGGCATGGTTAAGACTCTATATTTAATCCAAGGTGCATGATTGATGGATTCAATGATTGTTTAAAACCATTCATCTGAAGGGAATTGGTCTCCAAATATTTTTTATCATATAAAGATATAGTCTCATGCGCTATCAAGAATGAAAAATAATTATCTATCTCTTATGACTTTAAAGGACTGTAAGAGAAGAAGACATATTTTGAACACTTTGTAAAAGGAAATACGGAAAATGGGATGAAGGGAAGAATTGATTTTCCATCCAATGATAAATATGGTATGAAACAACTAGGTACATGCCTGAAGGGTTTATGTGTTTGTCAAACGTTTGGAGGAAGAGGCCAATAATCCTATGATTGCAAGGGAAACAATGAAGCTACCAATTTTCAAGGACACAATTTATAAGATATGTAACCTTATTAGAATTATTTTCATTTGCACTAAGGAAACATTCCCCAAATAGGGTCATGGTATAATGGACAAGATTATGTGCTCACAATAGCGGATGTTGATGTTCTTAATAATGTGGTTAGACATACATTAATAATCCCCTAAAATTTATCTAAATTATTATTGGATTTTAGATCACATTATTCAATTATATCATCAATAAATTCATTGGAAATTATATATTTCCAATTCATCTAAAAAGGGAGTTTTTAATTAAAAAGAAAGATGGGATATCTCAATGCAACAACGATGTTCTAGATAATTTCCATTATGGAATATAAAAATGGTTTATCTAATAATTTTATAATCATACATATAGTCTACTTTGACATAATCCTAGTTATATATTGGATTTAAAAATATGAAACAAAATCAATTGTAGGAAGAAATAAATTATAATTGGTGAGGAAGGGGTAGAATCCCTTATCATTATAGAAACAACATCACCATCTAACTCACATCTAAATCCCCCCTAGTTGATCTGTTGGATTCAATTATTGGGGAGGAAGAGAAATAAATACCTATAGATAAGGAAATATATCATCAAATTGATTTTTCATCTATTTTAAAAGAACATATTTATGTATTTCCAAAGGATTTACATTGACATCCTCCAGAGTGGTAATTTCTGTTCTCTATTGATTTAATTTCGGGTTCAAGACCTATATCAATGAATCGATATAGAATGGACTCAATGGAATTAGTATTTCTATGGAAAAAACTAAAGGTATCATTTGATAAGGGACTTATCAACCCATGTGTTTCTCTATGGGTAGTCCATGTTCTCATTTTCAAGAAGAAAAATGGATCCATGAAGCAATTCATTATCTATAGGGAAATTAATGCTTCTAAAATAAATAACAAGTATCTCATACAATGTATTGATGATTTCTTCGATCGAATTTGTAGATCTCATTATTTTTTAATGATTGACCGTCTATCTAGATATCCTCAGTTTCCTTTGAGGAGTGAAGATATTCCAAACATAGAATTCTGAACATGATGTGGAGATTTGGAGTTTAGAGTAAATTCATTTAGATTGAATAATTCTCCCACCTATTTCATGGATCTAACCATTAGAGTTTTAAAGGTATATATTGATGAAATATTGGTGGTATTTATTTATTATATATTGGTAAAATAAAAAATCTAAAAAGATTATTATAATCATGTGCACATCATTCTAAAGACTCAAAGATAAAATGAGTTATATAAGAAGTTTAAGAAGTGTGAATTATAGCTTAAAATAGTTTATTTTTGTGGCCATATTGTGCTTATGGATTGAATCATAGTTGATCCTTTGATGTCAAAGGAATTTTAGGAATAGCCCAAACCTAGTTATATAACTGAGATACATATTTTTATTGGTTTAGTAGGTTATTAATGGTGTTTCATTCAAAACATCACCCAATTTTCTGACCAGTTAACCATTCTTACTCGTAATGGGGTTATGTTCATAGGGATAAAATAATGTGAAGAATGTTTTGAAGAATTATTGAGGATATTGGTGAATGCTCTGATACTTGTACTACCATCATGAAACAGTGGGTTTGTGATTTTTTGTGATGCATCCCTAAAAGGACAATGTTGTGTCCATCTGAAAAATGAAACAGTTATTGAAAATGATTCAATGTGGTTAAAAACTCATTAGAAAGACAATCTTACTCATGATCATGAGTTAGTAGTTGTAATATATCCTTTTATGATATATATATATTATCACTATGGTGGTGGATGGGAGATATATACATATCCTAATATCTTGAAATATATCTTCTCAAATAAAGAACTCAATATAAGGACAATGTGATATATCCTGATTCTTAATGATTTTGATTGTTCAATACACTATCACCCATGGAAGGAAAATAATGTAGCTGACACTTTAAGTTCGAAGGATCATAGAGTTCTAAAAGATGATAATTGAAATGTATCCTATGTATATGGATCTAGTAAGAATGGATATGAAAATTATAATAGAAGTCGAAACATACCAACTTTTTCAATTGGATTCCCAACCATATTTATTATGAATGATTAAATTTTCTCAGCCTGATGATGAGAATATTCGAAATGAAATTAAAGAAATTTATGATTTGATGTTTGGAGACACAGTGTATGATGATGGAATTTGGAAATTATAGAGGTGGCTATGTTTTTCATCAATCCTTGATCTAAAAATAGATATATTAGATGTTGTACATAGCTCGAATTTCCCAATACACCCTGATAGGACTAAAATAGACATCGATCTGAGAGAAATTTTTTTCTGAGATAATATGGAGTGGGAAATTGCTGATTATGTATCTAGATGTATAGTTCATCAATTGGTGAATAATAAAATAGAATATCCTACATGTATCATGCTACTCCTAGCTATTCCTACATGGAAAATGGATGACATCCATATGAATTTCTTCAATGTATTACTAGAATCTCCAATAATAAATGATTCAATATTGGTGACTGTTGATTGACATACCAAATCATCACTTTTTCTCACTATAAATGAGGATATTCCCCTCAAATACCTTACTATACTCTAAATTAATGTTGTTTTAAGACTTCTTGGATCACCTCTCTCAATTGCATTAGATCATAATCCTTGATATACATTGAAATTATGGAAAATTCATTAGAATAATTTTAGTACTGAGCTTCATTTTTGTACTTCTTATCACCATCAATCTAATGGGAGGTAAGAAAGTACGATCCAAACATTAGAATACTTGTTAAGATCATGATCTCTTCATTTTAAAGATTTGTGGAATCATTATTCACCTAAGTTATATTTTTATTAAAGACATAGTTTCCATTCTTGATTTCAAATTGAATAATATAATGAATTTTAAGAAAATATATATGGTACACCGTCATATTGTGATGATGGTAGGAAATTGAATCTTGTAGGCCCAGATCATATAGATAGAAAAAAACCAAGATAAACACTATTAAACCACATATCAAAGAAGCTCATATAAGGAAAAGGATCTATTCTAATAATAGAATACATAATTTGGAATTTCATGTGGGAGACCATGTTTTCTTAAAAGTATCTCCATGGATGGTTGATCAATGATTTGGGAAGAAAGGGAAATTGATCCCTAAGTACATTGGTCCTTTTGAAAATTAAATTTGATTCGGATTTCTGGCATAACATTTGAAGATACCTATTTTCCTTTCTGATGTACAAAATGTTATCAAGGTATCCTCGTTATGAAATTATATGTTAGAACCAATGCATGTCCTCACATCTTTATAAATTGATCCTGAACATTATTTATCTAATTTTGATTATCCTTTCCAAATTTTGGACAAAAAATAACATGTGATGAAGAATACAATGACTAAGATGGTAATGGTACATTGTAAAAATCATAAAATTAAATAGGTGATGTGGGATCCTAAGGATATTATGATGAAGAACTACCCAAATCATTTTATGAGGAAACATTCTGGAATTTCTAGGAAGAAATTTTTATTGGAAGGGGAATTTATGCACTGATAACTCTATCAATGGGATTTCAATTATTATTTTTATTTCATATAGTATAGATAATAAAAATTAACTTATAAAGCACCAAAAAAACAATATAAACGATGGATGACTAAAATAACATGTACTTCTCAATGTTAATGAACCTTCACCAATTAAATAATAACACGCCCTTAGGAATAGTAATGTTTCCATTATGAATTGTAAACCGACCAATAGAATAGTAACCTCACCAATGAAAGTATAAATAATGTTTTTCCATCTTATAAATGAAATTAGTATATAATTATATCAAAGTGTATGTAAATGAATTTATTAAAAATTAATATTTTAGTGTTGGAATTTTGGAAATTTTTAAATATTTAATTTCAATTTTATTAATTATAAAATAAATTAAAAAAATTTAAATTCTATTAATTTATTGAGAAATTAAAATTTAGATGTCTTCTGATTTTTGGATAATTTAATGGGAACATAGTTAATTTTTGAAAGTATTATAAAATCAGTTATAAATTTAAAACTATATTTTTTGACTAAATAGTGACAATAATTAAAAACTAAATTTATCATATTTAGTAAAAAAGTCTTAAAATGAATTGATTTTTTAATTATGAACTCTGAAAAATTATAATGGTGAATTTTTGGTATTTTCCAGAAATACATGGAATTTTGAAAAATTGTAAAATGATGTAATTTACTGTATAAAAACATTATAAGAAAAATACAATATTCATTAAGTCATGCTTGATGTAAAACAAAATGTTTGGAACTCAAATGAACATATTACTTTATATAGTCATATTAATTAACACTATTTAATTTCTTGAGAAAAATAATAAAATAATAAATAAGATTATGAGAAATCACCCCTCTCTTCCACTATAAATACCACCCCTCACCACCACCTCTCCTCAAAACCATAAGCCTTACAACATGTATAAATTATTCTAAAATTATGTTCCCTTAACTCTCCCCACATTCAATAGCCCTTAGTCTTTCCAATAGACCATAACCAACCCCCTTAAGAAAGTTCTCATGGAAGAGTATTCAAGAGGTAAAATCATCTTCCTTTTCCATTAAATTTTCATTTCATTTTCTTTTCATTTATTATTTTTTACTAAAAAACTCTATCCAATTGAACATGATAACTCCAATATCATTTATATAATAAAATTATATCATCTCAATAGAATTTCCTTACTCATAATCATTTCTCTCTCTCTCTCTCTCTTAATTTAAAAAAATGAAATAATCATCCAAGAGGTGTCGATTTACAACCTTTATGGATGAAAAATTTTTGTTATTAATTTTTTTCTTAATGGAAACTAATTAAAAAGTTATTATGGTCAACACAGATAATAATATATGTATTAAATCTTTTATTATATTCAATATGGAAGAAGTGTACACAATACAAAATGATAAATCAAAATGAGTTCATTATGATCAATAACCACCATAAAAATCCAAATAAATATCACTAAATGTCTCATAAAATGATTCATCTGCATACCACAGAAACAAAGTATATATATAACCATTTACAATTTTGTTTTTTAATAAATATCATATAAATTCAAGTATGGATTATTTTTCCCCTTCCACTAGAACTTATGTACTCTTATATATGTGTGCCGATCATGAAAACCAATGTAACAAATGCTCTTGAGTGATAAAATTGTATCTTATAACCCATAAAAAGGATATTAATGAAATTAAAAAAATTATAAAATTGAAATATTGTTACTATGTTTTACAAAATTTAAAATTTTAATGTTGAACTATTATGTTGGTATCCCGTTATCCAATGATAGTAAAATATTCATTCTTTCAGTATGGAGTTCATTTTTAATATTTCTATTTAATCATGTAATAAACTAGCTCTACGAAAATGGGTTTGGGTTCATGAAATTATCCGCCAATGGTTTTCTACAGATTGCAAGAAAATGTATACATTGACAAAATTCCATAAAATTGGGAATAAGATCTCACAAAAATATAACGTCATTGACGTCAAGAAAAATAAAAAATATAGCTAAGTGAATGGATATATTTCTAATTCATATCAACCCTAATATACAAGTCTTGAATCAATGTATATAGGAGAAATGAGACCAATTACGTTCATAAGTTCATGGAATGACACCGATAGAGGATCTCATGTGATAGAGAGAAGAGAGGGGTGTGGTGTACGAAATTAGAAAATGGTTCTACACCATTAAAAATAACTCACAGTGAAATGTATATTTTTTTCATGTCATGTAATGCTTGGGTTTACACACATGGTATATTATCCTAACACATTATGAACAAGGGCTTCACAAACCAATACACATCATGGATATTGAATTCATGATTTGTATGGAATTCATTCCATATAAAAATCATAAGTCCTGGTGAGTGAAATTAACATTGAATATATTGAATACACATTGAGAACTAAATTGAAATAAAAAATTTAAAACAATACATGTAATTATCCAGTGGATAGATTCAATACCATATTCTATCATTCCTTAAAAAGGAAACATATCTTCCAAAAGGCACAATCTCCTAGTATTATGAAAAAATAGTAATTAAATAAGGGTTTTCTAAAAATTTAATTACCCATAGATGATTAATGAACATGGACGTTAAATTCACAATATAAAGAAACACATATATCTATTTCCCTTCCAATGGTGGTAAATATTCATCTGAGATCAACTCCATCCAATGATCTAGTATGCTATCCTCTCTATCTCATTTTTCTCATCATGTACAAGGTTATGCTACAACAACACCCATATGAGACAAATAGACCAATCGTGAAGAGCCTTTATGATAAGTTCAATGATGTCAATAGGAACCCACTCAATAGAAGAATCAATACACAATTAAACATCCCAAGGATTTAATGTATGAGATTGGTCAATAAGGTAATGTAGAAGATGTGAAACATAAAATACCCTCCTCATGGAATGATACTTTCAAGAAATATAATCTGAAAGGATACCATAATAAATCACTCCAATATATCCTAATGCTCGAAAAATAATTTCAAATATCCCTTACATCTATATCTTCATATATCAATGATTTGTTGATACTCATATGAAAACATGATCCCCAACCTCAAATGCATCATTTTTAAAAATACAATTATAATAAAATTACTACCAATACTAAATTGCATCCAAACACATTCTGATCAACTACACCTTCTCTAATTACTCTTACATAAGATGAGGACATCATATCACTAATTCACCAACCATTATCCATCATATAGTTGAATGGAATGGTCTATAATATAAGGCATCATATGGATCCATTTTAATTTTCTTTTAATGGATTTTATAGTATTAAAGGTATAAAACGTAATTTTCCCCCAATAACCCCATAAATCAAGGATTCAGGCTTGGAGAATACCCTCAATCAACAATATAGTCCATTATATCTAGCTATCAGTCTAGGGATGAGAACTGTGCTTAGAAGCACCTGGGTACACTAATATTTCTATAATCTAACTAAGAACATTGTTGTGGAATGATAATCTATATATGAAATGATTGTCTGAGAGACCCCATGTTGAAATATATTCTAATGGATATATAATCCTCCTAGAATGTTTAATGATAATGACTCTATAATTTGAAGGATGTGGGATAACTTCATCAGCCTATCAAAAACTACCCTAACTACATCACTACATCAAGGTGACATTGGTAAAACTATCAAAAAACATTATGATGTTATGTCATTTGCATTTGGATTAGAAATGTGTGTAACTATCTAGAAGTGTTCTTGAGTTTTTACATCTTGTAAGGTCCCATCATTTTCATGGTATGTATCTCTATGAGTTTTTTTAAACATATATTTGTTTAACTTTCATCATCATTAATCTGTAGTGGTTTTAGTTTCATCATGTATGTATGTTTTTTTTGAATGAAAAAAGACTTGGGTTTTGAGGAATCATGAGAAAACCATATGGGTTCAAATATTAATCCATTTTTTGGGAAAATGAAATAATTTTTAGGGAATTATATATTTTTTGAATTTCTGGAGTTCATGTATAAATGTTTCAATGGTTACCAATGGTTCTTGGAATTTTTAGAAGTCTAAAAATAGGTTCATGTTTTCTACAATGTAAATGGATTATAATCTATCTATATGATATTTTAAAACCATGTAAATGGGATACACATCATGTAATGTTGAGGATAAATTTATATCTATATAAGGAAACAGGTTCATTGTCATATCCATCAAATAAAATTAAAAACCATGTTACTAAATTACATTACATGATAATCTGTTAGTAGATGTTTTAAAGTATGTGATGTATTTCATTTCTCATTCATCTCATGTCTATCCCTATTCTCTATACAGTTTTGTTTCTTCCATGTGATTTTGGGGAACATATATTAATTCTAGACATCTTGATCATGAATATGGTCCATTGTATGTAGTTTTATTTTGGTTTTCCCCTCTATCCTCTAGATATCCATCCATTCGAGTATACTATCTTGACTTTAAGGGTTTTTGGTTTTTATCTGGATCTGTTTTTATCTAGTATTGTTCATGAAATCATCCTCACCTTCATCATCATGGGAATTTTCCATTGGAAATGTTTTTTTATCATCATTTTAAGGTACAAGGTGTAAAATATAACACTATGGTTTGATAATTGTTCAAATGTCTTGAACCCTAATTCCAATTAATGGTGAAGACCAAGGGGCTACATTTCCTCATCTGGATCAACCTAAATTATGTGGGCTATGGACTTGCAGTGGGGGCCTAAATAGGAATTTTTTAAAAATTAGGGGCTGAACCCTCATTTTATTAATGAAGCAAAGCAAAGACCTCGTTTAACTGGGTAGAGTGAGACCCAGTACATATCTTGAAGGTCTAGTGGTCATGAAGCCCATTACATATCCCATAGGTCCAAACTTTTGTCCCATGGCCCATTCGATGAATAGTATTGCTACAGTACCAGTACTGTACCCAGCTTTACTAGAGTGCCATGTCGCCGCTATAGTGTCCTTCCGCCACTACAGTACCACTATTGCTACAGTACCACTATAGTCCTACTATAGTACATACGCCTATTGGGTTTTGAACCCCCATTTTTTATTTAGGATTATGGGGTAGTAAATAGTGGTATTAAAAATCAAAAACTATATCGGAAGTAAAAAAAATAAATCAGATAATAGAGAAACATCCCAAATACAATGGTATTTGTAAAAATAAATATATTAATCTCGTACCCAATGATAGTAATGTCATGTTTGTAAAATTCATCCAAAAAAGTGTACAGACAATAGTACAACACATGTAACAAAAGAAATAAAAAGACACAAAATGATTATAGCTATAATAATGAGGAATTGCTCGGTCATGTGCTCTACTTTACCAAATCATGGAACAAAGTCAAACATTGAAATAGTGGGACTTTCCTCAGTCCCTAACAATATCAATAATGTATATATAGGTATTGGGAAAGAGCTCTAATAGGGTGTGTGGTACAATCCCAGTAGGATACCACCTAATATGTCTCTAAAAAAACATGAATGTTCAATTCGTTCTAAAGAATAGTTCATAATATAACAGGCATGAATGTATATAATGTAATGTTCCAATGGGAAATTTAAATTTACATGTGTTCCTATATATCCCTATTAAGATACGTCTAAATAATGTGTCAAGCTCCAACCTCCAAGAATAAATAATGTAAAAAAATGTAAAAATACAATGGTTATGTTGTATACAAAATATATCACATCCCTCAAGAATACACCCTAAAAAATGTCTCTTATATCAATGAAATATGTTCCATATAATTAAACATGTCACTTTTACCATGGTCATTTAGTATAATCCATAGTTTTAGACCCCATAAAGCTGGGTCAAAGGCTATAGATGTCCAAGGCTTCATCATCATGTCTAGTGAGTGTCTCGGTGGAATCATGATAATGGAACTAGTGGAGTCCAAGGATCATGTCAAAAGAACATGTCCAATTTAAGTCCAGTAAGCCAGATACAATAGGTATATATTCCATTTCACCATATAAAATATATATCCTAATATAATAAAAGTCCATGTAGTCTTTTATAGTAAATCATGGCCCATGGGTGAAAATCCATGGAATCTGATTTGACTCAAGATTTGTGGTATACTAACTAAGGAATCCACTACCTTATCAATTCCCATATTACTATACCATCAACTCACTATAATTCAATTACCATGATTATACCCACTCATATATCAATTCACAAACAATTACAATAAAAAACATTACCAACTCATAAATAAATAATCATAAACCATTTAAATAATGAATCATCATGTAAAAGATAAAAACATATCCTAATTAATGAAGTAAATTAATTTCATTTATTAATTGGATTCCTCTAACTATTTATGATTATATACACACCCCATGGTTGTATAACACTTAAAATTTGAATGGAACACACCATGGGTGTTGTAAGTATAGGAATAACTTCTAAAAAATATAATCAGTCTATTGGGTATCCCAAATAGGTTTCATTGTGTTCAATTCTTAATTGAATTAATTTTTGGTGTTGTCCTAAAATGATGGAAGGGTGGAACAATGGAAACAAACTCTTTAAATAAACACACCACTTAGTAAAATTATATACCACCTATTCTGGGTCCATAGTAGAGTGCTCTTCTACTATCAACTTCTAATTTAACTCAAGTTAGGAGAAAAAAACTAACATAACAAACACATAAAAATACGGCATATTAGATTACACATAAATACATAAAATTATAAATAATTAAGAAATTTATTTTATTTTTACTCAAAAAAATTTGTCGTATTGTCTTTCTACAAGATTATCCTAGCCCTTCTTTAATAATTCCCACTTCACGATAAGGAGGGTCACCTGTCCTGGTTAGTGCACATGGTTAGAAAAATTTGTCACAAAACAGGTCTCAGTCCACTATAAAAAAATAGGTTATCACATTGCCATGTTACTACATCAACATGTTTTTATGAAAATGTATAATATGGATTCCCCCACTGTCTAGTCCCATATGGTTTGTAGTTATAATGAGTCCTTCACTAGATAGTATCTAATGATCATGTGGCCTATTAGAATTTTGAAAAATAATATAGTCTGGGCTACAAATAATCCAATAAATCCCTTGATAACCAATAACCTCCAAGGGTATTCATATTATACCACAAAATATAATTTAAACATAAAACAAAATTTTAATTACATAATATCTAAACCCAAAATCTTAAAATCTCCCCCCAATAAATTTGTCCCCAAATTTACCTTTCAATTTTCATCATGATTCATTTGTTCATAACTTCAGGTACTGAGAATATATGTCGTCCTCCACCACCCATGTCATGTGCTTTAAACATCCATGCTACCATAACACCCATACTAATGGAAATAACAAAACTCCGAGAACCTTAATTCTCTTATCAATGATATGACTAGGATTATCATCAAAGTACATATAGGCATTTAACTCCACCCCCTCGGTCTATAGAAGGTGATATGTATCTGAGTTATAATGGTGTGGTTAAGATATTATGATGTCATTGTGCATGGCTTGATACCTTTGAGGTAGATGAAACTGACCAGATACCATCACAACACACTACAAAATCTCGAACGGTTAGACATATCATAATTAAATAATAGTATATCTTTGGATCTATCTATGTTCCATCCTTGGTGAGATACATAAAAAGACTTGATCCCTACCATCAATCTCTAGTGGTCATCTATGTAAATCACTATCACATTTCATTCATGTTTATGTTGTATTCATCAGCTTCCAGATCAACTGTACCTACTCAAGATACTCCTACATGTGTGGTGGTTATAATAATGCCACATCACCTTCCTCTGACCATCACAAGGGAGATCAGCATGGTCTAGTAAAAATCCTCAGATGGGTCAATCTTCATATTCTCTTGATAGCTATTATTCAATTACAAGTCATCTATGTGAATATTCCTCTCCAAAGAGCCCCAAAAAAGTTGGTCGCATGTTGGTATCATGTCCTCTAAAACCTATATCAGACACTCTTACTTGCCATCAGTCATAGGGTGGTATGTTGCACATAAAATCACATTTTCTTCTAGTTAACCCTATAATATCTTCCAGAGACAAGATATAAACTAGGAAAACATATTTGAAAATGTTATGTAAGAGACCCCATCATGTCATACTATATCATTGATTTACAACCTCACAGTATCATCTATACTGAATATGTCCATGATCAGTAGGAAATGTGTAAATTTACTGAGACTTTACACAAAAACCCACATAGCAGTGCAACTTGGTGGAATCCTTTGAAAACTAGTCACAAAATTAATCATGAAATCATCCCATTTTCTACTCGGGAATGGATATCTACTATAAAATTCCATCTAGTAATTGATGTTCCACATTCACCAGCTGATAGGTAGAACACCTGGTAATAAACTAACTCACATTTACTACCAAAAAACCAATACTGGTGATGTAAATCACGATACAATATGGTAATTCAAGTTTGGATAGCCCAAAATGAGGCATGAAAATCCTTCATCAATTCCTCTTGTATGTCCACTAGAACACATATGTGAAAATTGACACAAATAAATAATCTTCTCTCACAATACAACCATGAGTTTGGTACTCATCTGCCACATTCAATTGTAGAACTAGGCCCTCTGAATCTAAATGATATGTCCTTATCAATATAACAGGAAGAGTATATGTCATAGCCTTAGAAGAATTAATGTTCATCCCCTAACTATATAGAACCTCTACATACATCCCATAAAACAAATCCATAAGATTCCACTCACTACTAGCATACTAAAGTTTCATTATCTGAGTTCTCCTGCAGGTGAATCTATAACAACATTTATCTTCCCATGATTGTAGGCAAGATCTATGTCCAAATATTGTAGTCATTCAACAGAAATTCACTATCTTTTATTAAAATAATAATTTTTAAATATATACATGTCTGTATCATGGTTTATGTACACCCCAAAACTCTTTCCCAGAAAATAATGTCTCCATTAATGTGAAGAATGAATATCTACGGCTAACATGAAATAAAACATCATGTAACTCATCTTGTGTTTACCTACATTCTATGACTCATACTCCATGATTATATCACCCCACATCATTACTGATCCCAACATTATAGCCAATTCCTCATAATGAACACTATAGCTACTACCCTGCTCTAGTATAATCAAGATTGTTAATGATGCCAGTAATCCATTAATCTCTTGAAAGGTTTTCCCATAGGTATGTATCTATAAAAACATAACTCCCATTATATTCAAGACCAAATGTAGAAATTGAAGGTGTGTTATTTCATGAATGAAAGGCATGTAATATATAGGTAGCCGAATGATACTCTATATTTCAAAAACATTAATTGGATGCTCCCATGAAACTACAACTCTCCCTTTCTATAGATCAAAAGATACTCCTATCTTTAAGATAATATATCCCAATATGATATTCTTGTCATTCCAGAAGTTGAATAGTGTTATATTATAATATATGAAATGTTCCTCTAGTGTATCCAAAATGAACTCAAAATGATTGTCATTATCATGCCAACTAAGAGAGTACTCCATGATATCACCAATGAAAAACACCAAAAACAAATATAGTTAAGGATAGAAATCATGGTTCATCTGTTCCGTGAAAATGGTTGGCACATTTTGGAGACCTAACTATATTAAAAGATACTCATATAGAAAATACCTAACATGAAAATAATGATGAGGTAGATCTGTATTTCAAACATGCACCCTGTGATATCCATATCTCAAACCAATTTTCAAATACACTTGAGGTCCTCAATGATAATCAAATAGTTTTTATATCAATGTGAAGTGATATGGGTTATTTACCCTCAAATGATTGAATTTCATATAATCTATGCATATCCTAAGGAAATCATCTACCATTTTCTCAAAAAGGGACAACGAACCTTGTGTAGATGTGTTGGTTTGATTAAACCCCTTTTCATCTAAATCCCCTAAAATACTCTCAAGCATCTATAACTCCATAGTATATATCCTACATTGAGAAATACACACCATTGTATCTCATGGTTCTCTATTGATAGAGAACTCCACCTCTTTCTCATGAGGTGAAAAAAAAATGTTTTCCATGAAAACATACCTAAAATGATCAACTATAAGAGGGATGTCCTCCAGACTTGCTTCCTGAGCATCAAGTTACAAACTACCAGTCTAGGAAATCAACCCATCTAGACCATGATGATTTGTCCTTGCTCAGTTCTCTATGACATAGAATTCACCCTTAGGAGTTGAAAATGTTCCCTATTATGACGTTAAAGTCACCCTCTACTGATAGTAATCAATATAGTCTTTATAAGCTACATGCGAGTCCATAATGAAATTGAAATCAAACATGGTCAACATGAGTACTTGAAGATCCCACCAATGGGACAAAAAACAATATTAAGGAGAACTCCTTGTCCTGACGTACATCCTCTATCATGATCCCCAATGGGGGGTCATGCATTGTAACACCCTCGTAAAAATGAATCAAGATCATCTGATTTCCAAAACATGTAAAGATAAGAAACTAGCCAATACATATGCAATGAAATGCATAGATGGGTGATTTAAGGCTATAATGATAATACCTCCCACTGTAGATGGTATAGTGTTCAACTCCTCAGATATAGGATATAAATAATAAATCATCCCTGGACCATATCCCTAGGACACAACCTCACTACCCTAAGCAAGTCTAATCTACTACCTTCCGACAACATTTGATTTACTACCTCATCCACGACAACCACTAGATCAGACTGATCAACCAGTACAACTCCAGATCCATTCCTGACATGGATCTGAGATACCAACTCTATAACAAAGTGTTATATTTGACCCCCCGGACATACAATATTGGATGTAGGGTCCTATAGAAACATCACACATGGTTGATCCCACCACAACCTTAGTACTTGACCAGGTCATGATCGCTCTAATTACTCATGTTTCACTTTTTATTAAACATATGAAAGAAAACTAAACTTCCAAAACTATCAACCTAGCTGGTGATAATCTAATGTGAATACATAAAATGGCTCATTTTTTCAACAGATGTTGAACCATAGGGTTAAAAGACTACACTGCACTACTCTTTCCCTCAGCTACCCGTAGGTTCCACTCTTTAATTAGCACCCAATTTACCAAATATGTAATTTTAATCACCCTAAACACATTAACAAAGGATCTAAATTAACATTAGAGACCTTCCCTGAATCATCTCAATCTTGATATCTCCTCATCATGGTATATATGTAAAAAACATTTATACTCTATAAAGTGTACTGAATACTCCATAACTGTTATAACACCCATGTCTGTACCCATGAACATAATACCCCCTATTATCTCAATGAATCTATGGAATAGTTTTCAGAGAATCTAGTTTGAAAATCCCACCAGAATATATAAGACATATCATCAGCCTGGTTCAAAACATCCTACCACATATTTTCTGCGACCCAAAGAATATACATTGTGAACATAAATCTCCCCTCAAGAGGTTCCTCCATATGCATGGATATTAGAAATGTCATCTCAATATATTGATCAAAATCCTTTGGATATCCATCCCCCAAAAATGTGGGGTTATTTTTCTAATAGAAGAGACACATCAGTTCATCCATATACATGGTATGTTGCAGTGCTCCCTTGGAGGTCTTCAAAAATCATGTAAATCTCTTATGGAACTATTATTCAACACCAATGTATGGTAAATAGTAGGATCCTCAATTGAAACTATAAAAGGATCCATCAATATCCCATGAAACACCACCTCTAGATCTTATTCATTTCTAACCACCTATCATAAAATTAGAGGCCATCATGGTTGAATGCATCTAAAATAAAAAACACATGCCCCCAAAAATATTGATATATATATTCATGGGAAATGTACAATACATTTGAAAACCATCCTATAACTAAGTATTACCCAAAATCCCATGAATAATTATAGTATTTATAAAAACAAAATGCCATAAAAGTCAATAGAGACACTGCCTACTAACCACTCAAATGTCTTGTCATGGTCATGTCTCTGTTTTATGAAGGGAATTTTTTATTTTTATGAATATTCATTTCCCATTTAATTATAAATGGTTCAACCTAATAGGTAACGACTTCCTATCAATACGTTCATGTACTCATCATGAACCAAATTATGGATTCCACCTAATCTGAACAATTACATGTTCTCATTCATGTGACTCATGGTCCATGAATCAATGTTCCACAATTGATAGCTTAGGGTGTTTTTATAGCCTAGTTAGTAACACACTACTTATGTTACATCATGAACTATACAAATTGGTCATGTTTTTCCATTCCCTTTACATAATATATTTCATAAATCCTATATTTCACATAAAGAACACATCAGAACATGATGAAAATTAGAAATTCACCCTATATGGAATGGAAGAATTCATTAAATCTGTATCCTTTAAAGTGAATAAATCATTTCATGAGATAAAAGAACCACATATCATCAGGTTTAAATAAAATAAAAACCACAATCATATTAAAGATAATGACACAATTAATGTGTGTCACACATTTGTGGAATAAAATATACTATGTTTTCCAAAATATAGAAAACATCAATTTTCATTCTAGTCAATTTATGTTCTTATTGTACGTGGTTAATATATTCCATGGAACATCTCACTAAGAAATTCCAATTCATCATAATACACTTTTTTATGTATTCAAATTTGAAATCCAGAAATGGAACATCTCTGATACCACATTACAACATCCTAATTATGAATTCCATTGAATGATGCGGCATGCCTCGTTAAGAAAATTCTCATAAGTTCATCTTCCCAAAATTCCATAGGATTGTTACTAAATGTGAGGGCATAAGGTGTCTCCCTGTGGAGAATATCCCCTCTTGTTCGAGAGTAACATAGTAGTACAAAATATAAAAAATCAAAAATGGAAGCATTAAATCCAATAAAAAATGGAATAAGTCCCCAATGATCGAGGCATACATAATAATTTCTGAAGTAATATCATATAAAATGATGATAATGATATTTATATACTAAGAGGCCCAAATATATTTTCATGAAACAGTACAAAACATGTAACAAAAGACCAAGAATACAGAAAAAATTCACATATAGCATCACGAATCTCATCTCAGTCTCAGGCTCCCCCAGCTCATAAACATAAAACAAAGTGAAACATCAATGTGTGGGTGATTTCCCCAGTCCAAAAAATCATCCACATTGCCTTTAAGAGTACACAATGGTAGGCTTAAAAGGGTGTTAGATACAATATCAGAATTAAAAAATACAATGTCTATATAAAAAATATTATTTATAAAATATAAGATATTGTAGAGTGTATAATATAAATTGTATAACGGTACTGAAATTAATGATACCATAGAAATAGTAATCCAACAAGTGATATCATATATCCATTCAATGTTCCCTAAAATTCTTTTGAGAAGTTCATATCACCATGTAACAATAAGTAAACAGAATTAAACATTCCATTTCTATGTCATATACAAAATAAATTATATCTTCTCTAGCCACACTGTGAAACGTGTATATCATTTTAAACATATTGAATCCATATAATCACATGTTTCACATTTATTATGGCCATTCTATATAATCAAAATTGTCATACCCAAAAAGGACATATCAAATTTAGATAGTACCATGTCATCCTCATTGAGTCCCAAAAGCATCATGATGGAAAATTAATAATGAAAAGGGAAAAATACATGGATAATTCCAATAGAGCATTTCTAATTCATGTCCAGTTAGCCAGATCTAAGGGGTAAAATTCCCTTAGAGTCCTAAGAAAACAATATCCATGGATCATATAGTTATGATGTATCATGTATTGTAAATAAATACCCAAGGGTGAAACATCTAGAGAATATAAATAGAATCAAGATCCATTGTATAGGAATTAAAAAATCCTCTACCATTTTAGTTCGCATATCATTCAATCCTAACGCACTTGAATTCATGTTCCATGAGTATACCTACTCATGTAGTAATTCACAACCAATTACATTGTGTAATCAAATGAACTATTGTAAATACAATTCCACTTTTTATATAATTCATTGTATTATTATGTATTATGGTTATCAAAAATTCATGAACATATATGGTTTCATTATATTCTATTATACTTAAAAGGATGTCAAACATTATTACCATTGATAATGTAGTATTGAATAGTGATCAAATGACTAGTGTAAATATTGGATTTTAATAAATCCAATTGACAAAGACATAAAATGTGGTGGCCTCAAATAGTATGATCATACCCTATGAAGCCCATTTATTAGAGAAAAATAGGGAGATAAAATATATAGTATATTACCTTAACCAATTCCATGTTGAGATACAAAAACATAGGCATGAGTGAAACCATTTAAAGGTTATATTCAAGCTATTCTAGATCATAGCCCAAACCATGTACTTTGAACCACCCCATGATTGTCTCAACACCATTCACCTTCCACATAGGGAGCTTACTACTATATTAAATGTATATGTATCAAGAACCAAGTATTATGAGTTTGTAAATTATTTTTAATAGAATAATGAATATCTTTTCGTCCTATTATTGATATATTAAAACATATTTTTATACTATAAAAATAGAGTATTTTTTCATAATATTAAAATTCAATTAGGGAATTAATTTTGTGGAATTAATGGATTTTGAAACTATTATTATTTTAATAAAATAATATAATAAAATATTTATTTTTAAAAATAAATTATCATGTTATTTTTATAAATTCGTATTTAATTTTTATAAGGGTTCCAAAATTGTTTTTGAAAAAACAAAACATTAATCAATAAATGAGGATTATTATTTAAAAATGAGTATTATAATATTTATAATTTATTTTTGATAAAATTAATATTATTTTTGGAATAAAAGCATTGAAATTATCCATTTGTTAATTTTTTATAATTTTCTGAGACAATAGAATTTTTAGGTAAAAATTAAATACAGTATAAATATACATTGTTTATTTTGGCAGCATAATGACCTAAAATTGATTTAATGAATAATATAACTTGTATCCTAAATCCAAAAATGTGTTTTGATTTTAAAATAATGTGATTTTATATTTGTATTATTTTTTTACAAATCCATTATGAATCCACGAAAATGTATAATATAATTCAATGTTTAAGAATGCATTCGTTACCAGTATAACTTATCTCTATATAAGAATGGGTTTTATTTTGTAAATATATACCCTTGTAATTATAAAATAATGAAATACACTCTTTTTTTGAATGAAAATATTTTGAATACCCATGGGAAGGTACGTGGTTTTGGAAATTGTATTATATAAAATCCAAACCAATGATTGAGAAATGATAAATCCATTCTCCAGTCCTTTCCTATATAAACCCACCCATGCTCCCATTTATCCTCACTAAAAATATTTTTATCCCATAATTCATTTTCCATATAATATATTCTATACTCCCAAGGTTCCCCCATGCTCTAAAGAAGTTCCTACCAGACATTTGGAGTCACACACTCAAGTAAGGGATCCACTCTTTCACCCTTTATTCAATAAATTTCATTATTTTCTGCCATTTAATTTTAAATTCCTAATATTTTAGTGGGTTTTTTTACATTTTCCATATTTAGAATATGATTTATGTATTATAATATACCCCTTTCACTCTCATTTATCCCTCCAATGAACAATAATATTCCCCTGTTATGGTGTAGAAATATCAGTGCATGATTCAATTCCAAAAAAGTATAGTGAATACCCATACCAAATTTTATCATGTGTTTTCACCTTTATGAACCAATACATATTTTAATGTGCATATAAATGTAGGTATTCTACAATCCTTGATCAAGTAATAAATTGTGATGAGAAATCAGTCCCTGTTTTATATTCTATGTGCCACACTCAAGCCTGAGAATATAATTAATGTGATGGTTGTGCCCAGAATTATATAGCACTCCAATGCATTGAGTAATGTTTTGTTTCATTAGAAATTAAGTTGATATACGAAGTGAACCATATTCCTTTATGGGAAATTTTCCATCCAGTTGTCTTGGACGTTAACCGTTACCTATGTTTATGATGTACTTTTTTATGTTGTTTCCACATCTCCCATATTCCTATTATCATGATATATCATGACTTATTATTCATGTATATGTTTCCCACACATTTTTATTCACAATACATATACCTATTCTATAACATGTATCACCATATTCATTTTTATCCCTTACTGAGATTTATAGATCACCCATTTCTTTTGTATATCCCTAGGTTATCCCATGCATTTTAAGTGCGTTCAACTTAAGGTAGTTTTCAAATAATTTTTGGGCCTTCCTATTTTAAATTGTTGTGTAATGTATCTATTTAAAAAATACACTAGAATTTTGAATATTATAGTTTTTATTATGTTTAAAAATATTTATTAAATCATGTATTTATGTGTAAAAAGATAAATTTCTTTATACATTCAATGAATTTACCCACTCATATGACAATTCAATATAAACATTATAATTCCAGCATCCACATGAAATGGAGAAAAACACCTCAAATTTAATCAAATATATTCACATCCTTTTTTAATGGGATTACTATAATTAGGAAAACATAAACAAACATCCCATGGGTGGTATCAAAATTAAATATAAAAGGAAAACACCATGCATTTTATCATATGGCGAAAGAACCTCTAAAAATCCCATGAAACTAGTGGGATTCCAGAATTGGATCCATTATGTTAAATTTAATTATTTAATTGATTTTTAAGGCTTTGGTATAAATTATTATGGGATGAAAATTGAAATTGAGATCTATAACTCATCAAAACACTATGTAAAATTCCATACCACCAACTATAGGTCCATAGTAGACTACTCGTCCGGTATCAAATTCAAATACAATTCAGATTGCGAATAAAATTTTGAATGGGAGAACACCATAAAAATGCATATACCCTTGAACATAAATATCATATGTAATAGTAATACAATAAAATAATGGAACAATAGGAATCGATTACTAATCATTTCAGATCAATTTAGACTAATGGAGCTCGATTCAAAGGCTGAATTGAGAAGTGGTTGAAAATCCACTATTTAGCTTCAAGATAGCTTTCCTATTGTTGATTTATCCACTAGAAATGGAGAAAATTAAGAGAAAATATGTGTTTAATATTTTTAATGATTAATGGAAAAAATTTATTTTTCCTTAAAATATTGGGCCAAATGGTTTGGTCATACGGTTGGCCAATATACATGCCAATCAAGAAGATTTTACTATATAAACGGAAACATCCAATGGCTAGTAGACCCATTTTTAATAAACTTTTGAAAATGGTGTCTTATACCAAAATCAAAAACTATAGTTTATATTTCATGGTTGTGCACATAAATCCATACAGTTTCCTCAAGACATGAGACATGTTTCCCCCCTTATCTGGCCTCACAAGGTTAGTAGTTACCGTGTGACTTACCCCACATGTCTTCTAATAACCATGTAGTTTGTCATGATTTTCTAAAAAAATGGGACATGATCAGTGAGAAAGCCTTGAACACCACTGATACCCCCCTTAACTCAGTTGTTATTCATAGTATACTATAAAAAATAATGCAAACTAACAAAATTATAATCTCCAACTTGTATGAAAGCATGTGATCATACAATTTTCCTGATTGTGAAATAGAAAAATTGATCCAAAATATTGCAAGAATGAATTTTCTAAATGAATAATTGAATAATTCATTACATGTTAATTGGATACAATTGGTTAATGACTATGAATATGTCCATTATTCAGGTGATTTATCTTTGGTTATAAAATCTACCATTACTATTTTATAGTTCATTTTAGTATGACATGTAATTTCGTTGATTTTTTAATATAGATTCATGTTACATTGTCCTGATTAATGAAATGATAATCTTGTTTGTTATTTATGAATAGAGGATAAATGAAGTTTTATAATTTAATGATAAATGGTAATTTGTTTAATTTACCATTGAACCATATTATGGAATATTTTAATATCATGGTTTCTTTAATATGTGATGTGATTTATATGATGTTATTCTTATATAGGGATTTGGCCCAGTAAACATGCATAAATTATTATATTTCGAGATATGCACTGATTTAATGAAGCAACGCATGAGTAGTGTGATATTCCCAATGAGAAATGATGAAATTATTATGTAAATGGAGTATCCATTAGACAGGATGAAATTATTATATACAAGGCTTGACACTAAAAAATTATTAAATACATATATACTAGTCTCATCACTCTTGAAATGCTAAAATTCATATGTAGTGGGGTTTGACCATTATTTTTTTGGATTTTTACATTATTAATATTTTTGTGGTTGGAATCTGTGTGATACATACAGAGAGACATTCTGAAATGGCATCAAGGAATGTTATGTTTTACTATTGTTATATGGTGGTGGTTATAATGGTTATTTGATATTCACAAATAAATATTAGCATGGTGATAAGGAAGGTTATGTTTTACAATGGTCATATGGTTTTTTGGGCTTTCTATGAAGACATGCCCAGAGATATTCCGACATAGGGATAATGAATTTTTGTGTGGTATTAATATATTTAGTTTAATTAATTTATAATCATGTTTATTGCATTATTTTATAATCTTTTTATTAGATCGGTTATATATAGACACTGTGGTTTCTACCAACTATGTTGTAGTCACAACCTATTTGGAAAACCATTTGGTATCATGAAGATTACATGGATACAGTATTAAAAAAATGGAAAAGTACATTGTTGGTGATTCATTTCATACTATATGTTATAATGATAGGATATGGGAATGAAACGGGGTTCAGTTCCATGGTATTTTGAATCTTATTGTATTATATTGTTTATATCATCTAGTATGACAATTTTTTACGTTTTATAATGTCACATATTAATCATTTATTATTATTTAATTATTCAGTTGTATTTATTGTTGTTGTTCCACTAAATCATATTATATCCATTATTTCCGCACTCTGATATTAATTAATTTATCTATACTGTTTTCTTCCACAAAGAGGTATATTTAAACTAGGATTATAATATTGAAACTATACTTATCATACCCTCTCTACTATTTATTATCCTATATCATATGAGGAGGCACGGTTAAGGCCTCATAACTAACACGTTTCAGCCATGTGAGACAATGTCATATATGGGGATGTTAAAATGTGTTATTAGAGTAAAACAGTTTCATTTCAATTTCATTATTATATTTGAGTGGTAGAAATTATGTTAGGTTGTGTTAGGACTTTGAAATTGTATTGTTTGTGGAAGAATATGACCCATACCTGGGAAAATATGAGTTCCGAGGTATGAATTTTTGTTCACGTTTTTCTATTGTTATAATTGTTATCATTTTACCTTGTGTCATTTACATGTTGTCAGGTTCTATAATGTTATGATATTTCTGATTCATAAGACATTAACCATATCTTGGTATGGAACAAGATGTATATTTATTCATCAAACTCTTTTCATATGTATATATATTGACATTCATTTTTTATGTAAGGGAATATGTAATTCATGTGATATATATCTTACTGTGAAAACATTGATATTAGAGAATTGTTATATCTATTAAAATGAAGATAAATAAAGGAACTATTATTTCATGCTAATACCTGTGTAATCCATATTTATATAGGCCAAGGGTTGGGGTTTATTTTTTGATGTCACCATTTGAGGTTGAACAAGGAAAAAAAGTGTTGATAATAGTATATTTATATTGTATATGAAGTGTATGCTCATTAACTTCGATGTAAGTTTCAAGAGAGTGGAAAATAGTATTCACCAAACATAGATGACCGGGAGATTTAGGTAGTTATGAAGTATCATATGGATTTTCAGCATTATAATAGCTTCCTAAGGTACATGGCATCCATTTAAAGACACATTATTCACATTGTTCTTTATTTTTATGACATTATGGGAGAGTTACAGCAGCCGAATATACATACGATCAATGGGGTGGGAGTCCCCAAGGATGTTGAGTACTTGACCGAGTCTATTTAGATGATTATTGTGAATCTTGAAACACCCTCAAATTGAATGGTGAAGCACGTTGCAATTATTACTCATGGAACATCCAAGAATTGTTGCGATACCTTGGTAATAGTAGTAAAGTATGATGAGACGTCTTAAAAGGACTTACAGATAATTTTATTGGTCCACGTTTATCTTGAGATGTTTTGGGATGAGAATGGTTATGATATCAATAACATCACATCAGAGGGAATGTTTGTGGTGGGGTAAGATGAGTTATTCGTAAACATTTTCCTCATTGTTCCATCTTTGTAAGATGATGATATTTCAAATTAAATTCATTTTTCATGATTTGTTTCACTATGAGATCATAACATTGTTGTATGACCTATGTTTATATAGTTTTTTGATGTGAAGAATCAAGAAATCATCATTGAAGGAACTATTAGAGAATCCCTAAGCATCCGTTGGGATATTTCATCAATGAAATCATTGAAATCAATATATAGTGAGAAGAATCATCTATATGGAAGTTCTCTACAACGAAACAATGGGAAATATAGCTGGGAAAATGGTTTCCACCTTAATATCGTGTTCTATTGTAGTGTTATCATTATGGAATGATGGTCCAAAAATAGAATAAGTGTTCATAGCCCTCTCTGTATTTTCATTCCTATAGTATAGTAGACAAAAAATAGGTTTTTTAGGGGAAAGAAATACAAGTGTAACAACATGGGAACAAGACATGGAAAAGTGCCTAGGAATTACATATCTACTCTATAGAAGATATTTATCTAGAGTACAACATGATGTTCTATTCAAGTAAGGGGACGTGGTGCCCCATAAATAAATGACAGTACCAAAAGGAGGTATTAGCTTAGGTGAGTCCAGCAAGATCCCAAGGTAGAAGGAATGGTTAGCTGCACGTTATGCATACTATTCTAGCTATTTTGGATGATGTACCATCTACAATTAGAGAAAATTTTATTTTATAATATACAATTGATTTTGTTTTTTATAGAGTAAAATCACATTTCTTTTTATTCCCCCCTTTTGTAAACGTTTTGGGAAAGGATGTGGAAAATTGTTATTCTTTTCTGACAATCGACACACCATTGGGAGTCTAGTTAGATAATAACTAATGTTTTAAAGTGTCTTCTCTATTGAGTTGTGGTTACATTTACTTTTTTGAAACATTCATGCTATAAATGACATTATTCAATTGGATTATTGGTATGGATTGGTTATTTCTATACCAGTATCATATTGAAAGTTTCCAGTGGGTAGTGACTTTTTTTTCACTAGTAGATGGTATATATTCTCACTAGGGTGGGTGTGATAATTATCCCTAGAATTCATGGCTAATTTTTTACAGATTGGATTTCCACATGGTTTAGATAGATTGTATTGTTTTATATATTAGTGGAATTAATAATGATTACCTTCTACCTTTGGTAGGAATTTTTTAGCTTCTCTACCATGAAAAAGTTATATGGATTACCGATTGAGTGAGAGAATGAGATCACGATCAACATGGTGCATAGGGAAGACCCAGATTTCAATCATGTCTTATAGAATGAAACTAGTTGCACTTTAGGTGTTCAAATTTCAGTAGTAGGATCTAGGATCTAGTGGATTCTTATAGGCTAGTACATCTCTTTGGGATTCCCTAGTTCTCTTTTCTATGAAGCTAGATGGGACATTGTTCTTATTTATGGACCATCATAGATTTGATCCGGATGATTTTCAAGATGTGATATCCTCTTCCACACATTGATGATCTATTTGATCATCTATGAGGTGCTAAGTTCTTCTTCAAAATATTTTTGAGACCTTTATTTCATTAGTTGAGGGTGATACCATATGACATTCCTTGGATTTATTTTAGTGGTATGAATGTCATGTATGAATTTTTATGGATTTCATTTGGTTTGACTAATATCCCATGTTAATCATGGTGTTTATTATTATTGTAATTTATAATTATCTAGAACAATTTATTGTAGTTTTTTATGATTTCTTTGTGTATTTTTATTCAAAGAATATCATTTACAGCATTTAACATAAACCTATGTAAATTGAGAAACCATAATATTTATCTCGACTGAACCAAATGCATATTATGGGTTGATAATGTTTACTCCCTAGGTCATTTCATCCCATATGAAGAAGTGATAGTGGACCCAAAATGTTTGCAACCATGAAATTATAGTGGATACTAATGATTTTCCTCATAAAATTGGTTTTTTTGGTTTAGTAGTTTATTTTTGATTCTTTACCCTTGATTTCTCTCATATATAAGCACCGATTTCAGCACTGGATAAAAGGGTGTGAAATCAATATAAATGGATTTTGGAAATATATATTTTTAGGTTTTGCTAAAACTTATTTCAGAAACACCTATACTAATGATACATGTGTGAGGTATAAAATAGGCAGTGTACTATGAAACATCATGATTTGGAATAATATTAATTACAGTTTTGATGAATCTAGTGGGTTCTTTTGGCTGTAGAATATTGGTATTTCATGGGTGAAATTACCCTACTCATGATTTGGAGTTTGATGTAGTATTACATTCCCTGAGATAATGGATGCATTATCTCATGGGTGATTTTTTATTCATATAAACTGACAATAAGAGACTATGGCACATCATTTCTAAGAGGGACCTAAACCTTTGGTATAATATATGGGTCGAGTATCTATAGTATTTCAAAATTATGTTATCTTATAAAATGAGAAAGTGAAATTTATTTACTGATGCATTGAGCTGAAACACAGTGAATGTGGAAGTACCTGAGTCTTGCTATGATTGGTGAATCATTTCACTCATTTTAGACACAAATCTAGATGATCTAAACTCCCAGGTATAAGTTGTTCTGACTAAAACATCAATTATACCTATGATTTTGGATAGGATCAAGAAATATAAATTTTCTGATCTAGTGATTTTTTTTCAAATAGAGAGTTTATATTGTGGGGAGAGTCTATCAGGATGGTATCTTGTTAGTGTAACTTCTATTCATTTCTATGAATGAGTACTTGTTCCTATGGTCTAACATGAGGATCTAATAAGGATTTTCATGATTCTATATTTGTGGTACATCCTAGTTGGACCATGATGTATTGTTATCTATGTAGAAAAAAACTAGTGGTCTAAAATGAAGATGGAGGTTGAAGAATTTATGTTGAGATGTTTCACTTGTCCACATGAGAAAGCATAGATTCCAATTCCAATGACCATTTTATAGAATTTAAATATTCTTAAGTGGAAATTAGATGATTTAATTATATATTTTTTGATATTATTATCCAAGAAAACCAATAAGAATGATATATTATGGGTGGTTTTGAATTGACTAACGATGATAGACCACTTCATGCCTATTTGGGATACCTTCAAAATTAATGGTCTAGGATGCCTTTATGTTCATAGATTGATCATATAATTGGTGTTTCCTGGAGTATCATATCATATAGTGATCCTAAATTTACAATGTTCTTCTGTAAATGTCTTGAGAATGCTCTAGGATCAAGTATTATTTTGAATATAACCAATCAACCTTAGAAATGTTGTTACTCTAAGTGGAATATTTTCATTTTGGAGGATATTTTATGATAATTTTTCATGGATTTATGTGGTTAATTGGAGTAGTATATTGAAATAATGTACTTTGAATATAATAAATGATTCTAGGAATATTTTTGAGGGAACATTTTGAGGCATTTTAACACAAGTCATGCTATTATCTACATTTTTGGTTAGAGGAATGTGTGATAATACTTGTTGGGAATAGTCCCATGCATGATATGTGTGAGAAAGTTTAGTTTATCATATAACTCTTGGTTATCATGGAGAGTGAGAACAAACTGTATGTTGACCATCAATGATAACCTTTTTAGTTTGATATTTTTCATCTTTTTTCCCTTTAGGTGTCACCTCAATTAGGGAAATGTCATATATGGAAGCAAGAAAAGATAACACCAAGGAATTTATGTCATTTGAAATAGTGGATAGGGTTATTTTAGTGGCATTCCATTTAACCCTTCGACATTACTATATTTACATGCCTGATATGTTCCATGTGTAATGGATTCAATGATATTATCAAGATGCTTCTATCCAGATAGACATACCAGAATTAGATCTTAGTATTGATGAATAATTTGAGGAGATTCCATTATGGATTGTGGAATATAGTGAAAAGTATTTTCTTGGTACATAGATTCCTTAAGTTCATGTTTAGTGGATGCATGAGATAGTTTTTGAGGTGACCTTGGAAGGTAATTCTGGTATGACTTCATAGTGCGTAGACATATTCAATGAGACTGTATAGTGGTAATTGGGGAATATCCGGGATAAGATGTTATATGGTGGGGACGTTATGAGATCTCATCATTTTTTGGGTAGTAATGAAATTGAATATTATGTTAAACATATTTTAAATGAACTTTTCATTTTATTTAAACCTTGTTTGTAGTGTTCTTGTCATGGATGAATGCTTTTTAGTAAATGTAGGTTATGTTTTTAATGGAATATTAAAAAACCAAGAGGTTCCATACAAATATAATTTATTATGGAAAATTAATTAACATGTAGGCATATATTTTTGAATTAAAAAAGTCAGGGTTTAAATGGGTAATGGGTTTGATGTGTTCTTGGTAATGTATGAATCCTAGATGAGGGTTTAGGTTTTTTATTATTAAATCGGATAAAAAATATGTTAAAAATATTTATTCATTATGTAAATGGTTTACACATCAGGTAATGTTCCATATAATTTAATATTTAGATGGGGAGATATGAGTTTTAGTGTATCCCTCTAAAAATAAATACATCACCTATATCAGAATTTCACATCCTTTAAATCCCAAAGAAGTTGTTTGGATATATGTCTTGTAGATGATTTCACATTGCTCTTATATGCAGATTAAATCTATTGATGCTAGTGAAGTATCAATAAAATTTTGGATTGCCTCTCTTGATTTCGTTTATCCTGATCACCTATACGATATCTAGTATGTGATTTTTGGTTACGTTTTCCCTTATCATCCTTTTAAATCCATATATTGTAGTGTAATCCATTGAAGCTGATTTTTTTTTGATATTCATATGTTTTCATATAAGATCATTAATTAAATCATATTCTCCTTCTTCCTTATGGTAGTTTTCTATTAAATGTTTTTTAATAGTCATTTAATGTTAGGGGGTCTAAAATTAAACTTTTATATTGATAAATGTTAAGTATGTGAAATCTGTATATTTTTAAAACATTACATGTGGCTAAATTTTCTAAATGATGAATTGGATTTTTCATTGGAATACCTCTAGATCCAATTGGTTAATAACATAGCTTATTAATACCATTTTTGTGAGTTAACCATTGATAATATATTAATTTTTTAATTTCCTAAATTATGTAATTCAAGACATGTAGTTTTGGGGATTTCTTGATATAGACTCCCCATGGATTAGCCTAATTATTTAAATAGTTGGATTTTTGTTGGTTTATGACAACGAAGTATATAAAATTTCTATTTTATTGATAAATGATAATTTTCAAAATTAACCATTTAGCCTTATTATGGGACATTGTGATATCCTTTAATCATTAAATGTGTTATAGATTCTTTTTTGTTATATTTTTATGGGGATATTTCCTTGTTTACATGTTGAAATTCTTATATACTGGGATACTACATTATTAAATTATAAAATGATTATATAGTGGTAAGTACCCACTAACAGATGCTGAAAGTATTATATAACAATATTTCCCTAAGTCACGTTAAAAGGATTATATATTGGTGTTCAACTGGGCATATTATAAAATGATTATATATAGAGATCAGCCATAATTGAATATAAAAATTCTTATTTAATGTTGTATAAGCATTATTTTTGTGATTTACACCATTATTATATGATTTTTATTGGCATGGTTGTCATGAATTCTCAAAGAACATTCGGCATGATGACGATGGAGGTTATGTTTTACCATGGTTATATGGTTTTCATTGGAATGGTTTTCAGACATGACAAGAAACACTCCAGAATCACAATACAACATGTTATGCTTTACTATAGTCACAAATTTTCATTTCAAATTTTTCTGATACATTCCAAGAGAAATTTCATCACAGATCAAATAATATTGATGTATTATTAACATAAAACTTTCAATTAATTAACACACTTTTTTATTGTATTGTTTCATAGCCTTCCTATCAGCTTGGTAATGTTTAGAAATTGTGGTGTCGACCAACGGATTTATGCTCTCACGCAATTCAGTTAGTCATTTGGTACACAAGAAGATTACATGGATATTGGTTTGATATCTGAAAAGGACCTTGTTTCTGATTGTTTTCTTACTAGATGGGATAAATTTTGGATATGGGACCAAAATGAAATTCGGGACTTGGGCCACTTGAGTATTCTAGTATTTTAATACTTTCTACATCTTGAATGATATTTCGATTCTATCTAGTATGTCATTACATTAATCATTTATTATTTATGTAAGTATAACATTGGATTCCATTTTTTTATTTTATCATAATGTTTCCATAACTTCCACCCTATGATATTTAATCACTCATATATATAACTTATTTAATCCTAGTTAAAAATCTGTAACTAGGGTGTATAGTCTTCTAAAAATACATATCCACCTCGGTTACTTGTTAGAAGCCTATAATATATAGCGAGGTTTTTTTGAGGTCTTGTAAACAATCTATTTCAACCACATGTGAGTGTGTATGATCGGGGATCTTACACTTCACCTATTTATATGTGGAACACCAAGTGATAATAATTGAGACGTAACATTTAATCCCAAGCCTCCAATTTTGGTGGTGCATATAATGTATCATTTTGGGGAAAAATTGGTGCACCATCCACTTGGAATTTTTGGATTCTCACATTATCTCATCTAGAATTTCTGTATGAAACTAGATAAATCCATAGACATGAAATAACTCATAACCATTAAAAAAAATTTGGAGGTGGGTTATCTCCTGAAAATTATTCCCATAGGACCATCATGTCAAGGTCATAGAACAACATTTTCGTCATTATCTTCAATAGTGAAGAGGTTACTAGTATATCTACAAAACAAAGTTACTCATAACTCATTTAGAACTCAATATGAATCTCTAATAAGAGTTCCACCATCATATATTCATCCTTTAATGCCTAAACATCTTCTGTATTCTTTTTTGGATCAAATAATTTTCTACCTAATTTCTCATTATTGACATATATGTACACTCAATTTCAAAATAATGAAGGTATTCAACCATCCTAGTTTTTTTGAGATTCAAGTCACAGCATGCAAAGATATGGTTTTGGATAATATGGTCTGTGAATACCACAAATGTTCTCTCCAATTATATTTTGAAACTATTTTTGCATATAATGAACAACTATAACATGTCTGACAATATGGGTCAGGATATTTTTCTCATGATAACTCAATTGGAGAGACATGTATGAAACTAATTGATCTACCTACAGTAGTACTGCAGTTGAAATAGTTGGTTTATCATCAAATAAGACTATATAAAATCTTCCATTAACTAGAAGAATTAGAATTAGTGCAACTATAATTATTCATTTCAACTCATAAGAGGCATTCTCATGCACTTCAGACTGCAATATGTTCACACCATTTTTCATATGAATGGTAAGAGGTGGTGCAAGGAATGATATTTCCTCTATAAAATACTGGTAATTACTATAAATCACAAATAAACACAATATATAAAACGTGTTATTAGGATGATTACAGGAAAAAATAACACTTTTGTTATTTTCGTCCACTAAAACAAATGATTCTAAGAATACATGACCTATAAAATGAACCTTTTTGCTCCAAAATTAACACTTATTGATCTAAGAAAATAACTGAAACTCTATCAGTGTATTCAATACAATGTCAATATTTTTTATTTCTTTAATAGAGTATCAGAATAAAATAATATTTCATCCATTAAATCCATGATTAATGAATCCATGTATGGGTGTAAAACAATACTCATCAATTCCTTGGAAATAAACGGCATAATTGAAATACCGATCAACATAAATATGTACACATATAATCCATAATGACATTGTAAGGTTTTATGTGGTATTCATGAAGTCATGACACACACTATGAATTATAGATGTCTGGTTGATCTATTAGAAAAGTATACCTCTTCAGATATGGTCAAAGAGATCATCAATTAAATTACAAGGATATATAATTATAAACTGTGTGATTTTTTGGGAATCATTAATCCAAAAAATTGGCTGGATTCATACACCTTCATAGAAAAAATTATATAAGAATACTAAGAATAAGAACTAGTCAGATAAAATCCATAGATTCGAAATTCTAATATTTTCTATTGAGCTCTTGGAGATCATTAGTTTCCATCATGTATAGAGTAATAGATCATGTAGCTTCTCATAGAAAATTATATATTGTAAACTCTACCTCTCTTTTATATGGTAATATTAATAAGTAATTCAGGATAACATTCATAAAATGATCATCCTCTAGAATAATTTCTATTATAATCACTGTCCATTCATCCATGAACGCTTTAGAAATATGGGTTTTCACTTCTTTCATCACATCATGTTCTAGTCTGGATAAAATGACCAATACATCACATTATCCCTTCTTAACATAACTAACATCCATAAAAACTTTAAAATTGACATTTTTCAATAAAAAAAATTGTTAGGATAATAATTCTTGAGGAAATCCATCTAATTTAAGACATCATACCTTGTCATCTAAAGGATTATAAAATTATAGAAGACTCAATAACCACCAATATGTAATGGGATATCCTTACAGTAGTGTACAACATATGAAAATACACCAAACGGTGTGTCCTGGTTCATCAACCCACAGAATTACAAAATTCCACGTCTCATAATTTTCATGATCGATACAGGGATAAAGATTATGAAGCACTTGTGTCATATAATTATGAAATGGATGTATATGCAACTAAAATATTACATTGTAATGTATATAGTAAAACACTATTATTTTTTGGTATTTTTTTAAGGTGTTCAACCACCTTATCTATAACCCTAGTCTAGAGCTACACTACCCCACGATGGTCTGTATGATGGTGCTTAAAATCAAATGTATGGATTCCTTATACATAACTTCTTATTTGGTCTGTTTGGGCAATGTTACTTCAGTTTCCTACATAACATGTTGTCACTAATCCTTATCATTTTGGTGGATCTAGTGTGTTTCCTATTCCCAATGAAATAGGTGGATGATTCAGCAAAAACTATAGAAGATAACCCATTTGGCCCTAAGCATGACACTTTGGTCTGTATGACAATATATCATCATATTCCCCTTCTATAAATAGGAATTGAATAAAATAGATCTACCAATGAAAATAATTTGGCTAGAACCATTATAATGATAATTTTCAAAGTGATTCTTCTTAATTCATAAAGAGATAATACAATGTAATAGTAATAACCCTATTTTCTCTATATTGTCAGCATCCGTCATGTTTTTATATGTGAGATGATATTGGATCACAATCTCCAAAATGGCTGATAGGTGCAATACATTCAAATATAAGATGATGAATTTCATAATCCCATTATCAAACCATCACATCGTGAAAATATACCACCGAAAAGAACCAATTATATATTTGAAGCATAGTGAAGCATGATGAATAGTCCTTGATAGACATACTATAGTACTCTAGGTGAATGACCTCCATGGAATGGTCAAATATTAGTATTTTAGGGAAAAAATAATCATAAAATGGATTATAGTTCTCTACTCACATCATGTCCTTGTGATGAACAACATCTGTAAGAACATCCCACCAGCAGATCGTTGAATAACAAAACATGTAGGTGGTGATAATTACTCTCTTTTATGGAGGCCTCTACATATGATCATAGATAGATAAAATATGAAATTTCTATGAGTAATCATCCTAAATACCACAATCCCCAGATAATATGGAATGATTTTTCTTCTAGAACTAGTGTTTAAGACCAGAATATATAGTGGATTCCCCTATAGCACACTTTGATGACTACATCATGTGGAGGAAACTGCCTTAATTTTGAGTGTCATTTTCTAGCCAGGGAATAGTTGGTGGTGATGCCTAGGGAAATGGTGGTGTAATTACTAGTGGATCGGGTCACGCTATCTCTTATGCATTATTTTTCTACCCTCTTTAAATGAAACATGTTGATTTAAAGAAATAATAACACTAAAAATTACAATAAAACTTTTAAAAACATGATTTGGTAAAAGTATAGAAGGAGAGATATCAGTCACAGTTTGAAAAGTTAAAATTCCTAACAACCTGCATTCACTTATAAAAGTATGATAAACATAGGGGCTCACAACCTAATGCATATTACCCCAAATACCCTGGTCTAAGGATGAGGTATTGGTATGTTTTAACATTTTCAACTATAGGAGTTCCAACATATGGGAGGGGTCATTTTCATGTTAAGGAAGAAAAAACTCCTTATGTGTAACTTTATTTTCCCTTTTCCTATAACCTATTTCAATTATAATTAATTTTTTATATTTTATGTCTTCATGGTTTTATATACATGATGCATGGTTCAATTAAGTTTTTTTCCATCCAGAGTTTATAAATCCCCATTCACTTTATAAACAACGAGTGATCCCTAATGTAATTACAACCAACCCCTATGACATTAAGTTTCATAATTTAATTTGTAAAATATATTGGATTTATTGGAGGAGTTTATCATTCCAATACATTATGTCTCATACAAAATATAAATGGAAATTTCACATCATTTAATTGAATCCAATGATCAACACATTATCTAGGGTTATAAATCTCATATGAATAAAAATAGTCTATATATTAAGACACCATGAAGATATACAAGAAAAAACTATTTTGGATTATTATAAAATTTTAAACAATCAGTTTCCCATATAACAAATTAAATATGTGTAATAGACAAATATCAGAACCAAGTCTCACACATCAATAATTGGCAACACATAAAATGTATGAAAATAAATCCACCTACATGACATGAAATATTCGTGGCATCTATATCCCTAGGTGTCTATGATAATTAATGTTTCAATTATACGTTCCCTTTTGAGATAAGGAAAAATCACTATAAAGAATAAAAAATACAAAAATTAATGTTCATCACTAAATGGTTAAAATAAATGAACTTTAATAGAAAATATATATAAAAAAATTCATATTAACAAGACAAAAGGTGTTGAAAAGAATGTAGGTTAGATACTCCTAGAAAAGACTTAAAAAAATGTTTCAACGTGATCTTAATATCCTATTTAATTTCCCTAATCAATAGGAAAATAAATAAAACCCTCCATGATACCACTTTTTAGGTTTCAAACTCGGTTCTCTATTATGTAACTGAACCTAGTTTGCCCCATCACCTCAAGTGCACCTCCACATATGCTAAAGGCTATCAACTAATATCAAGGGACATGGGTTAGTCCATGGGGAAACCATAACTCTACTTAAAATAGAGAACATTGTAGAAAAAAATGAATAAAAATGAAAGAATAATATAAATTAATATATTCACTAAGATAGGGATATGAATCACAAAAATAAATAGACATGAAATATAGTAAAATGTATCTTATACAATAGTTGACTAAATTCCTCCAAAAAATAGAAAAAATGAATACATGGAAACAAGAATATAGTAAAATTTATTATATTAAATGAATCAAAAAGGGGAAAAAATCCATGAATCTTGGGTTCTCACTCAGTAATCTTTTTCAAATCCCCCATCATAATAGTATAATTAATGTATCAATAACTAGAATCTTCCCCTTTACCACACCTGCAATCATGTAATTTCCCCAAGTACCAATTACAACCCAGAAAGTGTATGAGATAAAATCAGTAGGCCATCACTAATGGGGTCTATACACATCTAGTCTATGAATATAAACTATAAATCTGTGGAGGTATATCAAAAGTTATGGATTTAAAATTTAAATAACCCATAAATATAATGGTGTATATAGTACTATAAAATAATAGGATAACAATATATAAATCAAGGTGAAACCAATGCATCCATGATATTATTATTTTTCTATTTTTACATGACCATTATAACCTATCCATTAAATTGGTTGGAATGAATACAATTAACCACATTATGAAATATATATTTTTCTCACTCATAGTTATTCTATTATTTAATTCTTATATAATGTGGACAAAATTTTTAGTAATGTCATTTTTTTTTTCAAATATACTTTTTATTAAAAGGTGTATTTGTATTTATACATGAAAAATAATATAATTAGGTTTTTAATGTCTTATGAAATTTATTTGAGAAAATATAATTCATTTTTGGAAACACCATTTGAAAATTCTCTTAGGGCTTATTTTTGTGAATTTTCATATAAATTAGATTTTTTGGGTTAAAATGTGAAAATAATGTATTTATTATATGTCGCAACTCTTACGAAATAATTATTATATTATCTTCACATAAAACATATTAATACTTATACTAGATAAAAAATTATTTAACCAAAGACATAATTTTTAAGGTATTACATTTATAAATGAAAGATTATCAATTATGAAAATGATAAATTGAAACATAAAAATAAATTATTCTTATGGGTTATACAAATAAAATATTTATAATTTATATTTACCACTTTTATAAATTTAATCAAGTAAAATATGTATCTATTTTGTAACAAAATGGTCAAAATTAGGTAATAAGGTTATTTTAATTTTTAGGTATAAAAATATAACCATGGTACAAGAAAATGTTTAACATGGTTAAGGTAAAATAATGTTGTGGGTTAAAGTTAAAAAGTAATGGATTATAATTCCTAGAAAATAAAACATTAAATTGGTTTTTTATTTGTTTATAGACATTAAAAATAATTTAAAACATCAATCATCGTCTTAATTTTTCGGAATTGAGGCCACCAAAATGTAAATGGATTTAAATATAAAATAATCATTATTTAGTCACCTAAAAACACCCTCATAAACTAAAAATACCACCACCTACCACCCCTTCCTCATTAAAATATATTAAGTTCCTAAAATAGTAGAAAATTATAATGCAACCCATTATCCCTATTTCTATGTGCATATTGTCTCACCCAATGACAAACTCCATGTTCCTTAAGGGTTCCTTCATCCAACCGGGAATAATGACTCTAGTGTCATTTATAATGATTAATTTTATATTTTTCATGTAATATATTATATCTATACACTTATTCCAAACTCTTATTCAGTGAAATAAATCAACTGTCGAGTGTGTTGCAATTAATTGTTCCTATGGATAATGATTCTTTATTTTCCATTACAGACTTCAAGGAAGGATGTAAATGTTTTATTATGGTTAATAAATATTTTAATATGTATATTATAACCAATTTCATGTTTTTTAACTAATTTAATGCTATAATATTAATTAAAATGAAACTATTACATGATGAATGGAAACACATACAAATAAAACTATAATTTTTTCATTAACATTATATCAAGAAAATCATCATCACGTATGAATTAAAAATGATATATTGTACAAATCAAAATTATATAAGATTATAAAAACCATTTCAATTTACATTTGTAGTTTTATTTCCATTCTAAAAGAAAATCCATAATTATTTACAAATGAACCAACCACGAAACAACGAAAAAACAAACCAAAAACAATTAAAATCATGAAATATTATTATGAATTTTTTTAATATATTATTAAAGGATCTAATAAGGTATTATAGTTTTTATTATAGTTTTTTGATTAAATAATAATGTTATTCAATACTTTATATATGATTCTATTGTATGAAAGGATAAATGGAATTATGGGGATTTTGTATCTCATATAACTTTTACTTCTACTAGATACATCTATTATTCACAGCTTTTTACATTTATGTTGGGTATATATACATCAATTTGATATATAATATAATGAATCTAATTATTTTTATAAAATGTTTCCTTTCATAATTATAAATTTTGTTGGGCATACGGTTCGACTATTTACAATGTGGAAAGGGAATTCATAGCCTAATTCCCATTATTTGGGTTTACCTTCTACTTCATTGATTATGTAATTATATGATTATGTTCTGGAAAGTTTTTGATTATATAATTTTTTTCACTTAATATATATTTATTTCTAGATAACGCTCACAATTGATTATTTTTATTAATTCTCATTTCAATAATAATTTATTTATAATGGATTTTCTTTTAAAAATCTCCATTTAAATGTTTCACTTAAAAATTTATTTTTCTTCCATGATCATGTTTTTTAAAAAAAAAATTCATAAATTTTTTAATTATCAATTATGAATTTTACCATTATTTTTACTCATATTTTTATTTTTTCATATCGGTTTGAAATGATTCATTATATTGTTTTTTATATGAGGTTCTTTATGGATTTTAAAACAAAATATGAAGGGAATTTTTTTAAACATATTCAAAATTATCATATTTTCCTACCATTATGATACCATAATGAGTTGAAAAATACATTTCAATATTAAATGTTTATTTTTAAATAAAATAATTTCTTCTATAATTTTATGGTATTTAAAAAAATCAAAGAAGACTGGATATTATTCTAAATAATTATTTAATGTTGTCATTGAAAATTATTCTCCATCTAGGATAAAATTATTTTTTATTAATTATTAATTATTAGGGATATTAATAAAGGATACTTTCCTTATATAATTTCTATGTTAGATGATGTTATTATATTTGTGAAACATATTTATTTTCCATGGGTTATGCTATGATGTAATTATTATGGAAAACATTTCATTTTCTGGAATCAGATAAGATACCTGATTCATATTCTCATGGAATCCTTATGTATGGTCTTAATTAAGTGATAAGTGGTACCTATATATCCATCCAATTAATTGGATAATGATAGTATATCTATTGTGATAGATATGATTCGAACGTGAAGTGAATCAATTTTTTTAAAAGACTATATCTACAATGAGGGACTTGGGAGTGAACCAATCCTAATATGATGGTTTGGGGAGTGAACCTATTCCACAATGATAGTCTCTATAAAGATACTTGAATTATAAAAAAATTATTTTGGATGCATATTTTTTTGAAAAATAACATATCTTATGAAAAAATTATTCAATAATGGATCATGTCCTATCATGATTCTTATCTTATTAGATCATATTTTTATGTCCTTATACTTATGTTATGGTTGATATGTCCCATTTTTTACCCTTACTAATCATATGAGATAACCCTATTCTTATTATCATTTTACCTATGATATGTTAGAAGGTATTAAATATGAAATTTTATAAGGTTTCTATTTATGAAATGATAAGCTTGAGAAGATGTAGAAGTTTTATGAACAAATTGTTTTGATTATATATTTTCGATTACCATAAACTCATAAGATTCAAATGTGGTTTATTATATTTTTAAATTAATATTAATAAATTTAGATAGAATATATTTGAATGAAAATAATGGTTCATTATATTTGGTATTATATAAATTATCATTTAAATATTATAAACTAGGATGAGATAACCTCATTAAGAACCCTATGTTTATATCTAGGTTCTAATCCTAGAGTTTGTGTAATTATCATGAATAACCTTTTTTAAACCAAATGTTTCATTGATAGAAATTTTATATTAAATTTCACTTGATTATGTGGTTTTCCTAGAATGATTATTCCTTCTCAAACTATTATCCTTAGTTTTATTCATTGGATAGAACCCAAAGGTGACATCTTATTTCTTATAGTCTCAAGAAATAAAATTAATTTTCTCTTGAGAAACAAACTTTTATGGTATATTTAATGAAAAATATTATTTCTATACTAACATATGCGATGAATCATTCTAGACATCCAAATGAAAGAAAGGTGGGAACTACAATTATTGACTACATATTGAGGTTATGTCCACCTTCCATCAATGGGTATTCTGATATAGTAGTGGATGAGTAATGGATAAACACCATTGAGAAAATATTTTCGATTCTTCAAATCATTCTGCATGAAATTGTTGTCCTAAAAATTTATCATCTGGAAGGAAAATCAGACCAATTGTGGAATCTTATCAATATTATGAGGATGGAAGAATAAATTGAAAAATGGAATTATAAGAGTTTAATGGGGTATTACTCATTAATTAATTACCCCATGTTCTACATACAATTATTGAAATGGAATTTCATGAGTATAAGAAAAAGGATAATGAATCCCTCATCACATATAGGGAAATTTTAGTTTTGGATTTCAATGTACGAATCTTGTTTAATTATTAGTCAAGAAAGTAAAACTAATTGATTCGTTGGGGGCTTAAAACCACGTCACTAAATGGAAATATATATTAAATACTTCCGTAACTATGATTAAATTGTTCTATGTTATTTCTTTGTGGAGATGGAAATTATTGTAACACATTAATATTATGGTTTTGATAAAAATGTAGAATTAAATGAAATTTATAAAAACCATGGTGATAGCAAGATGATATATCATTTTTTCTCAATCTGTGCAAGGAAAAATAAGCTAAATTTTCTTATAGGTATTACATAAAAATTCAGGTGAGTAAATGAAGGTCGCTCAAAAAAATTAATCCTCATGTTATGGGAAAAAAGATAGTTTATGATGTGAAAATAGACAATGTTCTAGAGAATAAACTTTCCACAGAAGAATGATATAAATTCATGGATTATAGAAATTATTCCATTTAGGGAATAAATCCAATGGCTTTCAACGACGAGGGTCAAAACCCCTTAATCCAAATATAAAATGGAAATATTTGAAGATCATGACTACCAAAGTGAGTTAAGAGGATGGTGTGGTGAAAGGTACACTTTTTATCCACTCAAGAACATCTAATTTTTTTTATTCTAGATCCTTGAACTCATTTATTTATAAATAATATCATAAGGGTATCCCCGTATCACGTTGAAAATATGTTGTTGAGTTAGTAGTGAAAACAATTAATGGATCAAATGTTTTATCTCTTGTTTATATTTATTCTACGATTTTAGTTTCTAACAATGTGCTTCCATAAAATATTTTGATTCTCCCTTTAGTTTAATTCAATTTAATTTTTTGCATGGATTTGATTTCTCTATATCTAAATCGTGTTTATTTTCAGGTAAGTGGAGTCACATTTCAAATTCTGAAAGAACCTGTCCTCACATATCTATGAAATGAAAAATATGAAATTCAAATGATAATTACTTCTATCATGTGGGACTTAATTACTATGAATTATGGTTATCTACCTAAAATGGTTTGGGAGGAACTGAAAATTAAGGATAAATTTATTTTAAGGGAATATTTTGATATATTTGATTAATAATTTATCACATATCCATCGAATCGTGAATTTGAGTTTTCAATAGAATTGATACATGGGTTTATTCCTTTTTCAATTAACATTTATAAAACAGACCCAACTAAGTCAAAATATCTAAATACATATCTCCAATAGTATCTTGATAATGTATTCATACACTTAATTACATCATTATTGGGGAAAACTATTTTATTTGTTAAGAATAAAGATGGATCAATGTGAATCTTCCATGATTATCATAACGTGACAACATCACCATCAAGATCATGTATCATCTTCACTATATTGATTACATATTTCATAAACCATATGGTGCACAATATTTTTCCGTGATTGACCATTATTCTGGATTTCATCAATTTATAGTCAAGAAGGAGGATATATATAAGATGACATTATGTATAAGATGTAGAAAATGAATTTTTAGGGATCCTATTTTGTCATACCAATTCCCCCTCAATCCTCTAGGATTTATTAAATGGCCTATTTATAGATTATATTGAACATTTTTGAGTAGAATTTATTTATGATATTCTTCTATATTAATACATTAAGGAATAACATAAAGATCACTTGATCATTGTGAAGATGCCCTTCAGGAAGGAGAAGCTTTATATAGAATTTATTAATTCAGAATTTTGTCTTAAAAATGATTCAATTTTGGATAATAAAATAATAATTTATGATATATCAATATATCTTTTAAATAAATAATAAATAGGGTAAAATGACCTCGACTAACCATAGTGAGTTAAATTCATAGATTAATTGGGTTTATTAGAGTGTTTTGTGAAAACTTTCTCTTGATTATCTAATGCACTCACCAAGTTAACTCTTAATAGAGTTATGTTTTTGTTGATGGAGTAATGTGATGATAATTTTACGGATATAAAAATAAGGTTGGGAAGCGAACCTATTCTCACTCTACTCTAAAGGTAGATAATGGTTTTTGTTCTATTGGGATTCCTCAAATAAGGGTTCGAGATTTGTTCTCATGAAAAAATATTATGGTGTTTTATTATGTCTCATGACAATTGAAGGTCTATTCGAAAAATTTTCCAACATACGTTTTGGAGTAGAGTATGGAAATATTTTCAATAATAATTTTTATTCATTATCTATAAAAATAATGGTTGTGAATATATAATAGTCAAAATATTTTAAATTATATTTTTATGAAAAAATAGTTGAATAGTCATCAAATAAGTTGTTTTAAGATAATTAAATATTATGAAATCTATAAACATTACGACCTTGGTATGTAAAACAAGGTGGAAGATGATTTTGGCCTATAGTATCATTCTAGCATATCCATGATGAGAATCATGGAGGATCCAATATTTAAGGATTTAAAATGGAAATATTGGGAAAAATTAAATGAAGGAAATAACTATTATTTTTCTCAAATGAATGTTCGACCATCATACAATGTGTTGATTTAAGAGGCACATAATGATAATATAGAACTGAAAAATATGGTAACAAATGTTTCTATGTTCACCCATGATTGTGAAGGAATAATATGGTTTTGGAAACATGTTTCTAATCCTCCTATAGAATATTTTATGGAACCATTAGGTGAGGTCCATTGTTAATAATTATCACTTCATCCTAGATGTACTGGTATTTTTAGACACTTAAAATTGTTTTTCTAATGGTATAGAACGAAGGGAGATATTTCATAATATGTTTCTCTATGATTGGTTTTCTATAATTTTTAGGATGAGAGACATAATTCTATGGGGGTGTTACAACAAATAAACATACATGTATGTAAATGCGAAAGCATAAAAATGAATTTTTTCATGAGACTACATAAAACATCTATGGACGAAATTCTATATGGGTTATAGTCAATCACCTTATGAAGTCCGAAAAAGTAATTTTTTATAGAAAGTATTTCCCTATTGATCATCTTTTTAGAATATATATAATGTAAGTTTTATGATTTCATGGAGTAACACAACCATTTTTTCTGATCGAGATCCGTGTTTTACCTCAAAGTTCTAGTGAAGACTTCAGCAAGCTCTGGATACATAGTTATATCTCATCACTTGTTATTATCCTCAGACCGATTATGAGTTTAAGAGGACTATTTAAACTCTGATTGAAATTTTTTGGGATTTATCTATATATTTTATAGGTATTTTGGATCAAAACTTTATACGTGTATAATTTTTAACAACAATATAATTTATTCTATCATTTATATAGATCCTTATGAAGATCTATATGGTAATAAGTGTAAAATAGGAACATGATTGATTGAATATGGGGAATAAAATCAATTATGACCTAATCTATTTTAGGAGGGGGTTAAAAAGGTTTGATCTATTTGACAATAGGTAAGATATTCTCATAGTATAAATATTCTTGATGACAATCATTAGAGAGATCTGCAGTTTGAACTGGATGATAAGGTATTTTTATGAAAATATCTCTTGAATAGGGTGATGAGATTTAGAAGGAATGGAATGTTAATCCCTATTAATAATGGTACTTTTTTAACTCGTGCTCGTATCAAGAGGGTATCTTATCAATTGAGTCTTCCACAAAATCTATCTTAGGTTTATTATGTATTCCATCAATCTCTCTAAAGGAATTACATGCATGATACTTCACATATACTAAACTCGTATTTTTTACTATTGGTGACAACTGTTTTTAATGTTGAAAAAACTATAGAGATAATAGATCATTAATATAATGTTAATTAAAAAATAACACTCTCCTAGTTATGGTTTTGTGGAGAAACCACCAATTTGAGGGAGCTTTGTGGGAACTTGGTGATGTGATGTTGAAGAGGTATCATCATCTAACTATATGTGAGTATGGAATTTCTTAGAAGGTATTAATTTTAAGGGGGTCGAATATAACACCCCAATATTTTATGATAGATCTATTTTTATATAAATTTAATCTTTCTAATTACATAATTTTGATAGATCTCTAAGAATAAAAAAAACTAAAATATTTTTATTTTAACACCATCATTATAAAATATCAATTATATTATTATTAAGGAATAAAGTTAACCACATTATGAAATATTATATTTTTAATAAATTGATAATATATTAGTTAATTTTTCTTGAATATGTATATATATTTTAGTAAATTCATTTTGTTCCTCAAATATATGTTTTCATAAATAAGTTATTTTATTAAATTCTACGAGAAAATAAATATAATGAATTTTTGAAAAATTTATAAAAATTAAAAAAAAAAGATAAAATTAATTTCATGAAAAACCTTGTCAAAATTAGATTTGGGTAAATTTTTCAATATTTTATGAGAAATAAAAATTTTGGGTCAAAATAGAAATAATATTGATTTAGAAAAAACCTAAACTCATATTAAATAATTATTTAGTGATCAAGAATTAAAAATTATTAAAAAATTGTCTTGATAAAATTTTATTTATATAATTACATATTACATAAAGTGGTACATTTAGAAACAAATCCTTTGTATTTTTGAAAACCATTATTTTATCATTCCAAATAACATGTTTTGGTGAGTTATACGTATACCATATTTATAATCAATTTTTTTCAAATTTATAAATTGAATCATGTAAAATAGATTTTTCATTTAGAATAAGTTGTTATAAATTAGATTAAAATGTAATTTTCAATTTTAGGAATAAAAAGTATATCCTACAAAAAAATATTTAATCGAGTATGTGTAAAATAATGTACTGGGTCAATGTTAAAAGGTAAAAGCATAAAATACCTAAAACCTAAAAAAAATTAAATGGGATATTTATGTGTTTATAAAATTTAACATGGATTTTATAATTAATTATAACCAAAATTTATTGGAATTAATGCTACCCAAATGTGGTTGGCCTTAATTATAAAATATTCGTTATATAATAATTTAATACCACCCCTCCTCATGTATAAAACCTACCCCTCTCTAAGTACTTTCCCCTAAAAATCCATGAAGATCCTAAAATATATTCAAAAAACTCTCTTAACCACTCTCTCTATGTCCATGTTCTGATGGTCTCACCCAATGTCATATTCAACATTCCTTAAGGGTTCCTTCAATGAGGAGATATGCAAGGGGTAAATTTTTCAAATGACCCATCTTAATTTCTTTTATTCTTTTAAATTATCGAAAAATCCTTCATATATCAACACATAATAACTCCAGTATCATGGATATTATGTAGTATTATATTTATCATGAAATATAGTATTTCCATCCATTTATTAACTCCTCTATTTCAAAGAATCAAAACCATGGTCCAAAATATGGGGGTTAATCATCTATGTTGATCATGTTTTTTATTTTTTCAAATAATAGCTTCCTAGATTGATAAAAAAGCATTAATCATGGTTACCTAATATGTTAACAGTGATATTATAACCTATTTAATGTTCTTATATAATATATTGACATAATATTAAATAAAAAACATCTTTTTGATGGTCGATAAAAACTAAGTTAAACTAAACATTAATTGTTAACATTATATTAGTTAAATAATCATTAATAATGAAATAATAATGATATATGAGACCATTTAATGTATTGTATGTTTGTTAATATCATTTAATATTAGTTCTAGATTTTTTTCATTCAATAAGAAATTCAATAATTATTCACAAATGAACCGCCCATAAAACAATGAAATAATATATCTAAAACAATGAAAATCATGATATTATATTTTCAAATTGGTGGTAAGTTGTTATAAAAGAATCATTTAAGGTGATGTAAATATTATTGTAGTCATTTAATTAATTAATAACTATAGTTTAATATTTATATAGGACATTAATGTATGAAATATTAAAGGGAACAGTACTGTAAGAGTTACTCATGTGGCTTTTACTTCTATAACATATATTACTTTATCACAACTTATTTTTAATGTATATTTTATATAAAACTCCAATTTATACATCATATAATACGTATAATTATCTTCATGGTATTCAATGTTTAATTTGATAAATGTCTCTTTATGGGAAATATGATTCGATTGATCACAAAATGGAGAAAAAATTCATAACCCTATTTTAATTCTCAGGTTAACATTAATCTTCCTTGATTATGCAATTTTATGATTATGGGTTGTTTAAATTATAATTATATCATGTTTTATTTAAACAGGTTTATTGAGGAGGTACATATAATAAAAATAATTGATTATATTTTTTCATGTTCACTTTAGTGAAATGATATCTAAAAGGGATTTTATTTTAATAATTATCTTTAAAATTTTACTATTAAATCAATATTTTTATTCCATGTACATAATTTTCAAAAATACTTCATGAAAAGGTTTTTTTTAGTTTCATATTATTTCATTATTTCATTTTTACTCAAATATTACTTTTTATAAATTGGTTTTAAGTTATTCATATTTTTATTTTCTAGGAGAGGTTCTTTATGACTTTCTATAATAAATAAAAACGAAATGTTTTTAACTTTATGGAATTTGTCCATTTCCTATTGTATTGATTCAATAATTAATTTAAGCTACCAATAAAATATTACAATTATTTTATAGAAAATTATTTCCCCTATAATTTTTCGGTACCATTAATTTAAAAAAACAATGACGAAAATATATGCTCCTCCTGATTTAATTCATGTGATCTCTCAAAATTAGTTTCTGTATCAAATGAATTTTTTTATGTTACAAAATAATTATTACATATATTGTGAGAATATAATATCCTTTTTTTTATGGTTGGTTTATTTTTATGTAATGATTTTTCTGAAACCGATTTCTTTTCCATGGGTAATGCTTTGATGAATTAGCTATAAAACCCATTTTATTACACGAGATCTAATAAAATAAAAGATTTATCTTATTTTGGAACACATTTTATAGTTTTCATTAAGTGATGGATGGGATCTATATCTCCCTCTAATACATTGGGTAATTATATTATATCTCATGAGATAGATTGGATTGTAACAGGAATGAAACTACTTCAATAATGGAATTTTTCCACTATGATAGTATTTAGAGTGAACTATGACAAATACGATGGCATAGGTAGTGAAATAATTCCACTATGAGAGTCTTGGAAAAGACCCTTTAGTACTAAAAAATTGATTTTCTATTCTTATGTTTGTTCCACATTCCTGGTCTTATGAAAATGTAATTCTCACATTGATCATTTTCTCTTATGATTGATGTCTAATGAGCTTATATGATTTCTTCAATGACTCAAGATAATGATTTTTTTGTTGGTTATAATTTTCATTTACTATGTCAATTATGTTATTCCCTTAGGTTGATGTTTTGATTGATATATCCACATTTTAAGCTTAATAGGCATTTGAGATCACCCATTCCATATTTATATTTTCCCTAGTATATGATGGAAGATACTAAATATGAAATCTAAAAAGGGGTCTTGTTATGAATAAATAAGCAGGAATTGATGTGGATATTTTATGAACCAGTTTCTTTCCATGACTCCAAAGACACTAAACCCATATGATTTCATCATAGTTTATTTATTTAATGTCATGAATGTACATATACTTACATGTAATATCTATGTATGAAAATAATGTGTCATTATACGTTTCATGGAATCAATTAATGGAATTATTAAATAAATTAGAGAACTATTTCTACGATGATACTCTATTATTATGAAAATGTTATAATTGGATTTTATAGAGAGAAATGGTTGAGGTGTAAATAAATTTAATACATGGGGGCAGTCACCCATCACGTTGGTTTTCCCATCATGGGGGATGGATTACTTTACATGAGGTCTTATATGATAATTTTTACTTGCTAGAATTATATTAATGGTTATTGAAGTCATTTGATAAGATATGTTAAATGTAGAATGTAAGGGAATGTTTATAAGAAATGTGATTTTCCAAATAATGTAATTCTAAAAGTTGATTTTTTTATTCATGGGTATTCCACTTTAAGGGGAATTTACCATATTCATGATGGAATGAGTATAATCATATGTATGAAAACTATTGTTTCATGTTGGATGAGTATCTTTCTCTTGTAAATAACCTTACATGTAGTGTTGTCATGTTTATAAAAAATAATATATTTTCATGTTTTGGAAAATTCATAGTATTTATAACATACAGTAACTCATTTATAGAATTAATATATCAATTATTTATTGGAATAGAATTTTCGAGCTATAAGAACATCTATATAATATAATTATTTTCAAAATGGGCTTGAAGAAATTTATATTTGAGAGAACAAAGAAATTATGTTTAAAAATATTTCCATCATGGGAAGTGTAACACCACGAGATTTTATGAAAAATATTCTTTTTAATTTCACTAATGTCTTGTGTTGTACGCTGCACCAAAAGGAGCTTGCACAACACGCATCCTTGATTTTCCTTGCATTACATGCAATCGCGACCTTCCTCGATAGTGTGTGTAGTACGCAATAACGAGTTTCAATATACAACAATACGCTATTAAAATATTATTAAAACTAGACGTTATGAATAGTAATAACCACTTTTTGAAATTTTTTATATTTTATTTTCCAGAATGGAATTCATTTTTGGATTCATAATATCGAAATTAGCTTAGGGTGAAATTTTGGTACTTTTCGGATAACTTTTATTTTCTGATGAATAGTGAAAATTACTAAATTTTAATTAAAAACAACTTTTTTAATAGAAATAATTAACGGTGATAAATTATTAATTTGAGTGGTGTCAAAGTATATTTAGAATATATTTTTACAATTCAATACAATGTTGGTCATTGGATGTAATTTCACATTTACACCATACATAAACAAGTGTTAATCTTTTGATAGTTATTGTCTCTTAAAAACACGCTATTTCTTGTGACAGTGGAAATTAATTATAAAATTAATTAATGAAACTTATATGTTGGGAATTTTGTAAAATAGAAATCATTTTTGAATTCGGAATATCAATTATAGCTTAGGGTGAAATTTTGGCATTTTTCTGAAAAACTTCAATTTTTGATGAATAGTGAAACTACTAAGTAGAAGTTAAAAAAATTATTTTTTTCATAAATCTTAATTTTACTGCTTCTGTGAATGGAATTTCAAAAATCCGAGAGACACAGTTGATGTCTGTAAGTAATATGTGGTTCAATGAGATGAAAATAATTTTTGGTGAATAGTAACATTTTACTTTTTTTTACCACGGTTAAAAGTAAATAGGGTAATTAAGGGTAAAAATGATTTTAATATTACCCTAACACATATCCTAATCCTATTGGACAAGTGTATCTCGACCAAAAACAACCTTAAGTGTAAAATATTATCATTTAGGCCCACTTGGATTAGATTAGGACATTTATTATTATTTAATTCAAAGAGGAGTTAAAAGAGATAAAATCAAAGTTTATTTACTAAAAAAATTTTAATATAGCGTTATATATAAGAAAAATTCAATTGTAAATATTCATTAGAAAGATAAAAGGATTTCCTACATAATGGTGTTTTATTTGTAATTTTTAGAGATCAAATAATTTAATTTATTTATGACACAAAGATGATGCTGTAATAATCATATTAATGAAATATTGAAATAATTGATGTTATAAATACCAAAATAAATTTAATTTGAGACTTTTTATTAATCCCACTAATTTTCTAGGTTACTATGATATATTATTGTTGATTTAATCAACTTGTTTCGAACATATAATTCTGTTATGACTTTCACAAAAATCATATATCAAATAGTTTCAAAATTGACACAAAATAGTTTTTAAATAAAATATTATCTTATTAATTGTTGTTTTATTCCTAAAAATCTAAGGTTCGGCCAAATGACTTAGATAAGGATATATATATTAATAATAAACAATTTTGGGTTCGTTTGGCATGTTATAGTAAGTGTATTAACCATATAGTATAAGAAAACAAAAAGACACAGTAAAAGTTAAATTATTTAACTTAGAGTTAAATATAATTGATAAGGTTAAAATAATAACCTAAACTTGTCTAAATCATATTGGTTGATAGGATTTCTACCCATCCCCACTTTAGCTTCGAAATAAGACCCTTTGGAACCATTATAAAGCGATTTTGACTTCAATTTAAAATAATATTTTGAGATATTCCTAAGGTGCCCCTCTCCTCCCTTATAAAAGGGCACCTCCTCCCCCTCCTCCTCACACCAATTTGAGCCCTCAAATCTCGTCCAACCCCTGCCAAAATCCCTTCTCCACTTCCCTAGAATAATCCTAGAGGTTCTGGTCTTCTTCAAAGACCAATCTTAGTTCCCTAAGTGGAGGATTCAAAGAGGCGTTTCAAAGAAGAGGTAATATCCATTACCGATCTTTTCAATTTATTTCTTCTTCAACTTCTTCTTCTTTAGTTGTTACATGATAAAGTAATAACATCAGTATTACTTACATACTGATATGTTATTATAAATATGAAACAACTCTAATTAACCTTCTATCCATCCTACGGAAAAAGGAAATCACAGCGCGTGCGTATGTACGGAATACCGTCTCCACGCCGTGGTGTAATCTATTTTCCGCCACCACATTAATTGGATGGGTATAATGGTTTAATGAGTAACTATATATGATTATTATAAAGTGATATTGATACTGAAATATTATACAAACACTTCAACACAATTCCACGACCATGGGAACGATATCATCGCCCGTGCGTACGTACGGACTACCGTCTCCACGACGCGATGAGATTCATTAATGAAATATATGACATAATAATGATACTGGATTTATTTATATTTATATGTATGTCATCTACTTAATTCCATTCAATTCAATAAGGAAACGAAAACAGTGTTCATGCGTACGTACGGACTACTGTCTCCATGAACGGTGTATCTCATTCCATTTATCAATATATTATATATATGTATATTCTGAATATATATTATAAGTCAATAACATGATTTAAATCATAATCTCATTTTTAAATCATTATAAAGGAGGTTTGGACACGTACAAAGCAAGTCGGACCTAAGGTAAGGGAAAATATCACAATCTCATTTTTATCCGAGATTGTTTATACTTTGGCATTTACTGGGGTGTATTTTATCATCCAAATACATGTTTCCTCAATATGTAATATTATTTCCATTCACCTAAAATTTTTTAAATCCTATTTTACCCTTTGGTGAGTTTTTAGTAAAAGATATGAAAGGAATCTTTTGTCGTTTTTCATACGAGGTACTTTTTGACTTTTCCGACAAAAGTACGAGAAGAATGTTTTTTTAACTTATATGGCATGAATGGATTTTTAAAACATTATTTCCAAGAAGCTTCCTTTACATGTTTTGAAGTTTATTTTTAATCAAATTATTTTATTTTAATGTCGCATGACATGTTATGAAAGGAAAAAAAAATTTGAAGAAGAAAGGATATTTTCCTCAAGAATGAAGTTCAAGTGTTTTTATCAAAATTATTTTCCATCTAAGATAATAAAGGGTTATATTTTTATCCCTATTATTACATTGATTTGATCATGTTGTGATGTAATTATTTTTATGAATTCCTTTATCTTATATTAATTGATTTATGATGTCATGATGTTTAAGATTCTAATTTACATGCATTATGAAATGATGTATGATTTATGATTTTGTGGCACACATAAGAATGGTATCATTATGAGATGGGTGGGACCAATATCTCCCTCTAATGCATTGGGTAAAGATTTTATATCTCATGAGATAGACATGGCTAGAATGGTAGGTTATACCGGTTCAGTAAAACAGGACTGAAACGATGGTGACTCGATTCAGAAAGGGACTTTGTCCACTAAGATAGTCTTGAAAATGAGTCTTGACTAACAAGAAATGATTCTCTATGATTATGTGTGTATGCCACAAAGTTTCATGTTTTATGTTATGATTATTGGGATTTCATTTCACTACTATGATTTATCCCATGTTATGAAATTATGCTCTCTCTTTTGCAGGATAAGATTTCGAAAAGTTATGTTCTTATGAATATGATGTGATTGATTTTTCTTTTGTTTACCCTTACTGAGCATTTGATCTCACCCTTTTATGTTTTCTTTTCCCCAGGATATAAAGAAAGGTTTTAGGTAAAAAAAGGAAGATCTTTATGGGAGATGTTCGAGATCTTTCACCACGATTAGAAGATTACGTTCCGAGTTTCCAAAGACACTAAACTATTGCGATCATTGTGTGTGTGTTTTTTTTTATGTACTAAGTATTCTGCAAAAGTAATGAAATGTTCATGTACGATAAGATTCAGGTCTCTACAGTTGGTATCAGAGGAAAGGTTTAGTCAACCTTTGGAAACTAGGATGAGAAAACGTTAGTGAGATCCCTAGAGATATTTCTAAGGTATGTCTAGGGATGTCCCTAAGGTTAATTATACGTATAGGTTATAGTACTAGAATTATTCTAACGATCATAGAATTAAACCTAAGATGTTAGATATTGAAGGTACTCCCCCTTTATTATGTTGTTTTCCCTAGCATTTTTTTTGCCTCTCACACTATTCTTTTTGGGTTTTAGACGATGGCTGGAACCCAAATGAACCGTGTTGATCAATGCAGTGGACAATGCAATGATTGTCCTCCTGAACAAACAAATGTTATGGGAGATGGAGTGCAAAATCTTATTTTTATACTTACACAAGATATGAATTATTCTGGACTTCCAAATGAGCAGAGAAGGGAACAATATTCTATTGATTCCTTCATGAGGCAACGTCCACCTTCTTTTAGTGGGTCTTCCGATCCACATGTTGCTGAACAATGGATAAGTACTACTGAAAAGATATTTTCAGTTCTTCAATGTTATGAACATGATAAAGTCATCTTATCAGTATATCGTTTGGAAGGTGAAGCTGATCAATGGTGGAATCTTATCAAGAATACGAGGCCAAGATATGAAATTGAGTCCATGGAATGGGACGAGTTCAAGAACTTATTTTTCAATAAGTACATCCCTCGTATTCTTTGAACAAAGATGGAGAAGGAGTTTCTTGAACTAAAGCAAAATGATGATGAATCTGTTGGTATATACGAGGAAAATTTTACAAGACTTGCAAGGTATGCATCTGGCATTATCATCCAACCTGAAAGTAAAGTTGATCGATTTTTCAGTGGCTTAAAACCAAGTCTTCGAAGGGCATTAGCTATAAGAGAATTCAGTAGCTATGAAGAAATTGTGCGTTGTGCTATCAAGGTAGAAATGGAAGTTGGTGTTACATATCCTTCTCATGGCTTTGACAAGAAACGAAAGATGGAGTTCAAGGAGAAATCTCAGAATAATGGTGAAAAGAAGATGATTGTTTCCTTATGCACAAATTGTGGAAAGAAGCATGGTGGAGATTGTCTTAAAGGGACTATAAAATGTTTTAGAAAATGTTTTAAGTGTGGAAAAGATGGTCATCGAGCAGCTGAGTGTCGAAGTAATTGAAAATGGGATTCTAATGATGTGAATAAAGCAAACACTGCAGAGAACGCACCACCAACACATCAATGATTCAAGTGCAAGGAAATGGGGCATTATGCTAATAAATGCCCTAATCCAAGGGTTAGTGATGATCAACATGAGCAACCACTGAAGTCAAAGGACAAAGGGAAGTCACATGCGATCACTATTGGCGATGTTGAATATGACAACGATGTGGTGGAATGATTAGGTGTTTATGTAATGGGATTCCAAAATAATGTAGTATCATGGAGTATTGGAATATTTATGTATTGGTCTAATGTGGTATTCAAAGTGATTGAGATATTATGTTCATAATGAAGGGAAAACGAGAAAATGAAATGTTTAACAGTATTCATGAGCTCATGATTGATATAAGGACTAAGTGATATCATGGTTTGAGTATATAGAATTTTGAGGATTTTGGTATGTGGAAGGTGTTAACTTTTAACTGCATTCATGTTTTCACTAAGGTATTCAAGAGAATACATGATTAAGGACTTTGAATGTTTGTAATGGGACCAACAAAACATATCTTATGATATATGGGGATCAACGATGGTATTAAATCTCTGGTAATCGTTTTCACTATGTTATGAGAGTGGACTGCAGTATTATGGATAAGCCTAAAGATTGGAATGGATTATGTTGGACATAAGTTAGTATTGTTTAAGGATATAATTTTTTTTTTGATATTATTGATGTGATGTTATAGTAATATATTTTTAGAAAAAGGAAAACCTGCAGGACGGGCGACAACCCATCGCGTCGGACAAGGCTGTGGAAATCGAACCCACAACCAAAGTGCGACTGGCCTTTATCGCCTACCACTGGCCTATAGGAAGTCCCTGTTTAGTAGAAACTAGTTTTATTATATTAAGATGTATGATATATGATGTATAAGTCCATTTTAGGAACCATATATGATTAATCTCACTATAGATCGACTTATGTATATAATTTTTTCTAACCTTTTGTTTGAGACAGATGGAATGACCCCTCATTCTATCACATGATCTGCTAACACTTCATGAATAACAAATTCAACTTCATTTATTTAAGAGATTAAGTGGAAATTGTTCAAGGCACGAACAACAGTGAGATTGTACCAAAATAAAGTAAGTATTTATTTTAATTTAAATTTTCAACTTTAGGGAAATGATCTTGAAAAACAAAAATGTTGTCCTAGTGAACTTATATCTGATGAACCAGATGGTACCTTAGATCGTCACAAATTTATGGCTTTGTGATTTCTGGCTTTTCCATATCCATGTTCTCTACCACTCCCCATCAGAACATGATGGTTAGATTTCTCTTCCATATCCATATTTTCACCTATGTGGAAACCCAGTGATTAGTTTATTTGGGTAACCGTTAAGTTTCATAATTTTGTTTTTAAAGATTGGTTTTGGTATTCCTTTTTACGATGTGGGTTTATTTTAAAGAAACATTCGAATAGTAAACCATTTATAACCCCGACGAATTTCGAGGGCGAAATTCATTTTAAGGGGGGTAGAATGTAACACCCAGAGATTTTATGAAAAATATTCTTTTTAATTTCACTAATGTATTGTGTTGTACGCTACACCAAAAGGAACTTGCACAACGCGCATCCTTGATTTTCCTTTCATTACACACAATCGCGACCTTCCTCGATAGCGTGTGTAGTACGCAATAACGAGTTTCACTAAACAACAATATGCTATTAAAATATTATTAAAACTAGCCGTTATGAATAGTAATAACCACTTTTTGAAATTTTGTATATTTTATTTTTTAGAATGGAATTCATTTTTGGATTCATAATATCGAAATTATCTTAGGGTGAAATTTTGGTACTTTTCGGATAACTTTTATTTTCTGATGAATAGTGAAAATTACTAAATTTTAATTAAAAACAACTTTTTTAATCGAAATAATTAATAGTGATAAATTATTAATTTGAGTGGTTTAAAAGTATATTTAGAATACATTTATACAATTCAATACAATGTTGGTCATTGGATGTAATTTCACATTTACACCAGACATAAACAAGTGTTAATCTTTTGATAGTTATTATCTCTTAAAAACGCGCTATTTGTTGTGACAGTGGAAATTAATTATAAAATTAATTAATGAAACTTATATGTTGGGAATTTTGAAAAATTGAAATCATTTTTGAATTAAGAATATCAATTATAGCTTAGGGTGAAATTTTGGCATTTTTCTGAAAACCTTCAATTTTTTATGAATAGTGAAACTACTAAGTAGAAGTTAAAAAAATTATTTTTTTTCATAAATCTTAATTTTAACTCTTCTGTAAATGGAATTTCAAAAATCCTAGCGACACGGTTGATGTTAGTAAGTAAAATGTGGTTCAATGAGATGAAAATATTTTTTGGTGAATACTAACTTTTTACTTTTTTTTACCACGGTTAAAAGTAAATAGGGTAATTAAGGGTAAATATTATATTAATATTACCCTAACACATGTCCTAATCCTATTGGACAAGTGTATATCGACCAAAAACAACCTTAAGTGTAAAATATTATCATTTAGGACCACTTGGATTAGATTAGGACATTTATTATTATTTAATTCAAAGAAGAGTTAAAAGAGATAAAATCAAAGTTTATTTACTAAAACATTTTAAATATATTGTTATACATAAGATAAATTCAATTGTAAAAATTCATTAGAAAGATAAAAAGATTTCCTACATAATGGTATTTTATTTGTAATTTTTAGAGATCAAATAATTCAATTTATTTATGAAACAAAGATGATACTTTAATTATCTTATTAATGAAATATTGACAAAATTGATGTTATAAATACCAAAATAAATTTAATTTGAGACTTTTTATGAATCCCAATAATTTTATAGGTTACTATGATATATTATTGTTTATTTAATCAACTTGTTTTGAACATATAATTCTGTTATGACTTTCACAAAAATCATATATCAAATAGTGTCAAAATTGACACAAAATTGTTTTTAAATCAAATATTATATTATTAATTGTTATTTTATTCCTAAAAATCTAAGGTTCGGCCGAATGACTTAGATAAGGATATATATATTAATAATAAACAATTTGGGGTTCGTTTGTCATGTTATAGTATGTTTATTAACCATATAGTGTAAGAAAAAAAAAGACACGGTAAAAGATAAATTATTTAACTTAGAGTTAAATCTCATTGATAAGGTTAAAATAATAACCTAAACTTGTCAAAATCCTATTGGTTTATAGGATTTCGACCCATCCCCACTTTATCTTATAAATAAGACCCTTTGGAACCATTATAAACCGATTTTGACTTTAATATAAAATAATATTTTGAGATATTCCTAAGGTGCCCCTCTCCTCCCTTATAAAAGGGCACCTCCTCCCCCTCCTCCTCACACCAATTTGAGCACTCAATCTCGGCCAACCCCTGCAAAAATCCCTTCTCCACTTCCCTAGAATAATCCTAGAGGTCCTGGTATTCTTCAAAGACCATTCTTAGTTCCCTAAGTGGAGGATTCAAAGAGGCGTTTCAAAGAAGAGGTAATATCCATTACCGATCTTTTCAATTTCATTCTTCTTCAAATTATTCTTCTTTAGTTGTTTCATGATAAATTAATAACAACAGTATTACGTACATACTGATATGTTATTATAAATATGAAACAACTCTAATTAACCTTATATCCATCCTACGGAAAAAGGAAATCACCGCGCGTGCATACGTACGGAATACCATCTCCACGCCGTGGTGTAATCTATTTTCTGCCACCACATTAATTGGATGGGTATAATGGTTTAATGAGTAACTATATATGATTATTATAAAGTGATATTGATACTGAAATATTATACAAACTCTTCAACACAATTCCACTACCATGGGAATGATATCATCGCTCGTGCGTACGTACGGACTACCGTCTCCACGACGCGATGAGATTCATTATCAATGATTAACCATTCATGAATGATTATAAAGTATATATAATAAGTACTAATTAAATATATGACATAATAATGATACTGGATTTATTTATATTTATATTTATGTCATCTACTTAATTCCATTCATTTCAATAAGGAAACGAAAACAGCGTTCATGCGTACGTACGGACTACCGTCTCCATGAACGGTGTATCTCATTCCATTTGTCAATATATTATATATATGTATATTATGAATATATATTATATATAAATCATGTGTTACATTCTGGATATAAGTAATCATGATCCAAGTAATCATATTAATAATTACAAGTTAAAAACACGAACGACAAATGAGACGATTTTACCCAAAACGCTACTTTAACATGAATTTACAGAAGAACAGGTAATATAAAGTCATAAGTGGACCATATATGATATAATAACAATGAATATGAATCTGGAATAAGTCAATAACATTATTTAAATCATTATACAGGAGGTTCGGACACGTACAAAGAAAGTCGGACCTAAGGTAAGGGAAAATATCACAATCTCATTTTTATCCGAGATTGTTTATACTTTGGCATTTACTGGGGTGTATTTTATCATCCAAAAACAAGTTTCATAAATATGTAATATTATTTCCATTCACCTAAAATTTTTTAAATCCTATTTTACCCTTTTGTGAGTTTTTAGTAAAAGATTTGAAAGGAATCTTTTGTCGTTTTACGTACGAGGTACTTTTTGACTTTTCCAACAAAAGTACGAGAAGAATGTTTTTTAACTTATATGGCATGAATGGATTTTTAAAAAATTATTTCCAAGAAGCTTCCTTTATAAGTTTTCAAGTTTATTTTTAATCAAATTATTTTATTTTAATGTCTTATGACATGTTATGAAAGGAAAAATGTTTTTGAAGAAGAAAGGATATTTTCCTCAAGAATGGAGTTCAAGTGTTTTATCAAAATTATTTTCCATCTAAGATAATAAAGGGTTATGTTTTTATCCCTATTATTACATTGATTTTATAATGTTGTGATGGAATTATTTTTATGAATTCCTTTATCTTATATGAATTGATTTATGATGTCATGATGTTTAAGATTCTCATTTACATGCGTTATGAAATGATGTATGATTTATGATTTTGTGGAACACATAAGAATGGTATCATTATGAGATGGGTGGGACCTATATCTCCCTCCAATGCATTGGGTAAAGATTTTATATCTCATGAGGTAGACATGGCTGGAATTGTAGGTTATACCAGTTCAGTGAAACAGGACTGAAACGAGGGTGACTCTGTTCAGAAAGGGACTTTATCCACTAAGATAGTCTTGACAATGAGTCTTGACTAACAAGAAATGATTCTCTATGATTATGTGTGTATTCCACAAAGTTTCATGTTTTATGTTATGATTATTGGGATTTCATTTCACTACTATGATTTATCCCATGTTATGAAATTATGCTCTCTCTTTTGCAGGATAAGATTTCCAAAAGTTATGTTCTTATAAATATGATGTGATTGATTTTTCTTTTGTTTACCCTTATTGAGCATTTGAGCTCACCCTTTTATGTTTTCTTTTCCCAAGGATATAAAGAAAGGTTTTAGGTAAAAAAAGGAAGATCTTTATGGGAGATATTGGAGATCTTTCACCACGATTAGAAGATTACGTTCCGAGTTTCCAAGGACACTAAACTATTACGATCCTTGTGTGTGTGTTTTTTGTTATGTACTAAGTATTCCGAAAAGTAATGAAATGTTCATATACGATAAGATTCGGGTCTCTACAGGAAGTCATTGGTTTATTATGGTGGGCGGGGAATTGTAGTATTACAGGACTATAAACTATACTGAAATTAAAATTTCACCTCCAATAATTTTATTATGAATGAAATTTTATCTACCAATGGAGTTGAAATATATGTATAATTTGATAGTGAAGGATTTATCGGTAATTTATAATATGATATGGAGTGAACCTATCATATTTCATTGAGAATGGATAAATTTAAAGGGAATCAAATGAATATAATGAAATTTATAAATATTTGAGAAAATCCTTTATTGACTCGGTCATTCAAAATATGGAATTTAATGTATGTCAGAGAGTCATTTTATATAAATGAAGGGTGTGTATTTATTTCATAAATATGAGAACCAAGTGGTATAGAACCTTACCAATTTTAGATACTATGTCAAATGATATTTGGTGTTGGTTTGAGAGAATAAATACAATTAATTCTCATTGGATAGAGAGGAGAGTAATTTTTGTTGGGTTATTTGTTGGGATTAGTTTTCATCTATTTTCATTAAAGGTAAGCTTGTATTGAGACTGACTAAGAACTATAAATTTTGTGTTTCTTGTGAATTAATCCAAGGTTATTTTTCATTTGTTTCATAAATTTCATTTATATTACATAAATTATACTTTATTATGTCATACTTTCCTTTTTAGATCATTTAAAACCCATGAAACATTGTCATCTAACATCCCCTTGATCGTTCAAGTGTTCTTAACTCTCAAAGGTTTCGTATTTTAGGGATTCATAGAGAATTTATTCTAAAACAAAAAAATTATAATTTATAACATTGATTTGAATTGTACTTTATAAAAACATTAACACTTTTTAATCATGAAATAACCATAGAAACATTTCAAATAAAAGATGAGATGCATTTCCATTATATCAAATGAGTTATTCTTATAAATATAGGGATGAATTTTTTCAATTTATAAATTTTTAATACCACCCATCTATATTTACCTACTTATGGTGGTGGTAGAGGCCATATATTTTTAAAAATTTACTATACATTAAAAATTAAAGTGTTTGAGTCTGTTGGTAACTTCTAATATTTTGTTCTACATGATTTTTGAACTCATATGTGTTCCTATGAATTACTTTATTCTTGTAAATAATATTATGTACTCATGTGTAAATCATGTAATTGTTTTATGTTTTTTTGTGACACTATAATTTTTATCTTCAATTTATAGGTAATTTTGCACTTTAGTTCATTGTTTGTTTTTTTTTTCGATGTGGAAATTTTATGTATTAAACATGTTGTACCAACATCAGTATGAATTTTAAAATTATAATGAAGAAAATTATTTTTAACTACATTATTTTTAATAATAATTCATATTATGATTCACCATTACGGAAAATGATGGGTTTTATGTGTGGGTAGTGGGGTCTTAATATTTCATTAATTGTCTATAAATGATCTAAAAAATACTTTTTTAATAACTACCCCCCATTTTTAGTATTATCTTATATTTTTTATATAAAATCTCTATTTTAGTGTGTTTTACAGTAGGAAAATATATATTCCATATTTCATACCTATGGTAAAATACTCATACTAGATTTATGGGATTTACAGAAGTCTAAAATTACATGAACAACATGATTTTTTATTTATATGCTAATACATTAATGAAGGTTTTATTGAAGAACAATATAATAGTGTGACAAAAAATATTATTCTATAAATGAGGATATAATTTTTGGAAACTGGGTATTAGAATGGGAATATAGTAACATGGAAAAGTGAAATAGAAAACTGAAGGGAGAAAACTCTATAGAGATTAATATATTTCCATAAATCAATATTATAATAGAAAACCTAGATCTAATGGAGAATCTATATGACAATAGGAAATGTGTGTGTATTGAAATAAATAATGGTAATTTTATATTCAATATGATCTTTTAAAATTTATAGATTTGAAAAATCCTAATAAATGGACTAATATTCAAAATTGAATTCATTTAGGTGAAGCAAATGTTGAACCAAAATAAATATAGTGGAAATTATCTTATAAGCGATTCATTTTCGTTTCATCAATGAAGTATAATTTAGATCATTAGTTGGGGAACCTGTGAATGTGAAAAATGAATTTAATTCTTGTTAATGTTTTAATTCCACTAAAATTTCAACAATATATAATCATAAAAGTAGAACATGGATTTCAATTAATGCGAGTAAATTGGGGGAATGACATAGGAGGTTGGAATATAATTATAAATTGAAGTATTTTTCGTTTTAATTAATTTGGTTTTGGGATTCTTTTATTAGAGGGATAATCAATTTTGGGATGAGTTTTTATACATCAATTAATTTCATTGTATTTTCAAAAAAATACAAACCTTAATTATAGGTTTATTTACACAGGCATCATTAAATTACATTATTTATAATCAATTTTGGTTAATTATTTTTGTTTAAGATGATGAAATGTAAATTAATGGTGATATTATATCATTTTCATTTATTTGGTTAATAATATGAAAACCATTTAATTCGATGTAAAAATAAAATTTTTAATTAATTTTTAGGGAAAATCGTACTTATTTGTGCCTTTACACGTCATTATATTGTAATTATTATATTTAATATGAGATGTCACAACCCAACCCTTATCAGAGACTGTGCCGCAACATCCCCAAGAGCACCTCCTGATTCCAAGGGTGGTGAAAATCACTAAAGGCACAAAAATATTCGTGAGGCCTTTTCTTATTTACCTATAAATAGGCAGATATACAATAAATAAAAAGGTGTTGAGGGAAAGGAGTACAATATTCTACAATGCTGTTAATAAACCAAAAATGCATGAACCACTAAACAATATGAGTATAGTAATTTCAACTGAAAGGGAATAAGGGGAAGAATACACATCCAACTAGAAAAGTGTCCCAACCTGATAGAAAGGGGTAATTAAAATAACATAAAGAGCATCACTTCGATATCCCAAGCTATGACCACCATAGATGGTCTAGGAACCCATATCCCCAAGCTCATATGATTTAATGAAAAAATATGTATGTCATCTTCATAAGGAATGATACGTTCAGGAAAATCCCATGTAGGGGTACGTATAATCATACTTAGTAGGACACCACAAAAAGGTTAAGGGGGAGCGGAATGAAATACATTATAGAGGGAAGAAGTATGTAAATCAATGCTCTGTAGGTTGTGAATCTAAAATCCAAAAGAGAGCGAATAAAAACTCATCCACATATGTGGATATTGAAATGGTGATAAGATGAACTTCTCATCGAGCCATCGGTACCAATAGTATAAGATTTGACTCATCCAACTAGGATAATATAGACATGGGAAGCACATGGCATACTCCATGCATCATCATCTATCTAAAAAGGGGAGAAATAAAAACACAAGGATTGGGTACTGAATAAGATATATATATATATATATATATATGCTTATTCATAAGATTCCCAAATGAAAGATTAAAGGTATATCCATCTCAGAGCTCAGTTTAAGAAGAAGACTCACCAACAGTTCCAAATGTATATATTAATGATTCCCAATATCCCACACGTCTTCCCTATACATGCATGTAAAAGGGGATCAATCAATACACATTGATAATATCTTATTTTGGTGGCACTGACTCTCATTCACAGTCTTAGGTCACTTCACAGGGAAACACCTCTGTGGTGAAAGACTCCATCATTCTCATGAGTCTAATGGTATGTCAAACAATTTTTATTCACCGATATTCATAGTCAGATGTTGAAAAGCCAATGTAGAGGACCTAATCCCTAGGATGATATGGGGATTCCACTCTAATAGTAGTAATATAGGACCCATTGCCTATTGAATCATGGGGATTCCACTATAGTCATTTAGGATACAGAATCTAGTGTGTTTGGGAGATCACCAACCGAGAGTCGATGGGGACCCACAACCCATCCCCACTGTAGGGTAATACACTATAGGGTACTAATAAAAAAGTATCTACATCGTTATAGTTACCTAGTTCATGAGGGGGTTCCACCCTAGTTAATGAGGATCATCCCTGTAGTACGTTAGGGGGATCAACACTTAGAATGAATATTCATGTGGACCTATATCATAGAGTTTCTTCTAACCCATCCTAAGGATACTCCATTAATATTCTTTTCATTTTTTCACATTTACTAAGAAACTTAATAAGGCTCCAAACAACAAAATGGATAACCCTGTTTGGATACTTTTGTAAAAACACGTAGGATTGAATATTCATTCGCCCCAATCAGAAATCATATGTTATAGTCGTATGTCACTTCATTATAGTCAAACAAAATATCATGGTTCCTAAGCATCGATCCAGAAATAAATTATACAAATCAAACCACTGGGATCATCAAATAAAACACATGGGATCAACTATTTAGTTACCCAAAATAGGCATCCACCGAAAAAGTTACATTTCCCAGCGACTCACCAGAATCGTGCTAAATGGGCCCTACAAATCAATAATAATTATAACACACAAAAATTTGGTCTTTAATGATCTTACTAAAATCCGGGGACATAACTTCATTAAAATCACATAAATTAGATGCCATGAGTTGGAGTTCTGTCAGATACATGATATCTCAATTATAATAGTTATATTATTATTCATATACTTAGGTATTTAACGAAACCGAGGCATGATAAAAAAATTAATAAATTCTTAAATTATCATCAAATGGTCGTCTCAAAGAGAGGATTGTGTTTCATAAGACATCATGTAAAATGGACGCTCCATTTAGAAGATATAATGGTTTTTATTTGCTACCCAAATACCATACTGACCCCCTTGGCCCGGCCCACTCAGCTCGCTCGACATACATCAACCCTCTTGGCCCACATCAACCGTATCTAGACTGCCTTCATCAAACCTATCTGACTTATACCCACCCTACCATACTCAAGACTATTTGGTCCACCTTCTCTCGGCCTGTATCAATCACTCTCTTCCTTCTAGCCTTGCTCACCTAGGTTCCTCTGTCATTTTGCGTCAATGTGGTCGACCACCCACCACATCTTGTCCCGTTGTCGCCACCTTGTTCTATACAATTCTCTCTCAACTCTTCCTACAAATGTCATGTGGCTCTACATCACATGCATATACATGATTCCCTATTCACCAAACCCTCACACCCCAACCTTTCCACATATCCTCATCGACATGAGATATGCCCGCTACTACTGATTTGTCTTTTCGTAGTGGTCGTGCGTTCCTGCCGATGCCTTCCTCTCTGGTCGTCCCTTCTGTGGACCAATAGATCTCTTCCGATCAACATAAAACTGTGATGAACTCATATTTGGATTCCTTGGGTCAATATATTCATATATATATATGCCCGAAATGACGATCTTTTGATGACTCTATGTGCCGAATATTAAATTATTAAAACCATAATGAATGGGTGAAGAACCCGCAAATATGGGAATCAAAAAGGAGGTCGGGCTGTGTCCATATTTTTATGTCCATCATTATTGATGTTCATGTGATGAATATGAAATCTAAATATAGAATATATCATGAATTGGTATTTTGGTTGTGGAACACCAATGGAATCTTACCTCGATTCATTTTTTGTTGAAGAACACACACGCCAAAGCTTCATCATTGATACACTAAAGGGATGAAAGGAGGGGAGAAATTAGTGGTGTTATTTAGGGATAACCCTAATGAAAACTTATAATAAACTATTTATAAAAGGAAGATAGGTTTATAGTTAATACTCATCACTTTTAACTGACATTCATGATATTTGAATATCCTATGCCCTCTCATTTTAGGCCGTACGTAGGTAAAACTTTCCATTATGAACTCAAACGTAGTATCAAATTTCCAATCTGAGTACCTTTTAAAAAAAATTGATCTGACATCCGAGATAAAAAAATTAATTTTTTTATGGTTAAGCACAAATTTGGCATTTTCCACAAAAGTATTTTTATGAAAAAAGTTATGTCCCTCAATGGGTAAACGCAAAATTCCAAACACAACTGTGACCATGGAATTCAGATTCATCTACCGTTTAAAAGTTATCCCTCTTCCATCATCATCACATTATAAAATATACTTTATATTATTATAAAAATAATTTCAAGAACACCAGAAATATACCCAAAAATATTTCATAGTCTTGCAATGTGAAAATAAGATATCTTCACCATTACCTCCTACATGTTTTTTTTCCTAAAAATAAAAACTAAGAAAACAAATAGGGACAGAATGATGTAATCTAGCTCTCCCATTCTCTATAACCCTTCAATACGTTTCCCTAATTCTAGAGTAGGCGAACCAATGGGAATGTTCATCCAAATAAAATCAGCTTCTCTTGATCCTCAATCGCCTCTGGGAGCTCTAAAAAGGTGTCTCCATCATCAATGTTTTTCTATCTCTAGTTGATAACATGTGTGAGATCATTAATGTATCACATTAGTGGTAAAATGTGGAAGAAATCATGAACTCTCTCCAGCTGTGGGGATCAGTCAATGTGGTATGAAACCTCCCCAACCCTCACAAGGATCTCTAATGGCACGATGATCCATTGGGATAACTTGTCTCCCCAACTGATGCTCCACATTTTCCATTATGGGGATACTCTCAAGAAGACATGGTCTACCTGATCAAACTCCTAGGGCCCATGATGGTTATCTACAAAGGATTTAATTCTACTCTGAGTTTTCTTTATCTATTCAAAGGTTACCTACAATTTCTATATTATCACCTGCACTAACACTAGGCTCCTGAGGGATGACTCCTCATCATATTTCCTGCACAAATGTGACATGAAGGGTCTCCATATAGGGCCTAAAAATATTTCATGTGGATTTTATAGTGGTTTATTTTTTTCTATAAAAACTCTACCAAAGGTAGGTGATCCTCTCAACTCTGGTTGAAATTTAACATGCAAGCCATCGTTATATCCACCAGAACCCGGTTAATGTTCTCGGTCGTCCCATCGGTCTAGTGGGGGAATGATATTCTCATCCATGGCAATGTAATGAATGCCTCATGTAGGTCTCTCCAGAATTATGATGAAAAATGAGTGTTATGATCAGATACAATCGTCAAGGGTACCCCATGAAGGTAGAATATATACCGTACATAAAATTACCCCAAAACCTCAACCAAACATTTCTTTCTGATAGTGAGGAAGTGTGTTTCTTTGTTAGTTGGTCCACTATCTCCCAAATGGAATCACACACCTTCAATGTGCACAAAAGCCTATGGAAAATTCCATAGATATTTAATCCCATTTCCTGTCTGAAATCTCAATAGGTTGTAACAGAACTGCGGAAACCTTATGCTTAGCCTTCACCTACAGATAGCTAAGGAATCCTGAGATGAACTCAGCAATACATTATCTAATTATAGACCACCAAAACAACCACTGAATATCCATGTATATCTTCCCAAGATCAGGATTTACAACTAAGGGAGATGTGTGGAACTCCCACATCATCTCCTCCCACATCGCGACTGAAACCATTTTTTATCCATATAATAAGATCCTGTGATTCAATCCTTGAGAATATCAATCTTGTAAATCTATTTTAGATATATACTCATCCATAAATTTGTAGTTGATGTCTCTGAGTGGGGTTTCTTTCACACAGTCATGGAGAAATAGTGTAGAAACGTCGATTGTAGAAAAACATCACCCTCCTGATCCACTAGTGTCAGCTATATGTAATCTAAATACTATGATGCTTCCCTCACTAAGGAATCCTGATAAATAATACTAACAAAATTTTATATAATGTTTCCCTTTCCTAGATTATTCACTATCTCAAATTCATACTCTTGAAGAGAATCCAACTGGTATCGCTACAAAAGATTCAGGACCCTTTAGGTGAAGATGTATATGAGGCTCTGGGGGTATAAGTAAACCAAAAAGTGATCTCCCTGAATATCGTTCATCGACATCATCATGGATAAAACTACTACGAATCTAGGAAATAAATTGAAAATCTTTACTAATGGGGACTCAGTTTCCTCGACCCATATATATAACTTCCCTATTTTTTCATCAACACCCAACAGAGCCTAGCTCCCGATACATCATAATACACTACGAACTCAACACTTTCATCTAGTAGTCAAAAAACATGAGTACTCGTTAGACTCTTCCTAAACTTCTCAAAGGTCTTCAAACACCACTCAGACCAGCTACAAATCTATCCCTCCCATGTTATAGTGGTCAAAGGGGATGTGATCCTTGGTAAGTCTTCGACAAATATCAAGTAGTACCTTTACAAACCAATAATGATTTTTAGCACTATCACACCCTTAGGTTGGTCCCAATAAAAAACTACATTGATCATTGTTGGATCCATGGACAACCCATTATCGAAAATGACATTCCCCAGAATTTGAACCTCTTATATCATGAACATTTAATTCAAGAGAATGCCATAAAACTTGTTCTATTGATGTAAATCAAGAACTATACTAATGTGGCCTATGTGCTACTCCTCTAACTCATTGTAGATAATTATTTCATTGGTGAAGCTAAAAAATAACTATTCCATGTATGTCAAAAAAATATGGATAATCAATTCCCATAAAGACAGTGGTGGAGTTTTTTAACACAAAATGGAATCACTAGGAACTCGTTGTTCCCGTAGAACATCGAAAAATAAAAATTGGGATATCGTCCTCACATACCTGTAGATGGTTGTATCCAAACTTGATAATGATCTTGGAAATCCAACTCTCAACACATAACTAGTCAAAGAGATAATCAATCCTTGGAAAAGGGTACATGTTAATTATCATGGCTTGGTTCAAGAGATTTTAATCATTGAAAATCTATAATCTCTGATTTTCATTCTTCATAAATAGAAAAGTTTCTACTCGAAGGGACACATTGGTCTTGTTGAAACCATTCTTGTTTGGTACCTCTAACTATAACTATAGCTACCAACAAATGGTGGGTGCCATTTGACACAACACATATTATGTCATTGAATTCCCTTGTTGTAATTAAATGAAAAACACCAATTTTTACCTGAGTGGTAGTCCTAAAATCTTTTGAGGAAGATGCCTTTATAATCCTTAATAGCTGAATGAAACCATATGCCTGAAGATTATACTACACCAGGTTTTACATTCTCTATCTATTGGGTATAACAATGTAGCCTCCTACTCATCGAACCTAACTACTCTGATACAATGTCTCTTTCACTGAGAAGGAAGAAACTCATCCCATAAGTGCATAGGTATCTGTTTAGTCTGTGGTGATAGTAGATCTGACCATAAACCATGGAAATACAATCCATTCCCAAAATGACTTATTAGGGTTCAATCATGATAACTAGTAGGTCCAACCTGAACCTCCATACTCTAACTGATATCTCACTCTGCTAGCAGTTGAATTATTGTGAATAATTGCATATCGTTGAAACCTCAAGAAAAATATTTTTTTTCTTGTGCTTTACCTCAGATATCAAACTCCCATACCAATAGAAATGAGATAAGAAAGTTATTGCTGCATGTTTCTACCATGAATGAATCAAGAGTTGATTAAACACAGATTGTACCATAGATCATATCATGTACTATGATATAGAATGCATTCATAGCATGTAGCAGTTTAAATCCCCAACTAGTAGCTCCCTGAGCATGACATGGGCCACCTGGTGGTGGCAGCAGAATAAACTCATAGTGTGTTCCCCCACATAAATCTACTCCAACACCTCTTCAAGCATTGCCTCCCTGAGGAAAACCTTGTCCCCTCCTGAAGAATCCCTTATCATAGATTTTTCTCTATCATGGTGGTCCACCTATTATCTACCAATGACGCTCAATATGTATAGTTAGGATGAATAGTGCCATGTTACCACTCCCTTAACAATCACAAAACTATCCCTCTCCAAGACAACGTAGTTCTCGACTCTACCCTGGTGCTACCTGAAAACCTGAATGAGTTTGATCATGGGGAAGCCTCCTACGTCGAGATCCTATCAACAGATGTCTGCTAGTTATTGTAGAAATCTCATCTCTATAGAATCTACTACATGTCCCATCTAATTGGAATCCATTTGATAGAAATTTTCCCAATCTCCAGTTCCCAATCTATCACCTAGGCATAGGTGATGATGCACAAAGGAACTATGCTTGCATGGATCTCTCTGTGGATCCCCTACTCAACTTTGTTTCTCATATTTAACTACCACAAATCATGTCTAATAATTACCAAGTCCAGAATATGAACCTAGCTGATTACTCTAACACTTTCACCCCACTTTTTTCTACAGAAGATCATGAATACGAAAATATTATATGCAGGAGATGTAGTAATTCTCATGAAACAATGGATGTAAGTCATTCCATGAGTGTGATGAATCATTTCTCATTTTAGAATCCAAGATCTACCAATTCTCAACCACTACATGTTAGATATTTGCTAATAAGACAACCAAATAATCATTAATTGTATAGATAATCATGAAAACATGAGTCACTAACTCCATCCAATCCCATACAACATGAGGATTTGGCTCCACACTATACCATAGCAGTCTCTGGTGCTAGAACTACCATGGTTCACTCAGACTACACTCATCCTCACACATCCCAGGTAAGACTTACTAATGATCAATGGGTGGAGGTCCTACTATTTTTACACATGTAGGAAACAGATCAAATAATGGACACTAAACTGACGCCTCATCTCTCACTCGAATGTCTTCACAAACCAGAGCTGGAATCATGGATAGTTGTTATCACGGAGGAATAAATAAAGTTATCAAGTTGTACCATGATCATAATATATATATATATATATATTGATATAATACATGGGAGCTAACTCAATATGGATAATAAAATAATAATTACTATATGATGCATGCTCCATTGTTCCATGCATCATGTGTCCATTCATACGAATTCAACAAGTGGGTAATTAGGGTCCGGGTGATTAGATACATTAGTCGCCCACACCTTCACTAGACTCCCTGAATTGAAATCCTCTATTAATATACATTAACATTGTTTCCCTAAACCCAGACAATCCATTAAAGGGGAAACATTAGAATAATTTCCCATGGGTCAAACCACCTCTGATACCATTATTTTACATACCGAACCATGTTGGGGATTATGATGCAACTACCACAAGCCCATTACCATAGGCCATGGGTGGTGAAAAATGTACAATGAATAAAAAATCATGGAGGCCATTTCCTATGTACCTGTATACATGCACATAGCTACTCAATACAAATGTGAAGAAGGAAATGAGTAGAGTATTCCACACTACTATAAATAAAAAAATATGCATGAACCTATAAAAAACAAATAGTGTAATGTAAACTGAAAGGGGGGAAAGGATAAAATACACTCCCAACCCGATAAGTGTCATAACCTATGATAATGTGGGAATATAAAATATCTTAGAGTTCAATTTTCATGAATCTATGGCTAATACCATCGTATCTGGTCCAAGAACCTATATCCATGAGCTCCACTGATGTCATGATCTTGCTTCTTTATCATCCGTAAAATTCATGATACATATGGTCAATTCTTGTGAAGGTGTGAGTTTAAAAAACCATTAGGAAGACCTAAAATGGTGAATGGGGTGTAGTAATAGATACACTAAAGAGGTAATGAGTAGACAAAACAATTTACAATAAAATAGTACATCTCAACCCAATAGAAGCATAAAAGAAAAATCTGACTGATAAAAGGGGCTATTACTGGTGAGAAGAATAACATATCATTGTACATCTGCTGCCTATAGTTAGAGTGTAAACTCAACCAACTACAAGAAGATATACATTGAAATCACATGGCACACCCCACGTATCTTGTACTCTCCTAGAAGGAGGATAACCAAAACCCCAGAAGTGGGTAATAAAAAGGGTGTGTATATATATATTCTCAGTCAAAAGATACCCAATAAGAGATTATGTGGATATCCATCTCAAAGATCAGTCTAAGAAGAAGGGGCATCAATAGTTCCAGATGTATCCATCAATGATGCCTAACATCCAAAACATCTTTCATAAACATGAAAGTCAGTGGGGATCAATCAACACACCATGATATTGTTTTATTTTTGTAAAAATAACTCACCTTCACGGTTTTTGGTGGTGTTACAGGGAGACTTCCTTGTGGGGATAGACTCTCTCATTCATGTGAATCTAAAGGTACTTAAAACAACATCTCGCCATTGATCTGCAAAGTTAGATGGTTAAATCGTTATGTGGAGGACTCAATCACTAGTATTTTAGGGGGAATTCACTGTAATTTTAAATTTAAAGTACATGTTCCCAAGTTTGTTAGAGGGATTCCACTATAATCAATGTTAATCTATTACTTAGTTCGCTAGGTGGATCAACACCCCGGAGTCAATGAGGACCCACGGCCTCACCACGCTGAAGTGTAATATGCTAGAAGGTACTTGTCTATGAGTACCTATAGTGGACCTTCACCCATGTGCATTAGAGGAATTCCACTCTGTTCATCGAGAAACCATGTCGTAGTATGTTAGGGTGATCAACATTCAGAAAGAATAGTCATGTGGACCTAAGCCATGGATTACCTTCAAACCCATAAAAATTATCTTCCACTGATATTTAGTTCATGATTATACATTTAATATTCTCATTAATAAGTTTCCACACATTGAAATTGAGTACACAATTTCTATCCTTTTGAAAATATGTGCAAGATCAACTATTCGTTAGACCCGATCAGACATCCAATGAAAAAGTCCTATGGTACCACATTACACTCGAATGGTGTCTCGTGGGGGATGTGCCTTGATCTAAAAATAAACTATATGGATACCACCAGTGTGATCCTCATGAATAAACACATGTGATCGACTATTCATTTGTGAAAAAATGAAAACTTGGGGAGAAAGATGTATATCACTACAACACGCCCGAACATATCTTCCTAGGAACTACACCTAGATTTCAATTTTAACTCCCGAAAATTTGTCTACAAACATCCTCTTAAATGATAGGGTCAAGGCTAAATTAACAGCTCATCATTTGGACATCATGATTAAATGTTATGTCAAATGTAGGATTTCTTCATAATAATAATAATAATAATAATAATAATATATATAGTAATTTTGTATAGCCAAGCAATGAGATGGAATTTATAAATTCCTAAATTATCCTAAAAAATATTTTTTTTAATAGGGGAGCATTTTCTATATACATCTTGTAAAAAAATCTCTATTTAAATGCTATGGTTGTCTTATTCTACAGCCTGAATTCCATCCTGGGACGCTCGGCCTGATTGGCTCTCTCAGCCCGCATAGCCCATGTCAGCCTAGTCTGGCCCACATTATATCATCCAAGCCCACACGCTCCTAGTTTTATATCCATTCTCATGTTAGATCTTCTACTATCTCATGTCTACCTGACCAATCACCCACCTCATTAATCAGTGGTGTCACCTCTTATGTTCATCTATCGCACTATCGTATCTGCCTACCACCATTCTATAGCTCTTCCTTGAATAAATGACCACACATCCCCATTTACTGACTTCTCACATGATTCTTTTGGTTCCTTTTCACTCATCCACCTCTTCATGAGATCCGATCACTGCCACTAATCTGTCTCATTATCATTGTTCTGAACCACCCTAGTCGGTGGTCCCTTCTGCAGACCTCCTCCGATCATCCAAAACTTGTGATGAACACATACCTGGAATCCCTAGGTCAATATCTTAAAAAACATTCCACACATGATGATTTATTGATGATTCAATGTGATGAAAATTAAATTACAAAAACCAGGAAGAACGGGTGAAGAATGCAGAAATATCTGATTCAAAATAGAGGTAGTTCAATGGACATGTTCATTTGGAAATCTACATTTACTTTAAAGTGGTGAAAATAAAATCAAAATTAAATATTGAAACCAATATTGAATATATGGGTGTGTAAATGGTGAGAAGGTGAACTTCTCATCAATCCTTCTCTATATTTAGTAGGGGAGTAGAATTTTCCATCTATGAGAAGCTAGAAATGAAAATCATGTGGCCTACCCGATGCATCTTTGACTTTCTAGGAAAGAGAGTAACCAAAACCCATGGTGTGGGTACTAAAAAATTATATATATATATTCATAGTAAAAAGATACCCAAACATGAAAGTCAATGGGTATCAATAAGCCCACCAAGATAATGTCCAATTTGGGTGGCACTTACTCTCCCTCACTATTTTATCTCATGTCTCTAGGACACGTCTCTGTGGGGAATGAGTCTCTCTTTCACGTGAGACCAAAGGTACATTGAACAACATCTCTCAACTGATCCATAGATTCATACGGTGTAATCACGAAGTGGAGGAACTATCTCCATGTATTTTAGGGGGATTCCACACTAGTAATAGTTATATAGGACATTCACCCATGTGAATTAGGGATATTCCACTCAAGTCATCAGTGATCTGTGCCCTAGTGTGTTAGTGGTATTTTCACCCAGGAGTCGACGGTGAACCACTACCTAGCCCGACAAAAAGGTAATTTATTGAATGATACATCTGAGTAAGTATCTCTAGAATAAATATTCCCTAGTTCATTAAAGGGATTCCACTCTGGTCAAGAGGGATCTGCACCCTAGTATGTTAGGGGGATCAATACTCGTAATGAATTGTAATGAAGATCGAAGCTATGGTTTCCCTTAAAACCCAAAAATAGGATATTCCACCGATAATACGTTCATGTTTCAACATTTTATTAGATATGGAATAAGTATTTAAACAAACAAATACATCACACCATTGTGATCCTTGCGAAAAAACAAGCAACTTTGACTATTCATTCGACCTGATTAGACATCCAATGAAAAATTCATATGTTTCCGTATGACGCTCGAATGGCATCTCACGAGGCCTATCCCTTCATCCTGAAAAAACTATATGGATAAAATAATTTTGAACATCATGATAAAACCAATAGGATCGATTTTTAATTCATCCAAAATATAAAAAATGTTAAAAAGTTGAATTTCACTACAACAGGCCCGGACCACATCGTGGGACCCGCAATTAGATTTCAATTTTAACCCCGAAAAATTTTTCATCACACATCCGCCAAAAATACAGGGTCTATATGAAATTGATGGAATAAATTTTGGATATAATGATTAGGTTCATTGTCTGATAAATTATTTCTTAATAATAATTATAAAATTATTATTATACATAGGTGTTTTGTCTACCCGAGCCCTGAGCAATAATTAATAAATTTATGAATTGTCCTCAAATATTTTTTCTTGAAGATAGGATCATGATTACATGAAAGGAATGTAAAAAATGATCCATTTAGAAGATATGGAGGATTTATTCCATATCCTAAAGACCTACTTAGCCCGCTGGTCCTGGCCCGACCCGATCAGCTTTCTTGTCTCGCCCAACCCGCTTTGTCCCAGTCATGACCGCTTTCTCCCTATATGAACCAATCTCTTTCGACCCATAGGCCCCACTCTCTTCATCTCCTTCATCGTCCCACATCAACGCGACCAACGACCCGCCGCGTTCTGCGGCATTATTGCCAGCCAAGTCCATTCACCACACACCCGTCACCACCTAACACCATCCCAGAGCTCCACCTTGCAGACTCTACCATGCCACCCTATTCACTAAACACTCACATTCATTTTTCCCCTTCATTCCATGCATCCTCCTCGACATGATAGCATCCCACCATAGCCAATCTACCATGTCATCACCAATATGTGCCACCCTCACCGGTTTTCCCTTTCGCATGCCACATAACCTCCTTTGATCATAATTTTTTTTTTGACAAACACATATTTGGAATCCCTAGATCGAGATCATCACAAAACTAAGAATCATTAAAGAACGGAAAAATATAATATCCAAAATGGAGGTTAGTAAATGGACGTGTTCATTTGGAAATCATTGTTGATGTTCATGTAGTGAAAAGTATATCTCTTTCAAGAGCAGATCAAGAAATGAAATTTGGGGTGTAGAAAACCAAAATAATCCTACCTTGATCAATTCATCATTGAAGAACACACCCAATAATGCCCCATTGTTGATCTGTCAAAGAGAGGATAGGAGGGATATCCTTAGTGGTGGTATTTCGGAATAAACCTAATCTTAACATATAATCACTTTTTTATAATATGGTATTAGGTTTATGGTTAACACACAACCATTCTAACCATCGGTCGAAGGATCTGAACATTCTGGTCCTCTAATTTTTTGTCGCGCTTAGGTAAATATAATAATTACAAACTCAGAGGTGGTCTCAAATTTAAATATAATTCCCAATTCAAATGTTTTTTGATATAAAAACTGGGATAAAATTGTTAATTTTACTTATTTTATTGATGAAAATTCCTCTGGTGACTTTTCCCACATAAGTCTCATGCTGAAAAAAGTTGTATCCCACCTAGTGTAAAATTCCACATTTTGACTCAACTATTCCGCTATATTTCCAATTCAAAATACCATTTATGATTTATAAAAATTACATAAAATAATCATTATTAAATATAATAAATATTTTTATAAAATTCATTCATGCCACATCGGGCCTCAAATCACATTTCATTCTAGCACATAACTCTAAAAATATATATAGAAATATTTCAAATTCGTTCATGGATAAAACTGGGTCAATAAAAGAGAATAGTATTTTTCAAATTTATTAATTAAAAATAATGATTAATTTACATTCCCATGGTTTTAGCCTAGTGGTTGCACCCTATGGGGATTATATAGAACGAATCAGTATCTAGCCTCCCCACACACGTTTCATTAGTATTTTCATTTTCATCCCCCATTCCTGACCATTACAAATAATAAAAATAACATTTTGAAATTATTCAAATCAACGATAAGTGGAAAAAAATTTGAATACTCAATAAGATATTGAAACATATTTATTGTAGTATAACCCATTCATGAAAAATTAAAAGGAATGAAAATATATTTTGAGCATGGAGAATTAAAACCAAATGTTAGTTATTCTACTAAGTCATAAATATCCACTACACCAAAATATACCACAACTCCCCTCATCAATAATGAATTATTTATCAAAATAGTATTATGACTCCTCTTGGTGACCTTATAAGAAGTATTGAGACCTATCATCCCAATATATTCATTTTTTATTAATGATTTTTCACTCATTCCCATCCCCTAGTGGGACTACCAAATTCCTTTCCTACCATTGATTTCAGTAATCAACACATTTACTTAGTAAAAGAGTAATCATTTATCCAAGATTATCTATTGAGTAATCCTTATACTAAAAAGGAGATGATTGTTATTGACATTAAAAATCACATTTAATAAAAAAGTTAAACCCAAAAAACAAATTATGTAAATTTCATTCAAGAAAATCAAATCATATCATAATATAAACATCTCAAAAAAAGGATTAGTTTATGGTATACATCAATTTTTAATAACAAAAAAGAATTTTTTTTCAACTTTCAAATAGAAAATACATCTAAATTATTAAAAATAAAAAAGTATAGAACCTAAATTCTATAACATATGATCATTCCATAAAATAATGATCTTTTTACATAGATATTATCCAAATAAATAAATATACATATAAAAAACCACACAACGTAATTTTTATAAATTGTTTTTTGCTGACTTTAGAAATTATTTTATACTATAGATATATTCAAATAGTGAAAACCCTATTTGTTTAAATATTCAATTTCTGCCATTCTTCTAACAATAAATCTTCATAACCCTTTATCAGATAAGGGGATCATGTGAAATTAAATTCACTCATATTATACAATTAATCGCATCCAAAACCATACATATCTTTTACATGATTTCCAACAACATGAAGTCAAAAAATAATTATTTCATTGAAAAATTTCTATCTCATTAAATAATTAATTTAATTTGAATTTAATCCAATATTGAATAGATTAAGTCTCCCATTGATTCTACATTTAATACTGGTCAAAATTAAAGGACGTTTTTTTAATAAATTATGAAAAATTCATAGATTTCTGGAAATCATAAATTCAATTTGGAATCATCTCTACCCTAAACACAAGAAAACATTCCTTTCGTATAGACACCATGATGTGGCCTGTTAAATCCCACTGAAAAATTCCCTTTAAAACACCAAGATCCATCATCCATGGGTAATTTTCTATTCACGTCATAAGTCTAAATTCTCCTTTTAAGGCCAGTAAAAACCCATCTGCCACAGGCTGCACCATAATCATTTTAATCTCACCATTTTCGATAATTAAAAATTCAATTTAAAAACAATAGACTAAAGCATAGTGAAAAAATTAATGAGTGGGTTTCCCAACCCATACCCACAAATAATTTCAAATAAGTTTCAAGATACTGTGAAAACATTAGGTGAAATAAGATGGCACCATCAAGAAATTAAAAACAGATTCAAACATGAATTAAAATAAAAAATTATATAATGAGATAAATAAGTCATCATATAAGATATAATGTGTAGGAAAAATCCCTGCATAAAATCCTAAATAAGACAACAATTTTTCCAATATTTCATAATCAAAATCACATCACTTAATCATCAAAATTCCTATATATTCCCCTCAAACCAACCTAGAAATTTATTAAATAATCACTATATGTCCCGCTATGTAATTTAACCAAATGAATATTCAACTATATGTGATTATATGAACTATATGTTTAATGAATTCTATCATATATGAAATAATAGATAGTCTTCCTTGATAATGTATTTTAATAAAATAAGCATGATTATAATAGGATAATCAATGTTCATCATAAAATAATCACTAGTGGTATCTGATTCAAAAGATAGATCGAATTCAGAGACCTTGAAACATCATTACAACTAACATTCCACTCTAATATAGAAATATAAAACAATAGAAAATAAAAAGTAATACATTTTAATGTGAAAAAATTTTAAGTTGTTTATTCCTTTATAAAGATACTTTAGGTTACTAGTAATTATTGTTATGTGTTTATTTCATTATTATTTTATGTCTTTCCAAGGAAACACCAAAAGTTATTGATAGAAATTAGATAAAGAAAAATAAAATAACATATAATTATATAGAAAATAACATTTATTATCTTTACAAAATAACCATGAAAAGCCTACTGTGTTATTAATAAACAGTTATTAATATTATTTTATGTTAAAAAATGTTGGAAAGGTCATTTTAAAAATAAATATTAAATGGGAAATAATATATGAGATACTAAATTTTCCTTGAAAAATATAAGCCAACGATGATCAATAATTTCAAAGAATGATAGTATATTCAGTGAAGGAATGAAAAAAACAATATATATATATATAAGTAGTTACTCCAATGTTATTTTAAATTTTTTATTATGAAATAATCCGTAAAAATTTAATATATATGTAACAAAATTGAAAATGTAATAAAAAACATTATAATTTGAGAAAACATTGATACTAATAATAATGGTGATAAAAAATAGTTAAATCAATAATACATAACAAATCTAAATGGAACTGACATTGTAGAAGATGAAAAATAGTGATAAAATTACATTAAACAATATTGTGAAAAAATATTATGAAAACACTGATAATAAATTATAATATTGATTATTAATAATATATAAAACAAATATTGAAGAAAAATAAATAAATAAATAAAAGATAATTATAATAGAAAATTAAAAAATAGTGAAAGATAATTACCCTGAATAATTGTTATTATTTCATTCAAAAAACAGAATATGATGATAAAGAAACTTGAATCAAAGATTATATGAAATCCCACTATGCACTATTATAATGTTATTAACATGTAGAATCAAGGTAGAGATCATGAATAACATGGAATTTGGTGGCACGTGCATCAAATAATGAAACAACACTGAGATAAAACTCAATAATGGGGCTGTAGTTGTAACACATAATATTGTGGATAAAAACATGAAGTAAACTATAAAAGAATATAATTACATTCCATATAAAATTTAATATCATTAAAAACTATCAACCAAAAATAGAAAATTTTACCAATATTCATTGATTGATAGTGTTTGAATTTAAAAAATAAAAATACACTATGATCATAAAAATTTAATTTTATATAATACATGATTTCTACAATTCAAATAACATAAATAATATAATAGAAAAGAGAACATTAAGCTCCAAGAATGTTTTTATATACAATAAGGAATAATGAAAACAATATATATAGAGTAGGAGTTCAAAAAACGCTAGTATTTATTTTTCAAAATTATATAACACATAAATTAATTAAATTTAAAATGAAATAAAAACCAAGAATTATATGAGAAGACAATATTAGAAATAATAATAGTGATAACAAACAATATTTGAAACAAATATAAATAACAAAAAGTACATTAAACATCAACTTCCTAGAAGATGTTGCAACATAATATAATATAATATGTTCATGGAAAATTCACATTAATATTAGAAACACATTTACAATGTTATGGTAGAAATTTGTTAGTTTAATTAATTTAAATTAACCATTTTATTATATAATTTTTTGATTTTGTGATTTATCTCCAGCATTGTTTGTTAATTTATTTCTTATTATTTTATATTTCATCAAAGTAACAAATATGGGAAATTTTTAATTATATAAAAATGAAATATTTATCTTTAAATACCTGTAAAATGTATGGTCGGATCTACAACATCATTTTTCATTACATCTACTCTCGACATAAAATGGTTCATTGATGTTTGAACCTCTAGGAGTAGGCTGAAACCTACATGCACAGTAGTAGCTAGTCTCCAAAACTGCATAATTTATAATATAATTAAATATTATTTAGAATACATATATCGATATATACATGTAATGTTTTTTAATTAAATTCTAATTTCTATCATACATGGGGTTGAAGGGTAGTATTTTATTATTACAAAAAAATTATATTAATGAAGAATGATTTGATGAGAAAAATAAGTAAATGAAATAATTGTTTAATCATGACAGGAGATGTATTGTAATAACTTTTTAAAAATTCACATGAAATTTGAAATGATAAATCTTAAGGAGAAATAAAAAAATTAATAAAATTATTAGAACAAAAGTAGAAAATTTATTGAGACATCATCAATGGAGTACTAATCATAAAATATATATTAAAAGGAATGAAATTGTTTTGCAGGTGAAGATCTCAATAACATGTATAAACCTATATTTCAAATTACATTATTAAAACATGGTATTAAATAGTTAAATAAAAATTGAAACACAAATAAATTAGAAGAAATTGGTTTTAATAATCTATATGAGATAAGATAAGTTGATAAAATTTATTAGATAATGATTAATAATCGGTCATTAATTTCATCATAATGATCATTGCTTATATTTGCAGAATTTTACCATTAATTAAATTTCAGCTAACGATGTAGAATTAAACAATGATATTTTCAACTGGTACTGATTCATAATCTAAAAAATCATCTTACATATTTTACTAGAAGACACATTAATGTGTAAAAATAATAATAATTAATAATAAATAGTGAAATTTGAAAATTTAAATTGTGAATAAAATATAAGAGATAATTCAATAATAATAAATAATAAAAAAACATATGTTATCATAATAAACCAAACATCATAAGTGGATAAAACATAGTTTATGAATTATGGATCTAGATCTAATGCTATAAAAATTCACTAAATTATTTAGAAGCACCAATTCACAAATTTCATGTAAAACTCAACAGAAAAAAGATGAATGGAAATTTGAATGACACTATAAAAGATAATCTATAAGAATAATCAAAATAAAATTTTCACCTTTTACTAATTCAAAAACATCAAAATATTCAAACATGTTTTTCTAAAGACACATTAAATTTTAAATATGAGAAAAAATATTAATGAATATTGAAATATAAAAATATAAAATATAAAATAAACACAAGAGATATTTCAATACCATGAAATGATAATAAAATCTATGTTAAAATGAGAAACTAAACTACTTATGGGGATAAATCCTATTTTACACATGATAGAACTAGATATGAATCTACAAATATGTATAAGCTGGTTCAATAAAATATTGACACTTAATTCTACAAAAACACAGAGGAAGTAAGGCATGAGATAACTTTCCATCAAACAGTAAATGATAATATGTACAGAGAAACAAAATGATGTTTTCACCATGTACTGATTATTCAACCTCAATAAAATATATCATATTTTTCAATATAAAAATAATATTTTATAAATTTCTAAAAATCATAATTAATATTGAAATATGAAAATTGAAATTGTGAATGACACATTAGTGGTATTTCAATACCATGAAAAGATATCATAATGTCTCATAACATAAGAAACAAAACAATATTTGTGGAGAAAACCTATTTTGTATATAATGCATCCAAATATAAATCAAAACAAATTAACTACCTTGATCAGAAAAATCCTCTCACCCAATTTTTCTAAAACTCAGGGGAAGAAAGAAAATTCCCCAACCAGAGCAGCCATTGTAAAATATAATCTACAAGGAGAAACAATTTTCGATAGCTATTGTTTCCACAATTCAAATCATCATAAGATCCCCCTCCCAAAAAAATTCACCAAGACATGATCATACGTTGAGACCAATCAGTGGTCATCTTAAGGAGGTGTAAAAGCTCATGTATCAGCTCCTTAGTGAAGGGTTAGGAATCAGTAAATATCATGTAAACCAAATACATCATAAAATTATATATTCAATTATCGAATTGAAAACCCTATAGAATCATTCCCATGGGTTTTTAAATATGGAAATATTCAACACACTATGTTTCTTCATGTGGAGTCATATGGTGATCAGAGTTCTCGAAGAAATGGTGATGACGATAAGAGATATTAAAAGGGGGGGTATAGATTGCTCAATTGAAGAAATAGTTTATCAATCACCATCCTTGAGAATTTAAGAATGGTAATAATTAAATAATGTTGATAAAATATTAACCTATGAAAAAAACATTTCATCTTCCAGAATCATGATAGGTGCTAGCAGATTGATGTCTGCAAGTTTAAAGTGACCATCACTGTAACAATTAGAGGTGTGCAATATTGGAACTAAGGGAAGAGAAGCTAAAAGGGTATTTGAGGTGGATGATGGAGGCATAGGTGGATGAGAGATGTAGATAGAGTCGTGGATCAAGAGTGAGATATGGAAAGAGGTAGAGAGTATGGTTACATTGATAGGTGTCGATGAGGGTCTTGAGGACGAAAATAGTGTCGAGAGGGGTTGTCATTAATGGAGAGATTTAGGGAGGTGGAGGGATATCGATGAATATTGGAGGTATAGGAGGATGTATGTGATGATACACAAAAAGAGTATGATGAAGAAACATTAATTAAAATTGGGAACCCAAGGAGTAGTTATGGTATAGAATATGGGTTTTTTGGTTTTGAGGGAGGGAAAAATGTGGAGAGTTATAGAATCAAGTAAGGGTTACATGTAGGATGAATGGACACAGCTATTGTATTGATAGTTTATTATTATTACAGTGATTTTGATTTCAATTTGATGAATAATTTCTTATTTTAGTTTTCATATTTGATTTCATTTACTGTTTTATTAATTTTTTTGGGTTCTAACATAGGATCATATCAATACTTTTGATATCCACGTTACCAAATTTTAATTAAGGAGAGCTATATATATTAATTGGGATTTATGTACTCAAACATCCATGTACCAAAATATTTAGGAAAATATTCATGAAACCAAAGTTTTGGTAAAAGAAAATATATTATGATAATTTCATACATACCAGATTCAGTAAAAAAAAATTAATGTATCCAAATATATAGTTTCACCATATGGATTAATGTTCATTATAGCCTAATTCTTAACATACCAGATTTACAATGTAATTAATTTTTCACCTTTCCCAAAACATTTTATAAGAATCTATAATAGGAGTAGACATAGGGAAAAATTATAGAGGGGTTTTATATCCCATATTTTGATGATGTCATTAGAAACTATAGATGATCATAGTTAACTCAAAAATATAAAAACTATAACATCATTTAAAATATAGGGGTTTATTTTTAGATTAATCGTTGTCCCTCATTCAGATTCTTTGAGGAAATCAACAATGATGAATTACTAGGGTGTTACCCATCCATGTTGTTATCTACTGATGTTGATATCATTATTTCTACAGAGTAAATTTTTTTAGGGGAAATTAATATGGTCATGTTATGTCAAATATTTTCACATAATAGGTTGAATATATATTGATAATTTTCAATATATAGTCTACGGAGAGTCTCTCGGTGAAATATGGAGGACATATGAAAAGGTATAGCACCACTGTGAGGGGATAAAGGATAGGATATGAATCTCCTAGAGAGAGGATCTCAATATCTATCCCTTATAATTTTATTTCTACCATGATTTTGTTTTATGTTTGTAATTTAATGAATGTGATTTCTTTGTTAAATGATCAAAATCATTGGCTTAATTCTTCTCATAAATAAGGTTCTGTTTTTAAACATTTTTACATTGTTTGTGTTCACTCTCATTCTAGAATCATTCATAATCCTAATATATTATATTGTTTTCATATGGAAATATCTTTAATTAGTGATAACTAAACTTTGTTGAATCTATTATCTAGTTATCTAAACATTTAATAATCCATCTGAAATTAGATCTCTCAATATAGTAATTAGGGTGAATTAAAAAGCATTTCTCTATTCACCCTTGATTTCATCATTGTGTGGTTTCATCAATGTTACATGGGTGCTATTTGATTCATTCACTCATAGGTAGATCATTTTAAATAATTTTCCAAGAATTGTTAGCTCTATTATTTTCCATGAAACATAAGAATAAAAAGAATTTTTTTGAATCTGACCAATCATGTTCCCCATCCCCATTAGATTATTATCTATAGCACCCCTGGTATTTTCATACATAAATATCACATATTTTTATATGAATTTTAAATAAATTTTCAAAAGAAATACCCAAGGACCATAAAAGATCCGTTTATTTGTAGACTACATATAAATATTCATATTAAATTAATGATCATAAAAATCTCTAATTCTTATCTTATCACATGGTCCCCCTATTTGGAATACCCTACCTAAAACATTATTCATAACATAGGGAAGGAAACACCAAAAAGGTTGAACACAAATGCTAAACAAAGGTAACCATATGAGATATAGATATAATTTCATAGGGAGGAATAATTTATGAATAATGGTTTTTTATCATGACCATAACTTTTATTTATCTAACCAAACCATTAATTGATCATAAACATGAATCATGAAAAGAAACATTATAATTTAAAAAACCTAAACCATAAGAGTGAGATACCATCATAAATCAATCACGAAAAATAATATTGTTTAATAAAATTTTGTATCCATATTAAATATAGGATAAAAATATCAGATTCTGTGTTCTAATACTAGGGTCATTTACATAGTTATCATGAATTATCATTATTTTCCAATTGTGGATCAGGACACACATGTTTCAAATAGTGAATCAGAATGCACATGTTTCCCATTGTAGACTAGGATGCGCCTGTTTTCCATAAAGGATCAATTTCATTTGACTATATCCCATTTTTTATCAAGATATATAAATACATAACCAATTAAATTGTGGAAAATATATTTCCCCCAAATAAAATATTGAAAATCATATAAATGTTTTCTAAAATATCCAAAAACATTAATCATATCATAACCCTTGAAATGGAATGGGCTTCATAATCCTTTTCTATATCATAATATATGGAAAATATACATGTTTCACAATCATTTCAATATTTCATCATAGTGATACATTTCAAAATAAGTGTATTTCAAAAACATTTCCTCTTACTATAGCCCATGGAATATAAACAGGTTTCATAAATATTATGACATTATAAACAAAAATAAATCACTGGATGAAGAATAATGGTGTCCTTGGGTAATATACATAGAATAAAATAATGACCATTAAAAGATTCCATATTTATGGTGAATTACTTCTAAAGATCATTCAAAATATTTCTTGATGAAACGAACCATTATTTGAAATTAATATTTTAAATTACAAAATTCAAAAAAAAATATGTGAATTATATTATTTAAAATTATTCATCTTTATATATAATGGTTGACTAAAAATTTATTTTTAAATTCCATTATAAAAATATAATTTTAATTTTTTTAACAATTTTTTAAATTTCAAAATTTATAAGACACTTTGGAAAACCATTTCATTGAAATTATACCCTGGCACATAAAATAGATCTTTTAAAATATTTTATTAATTTTCTTGAGGAAAATATCCTCTCCATTTTGTAATTTTTTTTAAAACATAATATATATATATATATTTTGAAATCATTTTCATAGAAAATTATCTATCCAACTCAAAAAGGAAGTTAGAAAAATTATTCTATCATAATAGTGGAAAATATTGTTCATATCTCATGAGTTAAAATTAATATTAAATAAATATTTTCCATTAAATCCAAAATCGAATTGTTTCTAAAATAGAAAGTTGTTTCCTTAAATTATTTTAAAATAAATTCCATAAAAATTAATCATATATTTAATAAAATCATTTTAAAATGAAAAATAATCATTTTTTAAAATGTTTTAGAATATATTTTTTTGGATGAAAATGGTTTGTTACCTAATAGTGAAATCAAGATTAATTTTATTAAAAACATGAAACTAAAATATAGATTAAATAAATATATAGGTATGAGTGAAAATAATATATTCGAAATAAATAGCCAAATGAGGAGAAAATAAGTGAATTACCTGATAAATAGATAATCCTAATTCATCAATTGATGCATTTTCATGAGCAATGTTTATAAATGATGAGATTGTAAAATGTATATCTTATGATATTGGTATCATTGAATCATAATATCCAAGAAATAATAAAATTAAATAAAACATATAGCATCATGAGAATATATAAATTCATTATATTACATGTCAAAGGCAATATATATACTCATAAAATAGTATTGTAGTATAACACAACATATGTATCAAAGAAGAAAGTTGAGTTAAAAATCCCTTACCACATTTCTATCTTTTGAACTGTAAACCCTATGAAATAGATATCCTAAAATTGGTATATAAATTGATATAATACTTATAAAATAATCATCATTTACATTAATGGTACTTATATACACCACATATGATAAATATGTAGTTAATATCACATGTGTCTCTCTAATGAAAAAACTGAGATGAAAATTCCCCTATCGCTTTAGTAATATTTTAAATCATAAGACTCAATATAGTATAAAATAAATTGAAACTCTAAATATCAAGTACAGACGTAGATAGATAATATAACATATAAAATAGATAATATATACGTCACAAAAAATAAATGATTTTTTAATTTTAATGTCCCTCAGCAATGAAATACAGACTATAAATCCCTTATGATATGTCTCGAATTCCTTCACACACATTCAAACCTCACGTATAAAAAAATATAATTTTATTATAAATAATTTAAAAATTTTAAATTCATATATATCATATTTTATCTAAATCATCTATTCTATTACCCATTTATTAATGACTCTGTGTCAATGTCATGTATTGGAAAAAAACTACACTATTTTTTCTTTATGTTTTATTTTTTTTTATTTTTATTACTATCAAATTTATCATGGTATAATAATATATATAATGTTAAAAATTGTATAAATTTATTATTTAATATTTTTATGTGTATTTATAATGGTTCTTAAAAGTTATAGAGAATATGAAACACAACATTCATGGAGATAGTCTGTCATACATATTCATAAACATTATATCCATTTTCATGATGCGATGAAAAATATATGGTAAATAATATATTAACATAAATTGATCATTTTTAATTAATACATATCACATATTTTAATTTAGAAAATCATTATTTCATTCCATGTATGGAGTGAATTAATCAAATCACTTCGTTAGTCAGTGGTCCCTCAGACACACAAAACCCTTAATCGTATTCACATAGAATGAAAATTTAGAAGGAACATGTGAAATCCTAATTATATAAAAGTAATAATATCACAAATATAATATATAAACTATAAATCCATTATTATATACATATAATATAGGTGGTGGTTGAAAATGAATAACATCGGTTAGTGAGGTGGGAGTCCGCCATACACAAGAATGATTATTTTTTTAACCATATTTTGAAAGAGGAAAAACCTAGTTATGATATTAAGATAATAAAATTGATATATATGGAATATTTTTTTTATCACAGTGTTTTAAAAATAATTGAAGGATTTTGAGGAAGAAATTATTTAAAACACTTGATTAGGGGCGTTACCTCTACTTGAAATAACTTCTTTCAGTTTTCATGAAAATACTTATATGTATGGATTTATGAAAAAATTTAGGTATCCATGGGTGATATGAGTGAATTAATAAATTTATTTATTCATTTCATGCCTGATACAAATGGTTTCAAAGGTGTAAATTTGATATGATAGGGGAGGTCTTTTATATGTGAGTGACTGGTACACTTGTAATTCTTTATATGAAATGTTTTTACCCATGTGTTTCACTCAAAAAAGAATAAAATGGTCCATTATGAAAAATATTGGATATATGGTCAAAATATTGACATAAAATGGGTCATGTAATGCTTTCGATTCATTTTAAACCAGTACTATTTTTATTTAACCCCCTGGTAAACCCATTTCTCCCTTAATAACTATAAATGCTTTTACGGTTTTTATTCATTGCAGTAAAAAATTAATTTGAACATATTAGATAATATAAATTATGATCTATACAAATAATTAATCCCTTTTACTAAATTCCACTAATAATAGTTAAAAAAATTTAATTTAAAAATAATATTGTAGATGTGTAAGGAATTTGAGTTTTTAATGAAAACTGTAACAAAAATATTTGAAAAGTATTTAAATCACAATTCAGTATAAAAATAATTAATATGACCTAAATTGGATTTATAACAATAATATTTAACTAATTATTTTTTTAAAGCCATCAAATTTTTGATGATATTGAAATCAATAATGAAATGATGTTTCTTATTAAAAACCAATATTTTTCTATATTCATCAAAAAATAATGATTTATTAAAATTATATAAAATTCACTATGAGATAATTTTGATATAATGATTTAAAAATATACTTTAATTATAAAAAAATTATAAAATTTCAAAAAAGTTAATTTTACATTATGTGTGAAAAATGATACAATTTTTTCAATGACATAATTTTTAAGAGAAAAAATGAATTTATTATTTTCTATTGTCTAAAAAAATATAATTAATGTTGAAAAATGGATTTAATATATAATATAAAAATTTCATTAAAATAATTCCCCAAAATTTATTTGGTAATTTTATTACTATAAAATACAATTCATCACATTAAAATACATTATGAGAAAAATATTTCATTTATTTTCATATGGTTTTTATTTTTATTTATAATTTTTAAAATTGAAGGATTCATTTTATATACATCTATAAATAATTAATTTTTACAATTTAGCTATTCCAACTCATAAAAATCATTCCAATGGATAGATGATCATTGTCATATTAATTAATTATATTTTCATATTGTGTTCCATTTAATTTAAACTCAGTGTTGCATGTAAAAAAGATAAACTCGATTTTTCATGTAAAAAAAGTTAACATTATTATTTCATCTAATGAAAAATATTTAAAATATTTAATGATTGTAAAAAGATATTTCATTAAATATTAGGGTTTTATATTTTACACAAACTAAAATGGATTTTTTCTGGGAAAGTATTCACCTCAATAGAAAAAATGGAGGGTAATTTTACCTCATAACATCTTCAAGATCTCATAAATCCTAATTGATATCATGATTTTCCCACACAAAAAGACCTTATATGACCAGTTTCTTCATAAAAAAGTTTATATTGGACTAATAATCTCTATCAGTGGTTCCAATTAGAAAATATCATTCCCTAGCATTATGAACTTTGAGTTTTGTACGTGAAATAGATTTGTTATGAACATCTTCAAGAGAGATATGTGGAAAACATCATGAACATGGCATATGTTCTGTGGATGTTTAATTAAATTGGATACTTTTTTGATATGATAATGAATTTCAATGGGATGGAATTAACATGGGATTTGTTTTCCTTTGAATCATAAGTATACTATCATATTTTTTTTCTTAAAAATAATTATCTATATTCTCTTACTTGTAGAAATAAAAATGAAATTATTGTTCAAAAATAACTAATATATTGTAAGATCTATTATAGAATGAGAATCCATTGTAATGACATGTTATGAAAACATTGTTATAATATGTTACTAGTATGTATAAATCATCATGCGGGGATGTAATAAAATAATATATTGAAACTCATATAATGTTCAACTAAATCCACTTAAGAAAATGTTAACCATATGTCCTTTACAAAAGGATAAAATCCAAAACATTATAAAGAATGAAAATAAATTTTCAATATGATTTTATCATTAATCCCCAAAGTAACATGAAGTATATATTAATTTAAAATACCATAAATGTGAATAAATTCATCATGAATTCCCATGAAACATGTAAATAAACGTAATTACCATTAAAACAAAATCAAAACATTCAAACATCCCAGTTTATTGAAAAAACCATATATTACTAAATATATTCCACAAATCTAATAATTTTGTAAAATCCTTCTATGGTAGAATTGATTAATTTTTAAATAATTAATCACTTTCATGTTTATCTATACTATATAATTTACATTATCTATATGAATAATCTCTTTACCTTTAACTAAAATCTTTTTCCCAACATCCAGATGATATTAAGGGTTATCATCCCTCAATCATTATTGACTATAAAATATCACTTTTTGGTTATATCATAGTTCTATATTATGTTTATTATTCAACATATTCTAGAAAATTATAAATTTAAAATATATACTAGAATAACATTATAATTTTCATTATTAATATAACATAATTATAAAATTCCAATATACAAACACATCAATCATTGTATGATATTCATAAACCATTTACTGGGCTTCATCATCACATTACTCAATTTATTATTCCTAAAATAAGAAATATTAATCAGGTATTAATATTCACAAACCTAAATATAATCATTTATATCATGTGGAAAATAATAAACACTATCTGAATAGCCAATGGCCCTGAAATGTCATTCACAATCTCTCCATCAGCAGTATAACCATTACCCATACGACATTGTCGATTCTCTTAATGATCCTTCCCCGTAGGGAACTCATTCATATAATGTCCATAATTTAGTCCTTCATAACATTCTACCATTTATTATTCCATATGGTAACAACTAATCACATACATTGAGTTATCCATACACATGGAACATATTTGCGTTTTGTTGAGGAATTCCCATGATTTCTTTGTCCCGCGATCTTCATATATTGAAAAATGAATTTTATTTTTTATATGGTCTCCACCACCCAAACTCTAAACAAAAACTATCCTTCACTAAATTAGTTAGTCAATGAGTTGGTTAAGGTAAGATTATTTAATCATATATCATGAACACTAATTAGTAACAATTACAATATCCTTCACTCTTCTCATATTCCCACCTGGTTTCTCATGAATTTTTTTCTATCACATTAAATTTTAACCTAGATCCTTATGAATCCTTCTACTCACTAAAACCGTAATAAATAGAGTGAGAAATAAAAATCATTCTGGTGAAAAAAATATTCATGAAAAATAACTTATAGGATCGAAAAATCCAGGAAAATTATTTTCCTTATTTAACAACATAGGTTTATCGTTGGTCATTCATCTTCACCATCTATTTGTAACCATTAGGACTGTTTATAATGGGTTTGTTAATTTCCATTGAATTTCCCCTTGGAGTTTAATATTACGTTTGAAGTGAGGCGGGTCTTCATACACTAGGTGATGACCTATTCCAACTTAATTCTCAAATTTCAGAGAAATTATCCCTTAGTACCTTGGTTTCAATGCCGCGCACACATGTAGTATCTAGATTGTGATGTTATTTTCTAAAAACAAGTTTCCCTAACCTTTACCTAAATTCTATGTAATTTTCTAATGCATTGAATCATCCTTAGACTCATCCTTAGTCTTATTTAATGATATATACATAGAAATATCCATAGCGACCTCTCTAATGTTCTCTCCAAAAATAATTTAAAGGTTATTTAATCCTTTCTTCAATTCCAACAATAAGGAACTTATATTTTCATATTTAAATATAACATATGTTTTTGTGAATAATCATTTCATTTGATAAACATACCCCAGGGAAAAATAATATTTTAGTTCCTCTAGAGACTAGAAACACTATCTTCTTATTTCATAAAAGGTCATAAATATATCCCATAATAATCTTCTCACATAGTACCCATCCTAAGAATACCCTTCTTAAACCATTCATCATAAACTATGGAAAGAAGTATAAAAAGGGGTTAATAAATTTCACAATAAGAGTAAATATCAGAGATATAAATATAAAATGACATAAAATAATATTATAATTATAAGCGTATGTGATAATGAAAACAACCTTTTAATTTCATTTGATCCTTCCATAAAACATAATGATTAATCAACATATAAAACATTTCCATTTTTTAAAAACACAAGAAATAAGTGTTAGAAGCCATCATAAATCAATCACAGACTATAAAATCACTATATAAATGTGTGGACCCTTAATGAAATATATAGAAAATATTTCATATGTCATTTAATACAACCAGAACCATTAATATAGTCGATTAGTAATAATCAAATGTTTCCCATTGTGTATTAGGAGTCACCTGATTCCCATCATTGATCAAGACTCACATGTTTCTCATAGTTGACCAGACAAATGTGTTACAATAGTAAGTCATGTTGGTCAAAAGGGTTTCCAAATTTTATATCGTGCTATATAAATCATTAACATATTAATTAGAGGGAGACATCGGGACCACCATCCACACAATTAAAATCATATGTATATGTTACCCAAGATCATAAAAATCATCTTAAGAGACTCACAAAATGAATTTGGTTTAATAAAATTTCAACATATAATTTATTGTGGAAAAGATATAAGTATAATACTCATTTCATCATTTAATTATAGAATAAACCATTAAAATAAATGGAATTCATAAACACTTCTACATGGTGTAACCTCTGGAAGAGAAATAGGATACATAAACTTATTTCCATCTAAAGAGAAAACCATTCTACAAAATAATAAGAATGATATTATTGGAATATTTCCCATTTATGGAATATGTAACAACAATAGATTTCATCTTAAGTGGAAATACCTTTTAAAAGATAATTTTAATTAATTCATGATGAAAATAACTTTTTCTTGAAATTTTCTTTTTAAAAATAAATTCTTAGAACATTTTAAAATTCACTAATTTGAAAATAAAAATTGAAACATATGATGGAATATTTTGTACCATTTATGAAATAAAATGAAGAAAATTTCATTTCCATTTTTCAAATCACTTTTTTTAAATAATAATTCATAAAATCTTCTAAAATCCATTTAATTGAAAATAAACATTGAAACATATAATAAAATCTTTTAAAATATGTTATATCATTTAATGTGGAAAATAACATTTCCATTTTGAGAATGAATTTTTTAAAATTTTAAATAATAAAAAAACAATTGTAATCTTTTTTTTTCAAAGATAAAATTTTAAATATATAAAGGATTCTTATAAAAAAAATATTTTATCATACAACGGAGAATCACATTAATGTGGTACCCATTAATAAAAAAATTAATATCATAATATTTAAAGAAAAATAATATTTCTTCTTAAATTTAGTTGAGTATTATATTCAAAATATTTATTAAAATTTTGAAAATAGAAAAAATAAAATTAATTAATAATTTTATGAATTATAATTTTTTATTCAAATCATATTTTGAAAATACATTTTGAAAACATGATTTTCAAAAAATGGATTTAGATAAAAGAGTGAAATAAAAATTATTTTTCCAAAAAAATTACTAATATAGCATGTCAAAGGGGTTGTATATAGATTTCATAAATGAAGATAAGTTCTTAATAATAAATCTATCTCAAAGGAATATTAAGACAAAAAAACCATTTACTACTTTGGAATCTTTTGAACAGAAACACCCTAGAAATAGATATCATCAAATTTATATGTAATGCCCACTAACATTCTTGATAAGAATCATGAAATAAATATATTTTTAATATATTCAGGACATAAAATAAATCGGCGGTCAATGTGGCATATGTCTTATCGATTTACAAACTAAGAAGGAAATCCCTAACCACTATAGTATTATTTTGAATTGTAATACCAAATAAATGTTAACATCAAATGAAACATTAAATTTTGTGAAAATAATAATGATTCATGATATAACATATCAATGTGGATGAAAATACACCACCAAAAATAAATTATCTGTGAATTTTCATACCTATCCCAATAATGAGTGAGAGACCTGAAATCTCTTAACACATGTTTCGAAATCATATGTATACATTAAAAAATAAATTATAATAAATAAAATTTTATTATAAATATATTAAATAAAAGTATATAATCATTTCATAGAAAATATTATTTACATATGACTTTTAATCAACTAGTTATTACCAATTTCTTGTTAATGTATTGGTTTTTCAAATAATTATTTTATTTGTCTATTAATTTATTTTACTTACTTTTGTGAAGTTTAATTCATCTACATAATACTTACCAGGATAAAAATATCATATATATTTATTATACGTATATTTATAAATACAATAAATGTTAGATATTGAAAATTAAATACTTGGTTCATAGAGATGGTAGGATTTATATATTCCTGAATGTTGATTCCATTTTTCTATAGGAATGAAACAATAAAAAGTAAAATAATAAATTATTATTAAATGATAATATTTTTTTATTGATATAAAATATTTTCATTAATACCATCCTTATCATAATTCCTGTAAACCATGAATGAATCATATCACTCTGTGGTGCAGTAGTCCTCCACACACAAATAATGTTTTCATTTTCCCACAAAAAATTTTATAAAATGTCACATGTGATATAAGATTATATATTAATATTAATATCATAAATATGGTATAAAACAATAAATCCATCATTATATCCAGTTGTGATAAATGGTTATGTGGATGAATAACATCGGTTCGTGAGGCGGTAGTCCACTGTAAACATGAATGATGATTTTGTAACCCACATGATATAAGAGGAGAAGGATTTTGATTATTACATTAACATAATATCATCATTATATTTGGAATAAAATAATGATATTAAATTATCATGTATTAAAAATAATAAAAATACATAGAGGAAGAAATTAAATATTCTTGATATGGTATGCTATATATTCTTCATAAAACATCTTTTGGTTTACACCAATTTGCATTATAGAATGGATTTATGACCAAAATAAGGATTTTATGGTGGGAGTATTGATGTAAGGGAGCGATTTGGTTAGGTATTGGATGAAGAAAGTTGTTTTGGTAGTGTATGGAAATGAGGATATGGTAACTGTTTATTAATGAGGTGAGTGGAACACTTGATATTTTTAAGAATAAAAACGTGTACACAAAATTTTCACATTCCAAAAAATTGTCCAGAATGGGATCTTTCTGAACAAAGTAGATATAAGGTTGCAATATGGAGAAAAATGAGTTTAGAAAATGTAACACCATGAAATTATTGGAATTCTATGATAATTATTTTAATCATTATGATATTTTTTAGTTAAACACAAAACAACTTTTTGATTTAATTACATGTATCAATGGGTTGATATTTCTTGAAATGTAAAGCTATGATTAAATAAAATGTCACATATTTTTAAAATATTTAAATTTAATGTGATAATATCTCCATGCCATTTTAATAGAGTTTATAAATAACATTATCGAAATTATCAAAATAACATTTACTTGTGTATATTAAATTAACTCTAGGTGGCCAAATTAATAATAAATAAAAATTAGACAAATTTGAAAATAAAAATGAATCATTCTAGAAAAACTATTTTTATGACCATAAGTGTGTATCATATCATTAAATTAATAAATTAATTTTGTTAATAATTTTTATGAAATTTCAATGTTATATATTCAATAAAATTTCTAAAATTCATATTATTATTCATCTAGAAAATGTATAATAATATATCAAATATTATGCTTCAAAGATATATTTCTCTAAAAAAACTTTTGTCCACTTTTATGGTGATATTATTCAGAAAATAAATATTGATACTTTTAGATATGTAATTTTATAAAATAAACATCATTTTTTCATTTTGAATTTCAAAATTATTATAGCGTGATTTTGTTGTCTTTTTCATTAAAGTTTCATTTTTATTCTGTTTTGAAAAATACTAATTTCTAATTGAAAAACAATTTTTTATTTAATTTATTTATAATTGAATTATTTTTTATTATATTAATGTTAAATTAGATTATTTATAAATCCATTCACATAAAATAGGTTATATGATTCAAATTTATATTGAATATGGATATAAAAACATTTCAATCATTTGGCCTTTTTCCTTTTAAAACCATGATTTCTCATCGCGTCTACGGAATTAATTTTAAATTACTTTCAGAAAATAATATGAATTAATTTTAGAAAAATTTAATCAATATTTTAATTCATCATAATATATAATTTCCAAATATTTCAACAAATGTTTTGACAAAAATGAATTGTGACCTCTTTAAATATAATTTAATTTTGTTAAAGTTAAAAATAGTATACCGGGTGTTAAAGAAGAATGATAAGAGTGAAAATGACATATAAAATTATTTTATATTATTAGATAAATATATTTGTATCCTTCAAATAAATTTGTATTAAATATAGAAATTTTTTTCATCATTTCCTTGAATAAAATTCATAAAATAAGTTATTTGAGGAAAAAGAGAAAAAATATAATTTTCATAATTCTAATTTTAATAATGCTTTCGGATATAGGAAAAAATAATGTTTTTATTATAAATAATGTTTTAAAATATAAATTATTTTTCTATCATGATATTTTTCTTTATTTTTAGAGAGATAAAATATTGACATTAAATACGTATGAAACTCTTACATAATAATTATTTAGTTAATAATTATCTAAAACAATGTACAAAAAATATTAAATGTTAGTTCAATTGAATAACTAATTTTTTTAATTTATTTTTTATATGAATATATATTTGTAATCATGTATTAGAATAATATAATGTAATTATATATTTTGATGGATATTTCTAAATTCAAAATATTTGAATATTGTCAAAATTTTAATTCAATGTCGTTTTATAATATAAGATATTTTATTAACTGATTAAAAATAACTAAAAATACTATGTTTTGAATTTTTTTCTAAATATTAATAAATAAATACCATTATCAATTAATGGAAAAAATTTCTAATTTTATTTCTATGTCTACTGGTGAATGGTACAAACTAAGTTATCGTGGTTTTGGTTAAGGTGGTGTTTTTTATTATAACATGTACATATTTTAAGATTAATTTCATGAAAACATAGGATTTATTTTTTATAAATTAGGTTTGGAATTTGAAATAATATTTTTGATGTAATAATGTTATTCCAACTCTTATTTTTTACTAATTGATAAATTTATACTCTAAGAAAAATAGTTATTATAGTGAAACCCCATCATAGTAAAAATAGGGATACAATGATGTTTATAAATTATGTTTCTAAACCATTTGTTTCATTGTTGGTGTGGGGAGAAAATCCCTCAAGGTATCATTGAAGAATTTTTGAGGTGATTGTGTTTGTTGACAAAGTGGGCCTCTGTGTTGTGTTTGTTGACAAAGCAAACCATGACATACAATTTTTTTGAAAAGGGGTGTTTCATGGTGGCGTGTCGAGTTTAGGGGATGTTAATAACTATCCATGATTGATTCAAGATGTAATAACCCAAGATTTCATAGTGTATTACTTCTTCAAAATAATTCAATAACTTTCACTACTCGCAAAACTGAGTTCAAGAGCACAATGACTTACCAAATATGCCATTCAAAAGAGGTTATGAATAGTATTAACTAAAATTTGAAATTTATAAAATACTTATAATTTTACAATCCATATTTTGAGTTTCTTAGACATAATGTAAGAACAAATTCATTTTTTTAGATAAAAAGAAGTATTTTTCAAAAATGCCCTTTTACCAACTTTTAATAGTGAAACCTTTTTAAATAAAATATTTTAAACTTTTATATATTCAATTTGACCGAATAAATTTATTTTTTAGAATGGTGAAATCAAAAATTTACAATGAAACACCCCAATCTTCCACGGTATGATTATCTTTGAATTAAACCGTAGCATGTGTTGTACGCAACTTTGAGTTCTAACACACACCACAACCAATCAAACTAGCCGTTATGAATAGTAATACCTACTTTTTGAAATTTTATAAATTCTATCTCTCAAAATGGACTTAATTTTTGGATTCAGAATATCAAATATTGCCTAGCGTGAAATTTTGGTACTTTTCTAATAACATTTATATTTTAATGAATAGTGAAATTTACTAAATTTTAATTTAAAACAACTTGTTTTAATCAAAATAATTAATAGTCATAAATTATAAATTGGAGTGGTTTTAAAGTATATATAGAATATATTTTTACCATTTAATATAATTTTTGTGATTGGGCATAATTTACCAATTAAACCGGACATAAAGAAGTGTCAATCTTTTGATAGTTATTATATCTTAAAAACGAGATTTTTGTTTTGACCGGGGGAATTAATTTAAAAATAATTTCTTCCATTTCTGTGTTTTGAATTTGGAAAAATGGATTCCATATTTGGAATCAGGATTTCCAAATTGTGTAAATAGCTATCTTTTATTTTTAGTCATTTTGCATAATTATTTCGGAAAATATTTTATTTACCATGGTTAAAGGTAAAATCCAGTAAATAAGGGTTAAAAAATAATATTATAATATTAATAAAATACCCTAAAACGTGTCCTAACATTATTGGTGGATACATGTCCTACAATGGGCTTCTTTTGGTCGATTTTTAGGACCCTATGGAGCCACATGTAGGTGATAGGGACAATTTATTTTAATTAAGATAAAGTAAATACAAAAATGAAATAAACTTATATCTTTTAGAAAAACAAGTTTTACATAGAGTTATATATGTTATATTTTCGATTATAAATATTTATTTGAACTATAAAACGATTTACTATATAATATTATTCTATTTATAATTTTTGTACATTGAAAAATTAAAAATATATATGACACAATAATGATGCAGTATTTTCCTTATTAGTAAATGAATCAAATAATTGGAATTATAAATTTTAAAATAAAAAAAAATTGAAAGTTCTGATGACATACACGAATTTTATTGGTTAATATGAAATTTTAGGATTTCTTAAATTAATTTTTTTTGTATTAATAAAGTTGTTAATATTTTTACAAAAATAAATTATTGAGTAATGTCAAAATTGACATAAATGGGTTTTTAAAACAAATATTATATTATTAATTTCTATTCTGTTACTAAAAATATAAGGTTCAGCCAATGGAATTATATCATTATTTTTGTATCATTATTGGACCAATTTGATGTCTCTTGGATGTATATATTATTTTTATTAACTATATAAAATAAAAATACAAAGTGACATGGTAAATTTCAATCTAATTAACTAAGAGTTAAAACTAAAATATACAGATAATATAATCACCCAAACCTGTCTAAATTCTATTGTTTTAAAAGATTTAGACCCATAAATACCTTATAATTTGAGAAATCTACTTTTGAGCCATTATAAGCCGAATATAAAGTTATTATAAATTAATACTTTATGTTTTTTCTAAAGAGCCCCTCCTCCCGCTTACAAACGGACCCAACATCTATCCAATTCTTCACACCTTCAAAGCCTTTTGGAATGGCCAAAACCTGCCCAAAAACTCTCTCCACTTCCCTCACTTAATCCTAGAGGCCTTAGTTTCATCATAAATACATTCTATGAAGCCCTTCTGATCAAATCAAAATGAATAATGAGAAAAAGAGATAACGTCTTCACCACCCTCTTTAAAGTTCATTTCTTCTTCAACTTCTTCTTTCCTTGTTATTTCCATTATATAATAATAACTCTAGTATATTATATATAATGTGATGTTATTATAATTATGGAACAAAAAATAATGATTCTATCCATCCCTTGAATGACATGTCACCATACATACATACGTACGACCTACCGTCTCCACGTTGTGGTGTAATTGTTATTCAATATATTATTATTTAGATTGTTATAATAATAATGTATAATTCATGTAAATAATAAATATAACATGATAAGGATTATGTATATATGATATACCATCCAATTATATATTATTTTAATATCAAAAGATTGATATTTCCGCTCGTGCGTACGTACGGATTACCGTCTCCACGACGCGATGAGATTCATTTCTAAGTTCACCATTCATCGATGATTATAAAAATATATATTACTAAGAAGTATGTAATATTTGTCATCATAATGCTACTGTAGATATATATCTTTATATATATATACAATTATTTATGAACTTTCATATATCTTATTCACATACTTCTGTCCAATACTATATGATAATAGAAACATTGTTTATGCGTACGTACGGACTAGCGTCTCCATAAATGGTGTTTTCCATTTCATATATATTTATATTTATATTTATATTGAAAATATAAATGATATATTTATCATGTTTTATATTCTAGAAGTATTTATATAATGATATAAGTGATACAATCAAGAGTAACATGTTAAAACACGTACGATAAAGAAAATAATTATTACCCAAAATGTTAATTTAACATGGAAATTATTATTAAATGGGTAGTACAAAGTCATAAATAAATAATGTATGATATCATAAATATTAATATGGTTCTGGTATAATTTAATAACATACTAAAATCTTCATAATGGAGGTTAAACATACCCTCGACTAAAGGAAAGTGCAAGGAAAGGGGTTTTCATCTCACTCCTTATTCCTGTGAGATTCATGCCATATTGCCGCTATTACATTTTGTGTGGTGTTTTTACTGCCTATAATTGTATTCTTTGTGTAATACACCTTAATTTATGTGTATTTAAATATTCATTGTATCATACCTCTTTCATGGGGTGTATGTTTCGTATGTTACCAAATTAGTAAGGGTTAATTTCACAATCTCTTTATTATCTGAGGTTGTTTTTAAGTAAGTATGTACTGGGAAATATTTATTATCCATGTCCATTTTTTATAGAAAGAGTTTTAAAAGGAATTATTTTAGGGAATTTTTACTAAAACATCATTTCAATTGTTTTAAATATTTATTCTTCTAAATCATTCTATTTAATGTCCATGTCTTCAAAATGGTTTTTAAGGATTTATTTATATGGACATGAATGTTTGTAAAATTTTAATTCCTTTCAAAAGTTTCAAAGTGGTATGGGACACATTGATTCGGAAAATGTTTTTAATGACTTCTTTTTTAAATTGTGTGACTTTTAAATGTTTTCTTGAAAATGGGGTATTTCTCTCAAAAAGTTTTACCAATCATTTCCATCTATGTCAAAATTCATTTATGGATTTTAAACTTTTTTTGAAGTTGATTTATCATGATACAAATCTTCCATATTGTGTTGAAGTTTTTGTAATATTTTTGACTGTGGATGTGTTATTTTTTATACATTTCATGGTTTTTGGGGAACGTATGGACACTTCGTATTCTAGTTTTAATACGAATGTTTATGTTATGTTTAAACCTATTCATATGAGGAATGCATTGGACTTAGTAAGTGACGGGTGGATCCCGCTACAGCTCCTTGATGCATCGGTAGGTCTAATGAAACTAACTAGTGTCTTGGCACGAGTCCTTGACAAAATCTTATTTGTATTCTTGGAACGAGGCCTTGGCTACATGGTTATGATAGTCAGGCATTATGCATTCCATCATTATGAAAGTGGTTAGTGATATTTCATTTCATTAATAGACTTGTAGAATATACATGTGAATAAGTAAATGGAATTATTTCATTTAATTTTTGCCATATTACTCTGAAGTTCATGTTTAAAAGGATTTTGTTTTAATTATACATTGCCTTAAATGTTTATGATTTTTAATGAAAGTGTCCGTTGTATTGCTTACCCTTAGTGAGCATTTGAGCTCACCCCTTTCTATGTTTTATTTTTTCCAGTATTCCAAGAAGTGTATTGTGATTTATACGAAAGGTTAATACAAGATAATAAGGGAATTCATAAAAGATTATTTATTTATTTTTGTATGTTATGAAGTTTACTGTAACATTCATGTATGTAATCCACTTTCCAAGACTGCTAAACTGATCGGTCCTTCGGGACAAGATTATTTGTAATCATGCCAATGTATTAAAATAATGCACTGAATCTGGGTAAATGGGGTTGGGGCTTTACACAAGAACGTTGAAAAAGGAACGGTTGATTAGGAGGCGGTTCAAAAAGAGAAGATACAAGGTGGTGCCGTTTTCCAGTGGTTACCAAATTTATGGACCTCAAAATCGAAAATTGTAGAAAACTAATTTCGGAAAAGGGACTTGCGTGCTGGTGTCATGGAGGTTTGGAAACTCGTGTGTCATCTTTTTTTTAAGATCAGAACTTCAAAATATGGAAAAGGGAAAAGGGAAACCCATGATTTGGGGTTGGTCACACAAGTGACTAGGACGGAAGAGACTAGGACTGCTGGACTTGCATGCCAAGAGAAGACTTGTGCGCCGTTTCTTAGGGTTTCTAAATGCCTATAAATAGAGTTTTACCCCTCCGCATTCATAGATAGTTCAATACATAGGGAAAATAAAAGATCATGTCGCGCAGGTGTTGTGGTCGCGCAAGTGGTGGTGTTGTTGCGCAAGTAAAAAGATATTCATAAGTTGTGCACCATTTGATTGGTGCGCACCCAAAGTGGTTTGGGAGAGAAAGGGTGCGAGTCTCCCAAATTTAAATTTGAAGAAGGGTGTGTCACGTTGGTGGTTTGGTGACACGTGCATGCCATATTTTGAATATGCATGATAGTTGATAGTTTCACACCCAAATTGGTTTGGGAGTAAAAGGGTGTGAATCACTGTAAAGACCCGGAAATTTCAAGAAATTTTTTTTCATAATTTTCTTTGAAATTTTACAAGAATGCAGTTTCTGACGGCGCCTGATTCCGAGGCCCGGTGTGCCTGGAATTAATTTTCGATGTTTAGCTCTGGTACGTTCAGTGAAAGAGCGAGCGTGAATTTCTATCTTTTGAACCGGTGCTCGGAATCGAATTCTGAGGGCACCGATGAACTCGAAGTGCCGGTTTTTGCTTAGGAACTCCTGTTCTGGAGTTGCGTTTACACAAGTGTTGATAATACAAATTGTGGATGTTTATTTTATAACTACACTACAATTTTTATTAACTTACTCTAAGTGTTAGCTCATGGTGGTAGTTGGGTAACCACCCAACCTCCCTTGGGAGGTTATGAGGGTGGGGGGCCCACACGAACCCCACCTCTTCATATCCTCTAAAACCCGTCAACTCCCACTTAAATGAATTTAACATAGTTATAAGTTATGTCTTAAATGAGTTGAATTTAATGTGGTGAGTTGTGTGAGTCTTTTGAATTTCAAACACTTGAATTTCAAAAGCCATGTGAAGTTAATAAAATAAGTGATGAACTTATTTTATTTGGTTGGGTTGTGTTGTTTGAGAGATTTTCGAAAAAAAGGCTTAGAAGTCTTGAAGTTTCTTCATCCTCTTGATGAAGAACGCGAAGAACAATCGGACATCGACGAAGAACCCCACATTCTCGGGAACCGTCTTCCGTGACGCCATACCCGCGACACTGACGACGTCTTCTTCCGTGACATCTATTTTCGTGACGCCGAATCTCGTCACCTCTTAAATCAAGGTAGGGGTTTTAACTTTTTAAAGTTATTTGGATCTCTCCTTCTAAATTGATGGTTTATATTTTTCGGGCCTTGATTCCAAATATTTTTATTTAATTTAAAAGATTGTGAAGGTTTATCGTTCATTAAAGGCCGATTGCTATCAATTTAACGTGAGGAGTTCGGACCACACAAACCCGGTCGACCCTCCTCCGTTTTATACGTGTTGAATCTTTGTGGATTGGTTTGGAAAGGCGTGATGCCGTCGCACCACGCAGATTCAAGCAGAAGGAAATGCGTGGCGCCGTCGCGCCGCGTCGTGGAAAGATTTCAAGAACGCGACGTCGTCGCGTCGCGACGAAAGAAGTCAAAGGCGCCGCTGCCGGAGCGGGGCAGCCGTGGACGGGGCGTGCTGTCGTCGCACCGCGCCGGACGGCCAAGACCGTGGCCGGTTCAGGGTTGCGGCGGAACAAGTTGACCGGCAGCCAGCTGGGCCACCGGTGTCAGAAGCCGGAAGGGGATCGGCCTTTTCCGGTCCCGTTGAGAGGGAGCCGGCTGGCCAGGTCGGGCTGGCCAGAAGGAGGCAACCCGGGGGAATTAAATTCCCCCGGCAGTTGAATACCCCCCCCCATTTTCTCGAAGGCAGGCCCCCGCATGAGGGGGGGGGGGGCGTTTTTTTTTCAAGGCGCCGCTGGTTGCCGCGCCTCCAGCTAAAGAAAGGCGGGGGCTCCCCCCCCCCCCCCCCCCCCCGCGTGCGGCGCTCACGCGGCACCCAGGCCGCGCCGCCACGCCGGACCGCGCTAGCCTTCACCGCCGGGCCGAGCCGAGCTTCCGGGCCGGGCCGGGTCTTTGGGCCGGGCCACCGCCCGGGCCGTGTCGACCCGGTTCGGCCGACCCAGGGGGGTCGGGCCGGGTCGCCCCGAGCCCGGACCCCCGTTTTCGGACCACTTTTGGTCAAAAGCTCGTAACTTAAGCTACGGGCCTCCAAACGACTCGCCGTCAGCGGAAAAACGATCCTTGGATTGAGACGGTCATTTTGGTATATCGCACTGAAGGTTTTGGAATACTTTGTGTTCGACCGGGTTGGTTCGTACGCGAAACCAACCGGGCCCTCGGAGCGGAAACGCTTATAACTTGAGCTACGGACGTCTGATTGACGTGCCGTCAGCTTTGTTGAATTCCTCTACGTGAGACGGATCTTTTTTCTTACTCCGCTCAAGGTTTGGATGTCGTCGGAGTTCGGTCGGGTTGGTTCGCTCACGAAACCAACCAGGCCCTTTGGACGAAAAAGCCAATAACTTCTAGACCGGGCGTCCGATTGACTTGCCATCTGTTACGTTGAGTTCATGTTGACGATACGGAACTTTTGGCATCTTGCGCCCAAGTTTTGGACGCAGATGGATTTTGGCCGGGTTGGATCGTACCGTAATCCAACTGGGCCCCTGGAACGGAAAAGCTGATACCTTTCTGACAGAACGTCCGTTTGACGAACCGTCAGAGGCGTTGGTGATCTCGTTGAGAAAAGGTCCCTATGAGTATACCCTATGAGAGTTTGGGGTATAGTTGAGATACGGCCGGGTTTGGTATGCTCACGAAACCAACCGAGCCCCTGGGAAGAAAAGGCTAATAACTCACAGACCGGGCGTCCGATTGGCGCGCCATCTATTGCGTTGAGACCCCTATGACGAGGCGGCCCTTTGAGATACTTCTTCGTGGGACTTTGAGATACTTGGAGTATCAACTTGTAGCTCATGGAGAGGACCCTCCCAGAGACGAGCGTACGGAGTACGGAGACCGTGTAGCCGGCCGAGACCTGAAGACTGCTTGTCCGATTCGATTCGGAGTGACTTACGTAGCCCATTGGGGAGCCCTACATTGTGAGGTGGAAGACCCATAGCGGAAGAGCACTACTTTGTGAGGTGGCAGACCCGCGGTACTCGACAGGAGAAGTACCTCTGTAGGCTATGAGGGGGGAGCACTACTGGGTTGGGTGGCAGACCCCGGTGGGAAGCACTACTGTGTGAGGTGGCAGGCCCGCGGTACTCGATAGGAAGAGTACCTCAGCAGTCTTAGGTTAGTGAGTAGTACCTCGGAGTCGTGACAGGACCAATGTACACTCCAGAGACGGAGCTCTTCAGTAGTTACGGTTTCGATAATGAAAATCCTAGTTTGAGCTGAGACTTTTGACCTTTGTGTTTACCTCATGATTGAGATGGGTCGCTTGATAACTTAGGTATATGTATGGGCATATACCTGGGTAGTGGTTATCCGTTGATTTCATCATCCTTGTCTTTCCTCATGATGACATGGGTTACATGATAACTTAGGTATATGTATGGGAATATACCTAAGTAGATGTTATCTATTGAGATCTTCTTTGTGGTTATCCTTGTTGGTTTTAGTGAGACCTTGAGGGTCTCGGGGTCCCTACTAAGTATCTTTATACTCACCCCTGCACGGGCTATGCCCGCACCTCGTTGTGTTGGGTGCAGACGACAGGCAGTGCTGATGGAGGCTGAGTGTTCGAGGACTGGACGGTACCCTGAGGTGGACTACACGACGAGTCAGTACCCGGAGGTGGACTACACGATGAGTCAGTACCCGGAGGTGGACTACACGACGTGATGACTCACAGAGGAGGTTGACGAATGAGAGTGTGGAGGAGGCTATCTGTACCTACCCTTCAGGTAGGATCCGAGGAGGATGACCCAAGAGGTGCTTCCTACTACCAGCTGTTTGTCTTTTTGCTGTTGTACCTTGTTCAGTTGAAGTCGTACTTTCTTTTGGGTTTCTATTATGGCCCATTTACTTTTCAGCATTTCTTTTGTACTTAGTGTTTTTCTTCCGCTTGTACTTTGTGGTTCTTGTTTCCTTTCATAAAGGCAATGCCTTCCCAGTTATCGGGATTTTACACCATTGGTGCTAGTCGCTAGCCCCTGGCCTATGGAAGGCAGGCTTGGGGTAGTCACGACACGGGCCCCGAGGATGGGTCATGAAAAATTGGTATCAGAGGAGTTCGGTTCTACCGTGAACTCTAATGTTTCTTTCTGTGAAGCAATAGTGTTAAGAGTACCGAGTGTGTTTTTCAGTTCAGGGAGTCCAGTGTTGGTGCGGGCGGCCGACGTATCCATACACCAGGACCCTGACAACTGATTTCGGACTTTGTGCACAAAAACACTGATTGCGTGTGTGTTTTACAGAAGTTTTATTTGAATATCAGCTCAAACCAGGACAACTCACTAGGTATAAATCGTTTGACCATGTCACCTTGTTACTTTCAGGATGCCTCCCCGTGGACGACCAGCTAGAGCCCCGAGAGTTGTACGTACTGACAGCCCGCCGAGCGACGAGGCCTCAGTACAGGGCCCTATCCCAGTTGAGGCATCAGCAGAGGCACCAGCGGTACTACTACACGTTGGGCCACCGTTGCCACCAGCCCCAGCAGGAGAGGATTCACGTCGCTTGAGCGCACTGCATGAGTTCCAGTGCCAGAGGCCTCCCAGGATTTAGGGAGGGATGGACCCGCAGGTGGATGAGGATTGGCTGGAGGCTGTGGTGAGAGTCTTCAGGCTAGTGGGGACGCCGACAAACTTCATGGTGATCCTTGCTGCCAGCCTTCTTCAGGCAGCAACAGGGAGATGGTGGAGCCTGATGCTCCAGATGCATGATGAGGCGACACTTCATTGGGAAGACTTTGAGAGCCTGTTCCGGGCAGAGTTTGTACCAGCCACCCTTCGAGCGGTGCGTATACAGGGGCTACTTCAGCTGCGGCAGGGTAGCATGGCAGTGGCACAGTATTCAGTGAGTTTCATAGACCTCTCGCGCTACTCCACAGATATGGTACGAGACCCGTTCTTTAGGGCCCGAACCTTCGAGCAGGGGCTCAGGCGAGAGATCATAGCTTCGTTTGTATCGCACAACATTCAGACGCAGACATGAGTGTTGGAGCGAGCCCTCTTAGTGGAGAGTTTCCTTGCTGTGCAGTCTCCAGCAGTAGGACCCACCACTAGCAGGCATGTGGCAGACTCTTCTGTAGCGGGCATTAGACAGATGACGCAGGGGTCCAAGAGGACCAGACCTACAGGTGGTCGACCGCGTGACTCAGGGTCGGTAGTGCGATGCACCAAGGGAAGTGATAGAGACAGACCTGCCATGAAGTGTTACTCATGCGGCGGAATTGGTCACATAGCACGTGACTATCCGACCCGCCATGCAGATGACCAGCAGTTAAATGAAGAACCTCCGAGGCAGAGGCAGAGGTTCGTTCAGGGCAGACAACAGATGGATAGGAGCGGGACTAACTTCCAAACTGGAGGCTATTGATCCTATTGCTTTTGGTTTTGTTGATATTTGTCTGTAGTTTCTTTGTGTCTTGTACTATGAGCTGCAATAATAAAAAGACACTTATCTTGTAAATTTTTCTTTCCTGTCCTTTTTGTTTGGTTGATACTGAGTGGTCCTGGTTAAAACTGTTGACTTGACCCTCAATTTTGAGATTTCAACTAGAGGAGACCTAGTGACCTCACACTGATGCCGACAGTGTGAATCGACCCTTAGAGGCGAGAGAGACAGTTGGATCTCTTGGTAGTTACATCGAGGCCTTACGACGTCATCCATGGCATGAATGAATCATTCATGTTAGGATTGACTGTATTAGGCAATGAATGTGGTTCATCCAGGGGATGAGACCAGATTTCTCTTATCAGAAAAGAAGAAATCATAGGTGCTCTTTTGAGACTAGAGATGTTCCAGGTCATCCAAGAGCAGATGAGGACAGCACACGGCCGACAAAAGCCTTATGCTGACATGACTTGGAGGTCTCTAGAGTTCGAGGATGACGATCTAGTCCTTAGACGGGTCTCACCTTGACGAGGTTTATAGAGATGTGGCCAGGAAGGCAAGTTATCTCCAAGGTTCAACGGACCGTTCTAGGTCCTTAGCTAGGTAGGCGAGGGGGTTTACCGCTTGACCCATCCACCACAGTTGCACTAGGTGCACGATGTTTTCTAGGTATCCCAACTGAGGAGATACATGGTCGACCCTTCGCATATCATCAACCATGAGGAGCAGGACAATGGCGATGGGGTTACTTCCCCGGAGGTTCCAGTGGGGATCGAGGATCGACATGAGCAGATCCTACGAGGACGATCGATTCCTCAAGTGCACTTTCTATGGCAGTACGGGAACCTCCAGGTAAGAACATGGGAGCGGAAGGCTTAGATGCATGTTATGTACCCTTTTTGTATCCCTAGTTTGTGTTGAAGCTTTACGGGGATGTAAAGCCCTGAGGTGGGAGTAATGTAAAGACCCGGAAATTTCAAGGAATTTTTTTTCTTAATTTTATGTGGAATTTTACAAGAACGTCGTTACTAACTGCACCTGATTCCGAGGCCCGGTGTGCCCGGAATTAATTTTCGAAGTTTGGATCAGGTACGTTCAGTGAACGAGCGGGCGGGAATTTCTATCTTTTGAACCGGTGCTCAGAATCGAATTTTGAGGACACCGATGAACTCGCAGCACCGGTTTTTGCTTAAGAACTCCTCTTCCGGAGTTGCGTTTACACGAGTGTTGATAATAAAAATTGTGGAAGTTTATTTTATAACTACAGTACAATTTTTATTAACTTACTCTAAGTGTTAGCTCATGGTGGAAGTTGGGTAACCTCCCAACCTACCTTGGGAGGTTATGAGGGTGGTGGGGCCCACACGAACCCCACCTCTTCATATCCTCTAAAACCCCTCAACCCCCACTTAAATGAATTTAACATAGTTATAACTTATGTCTTAAATGAGTTGAATTTAATGTGGTGAGTTGTGTGAGTCTTTTGAATTTCAAACACTTGAATTTCAAAAGCCATGTGAAGTTAATAAAATAAGTGAAGAACTTATTTTATTTGGTTGGGTTGTGTTGTTTGAGAGCTTTTGGAAAAAAAGGCATAGAAGTCTTGAAGTTTCTTCATCCTCTTGACGAAGAGCGCGAAGAACAATCAGACATCGACGAAGAACGCCACGTTCTCGGGAACCGTCTTCCGCGACGCCATACCCGCGACACCGACGACGTCTTCTTCCACGACATCTCTTTTCGCGACGCCAAATCTCATCACCTCTTAAATCAAGGTAGAGGTTTTAACTTTTTAAAGTTATGTGGATCTCTCCTTCGAACTTGAAGGTTTATATTTGTCGGGCCTTGATTCCAAATCTTTTTATTTAATTTAAAAGATTGTGAAATTTTATCATTCATTAAAGGCCGATTGCTATCAATTTAACGTGAGGAGTTCAGACTGCACAAACCCGACCGACCCTCCTCCTTTTTATACGTGTTGAATCTTTGTGGATTGGTTCGGGAAGGTGTGGTGCCGTCGCACCATGCGGATTCAAGTGGAAGGAAATGCGCAGCGCCGTCGTGCCGTGCCGTGGAAAGATTTCAAGAACGCGACGCCATCGCGTCACGACGAAAGAAGTCGAAGGTGCCGCGGCCGGAGCGGGGCCGCGGCGGAAGGGGCGCGGTGCCGTCGCACCGCGCCGTACGGCAAAGACCACGGCCGGTTCCAGGCCCTGGCGGAGCAAGGCGACTGGCGGCCAGCCGGGCCGCCGGTGTTGGAAGCGGGAAGGGGACCAGCCTTTGCCGGTCCCGTTGAGAGGGAGTCGGCCGGCCGGAAGGAGGAAACCCGGGGGAATTAAATTCCCCCAGCAGTTGAACGCCCCCCCCATAATGGAGGGGGGGGGGTGCGGTTTCACAAGGGGGGGGGGGCAGGCGCCCCCCCGTTTTCTCGAAGGCAGGCCCCCACGTGAGGTGGGGGGGGCGTTTTTTTTTTCAAGGCGCGGAAGGTTGCCACGCCGCCAGCAGAGGAAAAGCGGGGGCTTTTCCCACCCGCGCGCGGCGCTCACGCGGCACCCAGGCCGCGCCGCCGCACCGGCCGTCGCCGCCGGGCCGGGCCGAGCTTCCGGGTCGGGCCGGGTCGCCCTGGGCCCAGACCCCCGTTTTCGGACCACTTTTGGTCAAAAGCCCGTAACATGAGCTACGGGCCTCCAAACGACTCGCCTTTAGCGGCAATCCGATCCTTGGATTGAGATGGTCGTTTCGGTATATCGCATTCAAGGTTTCGGAATACTTTGGGTTCAGCCGGGTTGGTTCGTACGCGAAACCAACCGGGCCCTCAGAGCGGAAATGCTCATATCTTGAGCTACAGACATCCGATTGACGTTCCATCAGCTTTGTTTAATTTCTCTAAGTGAGACGGATCTTTTGGCTTACTCCGCTCGAGGTTTGGATGCTGTCGGACTGCGGTCGGGTTGGTTCGCTCAGGAAACCAACAGGGCCCTTGGAACGAAAAAGCCAATAACTTCCAGACCGGACGTCCGATTGACATGTCGTCTGTTACGTTGAGTTCCTATTGACGATAAGGAACTTTTGGAATCTTTCGCCCGAGTTTTGGATGCAGATGGATTTTAGCTGGGTTGGATCGTACCGAAATCCATCTGGGCCCCTGGAACAGAATATCTAATACCTTTCTGACAGAACGTCCGTTTGACGAACCGTCAGCGGCGTTGGTGATCTCGTTGAGAAACGGTCCCTATGAGTATACCCTATGAGGATTCGAGGTACATTTGAGATACGACCGGGTTTGGTTCGCTCACAAAACCAACCGGGCCCCTGGGACGAAAAGGCTAATAACTCACAGACCGGGCGTCCGATTGACGCGCCATCTATTGCGTTGATACCCCCTATGACGAGGCGGTCCTTTGAGATACTTCTTCGTGGGACTTCGAGATACTTGGAGTATCAACTTGTTGCTCGTGGAGCGGACCCTCCCAGAGACGAGCGTATGGAGTACGGAGACCGTGTAGCCGGCTGAGACCTGAAGACTACTTGCCCGATTCGATTCGGAGTGACTTACGTATCCCAGTGGGGAGCACTACTTTGTGAGGTGGCATAACCATAGCGGAGGAGCACTACTTTGTGAGGTGGAAGACCCGCGGTACTCGACAGGAGAAGTACCTCTGTAGGCTATGAGGGGGGAGCACTACTGTGTTGGGTGGCAGACCCCGGTGGGAAGCACTACTGTGTGAGGTGGCAGGCCCGCGGTACTCGACACGAGGAGTACCTCAGTAGTCTTAGGTTAGTGAGAAGTACCTCAGAGTCATGACAGGACCACTGTAAACTCCAGAGACTGAGCTCTTCAGTAGTTACGGTTTTGATAATGAAAATCCTGGTTTGAGATGAGACTTTTGACCTTTGTGTTTACCTCATGATTGAGATGGGTCACTTGATAACTTAGGTATATGTATGGGCATATACTTGGGTAGTGGTTATCTATTGATTTCATGATCCTTCTGTTTCCTCATGATTGATATGGGTTACTTGATAACTTAGGTATATGTATGGGCATATACCTAAGTAGAGGTTATCTGTTGAGATCTTCTTTGTCGTTATCCTTGTTGGTTTTAGTGAGACCTTGAGGGTCTTGGGGTCCCTACTGAGTATTGTTATACTCACCCCTGCACGGGCTATGCCCGCACCTCGTTGTGTTGGTTGCAGACGACAGGTAGTGCTGACGAAGGCCGAGTGTTCAAGGACTAGACGGTACCCGGAGGTGGACTACACGACGAGTCAGTACCCAGAGGTGGACTACACGATGCGACGACTCACAGAGGAGGTTGACGGACGAGAGTGTGGAGGAGGCTATCTGTACCTACCCTTCAGGTAGGATCCGAGGAGGATGACCCAGGAGCTGCTTCCTAATACCAGCTGTTTGTCTTTTTTCTATTTTACCTTGTTCAGTTGTAGTCGTACTTTCTTTTGGGTTTGTATTCTAGCCCATTTACTTTTCAGCATTTCTTTTGTACTTAGTGTTTTGCTTCCTCTTGTACTCTGTGGTGCTTGTTTACTTTTATAAATGAAATTCCTTCCCAGTTATCTGGATTTTACACCTTTGGTGCTAGTCTCCAGCCCCTGGCCAATGGAAGGCGGGCTTGGGGTAGTCACGGGACGGGCCCCGAGGATGGGTCGTGACAGTCGCACAAGTTTCGAGTTGAAAAAGCGAGTGTCGCACAAGTGTTTGAGGTGAACTTGTGTTCCAATTTGAACTTGTGCATCAGAACTTTCATGCTGGATTGGAGAAGTGCACCAGGTATGGTTGATGAATGCTAGTCATTTTTGGGTTGAATGAAAGCTGGAAGACTGACTGATACCTTCGGTGTAATGTGAGATTCATCTATGGGTGAAAGTTGGACTTCATCAGAGAATCTACATCCAAAAGAGGATGTATTAATTAGTGATAATGAAGAGACATATATGTCTATATATTATTAGTGGATCCCTTCCAGAGCAGGGAGAAAAGGAATAGGAAGAAGGTGATCCTCTCCACTGGCAGTGATCTAGAGAGAGAGAAATAGGGAGTGACCCTTGGGAATGCAGTGAGCTGACCCTAATCCTTGTAAAGGTAGTGAGCCTGTTCCTAGAAGTTATATAACTTGAATCTTGAAAACATTAGTGTGCTTTGTGGAATTGGTATAGCGGCACATCATCGTTTTATGCTCCTTTGATGTAGCCTAGTAGAAGGCGAACCAAGTAAAAATCTCTATGTCTGCCTGGTTTCATCCTTGCATTGCATCCAAAGAATAACCATCAGATATATACAAAAATAAGTGATCAACATAATCACATAAGATAAAAAAGTGACACTTTTAATATAGAGGTCAAGATCTCGTGGGGAAAGAAGAATTTTGAAAATAGAATATCCATACCCTGATTCACCCCCCCCCCTCTCAGGGTATCTAGTCCCCCTTTGGTCCTAACAGTTGGGTTGAGGCTTTCATTTATCATATTACCTATAAGTAAATTTCATTATTGGATTTGGATCTACTTGTGTTAAGATAGACATCCCAATAGTAAATACTTGTATATAATTAAAATAGTGTTCCACCTCTTAAACTATAAATTAGAAGTCACACGCCCCACTTCATTACACCAACAAATCCATTTGTATCTATAAATATTTTCTAAAATAACTTCCCAACATACTTCCCCTCATCCTATAATCCCTAGATTGGATATAAATCCCACAATTCCTAGATTTAGTGAAAACCTAAATAGGACACCTGAATAAGTGGTAACAAACATAAAAGAGGATTTTCATTTTATTTCAATCTCCACCCCTTTAATGATTATTATACCAAGATTATATAATAAACTTATTTTCTTTAATATATTACTATGTTGTTATTTTAATTTTATAACATAAAAATTTAGACACATATATCAAATGGGTTATGAATTCATTATTTATGTGTACAACAGACTACCTCCACCCGAACGGATGTCATTCATTTTTTGCACTACCACATTCATTTTATTTTAATAATGATGGATTTATTTTTTTTATATGATATATATTATATCTATAATGTTATTAAGATTACATAATTCATATACCACATTAACAGCCCGATCATTTAATAATAAAATTCCCTTTCTTTTAAGGGCTTACAAATATAGAAAACACATGAGATATTGTTATTAGGATTTAATAAGAACGAAGTATCATTACTGTTAATAATATAGTCGTTGACAAATGTTTACATGACGAGTATATGTATAGGGTTATAACAAAACCATTTGACATAGAAAAATGAATTGATGGCCTCGACCAGTAGGATCGTTCCCTTTGAATATCATTTATGAGATATTTCAAGGGAGATTGAATTTATCGGATTTTACATAGACCAATCACAATATGAGATCCAAAAACATAAGCTACAGAAAAAACTTTTATGGGAGAAGTTCAAGCTCATCTAGATCATGACCCAAATAATATTCAACAAATGACCCCCACAAAGCCCCACTATCGTACACCATACTCAGAGGGTATATTCTGGTGTAATAAAGGGATGTGTAATAAGAACCTAATATTATGATTATGTGCCTTATTTTTTATAAAATAACGAATATAAATTCATTTTACTATTTTATCTTTGTTAATGGTTTTTAAAGAAGGAATAATATTTTTAGTTAACATTCAATATAAATTAATAAATATTTTTTCATAAATTAATGGATATTTGAATTAAATAATATTTTTATAAAATATTATTATCAAATAAATGTTTATTAATTATAAATTATCATACAATTTTTATGATGTCAAATGTAATTTTTTTATGGTTTGAGAACTGTTTTTGTTAAAACTTGGGAATTTTTAATAAATGTATATTTTCATTTTAAATTTGAAAATACACATATTTATAAAAAATTTGAAAAAGATAATAATAATTTTGGATTCATGATGTAAAAATTATATAATAATTAATTTATCATAATATTATGAGATAGTTTAATTTTTCGGTAACATTTATATAATGTATAAATAAATAAAGTGTTTAAAGACATCACAATGACATAATTGTGATGTAAAAAAATAATATAAATGGGTTATTCATCTAATATATGTTTCACCACAAATATAACGTTATTTTAGATTTATTTTATTAATTTAATAATGCCTTACTGTACGCTCGATGTCTTATAAAATATTTTAACATTTTAAAATTATTTCCTTGAAAGTGTGTCTGACCTCTAGAGAAGAAATCCTAATATATTAATATGTTCTTCCATTTCCATTGTAAAATAATTTTTCCCACTCCAAATTGGCCAAAATAATGGTCAAAAAACCAAGGTAAGGTTTGTGTTTTTGAATAATTAATTAAATTGACTTGGAAATCTATGTTTGTGAAATATTATAGAATTCTCCTCACATTTCCAATATATGCACACCCAATTTCCCTCCCCACGTCATTAAATATCCATGTATAACGTCCCTAATCTTCCCAACTCTATCTATAATATTACCAAGTCATCCAGAGATCCTAATAATCTTATCTTAAGTGACTCCCATGTCATTGGGATCACACATCCATGTAAGGGATTCCTTCTTTTCTCATTTCTAGACATGTTTCATTAGGTTGAAATACCTTTATACATTCAAATAAAAATGTTTTAGTATGATTTTTATCCTCCCCCATAATTCCCACTTTATTATTTAATGATGATATAACTCATTATATCTCATTAATGCTTTTTGTGTATCCCCATTACCGTACCAAAATACTGTAAGGGATTTCTTTCTTCTTATTTCAATTTAGGTATTTATCTAATATTATACATATAAATTCAATTTCATATGTTGGTATATTATTTTCCAGGATCTCATTACATTCTATTTCATTTATAAATGATAAGATATCATTTTCTCTCTCATCATCCAAACTTATTAATTTCTATACGACAACATTATGCTACCGAAATGGCACTGCGATTCCCCAAGCCGAAATCATAGGATAATGAAAACCATGCACATTTTTCTATTAGGGATATCTACCTTTATGAACATATACATATTGAATGGTACTTACATGTATTTATTACACATTACATAATATTTTAATAACTAATAATGTCGAATGATTAAATTTTATGTGATCCATGGGGCACTCTAATGAATGAAATGAAATGATTATAAAGGGTGCTCCCTGATAGCTCTCAAATTAATTGGGTAATGTTTAGTATCATTTTAGTCCATGTAAAATGTGGGGTTACTCATTCTAATTCATGTAAAATTAGGGTTTAATCAAGTTAATTCATTTTTATTGAGGGTTTAAACATGTTAATCCATGTCTAATGATCCCTGGCTCATGATAATATCATGTTGAATGTTGTTTCCACATTCCCATTCCATAATAATCATGATATTTCATTCATTTAGGTTCATGTTTATATTATTCACCCTTGATATGCCTATTTCATATCTTTTACTTTATTCTTCATGTTATTCCATGTTTACAACTTTATTGGGCTTTATAGAATCCATATTTCTAATTTATGTCCTCAGGTTATCCCAAAAATTGTTAAGTATGAAAGAATGAGTTGGTTATGTAAAAGAAGTTTTGAGTAATGATGTTGTATTTTATGTATTATGTTTTTATGTAATGTTACTTATTTCCCAAGACACTATAACTCTCAATACTATTAGTTTTTTTAAGTAAATTGTTTTGTAATAAATCATGTTTAAGTATGTCATAAATAGAAGGGTTGTTAAAATCACACAAACCTTCTTTCATTCTATTTTATGAGAATATGATAATGTCATCCATGTGTACAAAGAAATACCACCTCACAAAGTGATGTGATTCATTGATGCTATAAATAAAATTTATTAGTGGTGGGATTAATAAAAATTGGTGATATATATGAAATTTCCTTGATTTTGAAAAGATAATATATATCGTTTAAATTTCGTTCTCCCAACCTAACATGAAAATGAAAATACAGGGTTCATGCATACGTATGGCCTACCATCTCTTTGAAAGATTTATTACATTTCATATTAATAAATTTTATATATTAATATAAATAAATATATACTTACTATTTAATATATTTATATAATTTTTATTATTAAAGATTTGTTTGTCCAATTATAAAATTAAGAAGAACACGTATATAAAAAATAAAAAATTATATGTAGTATAAAATAGTTATTATCTGAAATATAACATGGTATATTAAATAATTTTATAATTTAAGGTCATAATAATATCATATATGGTATTATATATATGAATATGGTTCTATAATATATTTATAATAAACATATATTATAATATACATGAGTTATGAATGGGTGTGACCAATGCTGGGAATTAATGTAAGGAATTTCAGCCTCACTATTTACTTTTATAAGACATAAGATCTATTAATCACATATTTCTTATATGTAGTGTATATACTACCCATGAATGAATTTATTTTATATTATTCTTAAAATTATTTTAATTTAAACATCTATTTTCGGAAATATTTTTCTTGTGTTAATAATTTAATGGTTCTGTATGGGGTGTTTGTCAAAATTTTCATTATTCTAAAAGTACATTATTGTATGGACATATATTCCATCACAAAATGTATTAAAATCCCTTTTCCCATATAATATCTGGAATATATATCCTACTTAAATTTTAATGTCCATTTTATTTCATTACTTCCTTGGTAATTGGTTTCATATTTACTAATATTGTAATGGTTTTATGTCACATTCTCAGAATTTATTTGGATATATTATGATTATGTATCCAATGATAAAATATCATGATCTAAATCTATATATTTCTAATTATATTTATTACCTACTGTTTATTCATGATATATTCATATATTGTTACAATTTTCCTCTCTTTATAACATAATATATTTCTACAAATATTTGTCAAAAATAAAACAGTATTCCTCCCTTCTTTTGGAACTTTTATTCCTCCAAAAAACTATTTTCTAAATAATTATTTTATGCCTTATGGAATCATGTCACTCTTTAATGGAATGATTCAGAAAAAATAAGTTGAAATTGTTATCAAATAAATTAGTCCAGTCACCCTTTGGAACAATTTACCTAAAATTATTAGTTACATCCTCATGAATATGAGGATTGTTATAGTTAAGTATATCATTACACCAAACTATTTTGTGTTTTTACTGGGTTAAAATATTATAAACTATTTATTCATAGATTCTATAATTATTATGATTATTATGATAAAAAATAAATACAGAAATTTTTCACTCAATATTGACATCTCCATCGTGTTTAATACATTTATGTGGTTCTTCCTAGTGGTTTTCATCAAGAAATAGGGGTTATTATATGATTTTGACAAAATTTTCAATACAATCCTCACCTCATATCATCATCATCAATTTTTAAATTTTTATAAAGGATGAAATAAAATGATACCCAAAAAAACACTAACAGAGGAAACATCCTAAAGAGGTATGTTTTAGTGGAGACCGAGGGCATCCCCTTTAATAATGTTGATACCCTCTGGTTTCAAGGAGCTCACTGTATGATATTATATAGGATCAGGGCCTGTAACCTCCCAAAGAAGAGAAGTAGTTTGAAACATGGTTTCCTTTTGTCCAGGTTTGGTTAACTGTGATGTTGTTACTAATCTCTACCCTATACATTTTGCTGATGTATTTGATGGACCATGGAGGTTCGAAAAAGCCATGATGAATGACATGAATAATCTTGGAGTCAGTTTCTGCCTCTTCAACCTGGACACTTTTGAGGTGGAAAATACAGAGACCCACGATAAAAGCTTTGGCCTCGTCCTGACAGGAGGGACCGTGGCCTATCATGGTAGAGAATTCCATCACCACCGTGCCATGGGTATTTCTCACTACCACTTCACACTGAAGGAACCCCATGATACAAGACACGTCCGTGTTGAGTTTAAGACCTCTGGAAGGTGGGGACCAATGAATCCATTACCCATGGTCTTACTATTAATGTGTGGTGGGATATGGGGGCTGACATGCACTTTACAAAGTGAGGGAGAGTCATTCCAATTAAAGACAAGCTTAGCCATATCCAAAAGAGGCATCACGGCCCAGAAAATGATAGTGAAGGCATTTTCCAGCGTCCCTTCATGCCTAGCCTTGTTGCGGGCCTGCCATGAACTCCAGCATCCAACCATCAGAATCCTGGTTCGAACCATCTTCTCTGGGCCTCTATCTCTAGTTCCATGGAACCACAATTCCATGAATGGGATGTCGCTTAAGTGAGAGACTACGAGACCCATGAACTGACCAAAGAAGTGCCAGACAGCACCTACTCATTCTCTTTTGAAGAAAGGATGGTCTGCACTCTCCTCTTTGTTGCTTTGACATCATGAGAAACGATATGCCAATGGAATCCCGTGGCATTTGATGTTATACTCAGTTTGGAGGGATCTATTTCAGATTCACCAAATAATAAATTTGAACATAGTAGGCTTGGAATTACCCCACAAGGTAGCATTCTAGCTTTCATGATGGGTCTGGAAGCCTCGAGAGCGGTAGAAGTCTCGAAAAGTGAGGACCCCGGTGGAATAAGGTGTGAAACCACATTTATCATTATCAGTGGACATGTCAATAAGGTTGAAATAACTCTGATGACATTCATTCAACACTTTTGAGATGTAGGGGGGATGGATGCTTGCTTCCCTAAATGAGATCGAGGGGGTAGGACATCCCGGGAATCTGAGAATTTCTCTAGACCAGTTATGATGCCAGAACATAATGTCACCCCTCCCTATGATCCAGTGTGAATGCACATGAAGATCAAGGATGAGGGGAAGAAGGTAGCATATAATGGGGAGCCATGGCCTTCAAGAAATTCCATCTTTCCAAATAGGGCAGTATTCATAATTTGTCCTTATAGAGTGCGTTTTTATAGGATTTCCCAGGTAATTATTTGCATGCATGAACTGCAGATTATTGGCTAGGATACGAACGTTGATTCCCCATTAAATTGTTCTCCTTTATATTTTACTCTAGGAGGACCAATAATGCTTGCCTTCAGCTTTGGGATCCCATATGAATTTGGAAAGAATCTTGTCGATATTGTTAATGAAACCCTTTGGAACTTTGATTGCAGAAAGGGCATGAATAGGGGAAGCGAGGAGCACGCTGTTGATCAGTGCAATACAACCCCCGAAGAAGAGGAATTTTTTCCTACATTTTTGAATGTGATCCAATATCTTCATTGTGAGGAAGTCGAAATCTTGAATGCGAAGCCTACTTGGAGAAATGGGGGCCCCCAGGTACTCAGTAGGATAGATTCTTTATTTCATGGCTAGGGAAGTATGAAACAATGACATATATCTAGAATAACACTTGTTCGAGATAAATAAAAGGATATTGTATTTGGTAATGAGCTAGACACTCCAGAAGTAGTAATCATCCAGATTCTCATTCAGGCCTTTAAGTGACCTACTACCAGCATTCATAAAAAAGAAGTTTTTGTCCACGAACATAAGGTGGGAGGTAGAACGAGACCCCATGCATCCTCAGTAAGGCCGAATCACTCCACTATAATAGCTCCTTGGAATGAGATGGCTCAAGATTTCCAGGAGGATGATGAAGAGGCTCAGAGAGATGGGGTATCCCTGTCTGATACTGTGAAGGGATTTGAAGAACCCGTATGATTTTCCCATAAACACAACCTCCATCCCTGAAGAGGAGAAGCATCTGAAAAGGAGATCAATGTTCTAAGGGGAGAAACCCAAACCTTTCAACACCCTGTTAATGAATCCCCACTCTATCCGAACAACTTATTTATTCATATCCATCTTGATCGTCACATTTTCACATGGGGTTTTGAAGTTATGGTCACTACAAATTTTATGGGAAAGATCTATAGAACCATGGATTGATCCCCCTCACACAAAACCATGTTTCTCTTTGGAAATCCACCGAGGAAGATGAACAGAAAACTTGTAATTGAAGAGACCTTCTACGATTTAGTAAGTGAAGTTACAGAGACTCATCGGGCGGTATTGCATGATCGACCTGGTGTTTCAGGTTTTAGAGACAAGCACCATGGAGGTGGAACTCACTACACTCGATAGGATGCCTCCTATAAAAAAATATAGGATGCCCGAGATAATATCAAACATCACAACAGACCACATGACTTTATAGAAGGATCTCGGGAAGCCTTCGGGGCCTGAGGCACTCTGCATATCAAGGTTCTGCATGGCATCAGTGATTTATTTTTCATCTGTGTTGGAGATCATATTTTCATTGTCATGGCTAGAGATGTAGATAGATATTACCAAGAAAATGTTTTTGAGTCTTCCAGCAATGTCATTGGGAATTCTCTATTTGTGCCCTGTAAGGAGGTTCATGAAAATATTGTGCGCAAGCTCGCCCACCACTTCTCTGTCATTCGAGTACGTACCATCATACAAAAATATTTTTGGGTTGCACGGGTCATTGTCTTTCCTTCAAGAATGCATGGATGATATCAGAATTTATGTCCTCCTCTATGAGCCATTTGATTCTTGGTTCCTCTCATGCTAAGAGTTCCTGCCACAGAAGCCTCTCCGCCAAGTCTGATTTCCTATGATCAAGCTTCTCAAGGGAAGGGCCATCCCATGACTCCTCAGGTCTACCTTCAAAGAGATCCACCGATTTCATCGCCTCCCCAAAATATTCATTAGGGGAGGGGAGATCCTTCTTCCATTATTGAATAATAGACTTCAGGCACCTTAAAATGTTGTGGAAGGCCACCCAAGAGTGGCCCTAGGCAGGGCCATTCCAAACTGACTGGACGAGAGAGATGAAACCTGGCATTGAGACCCACTGAGGATAGAATATGAACCACCCCTGAAGGGGGTAACCTAAATCCAAAGACAGCAGGAGTAGGGAATGATCAGAGGGACTGCACAACAAGTGGCTTACTCCTGATTTGGAGAACAGGGAGGAGGCATTCAAATTGGCCAAACATTTGTCCAAGATTCTCCACAAATGACGGGGACCTCTTTTATTTTTACACCATGTGATAGGGTCACCGTGGAATCCTAGATCCATTAGACTTGATCTGGCCATAATTTCAAGGAATCCTAAGCTGGATTCCCACTGAAAGAAGCCCACACCTTTTCTATCCCTTGGGTTGGCCACAACATTGACCTCTCCCCCTACTACCCATGGGAGGGTCCCATGATCAAAAGATGAAAGTTCACTCCAATGTCTTCCCCTTTGGAGATGATCATAGCTTCCATAAATGACAGTCATGAGGAAAATGATGTTGTATTTGGAGACCTTGAATGTGATGTATTGGTCCCCTTCCTAGACCAGATCTATAGAGAAGGCATTATTTTAGAAGAGCCATATATATCTGTTCGAAGGGGCGACATGAACAGCTCCTTGCATTTTTATTTTCCAGGTGAAGTCACTGATTCTGGACGGGTTATTCATGTGCTCTATGATTCGAACAACTGTCACATTGTCCTTTCAGATGGCTGAAGATAGAAAATCAGTTTTGAACCTGGCCCCCAGGCCTTAGGCATCCCAAAAGAGGATATGGATCATTGGAAGGAATGCGCTCTGGAACTGGACCCAGAGCTCATAGCCATTTTTAGGAGGGGGCCAAACAATTATTTAGGCTCCTAGAGTGATATCGAGTGCATAAACATACTTTTAAGGAGATCACCTAAGCTTTGGGAGTAGAAGAATTAGAAGAGGTCGGGGGAGGAAGTCTATAGGCTTTGGAGGAAGGCACCAGGGAGAATAATGGTAATGGTATTCTCACTACTTCACATCTATTATAAATTAATGTTATTCTCCCCTTTGTTCAAGACTCATATAGATCCATATCTATGATCAAAACCATTTTTTCATATTATAAAAAATTTGTAAGATAATACATCATTTTGAAGACGTCCTTTTTTTTGATTAGTGATGGAATAAATGTTAGAAAGAAAAACAATTATCACTAGATGGATTAGGATGATGAGATATCCATTCAATTTAATTACCTTCATGTCCAAATTTTTTTGGAATGATGGGTAGTCAATATATTGAGAATTTAACCTTCATAACCATCAATCAACTATTTTTATGGAAAGGAAAATCCATGTTTCAAGAGGTAAGGTTGTGTCTATTCAACTCTCTAATCACAACTAAATCTATTTAAACTTATATATATACGTGTCTAAGAGTCCATATCAATGGTATCAAAGGTATGAGGATGAATTTAATATAGAATGAGTTGGTGCATAAGACAATTTTTATAAAATTTTCATGTAATGAATCCAACAAGTTTTTTTAAATGAAAGGCCTTAGAATTAATGATATAATTATCTTCAATGATTGGAATATTGGAACAGTCACATGAAAAATGATGAATTTTATTTACTATTTTTATATATTTCCTTCAAAAAGGATCAAAAAGGTGATACTGGATGGATACCTGCATCACCTTACATATTCTGTCAAATAAATTAGGAAATGCATTAATGATATCATGTATAAAACATTGTTTTAGGTGAAAAGGAAAAATAATCTCAATTGTTAGACTACTTTATGTCATTACATACCAATCAATGACACAACTAAGGTTCTATTTTATAGAACTAAAATGTACACTAATAATACTATGATGCAAATAACATAGAATTAATGGCCTTGTCCAACATCAAACTCAATTTAATTTTATGAAATATGCAATCATGGATGTGGAAAACCTTATCTAGAGACCAAAAAAATAGAAAATTAAATGCAAAGGAGTTCGAAATGATGGATTGTGAAGGATACACTCTACCACCAACTTGGATTCAAAATTTCATGGAACAATTTATTCAATCATAAATAATTTTCTATTTCTACAGTATATAGAAAAAAATATGATTCCCATGCATGATCAATTAAAGATATATAGAAAATACCTTGTTCAATAGTGTATTTTTTTCTTGATCACGAAATAAAATACACAACATATCATCTTGGATTGTATTTTTTTATGATTTATAGAGGTATGTTAAAAATAAATTTCTCAACCCCTTTTGGAATGCCATTAATATAGAAAAGTCATGTTGTCACATGGTTCAACTACATAGAGTGAATAGATATATAACCTATTCTTGTTAACAAAAAAATCAGTAAATTTAGTAGTGTGGTAGGGAAACATTAATGGAAAATTTTAAAATCATCAAGACTCAATGAATTATATTATAATTTAATTATTATAGATATTCATTATATTTCAATGGTTTAATAATCTGCTATAAATAAATAAAATAATGATCTAAATATTTTTAGAACAACTAGTTTCTTTATAGACCTAGTAAATATCATACACCCATGAATGTATGATTCATTCCTCTTATATGTTCTGGTAAAAAAATAAATGTAGCCAGTATTTCCTTCAACATTACATAGACATCAGATTGTGGTGGTTTTTTATGAACCCGTTTTGTTATTTTAAAATGTTAATTTCATCATTATATTAGCATTTTAATTCTTTATGAATCATAATTGAGGATATGATAAGTGTTATTAATCTGTTGATCCTTAAAAATTTTAATTATTATTGGATGAATAATAATTATTAAATGTTAGTTTAGACATTGAAATGATGAACCTAGGAAGTTCCATGGTGCATTATACCTCATTGGAAGGAGTGCATAAACAAGTTTATACAACAAATCATGATTGTCTCACACGTCTAGGTAATCCAATCATGTGGTATATTCCTTTTAAAAGGTATTGATCATGTAAAAGTATATGATGTTTTAATTCAAAATCCCCGATTATTACGAACCCATGGTGGAATTAAATATAATGGGGGTGATTCACTCTTGTTGTCATAAAACCCCTTGTAACCCATGACCCCACTTGCATTTTATTTAAAAAAATTTGGGTCAATTTTTTCCCTAACCAAATGATTTTCATAGAGAAATTATTTTTAGAAATGTTTTTAAATAATATATTATGCTCATTTTCAATGAAGTGGATTTTTAAAAATAAATTATGTTTTAAAAATCATTTAATTGAATTTTAATTATTCATTTATTTTCTTAATAGTCTATTTTCAAAGAATAGGATGTAATTATTTTTTTAAAAAGTGTTTTAATGGATTTTAAAATATACAATTATAACATATCATGATTATTTTCAATGAAAAATAATTACAATAATTTTAGTTTTTAAAATTATTTTCGAAAGAAGAATGTATATTTTTCTCATGAATTGTTTTAAAAGATCATAAATAATAATTTTCCATATATGATGATATCCTATTATGTATATTTTACATTTATTAGTATAAAATAAAAGGATATTATTCCTATTATTTCATTGACTAGTTTATGTTTTGATGGAATAATGTTTTTGAATCCCATTTCATTGCCCCATGATATAACATGAGAAAATATTTATGAAACCCTCTTATTTTAAGGCGTTATTAAATGATGAAACTATTAATAGAATTATCTTTTTGACATAGGTTATGATATTATGAAAATTCAATGAAACAAATTTAATTTAAGGGGTTATGTTATGATGAATGTTTACAATATTATGAAACATATAAATGTTTTTTACATTATATGACTGGAGGGACCTATATCTCCCTATAATTACTTAGGTAAAGATTTATATCTCATGAGATGAAAATTGGAAACAAGTCAATAAGATTAATCCAAAATGGGAAACATGTATATCAAGATCCACTATGGGAAACATCTGAATCCCGATTCACTATATTTATGGTATTATTAGATAACAGTATCAAATGAAAAGTTTTTATATATTTAATATGGTGTCACACTATTATGACATGGTCTTATAGTTCATGGATTATTTAAAAATATTTATCACATTTATGGAAAATGTTTTCTGAAATTATAATGTTCTTCCCTATGTCATGTTTATGTTCCTTGAGAGGTTGGGTTAGAATATAGTAAGTTATGATCATGATCACATACCCTTATGATTATATTAGGCTTGCATATTGTTATAGATCGATATCTATTTTGATTACCCTAATTAAAATTCCGAGATAACCCTTTCTTTTTTTTCCTTTCCTCAGATTTTGCTGAATGTTTTTGGTAAGTTATGTCAAATGGGGGTACAATGTGATAATATCATTTTGGGAGATATTGATGATCCTTCAACAAATTAAAATATCATGTTCCACATCTCCAAGAGGACTAAACTATTATTGTCCTCAGGTGTGTCTTCGTGAATTGTCATTAATATATATCTTAAATGTTTTAATATCCATATATGAGAAGTCTATGTCATTATAGTTCATTTTAGATGAAAGGATTAGTTAACTTTTGTAATCTATGATGATATAAATTTATTGACATACCTAGGGATATTTCTATTGACATGTCTAGGTATGTCTATAAGGATTTGTATAAGGATGAGTTAATGTATAAGAAAATGTTTTGGAATTGTGTAAAATGATAGAGTGATTCATTTCCATGAAATTACATCCCCATATGGATGCTATAAGTGGATGTGGAATTAGTAGAAATTTACACAGAGCTAATAACCATAAAAACACCATATTGATCTAGACTCAATTGAGAATTGGAATATGATAATGCGCCTTTTTATACACCTAGTTTTCCACATCCAATGGATTTACCTAAAAAATTGACAAACACAAACTATTAATAGAAAATCACGAGGGACTAAAATATAAGATGACAATGACTATCCTTGGATAAACCATAGGAGTGATATAATTAATAGAATGTTCATTTATTTAGATATCTTATAATTTATTTTTTAGAATTTTTTTCCCTATATGATTATTGTTGAAAATAATATTTTTTTTAGTCAATCGATAGAAGCCAAAGGAACCATAATAAAATTTAATTTGATTGAAGATATGGTGAATATGAGAAAAAAATGGGATAATGGCTAGACTGAATAAAATTTTTATTATTAATAATATATTGTCATCGAGCATGAGAAAAAAGCACCATAACAAACATTCAGACCCACTAAATAATAGAGGGAGAGAGTTCACTAATATTTTGAGTGGTGTTAAACATGTATTAAGGAAGATCCAATTTCTTATATGTTGAGAATATGGAAGGTGGTACCCAAGTTAATGTACACAAGAACATGATGAAGATTTCATTGTGGAAAAGGACACAAAAAAATAACTGCAAAGAAAAACGAAGAGTTTGGATAACACAATGGATTTTAATATTGGTATCCCTAATAAATTATCAATCAATGAATGTATTAAATGTTTAAATTGTTTGCATTATGAAAATTTATATCCACTGGGGAAATTATGTTAAGAGATTCAAAATTGTTTTATGAGTAATAATAATATTTCTGATGATGAAGAGACAACAAAAGGCATGTTAATAGAAGGAGGTGGTCATGAATAAGATGAATAATCCTAGACCAATATTTGAAATGGAAGTGGAATTATTAAAGTATTTTTTATTGGAATTAAAATAATTTGTTATAAAAATCATGAAATATGTATGTATTATTCAGTTTAATCATTTCATTAAGGATTTTGAATGATTTGTTGAATTATTCTGATGGAATGGAGGTTTTATACAAAAAATAAATGGTAAATAGACACATAACTATTAATATATTCTTGTTGTTTATATAATGATGTTTGGATAAAGATATGAGTAATTTGGATAAACTAAATGAGATAATACGGATTTCCATTGAACTGATTAAGTACTTTTTGATATGGTGGTATATGTTATTAATTTTGAAGTCTACATCTTTTTGGTAGTTAAGAAATATATTAAATAATATATATTTTATTTAATAAATTAGAAATAAAGTATGTATTCAATAATGTTTTATTGTAAATTAAATTTATTACAATGTTTTAATAGAAAACATGATTATGTTATTCACATGTTTTTTATGTGAGAATCAATAGCCACCAAATTATATATAGAGATCAATAATATGTTGATTTTATGAAATTAGTGACCTTCTTTTTGTAGGGTCAAACAATAATAATTTATTGAATATTTTAGTTTTTCATTGAATTAAACATTATTTATTAAAGTATTAAATCACCATATGAATATTTACCCATATCAGATAACCTACATAAACCCTTTTGTTTTGAAAATATGTATGGATAGATAAAATGAATTATCATTTCTTTCATGGATCATATGATTAATTAGATCACTGGGAACAAAAAATTCACCTTATGGAATGGAATGGAATAAAATATTTTAAATATATCATATCATGAGAATTATAGAAATTTAAAAGACGGAACTTGAAAAAAAATTGCTAGCTTAAAAAATTATTTTAAAATTAATTAAATGGTCCTTTAAATCACCCTAGATTTCTTGTTTTGTGGTTTTTAACATTATCTAAATCACCCACATTCATTTTATCAATGTTATCTATCATAGTTCATGGATATTTGGTTGTTATTATTCTATTTAATGTCTATATTTTTACTTCCATCCTATGTTCTCAAATGTGGAAACCTAGACAATTTTTACATTAGAAAACCTTTATGTTTATAACGTCGTTTTTAATCATTATTTGTCATTTATTTTTATGATGTGGGTTTCTATGAAATATATTTTCCAAATGTTAAACCATTGTTGGGGTGAAATTCATTTTATAGGGGGTATAAGGTAACACATAATGGTTTTATGAAATATTTTTTATTCAAAACAATTTAATCTTAATGATATTTTAATTTACACATAACTCTTTTTTTATCTTCATCTAAAAATAACAGCAAGGATTTGATGCTTTACATATAACATTGAGTTCATGTGAAATGTGTCGTATAATTATATTATTATTATTTAATATGATAGTTGTCAACCAGATATTAGAATGGTATTTATGAATAATATTAACAAAATAATATATATTTTGTTTAAACATGTATATAAAATCAATTATTTGGCGACATATTAATTTAAATTAAAATAAAATCATTTTAAAAATAAAAGTAAATCATTCTCTGAAAAAATATTTCTATGTGGAGAAGTTTTTTTTATATAAATAAATTATCCAATTTTTTTGTTATATCTATTAAATTTATATATCACAAATTCAATAATAAGTTTTACATTAATCTTATATATTTCTAAATAAGAGTTATGAATAAAACAAATTTTACAGTTAAAAATAATTATTTAAGGAAAATATTATTTTCACCATTTTATGGGAAACTTATTTTAAAAACTAATCTTCACAAAGTTATAAATATAACCTAAAAAATATATAAAATTTTAAATTGAAAATTTCAAAATTATTTTAGGGTTAATTTTAATATTTTTCTTAAAATTTTATTTTAATGATGTATAGTGAAAATACTATATTTTAAATAAAAAGTCTCATTTCATCAGGTTTATTTATTAAGTGAAATTATTTTTTAAAATGATTTTAATTTTATAATAGTTAGGTTTAATATCCATTAACCCAATTTTCATATATTTAATCAATTTCAAATTTAATTTTTATATGAAAACATGTCATGATTTTAGACCAGTTCTCTTTAAAACCCACATTCTCATCGTGTATGTGGGGTTATATTTAAAATTAATTTATACCCCTATTTTTTAATTGAATTTGATACAATATTTTCCATATTTAAAATAAGAATAATTTATAATTTATGATAATGTAAAATTAATTTAAAAAAAATTAATATTGAATGAAATGAATTTTAATTATTACTATTAAAGTGAAAATGGGTTTCTCAGTGGTTAAACTAGAATTATAAGATTGAAAATGACCTAAAATATTATATTATTTTTATTAAATTAAATTATTTCAAACATATCCATCTAATTCTAAGAAATATGTTAATTTTTTTAAAAAATATGATTTTAATATGACCAATATAATATGTTATGTAATAAAAAAGATAAAAAAGTTACTTTTTATACTTTTTATTTGATTAAATATTTGTTATAGTGGAAAATATAAATTTAATTACAAATATTATTTTCAATGATAAATTAGATTTTATATAATGATAATTGATTTTATTTTTTTAAATATAATTTGATTATAATAAAGGTTTATAAAACACCAATATTGTATTTATTTTGTAAATAGTTAACTGAAATAAATGATACTAAAAATACTAATGTTCATGTATATTTAATGCCAAAAATTTGTTGTGTGATGGACGTTTTTCTCAAACATATCATCCTACAAGTTATTTAATTATTATATTTTTATCCACTTAATGTAATAATTTCCTCTCAATATTGTATACTTCTATGTATTTACAATAATTCCACTCCTTAACTATAAAAGGTAACTCAATCACTCCACTTCTTCGCACCTCTTAACTGTTTTTTCATTACAATAATTACTTCAAAAATTCTTGTATCATTATACTATATTGATTTTTCAGATAGAAACCCAGCCATTAAAGGCTTTGTGATAACCTAAGGGGGTTACCTGAAGAAGGGATAAAGTTCATCCATGAGCATTTTTATTTTATTTCATCCCTCAACCCATTTTATAATTATTATTAGATGATTATATAATAACCATAGTATGAAAAATATATTAAAATATATTACATTAAGGTTACAACCTTGAAAAACACACAATTCCATCTAACAGTTTGTGGAATCATCGTTCGTGTGTAAAATATAATACCACCTTGTGAACTGATATTATTCATTTTTCATTAACACCATTAATGGTTAGAAATAAAGATGGATTTATAGTATATATTTAATTTTATTTTTTTTAGTTTTTTACAATATTTAAATTACATAAAACCTCATACCTTCAATTATTTGGGAAATTTTATAACATTATATTTGTGTACAGTAGGCATCCACTTCATAATGTGGATTGATTTGTACGCGGTTTACATAAAATGTATTAAAATTTGGTTTAAAAAACAAAATTTTGAAATATAAGAGATGAACATTAATTTTAAATAGTAATATATATCATTTATTTCCTTGTCTTTCAACTCAATAAGAAAATGAAAAGAAACTTCCATGTATATTTACAACCTATAGTCTCCCTGAACAATTTGTTTCATTTTCTGTCAATATGTTTTATGGATTAATCCAAATACATATATAGTTAAAATATCTCATATTAATATCATGGTAATCATTATATAGTTTATGGTATCATAGTAAATTTTAGAGGACAAAAAATATAACAATTCCAAACATATATAAAGAAAAATGTTGTTATTGTCAAAAATGCAACATAAACATTGAATTATTAAATAAAAGAAAATAAAATATCAAAAAAAATTAAACATTGTAGGTTACATATGAATATTATTCTATAATATGTTTATATTTAGTAAAAAATAGGATTTGATGTGTACCAAGGAAGTCATTAGTTATGGTATGTAATTTTCATGTCACTTTTACTATTCTGAGACACACGCTATATACACCAACCCATTCTTAAATGTGGTGTATATACAACCATAATGTTATTTATTATGTACCTACTAAAACATTTATTTATATACAAATACATTTTAGGATATCACTTTCATGGGGTTTACGGTTCAAAGTTACCATAATCGTAAGTGATTATTATCTCATTTTCTTTCTTTCTTTGAGATGCATGTAATGTTATGAACCTATTTTAATTCATGATGTGTACATACATACTATTTTACTTTTAATATAATTAATTTATTTACAATCATGTATTTCGTGTTCTATTTTTTTATTCTTTCGTGGGTCTTATGATTCAATGTTACAAAAGTTGTAAATATTTTATGTCACAATATCATCAATTTTCTAAAATGTTTCGGATTATTTCTACAACATTGAAATTACATGATATAACTTATAAAAATTATAATGAAATCAATTATACCTTATTTATTCATGATATCATCAGGTTATGGTACCATTTTTCACTTATTGGTATTTAAGATAATTACGATATATTTTTACGAAAATTGGAATTTGTTTCTCTCTTCAATTGGGAATATGCTTTCATCCAAACTAACACCAAAATAAATATATTATATTATGAAAAATCACTTTTATGGAAAATAGTGGGAACCATACAAAAACATAGTTTGATAGTCAACTGACCTCGTATGAAGTTGATGAATCCTTACATTGTAGTTTAAGCCTATTATAAACCTTAACGCTTTGTAGACTCTATGGAAAGGATGTATTCCAATATGAATCATCCCAGAGGAAGACTTCATTATTGATTGTCATCTTTTCCCATGTTTAGATAATATCTTCCATAGTAATCCTCTTACCGTTGAATCTGTGTGGAAATAAGCCATGTTGTTTTGGATCCATGTACCATGATCCTTACTAATGTTTTCATGGGATCAGTTCTCAACCAACATGTCATACTCTTCTTGGTAGGACATGACCTCTAGGGTCTTCCATAAAAATTCATTGTTGAAACTATTGATAAATTCTTCAACAAACAAAATAATTTTTAATGAAAATTCATCATGATCTATTTAATTGTCTCATTATATAAAATAGTTATATAAATTATGAACATCTTTCATTTAATGTTTTTTTATTTCAAAATACCATTAAATTTTTTTTATCATTGCTAATATAGCTGTTGAACAGTGATAAATTGAGTAGTATAAATACAGGGATTTAACAAATCCAATTTACTTAGACAAAGGAAGAGATGACCTCATCTAGTATAATTTCTCCATACAAATCCCATTTTTTCAAAAATCCGAATGGAGATGGCATCAATGGGATTCACTCTTGACCAAGCCAATGTTGATCTTCAACATGTTAAGATCGAACAGAACTGCCTACGTGATATGTTGAAGTTAAAATAGATTATCAACCAATAAATGTTATCTAAGGCTTCCCCAAGAGTTCGTCACTATCGCACACATTACACATCAATATTATGAGGGTGTTATAAGGGGTTATGTGACATGACCCTATTACTATGATTATTTACATTATTTTTATATAAAATATACATTAATTTTATTATTGTCACATTGAAATTAGTTTTCAATGAAAAAATATTATATTTAGTTAATATTCCATAAAGTAACATATTTTGAGTAATTACTGGATATTCTAACTAAACATTATTTTAATGAAATATTATCACTAAATTAATTTTTATTAAAAATGAATTATTGTATAATTTTGATGAATATAATTGTAATATTTATTAAGGTTTGAAAGCTGGTTTTTGTCAAAACCTGTGATTTTTTGATAATTGTCAGTTTTTATTTTAAAAGTAAAAATTCATATATATAGAAATTTATTTCGACAAAATACATATTATTTTTTTAATCAGGATGTCAAAATTATCCAATAGTGATTTTTTCATAATGTTTTGAGACATTCAAATTTTTGGGTAAAAATTAAATACTTTTTAAATGTATAATGTGTTTTATAATTTAATAATGACCCAATAGTGATGTAATGAAATACCTTAAAGGGAATGTTAGGCAAATATATATTTTACCTTTAATATAATTTTAATTTAGAATTTATTTATTTATTTTACAATGCCTTAGTGGACCCTCCAAACATATAAAACATTTTATCTTTTTAACTTGATTTCCTTGAGAGTGTGACTCACCAACACATTAGTTAGCATAATATTTTAATAAGTTCACAAATTTTACTAATAATTAATGTTTTCCACTTCCCTTTTTCAAAACCCATCTTCAAAAACCTTGTAATGGTTTGTGTTTTTGATTAGATTAATGTGTAGTGTCCAAAACATACATAATAATAAATTCGCTCTCCTTTCATATATAAACCCACCCATATTCCATCTTCTCTTCAGTCAAACCATTTGGATATCGACCTAAACCTTCCCACCCATCCTTATAATCCCCCCCAGGTTCCCATATCTCCCATTAATTCCCTCTCAATCCCCTCTTAAGCCTTTGGGATCACAATCCCAATTAATGGATTTCTTCCTCTGTCATTTTTGTCCATGTTTCATTTTGTTTCTATAACATATTTTATTAAATTAAAAATGTGAGGGTATGATTTATCACCTCCCCTATACTTCCCTCATTTTTAATGATTAGATACCTATTTCCCTATTATTAATTCATCCCAAATACACCTGTTACCATGCCAAAATTTCGTAAGGAATTTCTCTCTTCTAATTTACATTCATAAAATTATTTTAAATTATGTGTATAAATTTTATTTCATATGTTGGGATATTATGTTCAATGACCCCCTTACAGTAAATTTCTTGTATAGATGATTATATACCCCTTTCTCTCTCATCAACCAAATTTATGATTTTTATTTGAAATCATTTCCCTCCCCAGGTTATACCTAAATTTCCATGCCAAAATCCCTGTATAATTGAATACCATACCCATTTATCAATCATGGGAATTCATCTTTATGAGCATGTAATTATTGATTTAGGACATAATTATATGTATTCCATATCTCTTGTTCTTGGAATAAATTATGATGTGTAATGAATCCATGTAGTATTATCTTGGTGGAACACTTATGCATGAAATGAAATGATTAAGAAGGGTGTGCCCTGATAGCGCTCCAATGCATTGGGTAAATATTTATATCATGAAACATAAAGTGAAATGAGGGTTTACTCATGCTAATTGATGTGAATTTTTGGATTACACCATCTAATTCATGTGAAATTACAGTTTAATCATGCTCTATGTGCAATGAGTCGTGGATCATGCTAAAACATGTTAAATGTTATTGCGCCATTTCTGAGTTATGATAATCATTCCATATCATGCCTTTATGTTCATGTTTATCTTATGCTCCATTGATATGAACATTTCCTAATATGTACAGTATTCTTAATTTTAATCCTTGTTTACTCCCTTCTTTGGCCTTATATCTCACCTTATTCTTATGCATGCCCATAGGTTATCCCATGCAATGCTAAGTACGAAGGAATGTGTATGGTCATGTAAAAGTTTTTTTCAATAAAGAAGTGTAATTCATTTTTTAAGTTGTTACTTAATGTTCATAAGACCCAAATACACTATACCTATTTATCTATTATGTTGTATCAAGTGATTATTTTATTTAATAAAGAATTTCTAATTACAAAATAAATATTAGGGTTGTTATAGTTTGTATCAAAGGATAGGTTTAGTTATTTTTGGTATTAGGATATAAAAAACCTAGTTAAAGCCTTAGGTACCACTACGATTAAGGTGGATTTTAGTGACCACCATAGGGGGTCACTAAGGCCCTTTAGATACCTCCCAATGACCACTATTGGTGGTCATAGTTTCTCTGTCGGTATTAATCGATACTAACCACCATAGGCGGCCAATAAAATTCTCCTTTGAAACTGTCATCTATTTGGTTTCGATCATACTCTATGGAATGAGGGTGTATAATAGGATAATGAGGAGGGACCCCAATCTTGGTTAGACGGACATAGAATAAGTACAGTGGTCTAAAGGAGTGTCTAGGCTGACGTTGGGTATTAAACTGCGGTGGTCGACTGTCTAGCCTAATAGGTTCACTGGTAGCAGTGGTGGCGATGATAGGAGGTGAGAGGGTGGTGGTGATGGGGGAGACCTATGGTGGCGGTTCGGAGGTAGGAGGTGAAAATGCTTGTTGTAGTGGGTGACATCGAGGAAGACAATGCAGGGGGTTAGAAAAATCCAGTCATATACGTTTCTGTATTAGAGACAACTTATGGCGGTTTCTAATAGTATCAATAGTGACCGCCAATGGCGGTCGCCCACTACCATCGGCGCATAAACATAAAAACATTATAGTGATAGGGCTAAGTATAATTAAAACATCCTTAAATTTCAGTGAGTATTGAGTTTGTGGTTTACCAATAAAATATATCCATGTATGGATAAGATTAGGTAGAGGAAGCTCTGGCACTAATGTAATTCGGGGTAAAACCTGAAAACATTGCTTTGAGCTAAACTCGAATTCGTACTAGTGGATGAAAATGGACCATTTTGCACTCTTGGTTACGAAACTCTTGAGGGATGTGATATGGTAAATTCATAAACTTAGTATGAACCATTATTAATGGAATTAAAAAATATCCCCTAGAATATATATGTTGGGATTCTGATCATTGATAACATATATTGAAACATATAAATTCATAATTTTAGGAAATTAAAATTATTTATATGTCATCTGTTTTAGTCTTTGAATTGCCCTTTTCTGAGTTACCCCTAACATTCATTTTATTCCATATAATGGATTGTAATAGGACTTAGGCAAATAACTGATGAGAAGTTCAATATGAGGACAATTTTAATGAGATGCCCAACCTGATGGGAGTAGGAATTGAAAACTTTGTCATGATACTCTCTAAGTTAATTCACTTAATGAATAAAAACATATGTCCAGAGGAATTTACAACCCCCCCCCCGCCCCCGCAAGAAAGAACAAGTTGAATTGATATATTCATGACACAAAGGCCTTCTATTATTAATGGATCATTTAATGCCTCAATTGCTGAACAATGGATAAACTCCATTGAACAGATATTCTACATTATTCAATGTTCTGAAAAAGATAAAGTTATTCTAGGTGATTATTGTATGGAGGATGAAGTTGACCAATGGTGGTCTTTAATAAAAAATACAAAGCCTATGGAGGGGATAAAGGTTTTGGAATGGAAGGTTTTCCAGAAAATGTTTTTCAATAAATATATTCTCACACCCTCCAACATAAGATTGAAAGGGAATACCATTCACTCCAGAAAAAAATAGATGAATCGAAAAGAGAGTACCATGAAAACAATAAAATTCTTGAACAATATGACTACGGCTGTGCTGTTACCACAGAATGAATGTTTTATAACTTATTTGGTGGGCTAAAACCTATCTTATAGAAATACCTACTGATTCGTGACTTCGAGAGATATGAGGAAATTGTCTGATCATCTTTCAAGGCTGTAATGGATATCAGTGAATCACATAGTTATCATGGGGATAAGAAGAATAATGTGGAAATTAATTTTGGTAGTCCGATGAAAAAATCCACAGTTCCATGAAAATATAGCACCCCACTTGCCAATAGTTCAGAAATGAGCACCCCAAAAATTTCCTGAAGGGGAAAATGAAATTCTTTAGTTGTGGATGAGAAGGGAACCTATCCATTAACTGCCAACAAGAATAACATGTGGTTGTGATACAGGAGAGGAACTCTCCGTTCAACCATCAACCCGTTGTTTATTTCCACAACTACAAATAATCATGATATGTTACAAACTAGTACCATAACCAAGGGTTTTCAGAAGCAACCAACAACCTCCACAAGGGTCAATTTTTTCCATCATTATCGTCGAAGTAATCCCCAACAACGAAGGGGTGATACGTACCCTACTTTTTCATTCATTAATAGATAACATAAATTTTTATTATGGTTCTACATAATATATTATATCGTGAACATTTAGTAGAACAATCGCAACACCACCACAAATCATGGAAGTAAAGATGTTGGTGAGAATGAAAAATGGGGAAATCATTGAATCCCATGAATATAACTCCTCCCCTGTCATAATTTGTGTATTTAACTTTTCAACGAACTTTTTCATACTTCCTATGGTGTAATTTAATGTAATTATTGGTATGGATAGGCTTTCCCTATATAGATCTAACAAATATTTCTGTGAGTGGGAAATCACACACCATATGGAGAATCGACACCTTATTCTATACATGTGCAAGAAGGAGGATAAATATTACTTAGAGTCATCATCTAAAACATGGATATTACTACCCTATGAGAAAGATTATGTTTCTCGGATTATTGAGTCTAAGGATGCAACCATCATTGAAGACACACATATTTTGAGGGAATTCACGGAAGTGTTCCCCATGGAATTGTCTTGCCTTCCTCCCAAAAGAGATGATGGATTCCCAATTGATCATATACATGAGGCATTTTCAATATCCAAGAATCAATATTGAATATATTTTGTGGTGATTGAGGAGCTAATGAAACAAAAAAACGATAATCTGGAAAAAGTGTTTCTACAACCATGTAATTCACCATGGGGTGCACCAATCCGCTTCATCAAGAAGAAGGAAATGTTTATCAGGAGCTGAACAAATACTAATAAAGTACTCTTATAATCTACCACAAATTGATTACTTGTTCTATCATCTATGTCGTGAAAAGTACTTTTCTAGGTTCATTTTGCGTTTGATATATTACCATGTAAGAGTGAATAAGGAGGATATCTCCAAGACTACATTTCGTACAAGATACATGCACTATGAATTCATAGTAATGCCTTCCAGACACACTAATTCTCCTGAAATATTCATGGAATTGATGAATAATGTATTTAGATATTTTCTCCAAACATATGTTGTAGTATTTATAAATGATGTTCTAATATATTCCATAACCAAGGTGGAGCATGAGGAGAATCTAAGCACCGTAATAGAGACCTTGACAAAGGATAAGCTCTATGAAAAGTACACTAACTGTGAGTTCTTGTTGAAGGAGGTCTCATTATTGGTTTATATCGTCACATGAAAGGGGATATCTGTGGATTCCTCTAAAACAGCTATAATTGACAGATGGCCGAGGCTAGCATCGGTGATAGATATATGTAGCTTCCTAGTGTTAGGTGGATATTATCTCAAATGTTTGAGAAATTTCTTACTATTTTCAAACCCTTTTACTAAACTAACTAAGAAGACTGTCATGTTTTCTTAGGGTGATAAATGCGAAGAGAGCTTCCTGGAGTTTGAAAGGATACTTATCACTACACTCGTTCTCACACAACCCAAAAGTGGAGAACAATTTGTGGTATCTAGTGTTAATGTGAAGAAGTCCATGGGTGGTGTGTTGATGAAAATTAATAGATTCAATGCCTATGATTCAAAGAAATTAAATTATCATGAGAAAAACTATCTAACACATGATCTGGAGTTTGCTAACAAAATATTCTCTTTACAAATTTAGCCACTTTTCCTTTTTGGGGAGATGTGTGAAATATACACAGATCACAAATGCCTCAAGTATATATTATCAAAGAATGATTTGAACATGTTCCAATGATGTTTTTTAGAGCTCATCAATGATTATGATTCCACCATCTATTTATACCCTGGGAAATTGAACAAGGTGGTAGATGATCTATGTAGAAAGGATTCAATGATTCTATAATAGAATGAAATTGAAATGTATCATGTCTTATTAGATTTGATGAAAATGGATATGGAAATCATAAATGAGAGACCATCATCATTCTTTTCAAAACTGATATCTCAAATATATCTTTCTGAAAGGTTAAAGGATGCTCAAAAGGATGATGTGGGAATTCAGCAGAATGTGGAAACTATCAGAAAAAGAAAATCCACAGAGTTTAAATTTAATGAAAAAGGAATTGTTATATTTTGGTTAAGACTATGAATTCCCTCATATTCGGAGGTAAAGATATAACTTTTGGTTGATGCGTACAGTTTGAATTTATCCATTCACCAAGGAAACACAATGATGTATCGATATCTCTGAGAGAATAATTGAAGGGATAACATGAAGAAGGAGATCACTGAGTATACATCAATGTGCCTGGTATGTCACCAAGTGAAGGCTGAGATGCAGAAGTCTAAAGAGATGATGTAACCATTACCCATACCAACATGGAAATGGGTAAACACCACCATGATCTTTTTTACCATACTGCTTAAGACATACAAAGATACAATTTTATCTGTGTTGTTGTGTATTTTTGTATAAATTTTACACACATCATTGCAATTCAAGAGAATTTTTCAATGGATAATATGGAATGAATATAAATCAGAGATTTGGTAATGCTAAATAGAGTACCACAATTGATTGTATATGATCGAGATCCCAGATTCACGTCTATGTTTTAGAAGAGCCATCAACATGCTCTGAATAATGAGCTGAACATCAGTATGACTTATCGTCCTCAAAATGATGGGCAGTCTGAGAAAACTGTCCAAACACTTGAGTACATGTATAGAGATTGCTCAATAGTCTTCAAATGAGTATTTGATCAACATCATCCCCTAGTTGGGTTAATTTACAACAAAAATTTCCACTCAAGAATCCAAATTGATCCTTATTAAGCCCTCTATGGGAAGAGGTGAAAAACACCGACATGTTGGGATGAAGTTGGGGAGTGAAAACTCCTAGGTCTAGAAATTTTTGACAAAACGATGTATAATGTTAAGGACATAAAAGACCACATTAAAGATTCTCAGAGTTGAAAAAAGAGCTACGATGATAATTTTCAACAATACCTAGAGTTTGATGTTAGAGACATTGTGTTTCTCTGCATTTCTCAGTGGAAGAGTGTTATGATATTTTGGATTTATGGAAAGCTTGATACAAGGTACATTGTCCCTTTTTATATCCTTGATCACATTTCAGAAATGTCCTATCCACAAGAACACCCATCAATCTTTTCTCAAATTCGTGATGTATTACATTTGTCACTCTTGAGAAAGTACCAAACACAACCAATGAATGTACTCAATCCAGAGGTGGTACCATTGGAGAATGACCTCTCCTATGAAGAGAAGCTGGTGATGATCTTAGATCGTATAGAAATGTTCTAAAAAATATGGCAATGCCACTCGTCAAAGTGTTGTGGAGAAACAAAATGTTTGAATAAGAAATGTGGGAATCAGAGGAAGTGATGAAGTATAGTTACCCTCAACTATTTTAGTGTGTGAAAAAGAAATTTCAAGGGTGAAATTTCTTAAGGGTGGAATATTGTAACAATCTATACATTAATTAATGAAAATTAGTCTTGATCTATTTAAATTTATTATTATGTAAAATGGTTATATAAAATATGATCATCCTTGGTATTATGTATTTGGATTTCAGAATACCAGTAATAATTTTTTCCATTGATAATATTGTCTTTGAACTATGATCAATTGATTTGTATAATTATAGGGCTTTAAAAATCCACATTACTCAGTAAAAGGATGTGATGACCACATTCAGTAGAATTTCTCCGTATGAATCCCATTTGTCAGAACTCTGAAAGGAGGTGGCATAACTAAGCTTCGCTCTTGAACAAGCCCAAGAATTTCTTCATCACATTAATCTCAAAGAGAACTTCCTATAGGAGAAGTGGATGTTAATAGATATTACCACCCTTGAAATGTCATCTGAGCCTCCCCAAGATTCCTTCACCATCTCACACCCTACTCATTAGTTTTATGAAAGCGTTATAAGGGGTTATGTAACAAGAGCATATCAATATTATTATGTACTTTATTTTTATAGAGAATATATATTCATTTTATTTTTGTTACTTTGTAAATAGTTTTTAATGAAAAAATAGTTTTTTAGATAAAATTCAATTAAGAAATATATTTTGAAGAATTAATAGATTTTGGAATTAAATAATATATTAATTAAATATTATTACTTAATTAGTTTTTTAAAAATATAAATTATTGTATAATTTTTATGTATAGAATTGTAATTTTTATCATGAACTGGAAGCTGTTTTTGTTAAAACCCATGAATTTTCTATAAATTTTGGTTTTTATTTTAATAGAGAAAATTCACATATTATGAAATTTATTTAGATAAAATAAATATTATGTTTGGAAGCTTGACGTTGAAATTATCTAGTGGTGAATTTTTCTATATTTTCTGAGATAGTCAATTTTTTTGGTAAAAATTAAATATTTTTAAAATATATAATGTGTTTAATGACCTCATAATGACCCAATAGTAATGTAATAAAATACTATAAATGGGATGTTCTTCCAATATGTGGTTTACCATGAAAATAATAATATTATTTTTTTTAAATTTATATTTCAAAGCCTTAGTGGACCCTCCAAGACTTATCAAACATATTTTCATTTTAAAAGAATTTCCTTGAGAGTGTGACTCGCCTCCACATAAGAAAGCATAATATTTTAATAGGTTTGGCCATTATCCTTATAAAATAATTTTTTCTACTCCCCTTTCAAAAAAATCCAGGGGCAAAAAGCATGGGATGGTTTGTCATTTTAATTAGTTTAATGTGTATTGTCCAAAACCTAAATAATAAATAATTTACACTCCATTTCAGTATAAACCCACCCAAGGACCCACATCTCTTCACTGAAAAAATTTTGAGATCAACTAAACCATTCCCTCATCTCTCTAGAAATCTACCAATATTTTTCTCTCAAGTACCTCCCAAGCCATTGGGATCACACTTCTGTATAAGGTATTTTTTCCACTCTCAAATTTTTTCTAGGTTTCTTTATGTTGTAATACCCTTGTATTTTCAATTAAAAATATTGGGGTATGATTTCGCACCACCCCCATACATACCACCTTATGGTTTAATGATGAGAGAACTAATTATCTCTCATTAAATCCTCTAATTTACATCTGTTACCATGATGAAATTCCATAAGGAATTTATCTCTTCTTAATTGCATTAAAGAAATTATTTTATATTATGCATATAAATTCAAATAAATATGTTAGGATATTATGTTACATGACCCCCATTCAGTCTATTTAATGTATAAATGATGAGAAAACCCTTTCTCTCTCATAAAACCATTTTATTATTTCTATTTGATGTTGTTATGCTGTTTAAGTTACTCAAAAATTTCCTTACCAAAATAACCATGTATGTTAATAACATACCCATTTCTCAATCAAGGGTATTCACCTTTTTGAATATGTACTTATTGATTGAGAACATATATATATTTATTAAAAATATCATTTTCATGGAATAAATTATGATTTTTAGTGAATCCATGTTGTATTATTTATGTGTCACACCTATTTGTGAAGTGAAATGATTAAAAAGTTTTATCCCTATTATCAATCAAATGAATTGGGTAAAGATTACTGTCATGATACATCATGTGAAATGTGGGTTTAGTCATGATAATTCAAGTGAAATTAGGGTTTACTCAAGATCTATGTGAAATGAGACTTGGATCATTATAATATCATGTTAAATGTTGTTTCCACATTTCCTTGTTAAGATAATAATGCTATATCATTCTTTTATATTCATGTTTCTCTTATTCTCTATTGATATGCACATTTCCTAACTTGTACTATATTCTTCATGTTATTCCTTTTCTACTCCCTTATTGGGAATATAGCTCACCCTTTTCTTATTCATTTTCTTAGGTTATCCCGTGAAGTACTAAGTACGAAGGAATGTCTGTGGTAATGTAAAATTAGTTATCAATAAAGAAGTGTATTTCATATTTCAGTTGTTATGTAGTGTTCAAAATTCCAAAATAAACTATACCTATTGCTCTTATATGTTGTATAACCTGAAGATTTTATGTAATAAATCAAGTTTAAATATGAAATAAAGATTAGGGTTGTTATAGATTCATACTCATCGCATACCATTGTTTCTTTCCCACTTAGAACCTAATTACCAGCCTTGAATTCAACAGTCACTCGGTATTTGGAATGTGATCCACCAACTTGATTTCCATCCACATGCCCATTAGTTCTGTTTCTCTTACTCTTATACTTTTTCCTTTGTTTTTAAGAACCCTTTTAAGGATTCTACCCTTACATGGGAACCTAGTAACAGGAGGAATAGGTATGTTAGAGATGTATTTCCTCCATCGCTTCGTTCAGTTATTCTTAATTAATCCTTATGAATCCATAATGATGTTCTTTTCTATCCTTGATTAGCATATGAAGAAGTCCTATAAAATTCACACTTCTTTGGACACAACATGGTAGTCTGAGACTAAATCTATATCCTCTTGGGTAGCCACATTCCATATATGGGTCCTCACCATGTGTACCCTCACTCTCAATACCTCCCACAAGTGCATGACTGTTCTCTTCTCCCAAAACTGAAAAATGGTTTTGAGTATATTTTAGCATACCTCCAGCTTTATGATTCTCAGTATAATATGTTTGAGACATCATGTCCTTCACTTCCATGTGTGAACCATTTTTTTGGACAAAGTCGTGACCCATGTTTTGAAATTTCAAATAGGTGTCTTCACCAGTGGTTGGATACACGCCCACTGCCACACTCACCATAGCTTCATTAGATATATTTGATGAATCCATATACCTAACCATATCATAATTCAATTGTGTATCCCTATCTTCATGTCCATCGTCCTTCTCTTGAATAATCAGAACTTTCATGCAGACCTAGGCACCCCCAACATCACGCACAACTTTAGAAGAGAATTCAGCACCCAAATCAAATTTCAATCTGGTAAATATTTCAGAGATTGTAGGGTCACATTAAGTGACCATTGTTATCTTATGATGAGCATCAACTGCTTCACATTAGAACACAAACCGAGAAGGGACCCATCAAACCTCCCCTAACAACCAATGTCCTTCATTTGCCTCATGATTTTCCAAGTCCAATGGGAATCCAGAATCAAGAAGATCCCCAGCAGAGCCTCATGCCGCATGATTTACACTAATACTAGTTGTATTATCCCTATGAGGATCCCATTTCCCTATCCAATAGGAATGTGATATATTCCCAAGGTGAAAGCATGTTGAATAAATGTGTGTCCCAGATTCAAAACCATTAGGTTACATCCAATGAATCTCATGTTCAGCAGAGATCCTTATACATTCGACTGGAGTCATTTAGACGGTGAATTTAACACAAATTCATGGAGATACTGAATTAAAAATAGAACTATTCCTTGATTTAGAGATGAGATAGAAACCAAACACGTTCCCCAACATTAAATTAATATAAGGATTCTTATATAGAAGTGGGAGCTTAAGAAATGTAACTAGTAGAGATATTTTCAGTGTGTATCATTTCATATGAAAATAAAAATTCCATCCTTGAATAATGAAATTGAAGCCATTGATAGATCGATGAGACCCTGACCACGAAGTGAGGAGGTATTTTGGAGATGAGAAGAAAATCATATTATTCCACTAAATTGTTAATGTTTTGATGAGATGATTTTTATGATAAAAATTTCTGTTCTATATATTATTCCATTAGTAAATTCTTATGAAACCTATTTTTTTCATGGATTTTCATTGATTAAATTATTATGAAACGTGGAAATTTTCCATAGGTTATGATATGATGAAATGTATATTATAAAAATTTCATTATATGGGTAATGATATGATGACTGTTTCTGATATTTTATAACATATAAATATGGTTTAAATAATGTGATGAGTGGGATCTATATCTCCCAACAATGCATTGGTAAAATGTTTATATCTAATGAGATGAAAATAGGAAACAATTAGATGGGCCTTATCCACAATGGGAAACTAGTGCATCTTAATCTACAATGGGGAACAAGTGCCTTCAATTCCACTATGGTAATAAAGAATATCATGATCCACAGTGTTATGATTATAGTAGGGAACCATAAAACAATAAATAGTTTTATATATTTATGATGGCAATACAATTTTTTACATGGGGTTATAGTTCATGATTTATTTAAGATGATTTATCACTGTTATGTCCCATGCTTTCTAAAATCCCAAAATTTTATGATATGAATCATTTTTATAAACCATGATTCGTTGGGTTTTAATTTTTATGTTTTTTAGGATCACATACCATTATGCATATCTTATTCTTTTATATGATCATAGACTGACATATTTTAGTTTTACCCTTACTGAGATTATGATCTATCCATTTCATATGTTTAATTTGTTCTGGTTATGTTTAATGTTATAGGTAGGATATTATAAATATGGGTACTATGATAGAATATATTTATGGGAGATCTTAATGATCATTCACCAAATAAGACTATTATGTTCAATGATTTTAAAGGCACTATAATATAATTAACCCTAAAATTTATTTTTGGTAATTTTTTAAATATTCACCTATATATATTTAATTTCCATTTATCAGAAACCAAGGTCTCTATATAAAATGTTTAGTGTCATTTTTAACCATTATTTTATAGTTTATCCCTTGATAAAAACAATTTTATGTTAATCACGCTAAATAATTTTTTACTATTTTGAAAATTTTATATGATGAAAAATATTTTTGTACTTATTAGATAATATTATTTTTGTTGATTCCCAATATTGAATCAATTTTATAAAATTATACTCAGAAAATTGAAAATATTAATTTATTATTTAGCCTACATATTTGATGAGAAAGCTTGTTTTCAATGGAAAATTATAAAATGAACGTGATTTTTTTAATATCAAAATTTCATATAAAAATGATTCCAATTAATATAATTGGATTAATAGATACATAATTTATCTATTTTTTATTGTGTAACCACATTAAATAAAATTTGATATTTCTAAATAATTAATATTAATAAAAATTATTAATAAAAAATGTTTCTTCACTATTTATCAAATAATTTACCTTTTCAAAAAATTAAAAAATTACCCATAGATAATTTTAATATTATTATTTATGAAATGAAAGTCATTTTATCAAATTAATTTTCTAAAAGATTCAAACGTATATTTTATTATATTTGCAAAGAAATATGAAAAATAGTTCTTTAGAAAGACATTGTATTAAAATATAAAATTGGATTTATTATATAGATATAAGATATAAATTTTATATAAATTCAACCAAAAAATGTTATTTTGTCAATTTATTTGTGTAAAGAACATTTTTTCACATAAAAATAGTTTTTTAGATAAATATTTCCTTTTATCAAATATTTTTTATTTTCATTGTAAAATAACTGGTAATAGAAAATTTAATTTTATCTGAATGTATCAACATAATATTTTAATAATATACTTAGTCATATTCGTATCCTCCATTCAAACTACTAGGTGATGTCTATCATATCAAATAAGAATATTTTTACAGTATGTCATATTTTTTTATCCTTGATGTTTTGTGTAACACAAGGTAGACCGAATTTTCTATTTAAAAAAATCTACAATCAATGTTTCATGTAACAAAAAATATAAAAAATATTACATTTATTTGAAAAAATAAATTTTACAAAATCTCATGGTGTTACATTTTCACTTCCTACTTAGTGATTTTTGGTTTTCTTTTTTCCCTATATAGTTTTTAAATTAATGGTCAACACATACACTCTCATGATTTCAAAATCATTACAACATTCCACATTGTAATATTATTTTGTATTATTATTATATTTGGTCACAGTCAGTCACACATATAAGATCTGTTCCCTAAAGATGAAAAAAATAAACCATTAATATAATCCTTAATAAGGTTTTTAAATAATCCTTTTCCCAAATTAATGGAAACTACAATCATCATTCCCCCACATTAGTAATTAAACATTTAAATTTGGTATGTTTATGAAAATTACTATATGAGGTGAACATTGAGGGGGATATTAACTATCATTCATGAAATAATTTGATTATGTATGTAGTCTATAAAGACAATAATAATTTATTGTTTTGGAGATGTTTTATTATGAGAGATATTAAACATTCTTATAAAATAATTTATAATTTATGATTGTGATTCTTAGGTCATATCCACCCCTATATATTGGGATTTTTTTAAAATGGGGATAATAAGAATATAAAATAATATTATTTCTTTTGTCTTGCCAATGTTGTTTTCTCAAATATAAGAGAAGAAAATATTTGAATGAAGGAATATATTTGAATTTATGTTTAATCACTTATGTCACTTCGAAATAATTTTCATATAATTAAGGGACAAAATTATCAAAAAACATCGTGTTACTAATTTTTTTGTATAATGGTAGTTCTCTATGTGAAATATTTTGAATTAATTCTTATTTGAATAATTTTATGATATTGAAACAAATTCCTTGTGTAGATTGATGTTCCAAAAAAATTAGAATAGTGTTTTTTTTCAAAACATGAGTAAGAATCGTTGATATGTGACTATTTTTTATGATTTACTAATCCTTACTTATATTTTTGAAGTAGGTGTTATTATTTTATATAAATTCATGAAAATTATTGATTAGTTTGAGAACCTTAATTATGAAATGTTAATATAAAAATGGGTTTTTTTCATAGGATTCAATTTTAGAATGATCAGGGAATGAACTCAAAAATTGTATGAATAAACCAATGGGTAATAAGAGTAATTAAATAATATTAAATATTTTTTTTGTTTAAAAAATAACATTTGAAATATATTGATAAATAATTTAGTTCTGTTACATATTCAATAGGATCCATCTTGATTTTGTAAGAGTCATTGAGAATGTGTAAGAGTATGTTCAAAATTATATAAGATTCATCATGAATTAATATGAGTCATACTAAATTTTTTTAATAGACGTAAATTAAAACTAAATGTTCATTCTACGATTTTAAATACAATAATTAACTCTTATATTATATCATCATATGTAAAAATCATACAAGTATTGGTGTTTTAGAGAAATAAAAATTAGGATTAAATAGTTTATAATATCTTTATTATAATATATGACATTTTATGGATGATATATAGAGTTATATGATTAAATATTGTTTAATATTATCATGATATAAAAAAATACATAATATTTTGTTTCAAGTCATCGTTGAACTTGAGAATCATGGATGATTAAAGAGAAGATCAAGGAGAGATATTTATGGGAATGGAAAATATATTTTTCAAAATTCATTAGGATTATGAAATATATAAAGATTATTGAGTGATATATTAAAATTGTGAATAGATAATATTATGGGGTTGTCATGCAACAAAAAAAATACATAATTTTTTAATAATAAATAAATAATATTCATGAAAATCATTTAATATCAAATGGATTAAATATATATAAATATTTCTCAATTATTGGAAATTTCGAAGATGATACATTGAAATATTTTTGAAATTATATTTTGAATAGAGGTGATAAGATAAAATATAATACAACATGTTTTACAAATTCATTTATCAATTATTTATAATTAAGGGATCCTTTTATTGACCTTCTTAAGGACTTCATTTGAGATGAATGATAATTAAGGTGTGTGTATGAACTCATTAATATATTGATAATGGTAAAATATTGAGATGTAAGTATAATATCCATGATATTTAGATGAAATTTCATATGACATCGAATACATATCATGGGGAAGAATATATTATTTTCAAATTAGCGAGCATCAAAACATATATAAAAGATCAACTTCACACATGGAGGATAAATAATTCATTAAGACTAGTGGTTCAAATAAAATTAATTCCATGTTACGTTTTAAAATTGTATGATAATTTTACTTTCATATGGATAATAAAAACCCACCCATTATGTTTTATTTTATAGAAATTGAAATAACTACAATTTTAAATGGTGATATAATATGTGTCATGTTAACCAACTAAACAAAACAATTAATTGGTTTCATTATTAGATCTAATCCTTGTAATTTTTTATACATTTCATATTCATTACACTTTTAATGGGACATGAAGTGGTTAGAAAAGAGTGTATTATGGTCTTAAAATTTAATGGGGGATGAATTCATAATTAAATTGTAAATCGTGTAGAGAAAATTAAATGACCCCCACCCCATATCATTGGAATATGAATTGACATGTGCTCTTTTTTTTGTATTTCTATTAAAGGACTATGTTTATTTAAAATTATTTAATATACTATGATAAACCCTTATAAGAGTTATTAAAGTAGTAAAATCATGTTTTAATTTTTTTTAAATATTTTCATAGTCTACACCAAAAATGTATTTAATCGCTAGTTATACATATTAGGAAAATGGAAATGTTTTATTCTGTTAAAAAAATTCTAAATGTATTATAATGATCTCTATTGAATTGGTTAAAGGGGCTCAGGTTGGTTATCTTATTGGTAATGGTTTCAATTGATTTCATTCCATGGGATTATTGTAAAAAATGATATATGAGTAGTATTTTATCTTTGAAATGAATAGATATGAATGGGACGAATGAATGGAAGTGAATTATTATTTTATGTAGAGTCCATGATTTTATGACTTATACGGTGAAGGGGTTCATTAAGGGTTTCAATGAGTTTCAACATATAAAATGGGTGTTTCAAGTGGCTCTTAAAAAAGGTAATGAGAGGGAATGGTTCCCCTTGATCATGGAACACTCCCAGGGAGATGGATAAAATTATGTTCACATTGAATCTTTACTTGGGATCTTTATGTTACATACATCAAAGAAGAAAATTAAATTACTTTTTATTGATTGGTATATGTGTTATCTTTATTCATTATAGATTAATAGTGTATGGAAAGGGATTATTTTAGAATGGATAATCAATAGAGTGTGATTTCATGTGTGGAATGCAATGGGTAGTCCATTCCACTGTACATGGAACTGGTCCTTAATAAGATTCTTACTGTGTAATGTTATTTAGGGTGATCTTGCTGTACTAGTTACATGTGTAAATGATTGTGTGAGTGTACGTAACGAAAATTGATATTGATTAATTTGTGATAGGGAATTTGTGATGGAATCCCGTCATAATTGAACCATTGAAAAAAAGAATGTCCAAAATAGTTTTTTTCGATGGGATCCTTTGCCGTCAAAAATAATTTAATCAGGGTTAAAAAAAATAGTTTCTGACAAGACTATCACAAATATGTATTCGTGATTGGATTACCTACAAATTCTAAATAACATAAAAATTAACAAAAAATTAAAAAACATTAATATTAATAACATTTAAAATAAAAATAATAACAATAATAAAAAATTAAAAAAATTAAAAAATTACAATAATTATAAAAAGAACTCACATTAATATAAATATAATATAAATTTTTAAATAATCAAATAATAGAATAATTAAAAACAAAATATTTATAATAATTTAAAAATATAATAACAGTAATAAATTAATAAATTAATAAAAATATTAAATAAGTAATAAAATTATAAAAAATATGAAAATAAGAATGAAAATATAAAAAATATTCAAAAAAATATAAAAAAGGCACTATATAGAAATATAAATATGATGATTAATAGAAAATTTAAAAAAATAATATATATTCAGATGATAATCATAACAAATATATAAATCACTGAGACAGAGGGTCCTCTGGAGGAGCTGGAGGATTTGGTGAAGAGAACCACATCCCTATACCATGAGTCATACTTCACATGTACTATTTTGTATACTCATGTTGTGGTGGCTTCCACTGACGCATCTCCTGATACTACTACTCCTACTATTGACATAGCTCTTCATGCTTCCTACGCACAATCTCTATAAGCTCACTGTGAGCACGTAGCTCGTCCTCATACTATGCTGGAGATGATGGGGACTCTACATAATATCTTGTTGACCTTCACAATGACATTTTAGTTGTACCATAATAACTCTCAGGCATCAATCAATATTCGATACCAATAACTCTGCATTTATCATAGGCATGATGTGTATCCTACATCCATGTTGCATCATTAAATCATACAACAGTATTGGTTTGATACTCAGTCTCAGATGGACTCCCAACATATTTTTGAGATGTTATAGCCTCATATAGATCCTTTAATTACTATTTAAAATTAAAGTATTTAAAATATTATCTACTATTAATTTTAAAAGACCAAAATATGAAATGTGTGATCACCTATAATCTCTCTAGTAACATGATCATTGTACATCCTCCTATAAATATTAGAGTATGTAATATCAGGTGGTTCAACTACCTAAATTAGTATAAAAAATAGTTTAAATTTAAATATATATAATTTTTTTACAGAAATTACTTACCAAATGATGCTGGTTTGTGAAAAATGTATGACTACACTCTTGATGCATCACCTCCTACCTCCCCCAATTCTATTGTCATAATGATGCTTCCTATTTCAAATTAGCTAATAACTAGTATGAAAATAATCCACAACAATCCTACGATGTTATTTAATCTGTTCGATGGGCATAGAAGGACTGATCAAAATCTGTTACTCCCATATTCTACATTGTTATCCTCCTTATATTGTGAAACAATTGGTGGAAATATTCCTAAATACAGCCCTCCCAAGCCTCCCATCTAGAGTCCAACATTCTATCATTGAAGGGATACTATAGACCCTAAAAATAAATAATAATATGATCTTATTAATTTCAAGATTACAATTATTTATTTATTTCCATCAAATTATGAAACATATGGTATTGAACATTAATGGGAATTTGATCCCATGAAACCCATGCTCCAAAAAAGTAATTATGCAATATAGGGCATCCCATTCCAACTGCTATATGTGAAAATAACTGAGAAAAGAGAAAAAATAATCAATCAATAATTATATAATTAAATTAGAAAAAATTAATGAAAACTAACTAAAATAACCAACTAAATATACCTCTGCATTTGTAGATTCATGTCAAGAAATAAACATCTCTTGAAGATAAGGTCTGGAATAATAAATCTCATAAGACTATGACTGCTTCGATTCGTCACTAAACTACTATTAGTCAAAGAGTCTAGTGATGCAACACCATTATCATAACTAGGTAGATTAGCCCTCTCCAACTCATTAATCATATTAGAGTCCATAAGTAACATTAGACGATTGTTGTTAGAAAATAAAAAAATTATAGATATATATATATTATATTTATTTATAACCAGTATCTAACTATGTCAATATTCATCTCTATGATCATAATCAAATATAACAACGTTAATATTTTCATATTCCACTACAATATCATTTATTTCTATAGGATTTTCAGGATCATCATTCTTTCTATTCGAAATTATACAATATATTATTATTTATTACAATATAATTATAATTATTACTAATTATTTCAAATTATTACTTATTATTACAAATTATTAATAATTATAACAAATTATTACAAATTATGAATAATTATTTCTATTTATTATTAATTATTACTATTTATTACTATATATTACTAATTATTACAAATTTATACTAATTATTACCGATTAATACTATTTATTTTTAATTATTACTAATTCTTAGTAGTTCGTTCTAATTATTAAAACAAATTAATATTTTTTTCAATTTTTTACTAATTATTATGAATTATTATGAATTATTACTAATTATTACTAATTATTACTAATTATTTCTAATTATTACTAATTATTAATATTTATTACTAATTATTTCAATTTATTACAATTTATAACAATTTATTACTATGTATTACTATTTATTGCTAATAACTACATTTTTTTTAAAGAATTTTACTAATTATTACTAATTATTATAAATCATAGCTATTTATTACAATTTATTATAATTTATTGCTACTTATTAATAATTATAACAAATTGTTACTAATTATTACTAATTATTAAGATTTATTTCTATTTATTACCATTATCACCTATTTCTAAACATTTATTAATATTTAATACTAACTATTACTCGTTATTTGTAATGATTACTATTTGTTACTATTTATTTCTAATTTCAACTAGTTATTACTAATTAGAACTATTTAGTAACAATTATTACTAATTATTACTAATTATTCATAATTACTTGTGTTTATTTCAAATTACTATTATTTATTAATAATTATTACTATTTATTAATAATTTTTTATTATTATTACTAATTATTATTATTTCTTACTAATTATAAAGATTTATTACTAATTACTACAATTAGTAAACAGTTTTTACTATTTATTCTTTTTCATTAATATTTTTTTAAAAATTATGACTAATTATCACTATATATTAAAAATTATTACTAATAAAAAAAGAAATTCATATAAAAAATGAAAAAAATAAATACCACTGAATTCAATCTTTTGTAGGTTGTGAAACATGAAAATTGCTCGGTTGGGAAATATAAATGTTTTAAAAAACTAATCAGAAAAATATGATAGCAGATAATGATTGGGGACTTTAGAAAAGAGTGAAATTTGAAAGAAAAAGTGGGGTTATATATAGGTTATCTCCATTGCATCGGTAGAATTTGTGAATAGACCCATCATAAATTTTTCCCTTGTCTTAATTATGGTGCTGGTAAAAAGAAACTATTTGCGGTGGGATTAGTTTCAAATATATGACTACCAACATACAATTTGTGATGCGAGGTTACCCTTGATGTAAATAAATTAAAACTATAGGTCCTTTCTATGGCGGGTGTAGAAACACGTTGAAAATACCCATCCCATGTTTCAGCAGACACTGCGTGCCAAATCTTTTTACAATGGGGAATAATTCCCCATCAGAAATTATTTTATACAACCAACTATTTCTGACATGTCCTTATTGCCATAAAAAATACTCTTCCACAACAAACTATTTTCTATGGATCATACACCTGTCGTAAAAAATGTTTTCCTTATACTGTATAGCCTTATCATGACATGTCTTATATGAGTTCTATATGGAAAACCCCACTTAAGGTAACATTGATTCATTTTCTGGTTTTTTTTGTTGAAAATTGGGTTTCCATGGTTAGTTTTGGAGTTCTAGAGATAGTACTGACAAACTATTTTGATATAGAACCATGAAAAAGTAAATGGATTATCTTGAAGTTGTACAAAAATATCATATACAAGGTTTTTTCATTTCCATGTTTTTCAAAAAAAATTGTCTGAAAATTTGAGAATGGATCGAAGTGTTTTTGGTAAAAGAAGTTGCATGAAAGTGTTTAGGTGGCTGTAAAAGTGGCATGCATTCCATTTTTAAATGTAATTACATCAAAATATGGAAAAAGAAAGAAGTACGTGTAAGTTATAGTTTTTTTGAAAGGAGAGTTTGCAGGAATGATACTAACACGAATGTGTCATGAATGCTGGAGAAAGTTGAGTGATTTGAATGTAGGGTAGAAAAAGGACTATAAATAGGTGGTTATCCTCCTTATTTGAGAATGCTCGAGTATTAGAGTGAATCTGAGCTCTAAATCACACATGTGTTGAGTTGCGCACAAGAATTAATTTTCATGTGTGTACGGAATTGTGTGTAATAAGGGAGTTGTGTGTATGAATGGATTTTCACATTATAAGGGAGTATCGTGCCAGTAGAGAGTTTCACACAAGTAAAAAAGTTACGGGAAGGTTGTTTTCCCACCAAAATGGAAAGCGTTCTGCCCAAGATATTAGATATTCTCACAAGGCATCCTATGGTTGCGTGAATGTATGGTGTTTCCCCAAACATATATGGTAAAGTGGTATTCATTAGTGGAGGAAAGTGGGATATCAAAAGTGTATCTATATATAGTGGAGTATGAATTCAATACAGATAATTAAGGGAACCACAAGCCTATAAACTGAGTGTGGATCCCTTAAAAGAGTTGTGACTAATGGAATAGAATACTGTGAACCTTTCCACTGGAAGTGAGGTAGAGAATGACTCACAAGGAGTGACTCATTGGAATTCAGTGATCTGACCTAAAACCATGTAAATGTAGTGACCTTTGGTATAGACAAGATCTATCCTGAATTAGTATTCATGGTAGTGATCATTAGTGTATTTCATACATTTGTCACATTATTGTTTCTTTCTCCATGGATGTAGCCCAGTGAGGGCGAACCAAGTAAATTTGTTTTGTCTCGTGTATGATTTAAATTGGTATTATAGGATTATATAGAAAAGAGACAGAAGTGAGTTTTTCTTAATGAATCTATGGATCAGAAAAGAAAAAAATATTAATCTCCTATACCTGGATTCTCCCCCACCCCCTCTTAGTGTATTTTACCTTATTAGGATATCAAATTTATTGTTGTGAGGTAAGATTACTATGAATTTTTGATTCATTAGAAATGGTGGATCGAATTTGTTCGAAAAACATCAGGATAAAAGTGTGATCTCTTTCAATATGGGATTTGTGTTAGGATAACTAGGTATATTGAAGTGTATTGGGATTGTTCTATCTTTTTTTTTTGTGTTAAATCCCCTAGTAAATTTTTATATGATTATGATGCTATATCAATTGTAGGTAAGGATATATTTCTACCATTATATATTATTATATATTGACTATTTTCAAGTAGCATCTAATGAGGATATGGTTTCAGATATCTGGATTAGTGTGTTATATTACATTTCACATGTTCTCATACTTCTTGAGTTCAAGGAAGATCACCGATGAGTGAGGAAATCCACAAACTCTATTCTATATTAGTCTAACTATAAGATATGACTTTGTCTCATGAGTTTCATAAAATGTATTCATCATTTGTTGAGGAATATTGAATATGAGTGGCATTGGGACAGATTTATTTGGGTGTGGATATACACCAAAAATGGTTCTCATCATGTCATGTATTGAAAAAATCACATTTGAGTGATATGATTCAAAAATATTATTTTATGGTGGTTTGGTAATATCACAATTCTCAATGTTTTTCCATGATATGTGGTTAAAAAATATATATTATTGGTATCGAAATAATCATTTGGGGTTATGTGTTGTGGTATCCCTATTAGCACATGATGAATTGATGTTACTTCATGCATGATGTTTATTAATAAATTTAGTAATTTCAATAAATACATACATTTTAATGTGTGATATATATGATTAACCATATTGGTGGTTCTCTATAAAATTTATAGGTGTACCACATATGATAACCTTTGTGCGCACAAAGACTCATATGTGTGGATTTTATGTAGCATACTATACATGAGAACTAGAAAGAGTACCTAAAATTATTTGGTGTACATATGTATATAGATGGACTATGGAATATGTATTAATGTATATATCCATTATATTCTATTTTTTATACTATAATCGACTCTACAAGTGAAATTCCCTTCAAATAATTTTTAGGGGTACCTTTATCTTATTTTCATAATAGATGTGTATTTTTATATATGTGACATGTTTTTTATATACAATTCCATATTATAATTTTGAAGGTCACATAAGTAACTACTATTATTTAGTAATGTAGGTGATAATATTATGATTATAGTCTCCCCAAACTGATTGAAGACTCTCACAACTATTCGATAACCTATTGAGTATGTGGAGGTGTACATTATATCCTATAATTCATTGATATTGGTTGTTTAAGATAGTCATGTTTGAGACAATATAACATCTTATCAATGTATTCTTTTTCATTCCTTGTGATTTAGGAACATGGTTTATGTAGTGAGTAATGGTAGAAATATGAGATCTACACCGAGATTATGTATTTTAAAAACATGTATGATGGAGTCCCATGTATCCAAGATTTAGAGACTATTGTTATTTATTTTCATTATTATTATTGGGATGTCTATTTATGTATGCTGTTTAGGTTTGATACCATTATTTGTTGTTTTAATCATGCCATGGGGTTCCTTGAGGGTGTTTTATTACATGAATCATACTAGGTGTGTAGGTATAAATCAGTTAGTTCCAATATCACCATATCATTTTCACACATAATTTACATAACGTAAACAAATTAAGTCACAAAAATTCACACGATCCCAAGAACAAAAGGGTTAGTCTCTTGAAGGAACAGTTTTATACTAAACTAATTCTAACTTACTTGTGAACAATTCTTCATAATTGTGCCATGCTATACTCTATTACAGATATCTCTAATTATATAATCATATTCATAAACTATATAATGGATACATAATAAATGGGTGAACTCAAATGCTCAGTATGTGAAAAATCTAGTTATCATTTCATCAGGGTTTAGATCATATGCATTTCTGGAAACAAGAGAACATGAGAAATGTATTATAAAAATGAAAATGGAACAATATGATTTGACCATATGTAATGGAAAACAGGACATATAATGTATAATGAACATTAATATATTGTGGTATAAGACTCATAGATTATAAACAATATTCATATAGTTGACTCATTAGCTTCTAATATAAGAACAAGGCATGTCTACGAGTCCAAGAATAAAATGTAATTATGGATCAAATATAGACACTATCATTAATCATATTGTTAAAAACTCCATTTATTTCAATTATTTATGTTGTGAAATAAATCCAATCACTCTGAACCATTATGTTGTGAACTAATTCACACATTTCCTCAATTTCGTTTAAAAAACAAATCCAATCATTTATAGGCTACATTATATCATGAGATATAAAATAGTTACCAATGAATTATATGTACATAAAGAATCTCATCCATCAGTATATATATTGTTTTTATTTGGGTGTAATGTATTTTATGTCTTATTTTTTTTTGATAAAATAAACTTTTATAACATTTATATTAAATATTTTTTGTTTAAAAATTAACTTATTATTATAATATTACAGATTTTTAGGTCATTTCTGTTTTATATTTTTTAATTTTCTATTTAAATTTAGAGGTTTTTGGGAAATCCTTCTCAAGAAAGATTGAGGTGATTCTTTCTCTAGAGCCACCTAGGAGTGTGGCTGAGGTGAGGTGTTTCTAGGTTTCTGCTGGGTATTATCGAAGGTTTCTTCCTCACTTTTCCCGGGTAGAAACAACCTTGACAGCTTTTATGAATAAGGGGAAACCATTAGTATGGATAGAAAACTACCAGTAGTGTTTCTAGGATTTGAGATGTTGGTTGATAAGTGAACCCATTATTAGATAGCTAGATAAGGGTGTTGGGTATGTACAGTTCTATGACACATCTGGGACAGTGCGTGGATGTTTCCTGATACAAGGTTGAGCAGTGATTGCCTATGGCTCACACAAGTTGAGGAATCATGAGAAAACCTATGCGACCCATGATCTGGAGCTGACGGTATTTCTCTTATAATTGAATATGTGGTGGTATTACTTGATGGGGGGGGGAAGATTATCATCTATTCATGACAAAAGATCATCATTTATATGTTTTCTCTGAGGGAAATGACCTTTATATATTTGTGGTGGCTAGAGTTCCTATAGGACTATGACTTCAAGATCATATATACTCATAGGAATGGAAACGTTGGGGCAGAAACACTCAGTAGGAGGTCCATAATGCAGTTTCTATGTGAGGTATCAGATATGTTGTCCACAGTACATATATCCTTTAGGGATGATGGTGTAGGAACATACCTCCATTCGATGGTTGTCTCCCCTGTACTCCTGAGGAGAGTCAGTGAGGCACAACTTAGGGATATCGACTGTGAGTCCCGACATATTCATTTGTTCATATGGCAGGCACCAGATGGATATTTGATAGGTGGTGATCAAATCATTCTATTGAGAGGGTGCACCATTGTTCTAGAATCATTATGAGGGGAGGATTTGAGAGAGTTCCACACATCCCCCTTGGAATTACATCTAAGTGATGCAAAGTTGTACCAAGACCTTCGATGCATGTTCTAGTATCCAGGGATAATTCAGGTAGTGGAAGAGTTCATTTATCAGTGCCTCACATTTTAGAAGTGAAGGATGTGAACCATGTTCCAACATTCATAACTCATCCACTCAAGGATATGGATTGGATGTGGGATGGTATATCTATAGACTTCATTATGGGTTTACCATGTATGTCTACAGGATACTATACCATCAAGGTGATCATTAACTGACACAACAAGTCATCCCATTTCCTACCCATCTGGGAGAAGGGCTCCATAAAGATATTGGGACACCTCTAAATTTAAATGATAAATTGACTTCATCGGGTTCCTTCTATGGGTTTTTCAGACTAATATTCTTGGATATCTTCTTAACTATGGAAGGGACTACATGAGGATTTTGGAATGCAGATTCGGTTGAGAAAAAATTTCATCCCTCGATGAACTGTCATACATAGAGGACCATGCATGTGATAGAGGGAATTCATCATTCTTGCATCATGGACTTTTCATTATAGTTGGGAGGCTAACATATATCTAGTGGAGTTTTCATACAAAAATTGATACCACTACACAATTGGTATGGAAACATCGGTGGCCTTCTATGGTGGAATTTGGAGATCACCGTTATGCTGGAATGACATAGGGGAGTCTTACTTGTTGGTGCATAGATGGTCTGTGCTACCACCGAAAATGTGCAGCTCATCTAGGAGTGGATGAGGACTATACACAACCCGAAGAAGTTGTATGCTGGTAAAAGATGTAGGCCCCTGTATTTCGAGGAGGGATACCATGTTTTCCATTGAGACTCACCTAAAAAGGGTGTGTGGAGATTTTTCTGTGGTGGGAAGTTTTCTCTATGGTTCATTGAACCCTTTAAGATTATGAGTAGAGTTAGAGAGGTGGTGTACAACCTTGATCCACCCCCATGGATGATCCAGTGCATGATGTCTTTCAAGTATCGTAGATGAGGATGTATATACATGACCAATCACACATTATCCACTGGGGAGAGTTAGACGTTGATGATGGATGACGTTTTCGGAGTTCCCAGTAGAGATTGAGGATCAAAAAGAGTGGAACCATCTTATAGGGTTGATTATTTTAGTGTGCATAAGGTGGCAACAAGGGAAACTCATGGAGAGCACCTAGGAGTAAGAGTCATAGAAGCATGCTCCTCACTGCCATCATTTTGTTGAGTTGCCCTTGTTTTGTCTTATGAGGATGTAAGACCCAATGGTGAGGAGAATGTAATGACTTTAATTTATTCCATAAATTTATTTTAATAATTAATTTGTAAAAATAGTATGACTGTGCTCTTTGATGGAATGACATTCCAAGACCCAGTGTTCCTAGAATATGTTTTTTCTGAATAATTTATCTTTTTTAATTAAAAAATGCTCAATATATAAATTTTAAAATTAATAAATCCTCATTAGGTTCCCATATTAATAATAGTAGGGCACCATTGTGTACGAAACATCGGTATTTCAATAGGTGGGTCCAAACATCATCTTCCCTGAGCTTGAAAAAAAAAATTATTTTGGACTTGACCATCATTAATTTTTTTAAAAATATTTTCTATTAATGAAACAAATTCTATTTCCTTCTAATTAATCTTGAGGGAGGGTCCATGGTTAAAATTCACAATCCAAAAAATTCCTTGATAACTCTTTAGAGATTTAACCTCGAATGAAGTCATTGGAAAGAGAAGACAGATTGATGCCAACTCGAGTCAAGGATCGAGAATTGAGAGCGTTCTTCAGAAGAATGTCAATGAAGATGAATTCTACCTTTATCAATGAATGATCCAAACCTAGGTATGGAATTTTTTGATTTAATTTTATTACTTGTTCTTCATTATTTTCCCAAATATGAACATGAATCAATTGATAAACAGATTGATTCACAGATCATGTGTAGTGTGGTGTTGGGAATTTTATCCTGATTTTTGAATCAGGGATTATTCATTTTTTAGATAGAACTATAAATATAATTTTAAATACTTTCCATTTTTTATTTTAACATTGATTGTTTGGTCTAACATGAACAATTCCCAGATCAATCCACATTGATTGTTCTTCTGTTCTTCATGTTCTTCATGGCACTACAATCCAGGCCACTAGATTGACGAACAGAGGTAGAAACAACCTGCAATCTATATGGGACCATAGTGTCAGATCATCCCCTAGTAGGAGGAAATGGGTGGAGGTGGTTCCAAGAAGTCGTCTTCTTGGATGCTGGGGGTAGTGATGGCCACAACTAGGTGGGCCATAGCATCAGTGGTAGGTCACAGCTAAGGTGGGTCATGGTGGAATCAGACAACCCCCATCGATAGCAGCCATGTGCCGTGGAAGTGCATCACACCATGATGTCTTGGAACTGGTGGATGAGGATCCTCAAGAAATTTCAGGGGAGGGACCTCATAGCATTTTTTTTGGGATCTGGTGGGTCGTGCGAACCGACAACGCCATATAGACTGGCTGCGTTGACCAACGACGTTAAGTGGCCATGCAGCGAACCATGTGGCTGGGGAAGGGGATGCATCCTATCCACATCGGGTGTAATAGGGTCGAACTACTCATGGGAGGAAAGGATAATGAAAATGGACCACCCAGTGTAGCCCAGCAGGTCTGGTCCATCTGACCGGGATGGACTTGGCCAAGACCGAACTAGCCACTTTTACAAAATTCGAAATTACATTCAAATAGTCATTACATTTGGCAAGCCATCTATGACATTGGGAACCTTGTGACAAGGAGGTCATTTTTAGGTGACTTTGTGAGATCTTAGTGATGGCCGGTGTAGTTGAGGAGCTTTTCCCCTTGGTCCTTTTCTTTGGGGTTCGTTATGACATTTCATAGAAATACCATTGGGAGGTAGAGTCTAGATAGAGTTATGAAAGCCTCTTTAGGACAGGAGTGATACTCTAACACCCCTGATGGTATTCTTTGGGTATTTACATGAACTCCAAGTGAAGGGAGGTAATCCACCATCTAGTGGACCATATCAATTGGGTTCACAGTATTCTTCAGAATACCCTATGTTACGTGCCACATCAGTAGGGTTCGTGGTATTCTATGAGAAACCCACTCATTGAGGGGTAATAATAATTTGGTTCAAGGTATTCTCCAATAGAATCCCCTCTATTAATAATATATTCTTGACTAGCGATGACATTAAAAATCGATGAGTGATTCCTCCTGCATCCTGCATGCCTCGAGTGGAATCCTATGGCAGATATTTAGTGGTGATTTATCCTTTATACCTTGAAATTTTTATTTCAGTATATCTGGTTATTGTAGGTATATTTATGGGTGTATATCATTGTAAAGCATACTTTACATTCTTTTTATGGGTTTTCAATTGTGTTTCTAGGGTTTTTTACTGAGTTCTATTTAACTCACCACTGCACAGGATTTTTCTGCATGTGTCGTGTTTGTTACAGAAGACTAATGTTTCATTGGAGTACTTGGATGAGCAGGATGAGGACTAAGATCGGATGGTGCTTTTTGAGATTACATGGACAAAGGTGTTTTTGTATGCTTTCAATTATAGTTTTAGTATCCTTGTTTATAGGCTAGACATTGTCGTTATCATTCATTTGTTGGTCTCATATTCTGGCTCAGGTTACCTTACAGTACATTATAGTATTTTTTACACTATAGTTTGTAATTAGTGTATTCTTTCAAGGTGGTTTATTTATTCTATTGTTTTTAATCATTTTGGCTCAGAGAAGTGTGTGTGTGTTTAGTTAAATAGGCAATCCCCTCCCTTTTGAAATATGACGACTCAACACTAGCCTTCAGCCTCTGGCCTATTAGAGGAATTCTTTGGGTAGTCATCGCAAGGGCCCCACTAGGATGGGTAAGGACTCAAATGTTCTCAATTAGTCAGAAAAATAAAATCTTTATAATGTAAAAACTATCTACTCCTCTAGTTTAGTTGCACACACATGAGATGGAGAGAACTATTGATGTAAGAATCAGAAGAATAGATATGAATGAATTGTTTCACATAGACATAATACCCAATGTCACTGATAATCAGTCATCACATAAAGAGAGATATGAACATCAACATGAAAAGGATTCCCCTACTCTACAAGGAATTAAAAATGAAGAAAATACTGAAACTGAAAGGAAAATTTCCAAAAGAACTCATTAGTGTATTCCCATGTTATAATTTGAATTTGTGACCATAAAATATATAATATTTCAATCACATGAAGAAGTATGGAATATATGAAATCTTAGGTCCTCTAGAGATGGTATTTAGGATGTTAGACATTTCATAGAATCTATACTAGAAAAATGATTGGAACGGCCAATAACTAGAAACCTACTCAGTTCATATGTTCATTCAAGGATTTTGGAACTATATATAGATGTATAATTACTCGTAGTTGATATAGATTACCTTAAATTTGATTTTTTTTCGAAATAGAAATATGTAAAAGAATGAAATTACTATTTTTGAGAATGTTTGAAGATTGATGTCTTCAATAAAATAAGATGTTGGGTCTATGGTTTTTTATTGAATAGATTGGTTCCTCAGTTAACCAAAAGATGGAAGAACCTTATGAAAATGATATAGATGTAAATAATTACTCAAGATTCATCATTACTCTCATATAATGGTAATAGAGCACACTATAAAACAACTATAGAGACATAGAGAATAAATTTGAATACATACATGAAGTAATGACAAGATATATTATGTTATATTGTATATAGGATAATGAAATAGAAGTTGATGTATTTTCATAATACTAAAAACAATTTAATCCCTCTATGGAAAAAGATGTTGTGCCTATCATGGAGATTTTAGACAACTAATTTGATGTTTTTATGAATCAGATAACCAATTGTGCTATGAAAGTAGACCTCCAAAACATTTATGGAAATGCTTATCAAACTAGATGGAATGGTAGTAAAAATATCATTGAATTTTGATAGAATGACATGGTTTATAGAATTGATGTTTTTGCTGACACATTGTTTAAAATTCATGGTAGAAGGCTTACATGACCTTGAATTGTTGATCGTTATCTATATTCCTCTCAGTTTCTCAATGAAATATTTGATACATCAAAGGCTCATAAATTGGAAAATCAAAAGTTTAATAAAGCTACATCTTTGTTCATACCAGAATTATCCCTTAAAATACCTTTTACATGTCTATATAAAAATTATTTTGGGAGGGAATAGAAAATGGGTCACAATATACTATTGACACCAGTTCAGATTTCCCATGAATACCATTCTAGTATTGGAGAATCCACACTAATGTTAGGTGATGTTTTTGGTTCAACAACTAATGATCATATTCTTTCCTCTTCATTACCTCATGAACAACCCCTCTTCTTCATGAAACCACCAACATAAATCCATTTTTATTGAACTGTTGATAAATATCCATCTTGATGTTTTTACAGTTGGTTTCTGCATGGATGGGACTTTCTAAAAACATTTTTAATTATGCCAATGTTTTTATGGAATTTTAAAAACTATATCTATTTATTTTAATATCTATTGTGAATTATCATAATAATTTACTTCACATATTCTATCAAAAAAATCTATCTTCTTAATACTCTGTAGGATATGTTGATAATTATTACCCCTTTTTGTTAACTAGTTCGTTATTATTCATTATAGTTTTATTTCAATATCCATCTTTATTATATTCTCATATTGGTATTTCAGTGTTTCATTAAAAACATTTATTTATGCCAACACATTGTTCGCTCAATTGTTATCTTTATAGAAAATAATTTTTCCATTATTTGACATCATTTTTATATCTCAAAATGGGGGATAAGAAAAGGAAAATATATCACTTAAATTGAAAAATTGTATCTTATTTCAAGAAAAGGAGATGAATTATTTTTGGAATAAAAAAATAATACATTCATTAATAAAAGATTAAATATTTTATACGATATTTTTTCTTTCCAATTGCATGGGTTTTGTAATCATCAAAAAGGGTGATATTGTTGTGAAAACTATATTATTCCAATATTTATCCAATTAATATGTTTGGATGACCCAAAAAAACTATACTTTTATTTTAGTTGGTTATTAAATTATCTCATATTGTACTCATCATATGTTGTGTGTTCAATAATTTATCTTACACATGCATTTTCTTACAATAATTTAAGAAAACTCATTTGTTATATAGAATAAAAAATGACTACAAACAATTTTATCATATAATGGTTATCCAAGATACTCAGAACAGACATAATAATGTAAAAATAATTTATCCTTATGAGAATTGTTTTATTAGCTATAAAAACTTGATGGGAAGTCAATTCCACATCACAATATCATTTTATCTTACAATGGATAATTAACTTAAGCTTCATTAAAGACTTATTATTCCATAGAAAAAAATATCCTCTAATCGACAGAATGGTCAAATATTCTACCAAGATCTGATGTTATAACATTTAATGTTAATATTTAATAATATCATGATATTTTCTTTCATTCCTCTAGAGTACATCAAAATAAGGTCATCTATTTAAGGAATGATCGGACTACACCAGAATCACCATAAACAAGAACATTCTGAGAAAAAAAATCGTAGATATTTCAATTGAAAATGTAAATAAACATATTGAAAGAGAATATTCAAACTCTTATCAGATTATTTTCTCATGATCATTGATTGGATCATTCAACCATTAGAGTTATCTAGGGAATAATTTGCAATAAAATAAAAGGAATAGTCACCGTTAATAAAATGAATATATGAGAATGAAAACAAGAAAGTAATGTTATTTTTCTTTCCCTTGACTATCACTAGAGAACTGTACAAATAAAGAGTCTATTTTTATTGTTATATGATTATCAAATCAATATATGTCACTAATGTTCATCCTGAGATTCAGTTGATGCATTTCTTGACTCAAGATGAATCTTCATCAACTGTAAGTTGGTACTTAGTAATGCTCATTAGAAATGTTTCTCAAATACTGTATCACATTTTTAACATGTTTTGACATAGTATAATAGTTTGTTTATGAATGTTTAATGTTATTTTAAAGGGATATAATGGTTAAAATATATTTATTCATTGTACAAAGTGTAAGATACTTTTACTCGATAGGGAGACCCCAATAAATCAGATGCTTATGGAAAATCCCCATGCTTGAGGAGTAGAGATTTTATTGAGAGTATTAGAGGATTTATATTCTCTGAAGCATTATAAATATCTTTGTTTAAATTATTTTCTACAAATATTAAATTTCTACTGCATATAATCTTACGGAATAAAATTCAACATGTGTACATAAAAGAGGGTGGTTATATATTTATATATTCAGAATAATGTTTTAATAACACAATCATCCACCCCCCCCTTATGTTAATCTATTACTCATTATCAGGGACAACATCCAAGTGACCTAAGCATCCAAAATGAAGATGAACCATCAAATTATTAAAATAATATGACTTCGAATGCCGAAACCGACCACATTGGAAACACACAAGAGATCAATAAGAAGAATAATAATATAGAACTGAAAACAGAGGATTCTCAGGAAAATGTTCCGCTGGAACACCCCTCTTACTTGATGGAGAACCTTCATGGGGGTAGAGAAATATCATTTCATCAACCACCACGAATTATAATCTAGGATCCAATATGGCGAGAAAAGTTTCATCCACCAATATCTTAAATTGAATATTACAATGTACAATGACTCATTCCATGATCCCTGGAAAAATTACCCAAAGAAGAATAGGAACCTTTAGCCGATCCAATAATTTTAAATCCAAATAAATGGAAACTAGATCTTTAAACTAGTCGACATATAAATTCAATGTCTATTGATATTTTTAAACACCCAATAACTATACCACATTCCTCACCATCAAAAACTATACCCGAAACATCAGAAGAATGTGTTTATAAACACATCCCAAAACATCCCAACCCACAATAATACTGGAAATGTCACCATCCATCATTTCAATGATAGACCCCCAAATGAATCTAAAATAGCACAATCCCTCACAAATTCAGGAGTTCCCAATAACCTGATGACACCATCAACATTCCTTAGATACTATGCAACAATTAATTTACCTTGATCACCACCAAATATAGGAAACAAGTGAAGAGAACTTGGTTACTCGACTCCATTAAGAGTCTATGCAGGGCCATCCACTTGATGAAACTCACTAAAAACCACTAAAAATTTCTTATAAAGTATACTATGAATATAAGAAAATTCAAAATAAATAATAAGGAGAAATAAACCAAAATGGGGAGACCCAAATCCGAAACACCAACTCACAAATTAAACACCACCAAACTAGAAAACAATTATCTTTTTGAAAAGGTATATAGACCTCAATTTTAGAATCACCATATTCAAATACTAATTTATAAATATAAAACTTATCTTCTAAACTATCATGAAAAAAAAAAGTCAACTCTCGAAATAAAAACAACCTCCAAAACCATTTTCCTTTTGGAAAACCTTATCTTAAAAACATTTTCCATTTAAAAATTAGCGAAAACCATTGAAAATCACAGGAAAACACAACACATAACAAATACCTAGAGTGGGAATATAATTATTATAAAAAATATGACAACCTAGATTGTTGGACCATTATCGGAGATGGAACCCAAAACAAAGAGTAACATGATCCATGGACTCATACATCACATGGGTCCCTACTCCATGTTATCTCACTGAAAATCACTAGTTCACCTCCATTTTCATTTCCTATTCACACACCCAAAAACATAAATCAATAACAAAAATCTCAGAATACCCCTAGAAAAATGATGATATGAATGAGAAAGTCTTCCAAAAACTCTTCCCACATCTACGTCTCATGTCCAAATAGTACATGAATCCATTCTGCTAGACACCCAAAATAATAATGGGATTCTCTGATACCAGTTTCCAAAAAAATTGGTTGGGAATTTATTCAACCCAACACTCGACCCCAGCCGAGTTTGGGCCCGAGAGGTATTCTTGATCCTGCTATAATGAAGACTATCACAGATCATCAACGATATAACTATATGAGTTTATTTTTTCCAAATAAAATCAGGATCATAATAATTAAAATAGGGAACTAAAAGACCTCAAATCCACTAAAAAATAATACATGAAAAATCCAACGTCTATAATAAAAATAAAATCAATCTTAATATAAGCCCAAAAAAATATACCCTAACATGATATCCAAGTTACCTCATATTCACAATAATATATAAGACCAACCTACTCAAATGGTAATCCTAAACAAGAATCCTAAACCTGAAAACCCTCTCGGGTCTGCCGATGTCGAGTGAAGAAAATATGGGGTGAGCATAAACATCTTAGTAATTAATCACATAAGTGTATACACATTAACATTCCCAAAATATTCAACATATTCATGATTCAAATATATTTAGGAAATATTGATTCATCAATTATAAAAAAACAAACACTACTTTCCCAAAGTTCCCTTTATAAAAGAACTCAAATTTGGAATTTCTTTTTCCAATAGATCCGCATTCCAAAACTCGTTTAACAATCCCAAAATTAATAATAACTCCATGTTAAGAAGCCCAAAACTAATCTAATAATAATAAACTCCAAACATGCAATGATAATCCAAGAGGAATATTAACCACAAAAAAGTAGAAGTAAATAATGAACATAAAAATATTCAATCATTGGAATTTTGTAAACATTTTGAGAAGTAATCCCTTTACATAATAATTTCAAATCACCTTTTTCCATATGGTGCAGCACCATAGTCAATAACCAAAATTCCCCTTTAAACTATCCAATCTAGTGGAATATCTCACATGGCCTCTCAGAAAATCTAGGATGTAATAACCCCTATAAATTTGGTCAATAAGAAAATACCGCTCAACCCTCAAGATGATTCTCATGAATCCCATGATAATAGTACATGGTGAATGGGGAGGTCCTCACACATGTGGATCAAACAAATAACCCTTAGAAGCCATGATTACCTATACTAAAAACTAACACCACCTATGAGATGACCCATTCAAGGGAGGATCCAATATAGAGAAATTTACATCACACATCAACCACGAAAAGGATCCAATTGGTCCATCACACCATATGAGTCTAAATTAGTTTTCCAATAATATGAGAAATTTCTAAACATTACATCATGTTATATGAGTTTAAAAAAATTCCAATGCATCTCAAATTTCCAACTGAGACATGCATTTCTAGATCCAATACCTTTTACAATAACCTTTCATTAACAAATATGAAATCATACAAAATACCAAAAATTTCTAAATGGTCCTTCATAGAATTTATAAACCAACCATATGACAATGTAATAAATGGAAAGAATATCAACACCAATTCAAAACCACATTTGTGTCATTTGAAAACATGGGTCATTTATTAAAACAAAAAAGGCTCGAATAAACAACTTATGAAGAAGATAGTTGAAGAATATAGTTAGGGGGAGGGAAAACTGTTTTGAAATCCATTTTTTATGTTGAAGAAGATTATCTAATAACATTATCATCTATGTGAACATAAATATATTCACCACATGCATGTATGGATGTGACTATATCCAATTTCAAACTCATTGAAAATGAAGAGGTCGCCTAATAAATATCACTTAAAGACACCTTCTACACAACCACTAATCAAAAAAATTTCACAAAATAACTGAAACACAATTTGGTAATTAAACATACAACTACGGAATAATTTCAAATGGAAAACCAACTAAACAACCTCTAGTAAGAATAAAAACAATCACAAAACCCAATTTCATCTCCAAATTCCAAATATTATGTTATAAAACACATTCCAAGAACGTATATATATATTAATAATATTATAAACCCTTTGAAACCCCTTTTTATTTAAATTCCCACAATAAAAACAATATAATAAATCAAACTAACAAAAAAATATGATTGACACATTTTAGAGACAATTAGTGAATGTTCAAAAATAAATGGATTTTTCTAGAAACTTAAATAATGAAAAATGTTACATCAATGAAGTGATGACATAAGGAAACCATTAGGGAATGATGAACTAGACCCCACAAATAAAATGCACACCAAAATATCAATGAGACAATACACACATTAGATAACCCTCGCCCTATGGTTTTTCTAAAAGGTAATCATTTTAATAGAGAAAAAGAAACAAGAAAAAAATGAGAAGAAGGAGAGGAATATAGCTTACATGAGGATAAATACACCCAATATTTGATAGATATTCACACTAGATCTACTTATGAGCAGTAGAGGAGGCCACCTAGGGATCCTGTAGGTCCCCATGAATAAGTGGGGTAATATATGAGAAGATTAGGGATTAAGTCTTGAGATGTATAGAACATATTTTCTTCTTTTTAATGACATTAAAATTTCACATGGCTAAACCAAACTAATAGAAAAACTATTGACCATCTATATGCACCCTACTAGAGATAAGGGGCAACTCCATTTGGTTTGGTAGCATAATTTGAGAAACAACGCTCCATCCATGTTCCAAAGCTCTATTAAAATATTCATAATTTCTCATAAGATTTATACATAGTTCCTCCTAACTATGTGAAAGTCATGAAACTTATACAAGAAATCATCCCCATGATTCATCGTTTCTCTTTTCCATTAGATGGAGTCGCGCAAAACATGTGCAGACTGTGCCATGAAATCTATTTAAGAAGAAATTAAGCAAAAAGGAACTCAATCCTAATATACTTTATGGTTAAAAAACAACCCCCCCCACTCACCCACATAGCATGAAATTTCTAAAAAACACCATTAAAATACAAAACATTAAATTTCTAACTGAGAACATGACCTGAACTATAACCAATAGGACCAAATGATGAGAAAAGAATAAAATAAAATAAATACCCTGGCCAATTGTGACATGATATATGACCTTATCCATCCTTATACACTAATAGGTTCTGTAATATATCATTAATTTAATATTTCACTAAATCCCATATAATGAAAATATTTTATTTTCATTACAACATAAAGAATCATTGAGACGAGAAACGGGGTGCACAATATTTATCGATGGTATTACTCAGATTCCCCTGAAAAAAGTAAATCAATGATACCCCAATTTAAGTAACAATAAAATATTGATTCATTATTAAATTGATATGGTTAATTATGAAAATAATTTTTAAGAAAAAATATCCTTTCGAGGTAAAAATGTAAATAATAGAGAAATCATTTGAGGTTTTAGAAAATGTTTTTAAATTTTCACAGAATAATATTTATTATATCACACAAAAAAACCATTTCATAAAATATGATGTGAATACATTATAATCCATTGATATTTGAAAAGGATAATAAAAAATAGTTCATTGAAAAGATATAAATGTAATCAAATGATATTTTTGTTTTGAGTATAAATGTATTTTAGGAACATATTTAAAATAGTTTTACTATTTTGAGATATCATTTCTGAAACCCACATCCTAAAATGAGTAACAATTTTTTTTAATAAAATTATAGAGGGTAAATATAAAAGTAACCCGAGATAACACATAATCAAGTTTACACATAATATTTAAACAAATTTTATAAAATATAATCATTAAGAAAAAAGGGAAATTTTAATTAATGTAGATGGGAATTATTCTTAAATTTTAAATACTTTTTTGGAAATAAATGCATAAAGGAGAGTATTTGAAATTAAAAAGAATCATTTTCCATATAGATAAGCCTTGATATTATCATCATTAATTAGAAGTAAAATACATTTTGAAACCATATTTCAAAGGAATCATAAATAATCATTAAATAATAATTATTCAATAGGAACCCCTAGCATTAAAACCTATTTAATCAATAATTCATAATTATCCAATGGAATGAAAATATGTATCATAATCACTAATTACATAGAATTATATAATTTTTTTTGATATTTATATAAATTATTTATAATTTTCGAACAAAAATATGTTACTAGGTTATAATTTATTTTTATCATTGAATGTTATAATATTTTTTTTTGTTTTTTATACAATATTCTAGGAGACTAAGGTTGTTTTTCACATATTGGTTAAAATATTTTCATCCAAAATTATTATATATTTACTAATTACTTTTTCTTAATAAATTCTTATATTTCATAACATTATGTGAAATACATGTATATTGTTTTTAAAAAATTTCAATGCGATGAAATTTTTTTTTTCTTGCATAATGATCAAATGGATATATTTAAATAAATATATAAAATAAATTCATAATTAATTTAAAAAAATTATGTTATTATAAATTTTTATTACTATTATATTTAATTTATTATTCATCAATGATTAAACCATATAGCATCATTCTCATGTGTGGTAAAATAAGCATAAAGTGGAGAATTTTAATATTATTTAAGGAAGAATAAATTTTTTATCAATGGTTATATAATTTTTACAAAATATTTAATTTTGATGGTGTATAACTTTAACTCATTATATTCATTCATAGATTCATCCATGTGGTGTACTTATGCTAAATTAAACTCATCATTCATAGTGGATGGATTCAAAATGTACAAGATATTAATGATTTCCATTATCATCATATTGGATTTAAGGAGGGTATTTGATAAATTATCATTTTAGAATTATAATTTAAAAATAATTAACATATTCCTTGTTCATATCAATTTATTATAGTTTCAGTGAAATTTAGTGATGAAAAAAAGTTGCAATACTTATTCGAAGTGTTAGTCCACATAAACGGATGATCGATTTTGTTTTTTATATAGTCAGGAGAAATGATTGAATAATGGTTTATATATTCATATATTTAAATTAATTTATTTTAAAAAAAAATTAATTCATTATAATAGTGTTTTTATAATTTTTTTTGACAAGTAGATTAAGAATAAAATATTTTGGTTTATGAAACACTCACATTGAGAACATAAGATTTCTCAAGGAAATATCCTTGTGAATTGAGTCCTTGGGATAACTAATTGACACTAAAGGTTTATAGAATTTATATTGGAATAAATGAGTATAAATGTGATAACGTTTTCTGATGAAAATCAATGGGAATTTTGTTTAATGATGTGTTGGAAATGGTCCAATTTTATATTTAAATTGATGGGTTGTCTTTGATGTACTCATTGCATTACTATAATTGTATGTCTCTGTATAATGTTCATAGGATTAGAAAGCGTAAAAAAATATTGGGATGGAAGAAAATTCCTTGACACATCTTATACAAAATTTTGAAGTAATTTCCTTGTAACATGCCAAGATTTCATAGTAAGATATTTTGGTTAGGGTAATTCAATTGCCTATGCTACATGCAACACATAGTTTGAGCTTACCACGACTTACTAAACTAGCAGTTCAAAATGAGATTATGAATAGTATTAACTGAATTTTTAATTTTATATAGGTCATATAAATTTAAAATCTATATAATGTGTTTTTAGACATAATATAAGAATAAATTCAATTTTTTTGTTAAAAGAAGTATTTTTCAACAAATGAAATTTTAATGCCTTTTAATGGAGAACCCGTTTTAAATACAATATTTAACATTTTTTTATATTTTATTTGACAAAATAAACTTCTTTTTTTGAATTGGGACATAAAAATTTAGTTTTGATAAAATTTTGCTGTGTTTTAAACTAATTTCATATTTTTATGAATAGTGAATAATACTAAATTTTAATTGATTTTTTTAAATTAAAATAATTTATTGTGATAAATTATACTTTTGAATGGTTTTGAAGTATAATTATATTATATTTTTACAATTTAATCTAATGCAGGTCATTGGAAGTAATTTCACTATGATATTGGAACCAAACAAGTTCCATTATTTTGATAGTTATTATTTCATAAAAACACGCTCTTTATTTTTAAAAATAGAGGATGTCCAAATTTTGTATATAGGTAACTTTTATTTTTAGACATTATGAATATTTACTTAAGTAAAAAATTTATTTACCGTGGTTAAAGGGGTAAATTTGGTAAATAAGGGTAAAGAAATAATATTATAATAATATTAAATTAACATAACATGTGTTATATTACTATTGGATGATACCTAGACAACCATCAGCATCCTTGGGTATATTTTGGTACCCCATAGTGCCACGTGATAGTGATAATGACACATTATATTAATTATTTTAAAGTGAATAAAAAAATGACATAACGATATTTCTTTTAGTAAAACAATTTTTACATGGGGTTATATAAGTTATCATTTAGAATAAAATTATTAATTGAAAATGTAAAAATATTTCCTACATCAGGGTATTTTTTAATAATTTTTAGACAACATATATATAAAATTACTTATGAGACAATAATGATGTAGTATTTACCTCAATAATAAATGATTTAAATAAATACGATTATTAAAATTAAAACAATATCCAAAACCAATAAAATTATTGTTGGGTGATTTTATTTTGACCATTAGTAATCTTATATTTGACCTTAATGAGTTTTTGACCTTTAGAAATAAATAATCATTATATAATAAAATAATATTTTCCTACATTCCTATAGAACCCCTCCCCCCTTATAAAAATCCATCACTTATAACTCATCTCTCGCACCTATCAAACCCCATGGTTCATCTAAACACTGTCAAAATAAGATCCTTATATTCTAATAATACTCTTAGAAGCCTTACCATATGAATAAGGAACTTCCAGGAAGCCTTTTGGTTCAAACCAAAGTGAGTTACTCGATTTAAAGGTAACATCCCCTCTTAAGTTCTATTCGTTTATTTTACTACTCCAACCACCTAAAATCTCTCAATTCATTTCTTTTATAAAAACACTAGTATCCTCAATATACTATTTTGTTGTTATTAGAATTATTTTAACTAAAAATAAACACACATCCTTATAATGGGTATAGAATATAATGTTTCTGTGGATGGCGATCTACTTCCTCACGAAAAGATGATTGTTCAATCTTCTAATACCAGCTCTTATGGTTTCCATTATGATGGAAATGTAATTATATATGATATATATGATATTTATTTTATCTCTAATATTCTTTAATTCTATTTTATTGCACACCCTTATTCATTTCATGTTGTATATATAGGATAATTTCATTTGTGGAAGTGCGGACTACCGCCCCCTCAAAGTGATATGACTCATTCATACCATACATGGAATGTATATAATATGGTGTTAATGAACATAAATTACATATATAAAATATTACATTATACTGGAATAATAATATACCTATGTATCAATTGGTTTTCAGTCCATTTAAAATAAAAACATGGAAGTAGCATTTGTGCATACGTACGGATTACCGTCTCCACGAACGCGATGAGATTCATTCTCCATTGTAAACATTCAAGAATAATTTTCATTTTATTATTAAAAATAATATTTAATAACATAATAACTTTCTTGATATTAATCAAATACATCATACCTATAACAAACATGGCTTACATAACAAAACATATAAATGAATATGATTCAATTAACACCTAAAACAATGATACTACGAAAATATTATAAACAAAGTGATATTAAAAGATCATATAAGATATCATATTTATATATATAGTTCATGTATAATTTAATAAAAATGATTTAACTATTATAAAGTTCTTCAATGTACCCTCGACAAAGGAAACGTACAAGTTAATGGGTTTTCATCACACTTCTTATTCCCGTGAGATTCATGCTATATTGCCACAATTTCTTTTTTGTGTGGTGTATGTACTACCCAGGACGGTATTCATTATGTAATATACTTTAATTTATTGGTATTTACATCTTCATTGTATGATACTTCTTTCATGGGTTTAATGGTTTGTATGTTACCAAAACAGTAAGGGAATTTCAAATTTCAATTTCCTCTCATTGGGCTTTACGCATACTTCATTGATTATTTTACTCTAAAATTATGTGTGAAATCACTATTTATTATTTTTGTAGTAATTTTCACTCCCCATTATGTGGATATATCTTTGGTACACATAATTACTCCATTGTTAAATTCTCATAGCATTGATATGAACTTGTTAAGGGTAATCTGAAATCAATTTCCATTCATTGAGTCAAACATCCAATTCATTGGTATTGTTCTTACAAGAATACGTGTGAATGTAATATGTTTGATTTACACGAAATATACAATTATATTGAGTGTATTTATATTTTTCACAGATAATTATTTCATTGATTTATCTAAAATCTAAGGATACTCTCTTTATAAGGTATTTCATCTAAATTTACATTCCTTTGAGACCTCTTTGTCGTCATGCACCAATTAACTTTTATATAGTGTATATACTGTCATTAGAAATATTATATAATGAATTACTTTATTCTCATGATATTTTAATGTTTTGATTAATTTTATTCTTCCATTACTTGTATTAAAGAGTATCTTATTTGGTTTGGAACTCTTAAATAAAATTATTTTTTAAAATGTTTTAAATATTTATTCTTCTAATTATTTCTCATTAATGTCCATGTTTTAAAAATGGTTTTAAGTATTTATTTATATATACAAGAAGGTTTTGAAATTTAAATTATTTTTACAAGGTACAAAGTCTTATGGGACACTTTGATTCAAAAATCTCTTTTAAATGACTTCTTTGATAAATTGTGCGATATTTAAATGTTTTCACGAAAAAGGGGATATTAATCTCAAATAGTTTTAATGTCAATTTTCATCTCTGTCAATATCTTATAGTGTATTTTATTCATTATTGAGGTTGATTTATCATAATACAATCATAAATATTTTATTAAATTAGTTATTCTTGTATATGAAAGTTCTTATTTATGCCATTCAAGTTTTGTGGTAAAAATATTGACATTTTCTGTATCCTAGTTGTAATACGAATGTATAGATTATGTTTCACCCTTTAATATAAGGAATTTATTGGATGTAGAATGTAAAGGGTGGATCCTTCTATAGTTATTCAATGAATCGTTAGGTCTCATGAGACAATTAGACATGGAATTCAGTGAGGCCTTTTCGAATTTTTGATATATGGTTTTGGGTGAGACCTAAATCATTTTTAGACATCTTGGCAGAGGCCTTGAAAAAATGTTTTATAATGTCTAGGATTATAAATTCCCTCATTATGAAAATAATATTGATGGATAATGTGGTTATTCTACATGTATAATACCCATGACTATGTTTTATTATGGCATTATTTACTCAACTCATATTCCCACCATAAATTGTTCATGTTTATTATTTGTAAAGGCATGTTTTTTTAATTATTCCACATGCCTAATATTTATGTTATCTTTCTCTATATTGATTACACTTATGGAGTTTGTGTGATCACAACTGTCTTATTATTCGTTTTCCCATGATGTGAAGAAATATTTTATGAGTGACCTGCATGCATAATCAAGGAGGCTTTGATGTTTCTAACAAAATAAATTGGTTTTGTATTTCTTTTTAAGTTGTTATGTTGAACTTTTGTATGTATCTTATTTCCAATAATACTAAAATGATCGGTCCTTCAAGAATTGATTTCTTGTAATCATTCCAATGTATTAAAATAATTCCCCAGCTCCGGGATTCTGGTGTCGGGGCATTACATTCTTTAAATTCTATTGTTATTTTACACTTTGTAATTTTTTTCCTTTTTTAACTTTACTTTCATTAACTTAACTTGTATCCATTTTAATTATTATTAATGAAACAAAATGAACCTCAACATATTATGTTATATGAATATTTTGATTAAAAATATTAAAATACTTTTTAATTTTTTTTAATGATTTCAAAATATAATATTATTTTTAGTACTTATAATGCATAAAAATGATTTTTAGGAAATGTTTTTTTTTTGATTACAAATTTCTATCTATTATAAATTCCAATATTCCATGGAATTTCAGAATATTTATTATAAAAAAAAATATTATTTATGTTCCATTCAAGGAAATATAAAACGAATTATCACCATTGAAATTATTAATTAAATGAAATTATGGGAATGTGTTTTTAAATTGGAATAAAATGATAAATTTGTCTTAAAAAATTGAATATATTTATTAAATGAATAACATATAATATTAAAATATAAAATATTTATCTAAAAATATATATTAGATTAATTAATTTTTTTTATAAGAGTATATTTTTTTAATTATAAACTAATAATAACATAAATGGAACAGTTTTTTTGGTAAAAATAATAATTTTTCAACTATTCACCAAAAAATAATTTATTTTTGAAATATCCAAATAATTCATATAGAATTATTTTCATATATAGAATTTTAACATTATGTTATTTATCTCAATTTCACATTCTAAATGTTATTTAAATTAATATTCATAGAAAAAAATATGTGGCAATCCAAATTATATTAAGCAAAATAAATGGATCATGTATTAATATATATTATTACAAATTTTTCATAAAGAGGTTCCATAGCATCTTAAATTTTTCATAAAAGGAGTAATGATTTATTTTCAATAATGAAAACCTATTTTATGATAGTAATGTTATTCTGGAAAAAATGAGTAGTTTAGGAGATTCTAGGGCTCATTCAAAGCCAACAGCCCCAAATTTTGGAAAGATCGACCGAGTTGCATGGTTATTGGATAGTTAAAGAAAACTATGTGAATAAACAATTTGTGTGTTACAACAATCTATAGATGGTTTTATATTTACTTATAAACATACTCATCAGTATGTACAGTCATGTGGGGAACAACAGTGGTACATAAGGGGATTTTTCCCCATAATGTGTGCCCAAGGCGAAACCCATAACACCACTTAACTAATGTAAACACTTAGTTTAGGTTCATAATTTGGATAACAATGTAGAAAAAACATGTTCCTCATAAAATAGATAAAATATTTTTTTTTACATAACCCATTTTATAATTTCTCAATTATTTTTCCTCCATAGTCACATGCATGACCTCTCCTGACCGTGGGATCTGTCAACCTTATTTTGACATAGTCTATGAGCTAGGATGATCATCAAAAATCTGATTCTCTTATTTTTGGTTGGATTGGATATCCAAGAGTATGTTATTCAGATCTATACCTTACCATAAAATTTTATTTATCCATATTCTATTCTATTTTATGGTGAGAGGTAATATTATTTATATTTATGAAATTTTATTACATTATTATTCCATTCATTATTCATCCAATATGAAGCTGATAATGAATGAGGGTTCTGATAGAAAACTAATTTTTTTAGTCACGTTTTCTTTCTAAAAAGTCTCATTTTATTATATGATTTTTTATTTTATCTTATAAGAGAAACTTTATATGACACCTCCATAATTTATAATAAATTATATTTATGTACATATCTTCATTCAGGGTAGCCCTAGAAAGCTAAATTCAACATAATAGGATGTCCACTTTGACAGAATTCCCCCCATATGTTATTCCATTCATAATATCTTATTATCCTTATGCATAGACATGGAATTGAACCTCCATTTATGGTACAGTTATCTGGATTTAGTAATTGAAATGTGAGTTTAATTAAACTAAAATAGAATAGGAGGCCATGTAAATAGTCTACGTAAATTAATGTTATACTTGTTGTAAATCTTAAAAATTTAATTATCTATTTTTTAATATATTTGATTATTGGATGATATGAGATAATTTATAGTCCTGACCATTAGACATGTCAAGATGAACGAGATACAAGGGTACCAATTCAAAATTTCATGAATAGGCTCATAAATAATAAAAAATTGAATATTGTAAAAGAATTAAAACATTCCTGAAAAGATACATGGTTTGTTTATAAAAAACCGACATTCACACTATACATATATCTATATGCCTCCCCTGAGTGATATTTGGTTCCCTAGTGGATTTACTTGGATGGGATCAATTAAAAAAGATAGTATACCATGACTATAGCGGTACCCGATCCCCTAAGTGGTATATAATTAAAGTGAACATTGGGATTTATCTATATACTCAACTATGAATGATACAAGGGTTATTTTAATGAAACTATATCTATAGATTCCTATGGTGATGGGTTTTATTATGAACATGGAGCGACACCTTGGTTACATTTTAATTAATTCCAAGGATTAACTAAGGATGAAAATTAAATAATACTATGTATATGCCATCAAAACCGAAGAAAAATCATGATTTTGGGAAATAATTTATAAATAACTATTATGATGTCCCAATTATATCATTTTTCTAATCCCATGAGAGTTATGAAACCGATTATGAGTATGGATGAACACCAGGGGTTTATGTCGCTTTTCCTGACTTTTAGTACATTTATATATATATATTCTCATATATATGTGCATATATATAATGAAAATATATTTTTTTGTATACATTCCTTTATATATGCCAAGACATTTGGCATTGGCCAAATCAGGTAGTGTTGGTCAAGTATCTCATAGAGAATCCAGTTTGATATGATTCAGTTACTTACATCAATCTATTTATTATTATAGACACACAAATTAACACATATATATATACAGACTAGATTTTCCAAACACCACTAGTGATGGCTTACATTGTATAATTCAATCTCATTTTGGGAAACTGGGTGGTACACAAATAGGGATTATGGTTTCAGGTAAGGAAATATAAAAGTTTCTTTCTATTGATTCTAGATTGTCTACTTCAGATAGATTACCAATATATATGACTGGGATTAATATCTCAATTCTAGTTGAGATAGTTTTTAGAATTTTTTATTTTTTGTATAACATGATGTATTAAACTGTACACATGTTCACTTTTTCGATATCTCATGAAATGAGAATAATTTTTTATATGCAATTGATTAAATTAAGGAATTTTTATATATGTGGATGGATTATTATTCCACAAAAAGTTATTTATTACTATCTCAGATTCTAATCATTATTTTATATTTTTGTTCTATACTCTGATCACAAGGTCAAAGTCTCCCGACCAAACCACCATATTCCCTCACTGCTAGTTGGTAGCCTCTCGTATTTGAGGAGACAAAGTTGAGACCAGGTGACCAATTTGGCTTGATAACATAAATGTAAGTTAATCATAGATTCTTCAATGTAGGTTAAAGGGTCTTTTGGTACTAGATATGAGACTTAAATTGTTTTAGAATTTGGTAATTAGATTAGTCATGTTAGTAGGTATCCCATATATATGGGAAATCCAGATTACATGGTTTGGGATAAAATTGATATGTATTGTGTCTATTATAATTTTACTGATTTCACTATGGGGTGAGACACTTAATTTTTCGAATTAATAATGTTGTAATGACCCAAATATTTATAAATAAAATTCCCCTTAAAATTAAATTAAATGTCCTTTTATGTGTTATGGATTTAGAAAACACATTCACTTCATTGTTATTATTATATTCTATTAAATTTAAAATACGATTAACAATCATTATTAGAGAAAATATAGCCATTGAACTGTTATCACATGATTAGTATAAATATATGATTTTAAAAAATCCAATTGACATAGAAAAAGGAATGGATTGCCTCAACCAGTAGGATCATACCGAATGAATCCCATTTATCATAGCTTCAATGGGAGAGAGATTGTATGGGTATTTTTGTTGAACAAAACAAAGATGATATCCAACAACTTAGGGATGAGAGAAACCATCTTCAGTAGAATATAAAAATCATCAAGATCGCATCCCAAATCATGTATTCCAATCCACACCATGAATGTTTCACCATCACAGGTATTACCCTTAGGATTTGTGCTACTATATTAGAGGGATCGATATGAAGACCATATAAATAGGAGTATTTACATTATTTTTATAGATTAATGTATCAATTATCATTAAATTATTGTAACCTTATAAATGGTTTTTTTATGATACAATAAAACAAAAAAATTACTTCTTAATTGATATTAAATTTCAATTAAGTCATTTATTTTAATTATTAAATGCATTTTTTTAATATATAATATTTTTATAATATATTTAAATAATTTTCATTAAATATAAAATGACAAATATTTTTTTATAATGTTTAAAAAACTGTTATGTTATAAAAAATTCCTCAATTTCTTATTATATATAAATTATTATTTTAAAATTGAAAATACACATATTTATAATTTTTTTTACTAAATCAATATTATTTTTGGAATCATAATGTTGAAAATATAAAATGGAGAGCTTTTTCATAATTTATTTAGAAGGTCAAACATTTGCGTTAAAATTAAATATGGTGTAAACATAAAATGTCTATTATGACATCATAGAAACCCAAAAGTGATATAATATATAATATAAAAGGTATCAATTAGTAAATATATGTGCTACAATTTAAATATTATAATTTTAGGTTTATTTGAATAATTCTATAAATTAATTATGAGTCCTCCAAAACCATTAATATGTTTTATGTTTCTAAAATCTTCTCTTTAATCATTTTACTCACTTCCACATATTCAAGGGTATTATTTTTTTAAATTTCATCAATTGAAGATATAAAATAATGAAGACAACACCAATTTGAAATAAAAAAATACAGGGAAACCAAAGTATTATTTTTGGTTCTGGTAAATTTATTATGTAGAGTCCAAAACCTATGATCGTGAAATAAAAAAGCTTTCCCCAATATTTTCATATATATGAACACCTATGATCCAATTACTAATCACAATAAATATATGTATCCCACACTTACACTTCCTTATCCTTTCTATATACCATCCATGGTATCCCCAATATCTAAAGAAGCCCCTTCATTGAAGTTTCTGTCACATAATCTAGTACGGGATCACCATCTCTCTTTTTTATTCAAGAACCACCTTTATGTTATGCCTTTTACATATCATTTTTTAATGTTGGGGCATGTTCTTATGTTTTCCTATACTTTTACATTTTATTTATAAATGATGATATACAGATTTTTCTCTCATTAATTTCTATAATGAACCTTTTTGTAAACCTGTTACCAAGCCATTATTTAGTAAAGTGTCTTCACATTCTCTTCATTATTCAGGATTAAATATTATATTATGCCGTATAATTATAATTCAGAATTTTTGGATATGTATTCCCATGTTTTTATTAAATAAGATTTTATTTATAAATTAATAGATTTAATGTTCTCTATAGTCATCTTATTTTATGAATATTTACGTGACAATGATATACAAACAATAATTCACCATGATTTTTCTATTCCAAATAAAAGTGTTGTGAATACCATACCAATTTTTTATAAAGTTTGTTTACCATTATACACAAATAATTCATATTATTTGGACGTACATGTATGTATTCCACACTCATTGATCATGGAAAATAATTTGAGGATGAGTGTATCCTTGTTGATTGATCTTCATGGAACAGATAATCAGGAGAATGAAATGAATGTGATGGGTGTGCCTGGAATTATATAGAGCTCCAATGAATTGGAAAATATTTAGTTTTATGAAATTTTAGTTTAGGATAAGGAGTGAAACAAATTACATAATGGAAGATTTCCTATATTTATTTATTTATATTTATCCAGGACATATTTTTATGATGTTGGGTTTTATGAAGTTGCCAGATTTTCTATGTTACTATTATTATTATCATGATATATCATGTTTCATTGTAAATTTTTACAATTCATTCTCTTTTTATAACCAATTTATTTTCTTATTTTATACAATCTGTAATTTTGTTCATTTTATTCCACATTTAATCCCTTATTGGGCTATATAGATCACCATTTTTTTATGTATGTCCCATGGTTATCCAATGAAATAATATGTGTGGGAATGTTATTAAAGTTGTCAATGAAGATGATGTTTTTATTGTTTCAAATATTTATGTAATGTACCTAATGTTCAAAGACACAATATGTCTCTAGAACCCATTTTGTATTATGTATAGCCTTATGTAATAAATATTCTATTAATGTAGAATAAATAACATGTTTTTTATAGATGGTATATGAGGAAAAGTATATTTATTTATTGGGCTTGGATTATCAAACTCTAGTGGAATCCTTAGGTATAAGGATAAGTACCGGAAAACATCCCCAGGTTTTGTTATGTATTACATAAGAAGTTTTCCAAGAAAATAAATCCAGGTCAATATACTTGAAGTTAATGTGGCTCTAGAAAAAATGTACATAGGGGTAAAACATGACAACTCCACATTAAGATAGACTTGATCCGAAACTAGTGCACGAAAATAGGATATGATACACACTTGGTTTGATAAACCCATGGGAAGTTATTTGGTATGTTAATAAGATTATTTCGAACCATTATTAAATGATCAAAAAATTCCCATGATAATATTTCTTAATAAATATATCATCAGTAACATAGATTTAATCCATGAAATTAATATATTAAGGAAATAATTGAAATTTATATAATATCTATTTAATATAATTGGATTCTCACTCATGTGTTTAATAGTATAAAAGTATTCAGCCCTATTTATCTATTTATTCTAGAAAATGGATGTAAATAAGTTGAATGTTGTAAATAACTACTTTTATAGGTGATGTGATGACTTCCCAATTGAGATTCCAATCCCAATGGGAGATAAAATCGAAAAAATTATGATGATAATTTCTCAACTGACTGAAGTTATGAATAGAAATTTCAATCAGGAGGAGAACTGAAATCACCCTAAGAAATAACAAGATGTAATTGAATGGTTTATGTGAAAAAGGAAAATGACATTCAATGGATCATCTGATCCCTTATTCCTGGAATAATGTATCAACTCATTGAGAAGATATTCTCCATCCTTCATTGATCTGAGTAAGAGAAGGTTGTTTTTGATGTTTATTGTTTTTTGGGGGAAGATGATAAATAGAGGTAATTGATCAATAATAAGAAACATGAGGATGATATTTATGTGATTACATGCTAGTAATTTCAGAAAATTTCTTACAAAAATATTTTCCTTATACTCTCTATTATATAATGTAAATGTTTTTTATACCATTTGTAAATAAGATATTATTCTACTAGGTCTTATAATTAAAACATCAAAAGACATTCTCAACATGCCTTTAACATTGTTGTTACCCCTAGATTCATGGGTGATTACTTTTTTGGTGGGATGAAACGTATTCTAAAGAAAGACCTAGTGATTCTTAACATTTACACCTATGATGAAATTGTATGATGTTCCCTCAAATTTAAAATAGAGATCATACAATCACCAGGGTATCATGGGGATAATAAGTTGAAAGTTGAGTTCAATTATGGTGGTATGATAAAGAAATATATTTTTTCCATGAAATTTCCACTCCCCACTTGTCAAAGGTGTGGAATGATTCCCCACAGATATTTCATAAGGGGGTTCAAGAAATTCATTAGGTGATAGAAAATGAAATCCTTGTTAGAGATTTCCTAAAGGAGAACCCAACTAATGCATTGGAGGATATGGGTCCTCTATTAAACCCTAATTGAAATGTTAATTTCTTAAAATACATAGTACCATGGAACATTTCAATCCAATTCACTATTCCAGGGGTATTTAGATTGAGCTGACTACTTCCAATAAATAATTGGTGGACTTTTTCCATCACAACCACTTAGGTGGATCCTTAAAATGAAGTGTTGATAGGTGCTCTAGGTATTCATTGATTAATAGTGTAATTAGATTATAATATTCTTCTACGCATTCATTTATATCATTAATGTTTACTAAAACTATTCAATACCAACCATAATGTTTAGAAGTAGAGCGGCCAATGAAAATGGAAAATGGGGAAATTATTTCACCCCAAGAATATAAATCCTCCACTATTAAAATTTCCCGTATGAACATTCCATTAAACCATATCACACCCCATTTTGTGTAATTTGTTAAAATTATATATTTTTATTAGATTTACTCATATATAATCAATCTAAATTTCCTCTAGAAGGAAGTCACTCTATATATCATGAATCGACTCCTAATCTTATACAAGTGTAACATGGAGGATAAATCCTTTTTAGTACCAAAATATCATACATGGTTATTATTTACCTATAATAAGTCATATATAAATCAAATTACCGATTATAATGAAATTAACATCATTGAACACATTCCAATTATGATGTAATATGCTGTTGGGTTTCCAAAAGATTTTCATGGTATTCTTCTCAACTGAGTGGTAGATTTTTCAATCAAACTAATACCTGGGGTGTCGCCATTTTCCAAGAATTTATATGGAATGGGTGTTGTGGAACATGAGGAGATGGTGAAAAACATCAATAGAATTTCTATAAATAGATCATATGCCTAGTTTCTTCACCATAGGGATAAATGGTCCTCTACATTATGAAGGATGTGCAATGCACATTTTCATTGATTTTCATGAGGTCAACATGATCATCAAAAAAATTATCATATTCCATGGAGTGATGCATTTTTCAATAAGCTATGTGAAGAACAATAATTAGTTGAGGTAGATCTATGGTTTAGTTATTACCAAGTTAGGGTGAAGAAGGATATCACTAAGAATGGTTTTCCTATAATTTATGGCTACTATCAATTTTTAGTAATTCCATTTTAACTCCCTAATGCTCCAAAAATAACGATGGACATGATGAATAATGTAATTGTGGATTACCTATAAATTTTTTTGAAATAATTATTAATTATTATATAATATACTCCAAAATAATATTGCGGCATGAGGATAATCAGAGTACTATGGAAAAGACATTACCTAAGGGGAAGCTATATGAAATGTACAAAAAATGTGAGTTCTGGTTGAATGAGGTAACATTCATAGGGAATACCATCACAAGAAATGAGATATCTATATACCCATAAAAAAATGATATATGTAGTTTCCTTGGACTAGTATAGTACTATAATCTATTTGTGAAAAAATTTCATGTGATTGTCAAACCCTCAAACCAATCAAACTGCATGGGTCTCATGTTTTCATAGAATGATGAATGTGAAGAGAGATTCATGGAGATGAAAATGAGTTTTATCACTAAACTTTTTCTCACAGTAAAAAAAAGTGGATATCCTTCATGGTATTTTTTCATTACTAGGAGAAGGGACTAGGATACGAGTTATTTAATAATGAATAATTTATACCCTGTGCTTCAAGGCCATTAAAAGTTCATTGACTTACCAAACACATGATCTGGAGTGGGACATAGTTATCATACAAATTAAAATATATATCCATTATCTCTTTTGAAAAAAGTGTAAAATATATATAACTTTCAAAGGCCTCATGATTATATTCACATAGATGGAGTTGAATATGTGGATACTAAGATGGAGAGAGCTTATTAATTACCATGACATATCAATTCACTAACTGCCTGAGAAATCGAATAATGTGTATGATTCAATAAGTTGAAATGATCCTATATTATTTTTATTAATGAGAATTTATAAGGGACCATTCTTCCCATAAATGAATAGGATTTACTTGAGAATCATATAGGAAGGAACATCATCAATCCATTTACAAATTATTTCTCAACTATCTCGTTTGAAAAATATAATGGGTTCTTAAAGAGTTGTTGATGGAATTTAGAAAAACGATGATGCTATATGAAAAGGGAAATCCTCAGAGTTAGATTTAAATAAATAATGAGTTGTGATATTTGGTTCAACTATTTGTGTACTATCAAATCCTATGTTAATGAATTATTATTTTAATGATGCAAATTCATCAACCTTCTCTATCCATCCTAGAAGAACAAATATGTACTGAGATATTTGAGAATACAATTTGTGGGACAATATAATGATAGAGATTGCATATTATACATAAATATGTATTGCATATCAAGAATTGGTTGTTGGTGGTAAAAAAATATGGTGTGATGATGCAACCATTTCCCATACCTAAATTGAAATTGAAAAAATCACAATGGAAATGATCACAAGAGTTATAATTATATCCAAAGGAAATAATTAAATCAATCTTATAGTGGATCATCATTCAAATAAATAAAACATCATTTTTATTCCAGATGAGTTCTCTTAAGATTATCTTGAGTGGATAGTAATCAACAAAGTGGAGATTCTATATGGTGTACCACAAGATATTTTACATATTCAAGATCCAAGATTAACCTATATGTTTTGTAAATGTCATCAACATTCTAAATACATGGAGAAAGACATCAATGAAGTTTATTACCCATGCAATTATGGCTAATCTGAGTGTAATAGTGATACATTGGGAGAAATTTTGATAGAACATTCTCTGGACTTTAATATGTATTTAACCATCATCGGAATCTGGAAGAGTTTTCATACAAAAACAGTTTCAACTACAGCATCAAAATAGATCCCCATGAATCCCATTATGGAACAATGTTCATAAAACCTGCATGTAGGTTGAATTTGTGGAACATAATCTTTTTTATATTAAAATTATTGAGAAAATAGTGTAACAGTTTAAGGCCATTTAACATCACATCAAGGCTCGTCAGACTCCATATAAGAGCTATGATGACAGTTGTAAACGAGACCTAGAGATTGAAGTCAAAGAGATGGAAATCCACCCCATATCTTCACAGAAGAATGTTATGAAATTTTGGAATAAGGTAAATCTTATTCCATGATACACGAGTCCCTTTGAGATTTTTTATCGCATTAGAGTAGTGGGTTATCGACTAGAACCACCACCAAACCTAACTAAAGTACATGATGTATTCTATGTGTCCCTTATGTTGAAGTACATACCAGACCTCTCAAGGGTACTTAAACTATATATGGTACCATAGCGGAATAATCATTCTTATAAAGAGGTACCTGTGAATATATTTGATCAAAGAGACAATGTTCTATGAAATTATATAATTCACACGGTAAAAGTGTTGTGAAAAAACTACAGGATTGAAGAAGAAACATGGGAATCAATAGAAGTGATGCAATAAATTATCCCTCTCCAATTTTATTATGGAAAATGAAAATTTCTATGGTAAAATTTCGGAAGGTTTTAATATTGTAATGACTTAATCTTTTGTAAATAAAATTTCCTATGAAATTTAGTTAAATGAATTATTATGTGTCATGGATATAGAAGTTCATGCAAGGTATTTTTTATTATATTCTTTAATAATAAAAATATATTTATGAAAAATATTTGTAAATAATATATATATTTAACATTGATCACATGATTAGTAAAAATATATGGTTCAAAAAAATCCAACTGATACTGAAAAAAGGATGTGATTGCCTCAACTAGTAGGAATGTACCCTATGAAACTCATTAATCCAATATTTTGAGGTAGATATAATCTATGGAGTTTTTTCTTAACCAAGACCAAGATGATATAGAAAGACTTAAGAATGAGGGAAACCATTTATGAACTTAGTTCATGCTCGTTGAGATCACGACCCATACCATGTGTATTGAACCACCCCATGAATGACTAATTAGTGTTTGCCTTACCATTAGGTTGTTTTTATTTTATTAAATTTATATGTATCAATACCCTAGAAATAAAATTATGTTCACTATTCTTTATTTAATAATTAATATATTTATATCCTATTACTATTCCTTTATAAATGATTCATATTTTTAGTCAATGAAAAATATTATACTTTTAATTAATATTTAAAACCAATTATGTCATTTATATTAATAGATTAATGGAATTTTTCAATAAATATTATTTTAGTATTATTATTAAATATTTTTTAATATATTTAGATGGTCATATAATTCTTATAAATTCAAATATAATTTTTATAGTGATTCAAAGATAATTAATGTTAATAGAGAAATCTTTTCTCAATAAATATTGATCCTTATTTTAAAAAGTGAAAGTAAATATATTCGGAAAATTATTTTTATTAAATTAATATTATTTTTGGAAATATAATGTGAAAATTATCCACTGATTAATGATTCCAAATTTTTTATGGATGATGAATTTTCGGGAAAAAAATTAATATGGCATAGGCACACTCTGTGTATTATGAAATCATTAAGACCAAAAAGTTATGTAATAAATACTATAAAAGGTATGTACAACCAAATGGAAGTTTTCGAATAAAAATACTATGATTTTAAATTTATTTTATTAATTTTATACTGCCATTATGAATCCATCAAAACCATTAACATATTTTATTTTTTTAAAATCATTTCTTTAATAGTATGAATCACTTCCACTTATGTAGTGGTATTATTTCATTATATTTTTCCCTTAACAATATAAAATTATTTAAATCACAAAAATTAGGGAAAAACCATGGGAAATAACTTTGGTAAGGTTTTTGGTTCAAGTTGTTTTATTATATTGTGTCTGAAACCATTATTTAATAAATAATATATAATCCCCCACACTTTTCCTATATGAAACAATCTGTGATCTCATTGACCTTCTATAAAAATATGTGGATCACATAAATTCTCTTCCTTCCCATCTCTATATTCCAACCAAGGTACCCCCAGGCTCTCAGGAAGCTCCTCCCATCGATTTAGAGTCACACAATGAAGCAAGGTATCTCTCTCTCTCCTTTTTTATTCAAGAATATATTTTATGTAATTCATTGTAATTTCCATTTTTTCAGGTTTGGGTATATTATTACATATAACTATTAATGAAGATATTTTTTATAAGTTATGAGATAAACCATTTTATCTCATTAAATCCCTCTCATGAACCATTATGGACAACTGTTACCATGTTGAAATATAGTAAAGGTTCCTCAGCTTATCTTATTTATTCAAGTTAAATTATTATCATATTCCTTATATTTACAATTCCAATAGTTGTAAAATTCCAATCCATGTGACTATTACTGAAAATTTCATTATAAAACTATGAGAGACCCTTTTCTCCCTCATCATCCAATTTTTTGAATATTTACGTGATGTTGTTATAGAGCCGAAATTTCCCCAAAATGTTTCCTTGCCAGAACTATTATGTAGTGAATAACATACTGATTTCCTGTCAAGGGTAGTTTACTTTATACAACTATACTTATTTTAACATGGAATTACATGTATGTATTCTGCACACCTTTATCATGGAATAAAATATAATGATGAATGGATCCATGCTGTATGATCTATGTGGAAATGATAAACAAGAGGAAGGAAGGAATGTGATGGGTGTGTTGAGAAATATATTGCACTTAAAGGAACTGGTTAATTTTTAGTTTGAAGAGATGTCATTTTTATATTGGTTGTAAACCTCATTCCTTTATATTACTTTTTCCATCATGATGTCTTCACAATTATCCTTAACCTATTTTTATGATGCATTATATTATGTGATTGAAAACTTTTTGATGTTTCCTTTATGATTATCATTATATTTCATGTGTCATTTTTTGTGTTCCTGATTCAGTCCCTATTTATTCCACATTTATATGCATATTTTCTAACATTTATTATGCTATTAATTTTTCCATGTTTTTCCCTTACTGGGATTTATAGCTCACACCATTCATATGTATGTCATCAGGTTCTCCCATGTAGTTTTATGTGCTATCATGTTAAGGATGGTTTTAATAAAGATGATGTTTTTACTATTTATAATTGTTATATAATGTATCTAATTCCCAAATACATATTAATCATAGATCATTAGGGTAGTATTGAATGTCTCCTTATATAAAAAATCAGGTATTAATATGATATAAAGAAAAGGGTAGTTATAATTGTTCATAATATTAATCTAGACATCCACTTCCTTTTACTGGTATGAAAAGAATGTATCATATCTTACATCAATATTGGAACATGATGTTTCAAATATCCTGCCTATTCCTTGCCATATTTAAATCACTATGTTCATTACATGATTCTTTTTGTTTGTGTTTTTACTATTTTATTTGAAGATGTGTTGACGTATCTTACAGAAATATAATAATTAGATTAATTAAAGATAATGCATCAACCAAGGAAGTATTTTTTCCATATAACATGATGGTGGAATCATAATTAACCACTTTTTCTAGGATTTATCCTGTTTCCACTTGTTTTATAGGATAAAATTTTAGATGATTTTGATTACATGGGTTAATTTTAATTTATGATGCATGTACTTGTATAAATTTGTAATGGTAATTCATTAAATGAAATAAATTTATTTTAAATCTTACATCCGAATAATATATATAATTTCCATGATGATGTTACATGATATGCCAATTTAATTTTATAAGGATTATGTATTTATAACATGGGATTAATGGTGCATCTAATTATACCTTGATATATATATATATATATTAATAAATACAAACAAAAAAAATTCACTCTTAAATAAAATCTTTACAAATAAATGGGGATTTCTATTATAATATAAAGGGTACCTTAAACTATAAATTACAATTAAAAATGAATGTACTAGAACAACTATTATGTCATGTTAGACCTTGACCATGATCCAACCAGATAATTTTCTAGAAGGCAATGTATCTTGTGACATATTTCGTCTTTTTTTTATCACATTGACATGTCTTTAGGAGGAAGAATATAGAAGTGAACCAATTTCACCAGAAGGCTTATTCTATACATAATATAACATATTTAACCCTTACATATATAAAATAATATTATAAGGATGCATTTTTTAGTTATTGATCTATGCCTCGATGAAATTCTTGAGTCACGTGCAAGGATGATGTCAATGGTCATTCTACGGATGAGGTAGGGCTTGGGACACATGTATTGCCTCCTGTGGTTCCACCTGAGGAACCTACTTTTATTCATGAATGAGGAACTGATTCTCATTTTTTAGAGATATTCCAATACACAATATATTATTTGAATTTATCTTCGCAACCTGACCCTACTATGGTAGTGTTTTCACATGAATTAGAGTGGCATCATCATCCTACATTATTGGGGGATAGAGGTCCCTATGACACATATTTAGGGATAGAGTCCATGATTATAAATCATTGAGAATTTGAAAAAGTATCTATTGAAAATGGTTAATCATCAAGCCGATATTTTTTTCTTATTCTTCCAATATATGGTGGGGTATTCTCCCATAAGGAGATCAACATCATTTTATAGTCTAGAAAAAATTTAAAAAAAATTTATATGAATAATTGTTTCCTCACAAAATAATAGTAGAGCATTATAGGTATATTATTTAGATATAGTAGGGTCCTAGGACTACGATTGAGTATTAATATTGTTTCATATATTTTTGATTACTCACACCAACCCTTTCAAATGATGAGTTAGTTATAGCAATATTATTTGATGATAGGCCTGTATATTCTATCTGATTATAGATAAATGAATTCTAGTAGAATTTGTTTTGACATGGTGAACTAGTCCATCTTCACCAATAAAATCATGATTGAGGTTACCATTGTGAGATAGAAATTTTTAGCATCGATATAGGGAATTAGTTAATTTAGTGGTATGAAAAATCACTTAGATACTTCTCATGCTGTTAGTGCTAGTCACATGTCACATGCTAAATGTTATGTGGTGTTTTAGAAGTATGGCATGGTGGTCCCTAAAAATTATTTGTTTATGAAGCACCAAAATATTTTCATGGATGGGTGGTCTAATATAATTTGATTGGTTTGAGGTGTTGATAATGGATGAGGTATTTAGGCATCATATGTAAAATTGCAATAAATCTTACCACTCGGGTTTTTACGGATTTATATTAGGATTGGAGATACTACCATATCAATGGATAGTAACATACTCCAAAAAAGAAGAATCATGAGCCTTCTATTTTTCATGTTACTTTTCAAGTCACATATACCATAGGTTCTTCCTTATTCAGTATTAGTGTTTCACATTCCATCATATATATGAAAATAATGGAATGTATAGGAATATAATTTTAGTAATTTGTTGTTGTGATGACTCCCAACCCACTTTTTTGGATTCAAACAAAGAGAATACTATAGTGAAAGGGATGGCACATTAGATAGGCGGGTAATTATTCATATTGAACCCCTTTTTCTTTGATATGATATGTTTTGATATGACACAAGGATTGAGTGGTTGAAACCTTATGATGATCATTTTTATTTCTATCAACAGAGGGAATACATCACATCACCAGTGGGAACTACCTATATAAATAATGGTGAATTTGATTTCTGGGTGGCTCAATCTATATCTTAACTTCATGGGTTGAGTGGTGTGATAGAACATATTAAAATCATTTTCATAAGAATATTATTGATAATGTTGTATGGATTTTACTCCCTTATTGGATCACTTTGGGGATGTATTCCCTATTTTTGAGGCTAAATCATATAATTAGTGGACCGACAATTTTCTTCGTGATCAGTATGAGTTCGGCCTATAATATGGTGAATGTTAACTATTATACATACCACTTATAGTGTTCCAGAGAATTTATGGCATGTATGAATATCTAGTTATTCCATTAAGTATTACGAACACATAATAAGATTTCATTTTCTTGATGAATTATGTATTCCATCAGTATTTGGATTCATTATACGTAGTGTTCATGGGAAAAGATATTAGTGTATTATCATATAGGAAACAACCATGTCAAACATATAGAGATCACATTGAATAATCTAAGAGTGTGACATCTATACACAATGCTCAAAAAGTTCCACTTTTGTTTTGACAAGGATCAGAACTAGGTCACATCATCTGGGGGACATTATTATCTATTGAACTATAGAAAATGAAATATTTGGATTCTAGGAAATATACCAACAATGTCATTGATTTATTTCATTTATTATGGCGTGTTGGACACCAAATTCATTTTATGGAGGATATTTCATGCCTAAAAATACCTCACATGTTCATGAATAAATTGTTTTTGTTGTTCTTATTATATAAATACTTTGATTTAACCAATACAGTGATGAAATAGAGATTTACTTTATCATCGATATTTATTATTCTAGTGTTTATAAGTAGCCATATTGTTTATTATGATGCATCGGTAATCATATTAGGAGATGTTTTGATGTAGGGACATTGACTTTAATCATAATAATACATATAGAAAGACCTCTTGAGTGGAATTATGTTTCCTAAATCCTTGAGTTCGATGCTATTTTTTATTCCTTATGCTTTTGGAGGATGTATATATTTTGGGTAAATTTCACCTTTTACAAATACCCTAAATATATCAAATACATTTCCACATAATGTTACTTGAATCTCATGATGCGTAGATGGGTAGAATAAATGCATTCATTTCAAATTAAGATAACTTACCCAATGTGAAAGGGAAATGAAATAATTGATACCCTACACCAGAAGACTTATATATATGTCATCTATGAGGCCAGTAGTGATTGGATTTTCATCAAAAACTACTCTGATATGAACATGGTGGATCAAGAATATCATGGGAAGCCTAGTGAATCATAATTGGGAGTGACATACACCTTTCTAGAATGGGTAGTAATGTTATAAATTTCAGATCATGAGGGCCTATTACTTTGGATAGTTTTTTAGGGGACAATATACAACTTGGTTAGGTTTATGACTACGAGGAGGTCATAGACAATCATTAGATGGTTTATGTGTATGTAGATGTATCCGATTAATAGATATAAAAATCCAATGCCTTTAATTTTTATGTTCACCCTTGGAATTAACAATATGTACTAAGATGTTGGTATTAACTATTGGTGTCTAGTTAAAAGAAGGTAGATTTCCGGTTTTACCACATGATATTCCACCTTTTAGTAGGTGAATGTAGTGAACAATGGACTTTCTAGACTTCTAGATCTTTTTCATTATCAATAGTAAATATGATGATGTCACTATGGATTTCATAACGATAATTCGGAGATCCCCTTAAATAAGTGATTCAATATTGGAGAACATCAACATGTTGAGAAAGGTTACACACTTAATATTGATCAACAAATCCTTTTTAGTATATGAGATTACACAGATTTACTTTTTCAAGATTTTATGTCATCAGGGTATTCCCCATTCAATCATAATGGATATAGATTATAGGATTGTATCACAGTTCTGGTAGGGGTCATAGAAATCATCAGGATACGAGTTTTTCCAATATACAAAATAGAACCCTTATATTGACAGTCAGTCTGAGCATACAATATGTCTTTCAGAGGAAATTCTCTATATATTTCTCTATGATATTGGGAGTTTATGGTTAAAAAACTTACCACTCATCAAGTATCTATACTATAAATTATTTTACAAAACAATTCTGGTGGATATCTATGAAGCTATATATTGTAGGTCATTCCATTCACATTTGGGTTAGTTAGAAGAAGTTAAGGATGTGCTACTGGAACCTCATATCATTTATAAGACAACAAGATATGAGAATCCTTACTATAGTGTATGGATATAACCAAGTCTACGATGAATTATTATACATATCATCACTTTCAGTTTCCATAGTTCGAGTTGGGACATCATGATTTCTTTGAGTTTATCATATATTGAGTCATAGATAAATGTAAAGAAAATATAAGCTACTACATATCAATTTCAGACCATTGGACATCTTGTAGTGTGTTATTAAAGTATACTATTGCTTATCCTTATATCATAGTTACGAGGGCATGTATGACATCTTCCATGTATCGGAGTTTCTAAATTGTCACTCTAACTCTTGTCAATCGTTTAAAACTAAGGATATTGAGGTGGATTAATACACATCCTTTGAGGAGAATACCATATGTATCATTGATTGAAGAACTTTAGATATCTATGGTAGCTCAGTTCCTCTTCTATGGGTGCTATAACAGCATAACAATGTTTACGATGAGACCTCGAAGTAAGAGACTGACATACAATATCAATGGATGGAACTTTTCTTAGATGATGTTTTACCACCATTGGAAGGGAAAATTGGGGGTCAATATTTTTATATAGGGGAGGGTATAACATAAAAAATTGTTTGGAGAGGTAAATATGCATAATTTACTACCCAAAACCAACATAGACCCTATTTTTTCTTACATGACTATTGTATTATTTTTATTATAACTAACATAATTGAGATAAAATATAGGATCCAATGATTTTTATTCTTTATAAAATTAACAGAACACATTAATTTATACATGAATAAACATAAAAAATAACTAAAAATAATTCTTTTTTGTTGATTTGAAATCTCATGTTCTCTTTAGCAGGTACTGTCACCTAGTGATATACGTCAAGTTGAAGGGTGGCTTATATTTATTGTAAGAGAATGAATAAGGGAAATTAATTTGTAAAACATGGGTGGGAATAATCATCATCATCATATAATTAGCATAGGGTAATCCTCAACATCATGAGGTAAAATGTGATAAAGGCATAGAATAAGGAAATGATTAAAAATAAAACATCATTTCATAGTGGTAAAATACTACACATTATTGTGAACAAAGCATGTAACTAGTTTACACATAACATAAGTTCATAATTAAAGAATCATCACTATGAACAAATATATCATCATGTTTAAATGTAATACACATTATCTCGGGGGATAAAACACTTCACCAAATGCATTGGAGTTGTATATAATTCTGGTCCAACTAGTCACACCATAAAATTTACTTAATCATCAATGCCACATTGAATATATAACAATCATAGTCATTAAATTACCAATGGAGTGGAATGTGTTCAATAAGAATTTTATTAAGTATAAAATCATGAATAATACTTTGGAGTCCTCGATGAAAAAAAGATATCATAATGTGGTAGAAAAGAACATGTTTCTTCTAATAAGAAACACGTCATGGTGAGTCGAAGATTTGTTCGAGAAAGAAAAGTAATTTTTGAAAAACATAGTATGTTGTTTAAATTTTTTTGTGTAAAACGATATATCCTCAAAAGGTAAGGGAATAATAGTTAAATTATATTAAAAGAAAATTTAATAGAATTTCCTTACAGAAACAATTTTGAAATAGGAAAACCTAATAAAATGGAGATGTGTTCATGAATTCCCTTACCGTAATTATTTCTTTATTTAATCACTTTTGGGAATTCTATATAATAATAAAAATCTTATAAAAATTTCATATCAAAATTTATTTATAATAATTCATCCACTATTTACCCATTTTAATTATTGCATTATATTTTGAATTTTTTTTTGTTGAATGTAGAGGTTTTTTTGTTATATTGTTATCATTAGAGTATCACGTTTTGTTTCTATTTAGAAAATTTTGGTCAATGTGATTATACATGAGTAGAAATAATTATAAAAGATTATGATCAATATAATTAAGTATTTATATATCAAAGAAATTTTTATTATCCATCAATTTTAATGTTTATATATTTGGTTAACGGACCATTGATGGGAAATTATCAAAGGATCATGAATAAGAATTTTGAAATATATATATATATATATAGTATCTATGATAATATTAATAGGTTAAAAGGATAAATATACATTAAAATTAATTATTATTTAAACTTATATGGTTTTTCATTGAAAGGGGTTATATAAAATAAATAGAAAAATAAAAAAAATAGAAGAGTTGATCGATATATACTTAATCCTCAGTGTAGCTTCTCAAGTACAAGTCTAATTCAACCTTTAATACTCATATTGAATTACTCAAGAATGAACCTAATAATTATAAGGGGATTAATTTGAATTATTTCTTCATATATTAGGCTTTATAAAGTGAGGTATGAGTGGTTTTCCTAGGGGAGGTAGTGAGGTTATTTATACTCTAGGAGAGAGATAGTATTATAAAAAATATTAAATAAAATAACATATATAATGTAAACCATTTTATAGTGAATATATATCAATATAAATCATATATAAATATATGTTTCTGGTTTTAACGAAATTATATCCCTTTATAATTATCATTCCTTAGATTATTGTAAATGAAAATTGAAATAATGAGAATTTGTTACTTTAAGGGATCACTTTTTTATATTAGCTTTTGGAATGTTCTGTTTAGTTTTGGAAATTAATTTTATCTTATTTGTATTTCATATTTATGAAATTAAATATATCATGGGTGAACATGAAGTTACATAAATTATTATTTAATAATAAAATTATTAATTATGTAATTGAAGATACATCAGTTATGTGAAAAAATAAAATGTTTACTATATAGTTGAGTATTGATGCATTTCGATGAATTTGGAAAAAACATCCATAGAAAATATCAATAGTATGCTTTCAATAATGATACAAATTTTATCAAAATAAATATATCAAATATTTAATTTTTTTCTAAATTTAAATTTTTTTTATGAAATACAATAAAATAATGATTATTAAATAGAGGCATATATTTTGTTTAATTTTATTAATCATGAAATTTTTTTATTATAATATTTATATTTACATAAAGTATTCATGATTAAAATTATTTCTATCAAAATTTATTATTTTAAGGTAAAAATACTATTCCAATGACCATGTTATTATTCCCAACAGTCATGTAATCGTTACCGATGATGAGGTTACTGTTACAATAGTAACATAACAATTCCTATGACCACATCAACTCATATATATACCCAATAATACTTTTACTCAATATTAAACTAAATTTCTATTAGGTTATTATACATCAAATTTTTAATATGATTAGTTGTTATTTAATATATTGTTTATTTTCTATAGTGTTGTTAGTGGGTGTGATGATTCTAGCATATTGTGGAAAACCATGTTTTCTAATTTCATTATTTTTCATTTTTTGTCCAATTGTAATGTTTGGGATTTTAATTGGTTTCACTAGTGATTAATGTAAAAATATTTATTAATTAATTAAATTATTATCAGTTTATTTATATGCATAATACTATATAGTATATTATGAAACACATTTATTTCAGGAGACAAATATAATTTATAAGCTATGGGTTGTTGCATTCTTTACCAATTTGGAAATTTCATCCCAAAACATTCAACTCATATTCATAGTTCATAATAGTTGAGTGTACATATGTTTCATAGTTTCCTATGATTCCTATGTCACAAATTCATACTTATTTTTCTTCAACAACACTTTGACAAGATGAGTTTTTTTTTACATTGAAATTTTTCTATATGATCCAATATCTTAACCCAGAGCTATCCACATGAGAATAAATTTTTATTTGTACCACCTATGGATTCTGTATATGTGATGTTTCTGGAATATACATCGTCATGATATATGTGTGGAACATATCACAAATGTGACACATATTTGGAGGAATTAAAATTCGATATTGCACTACTCTAATATGATCATGGAACCCAAAGGAGACAATGCAGCTTGGGATAAGCGTCCCTTTCATTATAAACTGCATTACTCTCTTCCACGGTGACATTAAAAGGAAAAAAATTATAAATGTTTAAACTAAAATTACCTTAGATGGTTGTCATCATAGATATTTTTCTAAATTTGAATAGCATTTAAATGTTGTTTGATGGATTGAACCTTAGTTGTATTCTCATTCACAAGGACAGGTTAAGATAGCTTTAGTTCTCTAACATTATCCCAAAATGATTAAGATTTAAATTTCTTCCAATGTATATCATAATATATAGACATCTGAATAGACAATCGGATGCTATTTTTATATGATAAGTCAAAAACAGGGAGATGTAGATCACATAAACCTTTGAATTCCATTGATCATTTTCTTGTTGTTTCTTAAAGGGGATGAAAGGTCCTATCAGATTTCATACTAGATTGTCGGTGATAGGTCAGGATGTAATTAAATCCTATACTAAAATAATGTTGAATACTTCACCAGAATTTAGATGTGAACATTGGATCATGATCAGATGTGAATGAATATAGAACCCCATGCATCCTCACCACTTCCTTGATGTATATCGTGGCAATTTCTTATAGTGGGAAATCATCCTAAGTGGTAATGAAGTTGAAAATTATTCTTAGTCAATCCACCTTAACCCATATTGCACTATATTCATTGGATGTATTTGGAAGAATACTAAAAATGTACATTACAACATTCACTCATTTCCATGTGGGTATAATAAATGGTTGTTTCATCCCTTTTTAATTTTTTCACTCTAGATTATCATGATAACATGCTCAACACTAGGAGATATAATCTATAATATAATTATTCATTATTCCCAACTTATATTTTCTCAAAGATCATAGCACTTATTGGTAAATCTTGGATGTAGGAACAATGGTAGTCTAAATGAATTTACCAATAGATCCGTATTTGTCTCAAATGATATAGTTACACAAATTCTACTTCCAAATAGAATGACATTATCCTCATCAATGTGGAACTCATTTAGCTTCCCTTCCATAACTAATTTCAAATTATTTTGAAGATCTACATCTTTTTTAATTTCTCTTAAAACATAAAATTGATATATGGATGGGAATTTATTTGAGGAATGAAGGATGAAATACCTTACATTATTATTTCCAGATCCATTCAATTAATATCCTTAAATATATTGTCTTTCTCAATCTAAAATCCCAGATAATGTAGTATGTTCTGTTCTGATAAGAGTATCAACTAACATGTACATCTTTCCTAGAATGTAGTGAATAGAGTAATCGTTGTACATGATTATCTCTAACTATTTTCATTGATGGCTGTAGAGGTCCTTCAATGTGAATATATAGATTAGAAAAATGTAATTAGTATATATGCTACATTTCTCACCTTAGAGATAGTGACATGAAATAATCAAAGAAAATTTAAAAAATTTAAAATACTAATCATGTTTTGGATTGTTATTCTCAGTGATCTTCTACTATCATGATGAATAGGTTTTTAATTAATCATTATTCTTGAGTAAAAACCCAAGACATTGTTTATTTCATTAAATAATATCACAAAACCTTCCCATCATGTTGGTTGTGTGATTACATGTATACTAATTGGCCTCTATTGCTTATCCTTAATGTTTTCCTCACATTCCTCTATCCATACATACATACTCATTTCCATGTAAATTTTTTATCAGTGTATAACATTGTGATAAATATTACACAAAATGTCATTACTACCCTAGTAATACATGAAAATAGTGGATTTCCCTAACACTAGTGGGTATCGGTAATTCATTAATTTCCTTTTTCTGGGAAGGGTCTGTAGATAATCCCTCACTTTTGATCATAGATTACAATTTATCCATCCTTAATGTCACATCATAATCCTTATATTCACTAAATGTTATTATTTTATCATATAGTAAATGTAAATATCATTAGTAAAGGGGAAACCAAATTTTTCATGGAATTATATAAAGCATATTAAAAAATTTCAAGATGATTTATGGGCCATTTTTATGTCTAATGTGAATTACTATGAACACATAGTACCCATTACTTGTATAGAAGACTTCCTTTTAAATATATTCATTCTTTACCATTAATATATGATATCTAGAATTAAAATCAATATTTGGGATGTATTAATCTCTTCATAGTGGATCGAACAAGTCATTTATACTTGATAGGGGATACTTGTTCTTTATTGTGATTTTTTTGAACTCCCAGTATTTGATACACAAATTCACTGACCCAAATTTTTCTTATACATATAAAATAGGGACACCCAAATATAACACACTATGGAATATCAAACATTTGTCCAAATGATTATTTATCAACTTCATGAACACTTCAACTTAGATCAGAGACATCATGTAGCATCATTTAGATATAGGAATGGATCAAGGTATGATATCTATTGAGAACTATGCCCAATGATCTAGGTGATTTTTGGGTAACTCCTCATGAAATACAACAACGTATTCCCTACCAGTGGGAATTTCATCAAGATTTTCCCCTTCAATTGACTCAACCATTTGGTAATGGTATGATTCTTCATGTGGTATCAACACCAACACCATTGATAGATTTTCCAAATGATATTCACTATATTCACTATATTTGATAAGGTCATTATAAGTATTAGAATATGTAATTAGATTTCCATTTCCCTAGATTTTATCTTTACTCTAAATAAAAAGTACAATACAATCCCTATATAGATTCAAATTCCACTAAGTGAAGAATTATGAGATTCAATGGAATATTCATACCACATATTATAATAAGTGAACTCTTCACCACCTGGGTTGAAATGATTTTACTACATTTTGTTTTTATAGATATCTCTAGATCAAGTTATCTGGGCTATGAATAAAAAATTTTAGAAAACAGGCAGGATTAAAATGAATTGTTAGATCCATAATAAAATACAATAATATCCATTCTAGAGTGAATAGAAATTGTACCTGGTACAACTTCATTTTCATGCTCCACTTCAGTAGTAAAATTAGCATAATAATTCCCTTAGTGATTTTATATTGGTGTTTATTGATATAGATTACCCTCAAGCACTCATGGATTAGTGCACTTGAGAGAAAAGTTAGCTTACTCTATATAGTTGAATCATTGATCCATGGGTGGTGTGCAAGCATGTTCCATCCACAACTCATTCATGTTGTCATTATTGTTTATGTCTCTTTGACATTTATGTGTTTGTGGCCTTATCTCCTACAATTTAATTAATTTCAAATTTCATTAAAGTAATTTCAATGATTTTTAATTCCCAAATTTTTACATGTGGGTAGTTATATCCTTGTTCTTCTTTGGTAATTTCAATGATTTTTATTCTATAGTAGTTATATCCTGTATGGAAACATTATAATTCTTTTTCATAGTTCCCTAAGTCTCATATTTTTAGAGCCTTCTAATAGTGTGGCATAAACCACTATAGAATCTATTTATTTTGTTATCAGTATTAATAACAAAATAAATGGTTTATCCTACATACCTTGCGATGTTTTCCTCATAAGACATGATAGATTCAAATTTCATTTTTTTCAGATCTATGAATTCTCTCTTTATCATGGCTCAACGAGTTAATGGAAAATACAAGTTAGAAAATACTTTATTAAATACCTTCCACTCCATCACATCTATTTTATCCCTCATTTTTAAAGTCTATATCTATTACCACCATTCATTGGCGTCTTCTTATAAATGATATATAGGTAGAGTCACCTTCTCCCTCTAAGAACATTTAAGCCAAGAAAATATCATTCCACTGATTTAACCAACAATTATATGAAAATTGAATCATAAGATCCATTAATAGTAGTCATCTTCTCTATATAAAAGGCTCAACGGCTATTTAATACATTAAATATGACAGATTTTATTCCAAATGCTTCATATTATTTTTAATATCATAATAAAAATAGGTAGTTTTTGTCCTGATACTTTGAACTCCACCACCCATTGTATTTGGGATGTTTTTTATGCAATAATTTAATTGCAAATAACATGGGTTGTTAGACTGGTTTCTCCTAGTTCCCTCCATATTCTAAAATTTAAATTTTTTGAAAAAAAAATAATAAATAAATAATTTATTATTTTATGAAATTAAAATTAAACGGTTACCTTAAAAGATCCTTATTTTTATCATTTTTTGAAAATAATACTTTTGGATTTTAAATATACATTAAATTATACTAATGGATGTATCTAATGTTTTATAATCTATGTAAACAAATAAAATAAAAAATATTTTTATTACCAACTATAGGAACTGTACATTTTATTACATAACTACTAAATAAATTTTATGATATAAAATTTAATAGAGATATAATCCGGCTTTCAAATTCTACGTATCTTATTAAATTTATGACCACACATAACATTATACATCAAAAAAATACAATAATTATTAAAACATTTATTATTTAAACTTTTAAAATGTTAATCTATCAATTTTACATATATTTACCTGAGGATATACATTATATAGAGGTGTCGGTTAAAAATATAGTAAAAGGATGAATAAGGGGCATGAATCAACATAACATTGGCGAGAATAATCATCATCATACCATGAAAAGATGATCATCATCAAAATCATTAGGAAAAATTTAATAAATTAATTGAATCCTGAAATGAATAAATATAAAATATCATTATATAGTAGTCAAATACCACACATGGTTTTGTACAAATATAGCATCAAGTTCACACATAACATATGGGCATAATCATAAAATTATCATTTTGAATAATGATAGATTTGGGTTCACATATATTAAATATTTTCTCATGAGATAAATAAAACTACCTAATTCATTTTTGGATATATAATTATTATCCCTCCTATCACATCATAATATTTACCTAATCATGCATGCCACATGGAACATATAAAAATTCATAGTCAATAAATGACCCAATGAAAGGAAAGAGTTTAATAATAATTTAATAAATCATACAATAATTAATTATCTTTTAGGTTCACAAATTAAAATTTTATATGATAATCTTGAATAAATATTTATCATTAATTGGATAAGAATCATCAAATGAGGAGGCCAATATTTTTTTTAACGAAAATTCATTTTTAAAAAATAATAGTATTTGGCTTCAAAATCACGGTGGAGATATTTATATACTAAAAATAAAACTTATGAATAATATAATGACATTTTATAGAAATAAAATGAATATCCATAATGAAATTGTTTTGAAAGAGGGGAAACTATGTGAAAGGATGTTGGGTTGAAGAATCTATTATACTTAATTCCCTCATTATTTCTTCACTTTTTTGCCTCTGGAATAATAAATATAGGATTATTAAAATATAGTTTCATAGGTGACTTATGTTTATTGTTTCCACTATGTATCTATTATAATTGTTTTTTTTCTATTTTACAACACTCACTTCTGAACATGAAATATTTTTATATTATTTTTTTTATTAAATCATCTCTTTTAGTTTTGATTTCACAAAATTTTTTCAATGTCATTATAGATGAATTAAAATAATTATAAAATCCTATAATACATCAAATTACGTATTAGTAAATTATATTTAATTCTTATAATATATCTATTAATTTTTTTATAAGAATTTTCTTTATATTATATTCGCACGTGGTTACCTGATCTTCGACGGGACATTGTCTAAAGAGCAAGACATAGAATTATGAAATATATATATATATATATATATATATATATATTGTGATATTTGAAAAATGATAATATAATTATAGTAATGATAAATTACATAATAATTAATCATAGATTTTTTTTTGAAATGTATGGAAGAAAAACATGATAAAAAGGGGGATGGTAAAGAGTTGATCGTTAATTACTTATTTTTTTGGCGTTGCCTCTCTTATATGACACTAAATATCATTTGGTTCATGATGTTTTATTACTATAGAATTACCCTAAGGATTCTAAGGGTATTAATAAGAATCATTTTCGAAGTATTTAGGAGTTTAAATGTGAAGGATGAGTGGTTTTACAAAGGGAATTAGTTGGTTGATATATACATGATAAGAGGTGTATTTTTACTATATATTATTTATTAAAATAATATATCAAATAAAATTTTTTAATAGGCGGTTTTTGAATATATAAATAATATATAAATATCATATAATGTCTTTTATTAAATAAAAACAATTTATAAATTTAATTCATTAGTTTTTAATAAGGTTATAATAAATAAACAATTTTTTTAATTTATGGGATAAATTGTTACATTAGGTTTATGAATGATATTTTTTTGGATTAGAAATTAATTTATTTTTATTTTAAATACTAATTTATAATAATTTATGTATCTTAAAAACCTCCTATTCTAGAAATGATTTTTGTCATTATCACAATAGGAATGATCAAATTTATGATACATTGGTTATGTGAGAAACTATATTTTCAATATTCCCACAAAAATGATGTATTTGATAATACTACTAAAAAATAACCCTTTGATAATTTTGAAATTCTTATTTCAAAAATGGTATTAATTTTATCAAAAAAATTATAGAAATTTGAAAATTGGGATTTTTATGAAAAAAAATTAAAATTGAAATTATTACAAATATGATTATATTTTTATTGTGTTTTTTAATAATGATATTTATTTTCATTTCATAATAAATTTTATATCTAAATATATTAGTCATGAAAAATATTATCAGAATTTTTTATTTTGAGGTAAAATTAATATTTTAATGGTCAAGTTACTATTCCGATAAATCATGATAATATTCTAAATGGTCAGGTTACTCATTCAACGATTATATTACTATTAAAAATGTCACAGTAACTCCAATATAAACCACATCATTCATTCACTAAATATTAAACTCAATTCCTCTAAGTTTTCAATAATTCCATTTTCTAAGTTGTTGATTAGTTTACAAATTTTTATATTTTGTATATTGTTGGAATTGGGGTCGATGATTCTAAAATATTGGTAAATACATGTTTTCCAATTTTAGATTTTTTATTTTATATTGTTTTTTAAACTATAATGTCTTAATTTTCACTTGTTTTATAATTGATTATTGTAATTGTATTTATTATTGAAAGAAAAAAAAATTTGAATTCATTATGCGTAAGACTCTATGTAGTAAATTATAAAACATATTTATTTCAAGATTCAAAAAACAATTTTAAATTATGTGTTGTTAAAATATCCATGTTTTATTATAGTTATGTTATTTAGGGGGATAGGATCAGTTCTAGAGAGTCTGGCGAATGTTCGGAGCTAGTAGATCTATGTATTAGAATGAAATATTTAGCCACTCAATTAGAACATGGTTTGTGATAACAATGATACTCAACCTTGTGGGTGATACAAGAAAACTACATAAGGGTGAATGGTTAGTTATAACCATCCACCGTAGTCCCTGTGGCTATTCCAGATTGTATAGATGGAAGGAAGGGGCTGAATGGTTTTCCTAAACTTTTCTCCCAGTGCCACATAACGAATTTTGATGCACAATTTTGTGAAATGGTTTTCAAAATGTGGTTAAGAACTATATTCCTCTTCAAAATTTAGAAAATATTATTTTTACCATACCCCATTTTAAAATTTCTCTAATCAATTTCCTCCATAGTTTTGTGTATGACCTATCTAGTTGTGGGATATCCCCATCTTCTTATAAACTAGGCATTAGAATTGGATATTCATCCAATATATGATTCCTTGTTAGTTAGTTTCACTGGATATCCAATGGTATTCTATTCATTTCTCTTCCTATACATCTTGGTTTCCTCTCGACCTTTAGTACTATTATTGTGTGTGCTAATATTTCCAAATATTAGGGAATTTGTCTATTTTCCCTATTTCCCTCATGTGACATAAAATATAAACCATAGAATGGATGATGGTTCATCTAAATAACTAAGGTAATAGGTGTAGTAAGTTTACCTAATGATCCATTTATTAATATAGTGAATCATTGTTTTGTATGCCAGAGCCTTCCCGTGACACATCATAAATATCAGAATAATTAAATTTTTTCTTATCTATTTCAATAGCCCTGGAAACCTAAATTCAATATTGGTTGATATCCATTATGATTTAAACTACCCTTATTCTATTTCCTTCTTCATTTGATATGATCCTTATGCTTATACATGGAATTTAACCACCACATAAGGTGGGTCGTGTTAGATTTGGTAATTGAAATATAATTTGAATTCAACCAAAGTTATAAAGAAGGCCATGTTTGTAGTCTATACATATTCATATTTTAATTTATGTAAATATTACGAATTTAGTTATACATTTTGGGAATAATTTACTAGTTTGATGGAATGAGTTAAATGTAATCCATGAACATTGCCAATGTCAATCTGAGGGAAATAAAGGTGTTCTGATATATAGATCCCTGTATAGACTCCTAAATATTAACAACAATAAAATAAAAGTTAAATTTCAAAACACTAGGAGTGACATAAAGGGTCATTATGGAACACCAGATTTGGGATCAGAAGGAGGAAGTATCTATTTTTCTCATGCGGGATACCTGGTTTCCTAGTAGACAACCATGGATGAGATCAATATGAAATTTTATTATACCATGAAACAAGAAATACATGGTTCCTTATATTTAATACCACATATAGGAATATAGTTTTTCCCTTTATACACTCCCATGTGTTATAATATTGTTCCATATTTTGAACACCATTGAAATAATTTTATGTGGATGGGTTTTATTAGGATCATACTATGAAACTATGTTTATTTTTATTAAAACACCTTGGATTTTCCTAGGATTCCAATTTTGTATAACAATTGATGTATTCTCAACTTAAAAGAACATTATTGGTAAAGGGACAAGATTTATTAATGAATTTTATTATGACCCACTAATATTTCCATAATTTTTTCACAAGAGAGGTAAAACCCTTATGGGTATTTACAGATGACTTGGGATTTTTCCTCATATCCAGACTATTGTTATAACCCTCTACATGTGTTCCCATATATTTATATATGTATATGTGGAGTATATATATATATATATAAATTCCATTATATATGAAATTATACATTCTAGGGGACATCTATTTAGAGACATCCAACTTAGGTTGAAGTAGACAATGTTGGTGAGGTATCCTTTGGGTAACTTGATCCAATGTGGTTTTTTATTTGAATACCATAAATATATTATTACATTCACATTTATCACATTATATAAATAGAAAATATAGTTATAGAGACCATTAGTTGTGGACTACTATGCATATCTCACACCAGGTTCTGGTCAACGAGTAGTACATGAACTGACTATATAGATATAGGTATGACCGAAGGGATGTGTTAGATTATGAATGCATGATTGAATTTTTATGATATAGAACAAGGGTATAATAACTATACTATGATTGTGAAGATATTTGATATAATTCTGGATTCTTATAACCTATTAATAACATTTGGTGATTTCTTGTACCCATATTCTCGTTTTTTATATAACATAACATTGAAATCATTTTGTATATTAATTTTAGTTTATTCCACCTATTAATTATTTCTAAATTATTTATTATTCCAATTGTGTTTATTTATATCTATATCCACTTCTTATCATTTTTTTATAACACTATGCTATATTGAATCCATGAGGGTAGAATCTCCTCCCCTTACCACTATAGATCTTCACTGCCAGACGGTAACCTTTGGAATTCTCTTAGATGCACATGATGAAATGTGGACGATAGGATTCGATAACATATAAGTTAACTGGATCTATAATTCTACACTTTCCTTTTATTATTAAACTAATATATAATAACTATAATATATCATTCATATTTAATAATTTTATTTTATTAATTTATCCTAGATTTCATTTTAGTAAGACATTATGTGTTGAACAACTACTCGACATGATTTTTATTTAAGAATTATTATTTAAAATATCAAGGGTTGTTACATAATATACATTCAAATGGAATTTTTTAGATGAGAAAAATAATTTCATGATTATTTTCAAGAACAATATTCTTTCAAAAAATGGATTTAAATGTAATTTTCTATTCATAAAAACAAAAAAAAGTAATAAAGCATTTTAGAAATCACATATTTGTAGCATATTAATTAATAAGAATTTCCATGTAAATTTTTGTATGTTATTTCATAGATATTATGATTAAAATTTTTTATACATGGTATTTAACTAATTAATAATGGATAGCATTGTGAAAATGCTTATATTGGACTTTGAAGATGAGTGCATAGTGTATAGAGTTGTGAAAGTACACAAAATTTTGGTTTTTACATACCCCCAAGAAGGATAGGATTATAATGATATTTTTCAAGATAATGGATAATATAATGGTTTTATAATATGATTATATATGGTTTTTATAGTTCATTGATTAGTGGAATGGTAAAAACTCATTTTCGATACAGGAATGTGAGTAGGTTGTTACTCCTTCAAATTGGAATATAATGAAATTATCATATCTATTACTAGGTGAATTGAATGTTGAAATATTGGATGAAAGGACCTTTTATATATAGTTAACATTACATAATTAATTTAATTTAGTTCAAGGTTGAGGTGGGTTACTTATTGTATAAAATAATGATGAATCCATTCGATTCCAAGTACAAAATCAATTGGTATGTGTTGATATCTCAAAGAGAACATTACCCGCTACATAAAAAATGGAAAACTAGTTGGACTAGTTGATATTTCTGATATATTAAGATGGTGTGAAAGAACATTAGATGATATTTCCTATGGTGTTCTATGTTGTTTATAAAAATTTGGTGGAAGACCCATCATCTCAAGGTTACCCCCCTTATTTTATAGTTAAATTTAACTTTGGAGAGGTAATTTTGACATCCAAATCCCACTTCCATTCTAACTATTGATCTCATTTATTCCCCCATAAATTGGATATTAATATTCCCATATACTCACATGTTGTTTATTGGTAATCCATTTTTCCCCTTTTCTTATCCGCTAAGAAATTCCTCCAATTTTAGTTAGTTATGTTTTGGTATTGGGTTATGATTCCACGAGAGAAAATTAGAATTAGATCAAATATATAGTTATTATTTGTATGATGTATATGTTATATCATATTCAATAGAATAAAAGATGACACATATCATTAGAAACATTTTACATATAACAGTTTTTTTTCATATGGATTTCATCATTTTCATTTGAAATTAATGATTTATTGGGTTTCATATGATTGATATTATACTCTTATAAATACTACAGGAATAAAATGGGTTATTGGCCTATTTTTTATTGTGGTTGTGGTATCAGTATTCCATTAGTAACTTGGGTTATCAGTGATTGTTATGATTTTATGTTCGTAGAATACTGTTTTTTTAGTGGGCCTACACGGGGTTACCCTAAAATTGAAGTTGGTGTTCTCTTGAAAATTTCATAATATATTACGTGTTTATATTTGATGTGTATGTGCATAATTTTTTAGTCTATTTTGAGAATTAATAAACAGTCACATTTGGTTCTACATTGTGCAATACGTTTGGTTAAATGATTCAGGTAGTGAATGAAAGGTTTTGTGTTAGGTCTGACAATTTTGTTGAAACATGAAAATTATGATGTGTAATGGAAAATACTATAGTTATGCTATATGGATGAATCGATTTTTTTTGTTCATGGAAATAATTAAAAATGTATTATAATAGTCCCTAGTAAGTGGTTTTATTAAAATCTAATATATGGTTCCTTTGGAAATGGTTTTCCATAGTATTGAGTCATAGGAATTTCATGAGAAAAAATAAGTTAATATTAATTGAATATTTAAGGTACTAGATTGTGTGGGTAAACTGATAGAAAATAAAACAATAGAAATATATTATTAATTTTTCTTATATAATCCATATTGTTGGGCTTCATAAAATGTTATATATAGGGTAATCTCTCCGCATGGGTGTGCCTATTTGCAGTTAGAAATGGAAATTTTTTCATATGGGCACTATTTAGATTAGAAATATCCAGCAGAGATATATGAAATTATAATAAGAATGAATATATAATGATGAGAATCTTTTAGAATTTCTCATATAAAGAAATGTGATTTTTATGGGTAGATTGGTATATTGATTTTTTTGGGTTCCTTAGGTAGATGGAATACTGTGAGTGATTCTTTATGCATAGATATTTCTTGTAGTGAGATTCCTTAGGTTGACAAAAATTGGGCACCCCATAGTCCACATGGAAGAGTTAAAATGGTTATTACCATGGGAATAATATTCATATATATATATATAATCCATGGATCTAACATATTCATATATCTACAAGCCTTATTCATGGTTATATCTGGTCCATCACAGATTATTGTACACGAAGGTCCAATATCCATGGGAAAGGGGGCCATGGATGTAGCTGATTTTAGATGGGATACTTATTTATATGGTCACTAGAAAATTAATAATTATTTTGAAGCATAATTAAATGACATTTGGAATCATTATAACACCAACTGATGTATATTAATCAGTTATTTAACACCACATCATGTTCCATAGATGATATAAATATATATAACTTATTATATATAGATATGATTCACTATCTCTAGCAGTATTTATAATAAATTCATAGCATGATTAAGACATGATATTCTCTACAATTTACTGTTTCCCAATTACATTATATTAAGAAAAATATAACATCATTAAATTTAAAAAATCACATATATATATATATATGGAATTATATAAAATATAAAATGGTCATTGTGCTTCAATCTTGGGACATGAAATAAACATTAATTATCCTTTTCAACTACAATACGGTTCACAATGGATCTATAGATATAAAAATATATTTATATATACATATATGCGAAATTTTAATTAAAATTTTACAACTTTTGGTACCAAAATTCAATGGGAACAAGTTATCAGTATGAATGTTACATTCATTGGCATTGAACGGTAGTATCTATAATATTGATGTTTAGAATATATAGCTGGAACAATTTAGTTATCATTGATATAATGTCTTATTTCATTATCAATATAAACAATAATAAAATTATCATGTATATATCATACCTATAGCCATGGGAGTAGATTGTCTGGCCTATAGGGTCGCTCCCTATATATTTTTTAATTCCCACACAAATTCCTATAGTCTGTTTCCTTTCTCTCTATAGCCTATAGTCATGGGTAATGTTAACCATGGACACAGGTGTTTAATAACCATGTATAATTATAGAATCTGTCTATTCATCAATCATTATATCTATTTTTTGATGTATTTTTCGGACCTAGTGAATATTTATATATTAAATGGTTCTTAAGATCTTATTAATTACATTCGTATATTGTTTTGGTACTAGTGATGTGATAAAAATATTATTTTAGTATCCTTGAGGCATTATGATACGTAGAATCTCCTAAAAGTATTGTAGTTATATTAGATAGATATGTTTTCCTTGTTTTTGTGGATGGTAAATTATAATGGTATGAGAGATTAAAGACCATTGTGGCCTATCATTTTTGTTAATGGTTAAATTGGGATGATTGAGTATACAATAACGGTATAGAATAGATTTTCATAGGATTGTTTTAGATATCCTGTATTAGTTAGTTTGGAATAAATGATATACTAACTAATATATATGTTATGGGATATGTTTTTCATGATATATTTTTATTTCTTGAAAAATTTCCTAAATATATTGATGAGGATGAGGACAATGACCTATGGAATGGGTTATGATGTAAAACTTCCCAAGTATCCTTCCATCATGACTTTTTTTAAGATAAATGGTGAGTGAGATGGTCTTAATCTACTATAAATTGTTTTTTTGGATTATTAGTAAACCTTAATCAAGTGAGTTTCATTTATATACATTGGATGTGTTGACGAAGTTTGAGTGGGTAGTGGAATGGGGTCCTTGGGATTATGATATGGGGATATTCCATATAATTAATCATAATCCTAACTATTGGGAGGATCACATCAGATTGATAAGATTTCCAGTAACTTAGTAAAATATGATTTGAAATGTTACACCACTCCCATATAATTATTTTTATTTGGTAATGATAAATCTATTAATTACATTTGTCTACGATAGTGGGGTCATGTGTTGTTATAGTCTCTTTAGAAAAAAAATATGCCAAAAAAATTTATTTCGTGTAATCTATTATTAATATAAAATTTTTTTTATTTATAATCGTCATATTATAAAATATATGAGAGCCCCTATTTGTGGTTCCCAAATAAGATTTATGCCCAAAACATCATAGTAAACATTATGGGAGTAAACAACAATATATTTGGATTTTTTGAGCCATTATAAATAAAAGATCCGGATAGAGTATCAAGATGTACTTTTAGGGTATATTCAAATATATACTCTGGTTTTTATGATATTTGTAAAGAAAAATTAATTACTCAGCCTAGGGGAAGATCCCTCTAATGTATGTATGTTTTTTTCCTTGGCTCAATTTTATTCAACATGTTTATATTTCTGGATTTTATTTGACTGAACTTTAGTTGTAATTACTTGTAATTTTTCAAATATTACATTATATTTTTATTATTATTTGATATTATAGGTGATAAAATTGAGATTATAGTATACCCATGTTTATTATAGATTCTCACAACGACACATTATCCTCTAGAATATAGGGAGATTCCATTGAGGTCATGTCCCCCCCCCACTTGTATACAATCAAGGTAGTTAATGAATGAGACAATACAATAAAAAATACATTACTTGTAATCAATATAACTCAATTGAACATCACTCTAAAAACATAAATTTATATTCCAAATAGAGATAGAGTTATATAATATATAATATAAATATAACATAATCCATTTGTTTAGAAATTTATTATAACTATATTTACATAACCAAAGTCTATATTATAATCAGAATAATAACAAAATAGTATTTGTTTCTTTCAAAACCCTACAAATAATCCATATAACATCTCCATTATAGACATATATGCATGGGAAATATTCTACCACCGACCAAAAAAAGAATCCTATTTACTAATAAGCCACCATATTTTCACCACACAATCCCTACATTTCATTAATTCTATAAATATCAACTATTTATATTAAGGATGAAAATTAACTATTAATAATATATATTCTATTCATTCTGGAATCAATGTATGATATAACCGAAAAATAAAATAATAATATTTACCAACATTATTAACTATAGATCCACTTCTAGATGTATACATTCCATCGATGTCAATTTCCACCACATTAATTTCAATTATTAATATTTCTTGAATTTAATCATTATTCTATCTCTTTTTATCTTTCAATCTTCCACATATCATGTTATTTATTCTTATCATTTGTGAATATCAATAGAATTAAAAAAAGTAATGTATCAACATCAAAAAAATTAATCAAATTGACATAACATGTGTATAAAAACATTTTAATACCCTACATAAATTTTTTATCAATGTATAAGATCATAATATAAAAATTATTATACATTCAAAGAGAAATTATAGTAAATACAGTATTCATTAATTTCTTATCAGTCCTTTATCAAAAAATAAATATAAAAATTGATATGTATTAAGATAAATATAATGAATAAATGAAAGGATGTGTAAATTCATCTAGGAGATTTATTTCATGGGATGATGTTATCTTTTTAGAAGAAATATTCAATATCCACAAATAAAACTAAAAATAACCAACCAAAACTCCTCATCCATTTAAATTATCCTTGTATGAGAAAAAATATACATTAGAGATCGATAAAAAATTTATTAAAACCTTATTAGACAATACTATTTATTAGTGGAATCATCCACGATGTGGATTGGGGTATTAGGGCCCTAAACAAGAACCATGACATTCAAAACATTCCACACCTTTTAAATTTACCTATATATTTATCATTAAATCATATTATTGACTAAAACCATGATGTATTTGAGAAATAAGGATGGGTCTTACTTTAATTTATCACTCATGTACGATTTGGGTGCTTGATCTCCCACATGAAAAAACTCATTTACGAAACCATGATCATATAGTAAAACATAGTTATTGTACATTTTCTAAAATTGTTCCTATAAAATTAACATCTAAATCACAACATGTACTACATGTTCCTTTACTAAGCCTTATATTTGTTTATGAAACTATTATGTAATTTGGTGATAAAATTAAAAAATTGAAATATGATTTCTTTCAGACCATCATTAACACCATGATAAACCCCCCAAAATAAAATATGTTATGTTAAAATTGATTTACTGATATGACCATTTCAATGAGGTGTTGTTTGGAAATAATAAATATGAACCTAACTCACAAAATAAAATTTCTATTTCACTCCTTAATTATATTACTCTTGATAATTTAACAAGTATTGAACATAATAATCCAAGGAATTTATATGAGATAACACTTAGATGATTTATACCCTTGATAAGGAAAAAACATATTGTGAAAAAAATTTAAAATATTCAACTTCAACAGGGATAACTTTTAAATAGTAACATCAAAGTGAAAAATTAACTAATAGATTAAATTAATTAAATACATTATAAATTAATTTAGAAAAAAATAAAATATCATCTTCATATCATGGAGAAAGTATTATAACAACACTAAGTAACAAACCTATATCTACAACTATTTCCCACATGTATATCCATTTGACTATTAATTTAAAAACAAAAAAAGAAAAATTGAGTTGTTTTTCCTCTAAAAAAGATATCCTAATGATTATTGACATATATAGTTCATTATAGAAAAATTAAAATCCTCATTTATGTCTAAATACACTCAATCAATTATCCTGGAGTCATCAAGATGATTCCTTGAATTTTTCAATATGAGGATATAATTAAAAACTCACCCAAACTAGGGTGGAAATTTTATCCTATATTTTAACTCATAAATTCACTCCAAAATTTCAATAGTTTCAGAAAATTATAAATATACCTTAAAACAGTTAACAAATATCTCTTTCTCATTATAGAGAGAAAGATTTATAAACATATAATCACCATCCATTATGTCCATGGGCATCCCCTTTGTATCTTGAGGAAAAAAAAATAATCATACAAAAATTTCCATTACTCCAAAATATTATACACCTAATATATCATATTATATTCAATTTTATAGAATACAATAGCCACCTCACCCACTAAAATTTACCAAAATAGTGATATTTACTTCAATATAAACCATGCCTCTAAAAAATTCATTCAAATAGTAGAATGATAAAAAAATTATATAAAAATCATCAAAAGAAAACTGACTCACCCATGTTCTTCCAAAATCAATGAAACGTTTTTAAAACATTTCCTCTAATATAAATTTCATTAACTCTCTCTTCTATTTATTATATATATATTTAAATCCTAAGGATGAGTTAGGTTCCACTAATCGGGGGTCACTAAGTGGTACCATAATTTTATGAATTTAATGTATTTTTTAAATTCATCATCTTAAAATATTTTAAGTTATTATTGAACTAAATTTAATTTCTCAACATAACAGCACTTTAAATATTAAAATATGATAGGGAAGTACTCAGTATTTACAAGGTTCTACAATGAATTGTATACCCCCTTCCATGTTTGTTTGAAACAACAACATATATTATCTTTACTATATCCATTTTTGAATAAACCTAGTTAGATACCCCATTTGAAATTTCACTCAAGTAGTTAGCCAAAAAAATTATATTCTCTTAATTTTTTCTTAGACACCACAAATTCAATTATTCATTGAATATTTAGGCACCCCGATCAAAAACCTATTGTATCTTGATAGTCATCAAAGATATAAGAGTCCACTTTTGTTGATACCGTTCCAAAGAGAAATTCTTCCCATATAGTATTTCTCCCAAAGAAATATGGATTTCACATACTTTTGTACAATTATTTAAGGTGATAGAGATATTACATGAACAATATTATTTTCCTTAAAATTTCATTCCGATCCTGAATGATCTAAATTGTATTCTTTAAATTATAGTATATATTCAAACACCTACTTCAAGAATTTTTCAGATTGGGTTCCCTATCAACATATTTTTTGTACAGTGGATGCAAGGAGTGTAAAAATTATCTTTCAATTCTACATATATTAATCAGCACCTGACTTTACATATTAATAAAAACATATAATGGGGAATGGGGTCTCAATAAATAAAATTATTTATGTTATTCTATTTAAATACTCATTTATTTAAAAAAAATATTCTTATACATAAAAATATAAATACTCAAATAATTTTTATGCATTTATATTACTCATTAAAATTCTCCAATTACCACCGGAGTTATTTCACTCATTATGAATTCCCCATAAACTGTGGTTATTCTTTTTTCATGAAAACCATAAGATTCTTCCTTCAGGTTCCGGATGAATAAATCTTCATCGATCACAATTTAGGATACTCTTATGAATTAATTAAAATCATTCTCATTTGAACTCAACCTCCAAAGAGACTCGTGTTTTTCACTTATTCTCATTTTTCATATAGCATTTGTGGCTCACTATCTATATGAATGCATATCTAAAATGAATAGTCAAGGAGTTTATGTATCCTATTTAATCCCATGGAACGCCATTTTTCTTCATGCAAGTGACTCAAATTCCCAAGGTGTAAATGTATATACTTTTTCTTCTCAAAATTCTATGTTAAAGTCACACTTCGCGCTGCATTCATGCATGATATTTTCATGAAACTCAAATACCCTAGTATTTTGGTTATCTATAAAAAAAATTTCATGTGGTAAGAAAGTATTAGTGGCACATAATCACTTACATATTTAAATAAACCAAAATATGAAATTTTGTTATTCATCACATGGTCTCACTATCACCCACAACTCAAATCATTTAAACATTTAAATGATCTCTCTCTTTCTTATTCATGTGACATATTCATCATATGAATATATGTGGCATGAAATCATCATTGATTATTTATTTAATGAATATTAATTAAATTAAAATTTTATGAATATTTCATTAAAATACAAAATATTTTTAATCTAATTATTGAATTTATCCAGGAGGTTCTACTTCATTTGAAGATCATTATAGATGAAAGTTCATCATTTATGCATGGAAATAAATAAATTTCATTGGAAATGAATTTTACAGACATTAAAATATCTCAAAAATTAATGAAAAACAGTGTATGGATTAATATATGTTCATCCATGATAATTATGGATCATAAATGTTGGAATTACCCTGCTTTATAGAACCCATTAGCTAATGAGGTGGAAGACAGCTGCCCATCTCGACCAGATGGTTCTGATCAGTTTAAAAAATTGGATGATAAATTTTCATATCTATTTAAAATGTTGAACAAAAATCATTTTTCACATCACACACTAATTTTGTAGTAGGAATTACACTCCTTTATTACATCATGCATCCAATAAGATCACTAATAGTGAGTACTAGGGACCACTCTTGAACCTAGCCAGCACCACCATGTGTTGGCTCCCTCTAGCATCGTGTCACCCTATATAAGGGAATTGTGTATACCCCCACCCCCACATTAAACTCCTATTAGGATTTATCATGGTCCCACACCATTAACTCCCATGGGTTTTCTTGGGTTAGTACCCTTGGACATGGTCGATCATCATGCCACATATTCCCATGGTTGAGCCTTGTCCATGACTAAAACAAGGGTCGTCCCTCATTTCTAATGAGTCCAGTATTTGCAAAGAAAAATATATGAATAAAATTAAAAAAACCATCCTTCCTAAATTAAAATAAAAACCAAAAATATCACCTTAATCGGTAAAAATATAAATTTATATTTACGCAACACCTTCATCAATTGAACATTTTCATCAAATGATATTTCTTGGAATTTACTTTATGCCTTATGCATATGAAATATCTTCTTTGATGAAATATTATTTGCATCCTTGTCTAATGAAACACTTTTCATGTAAATAAAAATGTATTATTAATATTATAGTAACCAAAATTTCATCAATAAAATAAGTATTTGGAAAATACGATCAAATGAAAAATTTTCTGAGTTAAGCATAGATAATTTCTCAACATGACATCCAAATCCATTTAATGAATCAATAATAATTCTCCAAGCATAACAACTTCATCCGCACTCATTTATTTTCTACTTGAGAAAAAATGTGACACATAATAAAACTATATCCCCATATTCTATTTTTCAATATATTATCACATCATAAAGGTCAATATATGGAAGTTCAATTCCTCTCCCCTTATTGAGAATCAAATTTATGGTATAATTGGGGTGTCTTATCATCTCTTCATTCTTCTCGAAAATGCCTTCTCATATTTAAATATAAATTCATGGTATCAAATGAAAAATATATATATAACTTTATCTAATAAAATATATGTCCACATGGTCTAAATTTTTTTAGAAAACATGAGTGATATAACAAGGTTTCTATATGATATGCATTGCACAAACTCATGTATAATATTAACTTCGTAGTTTCTAAATTATCAATTATGGATTTTCCAAATTCCTCAGTATTCAATGAAATTAAAATTATTGAAAACATAAATAAAAAAAATTATAATGTTCATGTGAAAAGTAAAAACTCATGATTTTTTCATATTTTAATTTTTCATTCAATTTACCTTAAATGAAATAAGAACGTGGGATAATAGTGTAATTGTAATATCTTCATACTCCTCTTAGAACCCCCTCAAGTGATGAAATACTTTAGCTTTAGGGAAATTGATATACATAAAATATTAAATCACTTCTAATTTAATTCTAAACAAATAATCTCATAACACCTAGAAGTAGTGAAGGATGAGGAACTTCTGTTTTCTTTTGGAGAAATCTTTGAGGTGAGAGTTTTCTATCATCCTTTATTTCTTCTTTATTAGATCTTAATTATAGAATGTGAATTATTTCTCGTTGAAATGCTTCACATATTGGGAACATATTTTATTCACATGATATTATTCTTTTTTGGAATATATGATTCCACATCCTACACTACTGGAAAACTATCTTTACAAAAAAATCACTTCAATATAGATTTATGATGTGAGAAATCTAATTTTGGTGGCTAATAATCTCATTATTGTGTCTCCATTTCGTTCTCCAAAACATTATTCATCTATTCCATCTTTTTAGAAATTTTAACCAGATAATTAATCTATTCATAATTCATAATATTGGAGTTTCTCTATATGTATTTATTACCCATAGATGTGTTCCTACAAGTGCAATACATATGACCAAAAAAGTTATTCCTTATTTGGTATCTATATATTTGAGAGTGTTTTTATTACTGCAGTATTTCAAACAACTTTTAGTTTTCTAATATCAAAACATATACTCATTATGAACCCAAATCATTCACATTAAAAACACTTTTTTGGTTTTCAATTTTTTAGAATAAATATTCTAGATTTTTCATTTGTTAATAATTTTCATCCAAATATTATATTTGGGTTTCTATTTATTGATAAAAAAGTTGAGATAAATTTTGGAGGAATATTTACATTTTATTTTTTTAGTTATTCACATTATCATTTTTTGTAATTTATTGTCTCACTAATACATTATAATTTATAAGGTATTTGATTCTCAAAAATACCCTAGTCTATATTAGTAATGATTTAACTTTAAGTGTATTTTATGGAATTAATAGTATTTATACTAATTATTTTGAAATTATTTTCATGATTTTAATTCATAATAAATATTTATTAAAGTGTTTGGGATGCATATTTAAATAGTCTAGAAACACTGTTCATAACCTATTTGGATAAGCGGAATGTATGGAATAAACCCTATACATTGTACAATGTATATGGATCATGACCCATATGTTTGTATTCCAAATTATTCTATAAAAATAAAGTAATGTATCAAAACCCAATGTTCAAAATAGTACTTACGGTTAATAAACCATATGTTATTAGATTAATATTGTTAAAGAACCTTAAATTTGAAAAGAAACCTTACATTTTTCAAGAGGAGAATGTATGCTTAAATAATACTATTTATGTAATGAACCTTATGTTTGAGTCACAAAATTATGGATCAACAACCATACATTTATGATCATTTTTACGTTGTCTACTATATGTTTGGAGAATGAATGAAATGTAGTTGAACCCTATGTTTTCTATTTTTTTCATTTTTTGAAGGACCCCTAGAATTGATTTTCCGACGTCAGAGATTTAAATCTGCGATATGTTTTCATTATTTCATCAAAAATCATTACGGTGTTACAGACTATTGAAATGATTATTATTGATCGATTTAATTATTTTTATATATGAACCAAATAATTTTATTAAATATATATTTTCACTCATACTCTAAAGGGATTTTATGAATCCCATTTTTTACTTGAATAAAAATATCTACGATTTATCAGACCTCTTTTGTGGATCTATATTTCTAAAGTAGGATATCTTATTTATCTATTCGTTTGGTATAACTATTTTAATATACACACATGTATTTTCAAAGGAAATATTTTCATATACAATCATACTCTGGTGATAATATTTCTATAGTGATACATTGAAAAAACCACTCTAAAGAAGACTACACATTGGAGACATAAATGTTCTATCTCATTATTATGTAAGTGTGTTGCTACTGTGATTTGTTGCTATATAATAAATGAATATATTTGTGAAACCTGGATCACTTCTAACTCATTCTATCTGGAATAATGTTATTTATGAAATATAAGATCCATATATTTTCAATTTCTACAACATCAATTGTAAAGAACAACATGTTATCAAAAAAAGTAAATTCTTTTGGTTTAATGGAGTTTCTAATACTAGTATATCATTGTGGTGGAGTATTATCTTCTCGATCTATGTTCTCGATTTTTAGTTATTTGTTATAGAATCAGATAAATTTTCTATTTTCCTTTATTTTAAATGCATAGATATCATTCTCTCAGTTGTGGAATTTCGGTCTTATGATAAAAATATCATTCTAGTGAAATTTACACAGCTCTTAGAGAGAGTTAATTGTACAATTTAATAAGGGTTCTTTATGCCCCACGACACTATAAATTGAATTTTTCATTATTTATGTTTATAAGCTGTAGATTATTTTTATTGAAATTTACAATGCATATATATTTAAATCCTAGTGGATGAAAAAATCTTGAATCAGGGGAGATTTTTTAAAAGACATAGTTCCCCACTATTATGTTACACTGTATATTTTGAACTACTAATTAGTTTCAAAGGTTCGATTTTGGTAAAATCTATAGTAAGCTAAAAATTATATGGTAATTTTTTTTCCAATGGTTGATCCTTGATAAGTATTTTCCATGTTACGTGCTCCATACATTAATGGTAAAAATTATTGATGTAATAAATCAAGGATGATCTATATCAAAATAATATTGGATTCAGAGTATAATAAAAAATTATCACACCATTCAAGTTCTATAAAAAATAAGTAACGTAGTATGTTATAACAGATGATGAATTTGATTTGTACTCAAATAAAATGAATGCTATTGTATATGGTCCTAGACCATATGAATTAAATCGAGTATGACAATGTCCAACTACCAATGAAATTTGGAAACCATTGTAGTTTCCTATAAAGGAATAAACAATGTTAGAAAGATAAGGGATGATATTACTAAATTATAATGTGACACCATTATAATTTTTGATTTTGAAAGAATAACATGGATGAATTGATAAATTAATGAATTTTTTTGAAATATTATACCCTTAGGAGATCCCATCGAAAAATATGATCAAGCATAGAATGTAATTAGAGTATAGACTTCTAAATGGAATGGAAAATCTCCTACTATTCTCCAATAATCTTTTTTCAAGGATTTAGCTATGAAATATATAATTCGGAAAATAATGATGCAGGACGAAAAAATGCTGGCAGAAGCTGAATATCATTAGATTATAATAAGGAAAGAAAATAATTCTTTGAATGTAACATCTTATAATTGTAGAGGAATAATATAACAATATTTAAAAGAGAATAAAAATTAATATTACTTAGACTTTTAAATGGAAGTAGCTCAACTATAAATAATGTTTAGTATGTTTTACAAAAAAATAGTGTTCAAAAAATCTATCAGGATCGATGAGAAACAACCAAAAGAAGTTTGATGTTACGAATGCATGAAATTGGGTCATATTATATGTGATTTCCCTCAACTAAAATATTAAAAAAAATGGAAGAGAAGAGATAAGATTAGAATGTTGATTATGATAACAATGTAAAAAGTGTAATAAGATTCACATGGTGTGTATCTGAAGATAATAGAAGTTCATCAATGTCTAATTCAGGGAATTTGAAATCAAATATAAAGGGAAACAAGTTCTTTATGACCATAGAAGAAGACAAAATTGTAGAAACTTATAATCATTAGTATTATAATACGAGTAGTTTTTCAAATGATATACTAGATTCCTAATATTATATATTATATGAAAAGTATGATTATATTAAAAAAATCACAAGTACTTAAAAAATATTCATAATTTTTTTTTTGTTAAAGAGATTCTGTTAATACATCACCAAGAGATTATTAAAAAAATCAACTCATCTACTTCAAACTGTGTTGATCATGAAAAAGGATAAAACAATACAAGATGATGTAGAATCCTATAAGAGTGATTACCTAGTTTTTACTAAAGGATAATATATCATAAAATAGATTCTTGTGAATAATTTCATTAAAAGGGAATGATTTGGAATTTGAAGTAAGAGTGAAAATCGAAATCATATAATAATTACTTTGTCCCCAATTTAAAAAATTATATCTATTATTATTGTGGAAAAAATGTCCATGTAACTAATAATTGTTATTTTGGAAATCCTCAAGAAGTTTGTATTCGAATTTATTTCATTTCTATAAATTTTTCAAAAACAAATCATATGAGTTATGGAATATTAAAGAAGTATTGGGTTCCCAGATCACTTTTGGCTAAAATAGCTAGACCCTAGAAAATATTGGTACCTAAATAAAAATTTATTTAATTTAATTTATAGAGTAAAGTGTATAGAATAAAATGTTTTATTGAATAAGGATACTGTATTTTGGAGACATATGAGTATATATCCATCAAACATTCATACACTTACTAAAATGGAAGGAGGTGTTATCACTATTGGTGACAATACCAAAACAAATTGTTGGAGTTGAAACTATTGGAGATCCTAAGTCTCTCTCAATAAAAAAATGTACTATATGTGAATGGGCTAATGAAAAATCTGATAAGTATATTGATTCTTTTTTATGACGGATTTTATGTATATTTTTCTAAAATTTTGTGATATTTTTTTAATGATAAATTGATTAAATTTAGAGCATTTAGAACAGACAATGTTTATTCATTGGACTTCAATGACTTAAATAATCAAAAGTAAATTTTTTAAGTGCTATGACAAAGGATTCATGTATCTAGTATATGATACATAGTCATTGTAATATTTTTTCATTACATATACTATCTTATAAATTGTATTTTTCTGATTTTTACAACCTAGAATTTGATAATTGATGATTTTGTGATGAAATACAAATTGGAAAATAGAAAAAATCTTCTTTGAAATCGATTAAAAAAATTGCTACATCTATTCCTTTAGAACATATCCATATGGATATGTTTGGACCATTAAGAGTATTAATTTTGGATTGTTAACTATATATTTATTTTTTAGTTAACGATTATTATCTATTTTCAAGAGTGTATTTTCCAAAACTGAAAAGTGATATTTTTAATTTTTTTATTGTATATGTAAAATTGTTCAAAATTAAAATGGTTTTCAAATAATTTCATTGAGAAGTGATCATGGAGGTGTATTTGGGAATTAGTAAGTCATTTGTTTCTGCTCAAATCTAGGTAATAAATAAACATTGACTTCCCCAAGAAAAACTCATAAAAATTGAATGATTGAAAGAAGAAATAGAACTATTAAAGAAATGGATAAGACTACACCGAATGATTGCAGTTGTCGTACCTATTTTCGGAAAAACATATAAGCACATCTTTCAATATCATGAATAGAGTTTTAGATTTTCATTTTTATAAAAATAAACATTACGAACATTGGAGTAATAGAAATCCTATTGTCATGTATGTTAAAAATTTTGGATGAAAGATGTATATCTCGATCACTAAATATAATCATTGTATATTTAATTAAAAAATATGATGAAGGAATACTTTTATTAATTTTTTATACTTCTAAAGCATATATAGTTTTTAATAAAAAGTAATGGATTGTTGAAGAATTAGTTCATTAAAAGATTGATGAAATTGGACCTTTTATTAATGGAAATTAGAAAACTAATGATGTTGCTAAATCATTTGACAAAATGAACATGAAACCCTTAAAATGTATTTTGGAAATGATATTAATAAAATTAAATATATTTATGAAAAAAAGATATTGAATAACCTAAATGTGTTTTACATAGATTTTTTAAGACCTATATAGAACCATTCATTAGAATATATTATAGTAGACCTAGAAATTTGAATTAGATCCATAAGTAATGTAGGAAACCTAGAAGAATTCACTAAATTTTTAGATCAGTTAGAACCTAAGACAACTGAATAATCCTTATATGATCAAATTTGGATGTTATTTATTCAAGAAGAGATTAACCTGTTCAAAATGAATGAAGTTTTGGAATAGGTAGAGAGACCTAACAATTATCTAGTAATAGGATCCAAGTGGATTTTTCCAAAAAAGAGGATATTCAAGCGATCATTACAAGAAATAAATCTTTATTAAAAGCCAAATGTTATAATTAGGAAGAATGTATAAATTATAATGAGATAATTTCTTATGTAGATATATTTTAGGTAGTTATAATCCTTCAGGAATATTTATATCATATGAATTTCAAATTATATCAAATGGATGTTAAATATTCCTTTTTAAATTGTTACATTATACAACATGTTTATGTTGAACAACCTTATAGTTTTTAAAATCACCGTAAACCAAATTCTGTTTTTAAACATACTAAATTCCTTTAAGGAATTATGAAACCACATAGAGATTGGTATGAAATACAGTGTTAATTTCTTTTGAAAAATGTCATTATTGCTAAATTGGAAGACCCAACACATTTTAGTAAAACAGTTTGTTATGAAATTTTTCCATTTCAGATTTATGTGGATGAAGTTATTTTTTTTTAATTTAATAAATGTCATTCAACTGATTTTTCAAAATTATTTAATAAAGAATTTGAAATGAGAATAATGGGAGAACTGAATTTATTTTAAGGATTTCAATTGTATCACAAATATTTTTGGAATATTTCTAAATAAATGAAAATATATTAATGATCTATTGAAATATTTTGGACTTCAAATCAAAAAGACATATACAACTCATATATATTCCAATAAAATCTCAATTTGGATGGATCTGGGAAACTAGTAGGAAACATGTTATATAGTGATGTAATTTGTAGTTTTTTATATCTTGCTGATAGCAGATCAAATAATATGATTTTTATGTCTTTGTGCTATATTTAAATCAAATCCAAAAGAACTAATATTAATGATTTTAATAGTTTTTTACATATATAAATGTTAAAATTTTGAATCTCTTTTTTTCACCAAAACATATGATTTTAATTTAATCTTTTATTCCGATTCGGAATTTGAAGGTTGTTTGTTATATAAAAAAGTTCCTTAGAAACTTATTGCTTTTTAAGAAAATTGGAAGTATCTTGGTCTATTAAGAAAAAACACTCATTTTCACCATCACCAGTAGAGGCAAAATATGTATCTACTAGTAGTTATTGTGCACATGTGTTGTAGATATGAGATACTATTCTGGACATTGGATATAATGTTAATAGTATAACTATTTTATTTTATAATACTTATAACGACCCATACATTACATAAATTGTTATCAATTCATAATTGAAGAACACTTATTACAACATATAATAATACCTGGAATGGACTATATAGGTATAAAGTCTTTATAAACTGGGAAACATAAACAACTGGTTCATAATGCATCTACTTTGCCTCCCATTTATTTCATCATATCTAGAGTACCTTTTCGAATATCCTACCTAATAACCTTCTTCCTGACCTGGGGAAAGAAAACATACAAAATGGTTAGCTCAAATGCTCAGTAAGGGTAGACAAAAGAAATATAAATCACATCATATTCATAAGAACATAACTTTTGGAAATCATAAATGCAAAAGTGATCATAATTTCATAACATGGGATAAATCAAAGTAGTGAAATTTAATCCCAATAATCATAACTTAAAACATGAAACATTATGGCATACACACATAATCATAGAGAATCATTTCTTAGTAGTCAAGACTCGTAGACAAGACTATCTTAGCAGACAAAGTCCATTTCTGAACCGAGTTCACACCTCGTTTCAGTCATGTTTCACTGAACCGGTTAAACTACCGTTCCAGCCATGTCTATCTCATGAGATATAAAATCTTTACCCATTGAATTGGATGGAGATACAGGTCCCACCCATCTCATAATGATACCATTCTTATGTTTGCCACAAAATCATAAATCATACATCCTCGCATAACCCATGTAATAAAAATGGGATTCTTAAACATCATGACATCATAAAACAATTCATATAAGATAAAGGAATTCATAAAAATAATTGCATCACAACATAATAAAATCAATTTAATAATAGGGATATAAAAATAAACCTATATTATCTTAGAAGGAAAATAATTTTGATAAAACACTTGAACTCCATTCTTGAGGAAAAATATCCTTTCTACATCAAAAACATTTTCCTTTATTAACATGTCATACAATTTTAAACTAAATTAAGTTTATAAAAATAAACATGAAAAATTGGAAAGGAAGGTTCTTGGAAATAATGTCTTTAATAATCCATTCATGTCGTATAAGTTAAAAAAACATTCTTCTCGTACATTGGCCGGAAAAGTCAAAAAGTACCTCGTATGAAAAATGACAAACGATTCCTTTCATATCTTTTACTAAAAACTCACTGAAGGGTAAACATGGATTTAATAAATTTTTGGTGGATGGAAATAATATTACATATTGAGGAAACATGGATGTGGATGATAAAATACACCCCAGTAAATACCAAAGTATATACAATCTCGGATAAAAATGAGATTGTGATATTTTTCCTTATCTTAGGTCCGATTTGCTTTCTATGTGTCTGAACCTCCTGTATAATGATTTAAATAATGTTATTGACTTATTACAGAATCATACTTATTGTTATGATATCGTATATGTTCATATTCATAGCTTCTTATTAGTAATATTTCATTACTACTTGTTATTCGGGTGTTTAGTACTTTTTGTTCTTATGCGTGTTTTGTCAAATAAATTCGTATTCTTCTCTTTAGCTTATAGATACCAAATTTACAGAATGGTATTAGTGTACTATATATCATATTTATTCATTCAATTCATTTATATAATAATTATGCAATGAAGATTATGTATAACGAATCGCATCACATCGTGGAGACGGTATTCCGTACGTACGCACGAGCGATGATATCGTTCCCATGATCGTGGAATTGTATTGGAGTGTATGTATACTATTTTAGAATAAATACCACTTTACAATAATCCTATATAGTAATTTATTTGCACCATTATACCCATACAATTATGGTGGTGATGGAAAATATATTACACCACGGCGTGGAGACGGTATCCCGTACGTATGCACGCGCGGTGATTTTGTCTTCCTTAGGATGGAAAGATGGTGAAATAGGGTTGTTTCATACTTATAATAATATATCAGTATATGAGTGATACTGATGTTATTAATTCATAATGAAACAACTAAAGAAGAACAAGTGGAAGAAGAAATAAAGTTGAAAGAATCGGTAACGGACATTGCCTCTTTTTTGAAGCGCCTCATTGAGACCTCCTCTTAGGGCACTAAAATTGGTCTTTGAAGAAGACCAGGGCCTCTAAGATGATTCTATGGAAGTGGGGATGTGAAATGGTCATGGATCGGCCGAGCTTGAAGGCTCAAATTGGTGTGAGGAGGAGAGGGAGGAGGTTCCTTTTTATAAGGGACGAGAGGGGGACCTTTGGAAATATAAGAAATATTAGTTTATATTAAATCCCAAACCCACATAAAAACTTCCAAAATGACTCATATCCAACGATTAGATGAGATAGGGGATTAATCTCATCAACAAATAAAATTTAGGCATTTTAGGAATTTATTTTAAACATTATCAACTTGATTTATCCATATTTATCAATTTTATTTTATTTGTGGTAATAATATTCTAAATTTTAAATTATTATAATTAATTACATATGTCTTGTGAATTTTCCATAATTTGACACTTTATGACATTTTAGACGATATAAATTTTAATTTATAATTTTTAAATATTTGTTTGATTTTTAAACAATTTTATAATACGTTATTTTTATAAAATAACAATAGTGTCAATTTTGACACTATTCATTTATTTGAATTTAAATAAAATATATACAGAAGATATGATCTAACTAAAAGCTTTAATAGACTCAAAATATTCATATGTATCTATAAAATTAGTGGAGAATATTAAATAGTTCATATAATATTTATTTTAATATTTTTAAAACCATTTATTTGATATTTTAATTAATAAAGTAATTTCAACATCACTATTGTGTCATAATTAATGATAAATATTTAATCCCTAAAAATTCTAAATAAATTTCCATGATGTAGATAATTGTATTAGAGTTATGCAGACTATTAATTTTCGATGTTTCATTAAGTTTATCACTAAATTAAAATTATTATACTTATAATATTTAAGAAAGTGACATGTTGTCACATTCTTTGGTTTTAATAATAATTAAATTATTTTCATGGAAAAAAGTCCATTAAATGAATCTAATCCAATGCTTAGGTGATATGGGTTGACTTTTAGTCATCCAATTGGATTTTGGTAGGTGTTAGGGTAATTTTATAATCTTATATTTACCCTTAATTAACCTATTTACCTTTAACTATGGTAAATAAAATTTACCGTAGTTACTATTCCTAATGCCCAAAAATAATAAAGAAGCCTATTAACATAATTTGGACCCACTGATTCTGAATATGGAATCCATTTTTCAATTTTTGAAAAATATAATTTGCAGTAATTAATTTAAAATAAATCCCATTGTTAAGAAAATGGGTTTTAGAAGTTAAAACATTTCCAAAGATTGAAATGTTTTTACTTTTGAATTCAATGTGAAATTAATGATAATGACATACATTATATTGAATGGTAAAAATATATTCTATTTATACTATAAAACCATTCAATATTATAATTTAACCATATAAATTATCTCAATGAAAAATATTGTTTTTAATAAAAAATTAGCGTATTTTTACTATTCATCAAAATATGAAAGTTATCAGAAAAATATGAAAAATTTATAAAATGTAAATTTTTTTACCCTCATTCAAGAGAAGAATTTTATTTTCTCAAATTGAACTTATAATCATGTCAAAAACTATATTTAATGTTGGTGCGCCATCAAAAGGCCGAAAAACTGCATTTTTTTAAAAATACTTATTTTACCCGAAAAATTTATTTTGTTCTCTTACCATGTTCTACAAAATGTGTAACATGAATAATAAAATTCAAAATATAGTTAATACTATTCATAACAGCTATTTCATAATAATATATCTTTGTTTTGTGAAACCTGGTATTGCGTACTACACACGCTATCGAGGAAGGTCGTGATTGCGTGTAATGCAAGCCAAGTCCGTATTGTGTGTTGTGAAAGATTCCTTGGGTGTTGCGTATAACATAAGACATAAAAAAATTTCTCATAAAATCCCAGGGTGATACATTCTACTCTCCTTAAAATGAATTTCTCCCTCGAAATTCGTCACTTCATTACAAACAGATGAGGATACCTCTCCCTCATCATATCATCAAGTTCCCATGTATCTTCTTCTAATTGGTGGTTCCTCCATATACAACTTTCACCATGCGAGTGGTCTTGTTCCTTAGGACTTTTTCACTACGATCCAAAATCTCTATCGGTTGTTATTCATAAGAAAGATCTTTCTCCAGTGGTACAACTTCTGAGCTGAGTACATGTGAAGGATCAGGTATGTACTTTCTCAAGAGAGATACATAGAACACATCGTGAACTTGAGAGAGATTCGGTTGGAGCGCCAATCGGTAAGATACCTTCCCAACACGATCCAAAATTTAAAAAGGACCGATATATCTAGGGCACAACTTTCCCTTCTTTCCAAATCCCATGAACCTATTCCAGGGAGATATTCGTAAGAACACTTTATCACCCACTTCAAATTCTAGGTCTTTTCTTTGGTTGTCGGTATAACTTTTTTGTCGACTCTGAGCTACTCTTATGTGTTGTTGAATAGATCTGACCTTTTCTTCCATTTTATCAACAAGATTAGGTCCTAATAGCTTTCATTCCCCAACATCATCCCAGCAAGTTGGAGTCCTACATTTCTTTCCATAGAGAGCTTCATAAGGAGCCATCTGAATACTGGAGTGAAAGCTATTATTATATGAAAATTCCACCAATGGTAGGTGTTGATCCCAAACACCATTGAAATCTATAGAGAAAGCTCTCAACATATCTTCAAGTGTTTGAATTTTCCTCTCAGACTGACCGTCTATGTGAGGATGATAAGCAGTGCTGAAACTCAACTCTGTATCCAGAGTATGCTGAAGACTTCGCCAGAACATTGAGGTAAACCTCATATCCCGATCAGATATAATAGAAATTGGTACTCCATGCAATCTTACCACTTCCATTACATATATCCTGGCAAGCTGATCTAGAGAGAAATCATCTCTAATAGAAATGAAGTGTGCAGACTTTGTAAGACGATCAACTATGACCAGATAGCATTATTTCCTTTGGATGTTTTAGGAAGTCCAGTGACAAAGTCCATAGTGATGTTTTCCCATTTCCATTCTGGTATGGGTAATGGTTGTAACATCCCCTTAGACTTCTGTCTCTCAGATTTAACATGCTGACAAACCAAGCATCGAGAGACATATTCAGCAACATCTCTTTTCATGCCATCCCACCAGAAGTAATCTTTCAAGACCCTATACATCTTTGTGCTTCCAGGATGAATAGAGAATGAAGAACTATGAGCCTCATCCAGAAGCTCCTTATTTAATTCGGGGATGGGAGGAACACAAACCCAATTCCTGAACCTTATTATTCCATCACAATCAAGGTTGAATTCAAGAACATTTCTCATCTTCTTTTGTAACTCTGCATCTTCTTTCAGTGCCTCTTTAATCTTCACATGTCTAAATGGTTGAACATTCATTTGAGAATGATACGATTTTTCCCCTTTCATTCTAATTCCAAGATCCATCCTTTGAAAATCCATAAATATTGGATCTTTTGTGATCCTCATCATGGATAAGCTAGCATGGTCTTGTCGACTTAATGCATCTGCCACCTTGTTTGCTTTCCCAGGGTGGTAATGAATTGAGCATTCGTAATCCTTAATCAGCTCCAACCATCTTCTTTGGCGCATATTCAGCTCATTTTGTGTGAAAATATACTTTAAACTTTTATGATCAGTATAAATATCACACCTTTCTCCATAAAGATAATGCCTCCAAATATTTAATGCACTGATTACCGCAGCTAAATCCAAATCCTGAGTTGGGTAATTTTGCTCATGTATTTTCAACAGTCATGATGCATAATCTATCACCTTATCATTTTTCATAAGAACACACCCCAACCACTTCTTGGATGCATCTCTGTAGATGACTAACCTTTCTCCACTACAAGGCAGTGTGAGTACAAGTGCATTGGATAACCTTCTTTTCAACTCCTTGAAATTCTCTTCACATTCCTCCATCCAAACAAAATTAACTCCTTTCAGAGTCAACATGGTGAGTGGATTAGATAATCGTGAAAAATCATTCACAAAACTTCGATAATATCCAGCCAACCCAAGAAAACATCGGATCTCAGTTACTGTTGTTCATTCGATAACCTCTGTTTTTGTTGGATCCACATATATCCCCTCTTTTGAGATTATGTGACCCAAAAATGAAACTTTTTGAAGCCAAAATTCACACTTGGTAAATTTGGAATAAAGCTTCTCCTTTCTCAGGGTCTTCAATATAATTCTCAACTGATCTCCATTTTCTTTCTTTCTCTTTGAATAGACAAGAATATAGTCTATAAAGACTACCACAATTTGATCAAGATAGTCTCTAAAGACTCTATTCATTATATCCATGAAGATAGAATGGGAATTAGTAAGACCAAATGGAATCACTATAAATTCATAGTGTCCGTACCTTGTACAGAAAGTCGTCTTTGTAATATCCTCCCTTTTGAACCTTAATTGATGATACCCTGAACGAAGATCAATCATGGAAAAGTATTGAGCTCGTCTTAGTTGGTAAAATAAGTCATCAATGCATGGGAGAGGATATTTGTTCTTGATAGTGATCTTGTTAAGTTCTCGATAATCAATGCAGATCCGCATTGATCCAACTTTCTTCATAACAAATAGAACAGGTGCTCCCCAAGGTGATGCACTAGGGTGTATGAATCCCTTATCAAAATTCTCTTGGATTTTCTTTTTCAATTCCTGCAACTCAATTGGGGCCATTCTATAAGGTGTCTTTGAAATAGGCAAAGAACCCGGTAGGAGTTCTATTGAAAACTCAACTTCAAGATTTGGTGGAAGACCCGTCAATTCCTCCGGAAAGACATCATCAAACTCCCGTACAATGGGAATATTATTAATCATGAGATTCTCTAAAACCATTTGAGATAAATAACCCTCATTTAGTGGAATCAAGACCCATAAGATGGAAGAAATTTCCACTGTAAGGTTATGTTCATTCGTGCATCGATAGACGGTCATAGATTGATCTGGAATATGAAATGTGACTTCCCTTATTTGGCAATTGATATTTGCTCTATATAGAGAAAGCCAATCCATGCCAAGAATCACATCAAATTACACTATAGGAAGGATCACAAGATTTTCAGGAAGCACTTTCCCACAAACTTCAATTGGAGAAGAATTATAAACTTTTGATGTGACTGTTGTGCCATTAGGGGTTGTCACAGCTAACTCAACATCTAATTATTGAGGTAATACGGTGATACCCTTAGAAAAATCTTCAGAAATAAAAGAGTGGGTGGATCCATAATCAAATAAAACATTTGATACTTTAGAGTGGATGGTAAGTGTACCTCTCACAACTTCATTATCGTACCCCACATCGCCGATAGTAATTTCATGTGACATTACTTTATCTTTGGCCTTAAGAGTTTGTTGACGTCGATCATCATCATCAACCCTTGGATTTGGGCATTGATTGGAATAATGCCCCATCTCGTTGCACTTGAAACATTGAAGTGTAGTAGGTTCATTCTGTGTATCCCTTCTTTGTTTGCATCATTAGAAATCTTCATCCCATTATTTCGACATTCAATTGACTGATGACCTTCTTTTCCACACTTATAACATTTTCTTGTCCCCTTGAGACAATTTCCTCCAATTTTCTTTCCACACTTTGAACATAGGAGAAAACTCATCTTCTTTTCAGTGTGGTCTTTAGATTTTCCATTGAATTCCATTTTCCTCTTCTTATCAAACCCATGTGACTAATGGGTTACACCAATCTCCATCTCAAACTTGAAAGCGCATCGAACAATTTACTGGTAGCTATTGAAGTCCCTTATGGCTAACACCCTTTGAAGACTTGGTTTTAAGCCACTAAAGAATCGATTGATCTTACTCTCAGGATGGATAATAATTCTGGAAGCGTACCTTGTATGTGTTGTAAAATTTTCATCATAGGCACCAACGGATTCACCATCCTTTTGCTTCAGTTCAAGAAACTCCTTCTCCATATTTGTTTGAAGAATATGAGGGAAATACTTATTGAAAAAATAAGTTCTTCAACTCGTCCCATTCCATAGACTCAATTTCATCCCTTTGCCTCATATTCTTAATAAGATTCCACCATTTATCAGCATCACCTTCTAAATGATACACTTCTAAGATGACTTTATCATGTTCAGAACATTGAATAACCAAAAATATCTTTTCAGTGGTACTGATCCATTGTTCAGCCACTAATGGATCAGAAGACCCACTGAATGAAGGTGGACGCTGCCTCATGAAGGATTTGACAGAATGTTTCTCCTTACATTGCTCATTTAGAAGTCCTGCATGATTCATAGCTTGAGAAAGTTGTGTGAGCATGGCTACCAGATTTTTCATTCCAGCTCCCTTAATGTTTGGTTGCTCAGGGGGGCAATCATTGCATTGCCCGTCGCATTCCGCATTAACACGGTTCCTTCGGGTTCCAGCCATTGACTAAAACTAAGAAGAATAGTGTGAGAAACACTAATTATAATAGGAAAACCACATAATCATGAATAAAATTTCACACTTAAGGTCTTATCATAGGTTATTCATGGCCATTTCTAAAACACTAAGATTGTGTTCTATGCTTAAACTTAATCTTAGGGTTCTTGCTATGGTTTTCACATCCTAGTTTCCAAAGGTTGACTATAACTTTACTGTGATACCAACTATAACGACCCATACTATACATACATTTTTATTAATTCGTAATTGAAGCACTCGTATTTCAAAATATAACAAAACCATGAAAGGACCGTATAGGTATAGAGTCTTTAGAAACTGGGAACCAAAAACAACTGGTTCATAAAGCATCTACTTTGCCTCCCATTTATTTCGTCATATCTAGAGTCCCTTTTGGCATATCCTACTTAATAACCTTCTTCCTGACCTGGGGAAAGAAAACATAAAAAAGGGTGAGCTCAAATGCTCAGTAAGGGCAAACAAAAGAAATATCAATCAGACCATATTCATAAGAACATAACTTTTGGAAATCTTAACCTACAAAAGAGATCATAATTTCATAACATGGGATAAATCATAGTAGTGAAATATAATCCCAATAATCATAACATAAAACATGAAACTTTTTGGAATACACACATAATCATATAGAATCATTTCTTAGTAGTCAATAATCAAATCCAAGACTATCTTAGCGGACAAAGTCTATTTCGGAACCGAGTTCACTCCTCATTTCAGTCCTGTTTCACTGAACCGGTTTAACCTACCGTTCCATCCATGTCTATCTCATGGGATATAAAATCTTTACCCAACACATTGGAGTGAGATATAGGTCCCACCCATCTCATAATGATACCATTATTATGTGTGCCCCAAAATCATAAATCATACATCATTGCATAACCCATGTAATAAAAATGGGATTCTTAAACATCGTGACATCATAAAACAATTCATATAAGATAATGGAATTCATAAAAATAATTCCACCACAACATAATCAAATCAATTTAATAATATGGATAGAAATATAACCCTATATTATCTTAGATTGAATATAATTTTGATAAAACACTTGAACTCCATTCTTGAGGAAAATATACCTTCTACTTCAAAAACATTTTTCCTTTCTTAACATGTCATAAAATTTTAAACTAAAAGAAGTTGATTAAAAATAAACATGAAAAATTTTAAAGTATTATTCTTGGAAATAATGTCTTTAAAAATCCATTCATTCCGTATAAGTTAAAAAATACAATCTTCTCATACTTTGGTCGGAATAGTCAAAAAGTACCTCGTACGAAAAACGGAAAAAGATTCCTTTCATATCTTTTAATAAAAACTCACCGAAGGGTAAAATTGGATTTAAAAAATTTTAGGTGGATGGAAATAATATTACATATTGAGGAAACATGGATGTGGATGATAAAATACACCCCAGTAAATACCAAAGTATAAGAAATCTTGGATAAAAATGAGATTGTGATATTTTCCGTTACCTTAGGTCCGATTTGATTCGTAAGTGTCCGAACCTCCTGTATAATGATTTAAATAATGTTATTTACTTATTCTAGAATCATAATTATTGTTAGTATATCATATATGGTCATATTCTTAGCTTCTTATTTGTAATATTTCATTACTACTTGTTATTCGGGTGTTTATTACTTTTTGTTCTTATGCGTGTTTTGTCGAATAAATTCTTATTCATATCTTTGGGATAAAGATACGTCATTTACAAAATGGTATTAGTGTAATATATATCATATTTATTCATTCAATTCATTTATATAATCATTATTCAATGAAGATCATGTAGAACGAATCACATCACATCGTGGAGACAGTATTCCATACGTACGCACGAGTGATGATATCGTTCCCATGATCGTGGAATTATATTGGAGTGTATGTATACTATTTAAGAATCAATACCACTTTACAGTAATTATATATAGTTATTTATTCTCACCATTATACCCATCCATGTAAGGTAGTGATGGAAAATAGATTACACCACGGCGTGGAGACGGTATTCTGTACGTACGCATGCGCGGTGATTTCATTTTCCGTAGGATGGATAGATGGTGAAATAGGGTTGTTTCATACTTATAATAACATATCAGTATATGAGTGATACTGATGTTATTAATTCATAATGATACAAATAAATAAGAAGAAGTGGAGGAATAAATAAAGTTGAATGAATCGGTAATGGACATTACCTCTTCTTTGAAATGCCTCTTTGAGACCTCCTCTTAGGGCACTACAATTAGTCTTTGAAGAAGACCAGGACCTCTAGGATGTTTCTAGGGAAGTGGGGAAGTGAAATGGGTAGGTATTGGATGATCATGAATGCTCAAATTGTTGTTAGGAAGAGGGGGAAGAGGTTCCCTTTAATAAGGGAGGAGAGGGGCACCATTGTAAATATAAGAAATATTAGATTATATTAAATCCCAACCCCACATAAAAATTTCCAAAATGACTCATATCCAAATATTAGATGAGATAGGGTTGTAATATCATCAACCAATAAAATTTATACATGTTAGGAATTTATTTTAAACATTATCAACCTGATTTATCCTTATTTATCAATTTAATTTTATTTGTGGTAATAATATTCTAAATTTTAAATTATTATAAATAATTACATATGTGTTGTGAATTTTCCATAATTTGACACGTTATGAAATTTTTGACCATATAAATTTTAATTTATAATTTTTAAATATATTTGTGTTTTTTTATGAATTTTATAATATGTTATTTTTATAAAATAACAATAGTGTCAATTTTGAAACTATTCATTTATTTGAATTTAAATAAATTATATACGGAAGATGTGTTCGAACTAAAATAATTAATATATTCATAAAATGTCATATGTATCTATAAAATTAGCGGAGCACATAAAATAGTTCATATATTATTTAATTTAATATTTTTATCACCATTTATTTGATATTTTAATTAATAAAATAATTTCAACATCACTATTGTGTCCTAATTAATGATAATTATTTTATCCCTAAAAATTATAAATAAATTTATTTGATGTAGATAATTTTATTATCTTTCTGGAGACTTTTCATGTTCAAAGTTTCATTAAGTTTATTACTAATGTAAAATTATTATACTTATAAGATTTAAGAAATTGACATGTTGTCACATTATTTGGTTTTAATAATAATTAAATTATTTTCATTGACAAAAGTCTATTAAATGAATCTAATATGACCCTTAGGTGATATGGGTCGACCTTTAGTCATCCAATAGAATTTTGGTAGGTGTTGGGGTAATTTTATAATCTTATATTTACCCTTAATTACCCGATTTACCTTTAACTATGGTAAATAAAATTAACTGTAGTTACAATTCACAACGCCCAAAAATAAAAAAGAATCCAATTAACATAATTTGGAACCACTGATTCCGAATATGGAATCAATTTTTCAATATTCAAAGCATATAAGTTGCAGTAAATAATTTAAAATAAATCTCGTTGTTAAGAAAATGGGTTTTAGAAGTTAAAACATTACCAAAGATTTAAAAGTTTTTACCTATGAATTCAATGTGAAATTAATGCTTATGACATACATTATATTAAATGGTAAAAATATATTCTATTTATACTTTAAAACCATTCAATATTATTATTTAACCATATAAATTATCTCAATGAAAAAAAGATGTTTTTAATTAAAAATTAGCGTATTTTTACTATTCATCAAAATATGAAAGTTATGAGAATAATATCAAAAATTTATCCAAAGTAAATTTTTATACCCTGAATCAAATAAAGAATTTTATTTTGTCAAATTGAACTTATAAACATGTGACAAACTAGATTTAATGTGGGTGCGCCATCAAAAGGGGGCAAAACTGCATTTTTTAAAAATACTTATTTTACCTGAAAATTTTATTTTGTTCTCTTACCATATTCTAGAAATTGTGTAATATTAATAATAAAATTCAAAATGTAGTTAATACTATTTATAACAGCTATTTCATAATAATATATCATTGTTTAGTGAAACTGGGTATTGCGTACTACACACGCTATCAAGGAAGGTCTCTATTGCATGTAATGCATGCCATGTCCATATTGTGTGCTGTGAAAGATTCCTTGGGTGTCCGTATAACATAAGACATAAAAATATTTCTCATAAAATCTCAGAGTGTTACAATAATTATGCTATAAAGTTTTCATAAAACCCTATAATTCATTACAGGACTAATCACATTGATATAATGCATCATTTTCTAAGAGATCAAGTTATTAACAAAGATATATCATTAGAATTTCATAATTCAGAATTTAAATTGGGTGATATTTCCACTAAACAAATTCACACAAATTGTTTTGATATTATAGAGGGGGAGTTAGGTTTATTTAATTTTAAATATATAATTTCTATTTCATTTCATATTAACAAATATTTATTTCTAACAAAAATTTATTAATGTTTATTTCACTATCATTGTTTATTTGTGTAAATATTTTAGTTTTTAATAAAATGTTTTCAAAAATTTAATAATTTCCCAATGTAATTGGAATAGGAAACAAAGAAACATCATTATCTATCTAAAACCATTTGACATACCTTACCCCTTTGTTCCTCAAATCGTTATTCCTACAAAAACCTTCATATACCTTCGAAAACCTATATTTCAAATACTTCGAACAATATATTCTCCTAAATTCTTAATACAATGAAAATTGATGACGGAGAACCCAGTGACCTGAAGTGTCAATGAGTTTCATAATGTAATATTCTTCAAGGAAATGTTATAAAGTTTTATTTCTTTTTTGAGGTGAAATGTATTCTTATAAAAACATTATGATTTCATGTTTTGTAATTCTTTTTCAATTAGGTGAATACAGTGTTTCTTTATGAGGTATAACTAAAGAATTTCTACTGTAGTTTAAAATTTATTTTTGGTGAAATAGAAAATATTGTATCTTCAAGAAAAGAAGATTAAATTTTTTTGATTTCTTCTGTAGAAATGGCTCATCTTCTAAAATTCTCCCTTGAAGGTGTATTTCATTTTATACATAGATCTAATGGAAATAATGAATATAAGTATTCCTATATTATTTAATTTTTTTGGATCAAAAAATATAAGAAAATTTTTTTTAATAATCATGAGGTAGATTTGAAAAGTTCTAGTTAAGTTTATTAAAACTATATTTTCTTCTGTCTAAAAAATACAATATTTTTTCCCTAATAAGTACATCATGTTTTTTCTCATCAGTTAGATAAATCTATATTTCCAATGATACATGTTCCTGTATTTTAATTATTGTTTCCAAGAAGGGTCTCGAATGACGTTTTATCCCAATGTAAGAAAATTCCCCTTAATTGTATTCATAAAGAACATGATTCATTTTTTTGATGCAAGAGTGATGTTTCATCAATGTTATATTCTGAATTATTTTACTCTAAGAACGTTTGGATTTTATTGATGTTCTATGAAATAAAATCTTATTCTAGTTGGTGTAGATGAAAAATAAAAGGTTGGATCATTTTCATAGGGGTATTAATGTGTTAAAAGAAACTAAGGAATTTCATGATATGGAAATGAAGGCGTATCTATGTCTGCTAAAGGAAAATTATGATTGATGGTGAAAAAAACCAAGAAGAAAATGAATAAAAAAATAAGGTTCAAGAGGAAATTGTTATGATACCAAGTAAAAGGGAAGAACCATCACCTAAAGAACTAGTGATAGGTTCAAGAGAAGCTACCTAGTTAGTTCATTTGCAGGAAGCAGTCCATGAAGAGGATCAACAAGCTGAAAGCCATGTTCAAGAGAATCAGGATGTTTCTCAAACAGTTGATCTGGTTCAGGATGAATTAGTTTTATATAAAGATACTCATTAATAGGATTCAAAAGAATGAAAAAAACTGAAATGACTTCAAAATGAGGTCACAGATCTTGTTGAGCACCCGGCTATGCCAGCCTTTGAGTAGTCTATGGAGAATCCTATATGTCTCCGTATAAAAAATAAAAAATATAAATATTAATGATTCATTATCAAGTTAAATGTTTTAGAAGTATCCCATTGATCCATTATCCATTATGGCTATTGATCAGTACAATAATTTGAATGAAGTGTCCTTGGATTATTTGATTACTCATATTAAGGATCTTGTAATTATATTCAATAAGGTTAATGAATATAATTATATTCGCAAAAATGATATGGGGGATTCAATATTTCTATTTGATGATTTTAAAAACTCATCAACCCCAAGGATAGTGTTTTATGTTACTAAGACTCAACATCAAGAAATTAAAAAAAATTATGATAAAGAATGATTTTGATTCTTTTAAGATGGAGATGATAAATGAAATTGAAAATATGTAATCTAAATATGCTTCTGAAATAGATTTTACAGAACTATGTAGGTATTTGGGATATAATTTGAGTCAATCAATGTTAGTATTAGTCATGTTAATGCTTTTACCTATACCCCTTCAACCTCAACAGATCTGATTATAATATTAATAGAAATCACATATGTCATGGTAGATATGAATAAAATATTGAAATACTTCAATTCAACCGTGCCCCGTTATTAGTCTTGTTAAAAAATAAAATATTTTCATTGAGAAACTAAGATCATGTGAACTTGGTATATGGATTCTAGTTAATAGGTCATGGGATCATTTAATTCATTTTATGCAGAAAGAGGAAAGTCTATATAGATTTTTTAAGGTCATTTTATTTGGAATTCTTCGTGTGACAAAGGATTTAGGAATTTTGATTAGAATGTTTGGAGATACTATTTAAAAAGGGTTGTAGCTGTAGATGGTAGAAATAAAAGAGGATTTTCAAGTTGTTCAGGCCCCTTCAAAACGTATATGAGAAATATACCATGACGAAACCCTTTTACCTTCTACCAGATCAGTTCACTAACATGTTTCCTTATACAATTATTCTACATTTTTTTACAATTTTATTAATGAAATTTCATTATTCATATTATTATGAGCATTATTTGATATTCTATTATATTTCTCTAAATCTCCAGAACTAATTTCATGTTTGTCAAAATAGTATATTATAAAATTTATTTACCATTTTGTGAAAAATGAAATGTTTTTAATTTTTTCATATAATTCATTTTTTATATCTCAAAAATTGGAAGAAATTGGATGAACACAACATTTCAATTTTATCGTAATAATACTCTGAAATAGAAATTATAAATATTTTTACAAAATTATATATTGTTTTTATAATTTTATGGGTTTTGTGATCATAAAGAATGGGGAGATAGTTGGGAATGTATTTTATCATCAATACTATATAATTTATTTTGATTTTGTTGCTCAAAAAATACCCTTTTTTTCTATAAATTTTAATTTAAGTGTATTTTAGGGAATAAATAGTTTTTACACTATTTATTATAATATTATTTTCATGTTGTTAATTCAAAATGTATAGTTATGAATATTTTGGGAAATGTATAAATGACTTCATGAAATTTTGTTCATATCCTATGTTGATAACTGTAATATATGGAATAAACCATACATTATCAAAAAACTATGGTTAAATAACCTTATCTTTTCAATTAAACTTATGTTTCTTAAGAGTTAAAACTATGGTTAAAGAACCCTATTTATGTAATGAACCATATGTAAGAGTCACAAAGGTATTAATCATAAAACCTACTTTTATAATCCATATTACATTGTCTACCATAGATTCATAGAATGGATGCTACATTGTTGAACCCTATGTTTTTTGTTTTATTCATTTTTTGGCGGAACCCTATTTTTGACTTTTCAATGACGATGATATAAATCCATGATATTTTTGCTTGATATCCACAATGGTCTTTATGGTCCAATATGTTGTTTCAATTATTATTTTCGATTGATTGAAATATCATTATATTTTATTCAAGTAAACGTATTCAATGATGATTTTAACTTCTATTTTGAAGGAATGATACAAATCCCATATTTTATTTTACATTTAATATCTTCAATTTATCGAGGGTGTTTTTGGGATCTATAATTATGAAGTAGTATATATTCTTTATATATTCTATTAGTCTATCATTTTTAATATATAGAAAGATTTTTTGTAAGGGGCATATTTTCACATAAAATCATACATTGGTGAAAATATTTCTACAGTGCTATAGAGAATGAACAACTTTTAAAGAGGACTACACGTTTGAGACATTCATGTTCTATCTCATTGTTATGTATGATTTCCCCTTAATTGTTTTGATTATAAATTTTAATTGAATTTATTCATGCCACTAGTATTACTCCATAATCACTCTCTCTTAAAATTTTTTATTTTTGAAGAATATTATCCATTAACTCTCAATTTTTACAGATTCATTTTTAAAGAGCAACATGTTATCAAAAAATAAAATTCATTTGATTTATTGGATTTTTAGCTATTCATACTCAGTTGTAGTGGACTATCCGCTTCTTGATCTATGCTTTTGTTTTTTGGTTCTCAATTATAGAACCATAAGACATTATTCTTTGTCTTGATTACAAAGATTTTTTCTACCTACACTAAGTTGTGGAATTTTGGTCTATTGATAAGAGGACTATTCTATTTAAATTTTCCAATCTCACAAAGAGGGTGATTTCTAGATTAGGCTAGGGGATCATTATGCCCCGAACCACTATAAAAATCATAGTTCATTATTTTTGTTAATCCAATGAATATTCTTTTTTACAAAAGTAAACATTTAGAATCTACATAAATCCATGTGGGTGTTAAAATCCATAATCATAGATGATTTTTGAATTGACACAATTGACCCCCCTTCTTGTGTTACATTGAATATTACAACCTAAAATCCTCAAGATCTTTTTTTTCATATCATTATCTTTTAAGTGGGTAAAATTTCAAGCAACATTCATACCTCATTAGCTTACTTATTATTTTATATAATAGAATATATTATGTTAATCATTATCTCCATCTCCATGGAAAAATTTTTATGCATCATGGGAAATATATTCAATCATATTACTTTGATTCATCATGATGGATCCCATTTTATTGAATATTTTAAGGCCACCTCTTCTAATAACAAATATATTTTCAAGTAAAAATATTTTATCATAGAATATTGAACATCATGCATGATTCTACACTTGTCTTCTTTTTTCCTTTCATGAGTATTCATTTTAATTGTAGTTTATTATTGTGTCCTCTTCAAAACCAAAACAAAATTTATTTTTTGGAGTTAATTGAGGGTCTACAAGAATAAATTATACCCAAAAGTAGGTTTCAAATAATAAATAACCCTATTTTTAGACATTATATCGATCGGAGAGAAATAGTTATGGGATTGCTCCTTCATCTCATGAAAGGCAAGGAGACAAGTTTCATCACTAAATAGGAATGGCAAGGACGAATCAAAATTATTAATTATATTTCATTAGTTCATTATTTTACAATTTCATAATTTTGTTAAAAAGGTTAATAAAAACATGAAACCATTATTTTATCCCATAATGAATACTTCTAGGATATTTAGACGTGACCTTCCCTCTAATGCCATTTTAGAATCTAGGGGACCATCCAGGTTCCATTAAGATGGGGTGGATTAGTGGTGCCCTAATTTTTGGAATATTATATAATTTTTAAATTCTAAATCATGGAAATATATAAATTACAAGATCCAATCAATATTATCCCTTGATCTCTCCTTCTGTTAAATTGTAAAAAAAGAGAGGATAGTGCATGATATTTAAAAACTTTGGAAATTAAAGGCATACTCCAGTCCATGTTTCCTAGAAATCCCAAATTGTTTTCTCTTCACTATCTCCATATGATAATATAGATAGTTTGAAACCCTAGTTATAATTTCTCTAAAATTGGTTATCTATTGAAATTTTTATCTCACTACTATTTTTCAGAAAACCCAATTACTCACATTTTATGATTGGTTAGAAACCCCAATCACAGGCCTCCTAAAGCTGGTAAGATACCCCAGCTATACGATTCCTCTTCAGTTGATCCAATGATAGAATGATATTATTCACATATTATCTCCCTCTACTAAAAATATGGATTTACCTTCTATGTGTATAGTTCATCCTGGTTTTCAACATATTTCTTGAATAATATTTTTGGACTTGAATATCTTATTTTATAATAAATGATTATAATATACTAGGTCAAATTCTCATGTATGTGTAATCACATTATTCAAGAGTAATCCAGCTTTTCATCACTATAAAAATACCTCATACGTAATGGATGAAATGAGTGTACAAATTATCTTGGAATAATGTACCTATTTCTCATCACCTACATGAACATATTTAAAAGAAACATTTACGGTGTATAGGGTCTCTATAAACTACATGAAATTAATTCATACGTTTATGTCCACATTTAAATGTGTATATAAATAAATAAATTTTTTATCTTTATTCAAAATATAAATACCCTTATGATTCTTTGGTATTTATATCTCTCATTTAAATACCCCACTTTCCATGGTTATTATTTCGTTTATTATTAATACCCCATAAATCATGTGTATTCATTTTTATGAAACATATAATATTTTTCCTTCTTTTTGATGAATAATACATCATGGATCAATATTGATATATTCCTCCATATCATTTCCATATAAACTCAGTCATCTGAGAGACACAAATATGTATTTCTTTTTCATGTGGAAGACAGCCTTGGTATCTCAATATCCATATGCATGTATCTCAAACATGAATACCTAAAAAGATCTATTAAAATTATTAATCATGTATCTCAACCTTTTTATTCATCCACGAAACTAATATTCCTATGGTGTTTGGGTGTTTTCTTTTTCCTCACAAGTGTCTTCTTGAAATCTACCTCTCACCCTGTCATAAAGAATTATATTTTCATTAACCTATAATAGTTGTGGGTTATAGTTCTAGTAAAATTATTTTTCATTTTATATGAAAACACACATGGATCATAATCACCATCTACATAAAATTATCAAGACTCAACATATCTTTATTATTCATGATATCTCTTTCTCACCCTCATCATACCACATTTGAACACTCTAAAGTTTTAGGTCACTATTATTCCTACAAAAAATTCCCTATTTGAATATCCATGGAACATAATATTCATTTCATCTTAAATTAATGAACATATATGCCTCTAAAAATAAATGAGGATTTCATTTTGATAATAACTTTTCTTTAATAGCATTATTTAATTCAACCAAATTTTTATATTTCATGTAACGATCATCGCAGCTCAATAATCATTAATTAATTATGAAATTTCATTAGAATCATTTGGAATAAAAACTATGGGAATTCCCTAATCCTAGGAATCCCTTGCAGGTAATGGCTAGATTCATGGACATTAGTCCATGACCTTCATGGATATTATTCCATGATCTTCATGGATTCAAATTGGTAGAATTACAATACAAACCAAACACTCCAGTGAAGGATGAGGAAGAAAACCACCCCAGCTCAATCAACTGTCTCTAATAAAAATTTCAAATGAACATAAAATTTATTTGTATTTTTAAATGATGAAATAATAACCATGTATTGTGTATCACATGAAACATGCGGTAATAATTCGAGTCCTTTATTGCATTCTATGTTGCCTAAGATAACCAGAAGTGAGTATTAGGGCTCACTCTTAAACATAATTGTCACCCACCTATGCTTCCTAACTTTTTCCTTATGCCTCCCTAAATGGTGAAGCCTCCAATACTCTCCCACGATCTCTAATTTCCCTAAGACATGAGAAAAAACCTCTACCTCCCACAGACTATCCCTGATTTCTTCACTTGGGCATAGTTGATCTTGGTCCCACGTGTTCCCATGGTCAGACATTGGCCTTGGCTGGCTCATGGTGTGGCCCTCTTTTTTATTGATACCAAAATTTACATATAATTATCTATGCGTCAAATGAACCACCATTTTTCCCTAATTAAAGTACCATAAAATATTTCCTACATCATCTTCCAAAATATACATTTTTTCATGGCATTAATCAATTAATCATCATAATGAATAAATATTTCATGGAGTTTACTTATTGCCTCATGAATATATAATATCATCATGAAAGGAATAATATTAACATCCTCACAAAAAATAATAACATTTTTTTGGAAATCTTTAATTTCTAATCTATCATGTAGTAAAAAATCATCAATGAAAAATATCATTTTAACATTAGATAACTTCAAGAATCATCAGTTTTAATCATGTAGAATTGCTCATGTGGTACTTCCAATTCCATTAAATGAATCCATAAAACATTTCAATAAATATCCACTTCATCTACACTTGAATATTTGTTCATTAAAAAAAGAAACACATTGTGATAGTATGATAAAAATAAATTTTATTACACATATCCTGAAATTCAAGGAAATTCCTTCCCTACACGTTAGTTTATTTAAGTACATATTTCATGAATTATCACCATTACACTCTATAAAGGCTTACTATAATTCCTTATACCACCTCACCAACACATCCATTACACATTAATATATTGTATCTATGGAACGATTCATGTGATCCATAATATTTTATATTGAATCATATACTACCCGAAAACATTGAATCCTATCTTGAAATAAATTGACAAATCATTCTCAGTCAATTTGGGAACATCCAAATAATGAAATAAAAATTCAAATACTAAATGCTCTAATATAAGTTTATAATAACAAATGATTTGGGAAAATGTCATTATCACTAACCACATTATACAATCCTATCATATCAGCACCCTAACATATGGTACGTAATAAAAACTGATATTCTACAATAAGGGATCTAAAAAATCATATAAAATATCTCCTATTTTCTCCTATAAAAAATATTTCCATGATACAACAGCCACTATTATATTTTTATTCATCAATAATCACCATGACCTTAAATGATATGGTCTCATCAATATCAGTCCTTAGAATTTACAAACAAAGACTATGTTGATTGATGAAAGATAGGGGAACACACAACCACATTCTAATAATAACTTACACCCTAAAACATCCGTAAATTTATAGTCCATAGTTTTATGCTAAATTATAATCATCTATTTCGTAACTTCCCTATGAATACCCATTACTATAATTCCTTCTACATAATGAAATATCAACCATATTTATTTTTCTAGTGTATATAAAAACATAATAACATAGTTGTTGAGGAAATCAGCCCATATATATTAATGATGATTCAAATAACTTTGTGAATATGTATAAAGAATTTTTATTTTAATAGTAATAATCATAATGAATTCCCTAAGTAGGTAATTACTCTTGTTCTCTAATGTAAAATAATCTAAAATCTAAATACTAGGAGAAATATAATTTCATTTATGTAGAAACAACATTTTAAACCCATTTTTTATAAATACCCTCTCTGTCGAGAACACACACCCGATGAAATTATTAAATAATTCGATTTAATCATAAATAATAACTTATTTTTTAAGGAATCAAAGGATTTGTGTTTTAATCATCATCTCTTTCAATAATAAAAATATCCTGATACAATGTGGTATATATATATATATATATATATATATATATATCTATGTGATGGTATCTAAATCATAGATTCAATATTGTTGGTCAATTATTATAAGAATGTTATATTTTTAAATAAATTTAATAGAAACCACAATGAACATATCATATATTATGAGAAATAATCTTGGGTTTACTAATATCATTATTATCCAACACCATGGTATCATCATGTCATATAGGTTATTTCTATAAAAATTGTATAGGATCATATTATGGTTAATGGGGTGGACAACCCATTATCACACTATAGTCTAGACCATGTTTCACTGATTAATAAGATATACGAATAATCATTTTATACCATATTCATCTATATAAATAACAATTCATGTCCCTGAACACACATAATGTTATTTTTGTACTAGATCATGAGAATTAAGAAAAGGGAATCCTATATCACTATTAAAAATGACCTAAGAAAAATTAATTCCCTATCTTATTCCATAGACCAATAAAGATTTTCATCCACTGCATGAACCACCCTAGTAGTTCATAAAAAATATATAGTAGTAATCATTACTATCATGAGAACATTGATATATTGTGTCAATGTAAAGGACTAAAATAAATTTGAATATAAAGTACCACTCTCTAAATTTAGTGATCTATTTACCTCACATTAGATAAGAAGTTTGGTGATTTTATAAATATCACACAAACTACACATTGAACTCATAAATAGTAGATATCCAATATGGAACTGATAAAATATCCAATTATTGATCTGAATATTTATTATCAATTAGAAAATCATCCCTGAAATTATCTTAATCAGAGTCCAAATTCATTGAATATAATTCAAAATCAACCAATATAGGGTCCACCATAGTCATTCATCTCCACTCAAAAAATCAGATCTATTTGAATGTAGTACACCCTTGTAACATGAATTTACTAAAAAAATATCTCCAAACTATCTAATTTCTACTAATTTTCCTTGTAAATAATATTGGAATAATACATTACTATTTTATGTCACTAGAACTACCATACTTAAAAATCAACATGACTCAACAACTATATGTCCCTCATTATAATGAAAATCAACTAGTTCCTCTTACACCATTTTTTCACCACCTCATAGTTTCATCACAAAATAAATGCAAATATATTAAAATAAATATCTTATCCTAAGGATTAAATTGATGTGTATAATATATATATTTCCAATAACATGAAATTAATAAAAAATTTCTATAATGAACAATACACATAAGTTTTATAACCTAAAATAATATGATGTGTGAGAACAATAACTACCTAGTTTCCAATATGATTTACCTCTTGTAATTTTTTTATATTATTAAGGATTTTACATGAATTAATTGGGTCCCTTGAGGTGACTAAATTATTTATATAGTCAATTTTGAGAAATACATTCATGTATATTAAAAAATTTATAATTATTTTTAATTCTCAATAGTGACTACCAAGCAGTTTTTCTCAGACACATCATCAAGTAAAATTATATTAAGACCTAAAACCCCTAGGTCTCCTTATATGTCAATAATAATATTTATTTTTCCCATTTATTCCCACACCTAATTATCCCAAGGTTTAAAACTATAAATAAGGGTATAAAAACAAAATCTGTTGGGAGATTCCAATATTATTTTTAATAGACACTACAAAGAATATAGAAAACCTGACATTTAGTAAAAAAAATTCATATAAATAAATAAAATCATTAAGGATAATATTAATATAAAAATAAACTATAAAATATTATGTTGATAGTAAATGGTAAAGAACAATGATGTATGAACCCACTTCTATCTCAGTTAAAACATGGATAAATTCATGAAGCATGAGGCCGCCCACAAAACTATCATGTATATAGGAAATAAGTGTATATAATAATTCGGTGAGGATATGCATATATATATATAATGCTGCTACATCAACCTATATTGTTTCATGTTAATATGTATAATAAATTATTAGTGAATGAAAAAAATAAAATCAATTATATTCGAAAAAAAATGTAAATAATATCCATAATAAAAAATCACCATCACATTTAATCCTCGTCACTGCCTCTATAACTACCATATCATTTTTATAACCAACATAAATAACTAACTAATACTACCCACAACTCTAATTATACTATATTCATATAGAATAATTACATATCATCTAAATGACGATCATACATATATAATAATTTCAAATTCATAGAGGACTATGTATAGTAAAATCTACTATATTTTTTGTTGTAATTAAATATCGATATTTTTGGTCATCTGTAATGAATAATGCACCGATAAATTCACATAATTATATTTAAATTCCACCTATCAACAACAACTACAATATAACATATAATTTTTTGGAATTAAAACTCGATAAAATAAAGCCATCATATAAATCAATAAGATATCATGTAATCACATTAATATATTCATTACCATAATTTAAAAAGGAATCATAAAAACTACAAATATTAAATTAATCCATTATTTATTTAATTAAATATAAATACTACATCCATATATCCAATGTAAGTTAACTCCCAGCATCTAAAAACCCTCACCTAAAATCAACTAAACCACCCCCAATTTACAACATAAATTTCATCCCCTAATTCATAATATATCAATTAAGAATATTATTGATATTATCAATCACTAAAAAAATATTAATTATTTTTATACGTAGAATCTCCATATAAAATATCTTAAAATGAAACAAATTATTTATTCACACATCCTGTACACAAGTTCAACTTCAAAATTCATTATATATATTTAATTAAATTTTCCAAATTTTAGTTTCCAAACCAATAATATTTCAACACAACACATTATTTTATATTTAATATCTTTAATCACTTCCACATATCACAAATTTTTTTTTATTTTTTAATTATAATCACCTAAATTACTAATTATCACATCTTAAAAATTAATTAAATTCAATAAATATATATATAAGTAATTTTAGATTATTCATAATGAAAAAATATTTGTTAAATATCATTTGAATCTGAAAATAAAAGACTCATCAACATTTTACAAAGTCATTGAGAAGCATAAAAAATAAAATAATGGAAAAATTTATCAAATTGAAATTGAATATGATTTTATTGATAAAATCCCATTAGAAAAAATTATAATTGTCAACCAAAGTGCATAAAATTCGACATGTAAATATCCTCCAAAATATTGTATCACTAATAATATGATTACATATATAAATGATGGAGTTATCACCATTGTTTATAATTTAAAAAATTTTGGACTAAACCATGTCATTTAATAAAAAAAATATTAGGATTCAGATCAGTTGACATAGATCCAAAAAACATGGAAATTCACAACACCATTAAACTCTTAAATATCCCTAACAATCTCATTAACTATTAAAATTATTCACCAACACCATTATGTGGTCATAAATCATTAAATTTAACTTATTATAGAAATATTTATTCATAATTGTGGTCTTACATATAGAACAATGATATTTTAAAAACTATAATTATAAACCACCCAATTGCGATTACCAATTTCAAATAAACTCCCTAATAAATTAGAAATCTAAAACAGTACATCCATCATGATTTATTATAATAAAACACATATTAGAATACAAAATCAAAGTCAAATATCACCCCAAACACCAACCAACACCACTCTAAGGTCACGAGACAAAATATATATAACCCATAACGATGTATTGAGAAAAACACCCCATAGTATCTTTATCGATAACATTGATTTTTTAATAAACACTATTTATAAACATCCAAGATCACTAAATTACTACTCAAAAATCACATAGTTAATAATTTAATAATCATTATATATATAATCAATCCTAATCCTTTTGAATTTAAATTACATTTATTAACTATTATTTAGATTCTCTAAAAATGTATCAATGTTGACCCATTTTAGAAATCTATAATGGACCACATTGATATCGTGAAATTATTTCATTGATGGAACCTTAATTGGTTAAAATATTCCATCTCGATATAATTTTCAATAATTAATGTTTTATTCTTGAATTATAAAACAATATCATATTCTTCTTTGACACATCATATTGGAATCCTTCGGTTTTATGATTTTCATTAACTCTATCATAAAACATGTGTATCATAAAATTAATTTATTGAATTTCATTACCCAATTAGTAAAAATTATAATTGGGTGTTTGAATATTTTATCATGAACTTATTTTTATTAATTATTCATGATAAGATTTTCCATATGATATTTGGATCCATTTCAATTTCATATTCCAAAAATTCATCATGAACAATTTTTTTGATGGTATAATCTGTAACATCCCAGACCCGACCAGCCACCCGAACAGTGCCGAGCGGGTCATGTGTCACTACCTTAGGCGCACCTCCCCTGAATGCCAAAGTCTTCCGACTAGCATCAAAGGTTTGAAAAGGAATATTGGGGAGGCTATACCCTCTCGGAGGATCATAGTAAGGGTACTGGTCTGAGTATAACAGTAAAGATGTAGCAGAAAGAAAGACTCAGCAGACTCAAACTAGACCCGCAAAGCGGAAGCATATCCAATATCAACAAACAGAGGAAGCAATATAGGAAACAACTGTAGCGTAAATAAACACAAAAACATGCTGATAACGTGTAACTACTATTGAACAGTAAAACATGCATCTAATGCAGGTCAACATACAAAAGGGTGCCAATGGCTAACCAACAGTAGCTACAACAAGTAAGCATGCTGATGAAAGAAAAAAATACTAAACAAGTAACTCTAGTATGGAACGACCTCAGGGTCCATTCCATTATCCATGTCAACAACACTAAATTCCAATTCCTGAGGATGACCCTCTACCTGCATGCAATTTCATAAAGTATACATGCATCCCAAAGGGCCCATGTAGGGCGTGAGACAAGTCTCAGTTGGATACCACCCAGAGGTGTGTATCTAATATAAGTGTTTAGGAAGACATGCTTATACAATAAAAACAGTAAACAGTGAAATTCCCAAAAGTAAACAAAGACTTCACTGGTGCTCAGCAGCCACCAGGAAGTGTCACCTGCTTCGGCCAACACCAGAAAGTCTGATCTATAGCCCGGCACATCGTGCCACCTGACACCATGTGTCTCAAGTATCGACGTCCCGAAGGCACTCCCAACCATCTTAACCCATCTTGAAAGCTCAACCTGTGCATGGAACAACATCCGGAGGAACAATGATACCTATCCTCAAAAGATAACCGGAGGGACATCGATGCCTGCCCTCAAATCACGGCGAGCCTCTACCCCCAACCTGACAGCCTTAAAGCTGTCTCCCGAAGCCTCCTCACCTTCCATGTGGCTTCCTATGGAAAGCACCCCCAAACCAAATTACCTAACCACATCTACCAGGGGCCTCTACTCAGCGAGTGGCTGTACCACCTCATCACAGAGTCTATTTGTGTGCACACTACTCAAAAGTAACTGGTGAGCGGTAATCACCACAATAATTTCCCAAGCCACAACATCTCCGACACCTCGTGTCCCTGCGAACCTGTCACTCCAGTTTGATGGTCTCGCCATCTAGTAACCCGTGCCAAGCCCAACCTGACAGTCCAACTGTCTCAACCGACGTCCGTGACGCCCAATCTCATGGTACCAACCACCCAAAGTAACCCGAACTAAATGCCCAAACCTGTGATCCCCATCACTCAACAATATATCCGGGCCATGCCCAACACAACAAGCAGTTCAACAAAGGCAATATCACACATTGCATATTCATACATGGAAGCATCACTTTAAACAGGCAATTACTAAACAGTCAATTTTCACAACTTGTGTTATCCCATACCAGTACCTAACTCATTCACAATTAAACAATTAAACTAAACAGTTTAACAAGAGACATTCAAGAAGAAGTATAAACACTGCAGTTTTAACAACGGTCCAATTCACATGCATTTCGGCACCCCCAGTCGAATAGCCCCAAATGAGAAACAAACTCTAACCCGGTCTTTCTCAATCACAACAGGGTCAGGGAATACCCAAAGGCATCCCACAATACAGATAATGAAATAAAAACAAAATAAATAGGGTTTTTCTCAACACCCGACATCGTTCCCGATGGTCACCACCCCCCAAAAGTCTACGAAAACATGAAATAAGGTATGCACCACCTACCTCGTACTCGTACGATGAAACTCCATTGATTTCAGCCTCGGAATTAGACTGAATCACGGTAGATATGTGTTTCCTTCAAATCCATCAATTCCATATGGATGGAATCCACAGAGGAATAGGTGAGGAATTAAGGACGAAGAAGGGTGTGTGGGGTTAGCCTCTTTGATGTGGTCTCACTGCCTCCGGCGGATCATAGAACGGAGGTCATACGATGGATCTAGAAGTATTTATGTTCGTGGAGGTCTTTCGGACGAACTGTCAATCCAAAGGGGGAGAAGAATAGAAAACTCGGAATGGGGAGCGATGACGCCTCGGTCGATCAAATAAAAAAAATTACATGGCGTGTATTTCCCAAGTACGCGCCATGTATACTTGTTTCCGTACTCCGACTTAAGCGGAGTCCGGCATATGGTCTGGACCGTGTACACAGTCAGCACACGGACAGGATCTCGACAACTACACGGGGCATGGGTACACAGCGTGTCAAGGAAGGTTACATGCCGTGTAGATGGAAATTTACACCGGGGCACCACACGACAGGTACCTCGCCTCGCACAGGTAAGGGATACACGACATGTCTATAAATACACGCCGTGTAGTAGGAATGTTCAACAGGGTTTTCACACGACATGTACTCAGCGAGTACACGTCCGGTCACTCGGGTAACTCATACACGACATGTACTTAAAGTACTAGGCGTGTAGTCTGGAAATTTCCAGAAACTGCCCAGATTTTCCAGACTTCTCAAAAAAAACCAGTCAAATGTTTAAACCGGGTCGGAATTTGACATGTTTCCAAAAACTCGGGTTCTTACAAACTCCCCACCTTAATGTAGCTCGTCCCTGAGCTACCAAACGAAACCAGGAGATGGCACCAAACATACCCATCCCGGTTAAACAACCCAGAGTACCCCTTATCTCAATGTTCTGGCTAAATTCCTAAAAAGGGGCTCCCCACCTTAGGAATCACCTACTCGGTATCAACTTGAACAAATCTCAAAGCAAACAATTAAACAAACAAGGCCCAACGATCTATTTCCCGGACCAATGGTCCTCCCGTGATGCATCATCACCCCTGCACCTCATCGGTGCTCACATGTCGCTTCCGACACCCAACGTAGATCTCACCGCATCGACGTCTGCCTCTCTAAGGTCCTGCATCTAATAGATGCTCAATTCAATCCTGGTGTCATGAACCTCAAGTAACCCACATCCAAGATGCCCCAATGACCACGACACCTCATGTAACCAACATCATTGATGCTCCTGATTCCACACATCTCAGATATATAAATAAAACATATAACGCATCAAATATGATTCCAATCCCACTAACTGTCACCTAGTCAGTCCACAATTATCTTGTGCAGCCTGAGCACTCAACCATACATGCCTTAAGAGGCCATTCCAAAAAAAGTAAAGAAACTCACTACCACACCCGTGGTGTACCTGACACTATCGTTGGCTCTCCAGCCTGCTCAAACCCTGGCAGCTCCACGGCTTGCACCTGACATGACACATGGATCCCTGAAGCATTTCCTCCCTGCGGTGCTACACCAGTCTCCACCCATGGACCCCTCAGCTGGGTCCTACTGTCCTTGTCATGTCCTCCGTGTGCACCTGAACCTCGGCCACACTCTTCCGGTACGGAACCTGAACCAACTCCTGATGCCACAGTCTGTCCTAGTCCCTGTCTGCTGGCTGTTTGAGAAGGCTACCTGCAAAACCTCTCCAGATGTACAACCTGTCCACACCCCCGTCAATCCTTTGGGGGCCTATCGCACTGAGCCCGAACATGTCCTGGCTGTCCACACTGAAAGCAAACCACCGCTGAACTACCACAATGTGGTTTAGCTGAGTCCTTGGCCTTCTCTCCCTACTGGAACTCATCTCTCCCCCGCCTCCTACTATTTGAATCATCACCTGAAGCTGTCACCATACCATAATGAGATTTTTTTTCTCTCGTTGCCCTCAGCTATGAGTGCCTAGTTCACCACCTCGGAGAAGGAACCTAGCCTGAAGATGTTTACCTGAACACGAATGGCGTGTCGTAAGTCGTCCTCGAAGCGCCTCACCCTAGCTGCATCATCTCTCTCCATACCAGGTGCCAAAAGAGGTAGCTCTGTGAATGTATTTGCGTAATCCATGATGGACATGTCTCCTTGCTAGAGACTCAATAACTCTCGAGCTCTCTCTGCCCTCAGCATCTCCGGATAAAAGTGCATGAAGAACCTGTCCTCGAAGTCCTTCCACGCCAGTCCCTCGTGCCTACGAGCCTGTACATGCACATCCCACCAACGTTTCTCCGGTCCTCTCAGCCTGTACGTCTCCAGTTTGACCCTCTGCCCTGGAGGCATCTCGAGTTGCTCGAAGATCATGTTCATACTCTCTATCCAGTTTTCTACAGCCTGTGGACCAACCTCACCCTGAAAAAGCAGTGGGTGATGCGACTGGAACTTCTGCATCAGATAATACATAGAAGGCTATGTACCCTACGCGCCTCTGTCAATACCCTGCAATACACAAACTAGGCTAGCTCGAAGCAGCTCGTTGAGCCATGGTCCGAACGCTGCCAAACCCAGCTACTGCCCTGCTTGCACTGGATCCTGAACTTGGTCCTGTGCCTGAGCCTGTACCTACGACTCATGCTCTGCCTGCACTAGATTCTGAACCTGATCACATGGTACCATATTCTATCATGCCTGTCACTCCATCGTGTCATGAAGAATTAACCCGCTGAATACTAGAAATGGTCATACAACCCACATATATCTATATAACAATATATTCTACGCAGGTAAGGAAATCAGTAAAAGGCATTGCATAACATCTACCGTTACTCCCCCTCACCGCAACCCATGCCCCCATGGCATCCCGGCCTCATGGCCTCTTTACCCACCCTTAACAGAGCCATGTATCATATGTACCTCCGGCCATGCCCGTCCCGACAACTCACGTTGCCTCAAACTGACGACTGAGTCGCCCAATCCTGATAGTTACACTACCTCAGTCATAGTACCTTCTTTCTCTCATAAGATTCAGTCCCAAAACCCTGCCACATGAAATTCTAAAAAAAATAAAGCATGGCATACACATTGCAACAACTAGAAATTCTACCAGGAATTTCACCATTTTACATTTTAAAGAAGATAAAGCATGGAAATTGATTTATTTTATTCACATGGTATTATCACTTCACAAAGCATACATGCAGTTATGAAATTGAAATACCCTAAAATGACCCTATCAAAAGGAAAGAAAGAAACCCTTTCCATACCGGACAAGGTTTACATATAATAATCAATATCATCGCACAAAAAGTGGGCCACCGAGGTGGAAATCATATAAACTGTAATCTGAGAAGAAAGTAAACACCAATTAGCACCCCTGGCAACTCAATACATCCCTTGTACATGGGGCTGCAGGCACCCAAGCACAAGTTCAAAAATCAAGTTCCAACAACAACCTATCTGCAGTCTACCATATCCCAAATAGTAAAACTAGCAGAAATAAAAAGAGAAGTTTCAATCTCATTAGTAGCTAGAAAAACACTGCTACTAAAACCTTGTAAAGAACCACTATGATACCACTTTTTAATGTCCCAGACCAAGCCAGCCACCCGAATAGTGTCGAGCGGGTCGGGTGTCACTACCTTAGGTGCACCTCCCCTGAACACCAAAGGATTCCGACTAACGGCGAGGGTTTGAATAGGTATAGTGGGGAGGCTATACCCACTCGAAGGATCATAGTAAGGGTACTAGTCCGAGTATATTAGTAAAGATGCAGTGGAAAGAAAGACTCAGCAGACTCAAACTAGACCCGCAGAGCGGAAGCATATCCAATATCAACAAACAGCGGAAGCAATATAGAAAACAACTGCAGCGGAAATAAACACAACAGCATGCTGATAAAATGTAACTACTACTGAACAGTAAAACATGCATCCAAAGAAGGTCAACATAAAAAATGGCGCCAATGGCTATCCAACAGTAGCTACAACAAGTAAGCATGATTATGCAAGAAAAGAATACTAAACAAGTAACTCCAGTACGACACGACCTCAGGGTCTGTTTCAGTCTCCATGTCAACAACACTAAAGTCCAATTCCTGAGGTTTACCCTCTACCTGTACACAATTTCATAAAGTCTACACGTGTCCCAAAGGGCCCGTGTAGGGTGTCAGACAAGTCTCAGTAGTATACCACCTAGAGGTGCGTACTTAATATAAGTGTTTAGGCAGACATGCTTCTACAAGAAAAACAGTAAACAGTGTAATGCCCAAATGTAAACAAAGCCTTCACTGGTTCTCACCAGCCACCAGGAAGTGTCACCTATTTCGGCCAACGCCGGAATGTCTGATCTGTAGCCCGACACCTCGTGCGACCTGACACCATGTGTCTCAAGTACCGACGTCCCGAAGGACCGCCCAACCATCGTAACCCCGCTCGAAAGCTCAACCTTCCCATGGAACAACATTCAGAGGAACAATGATACATCTCCTCAATAGATTTCTGGAGGGACAATGATTTCTGCCCTCAAATCACGGCCAGCCTCTACCCCCAACCTGACCGCCTCAAAGCTGTCTCCCGAAGTCTCATCTCCTTCCACGTGGCTTCCTATGGAAAGCACCCCCAAACCAAATATACCTACCCGCATCTACCAGGGGCCTCTACCCAGCGAGTGGTCGTACCACCTCATCTCAGAGTCTATCTGTGTGCACACTACTCAAGAGTACCCGGTGAGTGGTAATCACCTCAATAAGTTCCCAAGACACAACATCTCCGACACCTCTTGTCCCTGCGAACCTGTCACTCCAGTCTGACTGTCTCACCATCCAGTAACCCAGGCCAAGCCCCACCTGACAGTCCAACTGTCTCAACCGACGTCAGTGAGGCCCAATCCCGTGGTAGCAACCAGCCAATGTTACCCGAGCTAAAAGCCCCAACTTGTGATCCCCATCACTCAAAAATTTATCTGGGCCACACCCAACACAACAAGCAGTTCAACATAGGCAATATGACACATTGCATATTCATACTTGGAAGCATCACTTTAAACAGGCAATTACTAAACAGTCAATTTTCACTACTTGTGCTATCCCATACTAGTACCTAACTCATTCATAATTAAACAATTAAACTAAACAGTTTAACTATAGACATTCAATAAAGAGTACAAACACAGCAGTTTAAACAACGGTCCAATTTCCACGCATTTCAGAACCACCGCCCGAATAGCCCCAAACGAGTAAAGATCTCTATCTCGGTCTTTCTCAATCACAACAGGGTCAGGGAATACCCAGAGGCATCCCATAATGCAGATAATGAAATAAAAACAAAATAAACAGGGTTTCTCTCAACACCCGACATCGCGCCCGAAGGTCGCCACCCCGAAAAGTCTACGAAAACATGAAAGAAGGTATGTACCACCTACCTTGTACTCGTATGATGACACTCCATTGATTTCAGCCTCTAAATCAGACTGAATCATGGTAGATCTGTGTTTCCGTCAAATCCAGCAATTCCTTTCAGATGGAATTTGTAGAGGAACAGTTGAGGAGTCAAGGACGAAGAATGGTGAGCGGGGTTAGCCTCTCCGATGTGGTCTCGTTGCCTCCAAAAGATCGAAGAACGGATGTCGTATGGCGGATCTAGAATGATTTGTGTTCGTGGAGTTCGTTATCACGAACTGTTCGTCCAAAGGGGGAGAAGAATAGAAAATTGGGAATGAGGCGCGATGACGCCTCGGTCGATCAAATTAAAAAATGTACATGGCGTGTATTTCCCATGTACACACCATGTATACGTGTTTCTGTACTCTAACTTAAGAGGTGTCTGGCACATGGTCTGGACCGTGTACACGGTCAGCACACGGCCAGGGTCTCGGCCACTACACGAGGCATGGGTACACGGCGTGTCAAGGAAGTCTACACGCCATGTAGATTGAAATTTACACTTGTTCACCACACGACATGTACCTAGCCTCGCACGGGTAAGGGATACATGACGTATCTATAAATACACACCGTGTAGTAGGAATGTTCTACACGGTCTTCATACGGCATGTACTCAGCGAGCACATGGTCGGTCACTCGGGTAACTCATACATGCCGTGTACTTAAAGTACATGGCGTGTAGTCTGGAAATTTCCAGAAACCACACAAATTTTCCAGAATTCTCAAAAAAACCAGTCAAACGTTTAAACCGGGTTGGAATTTGACCCGTTTGCAAAAACTCAGGTTCTTACATAATCATCCATAAAAATGAAAATAATTTATTTTATATAATTATTTTTAAAATACTGTTAGTTTTAGAGAATTATTTATTATTTTATTTGCTATTAATATTATGTTACATTTTATTTGTTGATCATAAACCTTGTAATTTAATAAATGAAAATATATTTACTAGGAATTTTTTGAAAATTTTACTATTTTATTGAAACAAAAAATTCTCTAATTGTTATGTGTTTGTATTGATTCTTAAAAAAAGAGTTAAAATTTATATTAAAAGTAAAAAATATATGATTGTATAGTATTTTTAAAAAATGGTATATTTTTTCATACTGTAACATTATACTAATAATGTAATGCTTTCATCGGTTATAAAAAAATTTAAATAATGAACATAACGACTTATTATTTTAGGTGGAACATAATTCATGCTATGGATTCATTTATAATTTTCCCTGTAAAAAACATTTCCTCGAAATGAATTTTTATATGTATTGAATTCTTAGTCAACACACTAATGGGATAATGTTGATTTTTTTAAAAAATTGAATGTTTAAAAAAAATATGGGATGGTTTCCAATGATTTGATGAAAATTAATTCCATTAAAGTTAGTGATAATTTTGTAAACTTTTATGTCGGTATGTAATTTTAAAATGGTTGTCAATTTTTATGAAATATTAAAATATTTATATTTAATATTGTATATTTATAAATCATGGTACATAATTATGGAGGTCTTCGGTAGAACTAGTCAAATATATTTTTTATTATTTTTTATATAATGGTTTATTATATAATTTAAAATATTTGGTAGATTTTTTATTAGAATCATAACTATAAAATTAGAAAACATTTGGTTTTATCACTATTTGATGTTTTAACGTGGTGATACTTCATTTTATAAGTAGTAAATTGAGAGGTTGTCTTATCCTAAGGGTAGGTTTTCTATGGTACCTATTAGTTAACATTAATGACTATTGAGAAAAAAAATTAAAAAATTATGCTTTTTTATTTTAGGTGCACATGATAATTTTTTTCTTCTTTGTAAATAGATTTTTTTTAATTTTTCATTCAATTGATAGAAACTCATTTCTGGTTCATTATGGTTTTTATTTTTGAATTTTTTATATGGTTATATGTTATTTCTAATAGATGATTGATTAATTTATGTTCATTCAATATATTAACAATTAAAATAGATTAAATTATTTTTTTATGTTTTGTGATTTGATGACATTGTCTTCACGATGTGAATTGATATCTTAATATAACTTGTGTTTTTTAAATGAATGAATTGAAATTACCATTAAAAATATAAAAACAATAAATATATTTTTTTATAAATATTTAATTGGTTATGTTTTTATCTCTGGGTTATATTCAATAACTGATTATCTCATTATATACATACATATGTTATAATTACAATAGATCAATTTCAACTGGTCTAATGTTTGTAACATAAGATAATTAAGTACTTTCATTTATTTCGAATGTTCAAGGGGAGTTTCATTTGAGAGAAATAATAATGATCCATAAAATATATCAATTGACATAAATTAATATTCTACCACCAATAATCATTGTTAAGCATAATATTTTGGGATATCACATAGATGGGGGAAAATGTTTTCATTATTGGTTTCCTGTTTCTCCAAACCGTGAGACAAAAAAATGTTGATATTAAAAAAACTATTCCATTAAAATTTTCTAATCTTCATAAAAATCTATTATGTTATTTATATAAGTATGGGTTTTAAAAATTTATTTTTTTATTTTTATTTTAATTTAGTTAATAAAATCCTTCTAAAACACATTAGTGCCTTTCTAAATCTAGCCATTTTGGGTAAAAAAGTTTTTTTTTTTAAAAAAATTAACAATTAGAATTTAGATGAAAGGAATATATCATTTTAAAAAATATTACACATCATATATATATATTATATATAAGTGTCTAGTAATAAAAAATTATTAGGAAGTATATTTTTAAAATTAATTATAAATTATATATGAAAACATTGTACTTTTTTAAATACATTCAATGAATTAAAAGTTTTTAAGGATTTGTTTTTTGGAAATATCTACTGTATAAGATTGCTTCATGATTTTTATTTATATATTGGATTCAAATATACTTTTAAAACAAAATTTGTATATTTATTATGGATTATTTTGAAATTTTCTCTTGTATAATTCTATAATTTTGGATGTGAATTTTTTTTAAAATACACATCTATCAAATTATTTTTACCTACAATTGATTGGTTTATCAGTTTACATATAAAATATATAATACATTATTTCATTGTATATTTTTAATGTTGATTTAAAAAAGAGATGACATGAATTCTGTCAAATATATTAGTATATTCAATAATGGGGTTTAGTTTCATAAATATATAGATATATATATATTTTCTACAAAACAATGTTTTTCAACTACCATATAACATTATTGAGAAAATTATTTTCATTGTATGGAAAATGTATAAAATTATTATTAATCTATAATAAAATTTTCATGTTCTAAATATGATAAAAATATTCCAAGGATAAATAAGTGATTTTTAAGGGATTGATGTAGTACCCAAATTTTCTATAAGGTTTTAAAAGACTATCTTGTGGAAAATATTATTTTGGATTGTAAAATATATTTTGTTTCTTTTTGTAATTACTGAATTTTTGCAACCATGAGAAAATATTACGTTTAAATCCTTTTAATAATATTAAGACATTTTTTATGGTTGACGGAGGTATGTTTTAATCTTCATTATTATTTTAGTGAAGAATATTTAGTTTTTTCTGAAGGACACATCATTTCAAATTAGTGTTTTGGTGAATTTAATGGTTTTTTCTATGGTATGTAAAACCATTGATGGTAAATATTTAATTCAATTTTATTAGTAGGTTATATAGTAATTATGAATATGTGATATACCAAGTTCTATTTTCAATCCATGAGAGTATGTAATTATGGGTTTTACTATTCTATTTTAGACCAAGAATATTAATTATTGTTTTAATTTTTCCCCTTTTATGTTTTCCAATCGTACATGACTCCATTTGGATTTACATAAATTTATTTTCAATTTTTAACTGATCATTAATAATATTGGGGTGCTTTATATTTTTTTCATCCTCTTAGTTCTCTTCTCATACTTCACAATCCACTATTTTACATTATTTTTTTATTTTTTAGGTTTCCTAACGTTTGGTAGACACATATTTTATTATCAGTAATTCTTATTTTCACATTTTATGAATCCTATATGTGAATTTCAAATTCTACCAGAACGGTTATAGTTTTTGGCTAAATGATGTGAGAAAATTATTTCTATTTAATGAATTTGGGATAGTTTTTCTGTTTATTTTATTTATGATTTTTTTTAATTTTACCTATATCTGTTTCTTGATAGGTTTATTTTCCCTAGATATTGGGGGAATGATATTATAAATAATATATAATGGATGTGGGAACACATGTTTTTTTTGTGATAAAACCTTGCTAATTTATTAAATGTTTTCATCAAAGGATTTATGGAAATTTTTTTATGTCTAGGAAAATATTTAGTTTTATCTTAATATATTAATATATAATTTTTTTGATGTTTTATTAGGTGATAAAATGTTATTGATGTGTTATTTAATATAATTTATTCTATTAAAAAGCAATTTTTGTTACAAATATTTCATTATTTTTACATGTGATATATTTTGAAATAATGAATTATGTAATGAATTGGATTTTTTAATTGGTAGTTGATTATAGAAAAAAAAATTTTAATACATATTAATTTGGTCTGATTTAAGGGGAAAAAAAGATATCCATTTATTTTTACATTAATATGGTTTCGTAATCATTAGGATATGGCTTTGGATTTTCATAAAATCATATAGTAGTTACATTCACTTTTTGTTGATGAGTGAATTAGATATTAAGTATTGTTGTTGATTGATTTTTTTAAGGGGAAATAATCTACATAGGAGTTCGATTACTGTATAGAATGGAAAACAATTCTCTTATTATGTTTCCCCCCCATTTATTTTGAAACTATATATAATTGTAAAATTATATTTTAATTAATTTGGATGGTCTGGGTAGATTTTTAATCATAAAATAGGGGTTTATATGTGGCATATTATAATAATTATTAGTGTTGTTCAGGATCATTAAACATAAAGTTGTGAATATTCATAATATCATTATATGCTTTATATTTCTTAATTTTAATATTGTTTCAAACGTTTTTTAAGGATTCTTTTCATTTCATCTAACAAATATAATATTTCATAGTTTATAAATGCATGGAGTTAATATATAGTCATTAATAAATTATTATTCATATTTATGTGTTTTGATTGGAAGGTCTCTTGAAAACATATATGCATTCTATGCTAGTTATCCAAATAATACAATAGGGAATTGAATATATTTTAATAACAATTGTCTTATACAATAGAGCCAATTTTACTTGGTGATTAGAATATTTTTCCCCATACTCAACACAATGAGTAAATACCACACACATACTCTATTCTAATTATAAGCCAAAAAATAACTGAAATAATTAAATAAGAAATAAGAACACAATTTTTTAAACTGTTTATACATTAATCCTTATTCCCCAAGGAGAATACCTAAAATCATTTTAATATACATATGATATATGGCATGTACCAAATATTGGTTATTCATAATATTAGAAATAATTTATATAAATGAATGAGATTAATGAACATGTGTAGGTGGTGTAATATCATTTCATAGATGATATAATGAATTCAAATAGTAGAACCTATGTCTTTTTTTGGCATTTGGGTTTTTCCATAACTTTTAGATGATACACTATGTATTTTATCATCATGTCCATCAATATATGTAAATATATGGGTTCAAATCACGCTCCAGCATTTTTGGTTGATCCTGTTGAGATGTTCCCAAAAACTTTTCTACATGTCCCATTATTATAAACTAATGAATCTATCACTACAGGAATACATTGACTATAAGAAGACATGCTTCCCATTAGATGATTTTATTTCTTCCACTATCTGAAATATCAACACCACCCTATATTTTGGTGATATCTTCTTTTATATTAATTAAATTGAAATTGAATACATTTATCATTTTGAAATAAGATCCCACTTGAATAATATTACATGTAACATTATGGAAACCTATATCATAGTATATATCACAGAATCCTTTCTTCCATCAAAAGCATTTTGTGTCCTACATCTATTTTCTTCCTCTTAGTCTAACGAAGGCATAATTTTTCCTTTGGATTTTCTGGACATCAAAATTTTTTATAATATCTTCAAAAATACATTTTTCTAATTTATTCCACTACAATAACCCTTTTTATACATTAATTTTTAATGATATAAATTTTTTGTGGATGTGTTCATAATTTCTCGTAAAACCATATTAATGGTTATGTGAATTAAAACGATAAATTTTGTTATAAATTATTACCTTTTCATGGTATCTTTTGAGATCCTTCATTTATAATATTATCCAAATAAATATTTTTATTACTTTTATTGATTCGATATATTCAACTTTTATAGGCAACAAATTAATGTATTATTTTAACTAAGACAGCCTAATAAACATTTTTTCTCCATAAGTAAAAAACTGAAAGTTTTGTCCACTTATGGGTATTTCAATGCCCCCACAATGTTTCTATCAATAACCACTAAAGTGGACCATTTTCCAGAAAGAAGAAGATTATATCTTATGATCCCACTTTATACTAGATTATTTATTTCATATCCTTCAAATATTCTATTCATGGATTTAAAAAAATTATTTTTCTCAATTCCATATATAAATGTGCTTTTTTGTTAATTGAAATAACCTCATACATCAGACATCCAATAATTGATGAAAAGGAAACATGAGCCACATATTGATATTAATTATCTAATACCAGTGTTTATTGCATATAAAATATAAAATTCTTTAATTATATTGTTCAGACTTGCCGACGTACATTAATCCAATCTCCCCTTGTTACTTCTTTCTTGTAGTATTTCTGAAATATAAGTGGTGTTTTGACCATCTAATCCATCTCTTTAATAATAATAAAAATATTAAGGTGATAGTAGGGAACATGAACCAATAAACAGTTGTATAAGTGATGATTCCACTCTGAAATACTTATAATAATTAGTTAAACAAGAGATATTTCATCAATATACGGATGGAGGATGATATAAATTTCAGCATCATACACCTTATAGAAGCAAAAATAGTTATTGTTAATGTTTTTTAATATTTTCTCATTCACAATAAAATCACAAATATTTTTCATTTTTAGGATCCAATATAAATCCCTAATATATCTTTTTATTTGAAATATAAAAATTCTATATTAGTGTTCATATAATCCATTAGTTTGCCTCATGTAAATCGATTTATCTTATTATATATAAAGGAAATATATTATTACGATAATTTTCACATGGTATGGATCATAGAAAGTTAGAATACTATATAGTTCTCAGATTATAGCATTCTTACATATTAGTGATAAAATTTTCGGGATTCATATTCCCAATATCTATTGAACACACGTCACCACCACCTACACCTTTTATCTATTCTTGGATTCTCCATCATCATTCAAATAAAAGACAAATTTGTTTTTATGGTACCTTCTATATTTATGCATATTCTACCTAAAGCCATGGTTCATAGGAATTTGAGGAATCCCTTTAATAAATCATTACTAACTCATAGTTTGTAACGTCAATAGTTTATTTAGAATCCTATAGTAATTTTGGGTCTCCCTTATAAATTTGAAATAATAATTTCATGTCTTCCAAAAATATGTGTAAAATCCTTCAGATGTTGTATGATCTCTTGTGTAGAACTTATCATTATTCCCATTACGATATTAAAATTTCATGTTACCTAGGATCTTAAATCCCATATATATTGTTCCCCAACATCAAGATAACTCCCTTGGTGTTCAGTACATCTATACAACTCAGATTCATATTCAATTACACTATCAACTGGATAATGTGTGATGATAGATGAAATCACTGAAAAATGATGTCTTCTATTTTTCTCATTCAATTTAACATAAACATTAGTAGTTTATCTCTTACATTTATCATCTAATTATGTAATTTTTTAGTCATTCCAAATTATCCATTCACTGATGTGAACATATCATCTCCTGATGAATTTGCAATTCTATGTATTCCATAGATGAAATCTGATGTCAACATTGCCACAACCCACAATGAAATAATATCTAGGGTTTTCCTATTTATTATCTTTATCCCTTACATAAACATGTATATATTAAAGAATTAAGAAATAACCATATGTCACCAAATTCATGTAGTTTACCACAACATATATATTTGATATTTTATTTACCAATTACAAATAATATAAGTTTATCAACAAGATGATATATATTTTTCAGTAGTGCATCCTAAATAGCATTGATCATTACATAGTAAAGACCCATGTTTCATGATTTCACTATTAGATTCCATTTAATTATTTTTATAACAAAATTTATATTTAGTGTAATTCACACATTCTTCTATAGCATTATCCCATTCTTCTAAAAAAATTTGAAGACATTCTTACCACTATTTTCAATATCATTAGTAAATATAAATCCTATCATCATCGAATTATACACTTAATAAAAAATTAATTTCCACAAAAAAAATGAACACAACACATCAAATTTATAAATATAGAAATACTCCCAATCATTCCATATAGCATCATCATTGAATGTAATGAACAATATTAAATAGTTTGGGTATTAAACAATTTAAGGTCCCAACACATTACTGTATACTATATCTAAAATATTTATCTTGGGATTTCATCCACTCAAATTGAATAACATGCTATTTTTCTTCCAATAAACTAAAATATAAATAAATATAAAATTTTAGTATGATGTAACATCATTATGAATTTTCATTATATGTTTCAAGATTTTATCATCGATATTTCCATGAATACCATAATACAACTTTTGAACTTCAAAAGTTATAATTCAATAAAATACATCTCCATCATATATTTAGATATAGAGTCTCATTAATTAATCTATACACAACTACCATGGATCCATGATTCACATTACATGATCAATTATCAAATCACGTGATTAGGACTATTCAATCAAACATACTATTTATTATTATATTTTTCTATCATCTAGAGGTGTTTCTATCTTTGTTGAATCTCGGTAATCTATAGTTATTCATATAGAAGTTAAAAAATAATTTCACAATTATTATTAATATTTTTTCATCCATAATTGGTACATTGATGATTTTTTTGATAAAAAATATATTATACATCCCTCCTCTATACTTTATTTGAATGATGCACCAAAATGTAAACACAATATTCCAAAAGTACATTTACACATACTATCGGATTTCTACACCCCAAATTTTGTTTAATAATATTTTTACATATAGAATATGTCTTTCTGGTGGATTCCTTGAAGAGGTTTTAGTATTTCTTAAAATTCCCATGTCTTCAATAATTCCATTATGTTGGAATTAGTTCAGTTAAATTTTGAGTGACTTCTATCTCATGACATATGTTTTGATTCCATCTTTTATATCTCATTAAATTTTAAAATCCTCATAATTTTATTTTAAATTCATTAATTAATGGTTTTTGAAAATCCCACTACTATATATCGACATTTTGGATCAAATTCAAGAAATCCTCAAACATTAGGTTGGACATTTAGATGTAATTATAAAAAATATTTACTATTCCATACCATTATATGGTATTGAAGAAAATAGTGCATATTCCCAAATATCATCAATAAAAACTAACTAAATAATTTGTGATGGATCTAAATAATTTTGAATTCATTCTCAAGATCTACCCCTAGAAAACCATTTGGTGGATACATTATGAACAACTTTTTCATTATGAACACTTTGTTAATAATTATAGGTCTTTCAAACCTATATCCTTGGAAAAAAATAACACAATGGGAATTTTTTCCTAAATATCAATGTATAAATTCCAATATAGTGACATATTAAATAAATAAGGATCTTTTTTTCAATTAATTAACATTATTAATTTTGTATAACTTTTCAATTGGTTCCAACTGATGGAAGCCATCTCACCATTCGTATAATTGAATATTCAATCAATGTTCTTTAGAATACATAATATATTATTTATAACATATCATGTTGAAACCATAATTTCATTGAATAAATACATTACACTAATAGTATTCTCCGATTTTTAAGTAAAATGACATAAAGAGAAGAGTTTGAGGGTACCTATTTCTTGTTTTGAATGTGATATAAATTATCAAAAACTATAGATTCTAATTTCACTTGTTTGGAGACATATAACCTGCACCGACATCAAATAATATGATGTTGTTTAACTAGAGAATACAGGATGGTATATAAGTTAATTATTCGAATATAATCATCTCACACTATTCATTGCCTACCATGATATTGGAAAAAATCCCAAAAACACCATACTAATTCAATCCATCAAACAAACTCCACAAAAACATATAACTAATAGAAACTTTTATTTATTCAAAAAAAATAAATATAATGAATTGAAAAAATTCTTAATTTGATTATTTTCTCTTGATGCCCATTGGATAAGACAACAAAATTTTAATTTCTCTAAGGATACATGTTTTACATATATAAAAGATAATTATATGTATTATATTCTGGTATCACATTGTGTATAAGGTTATATTTTTTGTCAGTAGATTTCAAGGAATATAAAAATGAAGGATATTAAAAATATTTAAATAAAAAGGAGGAATGGAAATTCAGATTATTTTTGAACTGATCTACAGTTCAAATAACATGTGTTATAGGTGACACATTGTTTACAATAATGATGAATTATTAGGTATCATCTAAACATGAATGAAAGAAGAAGAATGAAAATTTGAATAATACCATGCAATTATACATGATTGTATGAGAACCATGAAGGATCTAACTTGAATAATATAATCATATGATTTTCATGATGTAGAGAATGATAGTTGAATAAGAAGAGTGAGTGTGGAAGGGCTTGGAATTCGTAGATGGCCTTGAATTTCACAGTGTATCAAAATCAAATGATGAATTTTTTATTTATATTTGAGAAATATAATAAGTTATGATATCTTATGTTGCAATCCATATGATGGGATGTGGGAGTAAAGGTGTTGCGAGTCATATATAGTTTTTATTGGACGGAATGATACTGGGGGAAGATAGGGAAGTTATAGTAAATTCCATAGAAACTCTAACAATGCTAAATATGATCCATCGAAGGATATATATCACGATAGTGGATTTTTGGATGGTGGGAGAAGATTTTTTGAAGAATAAAAATCATTGAAAAAACCATGCATGTTATGGATGAAGCATATATTGAAGGTGGCATTTTTCTATAATGTCTACAAAACTTTTGTGCCTAAAAATCAGATGATGAAGACATATGGTTTTGTTACATAAAGTTTTGTGATAAATTAAAAGGGTTTGAATAGTGGCACACAATTTTTGTTTTAGGATTAGAACATTGAAATTCGGAAAAAGGCATGGAGTGCACGAAAAAGTGGGAAAACTGGAAGAAAAATGAGGCTGCATGAAATAATGGTTTTCTGAGAAATGTGGAACGTGATTTACAATTTTGTGCACAAGTGGTGTCTTGAGATTAGAATGGAGAAAAATGGAAAAGGCCTCAAGAATGTGGAAAACTCTATAAAATTAGTGAAATATGATGTTGCGTGAAAGAGTTTTTAGGCACATGAAAAGGGTTTTATGCTCGAATTAGTTTTTTACAAATAGGGTCAATAAATTCCTATAAATAAGAGGTGACCCATCTCATTTTGGGATGCTCGACACATATAATAATCCAGAGAAATGGTACATAGAAAAATTTATGTATAGAGTGGTGTGTGAAAATACGAGGTGCTGCACGAAAAATAATGTGTTGCCTAAAAAATGGAAGTTCTGCGCAAAAAATAAGAGTTGCGGAAATATAATTTTTCATGCCAAATTATTTTTTATGTGCAAGGTTTAAATTTTAAATTCATGACACATAGAAGGGTGATAAAAAATTTGGGGTGCCTTTAGGCCTTTAAAGGTGATTATCACTCTCGAAGATTCTTCATGAAGAAAGAAGTAACATGAACTATTCAGTTTCACAAAGAGAAGTAGTACTGCACACTCACGACTGGTGTTTTATTCCCTCTTTGAGCTTTGTAAGGGTATAAGAACAATACATGCAAGTAAAATTAGTTCTGTATAGAAAGAAAGAAGTATATTGATACACTTAGGTGTGGGTATTACGAATTAATAGAATAGAAGAAGAATAAGAACAGAGTGTTCCCAAATGAGTATTGTGAATTATTTTAGGTTATTATAACTGTGATGATGCTTTGCTGAGATAATATTCCTAGCATGAACAATCGCTTTGGATTTTGTGATTATAGTCAATAAGTGAAGAAGAATATTTAGTGAATTCAGTTAGTGCACAAAAGGAGATGATTTAATACAAATGGGTATGAATTCAGGACTATAATGTAAGAAGTATCTCATGCTAAAAAAGTGACATAGACTTACATGTTTATCTATGGAAGAGACCCTCACATCTATAAACTGAGTGAGACTGCAACCAATGTACAGAGCCAGGGGGAGTCAAAGGGAGTTACTAGATGAATTTATTGAGTTATCCCAATAAATTTAGTCAGTTATCCGGGGACATGGTGACAATGCCCAAAACATATGTAACCGCCAACTAGTGAAGAATAGTGGAATTAGTTAGGACCAAAAACATGTTGTTGTATACTCCTTGGACATAGCCCTTAGTGGTGAACCAAATAAAACATGTTATACTAACCTTCTTCATATGAATGTTTTAATTACTATTCATATCCATCATATCGGTTCAAAAAAATTCCTACCTATATGGAAACAATATCCATTAAAAATGAGAAAACATTGACTACCCAATTCCCCCCCACTCATATGGTCATCTATGATCTTTCAATTTGTATCAATGCAAAATGATCTAGTATTTTGGATACCCTATAGTAATTTTATCTAGTGGGGGACTTAAATTGTCTTTCCTATGTGATCAATGAAGCTCAGTTTTGTTGAAGATTATCTTCCCAATGAGCATATGTTTATATCCAGCATGATCATGAAAAATAGGAAAAACAAGATATTTCGATGTGACAACCATGATTAATTGGATACTGATTTTGAAAAACGCAAATGATTAGATACATCATGAATTAAGAGTTATAAACTGAAATTTAAAAATATAAAGAGTTTAATTGTTTTATTTAAAATATCATTAGATTTTTTACATATGTGATCCTATATTTGAGGATATATTTACATATCTTAATATATTTTTTTATGATCGATTATTTTTAGAGAATATTTTAAAGGAAGTTGAAATCAAAATAGTTGATTATATTAAAATAATGTATCCTTCATTGGTTTTCGAACAAGAAGATTGTGTAATAGAACATGATCATGGATATGGGTTATATGAGGAAGATTATTTACAATTTATATGAAATGAATCAAATGAATTTAACATTCGAATTAAAGACCCTTATCATTAAAATGATTTTCAAATTATAAATTATTTCCTTTCATGTTTCCAAGGATTGTTATATTTTTTAAGGGTGGGATGGATTGTTTTTTATCTTCCTTAGAATAGGCTGTTTATCTTATTTCAATTAAAAATACATTTAATTTCATTAATTCTATATCAGTATTAATAACAATAAACAAACATATTTTTACAGAATAATTTTGTAGCATACTTTTTATTATTTTAAAGGGGGAGTTTGTGGGTGTTTTATGTTTATATATAGAATTCAATGGTTCTAATAATATACTCAAATTCCTCCTTGATTATTTTTTACCTAATATAAATGGTAAGGACCTATATAGTGGATTCGATTTTAGAAACCACACCAATATTATACTATTGTTCATTTGTGTTTAGGATTTTTGTTATGGAATCTTAAACTAGTGTTTTATAAAAGGTAGACTATAGTTTAGTTAAATATTTTTGGTTTTTTTATTTCTATTATTTAAAATAAAAATCACATATTTTTTAAGATTCTTTCATTTCTCCTTTGTTTTTTTCAAACAAGACAGTGTCAATTTTCTAATATTATTTCACATTTTCATTTTTTTTTTGTTAACAAATTTTTAATCAATGGACTTATTTTTTATCTTTTATATACTATTGAAACCTCTATGGGTAATAAGTGAGTTTTACTTTTTAAATATAGTGTTTATATGGATGATTAACAACCAGAAATCATCCAACTAACGTGGATGTTATTCATTCATAGTATCCTTTAACTATAAAAATTTAAGTTGATAATACTAGTCTATAGTAGATTCTTATATTAATTAATATATATTATTAGTAATTTTTTCAAGGAATTTTTTCATGGTTAGACTCTAGATGAGGGGATAAAATTGGGATATTTTAAATCTGTTCCATTTTGAAAGGTAAGTCTCAATGGTTATTTAGAATTTAATAATGTTGTTGAATGATGAATATGTGTGTAACTAATTAGTTATTGTTTCAATAAGTTAATGTTGGTTAAAATAATTTTGAAATAATAATCCTTCAATTTAAAAAAACCTAGAAATTTATTTATATTAAAATGATTACTAAAAAATTATAAACATGATAGTTTTTTAGATATACTAAAAAACTATATTATGTGCCCATTAAATATACTTGTAGATTTTAGTTTTTTCTGAAATTTTCCTCTATGATTGAGAAAATACATCAATTTATGAATATGATAATGTGATATATTTCAGTAAAAAATTAAATTTCCTTCACTTTTATTAAATCCCATGATTTTTTTTTCATTTCAACAAAAACATTTGGAATATTTTGTTAATATGTTATAACTAGTAGGATATTAATTTGATGAAACATGGGGGGGAATTCTCAGGGAAAAAATAAGAGAGTATTATTCCAAAACATCATATAGTAAACATCCACTATAATGGGATATATTGATATAAATTATTGTTGGAAAGTAATAAAGAACAATTTTATGGAATATTTTATTTATAATATTCGATTTAGTTATCATCAATAATAAATTATTATAATGTTTAATGAAAAATTATAACTTGAACCTAAAGATGAAATTTTCCAGGAAATGTTTTATTTTTTCTTTTTATGTTCGTTGTAATATTTTGGTCAATAAATATTTTATAGGATTATTTTTTTATATAAATATTTTTTGAAGGATATTTAATTAATTTTTCTATATTTTTCATTAAGATTATGGAAACTGGATCCACAATTTTAGGGGAATGAAATTCTCACAAAGTCAACACTGATTTATGCTCGACTATATGCGTCCCACTTTAATAATTTAACCATTAGATTTTTTTCATGTGGTTGGACTTTCCGTAATTTTTTAACAGTAATATAGTATATTGGGTGGATCATTTCAAACAACTAGAGAAATATTTCTCTCATTGGTTATCAAGAATGATAAAATGTGTTTTGTAAATGCATGAAGATTAAATTAATATTCCATTTTAGAAATATAATTAGTAATGATAATCATAACTCAATAAATATTCATCCAAAAAATGAGTAATTTTAAGGGAGAATAAAATGATAATGTAAAACGATAATATTCCACTACTAAAACATCAAAAAATTCCTAGGAATTTTCAATATTGAATCTAGAAAATATTACTAGATAAAATTATTTTATTTAATTATTCATCCATAATATATAATAAATATTGAAAATTAATCATTAATTCTGTGTAAGAAAATAGAATAAAAGTATGAATATCTTTTCTGAATTCAATATATCAGGATTCCACAATTTAATGGTCTAAAAACACCTAATAGTTTGTAGTATTTAATTAGAACAATTATAATCCATTTCCTTTGGGTATGAATATGTATCTTCTCTCCCATTTAATATATAAATTTCTATTGGGTCCCATTTTAATGTATTTTTAATTGTTTTCTGATTTAATGGTTCCATTTTGTTTTTTTTACATGATAGTCCATATACTCTTAATATGAATTATCTCTTATTTTATTTTATTTATTTGAATTATGAATTTGTTCCATTATCAACCCCATGAAAATGAAGGACATTCCCTTGTACATGTTCCAAGGGTGGAGCAGTGATGTTGGATTTTATTCTACTTAATTATTTCTGTTTATTTTATTTTGGAAATTTTAATAGTAAATAAAATAGTTTTAGTGATGTTTTATCCTATATTTATCTTTTATTGTGTTTTTATTCACATTAAATTTTATTACTCTACATATTTTTCATATTGTTTCTTATAGAGTGTTGGTATAAAATTTTTATGATTTTATCATAGTAATTATCAAGCATATAAAGGTATGGTGTGGTGTAATTATAATTACTATGAGAGGATGTAGAGTGATAGTGATGATATGTACATTGAATGGGATTACAATATTAAATTATTAAAGAATAGTGATAGCATTGTCGTGATCTCACAAAAACAATAATATATTATCACTAATATAATTTTGTGTTTTGGTTTAAATTGTATTCATCAACATTTTCATATCATACATATATTTATATGAATACCTTTTCAAAATACACATCATTATATTATAGAATTATTAATAAATATATTAGTCATTGTATAAAGAGTTATAATATAAAAGAATATGTGTGAGAGGCCTCTATGAGATATTGTATCGAGGATGAACACTATACTTCATTCTTAGCTAATAATAATTCATTGATGTGGGATTCATGACAAATACCCTGCATTAATTGATGTCATTTTTTGGTAGGCTAATCACTTCAACACATTTAGTTTTTAAAAGAAGAAAAATAATAATAAATTTCGTAATTTAAATTATGAAAATAGTTGATAGTGATTCCTCCATTTCGTTATTTTAAAGAATTTATTTTCTATAAAAATTTCTAATATGGTTCTACATCATTACATATAAGGAGAATTTATTTCAAGGTTTCATTTGGAACCCCAATGATGACCTCGAGACACCAATATTAAGAAAAACATGGTCAAGGATCATAAATATTTCTTACACTAATTTATGGAGTTCCATCAATAGGTGACTAAGGAACATAAATTTTCATCCTCACTACTTTTTAAGAAGTTTTAATGGATGTGGAAACCAAATTACACAACCCTTCTATTAAAATAATTCTAGAAATATCTATAATGAATTTAATTACAAAACAACACTACAAGATGAACCAACACTTAACGATGATCAATTAAAGGTTGTAAAATTAACACATGAAGCACTTCATTTTAATTTTTCTTAATTATCAAGACCATTTCACTAACCTCATTTTCCTTTTACTAATTTACTAACCTATAATTCCCTTATGGATTGATGATGATTATGATGAAGTTCCCACCATCGAGGGGGATATGATCATATAATTTAAATATAATTAATAAATTGAGGATAATATGGGGTTATAATTTGTAGTACAAGAAAATTTCAATTAGAATGTGGAAATGGGATGGACTCCTCAATATAAACATCCATATCACTTGGAGAGATGAAACCCTGATAATTAAGAGGTATTTCCCCTATATTTATTTTTTTATTTACCTCCATACCTTAAATAATTCCTTTACTCTATTATTGGGGTTCAACTATTTTTTATTTTAAATAGGGGAATCCACTCTTCAAATACACTTATGGATGATGGTAGAAATATCATGTTGTGGTTTCTAAACAAGAGACCTCATCCACGTTATAATTTGGGATAATTTGTTGTAGCTGTCAGAATTGCAGTAGTATGGGAAACTAGTACCCACATAAGTGGTAAAAACCATGTTCTTTCATTTTTCATCATTAAATAATCTCATTAATTTTATTTCAATTTATTTCTATATTGTTATTATGTGTTTTTATTTCAATATAATAGTTTTAGAGAGTTTTTAGAGAGAATTTTAACTAATAAATGATATTAGTAAATAAATTCAGGTTTTATCATTCTTTATATTTTTTTTTACACTTACAATTTATTTGTCTGATACTATATGAACAGAATTTTAATTATGTTTGGGAGGAGTTTCAACCTAATTATAATATTTTTTGTCACTTTTATTTTATACTATTCATATTTACAAAAATAAAATAGATTAAATTAAAATGGATCATCAATATTCATAGTCAAATTGGTTTTGAGGCAGTATTAATCATTTTGAATAAAATTGATTTCACATTATTATTGACAAAGTAACTTTTTATTGTTTTGGTATAATCAATATTTTTTTTAATTTGGAAAATATATGCAATTTGTGACATTGAAATACTAACTAAATTTAGTAATTTCTATAGAGGAATATATTTTAAATCCAATAAATATATTCTTCTTATGAACCATAATTTTTTATGTATACTTAGATTATGTGTGAAAAATAGAACATGCGATTCTTCATTATTAAATATTTGGAGATTATAATTTTTTTTGATATAATTGAGAAATTTATTTGGAAAGAAAAATTTATAATTTGAGGCCTTCCATTTACGTTGGACCATATTATCATTTAAAATCCATAAATTTCAATATATTCTTAAGAAACAATATAAGAAAATTTTTCCTTACCCGCATTAACTATTCACGTTTTTGTTTGGATATTTCATGGTTGTTTGATGGGTAATCTCTTTTATTGTGTGTTATATAGGATTCAAATAATTTTTTAGAGTCTTATGTATGTGTAATTATTTTTTTAAGTTTAGGGAGAAAAATTATAATGATTAAATACATATTATCTTTAATCTTTTATCATCTTATTCCCCAAAAATGATAATAATAATAATAAAAGTAAAAAATATGGGTAGTTTCTTTGGTACTTATAAATCATCATTACTTGACCAATGAATCTACAATATTATGGGGTTAATATTTGGGAGATAGTTATATTCTAGTTACAACATTCAAAAATATTGGAAAACTTATATGATGAGATTGAATTATTCATTTGGATTAAATGAATTTTCATTCACAGTATATCCCTGTCTTCTAATCATCCTTGAAAAAAAAATATTTAACAAATCATGAAAATGGGGGACTTTAGAAGATATCATTCATTTTATTTAGATATTGACTCATGTACATTGGAAAAGGATGTGTTTTTTACCCATATAATTTGAATTATGTGAGGTATATTTCTAGTGTCTTCACTTGAATATACCTGAATTTTTATTTAATATTTGAAACTAATTTTGAGACTAATTTTATTAATTTCATAAATATATAAATCATCATGTAAATTTTAACATTAAAAAAATAATCTCATTAGTATTACCATTTTTATGTCACATATTGTGGAAAATGAGAATTTTCACAAGCCTATGAGGACACATTCTTTTTCCATGTATGAGAACAACTACAGATTAATATTCAATAATTTGAATAGAGATAAGATTTTCAATGTGACGTAGGAGAGATTATGTCATGGATCAATTTTTATGGTTGAAAAAATAATAATTTATGGTAATGAAATAAAAAGAAATATATTTTCATAATTTGGGAATGATAAAATTTATTTTGGAGTAGATCATTTTATATTATCTCATTGTTGATGTTTTTCTGAATTTAATATGGATATTATTTAAATATTTTCCAGGAATATATAATGTCTAACTATTAGGGGTTTGATCAAACGAAATTTTATCTAATATTTTATTTATAATAATTTATTTAATTCTCCAACATTATGTATTATTTGAATATTTCATCAAAATTTATAATTTGAGTGAAAAAATTAAATTTCATTGGAAATTCATTAATTAATCATTTTATATAACTAATGAATTATTATTAAAATATATTTTCAATTAAAAATTGTCTTCAAATTTTTTATGATGGATTATTCATAAATTTTTCTATATTATTCATCTATATATGAAAAATGGATGCAAATTTTAGGGGTGATAAAATTCCATGAAGTTAAAGATGATGTGGACTTGACTTGATGAGAACCACAATAAAAAATAATACTAATCATTATTATATTTGGAATGATAGGATAGTAATTTTCTAAGATGTTACAAGATATTATATTGATAATTTTATCAAAATAAATAAATTTTTTTGTTCACATGTTCTGAATGTCAAAAATTTGTTTGTTGTCAGGGCATCAATATTCAAAAAATATTCCAGATAAATTTTTTTTATCATAAATTTTTAGACAGTAAATCATTCAATATTTTACTAAATATGTTGTAATTTTAAAGTTGAATGAACAATAATTTGTGGAATATGTTCATATAAGGCTAGATTAAAATATTTAGATATTAAAATTTCTAAAAATGCATGTACATTTTGAACATTGAATCCAAGTTTTGTTACTAGACTAAATTATATTCCTCAATGATTTTTCTAAATAAAATCTAATACATTATATATAATCTGAAATTATGTGGAATAAAAAAATTAAATGTTAGAAAAAAAATACTTTCTTAAAAAAAACATATCATGATTCATTAATTTAGTTATACAAAAATGTGTAATATTTCATATGTATTAATTGAATCAAATATTTTCAACCAACCATTCCTAGAAATATGTACCTCCTCTCCCCATAAAATGATCATTTTTTTCAAAAAAAAACTTAAGCTTCCTTTTTTATTTTATTGATGTAAAAGATCATTTTTTTTATTTATATATTATATTCTTTAATTATCATCCCTCCTATATTTTTTGTATTTTTTCATTGGTATTATTCTGATGTCTGCTTCTCAACTCCATGATAATTTAGAGTTATCCTTGATAATTATTCAATGGAGGAGTTCTTATGTAAGATAATATATTTTCATATAATTTTTCGCATTGAGTTCATTGATGAACGTGGTTTTGTGATATTTTACATCTTTATACCTCGGAGGCTGGGTCCATTTTTTAAGATGAATAATATTTTTTAGGGATAATAATCTATTTAATGGGAATATATATTAATTTAAATTTATGGATTCTATGTAATATATTATAGGTAATATGATGGGTTTTCCTGAGTTTGGTGGGATTAGATGTAATTTTGGTTTATTCGGACAAAAGTATATATTGAGTGAAGTCTTCTGGAAAATTTCACACCATGAACCTATTACATGAAGTATAAGTGTCACTATAAGGATGTTGTAAAATAGTTCTGGAGGTGAATTTTGTATGCACTGTAAACCTATAACATGTAATTTAAATGTCTCCTAGAACACACTGTGAAACAGTTCATCATGTGAAATTGTAACATTCCATGAAACTAGTTTACATCATGTAATGTTTAATTCTGATATTTTTTACTACAGGTAATATTTTTTTTTGGAATATTCCTAAATTTTGAAAAAATGACATAAAATGGATTCATGTTGTGTATTTCTCAGGCTAAGTGGATTTATGTAAATGATTTTATTATAATAATTCAATCACATATATAAATTTAACATATATTAATCAATAAGAAACTCCATAAAATTTTATACTGCTTTCTTTCATTCATATCATCTCATTAAATCTTATGATCCACATTTCGTTATTTCTGTTTAGTTTTAACCTCCCATCCATTTTTCTCAATTGTAGATATAGAATTTCTAGATACTTTTTATTGCTAGTATTTAAATTTGCTGTTGTGGGATCTATGTTTTAATTGTGATAATACTATCAATCTTCTGTAGTCATTTGTAACTATTGGATGTTTCATTTGACCAATTGATAATTGTGGCTCGTATAATAATAAACACATTGGTCTATTTTTATAATTCATGTATGATCAATATTATGCGATTGTACCCACACCTTTTTCCCATTAATTAATTTAATAATGGTTGGGGATAAAACATGGGTTGGATTATTCATTGGGTCACTTTGGATTCAATTTTGTTGAGACCTAGTTTATGGATACATGAGGGGCGAGCCCACACATGAATAATAATTAATTGGATAATATAATAATTTATTATTCATCATGAAATGAGACCTCAACAAATTTATTATAATAGATTCACTATAAAAACATTTAAAATGATAATTGATAAGGATGGTGAAAATTTCTAATAATTGTGTGTTTAAACTATCATAAAAATGACTTAAGATATAAGTTATTGTATAAATGAGTAATTGAAAGAAAAATTTTAATGGGTAGAATAAACCATTGGAAAACATAATATGACATTGTTTCTTTCCTACCATGATGACTTGGGTTCCACTTCATGAACAAATGGTTATATAGAGGGCTTGAACCTAAAGCTAAAATGATTATATATAGGGATTGTCATGGATTCTATATTGATTATATTCAGGGTTTGGCATGTTTATGTTGAAATTAATCTGATTCATGGACCACTTATATTTAAATTCATAGAGATCTTATACCGATTATGTTTTAATACTAGTAGGAAATGGAATAGTTGTTCTGTAATGCTTAAACCAATGGGGTTTGCAGGTTATGTGATTATTCCACAGACCTAAGGTTACAGTTGGCATAGTTGTGCTATATAATCAGATATATTCTGGCATGGTGTAAACGATGGTTGAATATTATATTATATTTATTGATTAATTAATATAAATTATATATATATATATATTGTTAGAACATATTATCAGAATGTTTTTATACATGGTGGTATCAACCAAATATATTTTTCTCACATTCTTTTTAGTCTACTAGATGGTACCCACCAATATTACATGGATACAGGTTTGAGCAAGGGATAGAGACCTTAGTATAGATTATTAATTGTTGGGTGAGTTGGATCATGGAGGTGGGGCTGACATGAGGTCCGAGAACATGGTCTTTGAGTTATTATGAAATCGTTTCATTGATTATTTTGATTTTCATCATGTCATTAAGTAACATTTCATCCAAACATTACATGGTTGTCTATTATTTTGTTTATTGTTTATTCCTTTACCATGAAGTTTTATATTTTACTATTTTGAGTATTTCTGTTATTCTAAACTTTATTATTATAGTTTTTTTACACTTTATTTTTACATTATGCTAGTGTGTATAGACTACCCACTATAATATGTACACCTGTATTACTATTCAAGAGCCACTATTGTATGATAAAGTTCACATGTTGTGTTGTAATGATCCTTATCTGACCACGTGAAGGAGTAATGGATAAGGGGTATTACCAAGTTACATCATAACATCATTTTATTATTTTTTGTATTAACTATTTCTGCGAGGTAGAAAAGGGATTAGTGTGTTTCTAAATTTTATAATGTTATGGTACATGGGAGAATCTGACCCATGTATTGGACATAAGCTGAGTGCCTAGCGATTAGATTGTTATTCTCAAGGTTTACAAGTAACGGTTTTATGTTATATCACCTTGGGTGGTTGACATGTTTTTTATGATATTATTTTATGATATTAATTCTTGTGTCCTAGTATGAAATTATATGATTATGAATTCATCATGGAAGGAATATTCGAATATATCTTGACCTTCATTGTCAATGGTAGGGACAAAATTACTACTTGTGAAATATTTTCATATATAAAATGTGAAATGATAAAATTACTATAAATAATAAATGATAATAAAAAAATCTATTATACCATGATAAATCAGTTGTTATGAAAAAATTAATGTGACCATAAGGCATTGGTTCTCTATAGTTTTCACTAATTAATGTTGGCCATGTTTTCATTTTTAGACCAACTAGGATAAATTCACTAAAGAGGGGGGGTGAATCAGGGTATTAATAATTAATGAAAATTCCCCATATTATCTTGTTTCATCATAATGAAAAAATATTTTCTCCATTTTTTATAGAAATGCGTGAAATGAAATCAAATCATGAAGGAGACACATATATTTTTACTTGGACCACCCTCACTAGGCTCTGTCCATGGAGAAAGCAATGACAATGTGTCGATGTAATGACATTACTAAGTATTACTCCCAATTTAATGTTTGGTATAGATCACTAATATTTTTAGAATCACTAATTTTACAGGGTTTAGTGATATCTCACTAACATTCTAAGGGTCCCTCTATCAGTCTCTTTCTATGGACGCCTACCAGTGGAATAGATCACATTATTCCTCAATTTATCACCTCTCCAGAAAGGATTTAAAATCTATTTATGGATATACTAGTTGATTAATTATCTATATTTAATGCATCCACAACATTAGGTATATAATCTATTTATGTCCCACTTTAATTCATATGAGGAATATTACATTATCACAATTTAACTAAGAATTCCATTTTCATCAAATTTGTGATTCTCACTACATTTGTGAAAATCATAGAGCCTTTGTGAAGATTCCAGATTCTCAAATAGAATTTATTTCCTTATTGAATCCCAAAACATTCAAAATTCTCATTTAATTTATGTAAAATCACCATCCTCATTTAGTAACCTTTATTTAAAAATCTGAAATTATTTTTCTAGAATTATAATCTTTCCCAAAGCTCACAACATTTGGTTGTATTTTTATACCCTTTCATAACATACATTCTTTATTACTTTTTTATAATAAAAAATAATATATAACATTCAGGAATTAGGTTCCTTATAATGTTCATTAGGTCATTCTATTTTATTTTTTTGAAGTGTTATAGGCATAAATATTGGCATTGCCTGTGATTCCAGTACATTCCATCCACATAATCCCATTTGTGGGAATCTCCCCCATCTCATTCGTGATGGGCCCAATTTTCACAATGTTCCCTAGAAATTTCCAATTTTCAATGCTTCTTCTAGTCATAGAGATTATTTTCAACCCTTCATTCAATCATGATACTTATATATGATGATCCACACCATCGTAAAACCCTCTATATGAAACCTAGTCTCATGAAAGACATGATTTTTACATGTTTTTATAATAACCTAAAGGAAATATTACATTCATGATGATATAGCGATCCCTAATATTTTGATGCCAAAAATTTGGAAAACAGTAGGAAATGGCACCACCCGGTATTTGTAATTTTCTATACCACCTCTAGGATATATGTTCTTCATTCTTAGATCTTTGTTAGCATACCAGGTCAAAAATATATTTGGATCACCATACCTAAACATGGAAATAATATATGTCAATAAAGATAATCAATCTTGTATTACTGAAATGTGGCCGTGATGGATTTTTTACCAACAGTTATCTAGTTATCTATGATATATGTATGTATTGTTCAGAAAGTACCTCATCAATATCATCAAATTAAGAAATAGAGGAGTAGAAATCAATATGGTACTAATGAAACAAATCCATGGATTCCCAATGATCACAAAGGATTCTATTTATCCTCTTCTTCATGAATTCTTAACGAGTGTCATAAATTACATTGATAGGGAGACAATTTTGACCATTTCATCGAAGTATAACCTGATAAGAGTGTTTTAGCTTCAACATACTTCAACATTAATGAGGGAGGGAGGCCCAAATGAATTAATTACATATGATCTTCACGAACTATTAGACACTAGTTGATTTTAGGATGGATCTTTCTGTCTATATGCTCCAAGTACCTAAAAATTATTCCAGGGACATTATAGAGAATGTTGAGAATAAAGAGTATTCATTCTAGAAATATTTAAAGATGTATTTTATTATCCACCACTCTCCACAAGCATTCAGGTATTATAAGGTTCATGATTTCATTCACCTGCTACAGGAGGTCATGTTAGGGGATGAATATGCAATATGTGTCCTTGACATATAACACCTCACACCATCTTTAGATGCCTATGAGATATTTAGTTGATAAATTTTTAAGAAGTAATTTTCTATGAATTCAGGCCACATTTGAATGTATTTCAAATTTGGTTTTTTATGTATTTGATGAATTAATGTCTCATCATTGTAGAGAGTATGACAGAACCATATAGTAAAGGTTAGGCTATTTCAGTAGGGAAAATAGTGATATCTAATTCTATTGGAATTAAGCACCATAATGATAGTTTCGCAATGGTTCTACTAGGGATATCATTTTAGAATGTGGGATTCCATGTGAGGAACATGTTTTGTAGCAGTGATATTAGTGTGGAATTTCGACCACATGTATACATTGTGTATGTTCCTCTCTTTAGATATCCATGCTAGTGGTAGGCTGGTCACAAGCATAGGTTTCATAGGTGCATGCATCACCAGAGTAGTGTATGAGGATCAGGATAGGTACCGAAGTCTAGAAAGGACTCAAGTACCCCATATAAAACTAGTTTATATAGTTACACTATATATTTAGGTTGATGAAGTCCATTTGGTATCCTGGTGATGGAGTGATAGTACTAGTTAGAGGTAATATACAAGGTGATTCAGATTGGATCCAAGGGAAAATGGGGAGGTTAGCTACATTCTAAGAAGTGTACCTTATCTAGTGTGGATGTACTACCATATACCATTAGAGGTATGATTTTTTATCATCGTCAATATCAGTTTTATGGTTTGATATAGGATCATTAGATCCATTTATATATATTTTTTAAATAGATTGGGTATAGTTGTGGAAATCTTGGATGGTGTGTGGACCACATTTACAAAATTTTTATTATGGTAGATAATATATAACATTAAAATGTGTGTTGTCTATAATTGTGGGATATGATTTATTATTTGAAACATTATTGTGCGAAATGACTAGTTTCAATTTTATTTTTTGGATTGGATTGGATAGTTTTATATGTGGATCATATCGACTATTACTGGAGGAGAATTATATTTCTATTCCCTGAAAGAGACATCTATATTCACCACGTTGAGTTGGATCTTTAAGCTAATCATGCTGGAAAAATTTTATTCATATAGAATTATCTCATCGCATAAAAATATTTTCTTAATCTAGAAAATGGTGGAATATAACAGGATACATTTCCCACAGTTGTAGAACATTTATTGGATTCCTTTATTAGATTTTTTTGAGGATTATAACCCAGGAATGATATAATGTTAAATATCAAGTTGGTGGTAGGAGAAGAGCCAATTAAATTTAATACATAAGGAATTGAACCACCAGGATTTTTGTAATTTGAGTTTTATTTGGATGATATAAAAGACAAAGTTTTTATATATCCAATTACATCTCCATTAGGTTCTCCTATTCTTTTCTCAAATAAGGGTGATGTGACATTATGTATAAGTATGGATTATTGTTGATAAAACCAGATTACATTCATGAATTTGAATCCCCTTCCATGAATTGATAGATTATTACAAAATATATCAGTGGGAAGATGATCTCTAAGATTTATTTGAGATCAGGATACGACCAGTTGAGGGTGAGACCATCACACATAACTCAGTTTACATTTGGGAACCAGTATGGATTGTATAAGTTTATAGTGATGTTGTTTAGTTTAATTAATACACATGAATAATTTATGGACATATGGAATTTGATATTTCATCATTTAATTGAATATTTTTGGTGTTTTTTATTTAATTTGACCATGTGTTCTTTTATTTAGTTTTAGATCATAACTAATTATTGGACATTGTGTTGAGTAAATTGATAGAGAATCATCATTATTCCACGCTAAATGAATAAAATTTAAAGATATATGTAGTTAACTTCATCATCTATGTCATCATAGATGAAGGAGTGTTAATACAAAGAGATATGGTTTCAAAAATGGTATCCTATGAGCACTCCATTTTTTTAGATTCATATCTTTCAATATTTATATTGTTATTATTAGTTTTTTGTCAAGGAATACTCTCGTTTAGATGCACCATTGTCGATGTTGTCTAAGAGATTGTTAATATTGGTTTTTTCATACTCTTAAGTGGGATTTTTTAGGATTTAAAGTGTAGGATGACCTTAGAAACTATCCTAACTTTACTTATGTTGGTTGATGTATATACCATGTAGTTTGATGTGACTAGAGTTGGACTCATATTATTTCTAATACAGGTGGAATGAGTGGTTGATTATGGCCCCAGATATCTAACACCATGTTTGTGTAATTACCCTAAATATGATGTGTGTTTAGCTATTATGGTACATTACCTATGATGCTGGAGACACTGTAATTTGGTGGTGAGGTTCTTCACATACATGGACTATAATAGCATTAGGTATATCTTTTAACATAGAGACCTGAACATTTAGTAGATGGGAAGGGTCAATCATCAATAGTCTTTTGAATTTTAAATCATATATACACAAGTAGAGAGAATTTTAATTGGTTATTACATGACCAAGATTATGTATAAAATGGTAGTGAAGGATGATTACAGTGATTTAGGGATGATGTAACAAAATAAATATATAAATCTATTTTCCTAGATGTATCTATGATTAGTATCTCTAACATAAAAAATTGTTATACCATTATTTTGCACTAGATTATGTCTGATGTGTTATATTATCTAGAGGTATTAGATCAAAGAGACATTTTATATAGTGGGGAGACACAATCACGATGGTCTGTTAGAAGAATCAGTTCTCTTCCTCTTAATGGTTGTGTATCTACTCCATTGAAATTACTTAAGGATATTATTATATGGTTTCAGGCTTCTGGATGGGCTATACATCTAGGACTGAAAAAAGGTTTCATGATATCTATATATATTATTGTTGGATAGGAATGAAACAGGATAAAGAGGGATTTGTTTTGAAATATTTCACTTCTCATTAGGTGAATTCTAAGCATCAAAGTCCTCATGTGTTGTTTTAGCCTCTTCCAATTCCAGAATGAAAAAAAAGATGATGTCACTATTAATATTTTAAGAATATAATATACGAAAAATCACAAAAATGGTGAATTTTTGGTGATCATAGGTCAATTTTAGAAGTTATCTCAATTATTTCTTATCAGGGATACTATAACTATTGATGATCTAACTAGTCCTTACATGTAAGAGGTTGTTAGGTTTCATATTGTTCTAAGGATTATAATTTCTGACAGATAATCACATTTCACATCTCAGTTCTAGATGTTTCCTCATAAGGTTATGATATTATAGGTTAATCTAAGAAATTCATATAATTCATAGAATGTTGATCAATATTAGAATATGATTAATATTAAATTTGATATGATATAAGTTTTTGTTTAGAATTTTGTTGGATAGTGGGAGTAGAATATGGATCTCATTGAGTTTTCAAATTATAAAATCATCTAGTAATTTAATTAGATAGAAAAATTAGAGTATATTAATAGAATATAGTGTTCTTATCCTATTTATTTGTTAGAGGAGGTTGGGTAATATCTTGTTGGACCTAGTCCCAACTAGGTGATGTCTGAGTAGGTTCAATTAACCAAGAGGCTATTATTTAATGCATTATGTATGAAAAAATATTAATCATGTAATTTGATATGGTCTTTAGAGATTGACGTTGCTCATAATTTTTTACGTTCAGTGTCACCTTGGTTTGGGAAACACCAGACCAAGTAATATGGAAAATCTTGTACTCCAATTTTTTAGGGAATTTGGAATTATGTGAAGGGTAGAGCCAAGGTAATTCCATTTTTCCATTACATATCATTATAGTTCCATGAAATATCTGTTCCAAATTTTACAGCTTCTAAGATATCATCCTAACCCATTTAATGTTGTAGAAATTGATGATTTTGATATTTTTTACATATTCATCGCATCAGGATCATCCAATACTTATGTTGTACTGTAGTGAGAAGTAACTTCAGCTTCTGACTATACCTCTAGTTAAAAATTAGTGATATAATGTGAATTATCAAGATGAAACCTGAGAGAGGGAATAATATATATGATCATTATTGGAAAACATGTTTTCTAAGACACCATAGTGATGATACGAGTATCTCGAGGACGAGCTGTTTTATTATAGGGAGGTTGTAAGATCCAACATTTGTCTTTGTATGTCCCTTTATGTGTTTTTAATTGAAATTAATTTTTTTGTTTTCTTTTTTCTTTGAACCATAGAGGCTGTGTCTCTTTGTGGATGGGGATAATTTATGGGATAAATGTACAAAATATTAGGGATGTAAATTTATCATAATTTATGGATTTTGAGAATTTGTGTCAAGGGATTATGAGGGTTTTCGATGAGATTGGAAGGCTTCAGAAGTGGTCTATAATTTTACTGAAATATAGGATGGTTTTAGTCTACTATAAATTTAGACACAATGAACCTATTACAGGATGTGAAATCTCACTATAAAGATGTGGTGAATTAGTTTAGGTGGTGAATCGGTTTCAAGAAGTCAACATATTATAGTATATATAAATGTCTCCAGGAATAAATTTCAATATGGGTCATGAAGTGAAATAGTTACATATTGTGAAACCATTTCACGTAGTCTAATGTTTGATAGGGTCATCATTAACACAAAGAGACACATTTATCATGATGACTAGTAAATTGGGAAATACAATATGTGAAAGGATTACATTTTGTGTATTTCTCGAGCTCATTATTTTTAATTCTACACCGTTTGTTTAGTCATTCTTATCCTCATTTATCACTCCTCTCTAACACCCTATGTGACACTAGGATATTTTTGAGTTCTTTCAACCTTTCTAGAAATATTATCAACTATACCATCCACAAATAGTTTTTTCCCTTTGTATATACCTTCCATTTTGATTCTCTCTATTATAGGGAATGAATATATTTACCATAGTTCTTCTCGGGGTTGGTCTTAGTCTTTTCTAATATTTTTTTCAACATGATCATATTCACCTTCATCAATTCATAGAGTTACCTACTGGATGAATTGTTTGATTTCCTTATATTGTTATGTGGTCTAAAACTGAACCCTCTTGGGCAATTCTTTCATTCATGTTTGAGAAATATTATGTGATTGTGAAAATGTTACATGAACACTAATTAATTTAATAATGGATAATTATAAATATTGTTTTTTATTATTCATCTGGTCCCTATAGATTCAATAATATTGAGACTTAACATGCAGTTACCCATATGGTGATCCAATTTTATAATAAAAAAGAATTGGGTAAGATCATAATGTATGATTTAGCATGACCTAGGACTCCATGTGATTTATTATAATATATTCACCTTAAAAAATTGGGTAAATTTATTATTGAAATGGTTGGTGATAATTTTATTATATTTTGGATGGAAAAATGTTATGAAAATGGAATAATATATAAGTTAATGAATAAATTGTAAATTGAAATGAAAATAGTAAAAGTCATAATTAACCATTATGGATCATTTTATGTTGTTTCGGTTTAATTTCCATTATTATTTGGGTTTTGATACCTGAGGAAATGATGATATATAGGGCCTCGAATGGATGATGAAATACCTATATAGAGGGATTATCTTGGGTATTAATATTTTTCTATACTATTATTGTCCCAATTATATTATAATTCTTATAGGGATTGGCTTGGTTATACTGTAATGTTTATATGATATGGCCATATTTTATTGTAATTCGTATTGAACTTATACTGATTATACTATAATTCATCTAATCATGGGTCCATTTATGTTTTAAATCTTATATAATGGGAAATACTCAGGTATGGGACCATGTTGTGGACACATGGTTATGATTGGAATGGTCGTGTTAAATGCTCAAAGATACCCCAACATGGTTCCAAGGTAGGTTGATTTATTAATATATTATATTTATAGTTAATAAATTGTTTTATCATTTTATTTTAATATCTTATTATCCTAATGTATTTTAAAACATCTTTCTGTTTACCTATGATTTTTATACACCCCATATTCAATCATCCATTTGGTACCTGAATAGATTACATTGATGCATTTTTTGGAAAATAGAATGTGACATTATTGTTGATTATTTATTTTTAGATAGGTTGAATCATAAAGAGGATACAAACATTTGGATTGGGACTATGGAATTTTTTTTATTATGTCATTTTATCATTTATTATTTTGACATCCATCATTTCATTATGTTACATTTCATCTTGACATTACATAGTTCTCTATTATTTAGTTTACTTGTTCTTTATTTAGCCTCCAATATTATATTAAATTGATTCCTCTATTTATGATACTAAGATATTTTATTTATTTTTTGTTTCTCTTTATTATTACTATATAAATTGGCTCATAGTCTTTGCATTATGTTCTTTACACCCCCACTACTAGTTAGTAGCCTATGGAATATGGGAGGCATAAATGAGGAATAGTAACCAACATGATATGGCCAAGTTAGAGAATTCAATATTAAGGTATGTAATAGTTAATGATATATTTGTTTTGTTATAAATTGAATCAATATATTATATTTTGGGAATATCGATATTTTATAAACAGTTTTTGTTCGTGGGATCAACCAACAATATCTTCTATTGTGTTATTCTTCCAATTCAAATTAATTTCTCTCCACCATTATCAAAATTTTTCCTTTATATTGATGGTGTAACATTGTGGTAATTATGTGGGAGAAATTATTACACATAAAGAAGGTAGTATGGGTGTAATTTAAATTACAATGGGTGGGTGTAGACTAATATACATAACCTATACATTGAATTTGTAACATCATGATCCTAGATGTCACTAAAGGTTCCTTGATCCTAGTTGACCACATGGTAACAAGGCCTTCTCTCTAAATGGAAGAGGTTGTTGACACGTAGTAAGAGCCAAGGTGTTTCATAGGGGATACTATACCCTCATTACTAATGTGTATCACACTTGAGTGAATGCAGTAAATAATACAGAAAATAGACAACCTCTAATATATTTATAAAAAACTAATAAAAAATGAAATTTCATATACATAAGATGACAGACATGTCATGTGTCTAATAAAATATCCAAACTAGGTATACATGGAATCAATAACATACATGAAACAAAATTAAAAAAAACACAAAAATCTATCCATCTTGCATAATGTGCCTCATCTCGGTCCCATTCTCTCCTGATCCTAAGAAATAATAAAGAACCTGTAGCAGGGAACTTTCCATAATCCATACCTTCATTATTATAGTTTCCCCGAGTATCATCGAAATATCAAAAAGGGTCTGAGATATATTCCCAATTGGCAACCACCCAAGGTCAGTTCCATCTTGAAAGTGGGTATATTTAACAACAACAGTGTGAAAGATGAAATATAATGTGTAAATAAGTATTGAAAGTAATGGACCCTCTAAATGATAGGGTTCCCATTGACACTCATCCTATTCTACCTACATTGTCCTTTCCGGTAAGTGTTTTAATTAAAATTCAGACTTCCCTATTTTTATAATCATGTTCACTGAATTTCTTAAGGAATATTTGATACGTTTAGGGACCTATAATGATGATTAAATTCCCTCATAGTGGTTTATTATCAATGATTCCTAACCCAAACACCTGTAATATAATTGTATATGACTGAATCCAACCTTATGATTAGGCTTGGTAGATGCTTCATTTAAATCATTCATTATTTAGTCAATGTTCAACCTAAGACTCTTGTTATCATGATCCATCCATGTTATTGTTATAGGGATTAAATGTGTTACTCAGAGAATGAATGTAAACAACCATATGATTCCTTCCAAGTAATTTGTATAAGAACCCATTTTTTACACATGGTATACAATTATTCAATCAATATAATTTTGGTATATAATTTTTATCACCTAAATCATTTCAATTCATCCTCACCTCAAAAGTTATCTCAAGGAGTTTTAAAATCTTGGAAGGATTAGTCATTAATTATCTCAAGTGGGAATTTCATTATTAAATGGAAACTCACTAATATTACAGAAAGTTCATATCCAATTACAAGGATCTTGGTGATTCAATTCCATTCCATTAATCAGATCAATTTATAATTGGTATTATAATTCAATTTGGATTTCAAATCACTATTGAATTTTTTAATTAATATTACAATTCAATTCAAAATTAATCTCCTATAGTAAGGGATAAAAATGAATACTATAAAGTATTAAAATTTAATTTCCACACATGGAGGTCCAATCAAATAAAAAATATAAATAAGGGGTGGTTTGATTAAATGGTTCTTAAACTCTATTCATTTATCAATTGTTTTAGTAAATTACATTGGTCGCATGTGTCAATTTAATTCATGTATTAATTTCCATTTCAAGGGATTCACTTCCATAATTGGTTTCACAACATAATGGAATAAATATAACACTTCAATATTGAAATAAAATCATGAGACTAGCTACAAAATTACTTTAGTGGAAAGCTCATCTAAAATCAACTTTTGATTCCACTCAGATCGATAGAAAATCGAATAACGGATGAAGAACCTATATATAGGAAAAATTATCATGCCCATAAATAGCATTTCTAATACCAAAAAATCATGGAGTGGAATAAAATGAATTTAGCTCATATCAATGCAGAACCAACAAGAGAAACAACTCTTGATTCTATCCTCAAACAGATGATCAGTGGCATATCATATAGTTTTTATCCAAGAAGTCTCTAAAAAAAGTGGTTTTCATGTGAGGTACATGTGTGGAATATAATATTGTGTAATTATATTAGATAAGGAATATATTAAATTCACCAATAACAATATTATTCATATTTTGGGAACACTGTTGGCCAAAATGCACACCAACCGGGCACAATTTTATTTAGTAAGGGGTACCCCACATGGTTTGTATGCATGGTTTGTCCAACCAGGCCCAAACCTTGAAAATCACTTCAGTAAAACTTCATCTATTTTTCACAAGACCATGTGCCCCATGTGTGATGAATTTTCTAAAAATGTATCCTATTGGAAAAAAATATATATCCTTTCATGGTTAGAATTACCTATGTGTCCTTCCTCACACACAATCTACTAACCATGCTCCTAGAATTTTCCACCTCAATGATGGGTTCTAGGCTCCAAACGAGAATCAGACCAAATTGTTTCCTTCACGACCATAATAGATACTCATATTAAGTTACGAAAAATAAACTTAAACTAACATATGTAAATGATTTTTTACCTTTAAGAATAACCATAATCTTGAAAACATCCCCCTTAATGAAATAAAACCCTAAATTGCTTCTCAAGGGTTTTCAAGATTAACTAGAGAATAAATCGTTCCAATATAATAAAAAATTGGCATCCCACTCCAAGGTCATGTCATGTACGTAGCTGTGCAGCCATAGAACATACAATAAAGGAACTGACTAAACTCAAAGAACCTTTATGCAAAAATCCACAATACATATCAGATTCTCCCAAAAGGATGGATAAAATTATGACCCATCATCATCAAAATTAAAATCATAAGATGATTATGAATGGTAGTTGCATAACATATATATAGTTAAAAATATATTCATGGATAAAGACCTATGAGGTTATATAAACTGATATGCTTCCTTCCCAACTCTCTATAAGATCAGATGGTCTGACATAACATATTGAAATCTTAACCTATCTCTGGATCAGTCCATGTCCCATCCATTATGAGACACATAATAAAACCCAATCCATGATATCATACTCTATAGTTCATTTTGTAGTGAATGGTGTATGATTTTTTTCTAGATCATACGGCTTCCATTCGCTTCCAAATCAACTAAACCTACTTTATAGCCTCGTAAAAAAAGACATGGTCCAAGCATAGCTACCTCTCCTTCCTCTAACCTGTACAGGGGTGATCGGGAAGTCCTATGTTATAATACCTCATAATTTTACATCTAAATAGTATCATGAAATATATAGTTGATTGAGAAATGCAAAAAGGCTATGTTCCTCTCCTTGGAGCTATTGAAATCATATATGCATGCCTGCAACATGTCCTCAAAATTTTATGTTAGGTTCTTAGAAAAGATATTGGTCTGAGTTTGGTATGTTGTGCTCAGAATATCCCATCTACCAAACTCCCTCTTGAACCCTTTCAAAAAATTTCAAGTAAATATGATATCCCTAACAAAAATTATGTTATGGGGGACCCTACGAAGATTTATAACACATGGATGTAAAACCACCCAAATGCATCAATAGAAAATTTATCACTAATGGGTAGGAAATGATAATCCTTTGTGACACTATAAAAAATAACCCCTAAATAATAATTACATCATGGAAACACCATTAAACTTTTATAGAAGTTCATCATAATGTCATTCCATTTCCACTCAGTAATGGGAAGCTGCTGTAAAAGTTCAGCTGGTCATTGTGTTTCCATATTCACATGAAGATAGGTATAAGAAATTATGAAAAAAAGCATCACTTATTTTCATAGTTTTCCACTAGTTTTGATGATGTAAATCTAGATACAACTAATTGATACCATGATGAACATTCCAAGATGAAATAAAAATGTCTCACATCATCTCTTCTATCATTCTGGTTGAAACACAAATGTGACCATGTATGCACAAAATTCCATCCTCACCTATGGTATATCCTACAGGAGGGTCCCCACCTTCCACAATATCCAATAGAACTATTCCATCATAATATAATATATTCCATATCCTAAATAAATCCAGTAGTGTATAGGTCATAACTAAGGATGTAATTAAAGTCTATCCCTAACTATTCTGCACCTCCAAGTGCATCTCATAGAAAAAGTCCATAAGTTTTCCATCGCTATTTGAATACTGAACTGCCTATATATATTTTATCCTTCTCAATTCACCAACCATGGTGATTACCTTTCCAAGAATATATAAAACCATGAAGTTGAAATACGTTATGTATTCAACCCACCTTCATTGTCTCAAATTTAGATCATGTTATTTAAGAATGTAATTGAGTATTATTTTCTCCCAGTATATAGTGAAAATTTATCCTATAAAATAATTTATCCAATAGCACAGATAATGTACAATGAAGCATACTATATATCATTTTTGGTTTAATTATTTTCATGTTTCCTCAACATCCTAGACCCAGACACTAAAACTATATCTCCCTATATAAGAACAACACCTAGCCCAATTTCTAACTCATTACATTAAACTGTGTAACTCATGTATATCTCTAGAAAAATCACTATTGGTACTAAATTCATTCACCCATTCATATCATAAAAGTATATTTTATAGTTTTATTTGAAAAAAACTTCAATACCTACTTACTCAATCCCATAAGTGTTTCTTCTTTGCGTGATAATTCATGTATGAAATGCATGTAATATTCGGACAACACCAAAAAACATTGTATCTCAAAGTCATTATTAGGGCTCTACCAGAAAGCCAGTACTCTCTCATTATATGGGTCACATTATACTCTTTTATTTGGGATTATGTGACTAGATAAGTGATTAGAATATATATATATAAGTGTCACATTATGATCTTATCATATTATTGATTCTATCTCAATTATTTCAATATGATGTGAAGATGTTTTTAATGGTCAATTTTTTGTGAGAATATACTAATATATCATCAAAAAATAACAAAATAAATTAATCTAGATAAAGATTAAAAACGTGGCTCATCATTTCTATGAAAACTGTTGGAACATTTAAGATACCAAACCACATATGAAAATACATTTATAGACCATACCTTCTATGAAAATGATGTATGGTGTGTTTGATTGTCTAATACGTACATGATGAAAATTGTATCTTAGGATAATATTTGAGTAAACTCAGGATCTTATATATTTGATTATGATATCATATTTTAAAATAGATGATAAAGGTTTCTAACCATCACTTGTCTCGATTTCATGCAATCCAGACATATCCTGAGGGTTCTGTCTTCCATTTCTCAAAAGGACTACAGGACCCCATAGACAAGTACATGGTTGAATACACACTTTTTTCCTATAATTCGTCTACATTCCTATTTGACTCATTTATCTTAATAGTAGACATCATGTAATGAGTAATGGATACAATTTATTCTCTTGGGCCTTCCAAAAAAATTGAACTCTACCTCTATTACTAGAGGCAACCTAGAAAAGATGTCTGGGAAAGAAGCCTTAAAATGGTCACCAATTTGTGGGAAATATGCCCCATTTTTCCCCTAGTAATGTAGATATAAAAAACCCATTATAAGTTTTTATCCCACCCATTCCATGATTCTCAGGTCTATCTCAACTCACCTAGACATCCCATTAACCCTTGTGAATAAATTCCCCACCCTCTTGTGATGTAAATGTCACCCTTTGGGGATAAAAATCCATGATCACCTGAATGGGAACCAACATTTCCAATCTATGAGTGATGTCAAAACCTACCATCTCAAGAATAAATAGATCCCATATGAAGTGACACATGTAAATATAAAGGCGACACTCCCTTCAAAAACATATATCCTCCTTTACAATACATAATGGAGTACAATACATCATAATGTCATTAGAAGGCTGAACACTGAGCTCAAGACTCTCCATAATCACAATAGACATATATCTCTAAGAATCTCTAATATCTAAATGAGAATATATTATAGGTGAGGCTACTAGTATAGTACCTCTTATAATATATGGATTGGTATTTTACTCCCCAAGGATCAGTTTCACTACTTATATCTTTCCTGGTCTGTGGACCTGTGATATTGCATTACAACCTTGAGTATGTATGCTCTGTTATCTCCGTAAATCTGGGGTTTTACTACAATGACCATAACCACCACCTTGGCCATATCGGTCCACTATACCCTATATACATGCCTAATGAATAGCTTCTGACACATTTCATGTATTTGGAGTCAATGAAAACACTCCCTCTGTAGCTTCCTTGTGTATAATTATATAGTAGCATTATAGATAGACCATCTTCACATAGGACCTAAACTCGATTGGGTCCCTCTTAAATTGAGTTCTAGTATTCCTTGGTCTACCGCATTGTAGTAACCTCACCTAGATGAATATGTATGTGTGATGGCTACTAATATAACCATGTGGATGCTACATATAATGCTTCCTATAACTTTTCAATATAGTTCCAGATCTAGATTCCAAACATACCGAGATCACACCCCTATCCGCACCGACGTTATACTCCATGTAAATTACATGATTCACTATTACCTATAAGGTAGTCTTCCAAGAGGAATTTACCTATGATTAGATGTCATACCTAAGACCATCTTGGAATCTCATGGATCCAACATCACCCATCATATTGGTGGAAAACAAAGGAGCTCTATAAAAAAAGAAAAAAATCCATGACTGATAACACAACCTTCCCTAACTATAAAAACATATCAGGTTATATCATACCCCAATGTCATTAGATAGATGTAGTCATGAAAATCCATATGATAATCCCTCAAGGACATCTCCTTGTGACGATTCAACTGATTAATGGAATCCCACCATCTCATGGTAGAGTGATGTAGCATATACATAGTTATATTTACCCTCCTCTCTAGAGGTGTCTCAAGATTTTCAAAGATATATAGAATGGTTTATTTAAATGAAACCACTGCTTTTGTCCCTCCATCCCTTGAAAACATGAGCATATATTGCTACTAGAACTCTGGAATCGACAATTTACTTAGTCAAGGTAGGTGACAGAGCTCCCTAAATTGTATTCATGAATAAAATTAATAATTCAAGTAATTGTGATTCAACAGATATGTATGATACAACTAATGGTTTCAATGTTGGAACTAAAGGAGGATCCACTGGTAACTCAGGGCCCACTTCCTCTAAGGGGACGTTGTCGGCACCATCTGGGAATGTGACTGCAGAACATTGCATCATCATACCTATAAAAATGGAAATCATGTGCCCCAAGTCAATAATGAAATCAATGTTCACAGCTAAAAATTATATTCATTATAATAGAATATGTACCAGCATTCCTGTATAAGAAACACACCCCTTTGAATGATTCTATATTAAGGACTAGGTGTCACACACTTCATATATATTACAAAGTTACTACCTAAAAATGACTACTAATATTGGGAATAGGTCTTGTTTGATGCTATTAACAGTTTTAGTTTCCATTTAATTTATTATATCCATTCCCAATTTCATTTATTTCTCATTTATAACAATTATTTTAAAAAAATTGAACCAAATGGTTAACTAAATTAAGATCCATAAGGAATCACACTAGTCATTAAAAAATAGGGTGTCCATGTAATCCATACCATATCACATTTCAAAATTTCTTTCACAACAGAAGGTATAAAAAATTGGAACACGTCACAACAACATGTAATTTGGCAATTAATTCTATATGGAATGGAATTACACATGACACGTGCAACCAATTAGGTTATTAAGATGGTGCATGAGCTAGAACACCCTCATATCAGTAGGTTAAAATAGAATAGTACCAATAATCAGATCAATTATGACCTCACAATTCAAGTGCATTAATCAATGGGCACAACAATTCAAATATAATTTTCCAAATCTAAAAAACACCAATTTCATTTGAGGAAATTTGGATTTTTCATGTCCATGGTTTATCTACGCCCAAGAACAACTCATTACCAAATCCCAATTCCTTATTATTCATATCCTTTATTTTCAAATAATGTTGAAAACTAGAAAAATATTCTATAATACATCTTTGCAACATCTTGGACCCAGATTCCACTAAGGATTCCCAGAGCATTTTTGGCCACAGGGCCTCAAGAACATCTACCCAAATTACAAAGGATACTGAATTGTTGTAATGACATAGATGTTTCAATTGGGATACTATTATTTCATTTCCATAGTGTAGAATAGAAAAAATACAATATCAGTGAAGTTGTATAAGCCATAAGTTATATAGACAATAGATAACATCCTAGACAGATATGAATAAACAATACAAGATGTAATCTCATATACAGAAGATGATTATACATGGAATGTGTCTTAAAAATAGTTAAAACGTTATATATGGAATCAATAAAATACAATTAACAAATATAAAAAAGGAAAAACAATCCACCTAGCATCAGGAGCCTCAGCTCAATCCCACGCTCCCCTTCTCATAAGAAGAAATCAAGAACATATATGATGGAAATTTTCCTAATCCATGCCTGCAATCATATAGTATATTCAGGTACCATCAATATCACAAAAAAGGTGTGAGATATAATCCAAAATAGGTCGTCACCCAAGGCCTAGTTCAATCCAATCAATCAATATATATAATAATAATATTCTTGATGATGTAATATTTTATATAAAAGAAGTAATAGAAGTAATCAACACATAATGGATCAGTTTCACATGGAAACCCTTCCTCTACTACCTTCTTTGGCCTAGTCAGTAAGTTTCTAAGTTAACTGTCAATCCTAACTCTTTTAATAATCATGTTATTTTTATTATTTAAGGAACATTTTATAAGAATCAGGACCTATAATGAATCCTAGAATCCCCCATAATGGTACGTGATCAAATATTTCTAACATGGCCATCTATAATGTGTACGTGTCTTACCAAATACAATCTACTACTTTTGTTTGGAAGATGCTCCATTTAGGTCATTTTAATAATTTTTCAATTTTGATCCCGATTCCATTTTTGGTACAACCTATTTGGAATACAGGTACCACTAGAAGTTTAATCATGAACCAAGTACAATTCAATCCCATCCCAGTAATTCCTCATGGGAATTTAGGTATCGCTCTAGGTGTGGTATAACATGACTTCCTCTTAGGTCCATCCTTAGAGGTATACTAAGGGATCCCAAGTATCACCCATCGTATATATGATAAAATTCCCTTTGAGATCATCCTTGAAAATCCGATAAGGTGTCCACTTATCACACAACTTATAAGAGCCAGGTCCAATGAGTCCATCCATTACAATATGTATAAGGATTCCATGTTTCACTTTAGTGTAACTAAAGAAGAAACCAAATGGTATTATCTGTGCCATTCATATATGAACCCATGTGTCACCCAAGGCTTTTTGGACCCAATGGTGTTCATCAATATAAATAGAGTATGGTTTTTGTTTATTTTCAATCCATATTGGGTTGATCATGTGGTTTTCTTATCATGTGAGCTTATAGTATAGGCCAAAGAAAGTGTTTAAGGTGGCGTAGTTTCGTAGGGTTTTTCGCATTTTTTTAACCTCAAAATCATATGTTTTTTTCAATGGAATGATTTCTACATAGGAGTTAATATTACGTCAACTAAAAATAATGGATTTTGGATTGCATAGGATGGCATGCGGACCCCGATCCATGGTATGAATGAATCTTATGGGAAACTGTTCAAAGAATAAAAAATGCTTTGTGGGGAGACTTGCAGTCCACATGCGGAAAATGGTTCCTGGAAGGCTGGAGGTACATAGAATGGCTTGTCTTGAGAAAAAAATGAAGCTATGATTTGTTCATGGAAGAGTTATGCCACCACGAAGGAATGAGGGAGGTACGTGGACCACGTAGAAAATAACGGTTCATGAGAGTTTCATTTTATGCAGTGAAGGTGGTACCACATCAAATATTTCATAAATCTCATATTATTGGATTATATAGATCTACATTCCTATATAATGAGAACCAATTCCATTTTTAAAAAGGGAGAGAGAGGGAATTTCACTAGAGTAAATCATCACACCAAGAATTCATCCTTTTCAAAAAGAGGTCTGCATATAAGAAATTACATCGAAGGTTTTTTTTGGGGAAATATAGCCCAAAATGGAACGTTGGGACTACATTGGAGGGGCAACACATAAAAGAATAACTCCGCCGATGGAGAACTTGCAGTATGTGGACTAAGCTCTTGTATTACGTGAAATAGAGGTGGTTCATAGAGGATGATTTTTTCTGTTATACATGACGATGCATAGAAGGAGAGGTGGTTCATGAATCATTTACAATATGTGGTATAATGTAGTATGTAGAGGATGAAGTCCAATATAAGGATGAATAGTTCACGAACTAACATTATACAGAAAATTGAATTACATCCACATGTGAATGTGGGGCTTCATCAAATAATCTATCTATAGTTGAGGATGTGTAATTTAATGCCATCCCATTAAAGTGACCTTCAAGTAGATAAATGAATTTCATATTTTTCCCAATATAGTGATTAACAGGGAGTTAACATAACTGATCTATGGGACATATTGTGATATCCCTAAAACATTGTAAAGGTAGTGTTCCTAACACAGTAGAAAAGGATAAAAATTTGTAATCCCCAACTAATAAATATTAGTGGACCTTACTATGACCAAAAATATATCAACGTATGCTCCATGGAATAGTCTATAGGGAATAAAATATTAATATTGATGAGTGATTCTTCTGTGTGTGAGTGTCTATATTATAGAACATTAACAATAGACAAATTTATCACATTCTTACCAATGTGGGAATAAGATATATCACTAAAAAATAATAAATTGGACACCCTAATTCCCCCCTCACATCTCATGGTGTTATGAGGTCCTTTAAGAGGTATTAGGGGGTAAATGTTACTGGTGTTTAATCTTTCCTTTTTTTCTATTATGGATAATTATGTAAATTTCAGGGGTGTCCCCCAATTTGAAATATATAACATTCATATTTTCGAATAACTAGATGTGATCTCTTCGAATTTCTCTTAGAATGAATGTGTTTTTTTCTACATCATAAGGATTTCATGTCACTGATCCAATAGTTCTTTCTAAGACTGATATAGATAGAAATTTTTTTGATGAAGATGCTAAAACACATAATATCATCACAACAACTACATACAGAAACTCTATGTTGGAAAAACTGGAGAATTTATAGGAAGATGACAACAATGTGAAGGAGGAGAAACTCAATGTATTCCACAACATGATTTATTATCTAAAAATTCATCCTTATGAAAATGAAAATTTCTTTTTAAATTAAATTACTGATGTTTTTGGAGAAATTCATAGACTTGGTAAAGAAATAAAAGTCGTTAATACCATAATAAAAATATTGAGAAGACTTTCTCCTCTTTATAATGAAAAATCATTAGCCCTTAAAGAAATGAACCAGTCTAAACTTCCTATGCGTGATATTCTATTAAACCAGGTGTCATTTGAGATTTGAGTCAAACCAGAATTAGCAATGACATGAGTAATCAAGTAAATGGCATCCAAATCCAAGAAAAAACTGGAAATTTTATAAGATATTATTGATAAAGATAATGATGAAAATGAACTACACTCTCTCATTTACATGAAATACAATAATTGAAATGGTAAATTTTAATTAATTTTACATTTGTCTTATTTTTATTTTGGCAGGGTTGGTAACACTGCCTCTCGGTGCACTAGAAAGTTCATTGAAGAAGAAATCAAATCATGAGACATGAAAAAGCCTCATAAATGGGTTTTCAAAAAATGATACATCAAATATATAATGAAACTATAGAGAAAGAATTTTACCCATGAATAACATCATGATCAAAGTGAATTATTTGAGGAAGAAGAACCATAATTTAAATCTAGAACCCATGCTTCAATGATGGCTATCATTGAAAATTGAGAACCATCAGGAGGTAAAATTAGAGATAATCAGTTTACCATTGATGTTGAAATCATATTGCAATGTAAGGATTAATTTGGTAATATACAGAATCAATTTAAGGAATGAAAAGAGAGTAGAGAATTTGTGGAAGCGTCATTAGAATATGTTGATATACTTGAAGCTAAAATATACAGACTTGAAAATTTTGCAAAGGAACATTCAGCAATGATTGAGGGATCTGACGATATCTTTGAACTGAATATCAATGTTGAATAAATGGGAAATAACATTAAATTATTGTCATCTAGACTAAAGGATAAGTCCAAAAATTTTGACAGACGTGATGAAGAAGTTGTTACTCTTAGTAGTAACATGAAATTGAATCTTTTTCAAAAGAAACAAAGAAGAAAATTTAGTTATGGAAATTCTCAGATGATGTTCTAATAGATAGAGCTAGGCGTTATTATAAAAGAGTTAAAATTATTATTAATGATCCAAGAACTACATGTTTGGGTAACATTAGAATTATTTTTGATGTTGAAACATTGAATGATGTAATTAAAATTGGGAAAAATAAAGGAACGATGAATTTTGGACATAATGAAAACACCCATGAAGTCCAAATAAAGATAGTCTCAAATCAGACAGAAAGGAGGACTGAAAAAAATCCTTTAGTATCATGATATTTTAGGCTATCAAACTATAAGGCCATAGTCTCAAACAACACCTAATCACGATTTTAATCAAGAATTCACATTGAGGATATTTTCGGGTATAGATATTTATAGAATTATGCCATTACAATTACATAAAAACATATAAATACAAAGTGGAAACTTCCAACAAGGTCCATTTATTTCATAATAAAAAACCTTTTAAAAAGAAATTTTGTTTCAATTACTTTTTAATCATCATTATATATACTTGATGCAATTTTGGATATTATTCTCCCTTAAATCCTATTGAAAAATTTAAAACATTGGATGACCAAAAAATACCTTTAAGGTACATAGAAATAAATAAAAACCATTAGTCTATTTAAAACCTGATAACCAATTCAATGCTCTATGAGAGGATGAAACAGAAAAATTTCACATGAATAACAGTCATTATTTTTTCTCAATTAAAAACACTATAAAATATAGCAAGTAATTAAAACTCCATTTGGGGACATAGATAATAATATAAATAAAATCCTGTCAAACATCTTCAAATTGGAATAACCATATCGATTAGTTCGAAATTTGATACATGTAGTGGGGATCACCCTTCGTATATGCTATATCAGGCTCACCCATGAGCTATAATTGGGCTCAAACCATTGTATAAGTTGTGTCGGGCTCACCCGTGAGCTATATTGGGGAAAAACCTTCATATAATCTATATCGGGCTCCCAGATGAGCAATAATGGGACTCAAACCTTCATATAAGCTATATCGGTCTCCCCCGTCGTATATAATGTTCATATACAATTTTATGAATAATACATGTTCATCACAAAACCCCCTTTTGAAAGATTCTTTTAATACCATACATAAAAAAATTCCTTCTACAAATACCATTTTCATATAAGAAACCATTTTCAAAGCCAAGATACCTAAATTTTGGAAGAAGGGATTTATTTTCAATTTAATAGACCTAAAGTCTTATAGAGAAAGATAAATATAAAAGATCAGTTACGGTGAAAGAGAAGATGTTGTCTCCGTATACGTTAAAAATATTCATGTTTGTCATTTATTAAAATTTATTTATGAAAAAAATATTCTCCTTGAATGAAATTAAAAGTCAAAGGGGTTTAGTATATAATTTATAAATGAAATCTTTATATAAATTAAAATATTCATCCCTGAAAGGAGATTAAGAAGAAGTCCCTTACGTTGGTCCAACTTGTCTTGTCCATTCTTGATTTTCATGGATAATAAACTTAGGTTAATTTATAATATCATTAGAACCTTTCTAAATATTATTATTCATTTTATAACACTTATTACCATGATATATGAATTATTTTATTATTGGAGTTCATATAGGATGTTTTGTCGATGTTCTGTATTTGAGTAAAAAACGAACTTGTTTTGATGAAAATTATCCTTGTGGTCAAAAGTTCATGAACTATAGAATATTATTCATGATATAAATATCATATATATCCATTATATATTTATTTAAAATATTCTATAACATTTGTAGATAAGAAATTAAATGCACCATTAATGGAGATGGTAGGTCGTACATACACATGAACACCATGTTCATTTCATTATCATATTAAAGGAATGAAAACTAAATGATACATTATTATATTATAAAACCTGAATAATATATATGTTATATAAGTTAAATTATTTCATTTATGTCATCCCTTATACATTTCATTTTTTACATGAATGAATCATATCACTTTTAGGGGCGGTAGTCAACACTTCCTCAAATGAAATTGTCATATTTAGAAACTATGAAAATAATAAAGGTATGTTTTAAATAAATATTATAAAAGAATAGATAATAAATAATACTATATATATTATATATAAATGTGGTTCCATCATAATGGAAACCATGATAGGTGGTCGGGGAAAATTGAACAATTGTGGTTTTGTAAGGTCGTAGTTCGTTGTACACAAAAACTGTATGTTTGTATCTATTAGATAAATGTGTGTGTTACTATAGATATAAACTTTTTCATAATAATATCCTATTATATTTAGAGTACTGGTATTGTTTTTTAATTCATGAGTAAGTAGATAAAAGGGATTAGAGAAAGAATATAAAGGAAAGGGACTTGACAGAAGCGGTTACCTCAAAATCGGTAAACATCATTAGCTATGATCCAAAAGGCATTCTTGATTTTCCTTCAGCCCAAGGTAAGATTTATAAGTATAAGGGAGTTATTTTAATAGCTTATTTTATTATAATTTTGATGATCTAAGGGGCTTGAGAGGTGTGAATAATTAGGTAGAGTTGGTGTCCATTAATAAGTGGGCGGAGGGGCACATTAAGAATTTATGGAAATATTAAATTTTTATGAATTAAATTTTAGTTAAAATAGTTTTAAACTAATTTAAAAAAAAATTAATATGATTTTTTATCCAATAACTATCATCCAATAATTTTTAGACATGTTTTGAGTATTTTATTATCCTTATCTTTTAGGTTTAACCCTTATTTTACCCTTTTTAATCTTACTGTGATATCATATTATTTACACATTGTAGGTTAATGTAATTACTATATCATGTAAAAAGACCAAAAAAGTCATTTATGATATATTTTTACTTTTATTAACCATTTTCCAGAATCTTACATTTTTTGGAATTTAATATCATTTAATAAACTTTTTATATTTTTAATTATGAATTATGTCAATTATGAACACTATTCATACAGGACTTTTTAAAAATTCATAACAACCACATTCTTTTGAAAAAACAATGAATCAATTCTAACATTTCATATTCACCTATAAAATTTTTAGATGATATAAATTATATTCAATAATATTTATTTTACAATTTATAATATCATTCAATTGAATCCTTTATTAATGAAACAATCACTACATCATCTTTGTGTCATAAATACATCTATTTCTTTAATGTGTAAAAATTATAAATAAAATATCATGATGTATGAAATATATTTTTATTTCTAAATAATATTTATAGTCTCTGATATATCTTATATAAACCCATATAAAAATTTATTTAGTACGTATATACAAGTTTATGTTATTTTTCTCTTTACCTTAAATAAATTATTATAACTTGTCATTATCAATCCCATGTGTATCCATAGGGTCCCAAAATCAATCCATGGATTCCCATGGTCGTCCATAAGTCATCCAATTAGATAATTACTTGTTTTATGGAATTTTTATTTTATTACAATATTATATGGTACACTTATTTCACAAATCTACTCATTAATAATGGTAAATAAAAATAATTAATGAAGTTACTATTCATAATGCCAAAAAATAAAAGGTGCATATATACTAAATTTATTCCTCTTTATTAAAAATATAAAATCAATTTTTACAAATTTAAAACAAATAATTTGCAAAAACTGTTTCAAAACTATTTCTCGTTGTCAAAATCAAAAAACAGGTTCTTTTAAAATAAAAACTATCAAAAGATTGACATGTGTTTATGTGCAATTTAAATATAATATTACATACAATTACCATCATTGGAATAAATGATAAAAAACATGACCCAATTAAAATTTATAACCAATTAAAATGAAAATCTATCTGTATAAATATACTAGATGAATAGGCAATTTTGAATTAAAATGCAGTATTATCACTATTCATTAATAATGAATTTAATCAAAAAATTACTATAAATTGAACCAATGTAAATTTGGAATTCCTTCTTATATAGAAGAATTTTATTTTGTAAAATAAATCATATTAATGTGAAAAAAAATTATTAAATGGTCTTCTGCATTAAAAGGTGGTAAAACTGCATTTTTAGAAAAATAATTCTTTTATCTGAAAATTTGAATTTATTCTTATATCATATCTAGAAAAAATATATGTTGAATTTAAAACACTATATTGAATATATAACATCTATTTTTCATTAAATAAAATTCCATAAATAGTTATATGATTTTATAACACAATTCTATTCTTTTAAATAGGTTTTCATAAAAACACATCTTATATATTCAATTGGTTTTTATTTCCATTTACAATAAATTTTGTAACCAATGAATCATTATTTAATCATGTGTAAATCATATTTAAAAATTTTGTTGATTCTATTAATTCTATCCATTCCAATGGCTAGGAATAAACTACCATTTAGAATAATTATAATTATAATATTGTGTTGCTTTTTTATATAACTCAAAGTTGTGTGAAACATAAGATATTAGAGAAAACTATTATTTCAAGTTGAGTATGCTATTAGAAAAATTGTCCCCATTTACATAAAATTAATATATTATTCATAAATATTTATATAAAGGAAAAATTATTATTCTATAAAATAATAGTTCATTACATCTTCCCCACTTTTGGAAATTGCATCCTTACAATTTAAAAATTGGGCTCGAAAAAATCATTGAAAATATCACATAAGAAACAAATATTCAATAAAAATAACACATTAAAAAAGAATGATAAGTACAAGAAAAACCTGAGATAAAAAATACTACAATTCCATTTAGGAATACATGGATATGGAGGAAAAAAATAACGATCATGTTTTGAGTGCGAGTGATAGAAAATAAGATCAAGAGAATGATAAATACCAAAAAACCATAAAATAGTGATAGGATAAATGGCCTTTGATTCCCCAGTAGGAAACATAAATGGACAACTTTTTTGTTTTTATTACATTTTCATAATGTTGAATAATTTATTTATTAGATTTCCTAATAACATAAGGAAATATACTTATATTTCTAGTATAGTTTCATCCTTTATTATATTTCTAACACAAACACATCATTTATCTAAACAATGAGTATTCAAGATTCCGTTCTCACAACTAAAGGGAAAGAATAAACTTATAAGGAATTACATAATCCTAAAAATATTAATTATCTCTTCATCCTATCTTGAAATATTAATCAATACCAAAATGGTTAGTATAAGATCAGATAATCCCCACAATGAATAATCCATTATAAAAATAAATTCTACCTTTAATATTCAAAGTTCAACAAACAATACCCAAATTTAACAAACACCATTCAATAAAAAAATTTTCTTAAAACTATTCAAAATAATCCAAACTATGTTTAAAAAAAATTCAGTAGGATTTTATCACATATATTTCCTCAATAAATCGGAACATTTACCTCTAAATTACATCGACTACTCTTAAAGTCTCATACTAAAAAGTAATTATCCTAATTACATATTCTCTATGATAGGTTAATCATTTCCATAAAAAACCCAAATCTCCATATGTATACACTTAAGAAATAGATTCTTCCAATATAATATTTCAACCATTACACCACAAATGAAATCCAATAGAATTCTATTTTTCTTATTCCTAAAGTGTTCCCAAAAGAGAGAATGTATTCCAAAAATTACATTTATCACTTAGTCAACATATGATTTTTATGTACTAAAGATATGTATTTAAAAAAACATATGTTCCAAGAATCAAATTATTCTTGATCCATAATAACATTTAACTAATATTAATAGATCATACTATCTCAGAACTTCATGTAGTCCAGTGGTATGTGATAAATCCCAATTTCACTTTGGTTGTGTGATGGATTCCTGCAGCTTTGTCCTATATGATGGGTTGTCACATGGTCTATGTGTTGTCCTTTTTAAAAAAATGTATAATTGTAATGACATTAAAAAATGATATTAAATCATCAAAAATACCCATAACATGTTTTAACATTAAAGTTTATTTCATACCTCACATCATTCATTCAAAAAACTAATAACCCATAATTTCACCAAAGGTGAATGTCTCCAAAAATACCATTAATCACCTTAAAATAACAAAATTACATTAAGAGGTTTCTATTCCATTGAACTTATAATATGCCTTAAAATTATAAACCCATGATCAAATCCATAACCCTTAAGAAAACATTATATTCTCCAAAGTGGTCTAAACCTTTCTTTTGATACCAATTATAGTGACACATCATTAAACGTAGCATAATCATGTGTTAAGATAGGAATTCACATTGAGGATATTTTTAGGTCTAGATATTTTGAGTATTATTCCATAACTATTAATTAACAAAAACATAGAATTACAAAGGGGAAACTTCCAATAGTATAAATTTATTCAATAACAATAAAACATCTAAAAACAAAATTCATTTCTTTTCATGTTTACTCGTTAAAACATTTCCTTGATTCCATCCTTGATGTTATTCTCTCAAAAATACTATAAAAACATTTAAAATATGGTATGAGCACAATAAATCTCATTAATTTACCAAAAAATAAGGAAAACCCATTTTACTAGTTCAAACTTGATAACCCATTCATTTCTCTTTGGGTGGATAAAGCAAAACATTTTCACATGAATAACACTCATACTTTTTTATCCTTGGAAAACAAAAAAACAAAGAAATAGAAATTATTTATACATTTGGTGAATTACATAATAATATAAATATAATCCTTTCAAGCATATTCCAAATAGAATAACTATATGGCTGACTTCCAAATTATAGATCTATAATGGGGATCACCCTTCCTATAAGCTATATCGGGCTCACTTGTGAGCTATAATGGGGCTCAATCATTCTTATAAGTTGTGTTAAGTTTCATCATGATCTATAATTGGGATGAAACCTTAGTATATAATACATTGGGCTTAGTCATGAGCTATAATGGGGCTCAACCCTTTTTAAAAGTTATATCAGTCCCACCCATCTCATATAATCCTCATGTACTATTTTATGAATAAAACACAATCATCACAAAACCCATTTTTTAAATATTCTTATAATATCATATGAATAAAACTTCTATATAAAATTACCATTTTCATTTATGAACCCATTTTCCTATTAACCCAAAATAAATGATAAGGTAATTTTTTTTAAATACATTAAGGATTGTCGAGGATGCCAAATATCAAATATCGGTTACGGCGACGTAGAAGTCGTTGTCACTGTATACGTTAAATACATTCCATTTTGTATTATATTAAATTATTCAAAGAAAAAATATTCTATTTAAATTAAATTAAATGTAAAACATGTTTATTATACTTCTTATAAAATACGGTTGTACATAAATCAAATTATGCCTTAATGAAAGAAGATTGAGATGAAGTCCAATACCTTTTTCGGACATACCTCATCCATTCTATAATTTCTTGAATAATAATCATAGGATAATTTCTACAGAATTTATAACCTTTTATAGTTTATCATTCATTTAATATCACTTATTACCACGTTATATCAATTAGTTAATTATTTTAGTTCTTATCGATTTTTTTTTGCGATATTTTGTATTTGAGTCAAAAATAAACTTGTTCTGATGAAAATTATCCATGTGGTAAAAAAATCCATCATCTCTAAAATAATATTGATTATTAAAATATCATATATTCCCATAATATATTTATTTATAATTTTCTATAACATTCAGAGATAAGAAATGAAAAGCACAGATCATGGAAAATGTTGGCCTTACGTATGCATAAACACTACTTTCATCTATTTTCCGTGTTAAAGGAATGAAAACTAAATGACACATAGTTATATTACAATTATATTATAATATATATTTTATAGATGTTACATAATTTCATTTATTATATCCTTTATAAGTTCTATATATGGCATGAACCAATCATATCACATTGAGGGGGCAGTAATCCACACTTCCTCAAAAGAAATTATCATATTTATAAATTATCAACAGAATAAAAGATTATTGTAAATAAATATTAAATAATAATAGATAAAAAATAAATATAATATATATCATAAATAAATATAGTTCCATCGTAATGTCCATCAGGATAGGTGATATGGGAAAATTGAAGAATCATCATTTTGTGAGGTAGTAGTTTATCGTACACAGAAATAGTATGTTTGCATCCATTAGATGGAGGTGTGTGTAAGTTAAATTATAATACATCTCAAAGAAAAATTCTATTATATTTATGATACTTAAATTTCTATGTAGTAAAATATTTAAGAGATCATATAGAGTGGAGAAGGAAAATAAACTAAAGGAAATTGTGAGAAGAAGTTACCTCTAAATTGGGTTACATATTTTGATTTTAGCCAAAATGATTTCTTTAATTTCATTTCTCCCAAGGTAATAATTCTAGAAGAAAGGTATGGATCTTGGGATATTATTTTATTATAATTTATATGATCCAAGGGGCTCTAGGGTTGTGATTTAGTGGGTAGAGGTGTTGTTCTTTTTTAAGAGGGAGGAGGGGCACATTAGGAATGTCTTGAAATATTGAATTATTATATATTAAATTTCAATTAAAAAGGGTCAAAAATAAATTTAATTCATATATAATATGATTTTGGTTCTATTAAAAAAATTTCAATAATTTTTTGACAAGTTATGAATATTTTTATACCCTTATCGTTTTGGTTTAACCCTTATTTTCCCCTTTTAAACTAACCACGATATCATGTTCTGTACACATTGTGGGTTAATATAACTACCACATCATGTAAAATGTCCGACTAAAAAGTCATTAATTACATATTGGTACTTATATTTACCTTTTGTTCACAAATATTATTTTTTTAAATTTAGTATCATTTAATAATTTATTTCATATTTTATATTATGAATTATGTCAAATTTGGACAATATTCATACATAAATTTTAACAAATTCATAACAACATGGTTACTTTGAAAATTTTTTTTATCAATCCTAACATGTCATATTAACCTAGAAAATTCGTTTTTGATATATGTTAGGTAAAATAATATTTACTTTAATATTTATATTATCATTAATTTAAATCATTTATTAATGAAGAAATCACTTCATCATCATTGTGTCACAATTAAATTTATTAATTTAATGTCTAAAATTTAAAAATAAAATATAATGATATAGGAAATATTTTAATCTTTATAAGAAATATTTATATTCTAATATATCTTTTATATAACCCCGTATAAAAATTGATTTTGTTTGAATATACATGTTTATGTTTTTTTCTCATTAAATTAATTATTATAACTTGTCATTATAACTCCCATGGGAATCCATGGGTTCCTAAAATTGACCCAAGGATTCCCATGGTCTATATTATTTTATCAAATAGCATTAAGAAATGTCATAATTTAGTTTTATATTATTATATATTTACTTTTTACCCTTATTTACCTGATTAACCCTTTAAACGTGGTCAATAAAAATAATTAATGATGTTACAATTCATAATGTCCAAATATTATAGGTACCTATTTAAAAAATTTGGAAATCTTGATTCCAAATATTAAATTCATTTTTCCAAATTCTAAACACAGAATTGGTAGAAAGTAATTTGAAATTAATTCATGTTCTCCAAACCAAAAACCATGTTTTGGTGAAAAAACTATCAATAGATTGACATGTGTTTATGTCCATCATAAAAGTGAAATTACTTCCCATTACCATAATTATATTAAATAGAAAAACATAATCATACTGTACTTTAAAATTAATTAAAATTATAATATATCTATCTAAATAAATTAGATGAAAAGGCTATTTTGAATTAAAATGCAGTATTTTTCACTATTAATTAAAGTACGAACATTATTAGAAAACTACCAAACATTTATCTAAGGTTAATTTTGATTTTAATTTTCTATATAATAAGATTATTTTTTAAAATATAATATGAAAATGTGACAACAATAGATTTCGAAATGATTCTCCATCAAAAGGTGGTAAAATAGCATTTTATAAATAATTCTTTTATCCAAAAAAATTATTTATTAGTTATATATTATCTATAAAACATATATAAAGAATTCAAAACATTACATTGAATATATAACATATATGTTTCCTTAAATAAAATTCCATAAATAGTGATATGATTTTATAAACATAATTATTCTCTTTTAAATAAGGTATCATAAAAACACATCCTTTATATTCAATTGGTTTTTATTTCCATTTATAACAAATTTGGGAACCAATGAATCATTATTTAAACACGTGTAAACCATATTTCAAAATATAGTCAATATTATTCATTCCCTCCATTCCAATGGCTAGGCATTAACGATAATGTAAACTAACAATAATAATATTGTATTATTTTTCGGAATAACTCAATGTTCTGTGCAACGTTAGATTTTGAGAAACTCGTTTTTGTGTGTTGAGTACGCTGTCAAATAACAATATCATTTAACGTAAATTTAATATCTTATTTATAAATATTAATAGTAATGAAAAATTATTATTCTATAAATACCAAGGTCATTACACAAACTATCCTCTTAAGGACATTTAAATGAGGATGAATAGAAATGAGAAGACAGTTCCACTTAAAAAATGAAAATTTTGTAGCTATCTAGGCCATATCATGTCATACTATGAAGAGAAAAAGATATATTTAGATGGAAAAATATGATAGATGTTAGAAAAGGATACGAATTTCATATCCAATTTCTAATTGAAATTGTTTTAATTATTCTATCATTGCCTATAATGCTACTGATTCCAGGATAAGGAATGGAAAAAAATCGTACATATATTAGAGACAATTCAATAATCAAAAACTATAATGCATTGTTCATACTAATATGTTATCTCATATAAAATAATAGTGTGATTATGATGAGCCTGCGCACATGGTAATGTGATTTGAAAATGCATCTTTATCATTCAATAAGTCTAATTATTCATTAAAGGAAATGAAGAAAATTAAAAAATCCAACCATATAAATGTAGCCCTCAAATCTACCATAAACATCATCACTTGAATTCTTGATAGTTTATTCACATACAATAGATTGGAAAATACAATCATATTATCGAATTCCAAGAAATATGATGATGGAATAGTAATATTTATTAATGATGGTTCATTAAAGTTCAAAGGTAGTGGAAGTACTAAACTGGACAGTGGAAAGCTAAATATGAATGTGGTTCTTTCTATGGATGGGTTGCATCACAATATCTAGACTATGACGCAACTCTATGAATTGTGACTTAAAATGGTATTAAATGATAAGGGGTGCACTATAAAAGGAATAATATTTAATTAAATAATAAAATGATGAGGAAAAAATTGCAACATATAATAGGTTGATTGTAAATAGAACATTTGTCTCATAGTTAGAGAATATGACAACTTGTGGAACCAAAAGATGAGTCAAATCAAGAAAAAAATATGGAAATGATATCAAATCTTAATATATTCATGGATATCCCAAATCTGATGCATGATTGAGAGATGATTTTTAAGGCTTGCAAGAAAGTAATGTGGCCGTGTAGTTCATATAATCTAAAGAAGAAAAGAGAATCTAATATTATCGATACCATTCATATAGAGGTATATGTACTCATAAATGATTCTAAAACATATAGAAAAAGGTGACTTGTTATTTTCATTGACGATTATAGTATAATTTCATGTGTGATAGTTGTACACAGGAAACACCAGATGCTTGATTGCAGGAAAACATATCACAGAATAGTCAAAAATGATATTGGATAAATAATATATGTTTTGTGGTCTGTAAATGGAGGGGAATAAACATCTATTGAATTTTAAAAGTAACTGTAAAAACATGGAAATGTAAAATATGTGGTAATTCTGAGAACTCCACAACAAAATGGAGTTTTTTAGCACCTGAATTGATAGCTGAATAATGTGGCATGAAAATTGATGATTTATTGTTGTATATCTTGAAATTACTGGAAATAGGCATTTCAAGATATAGTTGATATCCAAAACTAATCAGGGCTTCATATAGAAGAAACCAATACACCCTTTGAGTTATGGAAGGGAACAGATCCCTCTTTGAATTATTTTTGTGTTTTCAGATATAAATTCGTTATCTAAATCAAAGAATGAAATCAAGGAATGTATTGTGATTATATAGATTATGGTATATTATATGGATATTTAATGAATATAAAATCCAACGAATAATTCCATAAAAAATATAAAAAATTTATTAAAATACATGATATAAATATCATTGAATACAAAAAAATTACTCAATAAATTCCTATGATGATGTGATAAAATATGAGGAAGATTGTGTACTTAGATCAAATCCAAAAACAGAAGTAGAGGAAGGTTTGAAAAAAATCTAGTATTCACATCATGTTGTTGAATATGAATAAGAATGAGAAGTGGATACCATGAATGAAGTAAAATATTTTGAACCTCATAGAAGAAATAGAATAGTTGAAATTTTTCAATCCGACATCATTGGGGATTGGATTTCTCCCATGTAGATAAGGAGAAAGTGTAATAACCCACAATCTTCATTCATTTAAGATATGGAACGGTCCTCATTTGAAGAAGCTAGAAATGAATAATCATGGTTTAAATCCATGAATGAAGAAATTAATCAGATCGATAAGAACCAAATATGGTATTTGTTTAAGGGACACACAACCACAACGTGATTGGTATGAAATGGATTTATAAAACAAATTCGATGGGCATGGAAATGGGATAAAAAATAATGAAAACATGGGTTTTAATGGATATTCACATATTGAAGTTGTTGATGTTGAAGAAACATTCACTCCAGTGGCTATACTGGAGTTCATCAGACATTTTCTTTCCATGAAAATTCAAAGAGGATACAAATTCACTATTACAAAATGGTCATTAATGTTGGATTTCAACCGATGTTGAATCCACCGATGTAAAAAATATGACAATTTTATGGTGGTTTTCATAACCCTATGAAAAAAATGAATTAAATTTATTTTTTAGATTTGTTTTCATTTAAAAAAAATAAATATTGAAAACCCTTACATATCATTTTTTTCATCAGTTTCTATAAAAATTGATGCCAAAACGTTAACAAATTAGATTTGGTGTTGTTACTAAACAAATTGATTCCATAAATGAAAAAAATATTATTGGTATCAGGTTTTAAAAAAACTGATAGTACATAGTAATTTTCTCTTCAATATGTTATTTCATTTCCAAATCATCAATTTGACTAGTTTTGGAGCTAAAAAGGAGACACTTATCAATTGTTATTGTCGTCAAATGTTGAACTTGTAATAGTTTCGATTGATACAATATATTTCAAAGAAAAATGAAATAAAAAGGAATTAAAATCACATAAAACCAATGAATTAAAATAAAAATAATACTTCAAACATATTTCAGTGGTTTTTGGAACCTCCATCGAGATGATACATTACTTATCATCATGTCTCATATGTTTTGGGTAGAACAAATTTGATATGTAAAAAAATGATCAATAATTAAATTTAATCCATGGTTGGTAAATCTCATCTGAATGTTTTATATTTTTAACTCAATAATAAGAATTATTAATCACTATAAAAAATCAAATCGAGTTGTTTTGGAATGGAGGATAATAATAATAAAGATAATAAATGAATAAATTATGTACCATGTTCAAATTAACGATTGAAGCCATGTTGAAAACTTGATTGAATTGAATAGGTTAAAAATAATTAACAAAAGAGAAAATAGATTTATATATAGTAAATGAAAATATGATTGATTTCATTGTATGAAAATGTACAGAAGATTAAAAATTTCAACCCATGTTGTGAAAAAAATTAAAATTATGTTCCAGCATATTGGTGAAAACTCTTTGTCATCTATTTTTCTGAACTGACATAAAGGATGTTTTAACTTGGTCTTTTGGGATCAATTTTTTTGAAAAATGAAACTAAAAATTCCAAGAGATATCATTTTGGCATCGGTTTTTAAATTAACATATGCTGAAATGATAAAACAAATCACGTCGGGTTTTTAAAAACTATCCCCAAAAAGTTTTTTTAAAAAATTAATGTTGGTTTTTAAAAAAACTGAATAATTTTTATTTAAAACTAATTTTCTCATCAGTTTTTTTTAAAAATGATGTGAAAAACCAAAAACAGCTGTATGGGGTAGATTTTTATAAAAAATGGTGCAAAAAATAAAAACCTTATAATATTTTAAATAATCTCTTATGCCTCGATTTGACTGGTTGTGGCGCTAAAACATAGTTATGGATTAATAGTTATGTCTTTTGAATGTTGGACTTCTTTATTAATTCTCTTCATGAAGATCAACTTCCGACATCCGTAACATTTATTCTGTATCTCTAATTTTTCTCCAAGACTCGTCAAATAAAATATTTGAAAATAGTCTAAAACTTTTAAGAACTATAATTATTTTCATCAGTTTTTAAAAAAACAATGAAAACTTATGATTTTAAATTTTTTGGTATTGGTTTTTAAAAAAATGGACTCCCAAACAAATTCTGTTTCTTTTTGGTGTCGTTTTTTATAAAACCAACACTAAATAGTCTCATAAAACATATTTTATATGTGTTTATCAGAAACCAAAGTCAAATTGGCGACATTAAAAACAATTTTTCAACTAGTGAGTGTATCAAATGGATGTCAAAACATCTTTATTAAATGGTGTTAATGAAGATTAAGTCTTTGGGTTAAAACATGTACTGTGTGCATGGTTTTCCCAACTGGATTCTAATAAAAGGAAGATATAATTTAAAATTGGTATAATAGATAAAAATCGCTAGGTGAAGAATTATCAGAGAGATATTTTCATGGTACTGGTGTACATAGATGATATTATATTTGGTAGAAGTTGGAAGAGATCTGTTGATGAATTTTTCAATCCCATGAAATCGGAATATGAAATTTCTAGGATTGGTGAACTCGCATATATTTGGGGCTGCAAGTGATTCAGAGTAATGAATACACAATCATTCTATGATAATTTTATGCAGGAGAGTTCCTAAAGATATTTAATACATATGACTTTAATCCAATGCCGACTCAAATTTTGGTAGGAACTAAACATGGGAATCATGAGGATGAGACTTCTGTGCATCCCACAAATTATATGAGAACCATTGGAAGATTATTGTACCAAGTAGTGACATGAACAGAAATTTTAATTTAAATATTCTTAGTATTCCACTTTAAAATTATTCTTATGAAAGAACATGTGGTGTTAGTGAAAATAATCATGAGGTACACTCAAGGTGCTCACAATTATGGCTTATACATTGTTGTTAGAATATATATGGAAATATAATCATTTTCTGATGCGAAATGTGTAGATGATTTTATCAATAGAAAGTCCACATGTGGTGTAGAATTATTCATTGGAAAACATGGGGGGTATGGTTGAGTAAGAAACCAAAAATTACTTTTCATAGTTCTTCTGAAGTAGAATATATCACTTCTACAATGTCTTGCACTCAACTACTATGGATGAAGCAACAACTAACTAATATCGATGATGAAGTAAAATAGGCAATGGTGATTCACAATGATAACATGAGTACAATTGATCTTATGAATAACCATTTTTAGCATTCTCACGTGAAACACATTGAAATCATATATCACTTCATCAAGTAAAAAGTGGAACAAGTCATGATTAAAAGGGGACATTTTTGAATTGATGATATTGTAGCTAACATTCTGACCATCACGTTGTTAGGCCATATGTTTTGGAAAAATCATTTTAACATTAGTGTTCAATAAATCATTCATTAGGTTTATTTTGAATGTGGTAGATGAATGTGTAAATTCAATTCTCTTAGGTCGGAGAACAAAGGGTGAGAATATAAAATATGGTTTACTGGTTGAGGTTTTCAACAAAATGATTAGATAACTTTAATATTTCAAATACAGATGAACTCAATTCATTATTACCCTATTTTTTCTACATTTATGATTACTCATATAGAATTAGAGTGTTGGTTGAGTTTATTCTTGCATATCAGGTTCTGATAGTTTTATATGCCATTTTTTTGTAGATTTCCAAAAAACACCAAAGGGGGATATGTTGGTCCCAAGAGTGTCCATTTATGGGAATGTAGTGTGGTTTCCGATTTTTTTCAATAAATATTGGGTTGATAAAGGGGTTTTCAAGTCATGTAATCTTATAGTTTTCGCTGAAGCTGGTTTTTATGGTGGCACAGTTTCCCAGTGTTTAGAAATTGATTGGGCCTTAAAATTAGAAGTTTGTTTTTATAAATTGAATGATTTCTATAAAGGATTCAATAATATACGTAAAAAATTAGTATATAGTGAAGGATGGTATTCGGACCACGAATAATGGTATGTTGGAAGTGTACGGGAAAAAGATCTCCGAATGAAGAACATTTCATATGGAGCCTTGCAGTTCAGAGGAGGAAAATCATTCATAGAAGTATGGAGGTACATGGGATTTCTTGTAGTTGGAGAAAATGAGGCATATATTGGTTCATGGAAGATTTCATTTACCATGAAAGAGGATTGGTGGTATATGGACTGCATAGAGTAGAACAGTTCGCAGGAGATGTAGGGTAGGTGGAAAAGCTGATGCCACATCAATGATTTGGTAAATCTAGGATTACTGGTTTTTGTGGATATATTTTCCCATATAAGTAGTGTTAATACCATTGTTAAAAAGGTATAGAGAGTAAATATTTTTAGAGTAAATATTTTTAGAGTAAATAATTTCTTTGGGAATTCAGAAAATTCTTAAGAATTTTTTCTCGAAGAAATTATACAAAAGGGTTTTTGTAGGGAACTATTTCCCGTAATGGGACGATTGGTCCATGAATGAAAGTTAGTACACATAGGAAGATCCTAGTCTATGGAGAACATACGGTATGCAGAGGAAGTTATTTTAGTCCTTAATAGAGAGGTGGTTCAAGGAAGAAGACTCCATCAGTAAAACAGGATGGTACGTAAAAGGAGAAGATTTATTCAAAACACCAATGGTATGTAGTGCAGTGTATTATGTAGGAAAAGAAGGCTAGTATGTTGATGAATATTTCAGGAACTAATAGTGCACATAATATTTAATTACATATATAGTGTAAAAAATGACGTCAATAGAGAATATATCAATAGTTGAGGACGATTTATTTAATGCCAACCCATTGAAGAGACTTATATATCAATAAACTGAGTTTAGATTCTTCATAATACAGTAAGGAAGAGGGATTGAACTGAACTGATCTAAGGGATATAGTGTCTTATCCCAAAATCCATTAATGTTAGTCCACATGGAATAGAGTGCCTATGAGAAAATAATATAATCCACAACTATTGATGATTTTTTGGACATTAGTATTACCACCAACCTATCGGGGTATGGTATTAGGACTAGCCTATAGTAGTGATCCATGTAAAATTATTATGTGTTCCTTCTACCAGAGAATGTTTAAATTTCTACAAATTACCAGTAGAAATATTTAACATGTTCTTACCACCATTGAAACAAGATCGGTCACTTTGAAATAAAATTTTGACACCCTAATTCACCGCTCCCCTCTCAGGGTTTTTTGGGGAACGTCAACGCACATAAGAATTCAATCAATATCAGTTATTTATATTAAGTTCTCAACCTAATTTATTTATATTCAATCTCACCTAAAGATGTTGGTTGAAGCCATGGGATAATACTAGAAGGATTGTCCTTTTTTAACACATGTGTGAATTTCATTATAATGGGGGAACTCACGCTTAACCAAGAAATTTAATGGCCAAATCCATGGTACAAGGTCATTAAATTACATTAATTTAATAAACTCGTCCTTCAGTTGATATTACAATTCATATTTCATACCAATTAACAATTAAATTTATTAATTAATACTATAATTAAATCACCATTTAAATCCCATATCAAGGGGTAAAAATACTCGCCATAGAACATCCAACTTCAATAGACACCTTTCGTGGTCTAATTAGCTATTAAGAAATTAATGGATTGGTTCTAATACTAGTTTCATAGACCATAACCATTTTTAATGGGTTTTTTAAATTATATAGGTGACAATTATCTATTGAATTCCAGGATAAAATTATAGTTTAGTTAAATATGTGGAAAAATAGGGCATGTAGAAAAATGAAATATATATAACTCTTCGACAATGGAGGAAAATAAAAGGGCCACAAAATGTATGTATATAATGGATAGCTAAATTCGTATCAGCCCTGATTCTACTTAGATCAGGATAGAATAGATGAATGGGAAAATACACTTAAATATTGAATATTTTCTTGAACCTAAATAGTGAAATTGATGCAAAACCAACCATGTAACAACAAAAAGTTAATTTATATCATACCAATGTGGATCATATGAGAAAAACAATCTTGATTCCGAGCATGGATGAATGATCTACATGAATTCCAAGAATATTCATCAAATTAGGCTCGAAATTAGAGGCTCTGTTGTGTGGGAGTGGAGTAGAATAAAATTATGTTTAAATAGATTAATTGGGGGGATTATAGATTCGACAAAAAATTGTGTTTCAAGGTTTAGTTTTGTGGTTGGAATAACTATGGGCTAATAGTGAACCATTTTCTATATTAAGGGGAACCCCACACAGTTTGTAAACACATTATGACTAACCATTTTCAAACTGTAAAAAACACCAATGTTAAAATTCTATATTTTTCTATACTAGAGTTCACCCCAAATCACACTATTTGTCAAACCATGTATCCTATATGAATCCACATTCCATCCTCATATGGTTTTGTGTAATTTTTTGGTCTACCCTGCATGGTGTCTACAAACCATACAACGAACATTTTTCACCTGAAAGATTGGTTTCAGTATCTGAACCATCCCCAGACACCACCATTACCCAGCGACTTCAAAGGACATTCATATTATGTCATGAATAGAAAGAATTGTTTTCGTAACTCAATTAAGAACCAGCTTATTAGATAATAAGATATGGATATTTATTATTAAAGAACAGTGGTATAATCATTGTAAAAACCTAAAAAACGATACAAATTTTCATTGAAATCTTTTTATTTGCAATTTTATTTTATATTCATCAATAATTATATATCATATATATATATATCATTTATTTTTCAAAACCCCGATCATATTATTATGAAATTATGTAGTATTATATTATTTATTATATAAATATTAACAAAATAAAAATGGTGGGGTTTAGGAAACTCCATGGTAGAACTCCCTTGGATTCACATTATTTTTCATTCCTATGTAATAAAGAATTAAATATTATTTATGAAAAATACAATTCATTAACATCTCTCTATTTTGAGGGAGGAACATCATGTTAACCTATTTTTTTAAAAAAATATCATAAATTTCATAACTAGAAAAATAAAATTAATTTATGTTGAACTATTCCTTTCATAATGTGAAATAGTTTAATTTCAATAAAAATAGATATTATGTTTCTACAAGTCTAGATATAGGGAGGAGGTGTTTTAAGAGTTTATTGGGGACCTCAACAAAGATCTAAAGCCCTTGATTCTAAAATCCTAGTATAAGGATAGTGAATAATTCAATCACTACATTATGGTTTTCCATCAAGAGGTGAATAAGGATCATGATGTTCTCAACATTACTACATTTAATGAAAATTTCAAGGAGGTGGAAACAAAACTATACAAACCTTTTATCATATAAAATTATACAATCTTATAGAAGGCCTTTCCACAAAAACAAACACATCAACATAATCAAATAATGTGAGTTGAATTAACAAAGGATTATCTTATTTTATATTTTACACTTTTATCACATTATATTCAATACCCAATGTTTTATTTTACAAAATTAGTCCAAATTATATCAGTGGTAGTGAAAATGATGGTGATGAATTGGCCACCATCAGGGATAAAATGGTTTTATAATTTGATGATGAAGAAGAATAATTAAGGGAAAACATAGAATTATATAATATAGAAATAGAAAATGTCAATGATATTATGGTGGTGTGATTCCCTCCCATATAAAAATATATATAACAAATTTTGGAGGAAACCATGTTTTTAATAGGGAGAACCCTTGAATTCTATTATCTTCCCTTATAGAGCTCAAATTATCTCTTTCCTCTCTTCTCGGGGTGGATATTTTATTTTCAATGGGGGTTCCAACACCTAGAATATACATAATGATGTTTGGAGAAATAACATTCTTTTATTTCTATGAAATATTCCTCATCCACCATTAAGTTGGGGATAAGCTACTACAACTTCTAAATAATAAGTAGTAAAAATTCTAATACCCACTTGGTGGTCTAGACTATATTTTATCATTGTTTTTCTTCCCCAGTTCAATTTCCATTCATTTTATTTCACTAAATAATATTATTATATTGTTTTAATCCTTAATTTTATTTTTTTAGAGACAATAAATAGGATCATAGATCTATGAAAATTTATGGTGGTTACTTTTATTCTAGTTGGTTTTTTACCATAAATTTTCTTTTTTTATAATAAATTATGTTCTATTAAATTTATGTGTGCGATATTTAACTTACATAGAATATTTTTTATTATTTTTATTTATAAATTTCTATATTTTTAGAAAATATGTCCATAAATGACTATTTACGATCATTTTTTACACAAAAATTGTTTTTGAATGTGTTTTTTTATTTTGGATAAAACAAATTAAATTATTATTAAGGTGGAAACATTTTCAAGGATTTTTATTTTAAATAATTATTATGACCTTGTCGGATTTTATATATCCATGTCTAAGAAACGCAGAATCAAATTATTTTTTCCCATCCTATCGGTTACTCTGAACCATTTTGATATATTTATCCTAAAACCCTCCATTTTTTAGATAAATACGGATTTTAAGGGTAGGTTAGAACTATTTATTTTTATCATTATATGATTTGGAGATCATAAAATGTTATTGATGTGGTTGAAGAATTTTTTTGGCATGTCACGTTTTTAACTGGAACCTACCTTTTAATGAAATTCTAATTATAAATTAGAATATATAAAACCCATTATCTGTTTATGTGACATTATAATATAATTCTCAATTACATATCCTAACTATTCCCAAATTTTCATCAATATTTCTAGATTGAGTATGGGGGAAGGACATTTTTTGTGTGTTATTTAGAATGAAATTCACTTTTGGGTGTGTGGGGTATTCCTAATTATTTAATTAATTTATAGACATATTAAAATGAGAAAATATTAATTTTATTTCATTTTAATCAAAAAATTCATCAATATAATAATTATTATAAAAAAAATAAAACCATTATTTGTTTCTTTTAAAAGTTAAAAATCACCATTTTAAGAATGGTGGTCTGACTATCATATGGGAATAGGTGATATATGATAGTCTTGTTCTTTGTGAAACATAAAAAATTGAAAATAAATGAGATTATATTTATTTATTCTTTGAGATTAAATGATTTTTAATTCACAATATTTACTTTTCATCTCAGTTCTACGAAGAAAATCAAAAGAATTTAATTAATAAAAAGTGGGATGAAATAATTCATTTTATTTATATTTTAAATAATATACACTTAAAAAAGAGGTGTAGTGTATCACATATATATGTAATTGAGTAAAATATAATTATATTGTTTTCATTTGAAGAATCATTCATTTTTATTTAACAGTTAAACCTTCTTTTTTTACACTCATTTTATTCACTTCTCCCCAACCTGATATATATGAAAAAAAATTTCCATAAAAAATAGACCTCTTTATTAATGAAATTTCATGCCTTATATTGTGGACATATTATAAATTTAAAATTCATGTGGTGACACATGTACTTCATTATAATGATAATATCTATATAATTAATTTCTCTAGATTTAATATTGACATAAATTTCTATTTGAGGTAATTTTATTTATGTCATGGATGGATTATTTTGGTTATAACATTTATCTATTAGATAATAAATTTAATGATAATTTTTTTTCATAAATTAATCATGATAATTTTTTTTGGGAAAATATCACTTTAAATTTACCCATTATTGATTTTTTTGGATTTGATATGGATATTATTTAATTTTTTTCCTGTAAGTAAAAAATTGTAACTATTGGGAAGTTGATAAAACATAGTTTTATTGAATATTTGATATATATTAATTGGTTAAATTTTATAACATCTTTCATTATTTTAATATTTAATGAAAATTTTTAATTTGAGTATAATGTTAAAATATCCTTATATATTCTACTATGAAGCTTTTAAGATCACTATATAATGTTTATCATAAAATAATTTTTATGATGAATTTTATTAATGAAATGTTGTTTCTATATGTGTGTATTTTTTTATAATTTTTTCATCTAGATATAGAAATATTGATCCCCCATTATTTGGTGAGAAATATCCAAGAAGTCCACACTGATGTATAATTAACTGGATGGGTCCCATAAATATAATATGGAAATAAAATTTGATCCCATATTGGATTGGAATAATTTTTTAAATATATTAAAGAACATTATATGTGTCATTTCATGAAACTAGATAAAATTTTGTTTATTAATTTATCATGGTTTTAAACACATGTGAAGTCATTGAATCCATTTTCAATGAATCTTACATACATGAAATATTATTATCAATTAATTGATCATAAATCCTTAAATATTACTCCAAATAAGATGGAAATTTATTGGATAGAATGAAATAAATATGGTAAAAAAGTTCATAGATAATAACAACCCATTATTTTGTAATTAAAATATCAAAAAATGTGGTCAATTTGTAGATTTAATGTGGATATTCTAACTAAACATAATTATTTTATGTAATAATATAGACATAACATATTTAATATGTTAACATATAAGCTGAAATTTTGAGGAATAAAATATAATTCGTGGATGAAAACATTTCATGAAGGAAATATTTCCACATTCAAAAATTATATTTTTCAAAAATTAATAATAATTAATAGTATATAATTTGAACAAATAGTTTCCAACACACAAATCTATGAATATGTATCTCCACTCCCCTACAACTTACAGAATTTTATAGTGAAATTTTTTAGGAATTTTTTTATGGAGTAAATATTCATTTGGTTTTATTTAGATAATAGTTTATCTCATATGAATCCATATTCAATTTTATTTTGTTTTTTCATTTTGATTTTTCATCAATGGACTACTCTAATATTTGAAAATTGAGATCTATACTTTGTTCCTATTCATGTGGGGGTGATGCTTAATTCAATTGTAAATAATTGCTTCTTTTTATTCTCTTTTCAGAATTATAGTAGTATAAAACCATTTTTGATGATTAGATCACCCAGATTTTTGTGATATTTGATTATTCTTCCTTCTCACATGTATTCCTATCCATAATTACAATATATTTTCATACTGATGGATAGGATATATTCTATTGATTATATTATGGATATTATCATGAATACAGATGGTCATTGTGTGGTACATAAAATTACAATGTTAGGGATTATAGTAATAAGATTTATCCCTGTATTGAATTGTATAATATTATTAAATTATAAAAGAATATTGATATCATGTCCTTGTACTCCAATAAATTATAAATTCTTCTCGATAAAATCATTATGTGTTTCATTTTATTTCATATTCACCAATATTTTTATAACACATATTTACATTTATAATTCAATTTTCAAAATACCCATCATTAAATTATGTAAATATTTACTATTATATTAGTTATTATATACATAGTGATTATATGAAAACCATGTGTGTGAGCGACCTCAATGAGAGATCAATTATAAGGTGTGACCTATACTACATTATTATGTCAAAAAAATTTGGAGAGGGAATCAATAAAAATTCCATGCTTTAGTTTGTGGGTTTCCTGAAACCAACATGAATATTACTTTTTTTATTACCAAAAGATCTAAAAAGTAAGTAATGAATGATGTATTCTTACAATAATAGTGACAAAGCTTCTATTTTAATGATTTATATGGAAATTTCCTTATATTATTTTTTTTATTTAACAGTTGTAGTTTTTTTGTCTATAATGAGAACCCTGATATAGTTTGATAGTAATCTTTAGCATATAAACATTTGAGAAGAATCTTCATCTGGGTGGTATATATATTATTTTTTTCTATTAGGTGTTCTGAGATAATAATTTTTAGATTTTATATCATGCATTTTTTTACTCTCTGATATTGAGTAATGAAGATCACGTGGACCAGCCATCCAATATAATCATTATATGTTTCATGTGTCACTGGTTATTTCAACCTACAAGAATATTTATTAGTCTTGTGACATTATATAAATATCAATGTGTATCTTTTGATTACTCAGTTTGATATAGCGAAAAATTAGAAAAGTAATTAAATTGAGAGGATTCTTACATATTGTGCATCATCAGTGTTATGAAATTGATTAAATGATAAATATATGATTTTTTAATGTTTAGAAAGAAAAATATATATTGGACCTTGTTTAATAGTATATTTGTTCTACTAATATATCCATGGACATGGTTGAAGTAGGTATGTATGTCCAATAAGGTCATTAGTTAATAAACTATGAATGGATGATGGGACGATGTGAGTGTCCAGATTTCTTTTTTATTTAAAGACTTTGTGAAATTATTACAGGTCACGTTTTCATATATGGTTTTCATTTTTATGAATAACCCTTATCTCTTTTGGGGCCTTGATGGGTTTCAGGACTCCACTCCTAGTTTATAACTATCACTCACTACTATATTGATAAAGGTTTCGAGGGACGCACAAGAAGTGTATTTAGAGGAATAATAAGTTATAGAAAATTGATGTTATAAGAGATGAGTAGGCCATTTATTGTGGGCCAATTAATGTCTGGGTTTATATGATAATATGGAAATAAATAAAATAACTAATATATAACTTTTTTTATAATAATTTATCAATTTCCTTATTTATTATATTCCATTGTTACATAGTGGATATAATTAATAATATTTATTGAATGATTATTTTTTATTTGATATTCGAGGATTGTGTAACATTTTCTCAAGAGAAGTGTCATGTTAATGAGACATATTTTATGACATAAAAAATTTTAGATTATTCAATTGGTATATATAATATTTACGAAGTATATAATTTTTTCACTATGTCATATTTGTCTAATTTTTTTTAATTTATCATATTTTATTAATTGAATGGAAAATGTGTAATTAAAATATGCAAAACCTAAATATATATGTAATATTTTTTATTATGTTACTATAGAAGATAACAACTAAAAGGGGTGAATTAGGGAAATAATATATAAATAATTCTTTTTGTTTTGATGATATTGTTTTCTCACCTTGAGTAACACATTGATTTCCCTGTACATTTCCCTAAAATGAGAGATAAATGTTCTAAACAAGAGAAGGAATTTTACATTGTTCACCTTCACTAGGATAGTATAATGATAATGTGATATAATTTTCTAATTAACCAAATTAACTACACTCTCCATGAATTATATGTACTTTTTTAGTGGTGACACTGACCCAATTTTTTCATTAACATAAACATAATAGAACACAACGATCCCCATAAATAGCACACTCACTACTATGTCTAATCGAACATCCCTTATTAACATGAATATTATGTTAATATACACATGGAATGGAGTTTCTCTTAAAAAAAAAAAATCTAAATTCAAGTGATAATTTGACTCTTGGAAATAATAATTCATTAACCATGTACATTCTAGCGTAGATCCAGGAAAACACTCGGATATTATTCTCTTCAAATTAGCCATATCTATCTACTGATCTTTATTTATCCTTATTATTATAGGACTATACAACTTACTATATCAATAAAATGGTTAGGAATTCCACTAATTTCATTAAGGATGGAGTCACTAATTATATATGAATAAAGGGGACATTATGACCCATTAAATACAAATTTATCATTATGAGATAAATTTCGTACATAAATTTCATTCAACGTATGTCTAAAACTATAAAATGAATAAAACTACAAATTCATGAATGGAAATATATTCTAAATCATATTGTAACCACTTTTAATATAATATATTGGAGAAAAAGTACTGTTTTTTAGAACCATGAATTCCTCAATTCTCACTATGTCATGGTCAATAAAAAATTCACATGGGTTTATAAAGATGAAAATATCAATATCTTCAATAGTAATAACTCCTCTATTAAACCACAAAAAATATTTTGATTGATGTCAAATAACTACATGTCACGTGGAACTATATATGTCATGGATAAATAACTATAGAGGGATCTCATATATTGATGAGGATTTTGAATTCATGATGCAATCTGTAATTGAAATATAGAGACCATTTATTTTAAAGGTGTCATAGTGCTTAATTATATGTTTCATGTGGACACCTTGAAATAACCAATGGAAGAAAAATTTATCTAACTGTTTGATGAACCATGGTGTACATGGATATATTATGTAAAAAACCCATATTTCCTATATAATACTTACCTCTAAAATTATAGTTCCATAAATACCTCTTTGCATCCATGGATCACTAAATGTGAATAAAGGTGTCTACTCCTGGAGTCCACCATGCTTTTTTACAATATCATAAAACACTAATCCAATGTGTGTGTGCTTTTACATGAATATCCTTTCTTACCCACATTATTATTTGTTACTTGATTTCAGTCACCATCTTTTCTGGAGGATGATTGATCTTTGTCCTTGTGTGGGCTTTACCTTAATTTTACATCATCGCAAAAAAAATTACATTTTATATATGGAGAATGTGTAATGTGATATAATTTATATCCTCCATGGTGTTTTATCCACATTCTATGGTGTGGAAAATGACTTCTGGCATGTGCGTTTTTATTGATACATAATTTCTATTGCACTCCCACCTTCTTTAACTTATTAACAAACCCAACACTTAAAAACATTGAAAGGGGATTTATAAAATAATCTCCCCCATTAGGTTTATTGAATGTACATAAATTTCTCTGAATGTTACATAATCTAAAGACACCACAGTTAGGATGTATATCAATGAGCGAATAGTCATAAATTCAAGGCCCATATGTGACATTTTTGGTTTGAGAAACAATAATTTAATGAATTATTTATCACCACCACTTATGATTCCTTTCAACAACCACATGACCCCCTTTACATTAACTTATGGGAATAACCTAATTTTATATTTTTTTCTTCCTTTAGACCAAAAATATAACATTCTCCCCATTTTTAAATGATCCCAAATAGGTCACTTCTTTCAAAATATAATATGATAGGGTTATAAATTCAACACAATGAAGAGATATAACATACCTTTCTCCAGAAAGTAACTATTATGAGTGTGGATTTCCATCCCATTATTAATTATGTAGATATATACTGCTGGAATCATTGATCTAACTGATTTTATACTAAACACTACATAGGTTATATCCTTTATTTGACACCATCTTTATGAACTTATATTGAGATGTATTCCATCACCAAAACTCCTTACTCAAAATTCACTAATATGAAATGTTATTTGATCATGATATTATTTTCCATGAATGTTGAATAAGTTTTAAATGGTTTATCTAATTTTATTTTTTACAGATTATTACAATTAGAATACTCACAGCCACACCAAAATCATTATGCTTTTGTTTCATACATAGTAATTTGGTGCATTCTTGAGTTGTAGAAATATACAGGACACCCAAAATTCTCAACGTTATATAATACATATTGTTTTTTCAAAATGTTATGAATGATCTATCAAGATAAAATTATCCTATGAATGTTTATTTTTGATGATCTATAGAACCACCTTAGTCTACAAAATTGAATACAAACAAATAACGATCTGAATGGTTTTGATATAAAAATTCATAGTTTATTTTATGATGCCTAAATAGATACATTATCTACACATCCTTCCTAGTTATTTCAAATGGATATATCAAATAATGAGCATATTGATATGTATAAAGTAATAAATCCATTCCAGTTATAGTAAAATATACTAAATATCCATTTATTTTTCATTATATAGTCAGATGGATCTTATTTTAAGACATTTTTTTAAAATATTCATCCTTATATCCATTAGAGGTGCCACGGTCCATGAATCTTCCCCCAAAACCTTATTAAAACAATCATGGAATATTTTTTATTTAGATAAATATCTCAAAAAATAATTTAATTAACTATAATCAAATGAAAATTACAATTTCTCCTATTGGAGAAATCACAAATTCACACATCATGAGTTTATAAAACTCTTTACCTTGGTTATATTGTGATAATTAATAAATTAATCAACATAGATAATCAAAATTAGTCATTGATAAATCTATTTCATGATGTAGTTGTAATGGTGATCCCATCCTCAATAAAAACTGAGCTCCATTATGAATTGATTTATCCAAGAATATTATGCTCTAGGGTCATTATAATAGTCAACCAACGCCTTTATTAATTGAAACAATTTGGAATCATATTCTTTTTGGAGTAACCCATCTAGTTTCCTAATATACACTTCATATTAAATAATTCCATTTAAAAATGTTGAATTTAAATCCATTTGAAATATTTTAAAATTATATTAAATTTCCATGGCAAAAAATAACCATATAGTTTCCTATCACAATTTTAATGAAAATGTCTCATCAAAATTACTTCTGTAAAATTTTTAATAACCTCTATAAAAAAGAAAGTAATTATTCCAAATTAGTTATCCTTATTAATTATGTTTATATTGAATCAACCACTTTTTTATGATGAAATGTTTATGAAATGACATCAGAACAACTTCCAATGTATCTTTTATCTATATTTATAAAATCTATTCATTAATATCCATGAACCATATATTACCGTTTGAATATACATTAAATTATTTTTTTATACTAATGAAAATAATTATACATGTTTTTAATCAATCATTCGTCTTGTTTAAATTTTGGTTATTTGGTCTCCAATATTTTTCCATTTACCTTTTTCACCCATGCACATTTTTCATTGTGAACATGCTGGAATTTTTATCCTATCTTCACAATATAAGTATTCATTAGAGTTTTACCCATTATTTGAACCTCCTAATCATCACTTTGAATCGTAATCACTTTTAGATTCTAAAATTGGTTTATTTTCCAATGAGGTGTACTCATTTGCATATATCATTACCCTACATTCAACCTACAAAACATCATTACTCTCATTCATAATTTCAAAACTGTATTTATAACCCTAGTATGATTTATTCTTTTATGAGTATCTAAAAAATTTAATTTCATCTACCAAATCATACAAATAATATATCGTTTTTTATTGACAATAAAACATTATAATCTAAACTCTCAGAAGAATTTGAATGTTTTTTCTTTGCATTAAAAATTTCATATTGAGTTATCCCATTACATTTATGTAAATGAACATTCAGATATGTACATCACAACACTAATAGATTCATTACAATATCATCAAATAATATACTTTTTAGTATACATTATTTAGATCAAGTTACAAATTATATAATATTTTCATTCCATTACCGCATTTTATAGGGATGTTTTAATGGAAAAGGCCAAATGTATAATTCTCTTCTTATTTGAAATATAATCCAACTTGATGATTTTAAAATTCATCTACACTTTTATTTTAGTATTTTAAATTCCTCAGAATGGGGATTTTTTTAACTCTCCATTAATTAAGAGTTATTCATTTGTACTCCTCAATCCTTTGTGTGATAGGAATAATCCATAACTTTATTATAATTGAAAAAATAACAATAATTTCATATTTCCATCTAATTATTTAGCAAATAATATCCTTCAAACATCAATGTTCATAAGAATAAGAATACCTGATTTTTTTAATCATATTTTCCTTATAATATATATTGATATTATCCCACAATTGACATAAATCAAAAATGTGTGTTTGATTATGTGTGAGATGGGGAATATCACATTATCTATTAATCTTGACCAAACTCTACATATATATTGGGCTAAAATGGCCAATCCACATATTACATGCCAATTATCCTCCACATTGGATAGCATACCGAATTTTTTCACATTAAAAAATATAAATTTCAATTTCTTATTCATCCAAATAGAATATGTTATCCATATTTATCTTTGACAGTACATGTCATTTCATATAACTCCATCACATGTATATTTTCACAAAATTAGATAACTCTAAAAAAATTGTATCATAGCCCATCAACCCGAATAATTTAATTCCATCTAATATCATCTAATATAGTTGTGAATTTTCTATATACTATAATCATAAGAACCTCATCAATCTATAAATTAATGAAACCACCATTATTTTACTCAAAATATATAGTGAGGTCATTATTAATTTTAACACATGATGTGTATCCACTATCCAAAATCCAAGAGAATGAATATTTTACTTCATGTTAGTTCATATCCGTAACATTAAACTTCTATGAACTATATTTAAAGAACTAGTATAACGATGAATGTGAATCCTCATAAGTTGGTTCCATGGACTCTTCATCTTGTTGGAAAACTAAAAAATGTTGTTGATTGTATATGATTTTGGATAACATTTGTAGATATCATTTTATTCCATATATTAAAATTATTAATTTAATATTTTTTTTATTTCTGTGGAATTTATTTCATTATTTTTTAATCATTTAAATAAATACATTATCAATAAATATAATAATATGTATTAGAATATCTATTTAATGCTTTCGATTGGTGTTTATCAAGGAATGAACTTCAAAAAATTGAGAACCCACACTATGGTTGTGCTAAAATTTAAAAAAACAAATAATGAAGTATTATAATTTTCCTTGTACATCTGTTAAGTTCAATTTCCTATTTCAGGAAGGGATACCATCTTCATTGATGTCGATGATTGAGGTCATTAACTAAAAATTGATTTTCATTTTTCATAGAACCACTAATCATGTTGAATATGTTTGAATTATTTTTCAAATATTCCTTTGGATTGACTTGATTATGATAGATTATTTTTTTCAATTATCATTGTAGAACTCAATAATTATTAATGATCTTCAGATTTCAAATGCCATATCATAAATTCTTCCTCAATATCATAAATTATCATCACCTGGACATGGATAGTTCTATCAAAACCCCAAATAATTTAAATTTTAAAAAATTTATATTCCATTAAAATTACATCACTAAGACTCATGAATTTCCATATTTTATTTTTTCAATATAAGACATCATCACTATAGTTTATTATTTTTTTATACAGAGAACAAATTCATATACTACTACATTGTAATTTATAGTATTATCCATCAAAACATCATGTTATTAATGGAATGCCTCATGTTTTTCCTCAAGATCAACCCTTCCAAAAACTACATCATTTTCAGCATCATTATAGTTATTCTTGTAATATTTTAAAAATCAATTAGCATAGCTTCATCATTACAATTTTCAAAACGAATTTTTCACTTACTTCAAAACTATGTCGTTCCTTATAAATAAATCAATTTATAATTATTTGATCATTATAATATTATATTTGTGGTTTTTTTCTTCATCATTAATATCTTCATATATTATAAAACATGTCGCGGAAAAATGTACCACATATCCACACTTGAAGTAGGGTAGGTGCATCTTACCCATAATCCTTTATCTTCCTCTCATAATATTTCTGTATATAAATAACATAACCTCTTAAACATTATTAAAAAATGAAATGTACAATTTTGATATATTTTTAATTGATTTTAATGTTACCACATATGTATATTCAGTTTTCCCCATTATCTTTATTTATCATTTTATATCCTACAAGAGCACTATAAATGATATTAATTTAAATATACATCGTATCATTCCATTTTAGGGTTATTCCATTTTTATTTGAAATGATAAGGTAATAGTATAATGACCACATTTATATTATTTTAATCTACTAGGACTTTGATAAGGGCCCAAAGATCTCCAATATGAATGTCTACTTGATCGAAATTCAATCAACTTGCTCATATGTCATCATTCTCAATTTAGTATTTTTTCAACAGAACCCACAATGTTACCTCCTTAGCCATAAAATCAAAATCATAAATATTCAAAATCTTTAACCACATAAATATAGTGGTGTTCATGATATTAAAAAAAGAAAATGTATTTTGGAAGAGGGTATCCCATGGAATTTAGGTATTAGGCATCTAAATCTGATTCATGATGACTCCTCTCTGTTAGTGCTAGACATTTAGTAATATCTATGATTCTATAAATTAACAATATATAAACATACATTATCAATTATCTATAATAAAATTATATTTTCCTTTTATGAAACTATAAATTAATACCTTTAATGATGGGAATACCATTCTGATTGAAAATCATTTCCATACATCTAGTAGTGTAAAAGAATATACTACCTTCTTATACCTCTTGTTAGATTATTATAGAGAATAACACTATGATAGGGGTGAATTATTTTAGGTATTATTTAATAATTATTACTCATGTGAGTGTATTTTTCCTCAATAATGAATAACACTACATTTTCTCGCTTCTATTTCCCTCAATGAGCGATGAAAGTAGTCTACAACACATGGTAGTTAACACAGTTCAACCACGTTGGGATACTCCATAGAGCATACATGGAAATGCACATATGAAAAAAAATTAACTAATATCACACTTGATTTTTGATAAAATTTGGTTTTTCTCACTGACCTTATAGTTTCACTACCATATAATAAATTTGTTCTCACTATACCACCAAAAAAGTGTTCACACAGGTCTATTTTTTGAATCCTTCATTCTTTATGTAATGTTGAAATTAATATATACCTGTAATGATGTATTCTTATGTACATAAAATATTGATATATTTTGTGAATGTGACACCGACTATAACACATTCTTCCACCATTAATGTTCTAGAAGGTATCTGGAAACTCCCTTTGATATTCTACTACTAAAATTATCCATATGTATCTATCAGTTATTTCCTATTCCCAATATAGAATGAATCTCCCTATTTTTATATCAATAAAGGCTTAGTGTGGAATATTATTTATTCTAATATTATTCCATGCACCCCCCACTGAATAATGGGTTCATTATAAATCATTTAATTTTATTTAACCATTAAGAGATTCCTTCCATATCTCAATTTTGATCAATATTTGTTTGAAACATTTTTTAAACTAAAACTACCATGTCATGGAATGATCATATATGATGATATATAGCATTATTTATTTTTAATATACAATAGTGTCTCCATTACATGATGAAAAAACCCTTAATTCATTGGTAATCCATAGGCTGTCGTCAGGGACACAATGTTGTATAGTATTGAGTTTGACCATATCCCCTTACCAGAGAGTAGTAGCTCTTCCACTAACTAACAAATGATCTCAAGCGTGATCTCTCCTAACCTCATGTCCCATATAACTATCTATAGGGTTCACACATCACACATAAATGAAATCATGTGGGGTTTATAATTTTGAATTTATTATGTTAGTGAAAAATATAAAATTTACACTTTTTCATCGAATTTGATGTGATGTAGAACTCTCACTATAGGGATGAAACCAGGAAATAATTAGTGATATAAAAATGTATCAAATAGGTTTCTACATCATGTATTACCTGGTTATGAAATAGTCAAATACACTTGAGATATATATAAGATTTACCATTCTAATTCCAATTCCAAATAAGCATCTTCACTCAAATATCATACCAGATGTGAGTAAGAGGGTATGATACAGTGTCTTATGTGTTTATACCATAAAGTATAGAATACTGCTCCAATTAAAATTTTCATGTTCTTGGATAATCACATTTATCTGAATCGTCTTTTAGGAATGTGGGATTGGCCACCAGCTCTCCTTGGGGATTCAGAGCTGTTGTCCTTATAAGAGATTATATATGTTTTCTTATCCACCCAAACAACATTTTGACATTTCCATGGTGAATATTGTGGGAGAAATGTTTTTTTCCTCAATATAATAGTAACCGCATTCAATGACTTGGAACATGAGCATTGACATGGGATCATCCATTGAGACAAAAATCTAGTATGACTACCTAATTATTCACATTTTCAATGGAAAAACTCATAGAGTCTTCTATAGTGATTTTTTTGAGCATTATATGAAATTATTATTCTAAAATCATCCATCCAAATTCTCTCTATCCCCATGATCCATCTCAAGTCATGGAGTAAGAATGTTGGTATTTTTCACACCAATCAATGTTTATCCATTAAAATCAATGAAAATGTGATCTTCTGATCATGGAAAACCCAAAGATCTGATTACTTCTATATGATATCATCTGGTCCATTTAAAATGAAAATACATAATATTTTGTAATGATTCTAGAAAATATAATTTCTTCTGGGATTGATTCCTTTGAGAAACAATCATCAACGTTGACAAAAACACATTTGTAATAGGAAACACACTAAAAATTGTTTGGATAGAATTGATCAATATATTTTAAAATACACATGATTCATGAGGTATCAATTGGGTTATCAATTATGATTATGATGTAAGAACATTGATCATGACATAGATATTTATATTTTCACTACATCACATAATTCTGTTCTGTTCCTGGAATGAACATGTGCTATCAGAGTGATTTCTCTTAAATTAATCCTAATTAAAATTATTTTTTTCAGGCACATGAATAGAGGGTTTCAATATATTTACAATTCCATAAACAATTATTCAATATGAGGTTGAATAACCTATTTATCGACATCAAAATATAGAAAATTGATTTTTTATATTCAAAACATAAATATAAATTTTACTATTTACATATATTTTCATCATTTTAGATTAATTATAAATTTTTAGGTGTTGGTTGATGGTGAATGATTAGCTAGAAAAAAATAGAAATAATATTCCATGAGATTATGAAATAAAACAGTGGCATAAATGTAGGATTTGGAATTTAAAATTGAATGATGAAACAGAGGAGAAGACACTCTTTCTTTGAATCAACATTGATTAAAAATAAAAAAAGTATAATGGTTGGGTAGTATATTCCTTAAAAACATAGAAAATAAACTATGAATGTCAGTTATCATGTTACAGATAAACTATGCCACATGGAACTAGTGTTTTCATAGATTTTTTTAAAAACTAGCTACCTATCCTTCCCCACCAAATGGTATACACACCCCACCGTATTTGGTTGGGTTTTCTTTTCACAAGACCCAGCTCACTAGCTAGTTCTCAATGACAGAAGATTGTTCATTAGGATATTTCCAACCCTCCCCACTATATACAATTATATTAATGGCCCAAATCACTTTTATATATTTAAAGACTAACTAGGGTGCCTAAATAATTAAAAACAATATTCAATATTTTCTGAAAAAAATTATAATTAATTAAAATTTATTAAGGGACCAGGTCCCTTATGTTTTAAGAATTAAAAATATTTTAATTAATTATAAAATTTTGTTAATTCCATCATGTTGGATTTTTCATAAACCAAAATTATATATTTCTGTTAAAAGTTTAATGAATAATAATGATCCTTGACCAACAAATACCATTCATTTTTCTCATTCATTTATTTATTGCAATAAAATTTATTCTAATGATTATTTGATTTTTTTTTTGATTTTTTATCTTTCATACCCTATTTATATATACAAGGGCTATTGTTTCCATGATATTTTAGACATTTTTATTTTTAATTATATATATAACCTCACTTCCAGTAGAGTATTATCGTATATTGAGGAAAATGATATCGGTCAAAGTTCAAAACGAGACACATTAATACATTGTATAAGAAAAAAATTCAATGGAATGGGTGATTATTATAACAATAGTTTGATGTTTCATGACTAAAAGCGTAACCCCTATCATATAGGTTTATCAATTATTCTCTTCATGGATTAACCATTATAATCGGATCAATATCTATTAATTTATTATAATTTATGAATGATTTATTGTTTTCTCTAATATATTTACTCATGATAAAATATAATAATTGAAAAACATTCATATATAAAATGAACATAATCTGTGGATGTTTTTCAATTTCAAAAATGACTATATTGTGAGTGTTATCACATGGGTAAAAATGATGAATATAAAAGTATTTAATTTATCAATTAAACTATAAAATCAATAATATAAATATTATATCAAAAAATTCATTAGATTATTTGAGTTTGATAAAACCAATATTACAAGGTATTTTAGCCCCAATTGAGGTTACCTCATCTGATTGGGGAGTTATAACAAGATTTATAGGTTGAATTTAAAAAATTGTAATTAAAAAATTATTTAAATTTAGCATGGTAAAATTTCTGTTTTAAAGTGTTTTGTAAAAACAATGGTATTGTTCATAAAAATATTCTCTGGTCAAACTCACTTGGTGATGTGAGTTAATATGGTTTGTCAGCTAAAATCCAACCTCAAGATATCTTTATCATGGATAATAAAGAGTGTTTTTATAGATGGTTTCAATTATATTAGTAATGAAAATGAAAATTTTAAATTTAATAGTCTGGGGATAATATAATTTGAATAAATAGTATGAGACATTCATGGTTAATAAAATAGTATAATATGACCACCATCAATCAATATGAAATATATATTCCTTCAAATAATTTTTTTGATGAAAAATTGAAATTAGTGCAAAATAACTATAGGATAAATTTCCGACAATTAATAGGCCATAATAAGATTATATTTCCAAGAGTAGTATATATAGTTGTATATAGTAATGTGAGATAAATTGAAAATTTATGTAACAGAGTCCCCTCTTTATTTCAATCCACCTAATATAGTAATTGAGTGTGAAAATGATATATTCATGACATTTATAGATTATTCATATAACATTTAAACCATATTTCTATCATCAATTTCTTGTGGTTTACATTAGAAACCTAATTAAGTGGATGTTATTCCTTTTTGTCTCATCATAAATATCTGTTTGAGGAGAATGTTAACTAAGATAACATTAAGGTTATGAATATACTAAAGAAGAGTAAATTTATAGATAAATTATATATTTAATCAGTGTAATTTAATTAATCTCATTATCTCATGTTTTTCTCACATATCCTACTATTTCATTGATTATTAGTGATAAAATGTATGGGGAAATAACTTCAATAAATTAATATTAATTTCTTCCAAAAATATATGATGTGAATAAAATAAAAATTATTAATTCTTATGCAATAGAATAAGAAATATATTTCTAAACATCCAATGGAAACGAACACAACAATGGGGCCTTCACACTATCTTTTCGTGTAAGGAATGATAAAGGTGTAATATATTGTGGAAGAAGTTATATTATTCAAATATGGGATGAAATTTCACTTGTTGATATGTGGAAATGAATTGATAAATAATCTAGTTACTTCTACATCAATTATACCAATCATTTAAAATTAATACTTCTGCTTGAATTATTGGGAATTAAATAGAATATTAATATCATAAATGTGTATTAAAATATTAGAACCAGAACAACAATGAAACACTATTAGAAGTTATTGTAAATTCACTATGATTATATGAAATGTTTATTTCAAAATAAAACATTATAATCACATGATTTTTTATCACCTGAATTATTGATTATTTTGAAATTAAATATCTAAATTGGCATATATAAGATCATTTATTTTAGTGTTATTTAAAATAAAATGAGATGTTATTCCTTCAAGAAGGATTGTTTTTTTGGGATTCATAATAAATAAATAGCATAATAATCTATAAATAATTATAAATAAAGTGTTACTTTAAAATGTTCTACTTAGTAATGCCATGTTACGGATATACAAAAATATTTTATATAGAGTTAAAATTATTTTTCATGGATATATTATTTACACTGTTTAGAATCTTTAGAACATAAAGAATATTTATTTTTCACAAATTTAGAATATTTTAGACAAATAAATTTTTAGAATGAAATTTATGAAACAATGATTATAAAATTATCTAAAAATTATAGGAGTGATCTATTCCATTTAAAATATTTGTTAAAATCATATAATTCTTAACAATACATTAATAAATTCATGGAATGTATGAGTGATGTAAAGCACATATATTGTTAGAAGAAATGAGTTTCTTTTGAACTATGATTAAAAGAATATGTTAGCATAGAAATAACATATAATCAAATTGTATTGTTGATTTGTTCTTGAACACACATTTCATTATGCACATCAAAAAAATAGTGTTTGATATAAAGAGGATACACGATCAGTCTTAAAAAGCTCATTTATCATTAAAATTTGTTGTTTATTTATTTTTAAACTCACTATTCATTATATCCATCAATGAAAAGATTTTAATAAATTGAATATTGTTGATTTGTTTATGAAATCTTGACAAATCATCCGTAATATTATCATGAGATGATTCAAAATAAAAAATTCTACCACATTACCATATGATAACAACCACGGAAATTCGATATCATGAATATTATAATAAAAATTATCTCAATTATTTCAGTAAAAATGTGTTTATTTGAAATATTTTATTAGTGATATGTCAAAAAAAAATTTGATAAATAATAATAATTACATATCTGATAATTTTCAATTATACCCTATGGTTATTAATAAATAAACATATATATATTATTTAAAAGGGATATAATTTAATAAGAGGGATGAAATGTCAATATTAAATAGTGGGTGTATGATTTAATTGGGTATATTCATGGATTCATATGTAAAAATAGTTTACATGGTAATAAGATCTAGATGATTATGTGGAAAAGAAATAATCTAGAGACACATACCAGCATAGAAGTTTCAAACTAAGAGATATTACATTATGTTCACAATGGTTGATCATATATTATTCATTGTCTATAGATAATACTTATATTATAAGGGATTAGTAAATAGAATTAAAAATGAAAAGTGAATATTGTTCTATATAATATGATTATAAATATTTCTTGATTAATTATACCACATTGTTTTTATTAAATTCATATGAATCATATTTTGGATTGAAAATTTCTATAATCGTTATATTGATTCACTTAAATTTTTTATTAAAAATGTATGAAACCATAAAAATGAATAGAGCCACTCGAACTCAAGGAGGGTGAAAGTGATGATGTCTTGGATAATCACTACTAACAATAATCACACAATATTTCAGTAGTACCCTAGGCTAGTGTACATGATCCTTCCCACACATACCCCCTACAACCTAACACATCTGCTGAAAATTTCTCTTCCCTCTATGTATATGAAATAAGAAATCCTTGGTTGATAAAATTTCTACAAATCCAAACAAAATATGCATCTCTCATACTGAATTATCCAATCTGTTATGAAATCAAACAAACAATGCTAAGTCTGATTCACTTTATAAAATATGAAGATTATTTATCAAGCATATAATATGTCTAGTAACCATATCTCCAAACTCCTATCCTATGGAATTTCATAATATATAATATGTACTAAATTCATCGTTTACAGATCTCGTTTTGTTTTTTTAATAATACTAGAAAGATTCTATGACACCATGTAATTACAATATAAAATAAAAGTTACATATAACAAATTTAGATTGATGTACACTTCATGATCATAGAAAAATCATTTGACATAATATTTCTATAGGTGTATAAAATAGGTTAGTTATAAAAAAATTCTTTTCTAATATAAATCTATTGAGAACATATAGTAAACATTTATTACTATTATAGTAATTACAGACTAGAAAGAATGATTCTCTCCATATATTTACATAATGTGGATACCCAAGTTCTACGATAAAAAACTAATGAGTTAGATCAATTGGTTCCATAGACCATGTCATAATATATATTTGTGTAAGGTATTGAAAAATATAGGAGAGAATTATTTGAGTGATAATTGATTCCACATTCACATTAATGAAATATATTCATGAAGACATGCATAATATATTGGATGAGGATACAATGGTGAGTGGCATTCCAAATACATATGTGATTGTTTTATCAAATATTTTATGTTATACTATAGATAATATATTTATAACTCATATAAAAGGTAGGGTTTTTTTAAAAAAAACCTTGAGAAGTGAATGGGAAACAGTCAATACTATACAATAATACATGGAAAATTCCCAATGATAAGTACAATGTACATGGAGAAGAATTATTTTTTTTACAAAGCGGAAAATATTTTAAATATATATATTATTTTATCCAGTAATGAATCTACGATAATGAAATGAGAAAATATGTGTCATTGAATCTTGTGGTAGACATATTTATAAATACAATGTTTATTGTGGTATCTGTTTCATCTAAACAAGTAGTATTAAATATAAATTATTTTTCTTGTTCATAGAATCCTATATGGAAAATAATTTAATATCATTACGATAAGTTTACGATATTGTCACTAAACCTGAATTATGTTTTATGATAAAGTAAAAAGGGATATAATCAGTGACATCATCTCTTGATGTATTTTACCAAATGTGGTGAGGTCATAATTAGTGGAAATTTCATGGTGGATTACATGGTATAGAAAATGATAAAATACATTACTTAATAGAATTGGTATATTATAATATTACATATTTTAGGCTTGTTTTCAGAAAATTGGATCATGTACATGGGTGTCTATTATTAAAGTGGGTTCCCTATACCTGTAAAAAACTATAGGTTTTTAACACAGTATCAGGTATACATTAACTTATTCAGGATGTTGACATACCAAAATGGTGATGTCACTAATTTGTGAAAAAATTATTGGATTAGTTCCCTATATTATATATCATATTAAAATGATATAGATGTTCCTACATTTAACGAGAACCTAAGTATACTACTAAATTAATCTTAAAAATCTATATTATAACCTGGATACAACATCCAGAGAGGAAAAAGATTGTGTTAAATAATCAGGATCCTAGGGCTTACATATATTCAAAATTCATCGCATGAAGTTTTCATAAGTTTAACTCAATAAATGAGATCATTATGACTATTATTCTAATTAGAACACCACATGTTTCATGTTTCAATATTGATTACGATATTCGTGCATGTGTATTGGTTTCTCAACATTATTTTTGTATAAATGTGTATCATTTGATCAGATACTTAATTGAAAATGTAATACCGTGATATCTTGGGCATATTTAAGAATATGTCTTTAGTTGTGTAATTAGTGGTATGATATTGATTTAATTATTTATATGAGATATGTAACATCAGAAATGAAGATATATCTTGAGACCAATCAATATGAATAGAAGTATCTTTTCAATATCTATTATTTTGGATTTTGATGGTAAGACTAAATAGAATATTGCCAAAAAAATATTCCATGAATTGATAATGACATGATGTGTACATCCAACCCAATGAGATATCATGATATAAAGAGATTATATTACGTAGTGTTTGTTTGTGAATGGTTATCATGACTATAAATAAACCTTATCTTCATAAGGTACATTATGGATTACTATACTCTTCTCATTGTACATGAGTATCAATCATTGCTATCGATAGTTATACCTAAAGGGTGAAAACATTTCTATTCACAATCATGGTAAAGACTGCTAAATGACATTTTCAGACATGATGGACCTCATTAATGGGGATGCCCTCAACCTTCACTATTTCTGGACTTTGTGAGCCCTGTATTTTTCTCCATTATTCTTTGTCATCTTAATAAAAATTTACTCTATGATAACGATGAATCCAAATTCTAGTCTCATATTCATACTGATGAATTTTTTCTCCTCTTGTGTTCCATCTCTTGTTTTAGAGAGATTATAAGGTGATCTCATCAACTCTTTAACACATAATGAATTTAATAGATATTACATTAAGTAATGGCCCATTTGAATATCATTTCATAAAAACAATGCCTACATAAATTCAGTAATATCCCAATTTACAATTAATTCATTATATATTATCATCAAATAAATATAATGTGAATATCATACCCCACATATAAAAAAATATTAAAAATAAAACCGTAATATATTATAAATATATAATATAACCCTTAAAATAAAGCCTTTTTATTATTGGTAAATAATATATGTCCCCACATTAAGAAATGTGGTTATAATGAAAATAAACTATAAATTTAAAACTTATGAAATTTATATAGTATTGAAAAAACAACAATGATATTTATTTTGTGCTTAAATATATATTTTCTGTTAATTGTGTTTTATATCCTGAAACTATGAAATTTATGATTAAATGAAAATAAAATATATTTATAATATTAATAATTTAGTACAAATTAATTATTCATTATTTTTTATAAAATAAGAATAAAGAACAGTTAACATTTTAAAAATCTATTCTCAAATATGAACAATAACCCACTATATATTATCATTCTATTTAAATATTTCGAATAAAGTTTTAAAATTTAATTAAAAAATGAAAATATTTTTAGAAATAATCATATTACTGTAACAGTATGATGAAAATTTTAGATTTTTCAGAAATATAAGATTTTTAGGTAAGTATTACAATACAGTTTCTTCCAATATTATAGAATTTCCACCATTATAAATATATCAATGTGAATTTTAATGTTATATAAACATTTTAAAATTAAAAATACATATTCTATAATTTAATTTAATACTGAAAAATTATTTAACCCATATTTCTCATTGATAATTTATGTTACATTTAGAAAAATGTTATTTAATCCCTTATATATATATATATTAAATATATTTTACTGTATTCTAAAAAAAATAAAAAAATGGGATATGTATTCATGTTATTACTTATATATTATAGAGTAAGGGTCATTTTAATTTTGGACATGAATGATAAATTAACTATGTAAAATCTAGTTATAACGGAGGAAACTAAAACGGTAAGAAATGATTAACCATTGGGCTAATTGGAATAAAATATTTAAAAAAATTATAAATGATTAATGGATGTGTGGATCTTTTTTATCCCCTTTCCCTAGAGTTATTTCTAAATTTTTGAGCAACAATCCTTGATAGTGATGTCCGATTATTAAATAGTTTCATATATTTATAAAAATACCATACCTTTTCACTTAAAAAGTGGGAACATCATTCCCCACTTCACATAACTCAAAAGACCACTAATATTTAAAAAAAATTATCCCAAACCCAATCCACCACACATATCTATATATATATATGGATGAGGTTATTTTCTTCAAAAAAAATAACATACCTCAATGGTTTAATCACCATAAAAATGTTGATAATCCATGAAGAGAGGTACAAGTGACTAACAACTCCTTCACTTTTCTTTTTCAATCTTTACATTTTTTCATATAAAAAATGATTTCTTTTCATTATCATAAACATAACAATAGTATTATTATTATATAATTTTTTCATTATAATAAGGGTACATGAATTAACCACCCCTACATTTACATTAAGAACAATGATAATGTGAATGTTTTGTTGTTTGTTTTACAGCCTCAACAATGATACTTTTTTTATATTCATTTACCATTATACCTTGATTATACTAATAATTGAAATAATAAATAATTTAAATATATATGAAATATTTTCTATTCTTAAATGATACTCAATATTAGTCATTTTCCTCAATCCAAGGAAAATTAAACCATCTCTCTTGTGTATATGTGGACTTCCACCACCATGAATCGATTGAAATACAATTTTCATTATATTACCACCCTACATCGATGGAAATAACATAAATTTAAATGATATATGTGTTGTTCGTTATAAAATTAAGGTCCTTTTAGGAATATTTATAAAAACTATTATTGATAAGATTAATTAAGATTGTTGTAAATTCAATCATTTAATGAAATCTTAGTAAGAATAAAATCACAAATTTAATGTATATAATATTTTAATATCTATTGATTATTCTTATTAATCATTTATAAAAATAATATTAAATTAAGTAACATAAAATGATATATTTATGCTACTAGGATAATTATTTTAAAAATAAATCATCTCGTAATAATCGTTAATCATGGTATGCTCATGATTAGGTCAGATTGATCATCTGCATGTGAAGTGCTATCAAATTATATCATGGAATATTGTGATGATCAAAATTAAAGAATAATAATATATAATAAATTTAAATAATTATGTTTTTGTAATGAATTAATAAAAAATTAATTCATTGAATTTAAAAACACCCTTTGTGAGTTAAAAATATTCAAATATTATTCAATGTAAAATTGATTATATAAGATATATAATAATATTCTATGGAAATGATATTTAAATAAAATAAATAAATATAATTTATTCATTATAGTTCCATTAATGAATATGTAATGATTCTCTTTGTAATTATAATGAATAACAATGTTTTTTCTATAAAAATTCGATAAATGATAAAAAATAAACACTATATGTGGGGAACTATATTGAACTTAGAAACATGTGGATAATTGTTTTAAAATAAAATTATAAATAATAATTTGAATGAATATCATTATAGAATTATTTATTAATATATTTTATCTTTTTCTATAGGATTCTAGAAAAATTTTGACTAAGAAGGGAATAGGTGTAATGTTATCTCTGTCTCAAATTTCATTCCCTTGAGACATATTTATTATATAAGACATATTTTCTCTCCATTAGTTTAAATTCATCCATATATTAATTTTTTATGAATCACAATGAATTTAATTTATGAATATTATGATTGAGAGTGTATAAAACACGTAACAATGAGATTAATAAAACAACAAAATATTATTATTTAAATATTTCTATTATTCCCTAGTCACAGAATTATACATCATGAATATAAATTGTAAAATTATAAAATATATATAAAGCTCGAAATCAGTAACAAATTATTTATATAATCCTATAAAATAATAAGATGATTTTAGGAAAGACATTATTCTTAAGATAACATGTTATTCAAAATGGTTTGTATTTATATATATGTGAATATATTATAAATAATTTATAAAACTATAAAAAATTATATTATTTGAAGGATATAATTTTTGAATTAGAATGTACATATTATCTCCAAATTATTATTTTGATTTTTTAAAGTTTGATTTTCTAGTGAATGGAGAAATATATTTCTTTTTATAGAAAAATGTATTTTTATTCACAAAATTTTCAATGATAAATTTTATTTTAAAATACATTACATGTAGAGTTAATTATATTATATTATTAATAAAATAATTATGTTTATCATTATATGTTTTTTTAAATTAGGTATGATTATGGTTTTATAATTAATGGTCTATTTTTTTAATAAATGTTCTCCAATACACTTTTCCTTTTAATATTAGATTAACTTATACTAGATAAATTAATTAAATATTGAAAAATAAATTAAATATTTCAAATTAGGTTGTATATATTTAAAAAAATAGTTTCCATTTATTATTAGTAAATATTAATAGTAACAATAATAAATAATTGTCACTATGTTAAAGATAAAAATTGGGAAATTAAGGCCAAACATTATATGATAACGACTATAAAATGACTGTAATTGTTTTTTTTGATATTTTGTGAGTTTACATAATTCATGTCCAATAATGGTTAAAAAATATAGAATTTTGGTTCTATATTTCTTATATCTTGACATTTATAATTTTTAGAAAATTTTATTGTCAAATATTTCACATTCGTGCTCTTAGTATCTCTAAAATATTGGGATAAGTATGGATGAAATTATATTATAAATATCTCATTGAATGATAGATTATTTTTTTAACATGTATATTTATTTATAATTATTAGTGATAATATAATTAATATAAATGTTTATGCAATGCTGATAAAATATTTATTTAATTAATAGAAAGATAAAATAAGTGCTTTTAAAAACAATAAAAGTAATATTATTCTATTTAATTATTGTATTTCATGAATATTTAGATAAAATATAACATATTCTTAATTTTTTTAATTGATTAAATTTTAATTCCTTCACATTCATGTGACTTTATAGTCAAATGAAATGATTAGTTATTTAAATGACATAAAAAGGCATCTATGTTAAATAATATTTTATTAAATTATATTAAAATTATGGAAAACATTAAAAAAGAAAATTATGGAGTTTAATGGAATACAATTTCATCTATTATTCACTTATTAACAAATTTTCATCATATATTTAATTTTATGTCAATTTAATATTTAAAAATTGATTACCATTTTGAAGGTTAAAATTCATTAACCAATGTGTTAATCCAAATGATAAGATCTATAATGATATATAAAAATATATAATTTTTTTGGTGGAATTAAAAAATCCATATCATAAATACCCATTAATACATGTTGTTTGGTAACTATTCTACATGAGTTAGATAGATATTATATTACAATATTTTCTTTGTTTTGAAAATTAGTTACCAAAATTTTATATTAAAAAAATAATTTATCAAATGATTGAAATTTAATGAAAATATTACCTTTATAAAATCGAATTGTACATAGTTAAAAATATAAAACATGTTCTATTTTTGTTCTAATAGTACGTTTCTAGTAACAATCATTACCCCAAAAGAGTAGAAATCCATGTTTTCATGGTAATCTTGAAGGGATTTAGCATAAGGGTAAAACAAAAACAATATAGTGCAAAAATACCCAAAATTAGATACATTTATTTTAGATAATAATATTTGTACTAATTATAATATATTATTTTAATTATATAATTGTTTCTCCTTTTTAGCATGAAAATTATTTTTTATTAATTTAATAGTTTAATAAATTCCAATAATTCCATCCACTGAATTATAAAAAGGAAGATAGTATTCTCTTTTGTTAAAATATAAAGAGAATATTAAATATGCTAATATCTCCCAATATCCATTCCTAAAATACAACCAAACATTAAATATTCCTTATTTTTATTATAATACCAATGTTAGAGTGATCCAGGTGTAATGTAATAGAGGTTGTTGGAAGAAAATGTGTAGCTTTTAACCGAATGTTTATGTTTAATTTTTTTCTTCCATATCAATCCAATTATTTAAATACACGATGGAATAATAAAATAAATATTGTAAAAAATATTATTTTATTGTGTTAATGAAATAACCTATATTCATCTCATCTTCCATTAAATGATTAATTAAACCATCATTTGTGTTTTCTGTAGACTACCACCCCACGAACCGATGCAACATACTTTACTCCACCACCTCTCAAATATAGTTTTATTGATTCATTTAATGTATATGTATAATTTTAATGAAATATTTATCATATCTAAATGGAAATATATCTTATATTTTCTTACATTACTATTCATCGAAAAATGATAACGCTTTTCATGTCTATGTGTGGATTAACACCTCCACGAAGTGATGTGGGATGTTATTTATCACCATATCAAATTAATAATATTTTTATATATATTTATGGAAATAATATTTTATTTATGATATAATTATCATTTTTTAAAATGAAATATTACTCATATTTTTTATTTCTTGATCGTTCAAAAATATTAATGTTACTTTTGTGTAGGTGTATCCTACCATCTCCATGATTTTAATGTATTTCATTTTTTATAAACATATTTAAATGATGAATTTTAAATAATAATTGATATATAAAAATGATTAATATTTAATTAATGTTTTCTAGATGATGGGATAATAACCAATGTAGTCGTAGAGATCCTATCAAAATCAATATGGGCATAAGAGTCAAATATCATCAAGACATTTGATGTGAATATAATATTTTTAGTAAATGAAAAGAATTTGGAATTATATAAATTTAATGTAATATTATACTCAAAAAAAGTCATAAGTAAAAAAGTAAACGAAATTTTATTAATCCGGATGATAAAGAACATGAGTGATGATTTAGACTCAAGGTAAATTACCCTTTATTATAAAAAATTATATTAAAATGCTTTAATGATTTATTTTATATATAATTTTCATACATATACATATTATTAGATTTATTTTATTAATATATTTATTTGGATAGATGGGAAATATAAATTATTTTTTTAACTTTTTACTTTATTTAAAAGGATTTTAAAATGAATATTTTAATTTTTTTAGACAGAATGATTTCATAAAATATACAAAAGGAATTTTCTCTTTTAATGTATATAAAATAATGGGTTTTCCCCACCATCATATATGTTATTTGATGATTTTATTACCTTAAAATCATAAAAATTTTTCATTAAAGAAAAAAAATCCTTCACTTTATTCTATATTTTTTGTTATAAAAAATATGGTTTTAAAGGTAAAGGGAATTTCAATATCAGAAAGTGATTTAAATATTTGTTTAAAAGATTTTTTCAAGGGATTAGTGAGGAAAAGATGTAATATTAAGATATTGTTTTCAAAAATATGGTCATGGGATTGTGTTTATGATAATGAGTGAGCTGGATATAGATCATGATGATCCGTGATCATAATATATCACTCTAATGGATTGTATAACAACTACATTCTCTATAGAATTATATTTTAAGGAAACTACAAGGTTTATTACAATTTTTAATGGTTATTGGAAGGGTTCTGCTAAGAATATGTATCAATCCACCAAAATGTAATTTCTATGGTATCAGATGAGTTTTTATGGAAATAATATTATTTAAAATTTAATTCTGAAGATCATTTGTTTTAATTAAATGATTATGTAATTTTTTCTTAAAAAGGTATGTATTTATGAAAATTATTTTCTTGTGTTGTATCATTCTCTAATAAACCATCATGATTATGAGTATACCTTCATGTTTTTTATAATTAATTTTATGATAAATATTTCATAGTAATATGGATTTTATGAGTTTTGAATTGATCATTAGAGACAAATTTTTAATTTCTTAGTGGAAATGTTTTTTTAGTGATGTCGTGTTTTCAGAATGGATTGAGGATGTTTTTTCATTTGCCTTACTATTTTTTCATGAACATACCCTATTTTTAAATGTCTTTTTATATGATTTTAAGGAATAATAGGGGAAAGTATGGGGTGAAGATGAAAATTGTAATGAAATTTCAGGAAAATAAACATTGTTTTATCTAAAATGTTATTTTTTGTATGTGTAACACCATGAAATTTTATGAAAAAAATTAAAATTTATTTTATTTTCATCAATAACATGCATTACATGCAACTCCAAATTTAAAAAACATATTTTGTATTATTGCAATTATTATTTATAACATAACCACTAAAACTAAGATTTTATACATAGTGATATAAATAAGAATAATTTTTTGGTATTTATGTATAATTTGTTTAGTTATAGAAAATATATTTATAAATAAGTATGTATTTTTTTCATCATTATATTCTAAAAATGATTCCCATATTTTATAGATAAAAAATTAATTTGTTCCAATATGCAAAAATTTAATTGTAAAGATGAATTTATTTTTCAGAATCAACATTTATAAATTATCATAGGGTTTTTTCTAGAATTTCATGGAAAGATTAAAATTTTAATTACTAGTGAAAAATAAAAAAATTTATAAAGAAATACCCTTTTTATTTGTGTTTTTAAATGGCTATATATTTTTATGACATTTTTTAAAAGTAAAATTAGTTCAACAATATTAATATTAATCAAACATTTGTAATTAAAATATTTTCAATACCTTATTTAGATATAAAAACGTTTTATACTTCAAAAATCATTTCCAAAGGAACATTGTTTTTTCTTCGCATCAATGAGTTTATTTTTTCAGTAATTTGAACCAATTATGTGATTTGAATTTTTTAAAATAAATTAAATATGTTACATCATCATAATTAATATTATATTATAATAATATCATCACAATTATTCATAATTAAATGTTAAAAATTCAAATTAGTTACCACAATTATGGTTAAAATAGGTTTTTTGGGGGTTAAACCTAAAAGATATGTGTTTATGGGAAATAACAATGTGAAATCATAGATTTTAGTATAAGAATGACTCTTATGATTGTATTAAAACCCGTGATTTTGTACTTATAATGTTCTTTTAATGATAAGGATTGGTTCATGAGAGTTTAGGGATCACTCAGAACCCAAAGTTCTAGAATTTGAAGAGGTACGATAAGAGGCATTGTTACTACTTACCATGTGACTCAACCATATCAGGAACTTAGTTCACATAAGAGGCTAGATGGTTGGTAAAAAACTGTGCAACCTAGGATATATGGCCATGTGGGTGATACACACAAATTGGATGATCATTTTTTATGAGCTATAAATGGTTAGTCAATCTCTACAAACAGCTCTTACGTTGGGGTTCCATTAGTAGTTGTTGTGGATGGTTAGTGAGTGGTTTGGGAAATCATGTGGAAAAACTATTTGAATTATTATATAAAGTGTAATTCTCTATTTCCACTAAAATATTGTATTCCTCAAACCCATTTATCATTAATATAGATTCCATTGGACAGTATTCTTGTTGAAGATACTCTCATCTATGTGATAGATTTTGGAAACCCTAACATATAATCCTCATTTCAATCACTAACTAGTGTATTGGATCTAAGAATAATAATATCTAAAATCCAATTTCTTCCATTATCCATTTATATTACCTTCTATTGAGCTCTTTTGGTGTGATATCAATTTTCATTTTTATTCCATTTAATGATTTTCCAAATTTCTATGAATCTAGAATGTTTCAAGTTCTGAAATTGGATGAAGAGAGTTATATGGGACTAAAGAAGGTTTTCTATCTATTTTCCATAGTGTCTCATTTCCTTTTCTCTATGTTCTATGTGTTTTAATTTATAATTCATATTATCTCCTCCATAATGTCTAATTTTTTAAATTGAATGTCATACTCATATATAGTGGAACCCTAACTTCCTAGGAAATTATATCATCAGGATTTTTCCTTGAAATGAACCTCCCATAAGGGGGTACCAATCCTTGAGGTCCTATCTCCCCCTTTCCAAAAAATTATTATCAATTTTGCATGTATTTTATGCCTTGTAAAATATTTTGTTAAAATGTGAGATGAATTTATGAAAAATTATTTCCTATCTTGTAGGCCATTATTCTTTTGTTATTGCTATATTTCATGAAGTAGATGAATTGGATAACTTGGATAAATTCTTATGGTATAAATGAATAGTTAAATGGTATGATATATTTATAGTTAATAAAAATATATTATGTTGAGGGAGATACAATGGACTCCCTTGATGGATCAACATGTATGGGATCATTATGTATTATTATTTGAAACTTTTTATGAATGATTAATACTTCAGAATAGATAGGTTGAGTTCCCTTGATGGGCACAAAATTTGGATGTTTTAACTCTTTATTAGAGTTATTGGTTCCTTATGGGAGACCTTGTGGATGGAATTAGTGGAAATATTCTAATACAATTCCTTGTGAAATTCTTGGACCCCTATGTGAGAGACTAGGGATATGATTAGAGGGTGTTCTTATATTCACACCATAATGAGTATTATAATTTGGATTCCAATTATGGATCATATTGGAACAACTTTTAGGGAATTGGGTATTGTTATTTCCCCTATAAAAATAATTCAAATTAATTTTAAGGTTTCCTTGGATGGAATCAGGGTTACTATTATTAATTTCTAAAGGAAGCATCTATATTAATGGCTATAAATTCATTGTTATTATCCAGGGATGCATCTGTGAATCTAAATAACATTCCTATGCTCATTCCACTCATGGAGTGTGTTTTATAATTAACCATTTATCACATCATTAATATATCTATATAGGTTGACCTAGATTCAGAAACATTTGTCTTAGGTCGAAGCATGTATTGTTGGTCAGGTATCCTTGGGGAACCTAGGCCATCATGTTTTATTTATTTATTGCTTTATATTATTTGCGTACCTTCATATTGGTCATTTTATATGAATATATATTATTATTCTATATACAATTGTAGGTGGCCTAATTTTTATATTTTACACCCTATTTATTCAACCCTTAGTAATAGAGAAGGATACCTGATTTCATGCTTAATAACATGAATCATGTAGCTTCTCATGCTTGATTTTTGGTACCATGTAGGAGTACAAGAGAAGAGATCTGAGTCTGTGCGCATGATTCTAATAAAAGATGATCTTAGTAATTTAATACTTTTTATCATGTGGTATATTCATTTCCCCTAAGAATCCTATTCACTTAATGTTTTATAGCTACATGAAATCATCATCATCATTTATGTATCTATTTATAATTATAGTATTCCTATTTATTATCTCGATAGTTTATTATTATTATTGTTTCTAATTACATATCTCAAATTTATTCGGGGCCCATTTGTTTATAGATATGTTAAACTCTAACACATTAGGGAATTGCTTCCCCAATGAAACACCATGATCACTCATTACTTATTAGTATCCTTTATTATATGTGGATAGATGCATGAGGTTATGTGCCCAATCGTTTCAGAAATCCACTTGATGGATACCAAGGAGGAATGAAAAAATAGTTTATCAGAGCCATTTTTCTTTTTATCTTACTATCAATAAATTAGGAAGGACACTTTGATGTATTGGAATCTTGTAATGACCTTTTTAGGGGAGTATATGGCCAATGTATATTGGAACCCATGTTTCTTGGGATGTTTTATTGTTATTTTTGTTTATGCATGTTACAGTTGAATTGATTTTATTTATGGATGATAAACATTTGTAATGAAGTTATTATTTTTGGTATTATTATTATATTTTAATCTCTTAATCCTATGATGTAATGGATATATTGTTTCAATCATCTGTCTAAGAAATTTATGATTTACATTCTATGGATTTTTCCTTTCAATGTTTACTTTTGGTGTTCATTTCCAACTACATATAGTTTTTTCCTAGATTGTTATATGAAAAATATTATATGGTTTCTTTAAAGGATAAAATAATTATATTTATTAATGTTAATACATCAATATAAATTGTATTTTCCCAAATATATTGACAATGAAACCTTAATTTAAAAATTATTCTACATTTTAGCCATGAACCATTGGTTTTATGTATGGAAACGTAAGTTGAATTAACAGTTTGAATGAAAATTATTTTTATGAACCATGAAATTATATAAATTTGGAATCAAGATTCATTCAATAAAATAATTTTATAATACTTTTTACATCATGATACAAGATGTAATGTTTTGTTCATAGTAGACTAGAAATCCAGTAGAAATTTATATAGTGTATGTGCCTTTCTAAATTAGGAACAGATATATATCTAACATGAATAATATATCTAAATTATTCTAAATATTGTAAAATTAAATAAAATTAATGATTTAAATTAAACAGTAACAACTAAATTGGGATGAAAATTGAAAATTAATGTGTGTCTTCCTCTATTCCTTGCAATTACCAATTTATATATCGAAACCTCTAATGTATTATATGGGTATGTGACTCAGACCCAACCATAGTAGTGGGTAGTGGGTAGTGTCACTCAATACATCATTGATCAATCTAATAACCCATAACTATATTGTGTAGTAGGCTGATGGGTGTTTCCCATTTATAAGAATTCTTTATACGTATCAATTTCTATTATCATTGTTTCTTATCATCTATTAAATATTATCTGAGGCATGTGCTTGGAAATTGTAGAGTGATTCCACCAAAATTCCTTGAGTAAATAGCTAAGAGTTTGGATACAACCATGCTCTGGAAGTGGTAGGGCCAAAGGCATTAGTTTTACCTCATATGGTCCCACATGAGTCACCTATTATTGATATTCCATTGGGAATAGACAACAAATTTCAAGACATATTCTTCTAATTTATGATGGTATGATTGGGAACACCGAAACATGTCCCTAGTATGGAATAATTGATGTGGTAATTCAAACAGCAGCATCCTATGACCTTTCTTAGGGATGGTAGTCTTTTAGCTTACAAGTAAAGGAAATAGGCCATGTTATCGATAATTGATAATCTAGAGATTCCAATAGAGAGGAGGATGATGATTGAATCTTATTGATATCATGATTCTTTCTAAACATTTAAGGGATTCGATTATCTTCTCCAGACATTATCTACGTATGTTCCTGGTGGGATTACAAATAGAAAATTATTACTATTTCTTCTTAGATATGTTTAGAGAAAACCATGATTGATATTTTACACACATATAGTGGGGTACCATGTCAGTGATGGATTTTACAGATCTTTTCACTGAGCTTTATCAATTTTTCATGACTCTAACCATTGATTACTTAACCACTATGAGTTGTTTTAAGGATGGGATCATGTATTCCATCATATTTTTTCCCAGTTGAAAACTATTTTAGATATTGTGAATGAGTTCCTCATTAAATAGTGTAAATTTATGAATCCAACAATTTTATCTAGGCCATCTCAGTTTCAACACAGGGAAACAATTCATGTAGTTATAGGAAATGTTGTTTCAAGGGTGCAATTATTTGAAATTCCACTATGATGTTTTGAAATAACAGTTATGTGGTGTGTTACTTGTATTTTTTGGTAGCCTATCAGAAGACATTGTGTATGGGGAACTTGGTTGAGTGTGGATCATGTGACATGTTGTGTCACCTACATCATTTACGATGAAATTTCCATCCATTACATAGTGAGAAGGGATTTGGTCTGACACCGCATTCTGGTAAAAGATCGGTAGCTCCTCTTCAGGATAGAATTTGGTCTACTAATGACTAATTAGGTCAAAGAGGTGGTCTCGGTTGATGTTTTCAATCATTATAGTTTCTGTTCTAGTATAGATCACCATCCCAAATTAGTATGGGTGAGTCTCAAGGCATCCGAACTGACCATATCTAGGGAGTTAATCCTATACCAATGTATTAGATTTCATGGCCCTTATAGCATGATATGTTATTATAGTAGCCTCAATATTAGATTCATCACAATTTAATATAGGTTTATTGTGATTATTCATATTTAGATAAATTATAGAATGTCAGGGAGTATGGATATAATACTTTAGTGGTGTGATGACTCTCAAAACACCGTTAGGTGTTCGATCATAGAATGTATTCCAGGGCAAGGATTTCCTACTTGAGTTAGGTGGGTACGGATTTCTATAGAATTTTCTTTCCCTTGAGATGATTTTATTCAATGTTATACTCGAAATGGATTGTATAGTTCATTATCACACCCATTTTTATTTTTATCATCATAGTGTGTCTTATACATCATCAAAGGGAAGTGATTATATTCAAAATGGAGAATTGAATATCAAGTGATTTGATCTATACCTGAGTGTCCTGGCTTGGCTAGAGTGACCACCCATGTGGATAGTTTCATTATTTGTGATTATTAGTGAAATATATAGAATGCAATCCTATGGTGGATCATTTCAATGATGTTTTATAAAAATATTTCACTAGATTACCTCTTTTGAGAGTGGTGGAATTCACTATTGAGGTAGTGCTCGGTGTATAACCAGTGTATATTCCTCCCTATGGGAGAGAACCTACTATTAGGACAAAGATGATACGGATGATCATATATAGTTATTATATTTTATTGTCAATTTTTTCTATGAAGTAATGTATATTTAAGAAGAAAAGAAATCAACTAACTTTTTCTTGAAAATAAGACAACACATTATATTCAATAAAATAATACTCCGAATTTTTGATAAATTCCATTGTATATCAGTTTTCTTTCTCATTAAAAATGATCATTGGAATGAACATAGGTCCAGAATAGATGATGACATTGTAATGGGAGAGAATAAGGGTCTTCATGGATATGATTTAAATGTGAATATGCATTGTTGATCATTGAGTTCTCATAATTCATATGTATTTGGAAAAACATTTGATGATAGATTGAATAGATAAAGGGGAAATAAAAAGTCTGGAAAGTTAAATTGAGCATTGAATTGTAAGATTAATGGTTATAGAAATCCTATGCAATATAATTGTAATCAGTTCAATCGTATTCAGAAAGAGATGGACTAAAATATTTGAGGAATGATATTAAAGGTACAATGAATTAATTCATAATAAAGGTGATGCAAAATATTATCTTCAACGTAATAAATTTCATAAAGTGAGTCATGCTACTAGATAATGTTAGTTAAAGAATAATGTTAGTTAAGATGATGGTTTATAGCCTCAATATTATTATAATAATATTTTTTAATGCAAATTTTTTAAATTAATGGTGGGGGTATGATTGTAGTGAAGAAATAAAATAATATTATGAAGATAAAGCTACTGTTTGTGGTCCATAATATTTGGAATACCGTAAAATTCATTAATAGAAGAATTATTCTAATTAAAACTAATTGTAAATGAAATAAAACATTTAGTGTTGATTCCTAACATAATAATAGATATTGATCCACAATGTAGTCATCCATTTATCAGGTGTTTCTTGCATCTTTATTAATTATAATGAGGCATAATTTAATCAGCACAAGATTGTGGCTTGAGTGTAGTACTATTATGAAGCATATGGTTAGACCTGTTGTCAATGTAAGATCAAGAAATGTGAAGGTTTGGATGATTTTGGAAATTTTGAGAAATCAAGGGACTAGTTTTTAGTCAGACAATATATCAAAAGATATAAATATTTGGTGAATGATGTTGATGGTTATTTTACTTAGAAAATGGGAAACCCGTGATTTGTTTTAAAAATTTTTTTCAAATTTTTTCAAGAGCCACAATATCATAGTTGATTCCAATTCATCTTGATGATCGTATTGGGAAAACCATATTGTGATGATAGCAATATAATTGTATTGGTAATTAGAATGGGAAATTTGAATAATACTGGTGTTTATAATGAATTTTAAAATTGAAATGAAGTGGTTATAATATTTGTTATGGATCATGATGAATAGATAAGAGTTGAAAAGCATTGATAAAGTCCATATGGACCCAAAATTCAGGGAGAACACCATATATTGGTAATTCAGTTGAGTGGGAATGTTTTCATAAATCCCACCCAACCCACATTGGAGGAGATTTTAAAAGGAAAAAATTAAAATTTTAGTTTTCAAAAGATTATATTGTTTATGAGAGGTAAAAATAAGGTAAATTGGTAAAGAAATTCCATAAAGAACAAGTGGTTCTAGGATTGTTTTCTTCGATGAATTTGTTCCAGATAAAAGAGAAAGGATAAGAGAAAATATTGGAACATATTAAAATTATCATATATTTAAGATGATTATCATATTCAGTCTATTATTGTATTGGGAAGAGTTATCAATTCCTCTAGTGGCCGTATTAGAAAGAATTATCATATTTAGCTAGGAGGATTATCCTATATGGATTTTTGGACTGAATCAGAAAGTGTTCATAATTGTTGCAATTTCATTTTGGAGAGATTTATTTTCATATTGAGAAATTGGAATAGGAATAATAAGATTTAGAAATCATAGTTTGTTTAGTTACAAATTCCATGAAGTTCATTCCATATTCTTAATAATAATGTGAATAATTTCAGAGAAATTTTAAATTTTTAAAAATTGAAAAGGAATCATAGGTAACATGTTTTGTTAAAAAAAATTGTATTGTGCCATTTTTTAGATGGATTGCACTCACTATTTAATTTTTTACATAGTGTTACATTAGGGAAATGTCATATCTTACTCATTTTACTACACACAAAATTGTTATTTGTGAGGTATTGGATTACTTTCATACCATACAATGAATGTATATATTCTTATTGAATAGTGAAACTTTTAAATAAATGTGTTCTAGTGGTTGTGTTTTGATCTATCATAAGTAGATTATGATGTATTTAATAGGATTTGATTGTTTTTTCGTTTTATAAGGAATCATAAAAGAGAATATAGAACTGATTCACGCCCACCTCTATTAGTGATACAACTATCCTGACTAGGCACTTAAAATTTGTATCAGAAGGTTGGATCCCTTAATAAATCATTGCTAATTTTTTAAAGATATGTTTGGTGGAGAACTAAAATTTTTAAATAGTACAGTAATTAAGGTTTCCAATGTATATAATTATTATATCTTAAAGATAGAATTTTCTCATACTTCATGTCTACTGGATATGATTTTCTCGAAGCTATAATAGATGCACATCCTCCTATTTATAAAAAATTTCTATTATATCTATTTGCAATAAGAATATAGAGAATGATACAAGGGACAAGAATGTCTTATTATTATCACATTCTTAAATAAAATTCTTAAGAGTGAGTAGCTTTTCCACATCCAAAGGTATATGGGGGATGTTGAAAAACATATATGAAGTCAATATTAAAGTGATGAAGGAAAAATTACAAATCTAGAGGAAAAAATTTAATGATTTGAAAATGGGTGAACATGAATCTGTTGGGGATTTATTTACTAAGGTGAATGACATTTTTAGCACTATCACATTCCATGGTGAAAATCTATAAGTCTGTAGATTTGTTGAAAAAATATGAAGAATAATTCCGAACAAGATTGATGCTAATGATTATTCATTATAGGATAGAGATCCTAATACATTATCTCCCGATGATTTTCCTGGAACACTCATCACTAATTAAATGACAAGGGAAAAAGCTATGAAAATTAAAACCAAAGTTGATAGAGAAAAATATTTCCAGGATATCACGAAATAAAATTAAAATAAGATTCATATGGAAGAAAAAGATGGTGATTATGAACCATAAAATGAGTTTTTTAAAACCTTGAAGTAATATTATCCTTTTTTATAAAAATATATGAAGATATATAGATAAATATAAAGGAAACATCCCTATTGATTGTGTATTTATTAATGAATTTTTGGCCAGTAATCTATGAAGAAAGAAAGAAGGAGACAATAATAAAGATGAATGAATTCTAATAACGATATAGAAGAAACAATGTGCAAATAAAAATCACATTCCATAAGGAAGGATATAAAATTTTCAAAATCTAAAACAACTAGTTTCTTTAAAAAAAGATTATATAGAATAAAATATTGAATCTAAATCCCAAAAGTATACTAAGCATGTTCTTGAGAATTAAATTATTGAAATATAGAATTAATAATAATCTTGATGTAGTAGTTATATTCAGTAAGAAATATAAAATGAAATTCATTTGAATGAATAATTTATAGAATGTATAACAAAGATCATAAGGATTGAAAAAAATGTAGTTAGAAGACGAATGGTCCAAAAAATTATGTTTTTTAGAATAGAAGAATAATATTATAGTTGAAATTAATTTTTAATATAAATATCTATTGGAAGAAAATAATGTTAATGATCATTTGGATGTAAAGTTAAAAGAAAAAATAATAAGAGTTGGAATATGTCTAACAAAAACAATTTAAATATTCAGAGAGAAATAAAAGATTCAATAAATCTGTAACTAATGATGGTGAATGTTCATGTAAAAAAGAAACCTGATAATGTTCACAAAATGTTTCTTTCAAAGGTTGGTAATAATGCTATAATTTTTTCTAAAAAAGGATTTCTTGGAAATATTTTTCTATGGCTAAGACTAACAATATCAACAATCCATAAGTTTCAATAATTATTGAGTTCAAAAATATTGTAAAATATTCTAAACTGGGAAATGTTTCTATGTCATTTGGATCTGAAGTTATGTAATGAAATTCAATATTTCTATTGATAATGGACAGGTTGGTGATTCTGTTAAGAAAAAAAAGAAGAAGAAACATGATCACAACTCTGGTTAGTATAGTTGTTTCATAAGAAAAGACTCATTCTATGGATACTTTAGGTATTGTGGTAGAATTGGATATTAAAGAATTATGTTTTGGTTAAACCAAAAACGTTACAATAATTCCATAGGATTTGGAAGGAGATGTTTTAGGGGAGTTAATCCTCTAAAAAGAAGTTGTGTGAAAATAAAGTGCTAAATAAACATGATAATGTTTCTGTGATAGTAAAAAATATAGTCTAACCACAGGAATGTATTTATGAATGGTGTGAAAAATATTTACACCTTAAAAAAAGATATCTTGTTTTTTTACCAAAATAACCAATATTTTTTAACAATTATTAAAATCCAGAAGTGAAGAATGAAAAGAAAGACGAAAAAAGCTCTTATTTTTAAAACTTCTCTGAATATTATAAGAGTTCGACAACCTTGTATTGTGTATAGTGTATATCTTTATCATTATACTATATATTTAAGTATATTAAGGAATTTAAATGAATTCAAAGGGGAAAAATGACATATGGAAACGATGAATCATTTAGAATCAAAGGTATTGGGTTGTCCGTTTTATATATTGATCGGATGAAAAATTACCTATTTAATATTTTAGAATTGGGTTATGAAAATAAAAATGTTAATTCTGGGAAAGATATATTTTCTATGAATGTTGCTAAGGATGGAAATATATTTATTAGTGAACAACTTACAAATAAAATCTTATTTCATGTTTGCGAGTCACAACACTCGTGTTACTATGGAATAGTGGAATAAATTAAATTGTGAAATTATAGGATGAAAAACATGATCCGTAGAAACATGGGAATGATATATAAAATAAAAAATTTCCCATACATTACTCATTTACAAATGGAATGTGATTCTAGTTGTACTATTTTTTAGAAATGAATGATTACAAATTCCATACATAAGAAATTTGGTAGTTTTCCAAAGAAACCTCTGAATATTATCCATTCAGATATCTGTTGGCTGATAAGAAAAAATTAAATGAATAGAGACAAGAATTTCATAACATTAACTGATGACTTCACTCACATTACTTGTGTCATATATTTGAAACATAAATTAGATTCTCTAAAAATGAATAAATGTTATAAGAGTAAATATGAGAAATAATGTGAATATTTAGTGAAGAAGTTGAGAACTGACAATTGTTGTGAATATAGAAATGAATATTATTAAATTTATCTTGATGATAATAGAATTAATCAAAATTATTTTTTTGCATACACTCCTAAAAAATGGTGTTTCTGAACGAAATAATAGATGTTTTGGGGAAATAGGGAAAACTATAATACTTGAACAAGTAGTTTTTCATTACTATTAGATGAAATCCATGGGTACTTTTATATACATTCAAAGATGAATTTTATCTTGTAAAATAAATTATATGGCTCTATAAGAATTTTTTATTGAAAAAAATCCATTTTTGAAACACTTATTATTTTTCAAAAGTCCATCTTTTAAAAAGAAGAAATGGAAAATAATCGAAAATTTTAGAAAAAAGGTGTCGATTGGATTTTTCCAGGCTATGATTCTAAAGGAGGATATTGAAATTTCAATAAAAATAATGAATAATTTTTTATTATATTTTTTTGAATGTCATTAAAAATATAGAAGAAAATAATAATATCCATATAATGAAGTTTTTTAGGATTAAGAAAAAATTTCTGATAATGATATAAATAATTTTAATCCTACTCATGAAGAATAATCTGACTCAACTATTAAAAATAATGAGGATAAATCATAATAGTATAATTTTAGGCTGAGGAAGGAAGTGGAAGCTCAGAATATTATTGGTTATCAACATTAAATAGTTCTGACAATAATAACAAAAAATTTTATAAGACATACTTACTTTTATTGAAATGTTCATCCAAATGACATGAGAAAAATATTTTTTGTAACTATACTGGTGTTAGATCTTGAATGAAGAGCGTTATTAAATTGAAATAAATGATACATTGGAATATTTTTACCAGGAAATAAAATTTAGGGTATAAAGATAGTTTTCTAGGAAAATCTAAATTAATACGGTGAAGTGATAAAAAAATGAAAGATTCGTGTGATAAGGTTACTCACAAATTGAAGGTGTTAATTTTGATGAAACTTTTTCTCCATTGGAAAATTTATAGAGAATAATAATTTTTCTTAGTTTTACTACACAACAAACTTACTAAATATTTCAATTGGTTGTTATTTATGCATTCCTAAATGTGGATATTTATGTGGAAGTTTACATTGAACAGCAATATGGTTTTGATGTTGGGAAATTTGAACGTTTTGTATGAATGTTGAAGAAATCCATGAATGGGATGAAACAAGTTCTGAAGTCATGGTATTCAAAATTATATACTTTTTCAAAGAATATGAATGTTATAAAAGGAAGTGTTGATTGCAATATTTACATCAAATAATGTCATGAGTATTCCCTCATTATAATTATTTATGTTTTTGACATTATCTTTTCTAGGAATGATTAAATATATTGAGAAATAATTTCTGAAGAAATGAAAAAACAGATTGATAAGTCTTTTCTTAGAGAAATGAAATCATTTCTTCTGTTATAAGTTTTGAAAAATAGGAAAAACATTTTTATTTCACATGAATTTTTTCTAAGGAACAACCAATGAAATTTGTCATGGGAAACACAAAACCTATTTCTACAAAAATTTTAGTAATAATAATGTTTTCTAAACACTGATAAATTGGTTAAGTTGATTAAAAATAATTTTTAAATAATATTGGATGCTTTTTGTGTTTGACTACCATAAAAAGGTATTGTTTATACTGTTACCTTATGTTCCAGAATTTAGAGCTCTCTAAAAGAAGCAAATTTACATACATGAAAAATAATTCCCGTATATTTTGAAGGAATAATATGTTGTAGAATTAGGTAAGATATCTAATAAGGTATAGATTTTTTTGGGGTGTTTTGATGCTGATTGGGAAAGAAATGATGATGATAGAATATCCACATCTATTAGAGTATTATTTCATGAGAAAGGTTGTGTTAGTTATACTACAAAGAAATAGAATTCAGTAACTCTTTATAAAGATGAATCTAAGAAAATTGTTTCTACTCAATATGGTACCCAACTTGTGTGTATGAATAGTCAATTAAAATACATTACTTTTTATAGAATTTGACTTTGATCTTTGGTTGTTATAATATATGTTCAATCAATGTCATTATGAATCCCATTCAAATTTCTCATTCAAAAGTTGTTGATATCAAATATCATATCATCAAAGGTCATTGTAGAGAATATTGAATTGATGTTGGTGTATATATATACATTAAAACAAGTATCTACCATTTTTAAAATACATTTATCAAAATAATACTTCTATAAATTGAGGTTAAACATGGGCGTTTGACCACTTTTTCCTCAAGATTGAGCTATGTGTTTCTCTCTCCTCTCCCATATTTATTTTAGAATATGTTCAAAAGGAAGAGAATTTGTTCATAAATATATTCTTATGGAATCATGAAAATAAGGGGAACTATAGGTAAACTGTGAATCTAGAATGAATGTGTGTGAAATATTGACAATATTTTTTGGAATGGTTATAGGGAAAAAATTAATTTCCGAGGAGATGAAAAAGTGGAGAAAGTTGTGTAGAAAACATGAAGAGGTTCCATGATCACTACATTTTGATTGTATGGTTTTTCTGTCAATGATTCTTATTCCCTATAATGATTTATCTCATAAATGATTATAATTTTGGTTAAGTAATCCATATCTTTATGATACAATTTTCTGTGATTTATGAATCATAGTTGTAAACAAAATCCAATGAGGGAGATTATTAGGAAAAATCTATTATTAATGATAATATACAGGTGTTTCCTTTTATTGTCAATAATATCTAATATGTAAAGGGTATTAAAAAGAAAATAAATCACCATAAATTGACTTTTTCTAAAATTTGTTTGGACCGTCATATTCAATTAAATCAAACACAAAATGGGAAAGATAATCCATTATATAGAGAATTTTTTTATGGTTAAAAAGGATCACGAGACTCACTATAGGTCTAGACTAGAGGAAGAGATTATAATGGGGGAAAATCAATGTCTACATGGATATGATATAAATTTGAAAATTATTTTCTCATTTTGTAGTTATCATAAGACATAATTTTTATATAAAACTATTTATGTTATCTTAACGAATGAAATAAGGAGAGTAAGTGTTGAAAATTGAATTGATAATAGAAATGGAAGATAAAATTTTCTGAAAATCATATTGAGTCTTATCGTAATAATATCAATCATATTAGAGAAGAGAAGGAATGAAAGATGTTGATGAAAGATAAGGATGTTACAGTAAATCCCTTTTTAAGATAATGTATGATAATGCTAATCTTCAATGTAATAAATGTCATGGAAAAACATCATGATACTCTATGATTTTTCATAATGAAGAAGTTGGGGATGCCAATGTTTTTCAGCCTCAAGGATATAATAATTCATTTTCCAAATGAATGTTTGTTAAATTAGAGAAGGATAATCGTAATGAATTAATTAATGAAGCTACTAATGTTAAAGCTGGTGACACAAATCCATCATCTTCAGTAAAAAATCATATTTATCGAATGAATAATTTTTCTCATTGATAATGAATGTAAAGGAATTGAAACAATTAAATATAATTCAAAATGTAATCATAATATCAATAACCAATGTGTTCAACAATTTATCAGATGTGAATTAAAAAATTTCTCATTCTAATATGGGAAATTGTAATCAGAATTGGAATCTTACTTGAGTTTTATTATATTACGAGGGAGTTGGTCGGATGTGTCTTTAAAGTAGGAGCATTAAATTAAAAGTTTCATGAGATTAGTGGAAAATTTGATAATATAAAAGTATTATTCGTATGTCAGAACAAAAAATATTTATATAAATCAATATTTAATGAAACTAATGGGTATCATATTAATAAAAAGATAAAACCATAATATATTTTAAATTTATTTTATCTACTCGGTCAAGATCCACTTTATCAGAGTTGATATTGATCCATCATGTTGTTCATAATGAAAAAAATAATATTCGAAATATAGAAACATAATCATATCAAAAACATAATTGGTGAATTGCAATCAGACTAGTCTTTTAAACAAATTTATAATAGGGATGAAGTAGATAGAATATTTGAGAATGATCAAGAATAAATGAGAGTAGTTGAGAAGCATTGACGAGGTCAATGTGCACCCAAAATTCAAAGGAACTTGATAATTCAAGGAATTTGGTTTAGTGGGAATGTTTTTGGAATCTTTCCTAAACCATTATTTTGGATAGTATAAATGGAGAAATTAACATTCTACATTTTTTTATAATTTATTTTTCACAATAGGTATATTGAATGTGGAATAATAATGAAATTCTTGAGATAATAAGTGGTTATGAGATTTTTTTTCTTGATGAAGTCATGTACGAGGGAAGAGAACAGATAAGAGACAAGATTGCAACATATTTAGATGATGATCATATTCAGTTTATTATAATATTTGGTTAGGGATTTAATTGGGTAGACTTATCTTATTCAGTCGTTTATCACATTGAGTAGAATTATCATATTCAGATGGTAGGATTATTGTATTGGGACTTCCGGACTGAAGTTGAAACTGTTCATAATTTCCACAATTGAATTCCACAGAGATATATTATTTTATTGTGCCATCATAATGGAAAAATTTCAGTTGGAAAATTTTATGGATTTTAATAACATAGTCCATGATTTTGATATAATCTTTATGGTTAGAAAGTGAATAATTTCATTGAAATTTTATATTTTCGAATGTTGAAAAACTATAATTGGAGACATGATTTGTTACAAAAACTGTGTATTACATCATTTGTTTTTTAGGGAGAACTTACACTATTTGATTGATTGCATATTACTACACAAGTGAAATGGAATATCCTACAAGTTTTATTTCACACTAAATTATTCCATTCTAGTGGATTGTGTAGTCATATGTTGTTCATCTATTTTGATCAAGTGACACACACAAAAGGATAACTTATTTTTAAGAACCCACCACCTGTTTAGGTTGTTCAGGATAATGAGATTATTCTCTTTGACATACTTATATGGGTGAAACATAATAAAAAAATATTTTATGTAGGATTAGCATTCCTCTATTAGGGAATTTCACCAAGATCTAACGAATTTATACCGATAAATATGGCATCAGTATTGGTGGATAGGTATGATGAGGAATATTTTAGTTTTCATTACTCAATTATCCACCTGTAATTAGGTAAAGGCCAGGAAATAATGACATTAATGACTTCTATAGAATAATTGCATTCGTAATTTGAAATGGAATGATGCGACTATATATTTGATAATAGGATTTCTAGGATCCTGCATGGTAGAGATGTTGTATGTTTGGTTTTTTATTGGTATTTCAAGGTTTCAAAATTTTAACCGATCCAACAGACCCTCCACGTTTAAGAACATGTGAGTATTTATATTTGAGAGGTTGTGACCCCTTATGGTGTTCCTAGTTTTATTATTTCTGAACAATATAAATATTTTATATCATGGATCTAGAAATTGATATATAATAATCGCAGTTTATACTTTCTCCATCGTAGAAAATATCACCCTCAAGATAATGGGATTTCTGAGAAGATGATATTTTTTCTATAGTATATGATTTGGCTATTTTTCTATGATTATGATGGTTCATGGGACAAATAGATACATCTGTTTTTGTTTTCCTACTATAATTGATCTCATGAAATGATATAGATAGCTCAACTTGTGTCCCACTATTATATGTCATTCCATTAACCCCTACGGTCATTAGAGGTAGGTGAGTCGACAATTCTAGGTCCACATCTCTTTTATGAGACATTAGAGAATTTAAGGTTGATCAAAAAAGTTATGGCTATAAATTAGTTTTGGGATATTTTCTATTCTGATCATCATTTTAAACCTTTTGGAGTTTGAGGTGAGACATCACATCCTTATATGAGACTCTCCAAACATGGATTATACAGTGATTTCAATATAGGTATTTTTATCACCTCATTACTCAATTCCATTCGTGGTCTAAGAGAGAGTCAGGTTGGTGAATTATTTCATGTAGTTACCTCAATGGTATCATGCCATTCATGATGTCTTTTGTGTATCGTAGCTTCACCATTATCATACTGACCCATATAATCGGGTTGACACAGATTATATTAATCTAGAGGATGATGTGTCCTTTGAGGAGAATTCAATTCATATCAATGATCGATGCATGAAGGATATTAGAATAAAGTATGTTCATCTAGTCCAAGTACTATGGAAGCACCATCATACATAGGACAAGACCTCAGATATATGTATGATGCCTATTCAAAGTGGCCAAAACCATTCTCAGATGTGGCTTTACCACCCACGTAAGGTAAAATCTAGGATGAGTTGTTTTATGGAGGGTAGGATGTAACAACCCAGATTTTTAGAGATATACATATTCTTATTAGATTGTTTAGAAATACTTTTTTATTCTTATAATGTTCTCAAAAGGATATTGACTAGTTTGGGAGACTATAGGGCTCATTGAGAGACTAAGGATAATTAATTTTAGGAGGAATGTAGAGCCCCAAATTTAGAACATAGTTGGTGCTTACAGTGTAACTCAACCATGAGGGGAACTTAGTGCACAATAAAGGGAACATGGTAATCTCCAACCCTGAGACTTTAGACACATGCTCATGTGAGTGATGTGGACACAATAGAAGAGTATTTTCATCATGCCCTACACATTGTTAGCCGAAACATGTGGATATATCTTATGAGGGGTTCTCATTGATGTATATACCACATGGATAGAGAAATGTTTTTCAAACCCTATGGCCCAGTCAAACACCCTATATTTAAAAGAGAATGTACCCTTTTCTACAAATTCTTTAAAAAACTCCGACCCCTTTCTCCTCCCACTTATTTCCAATAGGCTAATTACTAGAATAAGATCGTCTCCTCCAAGATAGGTATTTTGGAAACACTCTCATCGAAACTATATTTTCATTATTATAGGGGTGTTGGATTAGAAATTATAAGATCTCTTATGCTCTTAATTATGATATTCATTTATATTCACTTGAGCTGTATTGTTTTAGTGGACATTCATTTTCCCTATTTTTTGTTCATTTCATGATTCTTCTAATTTCTCGCATTATATATCGATTTAGGAGATCATAATAGACAATGAGAGTGTTATAGGACTAATTTATGTAATCTAGGTTGTCCCCCTAGAATCATTCCCCATTTTATTCTTGTTCCATTTAACATACAATGGATTTCATGGAATCACATACATAATGATTAATTGGTTAAATTAAAATTTATATTGATGAATACCATGACCCTAGACAATTGAAAAATAATTTTTTTGCGTATTTTACTCCATATTATAAACAACTATGGGTGTGCCTATCCTTGAGGACCTTTTCTACCCTTTATTTAAAAATATTTAACCACATACATAATGATTATTTGGTTTGTATTCTGTATAAAGAAAAAATATTAATGTGAAATGAATTAAGGGAAAATGATTGGCCAAATAGTAGACCTTTAATATTACTCCATGGATTAATTAATTGAATCAAATTAAATAGCTAAAATATATAAAGTTTTTGGTAATGAATACTTTGTTAAATTATAGTATCTACTGATAGTTAAAAATTCCTTATTTTTCCATGGGTGGTAAAGGGAATCAATTTATGGATTTCTTATGAAGGGATCATCATGATTTATAATTCTTAATTTTTTTGAATGGAAAATAAATAAGAAGATATAAATTTTATTCCTTCTAAGGGATCACTGTGCCGATTTTATACCTACTTATGAGTGATATATGTTCACTAGGGGAGACTCCATGGATGATCATGGTGGAAATAGGGTTATACCCTACCATACGCGATACTGGGACACTAGTATGAGATAATAGGTATATACTCATAGGTTCTTCTTGTCTTCCCACAACGATGAGAGTGATACATGTGTTTTCATTTATGGATTTATTTATATGGACACTTATAGTGTTGGGTATTAGATGTTCCCTTAGATTGATACATTAGATAACATTTTGGATTTCCATGCATGTGCTCATGGTTCTTCTTATTAAAGTTAAAAATACAACTTATATATTAATGACTAAAAATGCATATTTGTTATCCATGGATTCATCTATCAATCCAAATCACATTCTTGATCTTGTTACACTCATGAAATATATTTTATGATGACCCATTAACAATATAAATACTATATTTATATAGGGTTACCTTGATTTAGGCATATATAGCTTAGGAATAATCAGGTAGTGTTGTTTGTGTATCCATGTAGAGCACGGGACAAAAAGTATTATTTATTTAATTTTCACCATTATTTAAATATCTTAACACTAATCATTTTGTATGCATATATATGATTATTATAGAAAAAAAATTTGGTTCCATATTGATTCTATCACACAGCCTATTTGATCCACCCGTGGTATGTGACCATTATTAATTGTTGTAGATGTAGAAAATTGGAAGCGCAACACTTCTGATGCCTGCTTTTTTGTACAAAAATGGAGTACTGGAGAAGTGGACTGAGCATATATTTTTTAAATTAGTAGTGGAATATCAAGGCATATTTTCAGGGTTTATATTTCTATCACCCATGTGTCTCAGGCATATAAGGTTTTATAGCTACATGATATTATCATCATAATTTTTGTATCTATTAATAATTCAACTTCGCTTTATTTCTTATCCAAATTATTTGTTATTATTACTAAAACTACTTATATATTTATATATATGATGGTTCCCATTTTTTACTACCACTATGATACACTCTAACTCATGAGAGAATATTCACCTCATAAATTCACCCAAATACATCAATGTTATTTAGTAGAATTTGATGCACGGGGAGGTTCACATGAGGTCCTATGGCCAACCATCTCAAAAACTACTTGATTGATTCCAATTTTGGGCGTTATAAATATAATATAAAATTATTATTATTCTTCCTTATTTTGAATTCATATCATACAATTTTATAGAATGATCCATTTTGTATCTTTATTTACTGATTTTAAAAAAATATATCATCTTCTTACAAAAAACCCCAACTTTTCCCTATGCCCCACTTATATAAGGGCTCCGCTCTCCAATCCATTTTAGAATTAGAAATCATTTTTCATCAACCAAATAATTCCCATGAACAATAATTAATTCCCATAACATGTCTTAGACACATATTTTGACAGTGAAAACCTCTTATGAAGGCTTTTGGTGCCATCCAATTGAGGTTTTCCACAAGAAAGGTATTGTTCTTATCTGAGTGTTTTAATTTTATTTCTTCTTACGCCTCCTTCAAATAATCTCCAAATATTATGAAATAACAAAAATAATAAATTTCATATTATTATATTTAATTATTTTATTTTATTATCCTATATCCTTATCCACATCACTCAAATGGGAAATGAAATTGTTGATCGTAGTATTTTAAACTATCACCCCACGAATCGATGCGATTCATTTTCCATCACCACCTCTCAATGATGTATATAATGATGAATTTATAATGTATATATATATATATATGATATTTATTATATAATAAAATTATAATAATTAAAATTTCACATATTACGTCTTACCTTCAAATCCATTGTAAAATAATAATGTCAGTCGTCTGTACATGTGGAATACCGCTACCACGAATCTATGTTATATGTTTTTTATTTTATTTTGACATGAATGAAAATAAGGAAATATTTAATTACAATATATTATATATAATATATAATCATAATAATTTAATGATGAATTAATTTTCAAATCTGTTTTATTCCATCCGTCTAAAATTGAAAACAGGGTTCATGTGCACATGTGATCTACCATCATTATGAATAGTGTAATTAATTTTTCTATTTATAGGTTCACTGTATGAATATAAATATAAATATATATAATTTATATCGTATTAATATATTTAATCAGACTCTCTAGATGGTGGAATCCTAATCAAATTACAATGACCAATTCTATAGAACTAAAATGTATGTAAAAATAAACTAGTTATCACCCAAAACAGTGATTTTAATAAAGAATTTTTGTTATAAATGGGGTAAAAGTTACAAGTAAATAATATATGGTATTTTATATATTATTTTGTTTCTATAATATATATATAATAAACATATATTAATTAAATCTGAGATTCTAATGGTCACAAATGAATTCGAGACTTATGTTAAAGGACTTCAATCTCACTTTAATCTCAATAGGGACACATTCCATATTCACCACTTATAAATTTTTTTTATATAATTACAATGAACATATGTTTACCTTAATATAATATGATTTTTTGGGAACTAAATATCTATATTGAGTATTCTTATTTCATGGGTCTTACTATTCAAATGTTATAATGAGGAAAATGTTTTTATTCATAATATCGTTGTTGAGTGAAATTGTTGATGATTATGTTATTTAGGATGAAATATTGAAATATAGCTCAATATAAACACATTAATTTTCTTATAAATTGTTAATATATATAGAATTCATGTTTCCTTCCATTTTCATCTATTTATGTTCTCAAGTGGCCAAAATATTATTTTTAAGGAAAACCAGTTTTATTTCCATATTCGGTTGCAAATAATTTTTCTTCCTTTTGAGTTTGGCCAAAAAATAAAAGCCGAATAATCATTTTGACATGTTTGATTTAAATTATATATACCACCATAATGAGAATTCACTGATTTAATGAACCCATTAAAAATTTACTATGTTATTTTAAAATAATAAATTTTCTATAGAATTTATAATGTTTTTATATTTTAATGAAGTGAGTTCAAATTTAAAAATAAATTTTTTTTAAAAAATTTTCCAATGGATCATTCAATTTCGTTTTCCATCTAATCATAAATCCTACTATATAAATTATTATTTATTTTGGTTTGCTCAAATTTTATCAGAATTATTATTTCTATGTATGGTTTATATTTATTATGACCGGAAGATTATGAATCACATTCATTATTTTCATGGTATGAAATGGTTAAATGGTGAAATAAATATTGAACTATTCTCTTTTATATGGTTTATAATAAGATGGAAATTATATGACCCAATTTCATTTCATCGGATATGATATAATGAATTTTTTATGATCATTTGGAAATGATACATATTATTTTATTTAAGTGATATGTTGAACCTATATCACTCTCCAACACGTTAGGTAAAGAGGGATAACTCATGAGTAAATATTTTATTTATGAATGATATTTCATGTTAAAAAATTTCAAGAATGGACTTCTTTTTAATTTCTATAATATTATGTGTAGAGTTTATTTTTTTAGTTTATAAGTATCTGTGTGGACATAACATTCACTTTTATAATAATAGGAATAGACTTGTATTTCATGAACAAATTATTATGTGAGGGATTGATTTCAATTCCATAGCATAACGAGTGATCTGATTCCTATTTATACATGGTTACAATGTGATAATCTTTTTTGTATTCCACAAATATATGTCTACTACAAATGTTATGTTCTCATATCTCATGTTTATATCCTAGGAAATTCTAATATTTATTCGGTTAATCATATTTATGATATATTATATGCAATATATTATTTCCAAAACTTATTCAAATTTTCTCATATATATTTCATATTATTATTTGGACATATCCCATATTTAATATTTCTTAAAATCAACTAACCATTTTTTTATGTATCATTTTCAAATGGTTTGAAGAAAGTTTTTATTTATGGTATTTTTATAATGCTTATAATATCAGAAGATATTAATTGGAGATGTTTAAGATCCTTCATGAAAATAGATTATTATATATTTATTATTAAAATACAAAAATCCTATTTGGTACTTAATAATTTATCATTGAAATTTATTTAATATTAATCTAAAGATATCTTTTTTTAATTGTATTGGGTTTATATAGTTTTTATCATAGGAGGAACCTGGATGGATGTATGTTGGAATTACCTTGGTTAATATATAGGGTCCACAATGAGGAAATTGTTCTATAATGTGGGGGTTTTTGTAACACCCATGGATGGTGATGGATTAAAAGTGTAAATTTTTCTACCAATGTAAACATGTTGAAACATTTTTTGGATCAAAATTGAATAAAATTAAATAGTTAATAATTATTTTCCACAATTAGTGATCATTATTGGTGAACTGCTAACATGTTTATTATGGTGACTATGAGTGTGGACAAGAAAAATTATAAATATCATGTGTTTCCCTTTGGGAATAGTCATTAGTCTAATTACCCACTCATTAATTTGGGTTTTCCCATGGAAGGGGACCGCAAGACTTTGTGGAAAAGGGGGTGTCTATAGTGCCCATTTGTTTCATTATTATCATATGAGTAGGTGTTATTATCTTACATGGAAATTATTATGCGTGAACATTAGGTGATGGTGGCCTCTCCACCCAAGGGATTTGTGATAAAAGAAATACCACTGGGGATGGTTGTAGTAGTTCCATACAGGAGGTGTATCCACCCATGGAGTTATTTTATAGGTATTAATTTTGTCCCATAAGTTATAATTATATAATATTTTAGATGTTATCTGAGGAAATGTTTTTCATCCTTTGAAACTAGGATGAGAAAACATTATTGATTACCCAAGGGATAATTTTATGGATAAATCAATGTATTGGAAACTGTATTGAATTATTCCTTAAGGATAGAGAAATTGATTTCCATTAAATTAAATCCCTTTTAGGATAATACAAGTATATGTGGATATAGTATAGTTTTACCTATGGGTAATAACTAAAAACAAAAATGTGTTTTTTACTTGATCATCCTCTAGTGAAAAATAATGGGCATTCATTCGCACTAGTTTTAACACTCCTAGAGATATTATCTGGGAATTCCAAAACTCTATATGAACCATCATGAATGATCTGAATACATAATGACCATGAATAACCTAGGATAATATTAAATGACCATATATTTGAATTAATGATTCATGATTTAGGCATACTATGAATGATTTTTCATGATCAATCAATTTAATTAATTATTATAGATTTTTATGATAATGTTATTTTTAACATAATTATTGACTATAGAATAGTGTAATTGGTGTTCATAAAGGTTTTCTCAGATATTGAAGTATCATATTTGATCATAGTAATATAGATTTCATTATGTCATGAAATTTATCTGGGAATGTTAATTCCTTCTCCAAACTATTATAGTTTAATTATCAATGAAAACACTAATGTTATAATGAATGTATCTAATTTATATGATTCTGATATGGTTCATCACTATGTAAATTTTCTTTCTGTTTATAGGATCATTCTCCCCTTGTGTAATTCGTTGTTATATTAGGCGTGGATTGGATTTTTTATATAAACCCCACATCAATTTCCTACGATGGGAATTTATTTTGGATATTTTGAACCATCCATTGATTGTTTATGAATGTGATAGTAAATTCAAACATTTTAAGGAAATAACATCCATTATAAGTGTTTTGATTCATCTTCACACGTTTTTTTAATCGGAAAAGTTTTTAGAGAAACAAAAAAACTATTAAATGTATATTGTACGTGAGTTTTTTGTTGTGTTTCATGAAGATTTTCTTTGTCTTACACTGAATCGTGGAGTTTAGTTATTAACAGAATTCATTCCTAGAGTTATTTATAATTGAATGACTCCTTATTGAATACCCCTAATTCATCGTTACAATTAATAAAGAAACAACAATATAATCCAAATACGGGATTTATTCATCAATTTTTGTTCCATTGGTGTTCACCTATCATATTTTGTTAAGAAGAAATAAATATCGATGTTGTAATATATTGATTATCAAGAGATGAACAAGATCACAATCTAGAATAAGTATCCTCTATTACATATTGAAGACTTATTTGATTGGATTCTTGGAGCCTAATACTTTTCCATGATTCAACTTTTATAACATCAATTGATGGTCATGAAGGATGACATACCAAAGAAAACATTAATTTCATGGTATGGACAGTATAAATAAATTGTGATTTTATTTGGTCTTACTAAATACCATATTATCCTAAAATATTTTTAGAATATATTATTTAGATATTGGCATCATAATTTTTTGTATACATTATAGATTATATTATTATATATTTAAATAACAAGTATGGGAATGGAGATAACTTATCGATTTCACAGAATACCATAAGGATAGGGAAATTGAATGAAAATTACAAATAATGTGATTTTATTCAACAAAAGTTCTCATTTTTTGGTAATTTAATATCACGATTGGGTATATCATTAGATCCATCCAACATATAAAATAATTAACATCATCCAAGAACAAACATAGTGACCGAGATCCCGAATTTTATTGGTCTGGGAGCTTATTATCAACACATTTTAGTGAATTTAACAGGGTTGTTGAATCAACTAACTATGTTATATCAAAAGGGATATATGGTCCTTTGTAAAAATATATGTGAGAAAAATTTTAGGAACTGAATAGAAACTATATATATGAACCTATTCTTACATTATCATATATTTGAGATGAGTTTCAAATATGTATTCATACATTAAATAAGTGTATTGGATTAATTATCCTGAATAATGATGTGGTTATAGTTTATGACTCAAAATAATTAAAGCATCATGAGTAAAAATATACATTTTATACCTTGGTCTTAACTGTGGTAATTTTTTCATTAAACATAATAATGCATTTCCTTTATGGAAAAAGTGTGTTATATGTACTAATGAAAATTCATTAAACTATATTTTCACATATAAGGAGTCAAAAATGTTCTAGATAATATGTATTGAACATTTTAAGGACTATTCATACTAAATTAATCACCACCCTAGGATGGGGAATAAGGTGGGTGGTTTATTTGTCGATTTGATCATTAAATCATGTATATGATGATGACAATAAAATATTCAATAATTTTTTATTTTCAAAGGATAGATCAATAGATCTAGAAAGAAGTGCAAAATATTTTTTTTCTAAAATTAATATTATACCATCTATCCATGTTGATATTTAGAATGAATTGATGTGAATTGTATAACTATAGGAAAAGTTATATATTTCACTCTCTATAGCGTTGATTTTTACGGAGTGATATGGTCATGAACTATGTTTTGTCCCCCCAATAAATGTTTTCAAAATGGTAGTTTAAAGGTGGATCATAGTTCTACATTCAATATTCATCATTAATGTAAAAAAATGCATATAGATTTGAAGGGGTTTTTTCCATGGGAAAACATGAAGATAGATGTGAGAGAGTTTTTATCCTACTATATTGTATTTTAGAATTTTATGATTGAGATATAGAATCTTATATTTATGTTACATCAATTACATATAAAAATGAAAATGGAAAAGCATTCCCATAAATTTAGTCATCATATTCCCTAAAAAATATAAAGGGAAAAATACTATATTGGACATATTTAATGTATATAAAAAGTATGAATACTAAAATTCTATTAGATAATATTTTTCTATGTATTAATTTTCTTGGATATACATTATGGATGTTTTTAGGTTTCCTGGAGTACCAAATTCTATTTAAAATGATCAGGATTTGAGTATTAACTTGATATTTAGGGAATTCATTACCAATATATATATAGAGTGTTGAGTTCCATTACTACATATCATCCAAAGACTGATGTCTATTCATAGATAAACACATATTCCCAAGAGCATATTATGTGATCTAGTTTTATGGATTTAAAAGGTGTTTGGGATAAATACATTCCTCTTATTGAGTTTTTTTACAAAAACATCTTTTACGTGAACATTCATATGGCTCATTATGAATCCCTATATGGAAATAAGTATATTAATCAAATGTTTTGTGAAGAATGTGGAGAAATATTGACACTATAGATGGATAAAAAATGTAATAGAACATTATATTAATTTGTCAACCTACAATTGTGGAAAAATGTTGATAGAAAATTATTTCTATTAATTGTTACTCTGATCTGTATAATGGTTTTTTAGGTATTTATTTGAATTTATCCATAGAATATGTTCAATATAATTGGTACTAATGGAAATCTAATATCTAGGTATATTGGAAACATGGAAATTGTGACTGACTGGGATGATATCATATCACATTGTGTTTCCACTGAACCTCTCTTAGGTTAATGATGTGTTCAATGTATTTATCCTAAGGAAGTAAATACATGATATATCACAAGTAATACACTCATAAGTAATATATATAGGGAATTTTAATTACTTTGGAGAACAAACAATGGTAATATTATATAATTTTGATAATTTTCTATCAAAAATGACTACTTATCTGGTTAAAATTCTCCAGAGGAATCATAAATTCAATGAATCTATGTAGGAACCTAAGGATGTTTTGAAGAGAAAGTATCATCAGTTTTTGAATTAGAGTAATAAAAATGAAGGGAAATATTTTTATCAATGGGGTATAATGTAAAACCCTAATATTTTAGGATTTATTCTTTCAAATAAAATTTTTGTCTTCGATCTCTTCTGTTACACACAACACCGAATTTTAACAAAATTAAATGTATTATTTTTATTATTATTATTATATAATACATAACTCTTATAAAATATCCATTATACATGGTAATATGAATAAGAATTAATTTTTTCTGAAAATTACATATTATTTTCCTATATAAAGAAAATTATTGATATCCAAGTCCTTATTTTTGGCGAATGTACTTATATACATGGAAAATACATTTATTCTAAGGAAATGACATCCATTAATTTTTTTTTAAAAAAAATAATTACATTAATTTCCACCACATTAAGAATATTAATTGAAATTTTTTTTGTATATTTATTTAATCAACATTTGAAAATTATCTTAGAGTGGATTTTAGATATTTTATGACATGATTAAATTATGGATTATTTGTAAAAAATCCTATTTTATATCATACAGAATCATTTTATTTAAAATATCTAAAGAGATAAATATATTTAAAATTCATATAAAATCGTATTTATATCAACTAGTTAGTGATGAATACAACATATGTCATTGTAATAAGTCAAAATTTTATTTTATTTATAAATCATTCCCATACTTTTGAAAGATTTTTCTATGGAACACTATTTGTTTTTCATGACTGTGGGTTTAAGTTTAAATTAAATTTATCAAATTTGATGAACTAAATTGTCAGAAATTGATCCCATATTTTGAGTCATAATAATTAATATTATAATAATGTTGATAAAATTAATTTTTTTATAATGAATAGTTATAATAGTTAATATTAATTACTCCTTTTAAAGATCATATGAGTTTAATAGGGGTTAAACAGAAAAGAAAAAGAATAAAATGACATAAAACTATATCCTAATCCTATTTGTTGGAAAAATTTATACCTAGTCACATAGAATGTATAATAATGGCATATATTTTATCCTTATGTCATTCTTAAAATGTAAGTGTACCTTTTCTATTTCAAAATATCAATGTGTGTCCACTCTGCCCTTTAAAAATTGCACCACATATCCTCTCCTCTCCACACATACAATGTCTTTTTATCAAAAAATACCTAAACATTTCCCTTAATTACATCCCTCCCAATTTTCTAGTGATTTTAGTTTGATTATGACACCAACTTATTATTAGGTTTTTTCTCAAACCCAAGGAGATTGTATGAAGTAGAGGTATCATTCTTAATGATGAATTTTTTTTTTATTTCTTCTTCCACCGACATTAAATATTATTAAAATATTATGAAATAAAAACAACATTTTATATCCATTATATAGATGTTATATTTATAAATTAATTACCCATATTTATCTCCACATCTATTATATAGGAAACAAAATAGTCAATCATCTGTAAGAACACCCCAACCATACAAACTGATATAATTTGTTTTCTATAACCACCTCTCATAGAAGGATAGAATGGGGAATTTAATGTATATATATTATATTTATACAATAATTAAACTTATAGAATTAAAATTTAACTTACCCTTTCGTACCTTCTATTATATTGGAAATTAGGAATGTCAGTTGTGGGTACGTGTGGACTACCGTCTCCACAAAGAGATGTGATACATTTATCAATATTTATTTAGGGATATAAATAAAGATATATTTAATGAATATATATGATATATATGATATTAAAATTTTTATAATATGGTGAATGAATATTTATCTTTCTTCTATTCCATCTATCAAAAAATTAAAATTGTTTTCATGTGTACGAACACCCTTCCATCTCCTTGAATGGTGTACTCATTTTTTGTATCTCTATACAATTATGTATTACTAAAAAATGATGTAGTGAATATATATGATATTATAATCATTATTAAATTCATTATATTATGGAAACATAATTAAATTAAATGTACGATGACTTCTGAACCAATACATATTTTAAAAGTCAGGTCGATACCTCATATAAATTTTATTTTTATAACATGTTGTTATGAAACAGGTTATAAAAGGTTAATAGGAAATAATATATTATATTAAATATCTGATGATTTTTATAATATATTTTAAATAATACTATATTTATTATACATGAATATATAATTTATACGACATACGTCAATACTTAATCTAAGAGATTATCATCTAACATTTATGTCTATAGGACACATGCCATATTCACCACTTGCTTCATTGGTGAGGTTTGTATGATACCCATGAATTTATTTTATAATTATTTTTATTAAAAATTTGTAATATGAATATCCATATATTCTTATTTTTTTCATTTGTCTTGTGATTGGAATGATACCCAAATGGTAGAGGTTTTTGATTACAATATCATTATTTATTGAGATTTCTTATGATTAGCTCCACACTGATCCATTATTATAAACTAAAAATTAAGAAACTCATGAATATTATTTTACTATAATTATTTCTTGATAATTCATTCATTTCATCAGTTTTACTCAAGTAAAGTAGTCATGATCCCAGAAACAATTGACGTAAACTAATTTTATTTGTTTTCTTAGACGAATATCATTTTTCATCCATGTCAATAATTTATGAAAATATTATATAGATTAATTTTACTATATTAAAATAATTTTATGAAGAATTATATACCAATTTTTTACTATTAAAAAATTTAAATAGATTGTTCTTGTCAATTTCCAAACAGGGCATTTTTGACTTTTACAAAAAATTTGAATAAAATATTTATTTTAACCTGTACAGAATGGATGTTATTTCATGAATCCTAATCACTCAAGGATTTAGTTATTTAATGGAATTTTTTCAAGGATATATATAATATAAATTTTTTAATTTAATTTTTTTATATTTTTTATATTTTTAACAAGTGAATTTAAAAGGGAAAGATTATTTTCTTCATGAAATATTTCAAGTGATCTTTTAGAATAATTTTACATCTATGATGACATCCTTTGATCTTAGGTTTATTATTAAATGATAAAACCCATATTATTTCTCTATATTTATTTTATTTGATGAAAATATGTTTATGAAACATGTTCATTTTATCCAGGTTATGTTATGATGAAATAATAAAATATTTATTGAACCATATTTGTTTTCTATGGGTTAGGCAATGTTGAAATGTTTTAAAAACACATTTCTATTCAAAAGTTATGATATGGTGATTGATTTATGATATTGTTTAACAAATATATATTATATTAATATTGTGACTAGTGGTACCTATATCTCCCACCAATGTATATGGAAATGACAAATGACACAATAGTAAATATGTAATGCATGATCTTGATTTAATGTTAAAATTTGCATTTATGGACCTTGTTTTAACTTCCATAATATTAAGAATTTAATTAGTTTCCATTTCCATGAATTAAGGGTGGACCTAATTTTTTAATTAGTATTTTCACATATAGATCAGTCATTCATGTCCAAATGATTACGTGTAGACCATTTATTCAGGTCCATATTTTTATACAATTACCTGATTTCATGTGATTAACTTAATTATTGATACTACTCCAATTTATAAATATCCATAATGTTATATGATTATATTTATGCCAAAAATATAATTCTTATATCAATTTTTATTTATCATGTCTCATGTTCATTGATTATTTTAGAATTCATTTCTTATAAACTACCATGACATATTCCATGAATCATGTTTATGATCAATGATAAGCTTTATTTTGTTTTCAAATTTTATTCTGGTGTTGTCATATAACTATTACCATATGATGTTTATATCCAAAATTTATACCCTTACATTGAATCTAATGTCATCCATTATTATATTACCTTCCCCAATGTTTATCTATGATCTGTATTATTGTGGAAGATCATTATGAGATATTTTTAATGCCATTCATTAAATAATAATATTGTGTATCTGGACTACAAAGGAAATAACACATTATTTTCCTTCGGATTTTACTTGTGATGTTTATCAAAGTTTCATTTCAAAATCAGAAATATCTATGTATGTAATTCCTGGGACTTTATAATGGAAAAATGGATACTAATTTTACGTTTTCACATTACGGTGTAATAATTTTTTAGGTAATGTTGATATAATAATTCACTAAAACTAAAAAAAATAAAGATCCAATAATATATGATATAGATTGAGGTACAAAAAATCATTAATATGTAATGTTTCATGTTGTGTCCATATAGTTGGTATCGTAGTTCAATATTGATAACTTTGGGGATTAGGATGTTATCATGTGAGGTAAAATTAAGAGTTATGGATACCATTAATTTTTTATAAGTTTAATTTTTATAATATGTTTAAGGGTTGAGAAACATTATTTTTAGTTTTTGTGTTATTGGATTTTAATATGATTAATTATATTTTGGGAGATGTTTTTTTGGCAGCAGGTATATATTACCCTTACAGTTAATGTTCATTATCATTTCATAATAATGATATTACATTTTTTTTGGATGTATATGAAAACATATGAGATAACCTTTTAGTTTAAAACATTCATTAATGTTAATGTTTTTAAAGTTATTATGAGGATATTAATAATGTCTCTTGGTATGTAATATGATTAAAATTAATATAATTTTAGTAAATGGGAAACCCATAATCTCTGTGGAAATAATTCGTATATGGCATGGGTGTAAGGGCTTAACCCATAATCAATGTGCAACCAGAGTGCTTCACCTACCACTAACCTGCATGATGTCCGGGTTAATATATCACATTCGTTAAATTATTTTATAGACAACTAGTGGGTTGACTTTGGAAAATATGTTTCACCATATAGAAAATATTGATATTAAAAATTTATTTTTGGATTCAGTTGTTACTGTTATTATAAAACAAGATCACTATAATTTTGGGGAAAATTATATGATTAAGGTAAACAAAATATTATGGGATTTATTTAGGAAAGATAATTCAATTTTATTTGTGATGCATAAATAATCTAAATTTGGATTTAGAGATATTATTTTATTAATGGAAATGATTATCCTATCATGAATATTATATGATTACAACATATGCATTTTGGGTAAGATACATTATGGGTGATTGATATAATTTGGAGATAAATGTTAAATTTATCTTGGAATAATATGTGATAAAATCATTATAATCATTTTGATTAAATCATAATCTAGAATATTTCTATTTAATTTAATAATTTATATTTACTGGATGATCTATGTTGAAAATTGGGTGCTTTGTTGTGGCTTTTGAGATTAATATTCTATTTTTTAGATGAATGTTTATAAATTTGAGTAGTTAACTTAACTTTTTTTGAAAAAGTTTGGTTTTGGTATGTGCATGAATATAAGGATATTATCATATTAATTTTTTTGTTTTATTTGGTAAAACTACAAGTTCATTTTTGATGTTTTATCTGTGAAAAACCCATATTGAATACTCATAGTTTGACGAAAAATAAGAGATTGTGGTGGACAATTATGAATGCAAGAAATTATAAATATAATTTAATAGTTTTTCCTTGTGTTCTTATCATATATAATATATTATTTCGTCAGATACTGGAAAAATATATTGAATGAAAAAAAAATTCCTCTTACATAGATTTATAATAAATTGATGTATGTTTTGACACTATATTGGATTACAGTTTTGTGGTCATTAACTATCTCGGGTTCAATAACATCCTTCTAATCAATGTTCTCTATTACTGTACATCAACATTTGGAAATAAAATTTTTTCCCATGTCTATATCATCATATCCTACTAATATTCTCATATTTCCTCACCCAAATATGCATCATTATAGATGATATTAGTATTTATCTTTAACACATTTCAGGATGACATATTAATATAAACATTTTTTATGGAGGAGTTTAAAAAAAGTATTTTAAAATTCCAATCCTTTGATTAAAAATCCCATGATAAATTTTTTTGGATATAGTTTATTTAAGGGTTATAATGTTAAACTTAGGGACTTTAAAAGAAATTTTTTTGTAAGATATTATATATGACATGCATCTTCCAGCATAAATAAACCATAAAATTTTATTATCTAAAAATAAATTTTATAACTATTTAATTGAATTAGTTGGTATGAATAGATAAAAACACATCATGGAATATAAATATAAATATCCCTTTCAATATATATATATTGATAAATTATTCTTAAATAGTAAAAGAATTTTTAGTAAAGGTATTTTATTTTTCAAAAAAATTATTAAAAAATGATTTCTATTATTTAATTTGAGAATATAATTTTATTAATTTCAATAAATATTTTAATTTTTTCATAAAAATAATATCATTTATTGAATCACAATATAAAAATTGTGCTGGAGTGAGTTTTTTTATTCTATTGAAATTATTGGTTTTTCATTAAAAATTGAAAAATAGTGGTTTTTAACAAAAAAATGATTGCTTGTTTATGTAATTTAATGGTTTTGATTATAATGTCTGTTTTTTTAAAATAATATTTTTTATGGTTTAATTTGTTAAAAAAATTCATTCAATTAGGAAATTTTCTGAACAAAAATTTTTCCCAACATTTTTCATTTTAATATTATGTTATTGTACTCTATGTATATTAATTAAATATTGAAAAATTGATTCCATATTTGAGACCACTAGGTGAAAATTTGGAGTATAAACCCATTTATTTTAATCCATATGAATAGTTACCATATTTATCAATTATCACCAATATAATTGTAAATGAGGTAATAATGTTTTAAAATAATATGAAAAGAACAAGAAAATAAACATAATACATTCTGTTATCCAATTAGATGAGTAGAGTACACACATTTAACTATCTTTTTTTGATAAAATGAAAATGAATTGGGCCATATTTTGATGATTTTTAATATTATAATTTTATGAATAATACAATGTGAAAAATGTTACTTTCTAGATTTTAATAACTATAATATTTTTTATAAGCATGAATGTGACGTTCATTCAGTTATAAAATGTTATATGATAGATTAAATAAATTTTTCCTTGTTCATTTATTTATAATTTGTTAATTAAAAATTTATCATTAAATGCATTAGTAATGATGTCATATTATTTATTCTATTAATATAAACATAAATTAAATGATTTGAACAACATTAAAATTAATATAATATAATATACATATTCTGTTTCTTGAATATATTAGATTAATATAAAAAACTATTGACGTGTGAAATTATTAAAATCTAGTTCATATTCTCCCATCTGTTTTGAATGACAAGTTAATTACATGGTTATTAAAGTGACATAAATATATTTTATGTCAGATAATATTTTATTCAATTATATAAATATCGTAAAAATATTTATTGTTAGAAAATATGATATTTATTTGTCAAATATTTTATCCATTTTCAATCTATAGCATACTATTTCACCTTATAATTATTTTTAATCTCCTTATTATTGAAATAGTCGTTTCCTTGATTAAGGTTAAATTTTTTTAATCAAGGTATTAAGAAAAATTACAAGTATTAAAATGATTTATAAACCTATTTAAATATTATTTGATAAATATAATGAAACCACACCATCCGTATGATTGAATTCGTGTTATTTTAATCCTTTTTTATTATTTGGACAAATATTATACTCTAATATTTAATGTAATTTCAAAAATGAAATTAAGGATATTTTAGAACAAATTATATTTTATTATATGATTTAAAATTCATAAAATATATCTTTCGCCATGTGATTGGTATATAGTTGAAAATATCATCCATGATCCATTTATATACAAAGTTTTATTTTATAGTATCTATCATGATCCTTAATTAGTAAAAAACTTTTTTATCATGGAAATCATCAAAAGAGTTAATGGAAGGTTAAAAAAATAGATAATATTGAAAAATAAAAAAGTATCTTATTTTTTTATTAAAGCATCTGGTATCATGTATTATATATTATTCCTAATTACTGATATTTTTTTGATTTTATATTTCTTTTAAAATATTAATTGTTATCATATAAATTCTTAGGATTTTTATTATATTATTTATATCTCCCTCATGCACTCTTTTATATTAAGATATCTTTTCCCTTACTATAAATCTGATAAAAAAATTCCATATTATCTAAATTACTAAGTTACGTCAAGGATTATATCATATTATATCTCTAAAAAATATTCTATTAGATATTTATTAGGAATATATATTTTCATGTGCTGTAAAATATGTTTTTATGTAGTGAATCTCAAAGATAATAAACCATTTGGTCATATGGTTGTCATATTATTTATGTGATGCATTATCTAAACCATAAAATTGGTGTACTATCTATGTTATGGTTATCATGGGTCATTATATTTGGTATAAAAATAATGAATATTTATTATTAGATATTAAATAATCTATTTTAGGAATTTGGGTTAAGGAATTGTTTTTAAAAAACTATAGATTAGTCATTGTAATAGTTGATATCATGAAATATTAGTAACATATTAAATGGTTAGTGATATTATAAAATAAATATCTATCTAGAAATTATAAGTTGATTTAGGACATGGAACTTTTTTTCAAAGGGTTAATAATGATTATCCTAAATTATTTTATGTTTTTATTTATTGTTTTGTTAGTAATTCAGTAACTGATGACACACATTATGTCAATAAGAATTTTAGAAGTAAACTAGAATGGAAGTTTGATTTAGTGTTCACATTATTTTTAATGTAGGAAGATAAATGAGACCAAAACATAATGTGAACTTCATTTCAAATAATTTATAAAGATAAAATATTCATCAAGATTCTAGTAATTTGATTAAGTACTATGGATGATCCATCCACAAGAATGATAATGGTCATACATATTATTTTCGATGAAGTGAATTTAATTTTGATTATCCTTTTGATTTTATTTATTGTAAAAACATGTTTCAATGGTGAGACTTCATTCATTAAATTATGAGGAAGATGAATATAAAAATTCCATTTAATATTTCAATATTACAATATTTTGGTGAATTGACTTAAAGACACTGAAAATGAACTTTTGTATAATGAAATTAAAATTTTTTATAGAATAATTGATTTGAAGTCGATGGAAAAATATTATATTTTTTCATGAAGACCAATTGATGATTAATTTTAAAAATGAAATAAATTGAATGGTATTAAATTTTTTACAACGAATTATTCAAATTTTTTTATTGTGTTGGCTTTTATTAAAAAATAGGGCTAAAGAAAGAAACAAATAGAGGGACAACTCAACCAAAAATGGGAACAAAACAATACCATGTGTGATAAATCTCAGTCATGGGAATACGTGGTTGTAGATGTTGTGATTTCATATTTACCATTGGGAGATCACACAATCAGTGAATAGCATACACACAAGGCACACACAATCTAGTGTGTGGGGGATTGCACATGGGGTTGTGAAGCTCTAGTAGGGATTGTGTGCACTGTATTTGTGTTTCAACCATAGTGATGTAATGATAGGTAGTGGAAGTGGGATGCCATATATTTTAGTAACCATCTATTTTTATTCCTATGTTGTATTTTCCAATAACGAGAACTATTCATTAGTTTAAAAATATATAGATATCATACATGTTATCAAATTAATCATAACAATGCCATCCAATTCCATTCATATTCATCCCTCATTCAAGGGTTTAACTATGAACCTTTTCCCCCTATTATTGATCATTCATCCTCCCTATTGAAATTAATATGTTCTATTATGATAATGTAGAGATTAATACAATTTTTTGATTGTAGATGTGATCATATTAAGCTCGATACACACATCATGTATGTCCATGATCCCAACATGTATGATATGTTGTCCATCATTTACATTAATTAGATCATGGTGATGTATTCTATAGTACTGATGTTGCGAAATGTGATTGGTAAAGACTGAATAAAGGGTACCTGCATGAATCTACGCTTTAAAATCATGAAACCACAATCAGATGAAGAGATAAATAAAATGTCACATTATGATTTTTAAGTGGAAATCATTGGGGATTCAAAATTACCAATAGATTTTGTAATATTTAAATAATAATTAAATCCAAAAGTAATTCAATTATTTTTAGCAACATTCAAATTAAAGGCAAAGTTGGTGGAGAGGTGATGAACTTCATCTATAAAAATTGAGGTACAAATGATTATAGATGTTACAATGATTTTTAGAGATGTATAATTTTTATCAAAAAAGATCATCTGGTAGATCTATTATGCATCCTCCATTACAAAAAATACGACACATAAGAATTGTATTCCTAAAAACTAATTACATTTTATACTCTTATGTTCCATTGAAGACATAATTTGGTACAAAATAATGGGTAGTTGAAGAATTATATGTTATATATCCACAAACCATGTAAGGCAATGCAAAATGAGAATATTCTATAAATAATTTCTAGATTTTGTGAATATAGTAAAGAAAAAAGAAGAATTTTCTATTTTGATTACTTATATTCAAAGGAACCATGACCTCACATACTTTGTATCACATTTGGAACAAAGAGGCATCAGATACACCTACACATGATGTTTTAAATCTTGTTAATGATAACATAATAATTTATATATGAAGTTATAGTAGTTAAAAAATGAAAAAAATTGATGATAAAAGGAGCGAATATTGTTATTGTTGAGTTTTGAGGATAATGTTATTCATGATATTTGTAAAATCATTATAGGATGCTATATTTCCATTCAAATTACATAGAAGAAGAAATGATATTAGAATAAAACAACAAAACAATGAAATATAATCAGTGTTTTCAAATAATATACTATACTATAAAGAGATCAATACTATATTAACTGTTTTAATTATTTTTTGAAGATTGGTAATTATATACTATAATTTTATATCTCATGTTTTCTATCAATGATACAAAGATGAAGAAGAATTAGGGACATAGATTCAATTTCATGGTTTTAAATTGGGTTGTAAATGAGTGTTTGAGAATATCAGTCTTCAACATCTTGATATTGTTGTGCCTAAAGAGAATGAATAGGTATCCATCTAGAATTATTAATTTATATGGTATAACATTTGATAAATAATAAATATAGGATGCCATTTTAAATATTCTTTAAAAGATATTTTATTAATGTAATCGGTTTCTATCAAATAATTCTTATTATAAATTATTGGTTACATAAAAATAGACTTGTATATTTACTATAACAATGTGAACCAATAAAAAAATTCATTCCACATAGTTGGTGATAAAAAATTGATTATAAGGTCATCAAATTTATCATTATTTTATTAATAATAAAATTGAAGTTATTTTCATGTATGATGGTATCCTCTCTAAACTAAGGATGTCTTCATCCTCCTTGGAGATTAATATAATTTATAAACCATTTTGTTAAATATTAATTATTTTTCTAGATCAAGTTTCTTAACTATGGATGAAGAAGATATGATAAGTATTCAATGAATAAGTAATAGATTTTCTAAAAGGAATAAATGTTTTAATTTGATAAAATATAATCCATCACTAATTCTCACACCCTCAATGTTTTCATCCTAATGTGATCCTAGCTATTGGTATTAGAGAATTGGTTAATATATATAATTGGATTCTATTTTTGGATATGTGTGGGATATTTTTTTTATCTTATCAATTCATTAAGAAATGAAAACATGGAGAGAATATATCTATTTCAGATAAAAAATATATCACCTACAAGACCATGAAGAACATAAATAATATATAATTTAGAAATATGTTGATGAATTCCCTCTTATTAAAAGAGGATAATGAAATAGATTCTCTATTATATAAATTTTTTAATGAAAATTATTTCATGCATGTTAATTTTGTGGGAGTTTAATATACTTCCTAAAAATTGAAAATAGTCATACCCCAAAAGATAAAGAAGACGTTTCATCAAAAAAATTATAATATTTTTGATAAATAGATCCATGAAAAACTGCTCAAGATCATTCCATGGAAAATAAAAATTATACATATTTAATAAAAACAATAAATGTTAGGATCACTCATCTCAAAGAAGAATCTGACAAGGTAGAGTGAACTACCATAGAGGGTGATAAAATGTGTCGATTCCACTAACCAATATAATTCAAAAATTATAAGAATCAATGTACATTAAGAACCATCTTCTAATGTTTGTAATTATTAATTTGAAGATGTTCGAACGAATGATTAATACATTGAGAAACATAAATGGATGATCACTAAATTAGATGAAAATTTGAATTATATCATTAATGTCCATAATTCTCATCTTGAAATCAAATTAAATAAGAACAAATATCTCAAAATATTAAAACATGATAAGAACAAAATGAATGATGATGATGTTATAAATGAACAATAAAGAATGTGAACATGGACTTATGTCGATGGATGATGAGAAAACATCATGAATATGAAATTTATTCAGATTGAATTAATGATATTAAAATATAAATACAATCATGTAAATACACCAAAATAAGATTAAATAAGAGTTGTTACTATAAGATTTGATAAATGACAACATATTATGATTATTATTTTGCTAAAATTCTTATACACGATGTTAAGAAAATTATTAAATCGTTCAATGATAAATCTAAATAATTTACTATATAGAAGGTACCATACACTTCCAATAATGATATTTGTTTTATTCACAGTCTTACGGAAAATATTGGTTCAAAAAAATAATGAAAAAGTTGACGATGAAGGGAAATAATGTACTTAAAACTACATTTATAGAAAATGAAGATATGTGTAAAATAATTTGTTCCCCTAAGGAATACTATCAAAACATTGAATGGAAATAAAATTTGGAATAACTATAATATATTTAAAAATCTACTAAAATTAAAAATAAAAAATTATTTATTTTATGATATTTGTTCTGTGAACGATTTGGGAATATAGTATAATATTATTGGGTTAATTTGGTAGTATCTGTAAATACAGTGATCCCTATATTAGGGGTAATAAAGTGAATGAAGAAATACCATAGATTAATGGAAATAATATTCTTATTAAAAAAGAATTTCAAAATTTAAAGGACCTATGTTGAATAATAAATCACTTTATAAGACAAGATTATAACACCAAGAGATTTTGTGAATTTTTTTTCAATTATATTTAATTTTTAAATAATCTTCATTAGATGTAATAATGGTTTTACCTTTTATAACACGAAAAATTATTTTTATCTAAAATTACTCCCAACGTTGAGTATATATTTTATTAGACATGGAACTTAGTTTAAACTAAATTAGAAAAACAATTAAAATATTAATATTTAATATGATATTTATCACTTAGTCAATGAAAATGATCATATGAAAATTATTAACTAAATTAAGAATGTGCATGTTATAAACATGTATATATAAAGATTTATTTGGTGACTAATAAATTATTTATGAAAATAAAAACCATTTTAACACAAAGGAAATCGTTTAATTAAAAAAACGATTTTTATACACGTAAATTCATTTTTCCTAAATAAATTTTAAAAATAATTTATTTTTAATTTTTTTGTTGAGATATATATATTATATATTGATTAATTTTTAAAACATTCAACTTATGTGTTTTCAAGAAAAGTGTTAGGAATAAAATTAAATTTTGAGCTTGAAGCTATATTTTTCTTAAAAAACTGTTTTATTGAATTTTTTTACTAATATTTAAAAAACTTTTTTATTTTTTTTTAAATTTATATATAAATATTAACTTCATTTTTAAAATCAAAAATCTATAAAATATCTTGTTTTGATTTTTTATAATTTTTTAATGGATAATTGTTTTAGAGAATTGTTAAAAATACTCTTATTCTTTTAAAAACTACATTTTTATTCATAGAATTTGAAAGATATATTTTGATTAAATATGGTTTTAAAAGTAAAATAAATTGAATTATATATCTACTAATTTAATTTAAATAAATTAAATAAATTCAAAAATTAATTTTCATATAACATCTTCTTAATCTTTTGAAACATTTCTCTTTAGAAAATGACCCTTTCAGCATGTTTGTGGGATTACTTTTAAATTACATTTACCACATATGGGAATGGAATTTTAAAAATTGAATTACGTATTTTGAATTAATGTTATATATATATTTTAGTATGTTCATCTTAAATTTTGACAACAATTAATAATAAATGTAGTAAAAAGATTATTACATTAGTTAAGGGGAAAATTGGTTTATCAGAGTTCAAACTAACAAGATAAAGACTAAAATGGCCTATAAATTACCCCAAAAAGCATTATATCACAATATATAAAAATAATAACTTCTAAGGGATGATTATTTAACTTTTTGAGTCTTTTCCATTTTAAAAATGTGGTACAATCATTATCTATTCAAAAATTACAAGTGTATCACTCACAACACTTATTAAAGGCCAGCCACCCTCCTATCCCATTCAAAAATATAATACCCCATTTTTTAGACCAATAGAATCCTATATAAGATAAATATTTACCTAATATCATCATATAATCCTTATTTTGGTTAGATATCCAAACTATGAATCCATCATGTGAAACCAAAATAATTTTTCCAAAAAATAGTTCATCTCCATAATATAGTGTTTTATTTAATTTCTTATCCATGAAATTAAATTATTATTATACAGAAATGATATAATAATATCACAATATTTAGTACTAATAGGTTTTTATTTTACATTAATATCCTTATTTCTTATCATCTTCCAGCAAATAGGATATAAATTTATTATTTGTGTGTACAACAGAGTACCACCACGAGAAGTGTTGTTATTCATTTTCAATCACCACATATAATGGTTGATATAATTATGTCTTCAATTTTTATATATTATATTTAAATATTATTTTAATTCTTTAATTATAAAATAAAATTAAAATTCACACCTACCAACCCCTTGGAAAATAACAGTGTCGCTCTTATGTATGGTGGACTACCGCTAAATGAACTAATATGAAGTGTTTTCCATTCCTCTTTTACATGGATGGTATTATGGCCAAGTTAAATTAAATAATATATATATATATTATTTTTGAAACAATTATTATTCTATATTTATTAAACCAATTATGCATTATTACTTATCATTTAATGGGGGATATGTTAATGTCATACATGTGTACGGTGCACTACTACCTCGTGAAGAAATGTGATTTATTTTTCACTAGTGGATTTATTTTAATGAAAATAGGGTAAATTTAATTCAAATATGTGATATATATGAAATAAATTGTTTTTATGGAAATATATTTTTTACCATTATTTCAATTCATCTATTGAGAAAAATGGAAACAACGTTCATGTATTCTATGACAAACCATCTCCAGGAATGATGTATTTCATTTTTAATATCTAAAATTGATTAATTTATATAAAACATATATAATAAATATATATTAAAGTTACATAATAATTAAAATTATGAATATTATTTAACCGTGGACAATTTAATATGACTAAAAATACCAAAACAAAATGTACATAAAAAATGAACCAGTAATTTCCCAAAATATAATATTGAAAATGAATTGTTAATAAACTGATAATAAAATATATTAATTGTATCTTATATTATATGATATATACATAGATATGTGTGTTTATTTAATTTATTTACAATTAATCTATATTTATTATATATAAGGTTCAAAATTTTATGAAGGAAGTCATGACTTATGATAAGGGATTTTTGTTTCACATAAATTTTCTTAGAGGAACATTAGATATTTACCATGTGTTCCATTTATGTGTTTTATATTATTCGAATGAGTTTATTTTCTTATTATTATCATAAATATAATTGGGATTTATATATCCATCTAATTATTTCAATTTAAGGATGTTTATGGATCAAATTATACAAAAGCTGTAAGGGAGTTTTGTCTCAATTTTTCATATTTTAGAAATATGTTATGTTATAAACCTATATTATTTTAACAAGATTATATTATAACATCCTAAAATATTAAAAAAATATCTTACATTATATTAATTTAAATTCACTTATATCTTTTTTTACACGCAATCTAAATTTTATTTTGTGTTATACACAAAACCAAGTTTATCTTTTATTATACATAACATTGAGTCTCTTTGATAAAGTGTGTTACATACAGGTAAATGTTCTATGGATCAAAAATATAATATTAATTTTTAATATTAAAGTTATCACAAATCCATTTGAAGGGCGTGATAGAATGTGATTAATTAAAATTTTAATATAGGGTTTAAAATTTTTATATAATGATTTATTTTCTGACTAATTAATTAGATGTTATAATTAAAAATCAATGAAATATAAAGGATGTGTTTTTTGGAAAACATTTTTTATCCAACAGAATGTTTTTTTATATTAATAAATTAAATTAATCATAATAATTGAAATATTTTAATAATATTTGTACTTCATACATTCAATAACATAAATTTATTTTTCACCCAAATATCTTGATAGTTTTAAGTTAAAATTATATCTAATTTTATGTATGAAAAGTAGTATGTTTTAAAAAGTAATATTTACCACATTTTTATGGAATACTTTTTTAAGTATATTTTTACAACATTTTGATTTTTTTTATAAATAAAATTCATTTTTTAAATCAGAATTTCAATATTTTCTCTGGGTTATTTTATGTCATTTTTCTGATAACATTCATATTTTGAATAATAGTAAATGACACTTAATTTTATTTGAAAATTCATTTTTCATGAAAATAATTTATAATGATAAATAACATTTTTAATTGGTATGAAATATTAAATAGATAGATTTTATATCATAAACCAATTTAGGACATTAAAAATAATTTCACATTATAATTGCATTATTTTAAAACTATTGAACATTTATCTTTAAAAACACATGCTGTATAATTCCATCTATGTGATTAATATTAAATTATCTTATGACCCTTATGTGATTTTAATTTGAAAAAATGGATTACATATTTGGTATCATCATAATTAATAATTTCATTTTATTTGGAATTAAATTTTTCAAAATATATTACTGATAGAAATTGAAATTAATAACATTGATTATGGTATAAAAATTAGTGTTCACTTATTGGTTACACATTAATATTATGTAATAAAATTATCTAGAAACATTACCAAATCCCATTGGATACTTATTTTTGGACCATATCACGACATAGATATAATCTTGTTCAATATTTTTTGCACATGATCTATGGGATACCACCAAATATTGTTTACCATTTTATATTTACACGAATTTCATTCCCTCTCAGCTATAAAAAGGAACTCATCGTCCCCACTTCATGGAACCTATCTGTCCCTTTATCAAATCAAAAAAACCATAAAAATAATCTCTAAAAATTAATATCATAATTATAGAAGCATCACTATGGGAATAAATGAAACCATGCATTTCCTTTGGTGAAAACCAAAAGATATTACCCAAAAAAGTGGTAACATTGTTCCATGATCATTTTGGATTCATTTCATTCTAAAACAACGTAAAAAAATATTGTTACTTGGTTATAAAATAAAATAAATATCCAAAATATAAATATATGTTTTTAGGTTAAGTTTTTTACCTTATCCTTTAAATAATTTCATCAAATAGGATACACAATCATTATTTTTGTGTACGGTGGACTACCATCTCACAATTTGATGTCATTCATTCCAATATTACCACCTTTGAAGGTTAGATATAATTATGTATTTAATTTTTATATTTTTTAAATATTATATTCATAATGTTACTATGCATATATAATTTTTATATGAAACAAAACATCATGTTATCCATTTTGGAAAAATGATAATATCATTTATGGATGTGTGGGATTCCACCTCTCCAAATCTATGTCAATCGTTCAATCATTACATAGAAAGTATTAAGGATGGGTTTAATAAAAAACAGATATAATGAAATAGTTGTGACATTTATGTCATTATTCTTTATGTATAAATATAACATATATTTTTTCTTCATTACATTTCACAAACTAATGTAATTATAATTTCTTTCATGGATGAGTGGACTACCAACTCTCTAGAGCGATGTGAATCATCATTTTTCGTCAATACTTCACATGAATGATATATATAAGTATATATTATAAAAAAAATTGGTATTAATGATATAATTATAATTATATAAAGATAAATATTACTAACCTTATTTCCATAATTATCATTGATAAATGAGAATGTTATCCATGTGTATGTATGGTTATTCTTACGGATATGTTAAAATAGTGAACTAATTGATCACAAATTACCAATCAAAGTCATTTTTAGTAAAAATGATCAACACGGTACAAACATTTGACATAAATTTTATTGATTGGGTAAGTTTATATAAAATATTTATAATTGAATTTAAAAATTAATATATTTTTAAAATGATATAAAGCATTGAAAAAATTACATATATTTATTATTCAAGAGGATAAGGTAAATGCTTGAAAAACTAGACTCAAGGTAAGGGATTTCATAAGTCATTTTCCATTTATTATATTAAGAATCTATTTCATTATTTATTTTATAAAAATAATATGTTTTAAATGCCCTATAATTATATTATTATGTATTTCAAGTTTTTTATGGATTTCAATTTATCTCACATAATTATTTCATTTGTTTATTATCACTTCAAGTGTATGATCTTTGTGATGGATTTTCTCACCTCAATTTTATTTTTGTGAGATATATATTGTATTAAACAATTTAATTTTTTTCTTGTGGTGTAAATAATATACATTAATTCATTTTATGGTCACTATGGTAAAATTTATTTATTTTACATAACCTTTTTATTATATCTATTTCATGGGTTTTATGATTTTATTGTTACCAAAATGGTAATGGGTTTTGTCGTTTTTTACTTTCATTGAAGTGTTTATAATAATATACATGTATCTTATTTTGTGATGTGTGTATACTTCCCATTAAACATGATATATCCTGAATATTATTATTCTCATTATGTTAAAAGTTATATTTAATGTTACTTATTAATGTGTCATATGATTTAAATGTTCTACTATGGTATGGGACACTTTGGAATGTTTAAAAGTTATTTTCATCATGAATTTATTTAATTATATAGTAATCATATTAATATTAATCAATATAAAACCCCATTTTTATACTTATCATCCAATAGAAATATTTTCCCTTTGCGACATCCTCATTATTTTATGGATGGGTTAAGATTTAATCAATGAAATTGTTATGGAAACAATTTCCTTTCCATGGATTAATCATTTTTCAGTGATATTTTCTTGGAACCCATTTCTTTTATATCAGTTATTAATGATCTAATGAGATTGTTAGGCAACCCATATATTTATATATTGGTTAATATTTCATTAGATATATTTTTATTGAAGCCATTTATTTTACATGGGTTAGTTATGTTCTAATGATATTTCAATGGAACCCTTTTATTTTACATGGGATAATCAATTCTTAATGGGATTGTTTTTGAACTAGTTTCTTTTCCATGTGTTAATCATGTTTAAATGATATTTTATGGAATGTAATTCTTTTCCATGGGTTCATATTATTTTAAAAAAAATTATTGATCCCATTTCTTTTACAGGGGACAATCATGTTATAATGATGTTGTTATGGATGTTATTTCATTTCTATGGGTTAATTATGTTTCAAAGAGATAGTCATTGAACCCATTTAATTTGAATGGTTCTATTAGGTTTTAGTGTGGTCTTTATTAAACCCATTTGTTTTCCATGGATTAATAATTTTTTTAATAGATTTTGGTTGAACCCATTTTTTTCCATGGGTTATCCATGGGTCAAATAAATTGACAAAAAACTCATTTCTTTTCCATAGGTTGATCAGGTTATAAGAGAGATAATAGTTGCTCATATGAGTTTATGATGAAAAGTATTTTTATATATTATGTAATTGTAATTGGTAATTTGTGTGTAGTTACATGATAACCCAATATTGGGTGGTTTCATGATATACCCATGACAGGTGGTTCTGTGATAAGCCAATTAAGGTTAGTTCGGTGATAATATAATGATTAGTGGTTCTATAATAATCCAATGATGGAAGGGTATGTGATATCATCCAATGAATTGGGTATGGGATTCTGTCATATGTTTATTCCATTTATATGACTGAATGTATGAGTGAAGTGAAAAATTTCCCAAGTATGTACATGTTTTTCATTCTCATTCTACTGGTTTATAATGTTTCAACTGAACGAGATTGGTATCACATGGATTTTTGTTATTGATTATAATGAATCTAGACATTTCCATGTTTTCATATTTCCTGATCCATGTATTAAAGGGTATGAGTTCTTTCTTGACTTACTCATACACTTTAATTATGTCATCAAATCCTTATACACACTAATTCTCATTGATAAAATTCATTTTTTATTGATTATGTTTACCCTTACTGAGTATCTGAGATCACCATTCTTGTGTATCATTTTCTCAAGGATTTAAAGAATTATTTTGAAGAAGTTATGTATAAAATGGATTTTATTTGGATGATTATGATGTAGTAATATGGAAAATAAATCCTTAGAAAAGTTGAAGAAATTATCATTTAATATCATGCGAATTATTTAGGTAGGAGTTTTCCCTAATTATATAAAACTCTAAACCTATAAGGTTGTACATTATATAAGTGATCAATGTTTTACTTTTGATGATGTAATGTTTAGATGTTGAATTTGGGTCACAATTCTCATCATTAAAGTGGGTAATGTAATATTAGGAATTTTAGCCTAGGATCTCGGAGTGTGGGTTCTGGACTATTATATATATAATAACCCCATGGTATTTTATTCCATTAATATCATTATTTTCATGTTATTTAGTGTTTATATTTATTTTGTTATTTAAATGAGACTAAAATTAAAATGATACAAAATTGGTAAGTGTTTGACGTTATAGTCTCATTGTTTATCTACATTGTTTATGATTATACTCTCAATGATGACATTTCAACATATAATTCTCAGGAACATTATCACTTGTTTCTCCCCTGATTATTCCTTGTGAATATATTATTTCTATCATTGTCATCTATTTTTGTACTGAGGATTTAAAAATAAGATGTTTCCATTCATTATAATTTATTTTTGTACTCATGATTCCAAAATAATCATTTTAATTTAATATTAACTTATTTCACTCTTCAACTGGAACACCCATTTTTCTTTCATATCCATGTTTTAAAAAAATACAATGTTTTTAATTCTCGAGAGGATTTATTAATTATTTTTTTAATAATTATTATTTTTTTAAAACAAATCTCTTAAAAGGAATTATAATGTCATTTAAAAAAAATCCGCATTTGGTTTTTACTAAAAATGTAAAAAGGTTCATTGTTTTATCATGTGTGATATCAATGGATTTTTTGATCATCATGACCAACTCATTATTTTGATTCATCGTATATATATATAATTTTATTTTCAAAAAAAATAAATTCCCAAACATTATATGAATTTTTAGGTACTAATATAATATAAAAGATATTATTATCAAAAAAAAATTTAAATGATTTTTAATGATTTTTTATATGTTTAAGTATTTATTTTCATTAAAAACGAATTCTGGAATATCTTATAAATTTATATTATTTTTTAAAATTTATATTTTATTTTCATTAGGAATTATTTTAATGGTTTTTATTTCATCCTATATATGATTTGAGGGATATATTTAATGAAATATTTTTTCATAATGTATTTTTAACATTTAAAAAAAATTCTATGAAAACAAATTTCAAAATGTTTTACATTAAAAAAAGAAACTAGAAAGGACATTTAAACCACACAAAATGTACCATGTGGTCTTTCAATATCATTTTAATTATATGAATAAATCATCTTTGGTAACATATTCTTTAAAAATAACATAATATAAAGATATCATGATTATTCATTCAATGGATGGTCTATTTTTATGAGGAAAAGATTTATATAAAATAGGTTTCTCTTAAATCAGTTATACAATTATTAAATGCTTATAAAACCTGATTTTTTTGGTGGGTAATGATTTGATAAAATAGTGAAATGATTATTAAAGTTGATTCTTTTCCATTGTATATGATATCATGAGATTTTTAAAAAACCCATTTCATTTAATGAGATCTTATTTTTTGAATGTTTTATAATCATATAACACATAGATGTATGATTTCCATTATGTAGTTGGTGGAAACTATAACTCTACCCACACCTTAGGTAATTATTTATATCTCATGATATAAATAGTAATGGAATAGGGTGTGAAGCTAGTCCAGTAATGAAAATTTTGAACAATAAAATTTTTTAGTGTGATCGTTGACTACTATCATGGTATAAGGTGTGAATCCATTCCAATACAGTATTTATCAGAATGAGCCTTCACTAATAAGTGAATAATTTTTTAGGATTATGTGTATTAAACATATCTATATCTTATTCAAATGTTATTTTATCATGGATTATTTAATTTGATTACATTTTTATTAAATGTCTTATGAAATAAAACATTTTATTATTTTTTATATGGTTATGATTTATTATATGCATGGTATAAAATTTAAATTTTTTTCTTATGTTCTCACCCACTTATTCTCATGATATGTTGGTATCTCCCTTATTTTCCCTTATTATGAATCTGAGCTCATTTTTTCTTATGTTTCAATTCCCATTACTATGATGAATGGTCTTATGAAGGGTATGAATAAGAAGAGTAGAATGTGGAAATATAATTATGGGATACTTTGAAGAATGTTTAATATATAAAAATAGATTTTGTATAGTCTCTAAAGGAATTATAACTTTTAGATCCTTGGTATTTTGATTGTTTAATTAATTAATATCATTATAAATAGATCTAATATATATGTATCAGATATTTGGGTATTTGTAATTCGTATCTGAGGATGGTTTTATCCAATATTTATAGAATAGTATTAGAAACACATTTGTGAGATACCTATGTATATTACTGAGGATATGTCAATGGATATTTCTTGGGATATCTCTAAGGACATGTTTATGGATAAGTCAACGTATATGAAGTTGTCCAAGAATTTTGGTAAATGATAGAGATAGTGGTTTCCAAAAAATTACATATCTTTATAGACACTATAAGCAGATGATGATTTTTTAAAGAGGTACCAAATGAGTAATTACTCTGAAAAGAGAATATTTAGGTAAATGCAATCATCACCTGGTGGATGGAAACTAGCCTTTCTATTCACATAGTTTCAAACACCTAAGGGATGTGATTCGGAAATTCTCCAACATCATATGAAACATCCTAAAAGATTTAAATAATTACAACTAATGACCTAGGATATTCCAATATTGTAATATATTGAAAATTGGAAGTCATGATTTAGATATCTCATTTGTTATTTCACATGATTATGTTGTTTTTCACTATAAATATATTTACTGACACTATGTGTTTTGGTTTTATTGAATATCGGGGACTTCAAAGAACAAGATTAATGGTTGTTATGACATTCAATTAGATTACATGAAAAGAATAGGGATGATGAATATAGTGAAGAATATAATGAATATTTTAAAAAACTTATCAAGATATATGATTAAAAAAATTCTCTTTAACAAACTGTCATACTCACTAAACAAGATAAGGATATAGTTTTTTGAGATTTTATGTAGTAGAGACCATTATAGAAATAATTAATAGCTTACTATATGTGATGAATGTGGAGTGAATAACTCTAAGGAATGTTTCAAAGTAATTATAATATATTCTATTTGTGGAGAAGAATGAAACATAATAAGTGAATTCAAAGGAATATTTTTTTAATGCAATTGATGATAATAATTTATTCTATAGAAAATATGTAAGATCCATTATTTTTTAAAGTATGTCTCTCTATGAGGTTTTCATTAATCTCTTCTTCCAGTTTTGGTTTTGTTGGGAATGTATTTCGTATGAATAAATGCAGTATTAGGGTTCATGGAATCCTGAGAAAGAATAGAGAGTATCTATGTAGAATTTTTTTTGGTGAAAATGAAAAATTGTATGAGGATGTATGGTTGTTTATCATAATGGAGTCTGGGAATTAATCATTTAACTATTTAATGAGTTCTTGGTGTGTTCAGAATTATTAAAAGTGGTTCGGTTGTTTAAAATAAAAATATTCTAAAAATCAACTGCAAAACATTTACACATCATGTAATGTTATTAAAAATCATTTAGTTATTCAGGGATTTAGAAAATAAATCTTAGGTGAATTGGTTTTTCAGATTTCAATAAAAAACATTACACACGGTGTAATCATATTACATGATGTGTGAATGCTCGAACTCCTATTTTAAAAATGGTGTCCTACTAAATTATACTTTTTTAGATGTAGATCTTTTTCTATTGAACCTAATACATTCTCTAGGTGATTTTGGGGTTATAACATCTCTTCTAGGAGTCCAATTCTTATAAGATATCACTAGAAAGTCTTTTCGGTTATATTTATTCCTTATATACCTTCTTCTCCCACTATTTCACTGTTATACCTTGGAAAATTACAATGTGTTTTGGATCTAGATCGGTATCAATCTATGAACCTCTTTAAAATCACTTATACCTAATTACTTATGGGTGTTTTCTATTGGAAGAATTGTTGGGTCACCAGTTAAAGTAACAGGTCTAAATCTTACCAGTATGGTTTTATCATATCCAAGAGTATGAAATATTTTGATTATTCCATCGTAATATGTCCAAAAATAAATTACATAAACAAATGGAATTACACATTGAATTAAATTGTTTTAAAATGGCTTTTAATTGGATCATTGTTTCCCATGGGGTGAGTGAACCAAGATTAAAATTTAATTAGAAACTCTTTTAATGTATTTTTTCAATTAAATATGAGCTCAAGTGATTTCTTGTTATATAATCCAAAATTTCTTTCTTATTTCTAATTGAAGTGATTTTTAATCGATTTAAATTAAATTGAAAGTTTAATATGGAGAAAGAATGGTATTTATTATAATTAACCATTGAAAATTATGATGTGATATTGTGATATCCATTCTATATGACATGTATTGTGTTACATGATGTGATGCTTATATATATAGTTGAGTGCTAGAACATTCACACTTATATGATGTAATGCTGATATTGAGTGTGCTCAGCATAGCCTCAGTTTGTAATGCTTATAAAGACAAGTATATTTGTAGTACCACACTATAATACATATAAAGAATTGTCCTGGATGTTGTAATGCTTATAGTTCATTGACTTAGGTTGATTTTTTTTACTATACCCTGGTTATATGGTTTTAGTTTTAATTGTCATAAGACATGATGAGAGTTATTTTCACATGGAATTGATGTAGGATATTTTCCGTGGTTATATAGTTGTGGTTGGCATGGAATTAATACATGATCAGGCATATTCTAGACTAAGGATGAAGAAAGTAGATATTGTATTTTATTAATTTCTAAATTAATAAATATACCTATTTATCACTTAATTCCACACACTTATTTTCGAACCAGATTTGTTTAGTAGTGGTGGTGTCAAACTACTTAGTTATACTCAAACCCTATTCTGAATGTAATTTGGTACTCAATTATATTACATCGATGTAGTTTTGGAAAAGGGTAGAGGACCTTGCTCATTATTTCTTTTTTTTTTTGATGGTCTGGATTTGGAGATTGGACTTACATGGTATTCAAGACCTGGTACATTTGAGTATTTTATTGGAGTATTCTTATATTTTTCTTATATTTTTATAGTAATACAATTAGTTACATTCTAGAAAATCATTACATCATTGATTATTATTTATTGTATTATTGAGGTGGATTTTGATATTTCCTTACACTATGTATTTACTTTGATTTTTTCTATTTTTGTATGAATTTCTTATACTTCTATGACACTTGATACTAGGGATTATTGTCTCCACACTATAGGTATCATAATCCCACTACTGTTTGGCATACTCTAGCATATCGGGAGGCACACATGATGTCTAATAACTAAATATTTTCGACCATGTCGGAGAGTGTTAGATTGGGGATGTAACATAATCACCAATAGTTTAATGATATAAATTTGGATATTATTATAATTTTAAAAACTTATTACATAGGTTGAAATATCATGAAGATGATCAAAATAGAGTTATATGTAAAGATTATTTTATTGATGATGAAGATATATCAAATGATATATGAAATTAAATAGGTAAAATGTAATAAGTTGAGGAATCAATTTGAATGGTTTGAGTATATAGTGGAATGATTAAGGTGTTTATGTATTGGAATTATAGAAAAATGAATTCATGAATTATGAATATATTTAATATGTTGAATGTTTTTTATGACATAGAAATGTGATTTAATGGAAAAGTGATATTTTACAGAAAATACATGATCATGTAATGATATAACTTAATATATTTTAGATGTTGATATAATGATTTAGTGTAATGAGATAATGGATTGGAATAGAGTAAATTGGAGAGTATTGTTGACATTGTAACTGTATAATGATTTTTTTACAAAGCGGATTATGTTATCAAAGATTGAGTTTAAATAATTATCTGTTTTATGGAATATATTCAATAATATGAATTTTTCTTCAGTGAGTGAAGATGTTTTTATGTTTTCACTAGTGATCCAGGCATACAAAATTCTTCTTTAAAAATTAAAGTAAATATAATATGTAAATTGATCGAAGAACTAAAAAATATGTGATTTTGATTATGATATATAAGGATATAATGTTTTTATATCTTCTCATAATAATTCCCTAACATTTTGAAAAGGAATTTAAATACAATTTTATCATACTACCATTATTTCTGATGATATCAATGACCTTTTTCACACTTAATTTTTTTTATTTTCATGTGTTATTGATATAAATATAATAATTTCATTATTTTGATATTAATGATATCTGTACATATTTATCACTATTTTGGCATTAAACCTTTTACCCACATATAATTCATCACATTCCACATTTGTTTTCTTATTGGGAAACCTACTATGTGTTATTTTAGATGGCCTTCACAAATCCATTTCTATCATTTTTTTGGAAATTTTTTAAACTTCTTTATGATATTGGCTTTCCAAAAAGGTTTATTGAAATAATAAACAATTTTTTTACAAAATTATAAGATCAATTTGTTAGGGCCCAATTTATTTAAGTGTATATAATGATACAACTCAACATTTTTTGAAAAAAAAATTTCCAATTTTTTTTTTAGTTTCTATTATATGAAAGATTTAATTAATCATTATTTACAAGAAGCACTAACATTAACATGGGTTACATATAATAATGATTATAGATTATGTTACATGAAACACTGATTTTAATCAAAACATTATTTACTATTGATATATTACAATTTAGTATGATTGTTGTAATAGAGACATTTGAATTGTGGGTATAAATACGATTAACTAATTTGTGAAAATATATTCTTTATACATATATATATATAATAAATATATTGGTGATATATTAATAATAAATTAAAATAAAAACCATTTTAAAATAAAGGAATTCATTTTCTGGAAAACTATTTTTATATACATAGACATGTTTTACATAAAAAATATTAAAAAATAACTTTTGGAGAACAGTTTCAATGAAATTAATAAATTATTTATTCGATATAATTCTTAATATTAATATTTATTTTTCAGTATAACCGGAAATAAAAAATCAAATTTCACACTAAAAAAATGCATTTTTCTAAAATATAGTTTTGTCCCATTTTGGGCACTTATATTTAAAATAATTTCTAACATTGTTTTAAAATATATTTTAAATAAAAAATTCATTTCGTAAATCATGATGTATGATTAATAATGGAATTATTTTTTATATTTTTCTAAAAAGATAAATTTTTTACAGAATAGTGAAAAATATTGGTGATTATTAAGAAACTAACATTCTATTCACTGAATTTACAAGGTATGTTTTAATTTAATATTGTTTTAAAAGAGAAATTAAATAAATTTTATTTAATTTAGTTCTAATAAAATATATTGGAATCATTTTCATATTGAATTTTTATGTAAAATATTTTTAAACGTTTTAAAACATTTCTCTTTGGAAATTTTCTTTTTGGTCACATCTATGGAATGCAGTTTATTATAAAATTTTCAGAATCTTTAAATTGAATTTATATTAGTGTTATAAAAATTTGGAATCATAGTAATTTATATTTTATAAAAATATCAACATAATTATTTACAATTGTGAATAGAAAAATTAAAAATATATAATTATCGCAGTTAAGTTGAAAATGGGTTGACTAGGTGTAAACAAAATAGATAAAGGGTAAATGACCTAGAAGACAACTTATCACTTTTTTTATTTCCATATTATGACTATATTACATATATGGTTCAATAATGAACCATTATTAATAATTGTTTATTTTGAAAAACAAAGGACTGCCTTTTTCATTCAATAATTACATGTCTATATCTTACCTCATTTTTAAATGGTCAGCCACTCTCATCTCCTCATAATTAATCCAAAAATAATTAGTTTACGTAATAATAGACCATATAAATTGTTTTATTCACTTCTCTAATAATATAATCCTTATTTTTTAAAATAAATCAATCATATGAAGGATTTTGGTTTAGACCAAAAGATGTTGTTCATAGAAGACGTAATATCCCACACCAAGAGCCTAATTTAATTTCAATACCACATTAAATTACTATTAAACCAATATGATATAGTAATGTAATTATATTACATATATTTACATATTATTAGGTTATTTTATTATCCTAAATCCTTCCTCTATTCCAATAAATCGTAGAATAAATCGGCATTCATGTGTAGGGGGGACTACCGCCTTGCGATGAGATGTTATTTTTTCCATAACCATGTATAAATGATGAATATAATAATGGATTAATTTTATTTATATTATTTTTTTTATATTATTATACCTATGAATTTTTAATTCCACATGTTATTTCTTACCACCCATCCTAATAGAAAACAATAATGTCACACAAGTTTAGGAATGACTACCGCCTCAGGAATCGATGTGATGTGATTTTCATTTCTATTTGACATTAGTGGTATTAATTATATATTAAATGAATATATATATATATATATTATTTTCAAAAATATATATTTCTTTAATATTTATACTATATATACCTTATAAAATTACATTTTGTTAGTAATACGATAATTTCATTCGGATTTACAACAGACTACTTCCTCTTGAAGCAATGTGATTCATTTTTCATTAACTCAATCAATGGAAGATATTTATGATTAAATATAATAATTATATTTTTTACATATTGAAGATAAATGATACTATATTTTTAATATATCACTTCAGTTTCTTTCATTTTACTTATAGTGAAAATGGTAACAGTGTTCATGACTACGTATGACATACTATCTCCATGAAATGGTGAATTTTATTTTATATAACCAAAATTTAAGGATTACTATAAATAATTATATAGTGAATATTTATGATACATATATCATGGTAAAAATGGGTTATTATCTGACAATGATCATTTTATGAGACCTAAAAATACTAAACCAAACTAAATGTGAAAAATGATGCAGTTAATACAAGAAATGTAATATTAACAAGTAATTTTAAATGAAAGTGTTATTAAAATCATTAATTAAATTGTAAATGTTATGATATATATAATAATGGTAATATAATTACACTATTATAAAAATATAATTATTATAATGGTGATATTAAGTTTCACAAAATATGGTGAGACTTACAGTAAGCAATTTCAATATCAGTTTTATTTTTTGTTAGACTCAAGCCATATTCACCGAGTGTTTCTTTTAGGTGGTGCATATAAACCATAATAATGTATTTTATTAATATAATCTATATAATTATTATGTTTTATATATCCATATGATGGTTTTTATTTTACTAGCATCATTGTTCAAACGTTTCTAAAGTAGTAAGGTATTTTTGACTTAATTTTCCATCATTGAGACATATGTTATGTTATGAACATATAACTTTTTAAGAGGTGTATATACTACCCCTTTGAAATTTTATATCCAAAATATCATTATTTTAAAAATATTTAATGTTTCATTGGATTTTATTATTTAATGGGTCTTATAATTCAATTGTTATTGGTCTTGTATGGGCTTGATGTTTCAATCTCAATATTTATCATTATTATTAATGATTATTCCATTGATGATGAATTTTTGTAATATAATTCTACCATGATTCATGAATTTTATATTCCTCTAGTTATTATTAGTTAATATATACTTTTCCCTATATTTTACTCTATTTATGTACTCTATATTCACAAAAGTGTTTTTTAATGTAAACATACTTTATTTCTCTTTTTGATTGAAAATGATTTTTAATATATTAAAAGAAAATTATAAAAAAAATTTAAATTTTTTTTATTAATTTCATAATGATTTACTAATCAATACATCACTATTTTTTATATTTTCAGAAATATTTTAAAATGAATCTTCATGTCATATTCTAAACATTGAATTTTTTTCATTTACCTAATATTTTGGAAGAATATTTTCAATAACATGTATGGGATGAATATTATTTTCCTCCATGAAGACAAATATAGTATTTTAAATATTACATTATAAGTATCAAATTTTATTTTCCAAATAGAAGGATCTCAAAATTATTTTCTAAATTTTAAGTGATTTTTAAAATTGGAAGGTTATTTTAATCAGGAACTAATTTAAATTATTTTTAAATATTCTTTCATAAGTGTAATATTTTATTTTCAAGGAATCGGATTTCCAAAATATTATTTGAATTTTCAGTGATTTTAAAAATGGAAAGAGTATTATCATTCAGAAAAGTTTTAAATAATTTTAATGATTAATTTATAATTTTAAAATGTTAACTTTGGAAAAAAAATCATTATGTTTTCTAAAACAAGAGTTATGTAGTTTTTATTTTTAAGGAAATTTATTTTAAAAATATTTTATGTTTGTAAAACTATGTTTTTAATTAGATAGAATGTTTTCCTCATTAATGATTCCAATAGAACATTTAAAATAATATTTATTATAAGAATACATGATTTGAAGTTACATATGAATTGTTTTGGATATAATACATGTATAACATTCTTATTATATCTCTAGAAAGTTTATGTTTATCTTGTAATGATTTTTATGAAACCCATTTCTATTACTTGTTTAATACAATGATAAAATTACTACGAACCCAATTTTCTTCCATGGGTTGTTAATTAATGAAATGATGAAATGATTAAGAATCTTTTTTCTATTACGCCGGTTTGGATATGATAATATATTAAGGAATCACATTTATTTTTTATGGTTATAGTATTAGTAATGTCTTATGATATTATGGAAATAACATGTATTATTTTTATTACGTGATGGGTGGGACTTATATATCCCTCCATCATATTGGGAAGATATTGTAATATCAAGGGATAAATAAGATTAAAATGGGTAGGAGACCAAGTTCAGTAATAGAATTTTCCAACAATGATAGTCTTGTGAGTGAATGTTGAATACTATGATGGTTTTGTGAGTGAACCCATTCATATATGATAGTTATGAAAATATACCTTGAATTATTAATAAATTATTTTCTTTGTGTATATGAATGAAAAAAAATAAATTTGGTATACCAATGTTATGCCCCCATGAATTCTCTATATTGATTTCATAAGGATTAATTCCTTATGAAATCCTATTATTCGCAAAATGACACATTTTTGAGATATATGATATGTATGGTATGGTTTCCAAATATTTTTCTCATTCTCAAAACATTATTCTTATTTTATATTGATATCACACTTGTTCGAAAAAACATAGCATATGAGATAACCCATCTTTATGTTTCATTTCACAAGGTTTTCACTAGAGGTTTTATATAGGTTATATATAAAAAGAGTATAATGTGGAAATATTGTTATGAGAAACATTTCATGACTTTCTATAAATAATAATATTTTTTATCTAGTATCTTAAGGTACTACACCTTTATGATCCTCAAGCATCTCTTTCAATAATATAATGAATATTAATCTATAAATATGCAATATATACCTAAAAGAATTTTTAATCATTACTAAGACCATATGATATAGATAATTGATATATGTCGTCTTTGGAAAATAAAAAGATTAAAAATATTCCCAAAAATTATACAAACAGGATCAGTAAATAAACATTGGTGAAAATAATAATGATAATTATACTCATTAAAATACACAATAAGTTCAAAAGGTGTGTTATACCTAACCGAATAACATGTAACATTTTTGGAAGAAGAGGATGCATGATGGACCATAGTAATCAGGTCATTGATATTATAAAAAATGGTTGAAAAAATAATAAACAAAGAAATAAACAATTCCATTAGAAAAAATGACAAAAATGATAAAGTGAACAACTGAGAAAAAATGAGGAACTTTGATACGTGTAGTTTTTATTCTAAATGACATACCAGATTTTTGTCGTATTGATTTTGAAATAGAAATAATATTTTTATAAGAATAGATTAAAGTATATGATAATGGAAAATAATTGATACTATATTAATAGATTTAATTTCATGGGAGGTTCTCCAAAAAAATTATTCAAATAATTTTTTAAGAATTTTTTGGAATGTACAGGAAGGCTAGACACGTCTCAAATAATAGTTGTTTAAAACACAAGATAGCGAATAAATATAATATAAGATTATTAAGGCACTAAATGATGAATTTTTAATGATGGATAGTCTAAAAATGAAAATTAATTAATTTTTTCACCAGTTTTTTTATAGAAATGATGATAACAAAGACATCAATCGAATTCAAAAAACACACCAAGAAGAGTCCCCTATTATGGCCTTTTTTTTACATTTTTACATGTCCAATTTAGACATTTAAACAAGTATTAATCTAAACATTGGTATTAATTGGAGTTATATTTAATAGGAGAAAACCTATAGGGGATTGTAAAATTTAATGCAAATCCAATTGGGTTTTTAATATTTTATTTTAAAATTTCCTATGATTAATTCCATTCATTCATATACTATATAAATTTTCTAAAAAGAATTATTATTTTTAAATTTTCAATATCTTTGAAATTGTGTTTTGAATTTCTATTTACAAAATTGTTTGATAAGTGTGGAATATATTAATTTAACAAAATCATAATTAAAATGTAGTGAATTCTTATGTTATACAATAATTTTTTAATTATCATAAATTATGTAAGGAATTGTTGTTCCTAGAAATAATTTTTAGAAACTATTTATTAATTATGGAATCACTTTGAGATAGTGGTAATTTGTCCTATAACTGTTAGGCTTGCACATACTAATTCCAGTAAACCTTGATATCATCTAGTTTTCATATCATATCGTAAGACAACCTTGTTACCAAAAAAGAAGTATATTATTTCTACTATATTATATGTCTCCAATCTATACTACCATAGGAAAATCTGTGTGTTGTCATAAATGTTCCATCTAATACCATACACCAACTTGATACTCCTCTTATATCTATCTCCAGATGAAAATCCATACACCATCTGATTAAATTCGTGATACTAAGACCCTCATCATCTACTACTGGTAAAGTGTCCAATTGATTCGGGACTGACCTCGACTAAAAATATTTTTTAGGGAGGATCTCAAATAAAAATGAAGTTAGATTTGATATTGTTTCTTAAATAATTATAATCAACTCTTGGATTCTAGTTGAAGAAATTCATAGACCCGGGATAAATATGAGTCACCATGATATGGTGACTAATTACTACCCATGTTAAATGAATATTCAAAGCTAGGTTTACATGCTTTTAGGTATTTTTTATTATTATTTCATGGCTACCCATATCTAAATGAAGAATGTACTATGTATAACCCAATATTAAAAATGATGGATATAACTGATGTGGATATAACATGCTGATTTTTTTACATTAAATTTGATATTTATGATACAAGTTAAATCAAAACTATGCACATATAGATTCAGGTTCATCTGGGCAAGATCACAAAGTCATGCGAAAGACAAATGAGGTTGATGCTCATTCCATAATTTTATGTGTTTTACCCATGAAAACATGGAATGATATTTATTATTTATTTTCATGGGTGGAATGGGATCAGTAATAATAAAATCCAAATCCAAATCATTCCATGTATGAATTGAGAATTTCATGGATTGATGACGAATTCAATGAATTTTGGCGATAATGTCACTATAGAGTCATCTCATTCTGAGATACTTCTTCTAAGACTTGTGGTTGATGAATATGACATCCTAGCCATAGGGAATTTCAGAGGAAGAAGACATAAGTTTTGAAATCATGGATTAAGAGATAATTCATTACATTCTTAGCTATTCCCTTGAGATTTGATGAGGATGACATAAATTTTAATTAAAATCACATATTGGTGGTGGAAAATTCTGTTAACGGTGGAGGATCCCATTTAAGGGTCATTAAAATGATACATAAGAGTAGTAGTAAAATCATATAATTGTAGATTACATGATTAATTTTTTTTTACATTTAATATTTGGTATGTAAGTGTAATTATAAGTTAACCTATGTAATGGTAAGAGAACTACTGTGTAAAGGTAGTGGTAAAGAAAGAATTGATATGTAAGGATTAGCAATTAATCATGTGAAGGATGGTGGAATGATTCATATATGTTTTATGTAATTTGTTATGTAAGGGAAAATATCACCTTATGTAAAGGTACCTTTCAATACTAGATTTTTGTAATAGTTTTCCATTCTTCATCTAGGATTCAAGAATTAATTTTCATAGTGGAATTGAACCTCCCAAGAAAATCTGAAGAAAAATCAAAATTTTCATGTGTGTTTGTTATATTAAAATTTTAATGTTACACTCAAATCACATGTAGGTGATTAAAATCTTTTTCAATGTGTCATATTGATGATTTGGATCAGGTGAATAAGAATTTTATATTTCAAATTCCTATTATTAAATATAATAATAATTCATATTGTGGAAATTTTATAATTTATGTGAGTGAGATCATTATAAGATGGATGATGATAGATAGTATTATATAATTTCTAATAGAAGGAGACTTATTTGAAGTTATTGTGTTTTAGGATGAACAAATACTTTCCTATATTGTTTTTAGCAACATCAGAGTGGAAATATAATTCTTTATATTTTCTTTATTCTTTTGAATTATAAATATTATAGAATTCAATTTCAATTCATGAAATAAAAATTATTCATTTCTAAATTTTTTTCATTGTAAAAATAAATATTTCTAGAAAAATACATTACCATTTAATTTATCAAATCGTTAAAAAAATTCATTGTTTTATTCTTTCAAGGAAATTACATAGAAGGAATGCTAATTAAAAAAAATATAATAACAAACCTAGTAAATTTAATAAACATGTTAGGTTTATAGTTTACTTATTTTATTTATTTATTTATTATGGAAATGTAAGAATAATCCCTATCACTTCTCAAGAGAGACAATAGAAAAACAATTCGTGGCATGACAATCAAAAATATTCCTTTCAAATTAATGGATACAAATTGTTTAATCTACAAATAAAAGTTATCTCCCATCCTAGGATTGTATTGTATTTTTTATACATAGGTTTTTTTATTTCATTATTTATTCCTTCCATACAATTATACTACTTTATATAGTTATTTTTTTAGTCTCTACGTAGATTTTTTGAGTTTTCAATTCATGGATAGCATATATTTTTTACCATTCAACATGGTTTTGACACTCTACTCATTATTGTTCTTCTAGTTTCTATGGAATGATAAATAAAAAACTGGTTACTTAAACATTCTAGCATTTTGTTTTCATGAATCCTTTCAAAGAGTGTCATCTTGTGTTTTGTCCTAAAAAATATGAAAAAAATCATAAAAATTAATGAAAACACCAAAAGTAATTTATTTTTAAAAAATATATATTAAAAAATTTGTGTTTATTATTATGAAAATAAATCTATGAATAATTTCTAATATATGTGTATTATATCTTCATTTATGAGATTATAATCCTTTTTTCTTTAAATTAGTAGACATATATGTGTTTTAGAAAAAAGAAAAATTTAAATATATATATATGAGAGAGTGTTCATATTAATAATGAGAAAAGTATTAAACATAAACCCATTATAGTGGGCAACGAAGGGTATATTATCAGATATTTTCAGATTCCACAATTGAAACCAAACCCTTATTTGATTAAAATGTAACCTAGATCCCAATATTATATGCAATGAAATTTCAACATATCCTTGTATCCATCATATAATTTTTCCCATATGAGGATATTGTAGAATTCATCAATGATTTCTATGTAACATGGAAATATCTTCCATTAAAAGGAAAAAATAAAATTTAAAGATGATTACATGTTCAAAAAAATGGAACAAATTTATAATTTTTTAAAAAAAATCATTCATTGAGTTTAAAATAATATATTCAGAATAAGATCATTTTTTTATCAACAGGATGCATAAGACATTCATAAGGATTGGGATAGATTTGGGTTTCATCATGACTCATTACCTCTTCATCATATTCCTTACCACATCCTATTGTACACTTTATATAATGTATTTTACACTTCTGGTAAAAATATAGTTGATATATTAGCAGGGTGAATTTACAGTGATAAAACTGATCAATGACATAAAAAATTACAACATTTTGTCTCCCAATTCACATCACTATAATGCTCAGAGAAGGATTAATAAAACTAGTTCAAGAATTAAAATGAATACGTAGTTTAGGAGAATAAAATAAATACTTTATTCACTACATAATGAGTATTCCAAAAATGATATCAATTATGTGGGTTGAAAAATTATAACTAGTCTCATAGAGAGTAGTGAGATCATTACGGAATGTTTAGGCCCATTGAATATAATTCTGAATTTTTAATATTCTATCCCAAAAAAAATAAAAATTTTATTTTATTGGATATGATTCTACATTTCAATATATAGATGAATCATTTTCAAATAACTATAAATATATTTATATTAATAATCCAAAAATATCATTAATAGAACATTGATTGTTTAGACAACAACCTACTACTCAATGTTCTCAAAATCGTTGAATAGAGAAATTTTAAAATGAAAATAATACTAACACATATCATTCCAAATAGTATGTAAAGGTGATGATTAAATAGTTTATTTGGGTGTTAGATTCATAGAAATCTCAACATGATTATGATATGTCGCAAACTGATGCTACAATTCATAACCTAGAGCTATAAAATTTTCATTTTTCTAGATTCATGACTTATTGAGATAAAGGAAAACCCCCATTGGAGAGTTTCAAACTTCATGCTCATGTATTTATAGAATTTGAATTCAAAGTGGGTATCAAGCTTATCACAAGTCTGGATGTACTCTTCTAGTTTGATCATCCTTAAATTAAAACCTCATGCCAAATTAATTTCTTGTTGGTTGATCTAGTCCCTTTGATCCTTATTGATATCCATTTGAACCTCTCTTTATATAATTCATTTCACATAATCCTTTGGAGAATCTAGTTTGATACCCTTTTCAATCATTTATTTCACAGAATCAAGAATTAATATAAGGAATTTTTTCCTATCATTTATTGTTTATTGAATAACCATACTTTCCTTTATTATTATTTTCTACACATGTTGCATTAGTTTTTATACTTTTTAGAGCAGAATCCAACATTCCATACATGATTTCAGTCCTTGTTTTACATACAGTTTCCCAAGAATTACTAGCTAATCTAGTTTTCATCATCTTAGGCATGTGGGAGTAGTCTTTACTCCCTTTAGATCTCTTCCATTTAGTCACAATGAAACACCCCACATCACATTACCCCTTCCAACCCTTATTCTACCTAGGGCTATGAAGACCTCTAATACTGACTCCCTCCTCAATGATAATAGATAATTGAATTAAATAATCATCTTTATAATCACCCTTAGAGAGAACCGGTTCACCCATGGGATCCTCCCCTATTAATGGTGACTGTTAATCTAGAGAGTACCTTACAACCTAAGCTAGAGGGAGCATACTACAAAACACTAATGGATGACTGGCATGATTTCTCCTCATGGACTAAGCCTTCCTCCCCTAATCCATCAAAATTGTTGATCAGGCTAATAATTTTTGTATTGTTTTTTGGCATGAACAAAGTCACTACATTTTATCAATTTCTAATAGCTTGTGTCTTATTGTAGCCTAAAGGACCACCCTTACATGCTTATTATGCCACAATGACATTATCAAGGAACTGACCATTGTGAAATGCTCCATACATTTATCCTAATACGATTCTCTCCTGAGAGTCTGAATCATACATGTTTGACGCCACCAGATGTGAGGGGCTAGACAGGGATGACCCATCAACACCTTAATGAAACTGGAAGCAAAGGTGAGAACCTTCCCATAATGAAATCTTCCAAACAACCCAATATATGGAAATGAAGCAGATAACCATGGATAAATCAGAAGATCATCTTCTAAAACCTATCCTTCTTGTTGGTTGGAACCCAAGTTTCATTTCAATATATCAAAAAGTTCAGAGGTCATTAGATAATCAGGAAACTTCTAATTTAAGGGATGTCATGGAATCACTGAGTCTTTAACACCCAAAGTTTCAATAGAAAAAACCATAGTAGATATAGAACCATTCTATGGATCTTAATTCGATTCCCCCCGGTGAAGTGAGAGACCGTCCCAACAACCATTTGATAAGTGCCCCAAATGACAACATGAAGATTTGAAGTCAGTCAAAGATTAAAAATAACAAGTTTTTTTCACCGGAATTCCTCCACAACCATGATCCAAATATAGTCGATTGGATGTTTAGAAATATCTACCTTAACCCAGATAAGAGGGGAGATGGGATTAAAAATTGACTGGGTTATACTATCTGAACAAATGTATCATCCAAGAATATTTCCATATATAAAGATAATTACATGATTTTGGAAATAAAGGATAGTTTGTGAAAACTAACACAAATAGATCTTTAAGGAACTTCATGGTTCATGTTGAAATCATAGTACTAGAAAGAATAATAGAAGAGATATTAGTTGAAAACTCGAGGAGCACTAGACTATGAAAGGATAAAGCCTTCCTCAGAAGAAAAATGAATCATTATGTTTTTCTTGTCATGAATCCCCACTAGCACATTATCCTGTAATCCCTGATCAGAGAAAATGAACCTGTCCAAGTCAATCGCCAAAGGAAGATAATTCCTTATGTGAACAAACTAGTTCTGGTGTAAGAAATCTAAAGCTTCATTGAATTCCTAAGGGTATAGTTAGATATTAGGTCTTCCTCCATGGAGATCAGAGACATTAGGTCTGATATTATTTTATATGAAAGGAGGAATAACTATGATCAACCCATCCCTTTCACACACAAATTATAACCCATGAATAATAAAAATTTTAATATTCACCAGTTCCATGGTCTTCTAAATAATATCCAATTGAATAATCATTTTACCCAAACCTTGATTATGATTCCTTTTTATATTAAATCACTAATGAATATTATTTAAAAAAAAGTCACTAGATAAATTTTCCACTTACTTCCACACTAAATACTGTAGTATTTTCCATGAAAAATAATTTCACTCCAAAACACAACGGTCATTGTAGCTTTCTCATTCCTTATACATAAGGTAATAGTGTTTAACTCAACATTAATTTTGATTTAGGTTTTATTATAACCATGAAATCATTATAATTATTTGAATAATTTTTATTTTGTTACATTAGGCATAGAAATTTTATTCTATAGTAGGTTGACCATTCTTTGATACTTTCTAAGGGATGTGTTGATGATTTTATAGTTATATTTTTATGTATTTCTAATCTAATAATATTCTTAGGATGAATGCTGAATTTAAAGGTGGGTACACCTCATACGAGGATGTTTTTACTGAGTTATCAATTACTGTCTAGAAATAGTATGAAAAAATAGGGATCCATGATTCTTAGTGGGAAATGGATTTGTTACCCCATGTGGTAACATAATAACCAACGGGTTTTGTTATTCTTATTGGTCTGGATATGGAAGATTCTCAAGATGGAAAAGAAATCACCATCCCCAATTCATACGTTCAAAGATGAAATAGTTTTCCATCTATTATGTTTGATGGGAGTGAGGACCTTGCTGAATTACAAGTAGAGTTAGGGGATTTTGTTTCCTCTCTTATGAGTTTTGTTGAGGATGGAAGTCTCACTTAATTCTCTAAATCAATGAAAATTTATTCTCAATTAGAGTCTAATGATTTATATGTGGTCCTCAAGGTCATTTCTGTCTCATCCCATCATTGATTTCTATAATTATGGAACATAATATAGAATGAAAATGTATTTACAATTATTTTAGGGAAGTGGGATTTTAAAAATCCTTGCATGGGGTAATTCTTAATATTAATTTTTGGTTTTTTTTAAAATAACAAAAATGTTGAATGTTTAGAATTCATCAACTAAATTGTTACAATAAAGGATGGTTTTGGGAGTGTTAAACTTATTTTATTTTTCTTGAATGCCAAATAAAATCCTTTAGATATGGAGGCTTTGTGGGGAATATCTCTCTGGGTTGGATTGGGGGAATTTTCCATGATTCATGAGAGGGGATTCTAATACTGTTATGGATAATTTAGAGAAGAATGGATCAGAGAGATATATCAATAATTCAATTAAGATTTTTTGGTATTTTATAACAAAAATGGGATTTTTGACTTACAGTTCATTGGGGATCCTGTCACATAGTTAAATAATCAAAAGAATATAATCATAATTTAGAGAAAGCTAGATCATTACATGTGTAAAATTTAGGTCATTGAATCTTTGCTTCTGGCCAAGGTCAGGCATCTCACCAAGTCATTGTTTGTTCAGAATCCTCTCTTTTTCCAACATAAAAATGAAAGAATAAGGGAAGGGAATATTTTTTTCTTATTTTCAATTTTGAGGAAAAATAAGGTCTTCAAACAGATAGTGAAAAACTATTAGTATATCCCTATAGATAGGGGTCATGAATGGTTTTTCATAATAACCTTAAGAGATGAAATAAGTAAATTATAGTGTGAGTTCTGGAGAGAAGTCATATCTAGTAAAATCTAGATAATATCAAAAAAATTATTATCAAAAATGGGGCGAGGCAGTGAACTAAATGGTATGATGCACTCTTTTCTCTCATGGTTAGTTACCATAATATTTTAACTAAGATTCTATTGTATGTTTAGAGTGTTTTTAGGGAATTATTGATAGATGTTTAATACCATGGCAGAGATCGAAAAACTAAATTCTCTTTGTCTTGTTTGAAGGAACATAATGTGGTTAGGATATTCAATCTTTCACTTAAAGATGTTAAATATTTTGAATATGAAGAGTTTGTTTGGGGATTGAAAAGAAGATCATTTAGAAGATACTAGTAGGGATGGTGCTCATGGAATATGGATATCGTCATGGTGTTAGTACAGATGTTAACTTTTTATCCTCTATTAAATGATGGGTAATTAATAGTGGGAATGTTTTATGAGGTGGTTTCACATGAAAGAGAGATCAAATAAGTAGTGCTAAGATTTAATTCAGAAAGATTCCATGGGCTGGAAAGATTCCATGGTTCTTTATTTACGAATATGTGTACTATTGTGAAAGATTACGTGATTGGGGCTATCTGGGACTATTTTAAATGTGGTTTTCTTCCTAGGGCTATCTTTTCATATTTTATGGTTTTGATTCTACTGATCAAGGAGACCATTTATATTAGTCAATATAGGCCTATAAACCATTGTTACTTATATTATAAGATCAAAACATGAATATCAATATAATACATGTGTAGGTCTTGGAAAGAATTATTTATGATAAAAAGCATGGGATTTTTAAGGGAAGAAGAATTAATGGAGAGATTGGCATTTCTAAAGAGACGACTGATGAAATCAATAAGAAATGTATTGAATCAAAAATTTTGAATATGGTGGATATGGATACAGCCAATGATCTGATGGAATGGAACATAATTTATAATATCATGGCTCAATTTGGGTTCAATTATTTGGAAAGTTATTTATTATTCATGTGTTACGCTTCTCCTTGGATACCAATTCTCAACTTTGGGAAGATTTTTTTGTTTATTTAAAATAGTAAGAGGGCTACCGAATGGGGATCTGATGACTCCAAACCTTTTTATCTTGGTGTAGGAAGATCTAAAAATAAATATAAAACATTATTTAGTAAAAGGTCATATTATTCCATAAAATAATCGACTAAAATTAGGTTTTATAGCACACCATTTGTTCCCCGAAGAAATGCTACTTTTATCAATGGAAAGAGAAAATAAACTAATGTTTTCTATAAATTTGTGGAGGCTTATGGTTAATGGAGTGGGAAATGGATAAATTGGGAAAAATGTATTATATATATATAAATTTTCTGACCATAAGTGAAGAAACTATCTTATTGAAAAATTTGGATTCAAATAGATAATTCTTCTCATGATTTATTTAGGGTCCCCAAATTGAAGGATAAGATTAAAAATGTTTTCTAAAAATGTTTTATAAATCAAATTTCTGGCTACATCTACAATTGGAAAAATAGGTTCTTATCATTTGGAAGGACAGTTTACATTGTGAATAATTTTTTACCACCATACCAATTAACATTATGTATATATTTATAGATCCCAAAGGAACTATCTACACCCTTTCGAAAATGATGACATCATTTTTTTTTGGATTCCAATTAAGAATAAATGGCATTAGGATACCGAGAGAATGTTTAAAAACCCGTTTGATGTGGGAGGTATTACCTTATAGTGTTTTGTTTCCACCATCATGGAATTCAGGTGTTGATGGCATGGGAGGTTATACAAGGGTCCTCTCTATGGGTAAATTACATGATCGATAGGAATGTGGATGATTTGAAAGTATTATGAATAGCTCCAAAAGTCCATCAAGACATTCAATAATTCCGTTTGAATTCATGTATACACAAATTGTTTGGGTTTCTTGGGTGGTGGTTCATGATGATGTTAGGATCTAGAAGGACAATTGGGATGGTAACACACAGTTTTTTAGAAGGTTCCTGAAACAGAACATCTCTTTTAGAGAGGAAGGAAAGCACCCATTATTGATTATCATGACCCATTATATTGGGCAGAAATGTATCTTTGATAACATCAAATTAGTTGAGGAGACTGATGGGTGTGTGTTCAGTGAGATGATGTCTTTAATTTTTATCATCATATATTTTTATGCATTAGACCATCAGTAGATTTTGATTGATGTCTGGGCCAGAATGATTTGGTTTAATGATGTACCATCCAAGATAAAAAATTTACTTTGGCATGTGACGCATCATGCCTTACCCCTGATGATGATAATCAATAAAGTGGTGTTGTATTTGTGTCGAAATGATGTTGTTAAAAGAACACCAAATGTGATTCTTCCTAGTAACTATTATTTAAGATAAATTGGGAGATATTTATTTTGTATTTTATTAGATAAAGGATTGGAATTTTTGTGTGAGGTGATTACATGGATGATTTTTTTCCGGATTGGTAAAATGGGACGGATCTGCATGGTTTTTTAGTGGTTCATTTGAATTATTTTTCTATTCTTTTGGGTTTTTTTGGATGAAATGAATGAAGCCAGATAGGATTTTCATTTATCTCTCCTCATAATCCGAGTTTGGGTAAAATAATTGGTGGTGGATCTATTTTCACTAGATTTGGGAGACTTTTCCTCGAATAATTTCTATGGATTACTTCCATATAATACTCTTATAGATTAGGGACAACAATTGGATTCATCAGATCGCGTGTTCACCTAGAATCCTCCTAATTCCAGTTTCATATAGAACATCTATGAATATTGATTATAGGGTTAGATGGGGGATTTATATTGATTCGGTATTGAAGTTTTTTGATGCTACTGGATTTCTTATATTTTAATTGTTCAGGGAATTATGTTGGGGATGAGTTTAGAGATCTCTTTATTTAAATTTTTCAATGGGGAAAGTACAATATTATCCTGGCTATAGTGGAAACTGACAGCAAGATTCTGGTGGTGGCCCTCAAAGGTAACAGATACATTCCATAATATCTAGAATATTTTATTATATACTGAATAATTCTCATTGTTTATGACACAAACATAACCCACATCTAGAGGGAAGGTAATATTGATGCTGATTTTCTTACTATTAATGTAATCCCAATGAATGTTTTATCATTTACCTTCACCCTCAGTTTATAACATGTGATTGCATGTCTATAATATATAATGATCTTATTATGTGGCATCATTACCACCCCCTTAAGACCCAGATTGATTAAAAAAAATTTATATTTTAATGATTAATAAGAACCTACTATAGAGCATGAAATTCTACTATCTCAAAAAAAATCATTTTGATGTGAAAACCCAACACTACTTTTTTTATTCCAAATTGGGTGTTATGATGAAATTTAAAAATACAATAGAATGGTTTATAGATGGAATTAAAGTGATTATCCTTTCATTATGTTTGAATTGTATTCTTATATTTGTATTTCAGGTATGTATATTATGGAATTTTTTTATAGTGATTTAAAAATAATAATTTGCAATCCTTCAAATATTTAATCTATTTAAATAATTTTTCGATTTATTGTAGTATTCAATAAATATTTAGAAAAGAAATAAAAAGGAAAAAAATATTGTGATTCTAGAATATTAAACATAGAATCCAAATTTTCATGGAGTTAGAGCAGACTATAGAACATGGAGGAGGCCTTTTACATGCCCTGAACCTAGTACATATCATAAATTCTATTCATGGTTTAATATTGAGATATGCAGAAATTTTTGTATACCTTTCTCGTTATTAGTGTTGAATTCATTCACGATATAAACATCATTCGTGTCATGAGAGTATCAGGAGATATAGATTTGATGAAGCTATAGATGGTCATTATATTCCATATAACTAATAAAAATCATGAACATACTAGAATATCTGAATTATTAATGAGGTGGGGGATGATATTTTGATATAAGTACAACATATTCAGACCGTCATCTACATAATAGAGAGGCCATGTGGGGAAGATAATCATATGATATCTAGATGATGGGCGTTTGACTATAGATATGTTCTACTACTGTTATTCACAGACATTTTTTCCATGATATCAATTCATCTTTTCTAAACCATGTATATAATGATTGGTTATTTATGTATACACTAGGTGATTTCAAAGTAGTGGGAAGTGTTGTTATGGATGATTTATATTTTTTTATTATTTTATGATTATTAAACTCTATTTTTCATTTTCAAATTGTCTTCTTTTTGTATTCCATGACGATTTTTTGTGATATTAGTAGTTTAAATTTAATCAATAAATTAATTCCCATAATTAGTGTGTGATCATTATGAAATCAAGTTCTATTATGTTTCAATATGGTTTTGGTATTCCATTTTTTATTGAGCATAGTATATAACCATTTCAATAGTGTAATTACATAGCTGGTGTTGGGTATCTGGGTAAAAAATTCCTAAATACATGGTTATGGATCTAACTCATACTTAAACAAAAATAAAAATGAAATCCTTAACACAGCCCTAAAAATAACTAATAGTGTAATTCCTGATTTATTGATTTAACACATATATTTTTCTCACTTTTCCCTCCCTCTTTACGAAATAAAACATTTTCCATTTAAATTACTTTAACTGATTTAATACATATAGATCAACCCAATATATTTGAAACAGAGTATTTATGATCACTATAAACTTAGTTGTATTTTTTAAATTTTATATTATTAAATTTTTATAGCCTCATATTAATTTAATTATTTTTTTGATCTATCATATTCTAATTGAATCAGACCACATTCAAGGAGAATCATGTCAAAGGTGACTGAACCCTAACATGAATGATGTCTTTATAGATATTGTAATTAATCTATATAATATCAGGAATATCATTCCCATTTCAAATAGTTTTAGGTTATGAATTTCCATGTATTCTAAAATAATGTAAGATTTAATATTGTGACCAACAAAAAGAATGAGAAAAATAATGTTTGGGAAGACTAAAAATGGAGAGTCTATAAAGATTAAAAGAATCTCAATTCTTCCACTATGAACAGACATTTTTCTATTCCATTAATAGACAAAATAAATGAGTGTATTTCTATTATTGAGTTTATTTTTTGGATGGATATTCCAGATAAACGTATATCTATGTATGTAAACAATACCAATAGAAACTATTTTCACATACCCATTTGTAAATTTTTCCAACTAGTTAAACCCATTTGGATTATGTAATATCTTGACCACCTTTAATGATTAAATGATGGATATATTTTTAGGCATGTATAAGGGATTATTGAGGTTTTTATGAAATAATTTTCCATTATTTTTAACACTTTAGAAACCTATTTACATATTTTGGCGTAAATTTTAGAGAGATGTATATACTCCCACTTAGTTCTAAACTATGAGAAATTATAATATATGTTCATTAAAGGGATTGTTCTATTCTATAAAGTTTCTAATAGAGGAATTTAATTTTACAAGTCTAAGATATATGTAATTAATAGAATAACCCTCCTAATAATTTCAACGGTGCTAGGAGATTATTGGGGAAAATAAGCTTTTACATGCGGTTTATTGATTATTTTTAAAATTATACATATCACTTGGGTATAGGTTATTAGAAGAAGGGATGAATCCAATTTTGGTATGAAAAACTCATATTTTTTTCAGGAAATCTTTGATATTGTTTAATTTCATAAAAAATTCATATACAGTAAAAACAATAGATTTCATGACTAGATTTAATCTTTAGAACCATCGTAAATGGATATTTACATGAATTGTATAGTTAATTTATCATGGGATGTAGAATTACCATAGCATATAAATATCTATTAATTGTTCATTTGTGGAGTATATATATTTTCATAGTCATTGTGCTCATGGATTGGAGTCAATAATCCCTCTATTAATGATCAACACATGTCCCATAGTCTCAAAAAAAGCTATAAATCACCTAGTGCTAGCATAGATGATCCTGATAACTTTCATTTTTGTGGTTGACTACAGTATAAATTCTTCTTTAGAGAGGATAAACTATTGATATTATATCATATCTTATGAGATGATATTAGGATAGACCTCTTGATATTTTTCTCTCCCTCTAGGTACTAAGAGAGTCTCTCTATATTTATTGTACACATCACTTTTCACTTAGAAAAAGAGATATAATTTGATATTTATTTGGAAAGGTTTAGGGTTAGAAAATTACACACAATCCACTTCCAAATTCCATAAATATTAATTTTATATATATCAAATAATAAGAATAAAAAAATTATTATTAAATTCTTGACATGTGAATCACATAAACAAATATTAACAAATATTTTTGATTCTATATACAGTCAGAGAATTAAACTCATTATACTATCCCTTATCCACATTTATTTGTTCTTGAATTATAGATATCTATTTAATAAATAAAAATGATTACATTATTCATGAATATAATATAATAAATATTATATTTTTTATTCATAGAAAAAAAATATTTTATATATTTATTTAACTAAATTATTCTATCAAATTTTTTTTTACTAAATTATAGCTATTAGCCAAACTCAAATAAAAATAATTTATTCCCACTTGTTAAATTCAAAATAGAAATATAACTTATATTGTGGATACACTTGTTTTTAGACCCTCTTGGCCTCTTCCACAGTTTCATTGGGCATAATAGTCTAATTTTCAAGGATATAGTCAATAAACATTCTGAGAAATCCAAATAAAATAAAGTGAGCATTGAAAATAATTACAACCACCTACATACATTTACCATTTAATATAATACATTTATCATAATATATCAAATCAATAATTTTACATTCTGATACCATCAACCTATATGCTTGATTAATATTTTATTGACAATTTACAATTTTACACTCCTAACGAACACCATGTAATTAGATTCATTCATGAGGTTTTATTACCACTAAAGGGTAATGATATTAACTATCCTCAAGAGACAAAACTGATAAATCAGTTCATGTATTTTCCTTTAATTATATATATTATGTGATAAACCCAACATATCCCCCTCACAATAATCATATGTCATCATAGTGTTTATGAATTCACAAATTTATTTGAGTCATCATTTAAAATATTGATAATCATATATTTTATGGATCAATATGAACATCTAGGATAGGGGCATCCAATGACACATGGAAATGTGGATTTCCTATCATTGGGAATACCCTCATAACCTCCTTCATTGTAGATAACCAAGGGGTAACACCATGAGATGGCCTCTCAATGTTATATGTGACTCCTATCTGTAATATCATGTTTTTCTATTTTCTATTACAAAATGAAATCCTTCCATAGAACATGAATCAATAATAATATTTTGGAACCAATAGGTTATAATTATAGAAGGAAACTATTTAAATATTACAGTGAATATTTTATTCTATTGATATTTTCAAACAATAATTACTTGAATAATAATAATAAATATTTGATATGAAAACATATTTAATAAGAAAATCATGTAATAAATAAGTAAACAAGTTGGTTCTGAGCACCCAACTCCAACATTTCATTAACTATTGGTTGAAAAATAATCTTTTTGGATATGATGAAAAATGTTTTCAATATTTTAACATTCATGATTTAAAACTCCCTTAAATACCCAACACATATGTACTATATTGGAATTTATATATTTTTTTATTTTTGATTCTAGTGATGTCGATGTTGGATCCATCTTATGATATAGGAGAGATAATAGGTTATATGTGGATTATTGTGTTAGTAGGATAGTAGATGATTCTATAAGCACCTACACCTATTCTAAAAAGTAATTTTTCAGTATAGTTTTGTTATCAGAAAAATATTAGGTATTATCAATTAGATTTTAAATTCATAGTCACTATAGACTACAAATATTTGAGGTACTTATTGTCTAAAAATATTTAAACCCTTGGCTAATTTAGTATATACTTTCTTTAAAGTAGGTTTTTGGGATATTATAGATAATTGTGGTGTAAAAATTGTTATTCTAACCATTTATCAAGGTTGTATAGCTTTCAGTGTGATGATTTAAGGGAAATTAATTCTATCTTTCATGATGGAAATGTATTCAATATTAAATTAAACAGTTTTCCTAGATTGACGATATTGAAAATTTTATTTGAGTAGAAGATATTTTCAAATATTTATAAAATAATTAAAGGAGAATTTTAAATATGATCATTTTTATTATATATGTGATTATCCACTGCAATTTAGGAGGTGTGCCGATGAAATATTTTAGAATTTTGTTACTGTAAATTAAATTATTCATGTTTTGGATATTTTTCACTCATCACCTTTGGGAGGTCATCCTGGATGAGAAAGAATGTCTTAGAAAGTCATAAAATTTTTATTTTATTTGTTTATATTATTCGGGGATTCGATGTAATTAGGTGTGGGATTTTATATGTGTATTTAATTAGGTAATAGGGGTAGAATGTTGGACCATCCCCAAAAAGGAATTTTGGTTGTTTTTAATTGTGACATTTAGGGGATGAAATTTATAATACCATGTCCATATTCTCATAGAAATGATTATATTTTGGGGAATATTTTATATGTTTCCAAATACATTGAGGCTATTGAACTATATAACAATCAAGCTATAAATATAATTAAATTTACTAAAAATAATATCCCCTCAATATTTACTCTGTCTAAATATTTCAAAATAATTATAGGAAAACATTTAAAAAACCTAAAATTTAAATCATTAATGGAGAATGTTGGGTGTGGTTATATAATAGAAAATACTTACCATCCACAATCCGATGTAATATTAGAAATTCATAATATGTATTTTTACCAGATCCAAGCTAAAAATGTCTCCATGTCTTAAAAGATTTTTTTCCCATCAAATTGGGTGAAGCATTAAAAGTATATACAATAAAATTCAACAAACAAATTGGAATGTCTCCATATATGTTATTATTTAGAAAAAAATTATTATTTACCAATTAAATTGAAAAAAAAAGAAATATTGGGGAATAAAGGATTTGAACATTGATTTTAAGACTAATGATGAGTGAATATTAACTGAGCTATGTGATATATATGATAGTAAGAGAGATCCATATGATAATTGTTGGTCGGAGTGGATACTCAAGAGGGGGGGGGGGTGAATTGAGTACCAATTAAAATTTCTATAAAAAGTATTTCTAAAAAATTTTCCCTCAAAGATTAAATACATCCCAGTTATTCAAGGTTATACTATTATATGAATTTGACTATTTAAATAACTTATTCAAAGATTGATTAATTCTCAGTAATCTTAATTTGTTTTATTAATATTATTTTTGATGTTATTTTAGTAATATAGGATAGTTATTAATCTTTTCTAAGATTAACAATCAAAGTGATATTAGTGATTTCTAGATTACATAGTAAATCAATAAAATAGAGATAACAAAATTTAATCACCACAGTGGAAAATAAACAAGAGGTTTACTCTCAAACCTAGACCTAATCCACTCCACTTGGTGATCACCTACCACCAAGCAGTTTAAATAAATAAACTTTGATCCACACCCATGATCAGGTTTATAACAGTACCAAGACTATCCAGGTCCTCAGACCTCTACTACAGTTCTATGTGGGTAGCAACAAAAACAACAGTACATAGGTTGTCCAGGTCCTGAGACCTCTACCATAGTTCTACATGGGATACACAAAGGTATAAGAAGTTTGTTGTGAGGATTTCAGTATCCTGCAGTTCATCATAGGATTCAGTGTGTGTCCAAACAGACAGAAACACACACTGCTCATAATGTAATGAAAAGGATGACCACATTAGAGCAAAGATATATAGTGATGAGTTTATAATTATCTTTTGTGATTTCATTGTAGCTCTAGATTCCTTTGGATTGAAGTAGATGAAGCTTTCAATCCTTCTCTAGAAGTTGTGTGAAAAACAGAGTGTCGCGATTTAGCTTGCAATATTTGTGAGGTTCAATCGAACAAAGATGTTCTTTAATCATCATGTATGCTTCTTGTGTTCAGAAGTGTCCAGTTTCATGATGTGTGACTATCTTTCTAAACTTCCACAAAGTATCTTCATCGTTCCCGTGCTCATGGTCTTGATTTTCGTTTTGGTATACCATGCACTGATTCTTGGCCACAATTGTCTTTTAACATGGAATGCTTGTGTTGGAGCCGAAAGGATGCATGTGTTCTGTACCTCGTACCTATTACTGTCCGATGATATGTCTACAATGGAACATTAATGATGTCAGTGCATTAAAATCATCAATTATGACTGTTAGAAATTAAATTGAAAGACGACAAAATAGTTTAAGAAACAGTGTCATAGTAAGTCATGAAAATGGTGTCTCTTTCACACGATTTCTAGATTGATCACGGTGTCTAAGTTTCAAAGTTTCTGAAGGTCATTGTGTATTGTTCACATTGTCTTGTTCATTGTGTCTCATGGTCACGGTGTCTAGATTGATCATGGTGTCTGAGTGTCATGATGTTTGATAGTCATTGTGTCTTGTTCACGGTGTCTTGTTCACTATGTCTCGTTGTCACGGTGTCTTTTTCATGGTGTCTTGTTCACATTGTTTTTTTCACGGTGTCTTGTTCACGGTGTCTTGTTCACGGTGTCTTACTAACGACATCTTGTTCACGGTGTCTTGTTCACACTGCCTTGTTCATGGTGTATTATTCGCAGTGTCTTGTTCATGGTGTCTGGCTTATGGTGTCAGAAATACATAGCCAATGACAGACTCACGATGTCTTAGAATTTTCAAAGTAACTGTGTTCTGACTAAAATAATGATGATAATATACAAGATTAGAATTAATCATTTTTCAAAGAAGGTATTATGAGAGTAGATCAAAGATAGTATAAAGTAAGTAAACTGAATATAGAGTAATTAAGATCATGCATGGATTTTAATAAAGCATAAGAAAACATTAAACATAAATACACATGGTTGCATATAACTTATAGGAGTTAAATAGGTTGAATAATATTTTTGATCATTAAAATATGATTAATACATGAGGAGTCCAACAATATCCCCCTTTTTGATGATCACAAATCATGTGCAGTTAAAGGGTATATTGAATTCAACTATAGAGATAAAAGGATATAAAAGGTTAGCATATAGAAACATAGCTAGCATATAGAAACTTATCCCCATTTTGGGATTATAAAAAAAGTTGAAATAAGAGAGATCCAAAAGGTCAAATTCATTTAAGAGTAAACAAGGTTCAGTACAAAACAAAAGAGTAACACAAAATCAATATCATCAATATCAAAAAAATAGTAATCACTATACTTTTTCATAGGTTGGTCCTCTATGTGCCTTTAGCAATAGTAGAAGAGGAATCCATAGGCATAGTGGTTGAGGTAGAAGAAGGAGGAGAGGTGGTTGAAGATGACGGTAAAGGAAGGCCTTCAAATACTGAGGGAGCCAAAGTAGCCGCAGTAGAAGATCTAGGCAGTTTCTGATCGAGAATCACATGCATGATCTGACTGAGTGCTTGTCTGATAGACATGGTGGTTGAGGCTAGGGTAGAGGAGAAGGTAGGTATCCTAGGTCTGAGTGGTGCAACCACTAGAGAAACAATGGATATACTCTAGACATGATGATAGGGACTCAGGTGTTTGATGAAATCTATAATGATCTCTCCACCATACTGCAAGTATTTCCCAAAATCGTCCTTATTCTCCTTAAACCTATCCAACAATCGAGTAAACTCTATGAGCTTCTGGACATGGTTCTTGAAAGCATGAGTCACAGGATGAATCCTCAGATTTTCTACAAGGTGCATTAAATGTATTTCATATCGTCATTGTAGAGGATTTTTTTGAAGTTGAAATCCACCTTCTTGGCAATCTCTTGCTGAGCAACATTTGTAATTTTGGAGTGGATTTGTACTAAGTCAAGAACTCTATCACTGTTCATGATCACATTAGATAATGAATCCTTATTGAAGCCACTAAGTACATTCTGAATCTCTTCTTTGACTACATTTCTGATCAAATCACTATCCAGTTAGGGTTTATAGGATTGACCAGATGCTTTGATAGCTTTGGTTAGATATTTCAGTTGATTCAGCAACTTTTGAAGACACACTGTATTCTCATCAGCGAGTTTATTAAGATTGGAAACAAGATCATTCATTTCCATCACTATTTTTTTGTTCCTTTCAGAGATCTTTTCATCTACGGATGCTAGATAATGTTGAATCTAAGACACACCAACTTCTATCATTCGAGGAGAAGCAGGTTCAGATCTCAAATTCAGCTCTCTCTACATATCTTCAACCATACTTCTTAGGGTCTTCACATCATTAAAGAGTAGATTATTTTCAAATCTTACTTCAAGAATATCATGGAGAATCTTAGGTTTTATTTTCCAACTAATTTTTTCCAATAATAGTAAGGAATATCTCTCACGTCAATTTTTCACATGACAAGGTTGGGTATTCATGAGTTTCTCAACTCTAGATAATAGAGTAGCACCAAATTACTTCAGATCATCCTAATGCACAAAGTATGGTTGTTCAGATAAGGGTTCAGGAGTAGGGACTGGTACAGGCTCATGTTCCTTCTCAAGTGCAATATTGGAGACTGATTTCAACTAAAATAGGGAGGAAATATCATGTTCGGTTGTTGTAACATGCTGAGAGACATCCACATCATTAAAAATATGAACTTTATACTGAGTGTCTATAGTACTTTACTCAATTGTATGTGAGGCTTCAATAGACTATGATTTGTTTTTTGACCCCCCTCAATAGGTTCCTCCTTCTCAGGAATGGGAGGTTTAGGATCTTGGTCTAATTCCACAAACTCAGCACTAACTTTCTCACTCATTTCCTATCTAGCCAGTTGAATATCTAGCTCCATCCATTCTTCAGCTGATGTGATGATTTCAGAAATAGATTGTTCCATAGGGATTTCCTTATGATTTACCTCTTGAAAAATATGTACTATGCCACTATAGGATCTTCTACTATAGGCTCTTCCATATCATGCTTTTCAGGTTCTTTGTTAACTAATTCTATTACAGCTTTGGGTTGAGTTTCCCAATTAACAACTTCTTTTGGATCAGGGACTTCTTCTTCAAAAACATCAAGAGGAGCAGTTGTCATGTCTTCCTCAATAGTAACAACTTCCCTAGGTGGCACTAAAACCTATTCTTCATCTTATTCAAGATACTCAACAATCTCATCTGGATCCAAACCAGGATTAGAAATGGATTTCGGTCTTGAGGGATAATCCATAGGATTGAATTTCTCAAAAAATCTATCATTGTATTCCACCCATTCCTTTTTCCAAGGATTCCAGTTTATCTTCATTATTTTGATAGTGGATTTTGAGAGATAGTACTCACAATCCTTAATTACATCATCATTAGGTCCAACCATACCTTTGGAAAGAAGCATGGTTGAGATTATCCAAGAGTAGAATAGAGAAGTTGTCTTGGATGTGACATTGATCAACTCACACATATGGTGTATGATATACATGCACTGGTTGATTATATGCCCATTTTTCCTAAGGTGAATCAAAAACACATCTTGATATTTTAAAACAGTAAAATCACATTTTCTTGGACTAACCAAATTTTATATTTACTTGAATAGAAGCCTTGATTCTCCATATAATTCAGTAGCAATGTCTCTCCTCTCGGTTCCATTTCTAGTTATGTTTTTCAAGGAATCTTCTAAAGCAAAGAAATATGTTGAAGGTGGAGGTCCTCTTTTATAATCCCCATAGATTCCTTCCTGAGGTATCTTAAGGAATGTAGCCCATAACCTAAAAGAGAATGAGCATATCTGGCCATTGACCTAGCTTCTTACAACATAACTCTCACCAGAATCATAGGAGAATTGAATATACTAGTAAAACTGAGCCACTAACCTAGGATGTATGGATCTATCATCCTTCTAGAATCACTCTAACTATATTTTTTGTTCTAAAACTTTTAATAACAGAGACTTACTAGAAAGAATGAATTTGGGGAAAATCTTTTTCTTAGGTAAAACAATGCGGTTTACCAAATTCAGATTTAAAGGTCCTTCAGGTGTTAGCTTAGGTGTAATCTTCTTTTACTTCGAGCTACGCTTCTCATGTGTCGATGATGACAGACACTTCATTCTAGGAATTCACTGATGGTTCGGGTGAGAGAAGGTTTGCAGGTATGTAGAAGGGTTCAAAAAGGGTAGGTAGAAGAATCCTTGATTGAAGAATATAGTGACATTTACTTTGATTTATCATTTAAGGATACCAAACATCGCACAAATAATAACATGGGAAAATAAGAAAGTGACAAAGATAATTATCCCGATGAGGGTTAAAAAAATAAAAATAATTTTTATGGTGAGACCGCGTCTGGTCATTACGGTGAGACAGTAAACGAGTTTGATGGTGAGATCATGAACGAACTTCTCAGTGTGTGTTACGGTGAGATACTAAATGTCACGCAGTAAGTACACAAAACTAACTATGAGACTGTAAACATAATACATTACGGAAAGACAGTAAACCTGAGAAACAGTAACTGAGAAACCATAATCGTGAAACAATAAAGCATAATATAGTAAGATATTGAACAGTAAGACATGAAACCGAAACAAGTAAGGTATTTATTTGAGATTTATCATGCCTAGTTCAAGTATGATTTAGTCTATTATCCTATAATTTAATGGTTTACTGAATATATCAGCAAGTTAATATTCAGTACCAATGAATTCCAAAGTGATATAACCTTTTTAATAAGGATCTCTCAAAAGTGTTGTCTTATATAAATATGTTTTGTCCTAGAATGTGAAACCATATTTTTTTAGATTTTAACAACACTTGTGTTGTTGCAATTCATAGGTACATGTCTAAATTGATATCAATAATCTATTAATGTGTGTTTCATCCACAAAATTTGTGCACAACAACTACCAGTAGCTATGTATTCATCTTTTGTAGTAGATAATGCAACAGAATTTGGTTTCTTACTACACCCGGATACTAGTGACTTTCCTAAAAGGTGACATGTTCCAGAAGTGCTTTTTTATCTGACTTACAGCCGCTGAAGTTAGCATTGGAATAACTAACTAATTCAAATGATTTTCCTTTATGATAAAAAAATACTAGAATGGGTGTATGCTTGAGGTATTTGAAAATTATCTTTACAGAATTTTATTGAGATTCCTTATGGTTTTCCTGAAAATGATCAAACATACACACACTAAATATTATTTCAGGAGGACTAGTAGTTATGTTTATTACACTTCCAATCATTCCTATATATGTGTCTTGATCAAAATTTTTTTCATCTTCATCAAGAGCCATCATAAAATTGGTAACAATGGGAGTGTCACTATTTTTAGTGTTATCCAATCCAAAATGTTCTAGAAGATCCGTTGTATATTTACATTGATTTAAAATAATACCATTTTCATTTTGAAAAATTTGAATTCCAAGAAAATATTTGTGTTCTCCCATTAAAATCATTTCAAATTCGTATTCATCATTTTAGAAAAATCAATACATAACAAATTCTTTGAAGATCAGAAATAAATTAATCTACATAGATTTGAACAAATAATACATCATTAGAAATTCAATTTATAAAAAGTGTAGGATCATATATTCCTTTTGTAAAACTTTTGGAAATAAGAAAATTACTCATTCTGTCATACCATGCTCGTGGAGCTTGCTTCAAACCATATAAGTCTTTCTATAGTTTAAAAATATGATTTGGAAAATGGGAGGTTGTAAATCTAGGGGTTGTTCAACAAAAGAATCCTTAGCTATATGCCCATTTAAGAATGCACTCTTAACATCCATTTGATATAGTTTTAAATTCAAATGTTCAGCATATGAAAGAAGGATTCTGATGGCTTCAAGTCTATCTACAGGTGTAAAGGACTCCTCGTATTGAATTCCTTCTTCTTTATTATATCCTTATGAAACTAGTCTAGCCTTGTTTCTAACTATGTTACCAGCTTCATAAAATTTATTCCTAAAAACCTTTCTAGTGCCTATGGTCAAAGTGTCCTTAGGTCATTCAACAAGTTTCAAAACTTTGTTCCTTTCAAATTGATTCAATTATTCTTGCATAGCCATCACCCAAGATTCATCATTTATTGCATCATTTATATTTTTATGTCAAAGCTATGAAAGAAAAGCTTAGTGTTCATCTTGGTTTCTCCGAGATGCTCTAATTTGTGTCCCTATATCTAAATCACTAATTACAGCATCAAAATGATTGTTTTTAAGGGTCCTAGTTGGTCTAGAAAAGGTAGGTCTATAAAATTCAGTTTCATTTACAGGTTTGGGTTCTATAGAAACAGGTTCTGGTAATTTTCCAGAACTGATTATCTTAACAACAGGTTCACAGTTCTTTCCCTTAAGGTTTAGAATTGACATATCATATTCATGATTTTCAAGAGGGGTATTAGGTTCATGTGGATCAGTTTCATAAAATTGGATGTGTATAGAATCTTCCACACATTTGGTTCTCTTATTGAATACACTATAGGATTTAATAGAGATTAAGTAACCTAGGAAAATTGCATCATCACTTTTGGAGGAAAATTTATCAAGATTATCTTTAATATTAAGTATAAAATATTTTCAACCAAAAACTATAAAGTAATTAACCTTAGGCTTCTTATTGATCCAAAGATGATAAGGGGTATTTTTATGAATTTGGTTTAATTAAGACTCTATTGATATGGTAATAAGTTTTGTTAACATCTTCATCCCAAAAGTAAATTGGCAAACCATATTCATTGAACATTATCTAAGAAATATCTTAAAGAGTCTGTTTTATTCTTTCTACTACACCATTCTATTGAGGTTTTCTATGAGTAGAGAAGTTGTGTCTCTAGCCATTATGTGAGCAATAAGATTAAAACTCCTGATTCTAAAACTCATGACCTTGATCACTTCTCAAGGTATTGATCCAAAGTCCACTAAGTTTTTCTACAGACTTGAAATATTTCATAAAATAAGAACAAGCTTCACTTTTGTGAGAAAGAAAGTATACCCAAGTGTACCTAGAAAAATAATCTACAAGAACATAAACATAGTGATTCCCATTTAGACTTGAAACTCTTGATGGTCCAAAAAAATACATTTGATCTAGCTCGAGAGGTTGATGAGTAGAAACATATATCTTTTATTTGAAAGAAACTTTGTGTTGTTTTCTATTTTGATAAGGATTTCACACTTTGTTAATTGGGAATTCCAGTTTAGGAATGTCTTTAACAAAACATTTCCTAGTAAGTTTTCTAAGTGGGTGCACATTTCAGTGTCCTGGTCTTCTGTTCCATAGCCATGCTTCTCCATGAAAAACATTTAAACTAGTAACATTCTATTTAGATAAATAATTCAAATCTACAACATAAACATTTTCATTTCTTAACGCTGTAAATACCAAAACACTTTTAGAATTATGAACATTACATGAATAATTTTAAAATTTTACATTGAAACCATCATCACACAATTGAGAAATACATATCAGGTTGTATTTTAATCCATCAACAAATAGTAATTTTCAAATTAAAAATAAATCGGTGTTACCAATCTGGCCTAAGCAGATGATTTTTCCTTTTGAGTTATCCCCAAAGCTGACACGTCCTCCATCAACATTGATTAAGCTCTTAAAGCATGAGTAGTCTCCATTCATATTCCTTGAAAATCCAATATCCAAGTACCATATCTTCCTAAAGGAACTTTTCAAGCAAGTTTCCTACAAAACATATTTAGACAGAAGATAATTTTGGTACCATGATTTTCATGGGTTCAGAAAGGTTGTCAATTAAAACTTTAGGCACCCATATTTGTCTAATGGCTTTCCTATAATTAACTGATTCAAAATATTTTGAAAAGTACACTTTTTTTAGTATGTATGATTTTGCAACTCTAGATAAATTATAATAGTTTCCAGAAATAGAACTAGCAGCATGCTGTCCAATTTTGGAATAAATTTATTCTTAAGAATCTGTCTCTATCTAGGTTGGTATCATAAACCAGTATTATAATTTGGTGCAACATGTTTTCCAAGCATTTGAGTTAGAGTATTATTTCCATGTGTGAACTACTATTAGTCATTTATAAGTTTCTCATTAGGCAATTTGAGTTCAGAATTATTATTTAACAGGTGATCATTCTTTTTCTTTTCTATACTAAGATCAGATTTAACTGCACTAGTCATGGAATAATGTTTCGTTAATGATGTGTACTTATATTTTAGCTCATTACATGTATCTTCTAACATATTAAAGTATTCAAATAATTCAGATTTATATATATTAACATCATTATTGGAATCACTTTCATTCCCAGAATAGTAATCATTCAGCATAAGGAGACAAATAGGATACTACCACCTATTCCATGAATAACAAGTATGGGGGACCCACACACTGCACTAAAAGGAGATTTTCATCCCCATGGATAAAGGAGACGAACCATGATATGATAGGGGAGTACCGTATCCATATTGAATCTCACTTTTAATCATCCCTGGCCACTGTAATAGTTATGAATTATTGTAATAAGTGCCATGCACCGAACATCACATATATTATATCAAAATATATTATAAATTCATGGATATATTTCAAAAAAGGAAAACTCTCAGGATAGCATACTCATGGACCCAAATAAAACATAAAATAAAGGAGATGAGAGAGAAAGAAATTATAGGGGAATGCACACAATTTGTATGCGGGGTCCATATGGCATGTGAGTCGACATCATCTCCCTATCATGACTCCTCTAGACATGTATTATTAGTGGTTTCACTGATGATAGAGTTTAAATGTCTAAAATTATGTGTCTCAAAAAAATGGCATTCCCATGTGTTCCTGGGCATGCCCATATCCCTCAGGCCACACCTATGTTGTCGATCGTGTCCCAGCACGGGTACTTGGCCATGCACAAGCATATGTAGTTTGGCCAGGTTCATGTGTCTGACAATGTCTATTCTCATGTACTCATGAAGTTCATTTTGGGCTACTAAAAGTCCTACATGCATTATATTGGGTTCCCACATAGTGTGTGATACTTATCTACACCTTAAAACCCAAGATGGTGTATCTAGGGTATTACATAGTGTGTGATCATCACAGTATAAGTTATGTGTTGATACATTTCATAGAGAGATATGTCTTAAAACATCCGAAAACAATGATCCCACTTCCAAAGTCACATTATTATGATTCAAATCTCACTAGGGAGTGTGAATCATGGTCCGTTCATGCATGATCCTTGATACATTTTAGGATTCCATCCACCTAAAGGCCCCTCTCGACACCACTCATCACCATCACGATCCAACCTTCAAAGGGGAACCTCAACTCAATGTTTCATCCATGTTCCCTTCACCCAAAATCCCCCAAATTCATTCAAATCTACTGAAAATCATTGATCTGGTCATTTTCACATATCCATTTCAAAACCAAGGGTCTGATCATGCACAGACCCACCCTGAAATGTCAAATTGTGGCCTCATACATGAAAGGAAAAAAATTAGAACAATTGGTTGGTTAAAGTCACATGAAAAATGTTAATATACCTTTCTTCAGTAATTCACATCCACGAATAATGTATTCGGGATATTCAGGTATAGAAACATGAAATTATCTTGAAAATATAGAATAATCAATTTAAATTGACAAAGAAGTTCATGTGAAGGATCAATTAATCAATGATCAAGGAATAGTAGATAAGAGCTTTCTAAATAGTTTAATAAATTTTAGAAACCCCAATTAATGATACCAACCATGATTATGGATCGATCATTTTTTATATATTAATTCACCAGTGATGGGTAGGATCCACTAGATTTTATATCTCTCAATACACCTCGATCTGGTCATCATTCGTCATCTGATTCCATTTATCCAATGATGAAAACTCTAAATATCTTCTTAAATATCCAATGGTCAGATGGATAACAATATATTATTTTCCTAACATGATACCTATAGATTGAAATTGGTTGTTGTAATTAAATTAATTATGTTAATAAATTATTTAATTAATCTACTTAATGTACCCACCAACGGCTGCCTCATTTGAATGTTTTGAACCAACCATCTTTTGGTCATGCCTAGAGATGAACCAAATTTCAGGATTCAAACATGGTCCCAGATATCTGATATGAGTCTCCATATAAGATATATTATATTTTTTATGAAGAGAGATGTGCACAATATATAACTATAAATTTTATTTTTTAAGTAATTGTGTTTTTGGCTCCCCGGGACTCAGAATCATGCGTCATCATAGTGTTGAGCTAAAAAATATTTTTTAATATATTTTAATGTCTTATAAGTTAAAATAAGAGTCTCTACTACCTAACAAAGTTCCATATTCACCAATGTTTGATACTAGTGGACTATATTCTCCTAGGTCACATAACAAGGGGCCACTTTTCCCAAGTCTTCTACTAGAGGAAAACAACATCCACGGTCCCATATCTAGGATCGATATTGTCCCATGTCTTATTTTATGGTCCCAATTAAACAATTTATATACCTATAGAAGCATATTCGACCATCTCTTCTAATAGGTATCTTTTTCATATCACCTAACAATGTGTCTATGTAAATGTCACAAGGGTTCTTCCATTATGTAAGTCATCTAACAATGGTATGAATAATTTCTCAAAACACCTATCCAACCTTTAGTATCCCAGACCAACACATTATAGAGTGACCTATTATCAGTCTTTCTTTATGTAATATTGATTTAAATTCCTATGTTATGAATTACATATTTCTCCCCTTAGATAATGTATTACAATTATAATTGGGATTGAGCATCACACAAGTGTACTTCACTAGGGTTATCTACCTAGTTGATAGAACCCTCAGGGTGTTAAATATAACATATTACCCAGATACTGAGAGTCTCTATCATTTGGAATTTAATGAAATTCCCTATATTAGGCTGGTTTGTATAGAATCAGGAAAAAAATATATTTTATATATTTCCATCATTTATTACTTCATTCAATCACCTAATTAACTTCTTTACATTTATTCAATGGTCCATATAAATATGTTCCTCTAACCATGTTTAATTTACAACCCTTCCAATTGGCTTATATCACCCATTAGTCCACTATTACAACCCCCTATAGTTACAAGTGGAAAAAAAAGGTAGACATATATATCATGGGCCTCCTACCATGAATATTCAAAAACTATACCCTCCCATGTTTAGTCAAAAATTGATAGTCTAAGCATATAAGGTTCATTCATGCTTACGTCCAACACGAACCATTATTGGTTATCAATTTCCTAATAGTCCTTTATATTTAAATTTATACTACATAAAAAATATTCCATTCCAAATGAAATTTTAATTCCCTAAATATGACCTAGTCACATGTACATAAACTAAAAGACACCATTTTCAAAGAAAATTTCCATTAAATGAAGCATCATTGGTTGTTAACACATGCTCTAAAAAGGAAAATCATATGATCATGACTACCGGAACAGAAAGGAAATCAAAATTAACTGAGTCCCATAATCTAAAAATTTAAAAAATGTTGTATTATGTGATAGAAAACTATATGGTTTTTTCCTACTAATTGATATGAATGATTTGAAGCTTGTAAACATAAATCCAAACTCCACAGAATATAACACCTATATGCATGGAGATGAATTCTAGAGAATATAGATTTGTTGATTTAGACCATGCTATAATCAAACTGCGTGATAATTATGAAGATATTCTGATACATATAGATGTTCACATATATACATGGAATTGTATGATTATCCTTATAAAAAATGAAATTGATATTGTTACTCAGGAAGGATTCATAAATATTTCATAAAACTATAAGATAGTTCAAGAAAAGGTAATGGGGTATCATAAATGATGATTCAACCACCCATACTCTAGCTTGATACATGATTCAATCTTGATTTTCTATTGCCCATTGTAAAATGAATATGAAAGGTATTCAAGTTTCTGTCACAAATTTTCCTGGGTGTTTTCATATGGGGGAATAAAGATAGTGATCTTGAAGTTATATCATTTACAACAAATGAGATTGATTGAATATGAATTTTATTTTATGGTGTTTCACTAACATGTTCCATAGTTGTGGTATCCCCATTGAAATACCTCACTTCATCCAAATGGAATCATCAAATTCACTATCACATGACAGACACCCTATAGGTATTGGTATTAAACACAAGGTGCCTCAATAAACTCCACACCACTAGTTGATTATTTTGATATATTATTCAAAAATGACCAACACAGTGTCCTTGTAATCACAAAAGATGTTTTTAATAAATTATAACCTCTAAATGAATATGGTGAATCAACTAATGCATGAATAATAATATAGTTTCTACATATCATCCATGGAGGTAAATCATGGGAGACCATAAGAGATGAAACCATATTGTACAACTAATAGATGATAGATTTTAGAGAATCAATAGTATCCTTTTTACATGTTCAATCAAATTGGGGGTATTTCCCTTATGCACTACCTCACACACCTCCCGTACATTACAGAGGTGGAGGAGGACATCAGAAACATCCATACTAATAGTCTAGATCATCTTATGTGGTCTCCTAGTTATCATAACAATTACCATCATTGTGCATATCTAATTCCCCACTAATATGTTAAATAGATCACCAAAGAGATTCCAACTTCATTATTCTAAACTATGGCACCCAATAGTGATCACTATTAGTGAAATCATACAGGATATTTTGTGGGGAATGATTATGTCTTTATTACAATAAACATTTTCGAATAATAATAAAGATGTATTTAGACATTAATAGAGAAATATTTTATATAATTTTTTCATTTTGACATTGGGGATGTTTTTCAAATTATATCAGAAATAGATGAGGACCACGCTAGTATCCCTCTTTGAATAAAATATATTTATATATCATCATATATTGATAGCATCATATGTGTAGGATCATATCCATTTTCTCATTAACAATAAGGGAGTACAAAATTTTATTTCAGTGCTAACATAAATGTATTCAAATAAAAATTCTCCCATAAACACTCAAGAAATTAATCATTATATTCCAATGATAGTGAAGGATCGAGCACATATCCCTATTCCCATTAATTTTTTTAAAATATTTGGATGAAAATTGAGGTTTATCTTAAGAGGGGTATTTCTGATAAATATTTCTTCCAACACAATGCTACCATGATTATGATCTCATGTCTCACCATATTTTTATGATGGTAAATATCTACATTATTCTCTTAAAAGGGTCAATCAATAATCCTGGATATGTAATCATACATTGGTGGTGTTAAAACCCTTTAAATTTATGGGAATATTATAATAGTGGTTCATATATCCCCTATATCATTATCAATAGAAGAAGGAAACTATTTTTATAATGGTCCTCCTAGAAACACCATATCTAATAATTCTGGGGGTCATACCTAGATTACCTATCAATAAATTCATCCCGATAACACCATAAATATCATTCGTGAAGGTCATTTTCATGGTAAAAATATGATAACTGTTAATAGTGGTTGTACCCACAATCAGATGAATCCTAAATCTAGTGTTCTTCCCATGATAACATGTCATGCTATTCCTCCCCAAAAAAATACAAATGTATATCCCAGTAGTCCACTTATATATTCTTAATTTATAGTTTTTCTATATAACATGGTGTCCAATTGGGAATAAATTACCAAACATAATAACTTTTTAAAAATAATTAATTTCAGATATCACCCTTATGAATACTGGGATAATTTCTTTGAAGGTACTCACCAAATCATTTGTTGTTGTGGTTATTAATATGAAAAATAATGTAATTATTACATAAATAAAGGAAAAAAAATGTTTGTAACCATGAAATACATAACCTTATAGACCAATCTACTAAGCATGGAGGTCCTCCATTGTGACTATTCTTTATATTTCCTCTAATGTGATCAAATACTCCCCTATGTTAGAGAATTATGAATCAACCATAGAGGTCCTCCCCATGGTTACCATTGTGAATAAAATATTCACAATGACCTATCATCTAGTAATAAAGCTCATCACCATGTAAATATTGCAATAAATTTGGGCTTATATTGAGATCCACTCAAGAAACCATGGCTAAATACACAATGTTCCTCTTCATTAAGTAGTATGCTTTTATCATAATAAATAGAAAATTTAATGTGATGGTCAGCATCCATTCCTCCCATATTCTTTGTACCCATAGATATTATTTAAGATGAATTGAATTATATTAATTATCCTCAGAAAAAGTGGTGAAATAGCCATTATGGTCAATCTAAATTGAAGAACTTTTCACTATGGTGGAAGAAAACATCATGGTCTTATAGAGTGGATTGGTCGATGATAGAATACAAATTATGGTATGGGACATGAACACTCCTTGATACATCACAATATGATAAGAGAAGATAGAACAAGTCATTTTATTATCAACAATTGGGAGACACTTTTTTATCTGAATACATCAAGTATATCTTTTATAGAGTCTTTAAAAATGGAATGATGTTAGATTTGATTTCTAACAAAATAGGATTAGTCTCAATTTTAGAAGTTTAAAACCATATTATTTTGACATAATTTGGGTGTTTATAGAAGCTTGACGGTGGTAATAACATAGTGATCTTAATTTCACCTCCCTCGCCATTGTTTTTTTCTTTTCTTGCTTGGGAGAAATATTATATGAATTTTATCTATGGTTTCATACATTTCCTAATTTATCTTTATTATTAGAAATATTTTTACTGAAACCCATTCGTTAATTCATTAACTCATCCTGTGATAGAAAACATATAGCATAAAATTAGTGAGAGGAATTGAAACAAGACATGTCCAATAATTCAAAATTCTTTGTTAACCAAATAAATTTCCACAAGGATTATGATACATCCATATAAGAATAATCAATGGCTGATATTTTACCTTACTACAGTAGTGTGAAAGATGATATAATCCCCATAACCAAATCTAAATCGCTATTTTTTTTATTTATTCCCCATAGATATTTTGGATAATTAAACCAACAAAGAAAAATATAATTAGAAGTATTTATTGAAAAATGTGGTCATCACATAAATACAGGAAGAAGACATGCACACCCATAATCAGAGCTAGGATCATAATCTATAAGATCTTGTGGATATTCAATATCTATTTACTGGTTACACTCAGAAAAATATAAATGGTGTTTTTTAGCTATTTACAAATCTTATCTATCACCCATAAAGGTTAAGACTCTATATATAAGGTATTTCTAAATTTGATATTGATATGTAATATCTAGGAAATTTCAATGCCAATTCACTCAATAGAAATATATTAATTTTGTGTAACTCTTAGGATAATAAACTATTTCCCATCTGATGAATTCATTCAATATGAGAGAAAAAATCAACTGATATGTGTAGAGTATATTAATCTGATCAAACTAGATATTTGATGGTATGTTTATTAAATCATAGTGATTTTGGACTATCAATATTTCTATCCACATAGGGAATAATTTGTAATGATTTCTATAATTCTATAGAGATACTTCTTAGGATATATATCTATAGTATGAATTGGTGGCATGACCCTACCAAGCTTCACCCACTACATCACTGAATCATCATAATATAACATAGTTTTATCTAATCTCAATGAATGCATAGATTCATTTTCGAATATAATTGAAAATATTAAGCGGAAACATGCTTATGTTATTATAAAGATGAATCAATATCCTTAATGGTTGTACATGAATCCTCTTTTGACTAATAATATAAATCCAACCATCATTATATTAAATTGAATATGAGACCTAGTGAAACATATCTTTTTACATTCAATCATGATGTATCACTATGATGGGGATAAAAATATAAAATGTGGAAGTGAAAAAAAAAACATTTTTTAAAAACCCTTGAAGGAACATTAGTCATCTAGTATATCAACCCATAAATTTGGTTTGGCACAAATTGTAATGAACATTGATTGATGCTACATTAGTATTTAACCTCTGTGGAAAGTAATAAAATTTTTATCTACCTCTCCTACTCTAAAATATTTAAATATATGAGAGTTTCATACTTCATAACCTATCATAAATTTATAACCAATTAATTGAATGGGAATATTGATTAAGAAACAATGTTGAATATGTTCATATAAAATAACTATAATGTGTTCAAAAAAATTTAACCCATTCTATTGAAATACCACGGTGGTGTTTAGGAATTTATAATTAGTGTATACTAGAAAAAAGATATTAATCGTTGGATTAAACAAAAAGTACAACTAATGCCACCATCAAAGGGGAACAAATCTGTAAAATTATATAGTATGACCATCGTGCCCAAACCATCAATGATGTCTATTCTAACCCCTAATATTTCTATTTTTCAAGTGATAGTTCCTTATGAGAAAAAGTTAAAATAAAAAAATACATATCTAGATGTAAATATGTATATAATTATCACACACTCCAATGATCTAAATAACATTTTCTATTTCTTCCATAAATAATAGATTTTTTGTTCTTTTGTCACTACCATATATGATTTTTTTTTAAATTGACACATAATAAGAGACCTAACTAATTTTTGTCTAAATAATCACCATTATTACTTCCCCATCCATTAATTATTTTTTTATAATATCCTAGAATTTATCATATTCATGGAAATGTTAAAAAATATGAATGGTAGTGGGTGTGTATTGTTTGTAAAATACCGCCAGTGTAAGAGACATGTATATTATCAACAACATCAGTGGAAGAAAGATAGGGATAGATAATTTCAAGAAAAAGAGGGTTATGTATGTTTGATGACTACATAAACCTGAAATTATTTATCCATGTGTGTGAAACACTAAGAGAAATTTTGAATCACCCAATGATGAACACAATTCAATTTTCCATACCATAATGAATATCCTCATCGTCCCATACATCTATGAATCTATATAACCATAAATAGATAATTTATTAATGTGAATAAGAAACCCCACTTATTCCCATTCTACTCCAAACTCTACAATATTTCCTTGAACCATCATTATGATAGTGGGAAACATCTGACTAGATAGAATATACAACTAATGAGGATTTGTAACATGGAGAAATTAATTTTTTCCAGAAGAAATGCCCCTTCACTAGTGAGTATTATTAATATAAACATTAGTTCCCCATATTCAATTAGAGTTGATATGTTATATGATGATGAATTTGAGGCTAAAATATTTCATGATGGTCTTGGATCATTTTCACTGAATCTATACATATAAAAAACAACCAAATTCAGGTGCTTTGGCATGCTCTATAAACAATTCATGGATCCTTTAGGCTCCATTCCAACTTGATCATACTATTTGATTAGTTAGTAGATTAATAATATATTGATTAAAAAAATACATGTAAGGATCAATGACATCCATCATATACATAGCCATTGAACCCCACAAGTATATAAAAGTGTAAGAATCATCAGAATAGTTAGCTTTGGATACTAAGAATGAAACCAGGGAGGAACCTCAAGGTTGGAAGTATAAGCCCTTTGTCTAAAATTATTCTATTTTAATTTGTATTTCCATTATCTCATCTATTAGCTAATACGTGGGTTCTAACCTTCTTTCAAAATAACATAGAGTAGCCCTTATGGGGAAACTTTTATGTCTTATGGATTTGGTGTATGATGTTTCTTCAATCAATACATGTCACCAAGAAATAACTCCATTGTATACCGTATGATCATAACATTCATAGAAAAATTATAGGAAATAACCATTCACATAAGAATATTTCTATTATATATATGTGGTATGTTTAGTGATACTAACATACTTTATACCCAGATTGACAATGGTTGTTGAAACAACCATATCTAAAATTGGACCATTATAGGTTTGAGCTTGAGTGTTGTAAGCATTTCTATCTCCAGCCTTATAATCCATGGGTATGATAAAAGTGAGAATATTACACTATAGTGGTTCATGCTCAGATCCCATTTTTATTGTCTCGTTTCTAAGTCAAAATTCATTATTGTTCACTATGTCACATCATTCAATTTTTATTTTCAATCCTATGGATCCATATTCTTATGTATGTTCTCTCCCCATACCCCCAATTCTAGAAATACATTATTAATGGAAAATTATGAAATAATTTATGATGATAGATAAACACTAAATCCATGTAAACACAAAACAAACACACATGGTACTACAATATTAGGGGAAACATTAACTTCTAAATAACATTTCAAATATTATAACCCATATTTTATTAGAAAGCACCAATGTTAATCCACGGACAAAAAATAGTGAATATCTCATGTTTCCTAAAAAAATATTGAGGAAAAAAATCAATATCATAGGCTTTTTGGGCCACTATGTCCAATTAATTAAACCATAAAAGTAATTTCTAATCATATAATGGTTAGAAAGATGCTTCTATTGAGAAGCCACCACTAACATAAAAATGATCCTCTGTGAAATCGATCAATTTCAACCTTTCTTAAGAGAACATATACATGAAAATAATTTAAATAATCATTCAAATGAAATCAAAATGTTTATATGATCAACTAGATTTGGACCCTATATGAAAAGAGTAAGGATTATGAAAATTCACTTTCATTCTCATGGTGTCCAAATCAAAAAATAGATCAATGCATGTAGAATAACGATGTGATTTTATAGAAGTGACAAGTCCACTATATCATACACCTAGACTGAATGATTCAATACTCATATTTTATCTAACAACATTGAACAATAATAATCAGAATAATAAGATATAAAGAATTAACTTATAGAATTTAATGGATTATTCCCAAAATCTCTTGATAAACATATATTGGTGATTATAGGTAAAAATGATGATACATGAAAAATGATAATTATTACCTTGAAAATGTATGCTAAATCAGAAAAAACTCTTCCCATAAGAATCCCAAATATTTATTTTCATGGAAATAGTAAACAATTTTGGCGGTGAATCCCTAGGTAGCATCCAATCATTTGAGTCTTTTAGAAAATTTCCCTTTCACAAAACATGCAGTAAGAAGAATGCATTTCATCCATACTGAGAAATTTGAAGTTGAGTTTTACAACCCTATCAAAGGTAAATCAATTTTTTAATTTCAATAACAATGGTGGCTCACCAATATAATTACCATCAATTAGGATCAACTGAATGTCCAAACGACATTGAATTTAGGGATCTCATCTTACACTGTTGAAATACTTATGTTATAATATCAATCATTGAATTATTGATCGATGAAATGTCTAACATTCTTTCCCACCTATTAATATATAGATATTTTGGAATTTACATAATTAAAATAAATTTTGAAGATGTGGAGTTGTTAATATTATTGCACATAAGGGGTTATATTGATTTCATGTTATGACCATTAGATTAAGGAACAGTATCACTACATTTTAGACTTCCCTAAAAAATATTTTTAAATTAAATTCTGTAGAAGGCTGTAAAATGGTATCTAGATTACCTAGTGGTCAAATATAAACAATATCATTATCATCATATCAATGTGAAGGCTGTATTCAATAAAAAATGTCTATAATTGATGAATATAAACCCCAAAAAATACTTAATTAGTGTATATATATGGATATTACATGGATATACGGTATTCAGTTATTAAATTAGTGCAATCATTGAAATGTATAGGAAAATATATGATATTATACCTCTCGAAAGACATATGTAATTTAGAATATCACAGTAATTGTTTTTCCACATCATGAACATTATAATGAATATTTGTGGAAACTTTTTTGCCATTATGATGTTGATGATGAAAAGGATTACCTTAAATTGAGATTAAGACTATCATAAAGCCATATATGATCTAAAACTATATCTCCCCCACCCAATATTTAGGAGGAAACTCATAGAGGAAATCACTGACTCAATGATATTTAGAGAAAAAAATAATGAAATTTAACATTTTTTCTATATTTTGGGATAAACACAACACTGATACTAGGATGAGTTACATGAAACACTAATCCAATCATGTGTTACATGACACAAAGAGTGCATCCTGAGTTACACACAACACTGAGTTTAAACAAAATGTTATATATAATTAAAATATTATTATTTAACATGATAAATATCACCTTCACATTTGTATTGCAAGTTTGAATAAGATTTACTGAATTATGAAAATATTTGTTTTACAAATTTATATAAAATAAATTTTATAAGGGACAATTAATTATAAAAAATATAAAATCCAATTATGAAAAATAAAATTTTTTTCTGAAAAATTATTTTTATGCAAAGAAATGTTTTTTCCTCAATAAATTAAACAAAAAAAATTGATAAATTATTGTATAAATTTAATGTAATATATATTAAATAAATTATTTAACATTCATATTATGAGTTTTCTAGACAAGGGATTTGAATAATATCGAATTTTATATTTAAAAACAATACTTTTTTTAAAACATTTTTGTCTCATTTTGTGTACTAATATTAAAAAAAATTAAAGAAAATTAAAAGTATTTTAAAAAATAATGTTCAATTTTTAAATAATATTGTAAATATAAAGTTGTAGTGACTTTATAAATTTTTTAAGTATAAATATTTTACTAAATAGTCAAAAATATTGGGTTTTATTAGAAATCTACATTTTCATTTAAAGATTTTACAAGGTTATTTTTTAAAAAATATTCCATTAAAATTTAATAATAGTTCAATAAAATATATATTAATCAATTTTTTATCATTAGAATCAAATTTATGTGGAATTATATATAAACCCTTTTGAATGTTTTTTCTTTAGAAACCCATTTTTTTATTACGTCTGGCAGATTAATGTTAATTTAAATTTTACCATACTATAAATGTGATTAAGAAAACAAGATAACATTTTTTAATCAAGATAATTTATATTTAATAATAATATCAATTTAATTTTTACCATAATTTATTTTAAATGTAGTAAGTAATTTATTATCATGGTTATAGTGAAAATTGGTTTACTATAGGGGTTAAACAAAAAATATATATCATAAAATGAATTATAAACTTTTACAAAAAACCCTTGTATGGCCATATTTGGACCTATTACCAAATATGGTTCTAGAATTCCATATTTTATCAGTTTTTCAATTGAAAATGTTATCTAACACTTTTATTTTAAAAAAACATCTCATTATTCCACTAACTGCACATATACAAAGAAACCCCCTCTCCCCTCCTCCATACACTTCCACAACCCATCGGGTTTTCCATTAAATACCCAAATAACATCCTTATTTATCTTTTCCCATTATATAATCAATTTGTTTCATAAATTCAACTTAATATTTTTTTTGGTGGAAATAAAATGAATTTGTTTGATGAAGAGGTAGCATTCATAATAGGTCATTTTATTTTATTCCTTTATTCACATCATCAAATTTTGAATAAATCATGATGATATAATAACCCAAATAATATTAAATATAAATTTATTTTTTTAATCTTATTTTCATAAACAAAATTTTTTTAATCGTCTATATAATGTTCATAAAAACATCATTCGTGTTTGTGATAGACAACAGCCTCACTGACCGATGTTATTCATTCTACCACAACACCTTTCATTATTGGATATAGTGATGGATTTAGATATTATATTAGATATTAATTTCATTATAATACCAATTTAATTATAATATCACATGTTTGTTCTTTCTTACTAACCCAGTCAAAAACAATAATGTCAGTTGTGTGTACGGCGGACTACCACCCCACAAACTGATGTGATGTGATTTTCACATATATTTTACTTGGAAGGTAAACAAGATAAATTAAATGAATATATATGATATTTCTAAAATAATTTTTATTATTTAATTATGATATCACATATAATATCATACATTATAATATGTGGGTTATACAATAATTACTTTATTGTGTGTGACGAACTACGACCCCTTGAAGGGATGTAATTCTTTTTTCACAAACGTTTTACATAGAATGTATTTAGGGTAATTTTAATGAATATATGTGATATTTGTGACATAAAAATAATTAATTAATTTTTGTATATTATTGACCATTATTTCATTTTATTCTTTCAAAAAAATGGAAACAATTTTCATTCTTATATACGACATACCTTCTCTTAGAATGGTGTATTCCATTTTCTATTTCTATAATTTATTGATTAATATAAATACATATATAAATGATATAAATGATATTTATATCTTTTTTAACAATATAGAGGCTATGTTATAATAATCACAGTAGTAGGATCCAAATTTCAAACCAAAACTAATGTGAAAATCAAATGAGTTACTACCCAAAACACAATTTTAACAATAAATTGTTAATAAATGACCAAAAAAATGACCTATGTAAATCATATATAATTTAACATATATTTTATTTAATTAGTTTAGTATGAATTTATATTTTATTATAATTGATATTTCAACATTTGTGAATGATGTGAAGACTTACGGTTAGGGATTTCCATTTCACAATCATTTTTTGTGAGACACAAGCTATATTCAGCATACGATTATTTCATGGGGTGTATATACTACACAAAAATGTATTTTAGGATTATTATTTTGAAAATAATGGGGTTTTATAGAACCATTTATTTATTTACATTTCATTGGTCTTATTATTCAAAAGTTACCAAATTGGAAAGGGTTTTCTGTTTTCAATTTTCCTTCATTGAGACAATTGTTATGTTATGAACCAATATTATTTTTAGATGTGATTATTATACATCATTACAATTTATAACATGAATATTATTATTTTAAATTTATTTTAAACTTCATTTTATATTATTATTTTATGCTTCATATCATTCAAAATATCCTAAACTGGTAGGGTTTGATGTTACAATCTCAATGATTATCAGTATTATTATTAATTATATATTTGATGACTAGATATTATAATTAAACTCTCAATAACATATTTTTTTATACCCAGGTTATTTCATGATAATAAATTATTTCTATATATTTTTCACTCATTATGTAATAAATTTTCAAAAATAAAATATTAAACTAAACTAAATTTATTTCTCTCTTCATTTGAAACCAATATTTCTTCCAAATTATTTTTTTTCAAAAAATGTTGTCACTAATTTTTTCATATTCTATGAATTATATATTAATTAAATTCTTATCCATGATAGAATAGTTTACAAAAATATTGATTGTAATTTTGATGTCAATTTCCAAACAAATCCGTTTTGACTTTTACAAAAAATGTGAAATGAATATTTTTTAAACGTGTACGACATGAATGGTATCTTCTAATTTCATAAAAAATATTGTTTTAAAGAATAATTTATAAGATAAATAAGTAAAATCAAGGAAAAAAACTTCAATAATATTATAGAAATTTTTAGTTATTTTTAAAGTGAACGGATATTTTCTTCAAGAAATGTTTTGAATAATTTGTCAAAGCTTTAGTTATTAGTTTCATAATTTATTATCAATAAAAGGGATTTAATAAATATTTTAGTATTTTTTAGTGATTTTCAAATTAGAATGGAACATTTCTATATAAAATTATTTAATTATTTTTTATATATACATTCTTATGCTTTAGATTTTATTTTCAAATAAATGTATTTTCATAATTTTTTGTGAGATTTTAGTTTGAAAAAAATTATTTTCAAAGAAAATAATTTAAGAATCATTAATTATTTAAAAAGATTTTTTAAAAATGGAAAATATATTTTTATAAATATATTTTCCATGTAATATTTGAATTATTTTTTCTATCTAATATAACATCCTTGTATGTTACTTATTTCTTTCTAGGGATATAATCCAAGAATACCCTTCTTATTCATTATCTAGAAGTTTTATTTATGATAACATTATGTTTATAAAACCTATTTGTATTTAATGGGTTATGAAATGATAAAAATATTAATAAAATCAATTCTTTTTTATGGGTTATTTTTTGAATAAATTATGAAATTATTGTGAATAGTGATTCTTTTCCGTAGGTTATGTTATGGTGAGATGATTATGAAATCCAATTATTTTAATGGGTTCCGATAAGAATAATTTATTATGATCTTATGGAACACATATATATTATTTTATTTATGTAATTTAGTGGGACCAATACTTATCTCAATTTCATTGTGTAATGATTTATATCTCATTGGATAAACATGATTTGATTGGGGAGTGAACCGAGTTCAATAAGGGCCATTATCCATTGTGATCATTTAGGGAGTAATCTGTGACTACTATGATAGTTTTGAGAGTGACCCAATTCCACTATTATGTTTTTCAAAATAGTCCTTAACTACTATAGAAATGATTTTCTATGTTTATGTGTTCATATAAAATAATTTTATTTATTCCAATTTTATGATCTCTGGGATTAGGTTATTTTATTTCATTATGATTCATGTATATTTAGCTTTGATGATTTATTTCATGAATCAAATTTATGATCTAAAATATTAAGGGAATGATTTTAAAATGTTATTCACATGTTCACATACCCTTATTCTAAGGAAATATTGATATCTACCATATTTTCCATTACTGAGCACCAGTGGTCACCATATATTTTATTTCCTTTACCCATGTTCTGAAGAATGTTTTTATGTAGTGTATTTCTTGGAATAGTACATTATGTAAATATATTTATGGGATATATTGAATATTATTCATGAAATATTTTATTTTTGTTTCCAGCATCCAATGTAACTACAATATTATTATCCTCAATAATATATTTGGGTAATGTAAGGAATATTCATCTTAAAAAATATAATAATAACATATAAGAAGTTTGTGCCTTAATAGACTATATTAGAGGAATGTTTCAGTCAATAATTTTATATTAGGATAATAAAATATTTAGTGAGATCCATGTGGATAATAATAAGTATACTTTTAGGTATATTTCTAGGGATATATCTAAGGAGAAGTCTTGGGAGGAGTCAAAGTATTTAAAAATGTCCTAGAATTTTGGTTAATGATATTGCAATTAGTTTTAATGAAATTAAATCACTATTTTATTAATAAATGTAAAGGCTTCTCTAGTATATAGGTTTTCGGGAGTAATAACATTGAAAATGGAATATTGATTTAGAATCGACTATCACCAGGTATATAAAAATATGCTTTACTACAAACCTAGTTTGAAACTCCCAGGGGATATGTTTTGAAAATTAAAAAACTCAATACAAACCATTATGAATGATTTAAATAATTTCCATGAATGACCTAATGATAAGGCTATGGTGTCATAGAATGAAAAAAAGTTTTCATGACTTAGGTATCTAATGAGTGATTTTTCATGATAATGTTTTCCCAAAATGAATATGTTTTCTAAAACAATGAATTTTCTACTTAGTCAATGGATGTAAAAATAAGGAACTAGATTAATATTGAATGTGATAGAAAATGTGATGATGAGAAACAAAATGGGATGATGAAAATTATTAATTATATTTTTATTATGAATAAACAATTATCATGCTATATGATTAACAACTTTTACATTATCCAATAATTTTAATATACAAATAAGACAATTATGGGTTTTACTGAGTGTTAGGGTGGTATAATACATTGAGGAAACAGGATTCAGATTCATATATGTCAAAAATGTTGGAAGAATCACTGTATAGAATTTCTTAATGGAATTAGAATTTTTTTATCATTAATGAATAAAGATATAGTGTAAGTGATTTCCGAAGGAAAATGAATAGCTCATTTAATGCAATGAATGAAAATAATGCTTCCAAATGGCATTATCAATGAATTAATGTTACAAATGTGGAAGTTATAGGCATTATAAAAATCCATGTCCTAGGGGGTAAATCTCAATAATAGGATTAGAAATGTGGTATATGTAATGGTTTTGTTGTTGATAAGGAATAAACTACAAAATTATAAATAAGAGGATGGAGGTATTAATGAATAATACAATGAAGCTGAGATAATAGTCTGAGAATATTATAGAATGATTGAAGTGTTTATTTATTGGAATTCAATAATTATTAAATATTTAAGTATTTTTATGTATATGTTTTTTGTTATGGACATTAAAGAATATTTTGAATGGTTCTACTGACCTAGAAATGTGATCTAATAAAAAGGTGAATTTTTTTAGAATACACTTGTTTAAGGGAATTAATCCCATAATATGTTCCATTTATTTAGATAATGATTTTAAGATAAATATATAATATATATGAATAATATAAATTGGATATTATTGGTGACCTTGCAACAGATTAATGATTTTTAGAAAAATTGGATTATGATATCATTGATGTATTTTATATAATTATTGGACATATGGATAAATTAAATAATATGTGGTTTTATTAATGTAATGAGAATTTATATACATATATATATATATATGTTTTAATTATGTTTTTATTGTAATTATAGTTATTTCTAGGTTTTATGAAAACAGACGATCAATGTATTCACAATTTTGGTTTATGACATTATTATCTTCTTCATATTACTAGGGGGATTAATCGTATATTTAATTTGGTAATTTAGAGACTTTATTTATATATTTTTGCAATTAAATTTTAGTCCTCCACAGAGTGTCCATAATGATAACATGCCATGAAAACAATTATGTTTATCTTTTCATGTTATTATAAAACATGTGTTAAAAAATATTTTTCATAATAACTAGGGAATGAAAAAATTGACTTGTCATTATTTTTTGGAATGTATAACACACTAGTGAATTAGGAATAATAAAATTAATGTTAATTTATTAATTAATAGATGATTTGGAAATTGATCGAATGAAAATTAAATGATGATAATGTGGTTATTAAATTGAATGATATATAGTAAATATATCTTCTCATTAAAATCCCCCAACATTAGGAAAATGATCTTGAAATAAAATGTTATCATATTACAATCATTGATGATGATATCAATGACCTTTTTCATTCCACTTTTGTTTATGGATTATTGTTAGTTTATTTTCACCTGATCATTCAAATTATTTTATTCAAATATATATCTCTCTCGATAAATATTTGTACATTACAATTTTCTTCTATTTCCAAATATTCAACTCCGACCTATGTTCTTCTTTTCTAAAACCTATTATTTGTATTTATAGATAACAAAATCGTATCCTTTTCTCTATTTTAAAGATTATGTTTAAATAACACTATTTATGATGTGGCATTATCACAATTGGATTTTCCAATTATTAACCCCTTTTTACTAATCACAAGTTCAAATTATGACGATAAAATTTATTTAAGGGGGAAGAATGTAACATCTCTTGATTATTTGAATTATATTTTTTTCAAATTAATTTTCATTTTGAGATTTTTTTACATAAACCAATTATTATATATTTAGTTATATGAGACACTATGTTTGTCATTCATTTCAAAAAATATTGAGTGTATAATTCATTAAATACAACATCATGTTTTAATAAAACAAGATATACTAATAAAAATTTTATATTTAATATGGTATTCAACACCTAGACATTGGAATGGATGATATTAATTAGAATAACTAAAATATTAAAATATATTTTTTACAAATGTACATATAATTAATTATATGGTGACAAATTAATTATAAATGAATGTAAATAACATTTTAAAACAAAGGAAAACATCTTCAGAAACACAATTTTATGCACAATAATGCATTTTACCTCATTAAATTAATCAAATAACATTCACTGAATGATATTAATGAAATTTATATTTTATATATTCATTAAAATTCATAAAATTAAATATTTTTGTTTTTTAGACAAGTTTTAAATATAAAATCCTATATTATGACAAAAAATGGTATTTTTCTTAATATTAGTTTTGTCATATTTTGTAAATTTATTATAAAATTAATTTCTATAAATATTAAAATATTATCTTTAAATAATAAATTTATTTTTATAAATTATATTGAAAAAAATATCTTCGTATGATTTTTTGAGAATTTTATGAATCAAAAAATTTAACATATAGAGCGAAATACTAGTTATTATTGAAAAAATGTATTCAATGAATTTTCAAGATAAATTTAAATATAATATATTTTTAAAATTAAAATATGTTAAAAATATATAAATATTTATTTGATTTTTTTGATTGATTCAATTTCATAATATGTTTTCATATGAAATGTTTTCATACTTTTAAAACTTTTAGCTTTAAAAAACCACTTTTTGATTCATATGTGGGATGAATTTTAAAATACAAAATTCCCCTTATCTTAATTGAATTTTTAAAAAATATTCCATCTTTTTAATAATAATTTTTTGCATTTTTTCATAACTTTATGTCAATTTTTTAACATTATTAATTGTAAAATTATTAAAAATTAATTATCCAGGTTAAGATGAAAATCAGATTATTGTAGGGTTAAAAAACGAAAAGTCATAAAATGACCTATAAAATTTTCCATTTCCCATTTTATTGATATATTTAAAAAATTATCTCCTATATGATATTATAATTTTTCATTTAGGACCCATTTGGTATGTAAACAGACATGGGAATTCCATTTTCATATTAAGGTTTACACGTTTCCACTCACATCACATATAAAGGGTTACTCACTCTCCTCAAAAATTCAAAATAAAAAACACATGTATTCATCATTGAAATAAAAAAATATCCTTAATTCCCTTATCTCATACTAGAATCATTATTTTGATAAAAAATGAAACCTATGAGGCCTCTTTGTTCCAACTAGATGAAGTTGGTCGAAGAATATGTAACATCTCAAAGCATTCATTATAATATACTTCTTCATCCACGTGAGAAAAATATTAATAAACCATGATGATATAAAAACCACATTATTTTAAATATACATATATTTTATTTTATTAATGGAATAAACTAAATCCTTCTCCTCTTCTATCAAATGGGATATGAAATCGTCATTTGTGTGTACGGTGGACTACCATCTCACGAACCATTGTTATTAATTTTCAAAAAAGTACCTCTCCTTAGTGGATGTAATGATGGATTTAATATTTATATAATATTTTTATGATATTTTTATTCCTATATAATTATAATATCACATATAAATTATAACCTAAGAATCCCTTGGAAAACAATAATGTCGCTCGTGACTAGGTCTAACTATTGCCTCGCAAATCGATTTGATGTGTTTTTTATTTTTGTTTTTATTGGATGTTAATAATGATAGGATATAAGAATACAATTTATATTTTTATAATACATATTCTTCGATATATTATAATACTATTTATACCTTCTTTTTTCCATTCCATGGGGGATATGATAAGGATATTCGTGTGTTCGGTGGACTAATGCCTCATGGAGCGATGTGATCCATTTTACACTAATTCTTTGAATAGAATAAAATTTGTTTAAATTTAATGACTAATTGTGATATTTGTGACATAAAAATTATTCTATAATGGTATTATATTATTTTACTTCTGTTCATTTAATCTGTCGTTAAAAAGAAAACAACGTGCATGTCTATGTATGGAATTGTGTCTCTGTGGACAGTGTATTTCATTTTCTATATATAAATTTAGTTGGTTACTATAAATAAATATATAAAAAATATATATTTTATTTATATAATGGTAAAAATTAATTACGTAATGAAACAACTATCAAATAAAGAGTAATGAAAATACCAAAGAAAAATAAATGTGAAAAATAATGTAGTTTAATAACCGAAATGTAATTTAACCAGGAATAATTAATGAATGGGTAATAAAATGTCAAAATTAAATCATATATGTGATTATATATATAATAATTATTTTTTAATGTAAGTATAATAAAACTATAATTACTATACATAATGAATTTAAGTGTATAAAGGAAGTCTAGACATGCAGTAAGGGATTTCTCTCTCACCATTATATTCTAGGAGATTTATGCCATATTCACTGTCTATTTATTTTTTGTAGTGTATATACTATGGGTAAATTTATTTTAAGATTAATATCCATAAAATTAAATTAATTTACTTATAAATTTTATATTTTAACTTTCCTTGGTATTAGGGATGAAAAGTTTCCAATATGGTAATTGATTTATGTATAAATTTTTCTTGAATGGGACATATATTATGATGTACATATATCTTCATTTGAGAGGTGTATATACAACACATAAGAAATTTAAAATCATGAATATATATTTTTTATTTTATTTAATGTTTTTTTGATTTTATTAATTAAACCATCTTCAAATTCAAAAGTCACAAAAGTGGTCAGGCATTGATTATACAATGTCATTCTTTATCAGGATTGTTTATAAATATTATTCTGTTGAAAAAATTATATTATATAATTCTCAAGAACATCATGAAATTTATTATACTCAATAGTTTACATTATAATAATTGTTTTATATTTATTTCCATCATTATTTATTATGATTCAAAAATAAAGTTTTTAAATTAAAATGAATTTATATCCCTCCTTGGTCGAAAAAACTTTTATCTAACATATCATTGTTTACTGAACTATTTTTATTTTTTTAATCATTTTCAAAATTATTTTTCTATTGAAATTTTAACCAATTATCGACTTTTAAAAAATTATCAAAATAAATATTATATATTTTTCCATATAATGCGGGATTGGATTTTATTTAAAATGTGAATGGAATCAAAGTTTTAATATATATATAATACACTGTATTTTCCTCCAACTTAAAATTCTCATTGTCTTCAAGATTAAATTATTGGTTTAATTTTGTATTTTAAAAAAATATTTCCAAAATATCTTATCAAATTTTATTGATTCTAAAAATATAAATTTTATTTTCATCAATAAATGTTTGAAATGATATCTGAAGCTTAAATTATAAGTTTCAATGCTGATTTTCAAATAAAATGATTTCCAAATAATTTTAGTAATTTTTAGTAATTTGAAAATTTTAATGGATATTTTCAACAAGAAATGTTATAAATGTACTTTATAGAATCCTTTATATTATTCAAAGCCTATTTAACAAGATACATATTATCAAAATATTTCATGAAATATTTAGATTTAAAATTTTATTTGTAATGAAAATTATTTCAAAAATGATTTATGTTTTAAAGAAAATCAAATGTGGAAAGGATAATTTGAAAAATAAATTTTTTAAAGTGATATTTAAAAATCATTTTCAATCTTATATAACACCCTTTAATATTACTTATATATTACTAGGGATATGATCCAATGATCCAATTATAATTATAATTATTTCATTATATTCTTTATGATTATAATTAAAATATGTTTATGAAAATTTTTTATCTATCATGGGGTATACCATGATAATGTTCTTTTAGAACCAACTTTTTCAATGTTGTATGCTTTAAGGAAATTATTAAATGTATATGAAACCGGTTTCATTACCAGAGGCTCTGATATGAATGGATTTTTATGAAACCCATTAATTTTCATGGGGTTTTATATATTGAATGTCTTATGATCTTGTGTCACTGATATGTATTATTTTCATTATGTGATTTTTGAGATATATATCTCCCTCTAATGAATTTGGTAAATATTGGTATCTCATGAGATAAATAAGACAATTATAGGGACTAAAAATAATTCTGTAAGGTAATTTTTCCTCTACGACAATCTTCTGAGTGAACCAAGACATAAATTATTGTTAGAGGAGTAAACCCATTCGAAAATTATAGTTTCTTCTATGAGAACTGACTACTAAGGAAATTATTTTCTATGTTTATGAGTATGAAAAAAAAATATGCCTTATACTAATGTTATGATATCATGGATTATGTTATTTTATTCCATTATGATTAATGTCTTATGATAATCCATGATTTATTTCATGACACATTTTTATGATCTATGATATGATGGGTAAGGTTTAAAAATTATATTATCATGTTTTAATACCTTTACTCTCATGATATGTTGACATCTCCCATATTTAGACTTATTAAGCTTATGAGATCATCCTTTCTCATCTTTATATTCCCAAGTTATAAATAATGATCTAAAACATGGTATGTCTATGTAGAGTACTATATAGAAGGATATTTTTAGAATATGAATAATATCATTAAATAAATAATAATATTTTGTATCAATTCTCTAAAATAGAAATAAATTTACACTCCTCAAGTGTCTTTCGATGTAATTTAATTAATATTCATCTGAAGAGATGTAATATCAATTTATGAGAAGGCTATGTCTTTATATAAAACTTCTAATCCTCCTTATAGATACACAAAAATGGTCACATGGTTCTCTCAATTATCAGAAGAATAAAATAAAATATTTGATATTGTTTATTTCATATGAGATATATTATTTAATTTTCTGTCCCAATATTCTAGAAGTAATTCCTCTTATTTATTTCAACATTATAGATAATAATATGTTATTTACAGAGCCTTTGGGAAAAATTTATATCATATGTTTTTTCACATGAATTTATCCTCAAATGTATAATTTTAACTATGTTTCAAGCATAATGGGTTTTTATTCTATAAGAAATTTAAAATTTCATTTTATGTCACAAATGTAAACCAATGGGAAAATATTTACATATTTCCTTATATTGTATCATGAATAAGAGATGTTAAGATTATAAATGATCTTCTTATTATAGATTTATTCTCTATCCAAGAAACTCCATAAACATTGGAAATAAATTTTAATGGTGCCTCCTAGAGCTCAATAAGAAAAAAATTATGTAACATGATTCTCAAAAAAGGTCATACTAGGGATTTTATACTTCTATATCATGAAATATTATCATCCCTAATACTTTATATTTTCAGAGAGATGTACTGATAGTAACATGGAAAACCAATCCTGTATTAATATATAGGAATTAGCCTGAAAATTAAAAGCTTCCCAAAAATATATATGTGTATGATTTAACATTGTTGATAATTTAAAATAATAATGATTATAATATCAAGATGGGATATTTAATTCAATTTCTTAATTATGTTCTATAATAAATATATGAATTCCCCTAAGATCCAATATTTCCTCATATTTAACATTTAAAAAATGATTAATCATGTAAAGTATAAAATTATTCTATATACCAAGGAAATATAGTATTTTATGATAGTGTTATATGAATATGAGATCATAGAGTGGTCTCTCGATTTGTTAGTAATGTTTTTGAGGAACTCAATGAAAAAAACCCCACCCTTGACCAAGGTGAGAATTCATCACCAATATTAGATTACATAATTAGTAAGATATATACTATATTATAATATATATAAATCATATTCTCCCCCTATAATGTGCCAGTATAGAATAGATACAATTGTGTGCAAAATATATTTCCATTATACTGAACTAAATTTCAAAAAGATCATCTATAATTGAGGATTTAATGGATTATCCTTCAGTGAATTGAAGGGTGACACCCTCACTATTATGTATGATGTATGTGCTATCATATATACTTCCAATCACATAGTAACCAATATCTCACACCAAATCAAATGAATTTTATACCTATATCCAATGACGAAATAAGACTATATATAATTCATTAAGAAATTTCTTACATGCTTTATACATGAATATATTATTTATCAAAAAAGTTTTGTTTTAGATAGCAAAATATTTTTTGGAGCTTTTCATATGGGGTATATATCTAATGGGTCTATAGCCTCCAACTACATAGTCAATGTTAATGTAAATTATTATTACCATTAATTTCTTCTACAAATTAGGAAAATAAATTCCCACCATATAAATCATGATGAATTTCTTTCATAAATTTCATTATTTCTAATCACGTTACATAATTTGGAGTCCCCAAAACAATATTAATGGATAAAAACACAAACTTGTATTCCTGAAATTTAAATTTTTTATCGGGAGAAAAATATCTAGTCTAACCATTCATCCTAATATCACTCAGTGGTGAAATAATAGATAAGTGCATTCCAAAAAACACTATACAAAATATAATTGAGTTTGTGATTGTTAAAAAAATTTAATTTTAGTTATATAATATAATATTTTTTGTGTATTTCACACCAAAACTTCTATTACTATACATGATTTATCGTACACACTTATTTATGGTGAAAAGGTAGTCATACCAATTGTGGGTCATTTTCCTTCATTTTACATTTCCTTCTTATGATCTACTCACCAATGTTGAGAAATCGTAGATATGGTTGGTCAAATTATAGTGTTTCGGTGAACAAAGGTAATAAAGAATTCATAGATTTTAGGACCATAAAAATCATGTATCATAACAATTAAATAAGTAGTTTTACCTCTAATCAATCATCTAATAATAAATTGTATATCATAAGATAGATCATAAGGTACCTGGGAAGAAACTGAAAAATAATTAGATAAAATGTGGAGGACCTTATTCCAAAAAATGTTATACCCCAACATTTCATACTCCTTCATTACAATTTACAGATAATGTAATGAGATTAATACTACTGTAAGGTTTCTTCAGTAATACTTTTTAGAGTTACACATTGGATACATTAAATTATTCATGATATGTTTTTAAACAACATGAAATTCATTTCTGAGTCATATAATGTTAATCTACAAGATATATAGTTAATTTTGTTAGGAAATTAATCTATTTGAATATATAACTAGTAATATATCATTAATGAATAAGACACGTGGTCCATACAATAATTTTTTTTCTACAAAACATTATTATAAATAGTTCAAAGTGTTCCTCTAAACATAAACATAAAATTTATGGATTTTTCTATTCCAATTGATCAAAAATTTAAATATTACACATTATTTATGATCTTGATCTATAAAATAATTATTTAAATGAATATTTATATAGTAAATGTTGACCTCACCTGGTTTGATAATCCCAATCGTGTATTTATATGTTTTGATAATCCCAATTATGTGTTCATATTTTATGATATTCTCAATTACTGTTGATCTACACTTTAATTCTTTCAAATTAGTGATCCAGTTAATAATAATGTTTAAATAATTTCTGATTTATGTTAATCTCGATTATCCTTGTTTATACAAGCTCTGAAACAATTCTAAGTTTGGATGTGGTTTGCATAAAAGTTTGAAGAGCTATCGATAGCCAGATCTACCGATAGCCAGAGCTACCGATAGCCAGAGCTACCGATAGCCAGAGCTACCGATAGCCAGAGCTACCGATAGCCAGAGCTACCGATAGCCAGAGCTATCGATAGCGAGAGCTACCGATAGCCCGAGCTACCGATAGCCAGAGCTACCGATAGCCAGAGCTACCGATAGCCAGATCTACCGATAGCCAGAGCTACCGATAGCCAGATCTACCGATAGCCAGAGCTACCGATAGCCAGAGCTACCGATAGCTAGAGCTACTGATAGCTAGAGCTACCGATGCACAGAGCTACCGATGGATAGAGATCTACCGATAAGAGCTACCGATAAGAGCTACCGATAAGATCCACCGATAAGAGTTTGAAGAGCTACCGATGGAAGATCCTACACCGAGTTAACAGTACACGTCTACAAACAAACGGCTACCTATAATGAACTGCGGAGTCAAATCCTATTTCCTCGACACTATTTGTTTATTATACTAACGGTTACATTTGTTACTTTTGATGCATTTAATGTTATTAAGTGATTTGTGTTGCCATTTTAGGAAACCGTACCAAGTACGATCAAAAAGTATAATCATTCTTTCTTCTCAGAAAAAAAACAAAGGGGCATAAAAGAGGACATCGTGGATGTATCAAAAGGAAGTGAGAGAGACACTAGACCAAAAAGAGATCGAGCACACAGAACACACTTTCGATCAAGCTCAAAACGTGCCAAGAGCAACTGGAGAACTTGTACTCATGATACTACTACTACCAGCCTCCAGAACATAGAGCATGCATCGAGCAATCTATGCTAATGAAGAACTACACAAAACTCTTCATTCTTCGAGCCGATAAGCAAGCTGAACCTGGAAGTCAAGGAAACACATGATACTCTGTTTTCCAGACAAAAACCAGAAGAAGACTCAGAACGAATTCTAACCAACAAAAGGAGTCAAGAGCTGCACGAAGATCACTAAATCCATTTCTAAACTCTAAATCATTATCTCTGTGATTCATTTTTACATTATGAGCAGTGTGTGTTGTCTGTTGTATTTTACACACACACTGTCTCCTGAACCTTAACTGGAGGATTTGTAAACCCTCACTCACTATCTTTTCGTTCATTTTCCCACTATGGACAGTGGTAGAGGTTTTGTGTGACCTGGACAGCTGGTTGCTGTTGTTTTGTTTCCCACGAATAACAGTGGTAGAGGTCTTGGACCTGGATAGTTGTAAACTGTTGAACCTTGATCCAGGGTGTGGATCATCTTTATATAAACTTTTGAGAGGACTAATTCTCAGCTTGAGACTGAACCTCTTGGTTAACTCTTCTGTGTTTTTAGTTAATGTTTATATCCATACAGTACATATTTATTTCATATTCCGCTGCTATTACTTTGAAATATAATTTATCTTCAAAGCTACTTTGATAGTTAAACTCGCAAGTGTTTATATTTATTATAAACCAGTATGTTAGTTTCAAAAGTTAATTTAATCATAAGATTAAGTCAACTGAGAATTACTCAATCTTTTAGAAACTAATTGAAGCTTTATAATCTGTATAAATTCACTACAGTTTAATTTGTTTTTGAAATTGGTGGATTTTAATAGAAATTGTTTTTAGCAGAAATTTTAATTGGAACTCAATTCACCCCCCTGTTGAGTGTCCACTCCGACCAACAGTAAAGATATCATTTGTTTTTATTAATTTCATGGTTCACATAAATTATGATAAAAAATCATTATGGCTAGAACTAAATGTTATTTGATTCCCATTACCATGAGATACAAATTAATGTTTAGATCTCTCCTCTCATGCCCAACCATTTTTCCCATTTCCATTTCTGGTCCTTCTATTGATAATTTACCATAAACAAATCATATTGTATCTCTCTATTTTAATTTATTATGATTGAAAAATTTCTATTTATAATGTTACTAAGTCCACATTTACAATAGATTTCCTCAAATCTCATACTAGGATTATTATCCATTTCATTAACGTGTAAATCATGTTTAAGCTATATCTTAATTGAGAAACAACTATATACGGTTTGATTACAGTTTTTTAAGGATATGTAGTGATTAATAATCCTTATATTTCAGGTCCTACCACGATTCCCAATATCTTTAATTATAGTTCATGGGTTCCTACATATTTATTCTGAGTCTACCACTATAGTCATCAATTGGAATTTTCTACCCCATTATCCCATTCATATAAGAATGATCATTGAATATATTACCTAAAAATATCTATGTATTGTTATTTATCATGATAGAATATATAATAATGTATAATTTTTCTATTTTGTTCTTATTCATAAATTGCATTACTATAATACGTCATCCAATCATGTTGTCCCCATGACCATAACAAGACATTATTGATTAGAATTTACACTGGGAAGAACAATTCACCGGAACTATATGTGGCTGGAATCCTTTTATAGCTTGATATGTAGTGATTCCCATATCAATAACCCTAATCTCATCTCAAAATTTTTGTCCAACTCAATACTTGTTTCAACAATGGTGTATAGGTCCTACTAAGTCATGTTGTATGTATCCTTGTATCCCCAGACTATAGTACCATATGTACAAACATATTAACTGTAAATATTGTGTAAAGTCCCATAAAACTCATGGGAAATTTTTTCGTAATTTTCTTTGGAATTTTACAAGAACGCGGTTTTTGACGGCACCTGATTCCGAGACCCGGTGTGCCCGGAATCAATTTCCAAAGTTTGGCTAGGGTACGTTCAGTGAACGAACGAGCAGGTTTTTCTAACTTTTGAACCGGTGCTCGGAATTGAAATCCGAGGACACCAATGAACTCGCAGCACCGATATTCACTTAACGAGACCATTTCCGAGGTTGCGTTTTATGCGGGATGAGAGTTAGTTTTGGGGGGAATTAGAAGAAGTTAAATAAATTGTGGAACACAATTTATTTTTAGCTTTGTTGGTTATTTCCCCCCAAAGGGAGTTAGAGGTGGGGCCCACATCCACATAACCTCCCTTGAGAGGATAAAGTGTGGTGGGGCCCACATGAGCCCTGACTCTTCAAATCTCCTTAAACTCCCCATTAACTACACTTTAATTAATTTGACAACTTGTGTTATTAATTAAGATGAGTTACTTAATTTCAAACTTTTGAAATTCAAAGATGTTAGGATGTGTAAATAAAATAAGGCTTGGACTTATTTTATTTTGGTTGGTTTCTTTTGCAACCTAGTGAGGATTGGGAAGCGTTCTTCATCTTTCTCAACCTCAATGAAGAACGCGAAGACCACCGTTCTTCAACGAAGAACTTCTCTGCCGAAGAACACGGTTCTTCCGTGACACCGTATCCACGACGCGACGTTCTTCTTCCACGTCATCTCTTCCGCGACAGTTTTCCGCGACGAAATCGCCGTCAACGACTTCGAATCCTCGCTTCGTGACGTCGAGGCTCTTTCCCCGCGATGCCCGACCTCCGCGACGCTCGTCTTCCGCGGGTCGTTGACGAACACCGTTCCTGAACCGAGGTAGGGGTTTTATTTTAATTAATTCCGTTCATGATTCTAGTTTTTCGATCTTCGTTGTTTTCGACTATTTGATATCGAATAACGCAAGGGGGCTAGTCCGCACAACCACGGCCGACCCTCCTCCATATTTCATGAATGATTTCATTGTGGTTGGTATGAGGAAGCGTGGTGTCGTCGCACCACACAGTTTCATGCGGAAGATATGTGCGGCGTCGTCGCGCCATGCCGTGGGAAGAAATTCAAGGACGCGACGCCATCACTCCGCGTCGAAGGAAACCGAGGACCCCACGGCCGGAGCGAGGCCGCGGCGGAGTGGCGCGGTGCCGTCGCACCGCGCCGGACGACAAATGTCGCGGCCAGTTCTGGGCCGTGGCGGAACAAGGTGACAGGCGGCCAGGTCGGGCCGGCTGGAAAAGGGGAATGTCGGGGGAATTAAATTTCCTCGGCCAGCTTAAAACGGCCCCCCATAGATGAGGGGAGGTCGTGGTTTCATAGGGGGGCAGCCCCCCCCCCCCTTTAACGAACGGCTCGGCCAAAGCCGAGCCAGACAGCGCGCTGGGCGCGATGTCCCCAGCCGAACCAGCGCCTGGCAGGTCTGCTAGGCCGGGCCGGGCCGACCCTGTCCGGGGCGGGTCGACCCGGTTCGGGCCAACTGGGGGGTCTCGGGCCGGGTCGGCCCGGGCCCGAAACCCCCATTACCGAACTTTTTGGGTTCAAATGCCCATAACTCGAGATACAGACCTCCAAACGACGCGCCGTCAGTGGAGATGCGATCCTTGTATCCGGACGGTCGTTTCGGTATATCGTACTCAAGTTTTCGGAATACTTTGAATTCAGTCGGGTTGGTTCGTACACGAAACCAACCGGGCCCTCGGAGCGGAAACACTCATATCTTGAGCTACGGACGTCCGATTGACGTGCCGTCAACTTTGTTGAGTTCCTCTTAGTGAGACGAATCTTTTGGCATACTCTGCCCGATGTTTGGACGCAGGTGGATTACGGTCGGGTTGGCTTTGCCTTAAAAACCGACCGGGCTCCTGGGACAAAAAAGCCAATAACTCTCAGACCGGGCGTCCGATTGACGCGCCGTCTGTTGTGTTGAGTTCCTGTTGACGATAAGGAACTTTTGGATACATCAACTCTGGACTATGTGACAGTTGATGTATCAGCCTCTCGGCTCGTGGAGCAGACCCTCCCGAACGAGCTTGCAGTGTGCGGGAACCCTAGTGTTGGCTGCGATTGCTACTATGACTGCGACGATGACTGTGCAGAGATCCTCAGTAGATTTGACGATGACGAATACAGCACTCAGCGATCCTATGAGGATCAGTGCTACCGATCCTGTGTGGGTCCGATCCTATGTGGGTCAGCGCTCAGCGGTTCTGTGTGAGCCAACGCCTACAGATCCTATGTGGGTCCGATCATGTGTGGGTCTTTGCGGGGGTTAGTTTCCTACCGATCCAGTGTGGGTCTTTGTAGGGGTTAGTAACTATCGATCTTTTGTGGGTCCGACAACTTAGATGGATCAGTGATCATCTCTATCGTCTTCTAATATGTATACCTGTGTGAGCTGAATCCTGTTTGCTTTCCTGTGTGGATTGTGTTGTGCTATCCTGTGTGGATTACGTTTTTCTTTCCTTTGTGGAATACGTATACATTCTTGTGTGGACTGGGTTGTACTTGAGCTCGGAGGTTGGAGCGTATTGGAATTGATGACATAGGTATATGTATGGGCATATACCTAAGCAGTTTCGGTTGTTACTTCGTGATTGTATCTTTCCTTTTTGGATTATCCTTTGTGGATTTTGGGAGACCTTCAGGGGTCTCGGGATCCCTACTGAGTAGCTTATACTCACCCCTCCACGGGCCACGCCCGCACTATGTTGTGTTGGTTGCAGACGACGGACAGTGTTGATCGTGGTTGAGGCTTGCAGAGCAGGATAGTACCTGGAGGTGGACCACTGGGCGGGACGTACTCAGAGCGGACGACGGGACCCGAGGAGATGTGGAGCTATCTGTACCCACCCTTCAGATGGGACTTCCAGTGGACGACTCGGCATAGCTGCTTTTACTTTTCAGTTGCTGTTTTCCTTTTCGATTTGTACTTTACATTCAGTTTTGGTTTGTATACTGGCCCACATTCTTTCCGCACTTTCAGTTGTACTCAGTTTTTACATAGTGTTTACTTTTCCTTTTGCTTACTCTGTGGTGCTTGTTTACTTTACAAAGGCAATGCCTTCCCTTTTTACCGGGATTTACGCCTTGGTGCTAGTCGCCAGCCCCTGGCCTATGGAAGGCGGGCTTGGGGTAGTCACGGCACGGGCCCCGAGGATGGTTCGTAAAAAACTGGTATCAGAGGAGTTTGGTTCTACCACGAACTCTGATCTTTTCTATGTGAAGCAATAGTGTTCAGCATATTGAGTGTGGTTATCAGTACAGGGAGTCCAGTGTTGGTGCGGCGGCCGACGTATCCGTACACCAGGACCCTGACTTCTGATTTCCGACTTAATGCACGAAAACAATGATTGCATGTGTGTTTCAAGTTTTCATTGTGATTAATTTGTATCAACTCACCAGGTATACTGTTCTGACCGTGGCGCACCTATTTTCTTTTTCAGGATGGCCCCACGATGGTAGCCAGCTAGGGTTCCGAGAGTTGAGCGTGACGACATCCCACCGAGCGACGAGGCCTCGGTGTAGGGCCCTTTGTCAGCAGTGGCACCAGCGTTAGCTCTACCCGACGAGCCATCGATGCTTCCAGTACCAGCCGCTGACGATGCACATAGCCTCAGTGCACTGCATGAGTTTCAGCACCAGTGACCGCCCAAGTTTCGTGGGGATACGGACCCCCAGGCAGCCGAGGACTGGATGGAGGCAGTCGTATGAGTTTTCAGGCTAGTGAGGACACCACCAGACCTCATGGTGATCATCGCTGCGAGCCGACTGCACGCAGGAGTGGGCCGATGGTGGAGCTTGATGCTCCAGGTGCACGATGAGGCATATCTACTTTGGATGGACTTTGAGAGCCTCTTCCGCTTGGAGTTCGTCCCAGCCACCCTCCGTGCGGTGCGTATTCAGGAGCTTCTTCAGCTGCGGCAGGGCAGCATGACGGTCGCTCAGTACTCTGCGAGATTTTCTGATCACTCGTGCTACTCGACCGACATGGTACGGGGCCCATTATTTTGGGACCGGACCTCTGAGCAGGGATTGAGACACGAGATCAGGGCATCGCTGATCTCCCTCAGCATTCTGACTCAGACAAGAGTACTGGAGTGTGCCCTTTTGATCGAGAGCTTTCTTGCTGAGTCTACACCAGCGCCGAGACCCACCACAGGGCGGCACGTGGAAGAGTCTTCTACAGCAGGGAGTCGACGGATGACTCAGGGGTCCAGGCATACTAGACCCTCAGGTAGACGACCTCATGACACTGGCTCAGCAGTTCGGGGCACACATCGCGGAGCCAGTCTTTCGAGAGGCAGACAGTGCTACTCGTGCGGCGGGAAGGGCCACATGGCTCGTGACTGCCTGACCCGCTGTGCCGAGGAGAAGCAGACGGTTGAGAGACCACCAAGGAAGAGGCAGAGGGTTGGCCGTGACAATCCGCCGGGAGGAGGCGGACGAGGCAGAGGAGCTGGCTGAGCAGCAGGTGGTGGGCGACGCTTTGAGGCTCTACCACCACCACCACCAGGAGGTCCACCCCGACCACAGGGAGCTGGCGGGCAGAGACAGGCACAGCTCCAGGCAGTAGAGGCCTATGACCACGGCGCACCCAAGATGATTCGAGGTACTGTCTGTGTCTATTCCACCTTTACTGCAGTACTTATAGACACAGGAGCGAGTCACTCTTTCATATCCACTACCCTTGTTCGGAGCTCGGAGACTCCGACAGAGCCGTTGGCTCGATCCTTACGGCTAGAGACTCCTACGATAGTAGACTCGACGATTACGCACTGGTGCCAGTAGTGTGAGCTTACTCTAGGAGGTGAGAGCTTCGGTTGGGATCTTCTTGTAGCAGCGTCGAGGCCTTACGATGTCATCTTGGGCATGGATTGGTTATCTACGGTCCATGCACAGATTTATTGTTTTAGGCGCAAGGTTCGATGTGTACGCACCGACGGGAGCAGGTTCACCTTCACCGGCGAGAAGGGAGCCTTTGCAGCACAGGATGGACTTCCGCGGAGGAGAGGACAGCCCATAACTCCTCAGTTGGCTAGCCTCATCCTAGGAGCAGTTGACTTGCGGAGTCCTGGTTTTCCTGTAGTGGAGGATCAGTTTGTGGACGTTTTCCCCGATGACATTCCAGGGTTACCTCCTCGCAGGGAGGTAGACTTTTATATTGACCTGTACCCTGGAACAGACCCGATATCGACTCCAGCATATCTGATGGCCCCCGCCGAGCTTCGAGAGCTACGGGTACAGTTGGAGGACTTGCAGGTCAAGGGATTCATCCGACCCAGTGTTTCACCCTGGGCTTCCCCGATTTTTGTTCGCCAAGAAGGCGGACGGGAGCTTGCGACTTTGTGTTGACTATCGTCGCCTGAACCAGGTGACAGTGAGGAACAATTATCCGCTACTGAGGATTGATGACATCTTTGATCAGCTCAAGGGAGCATAGTGGTTCTCGAAAATAGACCTTGGGTCAGTCTATCATCAGCTCAGAGTTCGAGATGAGGACGTACAGAAGACGACCTTCAGATATCGGTATGGAAACTATGAGTTATTGGTTATGCCCTTCGGCGTAACAATTACTCCAGAAGTGTTCATGGCCCTCATGAATAGGATCTTTCAGCCAGACCTTGATCGGTTTGTCGTTGTCTTCATCGACGACATTCTGATTTACTCGATGACTGAGGAGGAGCACGCCTACCACTTACGGGTTGTACTAGACACACTCCGAGAGCACCATCTTTATGGTAAGCTCTCGAAGTGTCAGTTCTGCATACGTGAGGTCCACTTCTTGGGACACATCATCTCTAAGGAGGGAGTTGAAGTGGATCCTGTGAAGATCGAGGAAGTGTTAGCTTGGGAGCCACCCAGGAGCGTGATGGAGGTTCGGAGTTTCTTGGGACTAGCTGGATACTACCAGAGATTCGTGCCAGATTTCTCCAGAGTTGCGGCACCACTCTCAGATTTGACGAAGAAGGGGAAACCCTTCGTGTGGTCAAACAAATGTCAGCAGAGCTTCCAGGAGCTGAGACAGAGATTGACCAGCGTGCCTATCTTGAGGATGCATGAGGAGGGAGTAGGGTACGTAGTCTACTGCGATGCATCAGGGACCAGACTCGGTTGTGTCCTGATGCAGGAACGGGCAGTGATCGCCTATGGATCATGTCAGTTGAGTCCGCATGAGCAGAACTACGCTACCCATGACTTGGAGTTAGCAGTAGTGGTCTTCGCTCTGAATACATGGCAACACTACCTGATGGGAGAGCGCTTTACAGTCTTTTGTGACCATTAGAGTCTCAGGTACATCTTCTCGCAGAAGGACCTAAACCTGAGACAGTGGTGATGGCTCAAGTTCGTCTAGGACTATGACATTTAGATAGTCTATACTCCTGGGAAGGGGAACGTAGAAGTCGATGCCCTCAGCAGGAGGACGGGAATTCTGCTACTCGAGGAGGTGACAGAGAAGCTAGCCTCTTTGTAGATATCCTTCGTGGATAGAGATGGAGCAGCCTTCTTTCAGTCTCTCACAGTCACTACTCCACTACTACAGCGGGTCAGAGAGGCATAGCGTGGGGACGCTGACTGTGAGATGTGACGTGCACAGATATCCCCAGGATAGGCACCTGATTTTTTCTCCTTTAGAGCAGAGCACGACATCCTTTTAAGAGGACGTACCACGGTACCAGTCGCTTTATGGGGGGAGGTAGTGAAATAGTTTCACACTTCTCCTTTGGTGGTACATCCTGGAGTGTCGAAGATGTACCAGGATCTCAGACGACAGCACTGGTGGCCAGGCATGAAGAAGGTTGTGGCAGAGTTCGTTTCTCGATGCCTCACCTGCCAGTAGGTGAAGGCTAAGAACCAGGTACCAGCAGGCTTGGTACAGCCCTTGGAGGTTCCGGAGTGGAAGTGGGACGACATATCTATGGACTTCGTGACTGGACTTCCACACACTTCCAGAGGTCACGACTCCATCTGGGTGATTGTTGACCGACTCACCAAGTCGGCTCACTTCTTACCCATCAGAGAGCAGGGCTCAGTGGAGAGCTCGGGATGACTTTACATTCAGGAGATTTTACAGCTTCACGGTGTGCCATTTTCTATTGTCTCCAATCGAGATGCTCACTTTACTTCCCGGCTATGGAAGGGATTACAGGAGGAGTTCGGGATGGAGCTACGTCTGAGCACAGCCTTTCACCCTCAGACGGATGGTCAGACGGAGAGGACCATTCAGACTCTCGAGGACATGCACCGTGCATGTGTCCTTGACTTTGGTCATAGCTGGGAGGACCTCCTACCCTTGGTGGAGTTTGCATACAACAACAGCTACCAGTCCACCATCGGGATGGAACCATATGAGGCATTGTACGGCAGACCTTGTAGATCTCCTTTGTGCGGGATAGACCCTGGGGAGTCCGCACTTGTGGGGCCGGAGATGGTCCAGGCCATGACAGAGAAGGTCCAGGTCATCTAGGAGCGGATGAGGACAGCTTAGAGCCGGCAGAAGTCATACGCTGACAGGAGGCGGAGGCCACTAGAGTTCGAGGATGGAAACCACGTCTTCTTGGGTGTCTCACCTCGATGTGGATTACAGAGATTTGGCAGACGCGGCAAGTTATCATCGCGCTTCATCGAACCCTTCCAGGTCCTCATCAGGATTGGCGAGGGGGCTTATCGCCTGGCTCTACCACCTCAGTTGCACCGGGTGCATGACATCTTCCACGTATCTCAGCTAAGGAGATACGTTCACGACCTGACACACATCATTGACCATGGGGAGCTTGACCTTGACGATGGGGCGACATTTACAAAGGTCCCGGTGGGGATCGAGGATCGACAGGATCGGGTCCTACGTGGATGGTCGATTCCTCTAGTGCACATCAGATGGCAGCATTGGAACCTCCAGGAGAGCACTTGAGAGCGGGAGGCTCAGATACATGCTCATTACCCTCATTTGTTTCCCTAGTTTTGATGTATCTTTACGGGGACATAAATCCCTGAGGTGGGAGTAATGCAAAGACCCGTAAAATTCAAGGTAAATTTTTTCTTAATTTTCTTTGGAATTTTACAAGAACGTGGTTTCTGACGGCACCTGATTCCGAGGCTCGGGGTGCCTGGAATCAATTTCCGAAGTTTGGCTCGGGTACGTTCAGTGAACGAACGAGCGGGTTTTTCTATATTTTGAACCGGTGCTCGGAATTGAAATACGAGTACACCAATGAACTCGCAACGCCGATATTCTCTTAAGGAGACCTTTTCCGAGGTTGCGTTTTATGTGGGATGAGAGTTAGTTTTGGGGGGAATTAGAAGAAGTTAAATAAATTATGGAACACAATTTTTTTTTATTTTTGTTGGTTATTTCCTCCCAAAGGGAGTTAGAGGTGGGGCCCACATCCACATAACCTCCCTTGAGAGGATAAAGTGTGGTGAGACCCACACGAGCCCTAACTCTTCAAATCTCCTTAAACTCCCCATTAACTCCACTCTAATTAATTTGACAACTTGCGTTATTAATTAAGATGAGTTACTTAATTTCAAGCATTTGATATTCAAAGAGGTTAGGATGTGAAAATAAAATATGGCTTGGACTTATTTTATTTTGGTTGGTTTCATTTGCAACCTTGAGAGGATTGGGAAGCGTTCTTCATATTTTTCAACCTCGACGAAAAACATAATGAACACTGTTCTTCAATGGAGAACTTCTCCGCCGAAGAACACGGTTCTTCCGCGACGCCGTATCCGCGACGCGACGTTCTTCTTCCGCGTCATCTCTTCCGCGACGGTTTTCCACGATGAAATCACCGTCAACGACTTCGAATCCTCGCTTTGCGATGTCGACGCTCTTTCCCCGCGACGCCCGACCTCTGCGACGCTCATCTTCCGCGGGTCTTTGACGAACACCGTTCCTGAACTGAGGTAGGGATTTTATTTTAATTAATTCCGTTCATGATTCTAGTTTGTCGATCTTAGTGGTTTTCGACTATTTGATATCGACTAACACGAGGGGGTCGGTCCGCACAACCACGGCCGACCCTCCTCCATATTTCATGAATGATTTCTTTGTGGTTGGTACGAGGAAGCGTGGTGCTGTCACACCACGCGGTTTCATGCGGAAGATATGTGTGGCGTCGTTGCGCTGCACCTTGGGAAGAAATTCAAGGACGTGATGCCATCTGGCCGCTTCAAAGGAAACCGAGGACGCTGCGGCCAGAGCGGGGCCGCGGCGGAGGGGCGCGGTGTCGTCGCACCGCGCCGGACGACAAAGGCCGCTGCCGGTTTCGGGCCGCGGCGGAACAAGGTGATCGGCGGCCAGCCGGGCCACCGGAGTCGGAAGCCGGAAGGGGACCGACCTTTTCTGTTCCCGTTGAGAAGGAAACGGTCGGCCAGGTCGGGCCGGCCGGAAAAGGGGAAAGCCGGGGGAATTAAATTCCCCTGGCCAGCTTAAAACGGCCCCCCATAGATGAGGGGGGTCGCGGTTTCACAGGGGGGAGGTGCCCCCCCCCCCTTGCCGAATGACTCGACCAAAGCCGAGCCAGACAGCGCGTTGGGCGCGCTGTCCCCAACCGGACCGGCGCCCGTCCGGTCTGCCAGGCCGCGCCGAGCCAGGCCGCGCCGCGCCGCGCCACGCCGGGCTGGGCCGCGCCCAGCCGGGCTGAGCCGTGCCGGGCCGGGCCGACCCTATCCGGGGCGGGTCGACCCGGTTCGGGCCAACCGGGCGGTCTCGGGCTGGGTCGGCCCGGGCCCGAAACACCCGTTACCGAACTGTTTGGGTTCAAATGCCCATAACTCGGTCTACGGACCTCCAAACGATGCGCCGTCAGCGGCGATGCGATCCTTGGATTGGGCAGTCATTTTGGTATATCACACTCAAGGTTTCGGAATACTTTGAATTTGGCCGGGTTGGTTCGTACACGAAACCAACCGGGTCCTCAGAGCGGAAACGCACATATCTTGAGCTACGGACGTCCGCTTGACGTGCCTTCAACTTTGTTGAGTTCCTCTTAGTGAGACGGATCGTTTGGCATACTCCGCCCGAGGTTTGGACGCAGGTGGAGTACGGTCGGGTTGGTTTTTCCTTAAAAACCAACCGGGCCCCTGGGACGAAAAAGCCAATAACTCTCAGACCGGGCGTCCGATTGACGCGCCGTCTGTTGCGTTGAGTTCCTATTGACGATACGGAACTTTTGGATACATCAACTCTGGACTATGTGACAGTTGATGTATCAGCCTCTCGGCTCGTGGAGCGGACCCTCCCGAACGATCTTGTTGTGTGCGGGAACCCTAGTGCAGGTTGTGACTGCTACTGTGACTGCGACGACGACTGTGCAGAGATCCTCGGTGGATTCGACGATGACGACTACATCACTCAGGGATCCTATGTGGTTCAGTGCTACCAATCTTGTGTGGGTCCGATCCTGTGTGGGTCAGTGCTCAGCGGTTCTATGTGAGACAGCGCCTATAGATCCTGTGTGGGTCCGATCCTGTGTGGATCTTTGCGGGGGTTAGTTTCCTACCGATCCTGTGTGGGGCTTTGCGGGGGTTAGTACCTATCGATCCTTTGCGGGTCTGATGACTTAGATGGATCAGTGATCATCTCTATTGTCTTCGAATATGTATACCTGTGTGAGCTGAATCATGTTTGCTTTCCTGTGTGGATTGTGTTGTGCTATCCTGTGTGGATTACATTTTTCTTTCCTGTGTGGAATACGTATACTTTCCTGTGTGGACTGGGTTGTACTTGGGCTCGGAGGTTGGAGCGTATTGGAATTGATGACTTAGGTATATGTATGGGCATATACCTAAGCAGTGTCGGTTGTTACTTCGTGATTGTATCATTCCTTTGTGGATTATCCTTTGTGGATTTTGGGAGTCCTTCAGGGGTCTCGGTGTCCCTATTGAGTAGCTTATACTCACCCCTGCACGGGCCATGCCCAAACTACGTTGTGTTGGTTGAAGTCGACGGACAACATTGATCGTGGTTGAGGCTTGCAGAAAAGGATGGTACCTGGAGGTGGACCACTGGGCGGGACGTACTCGGAGGGAACAGCGGGACCCGAGGAGCTGTGGAGCAATCTGTACCCACCCTTCAGGTGGGACTTCCAGTGGATGACTCAGCGTAGCTGCTTTTACTTTTCAGTTGTTGTTTTCCTTTTCGAGTTGTACAATACTTTCAGTTTGGGTTTGTATACTGGCCCACTTTCTTTCTGCACTTTCAGTTGTACTCAGTTTTTACTTAGTGTTTACTTTTCCGCTTGCTTACTTTGTGGTTCTTGTTTACTTTACAAAGGCAATGCCTTCCCTTTTTACAGGGATTTACGCCTTGGTTCTAGTCGCCAGCCCCTGGCCTATGGAAGGCAGGCTTGGGGTAGTCACGACATGGGCCCCGAGGACGGGTCGTGACATATTGCATGCATGCACTTGATGCTATATATATATATTATCATTTGTCTCTCCATTCAAATATTTTTTTCCATTAAATTAATTCGATTTTTTCTTTATCAACATTTGTACAAAATTCTATTCCCTTAAAACATAGTAGTTCAAGTTCAATGTTGTATGACCTCAATGATCTATCTTGATGTTTTCCAAAATTCCATGTACTATAAAAATAAATGATAATGATATGAATATCTTTTATGTTGAAAAACAATAATATTTGAACTGGGATTAACTAAATAATTCATTTAATTTTACATCCTAAGAAAATTTTAGGGAAAAAATATTAAACATTGAAATATTTTAACAAATACTATTTGATGTTAAAAAATTCTTGGTGTCCTTGATGGCCCACAAGTATATGAGAAAGTTATGTAAGGTGTTCTTTACCAGTAAAAATATTTTAATATTGTTCTATTAGTATATTACTACTCATGATAGGGTCACTAACATTTTATTATAAATCCATACCTTCTATATAAATGAAATCTCACAAAATTTCATGTTATGTCCCTTCTCCTTACGAATATTTTTAACAATTATACAATAATAATTAGGGTTCATGAACCCGTCTCTAATATCCATTCCCTAAGAAGGAAAATCATATTAGTCATGTTTGAATAAACAAAAACCCAAATTCCATTAGATGATATTGTTTTCCTTGTATTATAGACAATGAAAGTATCCTATTGGATTCCCCTTTCATTCAATTTGTAAAGGAGTGTATCAAATTATAAAAGGAAACATCTACATGGTGACGAAATTTGGACCATGATTTCGGCCTACCTTCTAAGGGAATATTTTAATATAGATGATAGTATAATGTAACACATTCAATATTTCTTGTCATTGCTACATTTGTATATAAATTAAAAATGGTTAATGTTTTCCTATATGATTCTATTTTAAATTTTCTCAGACATTATTATATTATGATTTACACATTGTACAATGAATCTATTTAGGTGTATTTCAACATACTATATGATACCAATTTATTTAATTATAACAATTTTCAAAGAAATATTATGACAACCCATTCATGTACCCTTCCATATCAGGGTTAGAATTATATTCAAAGAATAAAATTACATGTGTCTACATAGCACTCATCGTAAACCATATTCATTGAATTGTTATTCTCAACTTAGAGTATTCTATTGATTGTATAGTTCTTGTATTATGAACCATGGATGGAAATCACATGGGCCTTATTGCATTAACACACTCTAAAAAACACGTGATATGTATAAAATGACCTTAAAAACATTATATATAGTATATTTCATATGCCCTTAAAAAATATAAAACATTATAATTATCAAATAAATTTTTTTTTCACAAATAGTCCTTATAAAATTAACCTAATGCACATGATTTATATTCCATACAACAAGACCGTAATCTTCCTAGGTTGGTATGTTATCAATGATCTATCCCCTCTGCATAAAAACCTAATATTCATTTATTTTCATGGTTTATGTTGTCATTACATACTATATAATTATCACCAACAACCGAAAACTAGGATAAAAACATTTTCCTCCAACATGAGAACCATATCTAGAACGATATTCCATATTACTAGAAATAAATGTTGGCTGATTCTTGTTATTTCAGGTTTGGAGTGTCATATAGTTTATTTAACTTGGACGGAGCCTCAACATTCATCCTACTCAAACTCCCAATTTATCATAATGTCTGATATATCATCATTTGATCTTGCATTTCAATATTTAAATAAAAACTAATATTATTCCATTTCATTTGTTGAATGGTTAGGATATGTAAAATCCCTCAATATAAAGTTCCATATTGTAAAATTCTAGAATGGAAAACATTTTATTCTTTATCACATGATTCTATATTATATGGAATATGGTTAACTATTCATGTCATATAAAATACTTGGGGTGGTCCCAATTATATTTCCTAGTTTATATATATTAGAGAAGGATGTATTTGGTATTCTAGATCATGTAATTCTATATCCATTAAACTATGCTTGGATAAAATTCCCCTTAATTATAAAAACATGTCTTAGTTTTTCAGATTCCAAATTGACATCAGGTTTTATTCCATGGACATGTTCTTTGAAATTATATAAAAAATTCATAGATATTATATCCTATGAATGGATATAAATAAAGGTATAATTATGATCCTTTATCAAAATTAAAATGCTTCCTTTTTGAAAAATATCTATCTTGAATCCTATAATTATATAATTTTAGAAAAGCATTTCTCTTCTTCATTTCATCTTTCAACGAAATCAGATTATATCTAAATTCCCCCATCTTCATTACGCTAGACCATCTTAATTTAAATTGAGTTAATCAATATTAATCATATTCTGTGATGATAAAATTCTATTATATTTGTCAGAAATATCTATAGAATGATTTATATTTTTTATGACATATTGGAATTTTCCAATCACATATCATAAACCCAACCACAATCCCCATCAAATTAAAACCCCTTTTTCCAATGTATGGTATCCTATTTTATATTTTTTTATTTATATAAATACTATATTATTAGATGATATATAATTATTACAATAATTTGTTTCTTGATTAACATCCTTATGAGATATGTAACAGTTTATATTTCATTCACATTTACCCATCCACAATACCTAATCCCTAGGGATGATGCCCTTAACAAATACAATAATTTTTCATTATTCATTCAGTAACTATGTTGTACATAAATTTTTCCAAGCCTCTTCTATTAATAAGACATGACTACATAGAGATGTTATGATGAACCACGTGTTCCTTGATTACTTGTATTCTAAGATATTTAACGGCTTATGGATTACTTATCTCATAAATTATAATAAATTGATCTCTAATCCAAAAACACACTTAGTTTATTTTCCCAATAGTCAAAATAGTTTTTATACCTAATTCATATATAGTGACATAATATATAGAAAATTGGGTCAATAATACATGGTTTGAATGTTGATATTCTTATAATTCTAAATCTATATCATAATTGATGTAATTTCTTTATGAATTGTGTGTGGATTGAATACGATTTTTTTAATATGTAGTGATGTGTAGGTATTCCACCTTATTTCCACCAAAAAAATAAGTTTATTTCACATTACCCCTCCCCAAAACATCATTGTACATGTTCTTTCTAATTCAACACTGGTTAATCATTATTAATCATGTTTTAGGATGATAATATAATATATTATTTCCTAGAATAATGTGTGTCTTGTTTCATGTTATTTCTTGATATATTAAAAATCCTTGGCCACATATATTGGACCTAACTAAAAACCTTGTCAAATTTAAACCATATGTTGGGATTTATAGTATCATCATTCATTACATATATTTATATATTAGACCCCCCATTGTGATGAAATATTTTTATATATAACTACCTCTGACTTAATTCTTATTGTTACAAGGAACATAATGATGTCAACATCACTCATATAATATGTAGACATGATTCATAATCCCTGGTTTTGAATGATTAGGAAATTCAAAGATATTATATTTTTCAATCTCTCCCATGTGAATGAATATATTTATATTATCCCCCCATTTATGTTATCCAGATCTACATAGATACCCACATAAGAACTATGTGTTTCATAATTAATCTTATTTCTATATTTTTAGTGATATCTTAACCATATATTTCTATCTCTGTTATATTTATTCATCCATTTCAACTTCATTTAAATTTTACATAGCATCTCATACTTTATTATTTTTTTATTGCTTTGTTTTAATAACCATTTCAATACCCTCTCCTGGTGTGTTTTGCGTTATACCTTATGTGTTTTATTCAATGACAACCCTTCACCACTACTAAAAATTAGTGTATCTAATTCTAAAATTAAATCCACTTCTTAGTAATGATATTTATTCCTCATATTCAATATGTTAATAAAATTATTTTTTCATTATTAATATAAGTTCTCCTAACATCTTTTTCCCACAACAACACTGATATGGATCTTGTTATCTAAAATTTTATATTGACCATCCCTAATATGTTTTTACCCTTAATACCATCAATTTATAATAAAAAATGTTTGGATTTATTTTATTTTCCTTATAAAGGAAATATTTAATAGAACTCATAGATCTTAAGCCCCATTTGAGTTATAAAATCACACCCAATATAATTGATATGTGCATTATCACTACCGAATCCCAAATTTTCCATTCATAAGTAAAACATATTATAAGAGGAAATATCAAATAAGTATCAATAATATCCACTAAATATCATATATTATTTATGTATTTTAATGAATATATAAATTGGATGATGGAATATAAATGAACTACATCATTTCTCATTAAGTTCATCATAACTAGAACCCATCAAAAACATAAGATAAATAAATAATTTATCCATAACCATATGAAAAGATACATAATAATGGGTTATCCCATATGATCTGTATGGTTAAACATAAAATATATCAACAATAGATCAAAAGTGGGTGTAATATAAAAATAATGTTATGATAACATGGGATTATTACTAGAAAACCATACCCATAAATTTGTAGATAAAAAACAAAAAATATGGCCTAATTTTTTTAATCAAATGATTCAAGACCTAAATTATGGAACATTCAAAAATAAAACATGAGTAATGATAAAAATTCATAAGAAGACGACATAAGTTTTTGGCATACAAATATCCATAGAAGTAATTTCTATAAACATGGATTTCTATGAATAGTATCATAGCGTATTTGGTTCACTCACCATTCCATCATTTAATTAGTCAGGGTTCACTCCCAAGACAATCATATTGGAAAACTTCCCTTACTAAACTGGGTTCACACACCATTAGTGTACTTATTATATCATGATATATCTATCTTTACTGAATTAATTGGTTGAAACATAATTCTAGTCTGACATGTAACATACTGAAAACAATACATATGTGTACAACATGATCAAAAAATTAATATCATCATATCCAATCATAGGGAATGGGTACGTGTTCCCTAAAAAATTCATCATTAAAATCATAAACTATCTATATAAATAATATTAAAAATAATATTCGTTTGTAAACATAGAATATCGTAAGAAATCTCCAATGAAATTTTTATAGATACAAATGCCTTTAAAATATCACTAAAACATTTCTTGAGTACTATATTCTTTCAATTTGAAATCACTTATATGAAATCTAAATATATCAAAAAAATAAGGAACCATTTTTTGTTGAAAATAACTAATTAAACATGTAAATGAGGCTTTAAATAAATTTATATCAAGATGGAAGTTAAATATTTTTTTTTGAAAGAGCCTTTAATTAATTAAATCCCCTATTTCGGAAAAAATAAATACACTATTAAGTAATAGATTCAAAAAATAACTGGCAAATTTTTTGTTATTTTTTAAAATTTTATCTTTTTTGTTTCGAAATTCCATTACGCATCATTATAATTGATAATATAGATATTCAATTTTTTCATAGTAATATTATATATAAATGCTTATAATAAAGTCCAATTAAAAATATGAAACAATAAAAGGCCACAACCAATTGGATGTTTTTCTATGAAGCCCATTTATCAGAGATTCTAAGGTATATAGAATCATTTGGAGTTTCCCTTGAATAAGGTCATCCTATAGTCAAAAAATAAATCAATATTGAATTTTTTAGATATATTCAATATCATCGAGATAATGACCCACACCATGATTTTCATGTCACCCCATGTTAATCTCACTATCACACACATTACACCAAGGGAATTTACATGTTTAATAGAGTAACATATATCTAGAAACTAACAACATTATTTTTTGTATTTTTTAAATAATAATAATTATGTTCATCTATTATTTCTTTTTAAATTGTAAAATAATTAAGTTCATAAAAATTTGATTTCGATATGATGAAAATATATATTTTTTTTGGGAAATATGATGTTTCAATTAAGAAAACCTATTTTAATGAATATGATATTTTTAAAAATAAATGATTATTTAATAAAATACTATTATTGTATCACATTTTAAAAAATATTATTGATAGTGTATTTTTATGATGTAAAAAATATGATTTTATAAGGGTTAGAAAACTATTATTGTTAAAAAACATAAATTTTAAAAAAGATTTTTTTTATATTATACTTTTAATTCACATACATAGATAAGTATTTTGGAGAAACTAATTAGATTTTATAAATTAACATTTTGGAATTATCAAACATTGATTTTCTTCAAAATTGTTTGGAGACAGTCGATATTTGTTGTCCAATATAAATATAGTATAAGTATATAGTGGGTATTCTGACATCACAATGGATAAAAAGTGATTTAATATTTACCAAAAAATGTATCCAAGGAAAAAATATATATTAACCCTTTAAAATTATTTTTTACTCTATTTGATTAATCAAATATACCCAAAATGACTCCATAAAAAGATATATAATATATTAGGGTTTAAAAAATTATTTGTAAACATGACTCACTTCCAAACCCCCAAGTGTGTTATTTTAGTAATATAGGTTCATAAACATGTAAAATAATAAAACCCTCTTCACTATTGATGAAATAATTTGGAAAAATTATGGTATTATATATGGTTCTGATTACATTATCGTATATAGTCTAAAACAAATGTCTAAGAATAAATAATGAATTATACTCTATTTATACATAAGGTCATCCAAAATCTCATTAATCTTCACAGAAAACCATAAATTTATGAAATTACTCTTACCTTCCCTCTCTATATTCCTCTCATGGTTCCCCATAAGCTCTCAATATATTCCTCTAATGAATTCAGAAGTTTCATCTCAATGCGATATATACTCTCCTTTTCCTCTTTATTAATGTACCCCGTTTAGAATTTACATTTTCTCTTCTACTTTTTCATGTTTGGATATATTTTTTTTATATCCTTCATACTATACTTATTAATCCCATTTAATGAGATTCCCATATTTTATATAATTCACCCCTTATATAAAACTTTTTATACCCTTGTTATTATTCCATATTATCTTGGGGGATTCCTGAAAAAACATGTGTGTAATAAATAAAAAACTCCAATTACCATCATGGGTATTCACTTAGTTATACCTATAATTAATTATTTGATTATTTATATAAATTTAACCCACAATAGTTAATAATTGGGATAAAATTGATTATTTAGATACTTATGTTTTATAATCTATGTGGAAAACTTATGGATGTACAATATATGAAAGTGACAGTTGGGCCTCGAATTTTATCAAACTTTAATGCATTGGGTAATTTTATAATCCCGTTATAAGAAATTTTTGGTGTTCAATAGGTTATCCTATTTACACTATGTAATTTTTTCTAATTGGTTATCCTTGACTGATGTGTGTGATTCCATGGTTCATATTTTTTTTACATTCCTATATTGCCTTTATGATATCATATTATATCATGCCTCACAGTTCAATGTTATGGTTCTAACCCATATTATGTTACTTTGATATGTCCCTTGGAAAACATGAACTTAATTACATTATGATAAATATTATTTTATTAACTTACTCTAATTTATAGTTCCACCATTTCTTATTCATGTCCCAAATTTATCCCATGTAGTTTAAGTTGAACAATTCAATTTTTCAAGAATATTAGAGAATTGTTCAACAATATCTGTGTAGTCCTATTTCATGTTGTTATTCTATATACCTAATTTCAAAAATACAATAGGTTTTATGACCGTTTGGGATAATATTATGTTTATAATTATGTAATAAAACAATAAATCAATTTTATTAGAGACATGATTTTTCATAGTTGGTATCATAGAAAAGTATATTTATTTTTGGATTGGGATTATAGAATAATGAGAAACCCATAGGGATAAGACTAGACATAATAAAAAATCACTGAATAATTATAAATTATCATGGATGTTTTTTCCATGAAAAAAATCCAGTTAAAGATAATACAAGAGGATTTGGATCTAGAACAAATGTACATTGGTGTAATAAACCCAAAAAGGTTGCACTGAGAGAGACATTAATGTTACCTTGTGCTTGATAATGTGCCATGTTGAAAACGTTTTTTCAAACTCCTAGGGGATATTCAATGATAAATTCACAAATTTCTTATGAAAAGGTATTAAGGGAATAATCATTCCAATATTATTCAATGATAAGAAATATGTCATTAATAATATATATGGATACCTAGAAATACAGATTTTAAGGAATATATGTCTTTTATCAAGTCAAAAGGATAGAAATTAGAGAAATAATTCTAATGACTAGTGAGGATCAATGTGATGATTTCCCTAATTGAATTCTCATCCTTATAGGAGTTGGAATCCAGATATTTGGGAAAATACATTCTAAATTTACTATTGTACTAAACTAAAAATTTAATTAGGATGAATGACCATATACCCCAAAGAAAGGACAAGTTTTAATTTTTCTCATTATATAACAAGGGAATATAAAATTCAGTGGATCATTTAATACATTAATCATCGAGCGATGGATGAACTTTATAGAATTTTTCTTCACAATTATTCAATTATCTAATAAATATATTTTCATGTGGGTTGTTTACTATATGGAAGAGAATCCAATAAATTGTGTTGTTGGTCAAAAAATGAAATCCAATGATATTTTATCAGTTCAATATATAAGAAGAAATTATTAGAAAATGATTTTCTAAAAATAGATTCCGCTAAATCCCTATTGTATAATATAAAGGGGATTCCCAAGCCTCAAGGAAATGTAGGATTCATCTATTGAGGCATATGTCGAAAACATAAAAACACATTAATAATTGGCCAAGGAATTTTCCTATTTCCCCTAAAAGTAATATTGGTCTCTTTTAAAATGGGATATATCATAGCCTATTAAAAAAATTTCATTTTTGGACATCTATACCAATGATGGAATTTTCTAATGTTCCCTCAATGGTGAAATAGATATTAGTGAAAACAAGGGTCTCAAAAGAAATGGGATAATAATTGGAGAATATTATTAATTCTGGATTATCGATGAGAAAACACATTGGGATAATAAATTCTATCAACCCAATTTCCAATAGCGTTTGAAGATACATCAAAAAAATTTCTCTAATGGGATAAGGAAATACTTTAGGTGTGGGAAATTAGTTTACCTTGCTATCAATTTTTGATTGGAGATAGAAAAAATAGTGATGGAATAAAAGAATTATCCGATCAACCCTTAGACTATTGTCCAATATTATAACTATTAAGAACAAGGATACTATGCAAATAAATTCCTTAAGACCATGATTATTGTTGAAAACCGATAGAAATAGCCTCCCAGACCTAGAGAAAAATGGAGATATTAATCAATCACAATAATTGAGGTGTATCTTGCCAACAATTTGGTGACATTTATTATACATAATAATTAAAAAATATTTCATTATATTTCTTTATTATTGTTCTATTCATTCCATCATATCGTGATATTTTACTAGAGCCATTTAGACACCACCTCAAAACATTCATGTTGAGTTATCGGTGATGAAAATGAATGGGTCAATTATTAAATAATATGAATATAACTATTCCCCTATCCATTTTGGTGGGTTGTAGATCCTAGAAAACTGTTAGATTATACCTTTAGAAAAATTTTATATAATTTTAATCATTTATTAACTATCTTTATATAAATACAAAATTAATTTACGAGAGAAGGAATTGACCCACTATATTGTGAAACACCCTCCGATTCTATTCAAGTGCTTGTAAGATGATTAATATTATTTGGTAAAAAAATCTCATGTAAAGATAATATTCACTTGTGAGAAATATTATTTACATCAAATGATTAATAATAAATATAAGATCACCCTTGATAATGTTCCCATTGTAAGTTAATTACCTAATTTGTTTGTCGAAGAAATTCTTGGCCTTCCCCCTAGTTGTAATTTCATATTCTAAATATTACTCTTACTCTGAGAATTAGCAATACACTAGACTCAGTATATACCAATTATTTTATCTTTATGAAGTTAGGAAAAAAATATATGATATTATGGATAATGTTTCTATATTCTCATGATCTTAACCATGGGTTTCACTATTCCTCTTCATTATAATGAAGGGTGGGGCTTTTTACCTATTCATTGATTATCGTGAGATCAACAATATCATGATAAGTAACAAGTATTATCTTCCATGGATTTATTAATTGTAAAATCATCTATGTGGGGACCATTAATTATCTACGGTGGATATTTATCAGGGATATTGTTATGGAAATTTTAAGAAGTGGTATATCTCTGAGAAAATGTTTCATACAAGGTATGTACAATAGAAGATAATATTAATCCCATTTGTACTCAATAATTTTTTATATATATTAAGGATATTAATTAATAGTGTATTTATTTAATACCAATAAAAACATAAAGTATTCATTATAGATAATATTTTCATCTACTCCAAAATCATCGGGCAATGTGAGGAAAATATAAATAATATATGATACTAATGACCTTGTAGAAGAAATTTTTTATAATTATATTAAATGTGATTTTTGGATGTATAAAGTATTATTTCAAGCTAATGATTACTATATCAAATGGATATCCAAGGATACATAAAAAATGATTCAACTAAAGGATATCCAAGACCAACATTTATAAAGAAAATATGAACATTCCTCGGATTAGATGGGTCATATCATCAATTTTTGACAAACATATCTTTATTTTGAACCCCACTAACCAATATACCATGAAAAGGATTAAATTTTTTATGTATTGATGAAGGTGAAGAAATAATTATGGAGTTGAAGAATAGTTTAATCAATTAAATTTTTCTCACATTACCTACTAGTGGGAAAGATATTTGAGCGACAATTATGAATCAAAAAAGGACTTGGGTATATATATCCAATGTACAATAAAGTTATATATATATATATACAAATTTTTTCAAGTATATATTCATGAAAATGAGGATAACAGACACTAATTAATTTTGTGAAATCTCATCAAATATTTTGACTATTTAATACATTTCAATTCTGGTCAAGTAAATAATGTAAAAAATGCTCTAGGAATAATGTATCTGGAAACTCTATCCATGAAGACGATTACATGGAATCCAATAATAACAGACATAGAAATTAGATTTTAGAATAATATAATAATATTTATATAACCTTTCAAAAATAAATTATCAACCATATATTCTTGATATGATCAGGGAGACCTAGAATGATGCGGAGTTACTATAGAATAATGCATTGAATATTCCATAGTTTAACATTTATAAACTGGTAGTTATATGGTTTGGAACTGGTATAAGTGTCCATCAAAACTAGAGATTAAGAGGAAACTTCTGGGTAAAAATAAAATATCATCATTCTTTATTCCTCTCGAAATTATTAAGATGTATAGATATTTGAAGAAAACATCTAGTGGGATAACATAAAGAGGGATATTGTGGACTTTTTATATTGATCTTTAGTATTCTAAAAAGTGAAGGTAGAATTACAGGATTTAAAGGTTATGCTACATCCATTTCTTATATAATTATCATAATTTAAAACATACCAACTGAATCTATAGGTATCTTGAATTATAAAAACATTAACAATGCTAACCTTTTTTGGAATACTTAACCATTTTATAAATAGGAACCAGAAGGCCGTTATTTGTATAGTGCCTTCAGAAACATGGATGCATAATCATTGGTACATAAAAGATCTACATTATAACCCACTAGTCTATTCATTTCTAGTACCCAACTTAGACTCATCATAGTTACTACATATATTTATAACCTTGTGAAAGAAACACAAAAATGGGTGTGCTCAAATTCTCATTAAGGGTAAACAAGGGAGACATGAAAGCATAATCATGAACATAGGATGTATGAGAACATGATAAAACCCTTAAAATATAATACCATTAATATCAAATATCATTAAAATGAATTAGGGAATAAATCATAGAAGTTAATAAGACATGAATCATAACAAAATGAAAAACATAATCCATGAAAGAAAATCATAAGAATAGGACATGAAATTGTTGCATACATAAACATGTGATATCTTTTCCTAAAAGTCAACACACATGGCTATAATTTATAAGTAAAAATCATTGGAATTGAACCTTTTGGGGGGGACAAACCATGATCCACAGTCATGGTTCCTTCCATGTAAGGGATTAGGATTACCTATATTCTGATAATGGATTATGGTTCCCCATATTCTATCATCATGCTGACTACAACTAATGGGCGAGACACACCACTATCAATAGCTGCAGTCCTATCTCTGTAAGGGATCCAGTTTCCCCATATTATCATAGTGTATCAAGCCCATCGAGGTGACTACCATAATTATATTATGATATATAAATATTTACACAATGCCTAAGAGGTTGATATAGGTCTCACCCATAACATATTGAAAATTGTACATAAATATGCCACAAGATCATAAATAAATAAATCATAACCTATAAAATGAAAAACAAAATCATAAACAATTAAACATATCATGTCCTATAGAAATATTTAGGTATTATAACTATTTCAACATAAGAATAACACAATAAAAAAAGTAGGTATCAAAATCATATAACTCGTGAAAGGGAAAGGAATTTCATAATCATCTTATTTTCAATCATAATCCATTCAGAGAAATAATATTAACGGAACCACTGAATATTTTCAATATAAAGGCCTTAGTAACACTAATTTATGTTATATTATGTGGGAACTACATTTAAAATATCTTTTAAAACATTTTTTGAGGAAAATATCTTTTCTGCATTGAAAATTTACTTTAATAACATAAAACCTTTTGAAACCATTTTTATTTAGAAATACCTTTGAAAATTTATAAAATAATATTAGAAAATAATAAAACTTTTTTAAAATACTATTTAATTGAAAATGATGTTTAGTTATATTTTGAAGTAATTTTTTAAATCCATTTAATAAAAATGGTTTTTGAATACATGATATTTTTAACTTAAGAGTGAGATAGTCATATTTTAAAAAAACAAAATGTTATGTTTTAAATAATTTAAAAATGTTAATAAAACATGAGGATATCTTGAATAAATAAATGAGAATGAAAAACATTAATATTATTGGAGGATGGATCCTAATATTTCATCAAAAAAATCATAAACCTAAAAAATCTCAAAAATCCAATAGATTTTCTCTGTAAGAAACTAATTAATTGTAAACATGGGATTATAAACTCCATGTAAGAAAGTAAATTACAATAATCTTATCATATCATTAATGTATTTTGATTCATGATACAAAATTTAAAATAGAAGTATATTCACCATGAAAATGAGTTTAGGTTCATGAGAATACAAGAGTCTCAATGATGGAAAATTTAGAAGAATCTATTTTACTGATTTTGTAACTTTTGGGAGTTAAACCCCATGAAATAAGGATCATAAAATATAACACCGCAAATATTTTAGAATATATTTTTCTTAAATATTTTCAATTAATTAGATAGACTATATTTCATAAATCACTGATTCTATTTGAATTAACACATGGTAATTTAGGAGGTATTCATAACCTAGCCATTAATCATAAACTTTCCACTTCTGTGTTTTGATTTTCACAAAATATTCATACATAGTTGTGATCAGGGTGATATTTTGAGTCTGATAGAATCAAAAAAATTGGGTGAATAGTAACATAAAATTATGAATAATTAAATTCACTTATGAAGAGAAACATACCCTGATTAATAGTTATATGACTCTTATGAGTGGTAACCATTCCCATGATAGTGAAAATAAATTTTAGGCATCGTAAAAATGAAGATGAATATTTTAAGTGTTGGTATTTTTAGATTAATTTATATTTTTCATTAAAATTTAAATTTCAAATAATTAGAAAATTATTTTATAAAACTATACTTCATTTATTGATTCTAACCATCAAGAAATGGTTAAAGTTAAATTTTGCATTTTTTCTGAAATATATGAATTTTTTTAGAATAGTAAAATATAATAAATTATGAAAAATACTAAAATACAAGATTTATTGATTCTTGGATGATTTCCTAATGATGTAATCATGAAATATTTGAACTTAGAGGAAATTATTACTATTTTTTCAAGTAATCATCAATTTTTCTTGACTTATAGAAAATTAATAAACTAATGATTAAAACATTAAAAAAACCCACCTCCCCTCCACTATATAAACCACCCCACACCCCTCTTCTGATCACACCACTCAAGCACTGATCATTACCTATGTTATGAAAAATAAACGTCCCATTCCCTCTCCCTACATTCAAAACCTTTGGGTGTCCCCATAAGTACAAAAAATTCCTTAATATGATTCTCAAGGAGGAGTACAAAAGAGGTGAACCTCTGTTCCTTTTTCTTTCAACTTCTTTTCTATGTTCGAATATATTTTTTCTTAGTCTTCCCCTCTACTCATAAAAATGATATGATAATTCCATTACCATACATAAACTATTATTTTATTATACAAATGGAATATTTTATCATCATATCTCTTTTCCCCCTCATCAAACACTAAAAATTAAAACACCTTCCGAGTTAGGTTAATTTATCACATTCAAGGACGGAAGGTTTTAAATTTTTGTTACTATCTTCAAGAAAGATCATGAAACAGCTTAATGGTTGAACCAAATCATAATATTTTTATTTTATCTTATGTATTTTTTTGAATCCTTACATACTCATAATAAAAAATAATAATACAAAACATATTTATTGTGCATAAAACCGCCAAGATAATCAAAGTGTTTAACATTAACTAATGAGTCATACTTGTGGTATATAACCAAAATCATTAAAAGATAATTTTTATTTATAGTTTTTCTAATAATATATATTAACAATTCTGGATGTTTGACCACATTTCAAACAAACATCCATTCATAAATACAAGTAAACTGATCATAAAAATCAATAACGAAAATGCTTCCCAAAAAATAACATTGAACCTCTTTAACCCATAAAAAATTCCATAAATGAACCAAATATTGTTATAATAAATAAATTGATTGTATAGGTGGTTATAGAATTATTAATTAATGAAGATATTTTTTATTATTCGGTTCATTATGATTAATCGAATAACACAGTCTATCATAATGTAGGGGGTTTCTCATCTCACTTTTATTTTCATGAGATTTTCATGTTTCACCACTTATTTCATAAATGTGGTGTATTTTTACTACCATTTCTTATAAAGTTTCATTATTCTATTTATATTTACGGTATTTTTTTATTCTCATTATGATTATTAACTCGATTAATTACAATGTTGAAGGGGACTTTGATTCAGATTCCATTTTATTGTGATTTACTTGGTATTGTAAACCAAATCATTATTTTGTGGTGTACCTACTTCCCCTGTGAGATAAATTTTCATTTGAAATTGTAAATATATTATATATTCATATTCTGGTTTCATGTATATTATTATTGTCTTAAGTGGTTTACAATTTTTCATATGGTGTTTATTTGAAATGTTGTTTTCACTTTGGAAATATTGATGTGTTTGTATCCTCTACTCTATATAGATATTGATAAGGAATATTGTTATTGTATTAAATATATGTATACAGAATTATTTTTACTTTTAGTGATGTTTGGTGCCCACTGTATCCCCTCGATTCATCGAACGGTCTCATTAGACAATTTAGTTGGTGACAGACCCTTCGAGATTGTTTCCAAAATATAATCAGACGGGTATCTACCCATAATCATAAACCATTTAGATGTTATTTTTGTATCATGTGCCAAATACATGAAGTCCAATTAATAATAATTATCTTTATTCATTTTGAGTTATTAATATCTATGAGGTTTTCAATATGATAAAATCTATACATGTAGTTTCATTCTCAGTTTATTAATAGAGTATGCTTTTCATTTTTTTACCATGAAATATTGACTATGCCAATAATATTATGATTCAATTATTGTTGATTCATGATTTCATTGTTTTTATCCCATTCAAAGAATTTGATATCATCCGATTCATTTTTTTCCTTCAATGGGTTATGAAGTGGATTCAATTAATTGAGTTTTCATGGATACTATTTATTAGTTTTTGTCATATATTGTATTTTCTTACCTTTCCCAGTGTTATATGAGTTAAATGTATGAATATAATTTCATTAAGACTACTAAACCGATTGTTCCTTTAGGATTTTATTTCTGGTAATCTTTCCAATGTAATAATTAATGCACTGGCTACAGGCTTTTGGGGTCTAAGTGTTACAGTTGGTATTATATAATGTTTAATAAAATCCTTGGAAACTAGATTTAGGAAACATAGTTTTGAGGACATAACCCTAAGTTAGGCTTTGAAGATAATCATAGAAGAACATACTAGAATTTTGGTATATTGTAGATTATGTGGGTCTTCCGAGAATATATATCATTTTATAGATACTACAAGTGGTCATGGTTCTTGAACAGATGTACATATGAGTAACAACTCCAAAACGGTGTTTCGGGCATGACCTGGGGTATCCTGGTAAATGATATTATAACTCAGTGTGCACCTTGTTTGACACTCCTAGGGGATATTCCTAGGTTAATTCATGGATTCTTTAAAAACCATTATGAAGGATTTAAAAGTAAATATAAAAATTATTTATGATTATGATATTAGTTGTGCCAATATTTCAGACTATCTTAAGTGTTTTCTGGATATAAATTATGACCTCTAACCTAATTTAGTGTATTCCATTATTTGGTGATGGAACCTAATAGATGAAGGGGAATATATACCCGTGAAAAATGTAGGTATTCCCCTATTGAGAAAGATAACATAGTCAGTTTTGGAGAGAATCGAATCATTTTTATATTGGGAAAATATACTCATGTTGTGTCAAATAACCAAGCTACGGCTATTTTGGATCGTTTCATGTAATAAATTCCATCATATTTTATTATGACTACTAATCTGGTGGTAGGTGATCAGTAGATCAAGTCCTTTGAAATGATATTTCTTTCATTAAGATGCAATGAAAAGGAAAAGGTAGTACTTGAGGTATATAGCCTCAAGGGTGATGCAGATCAATTGTGGTCCTTGATCCAAAATATCATGGGGGAAGAATAAATAGATTATATTTATTGGATATCTTTTAAGGAATTTTTCTTTGCAAATATTTCCCTCATTAACAACAAACTTAAATGAAGATGAAATTATATATCCTGAAGAAAAGGGAAGAATAGAGTGTTGTGGAGTATGAGGCTACCTTTACAAGATTATCTAGATATGTTAAAGATTATGTCCATGATTTGGAAGACTAGATTGATCATTTCTTTGAGTTTCTTTTTCCAAATTATTGAAGGACATTGTCTTATTTAACTTTTTCATCATATGATGAAATTTTTTTAATTTCCATCAAAATAGAGACGGAATTTTATAGATAAAATATTTTCAAGGGAAATCAAGATAATAAGTGGAATTTTAATAACCCCAGAAAATTTGAAGCACTAATGAAAAATAATTGAATAATTTAATTTCTATTATGCGATAAATATAGAAAGAATCATTGAGGGAAATGCTTGAAAGTCATGAAAATTAGTTATAAGTGAGGAGAAAAGGGTCACATATCTAGTGAATGTTGGGGGGGAAATATAATTCATGGTTGTTCAATTCTACAATTATAGATAGATGGGACACTTTGAAAATGAGTATCCTAAGAACCAAAGAAACTGGCCTCATAAAAGTCAACAATAGAAAGGGAAATCTTTTTAAAATATTATTACAGACGTTGAAGTTCCTAATGATGTGGTGGAAGGTACTTTAATTATATCCTCAAACATGGAAATGTATTATTTGATTCTTGATCATCACATTAATTTATATCTTCCTAGATTTCAAATAAAAATATACTTGTCAAATTTGATTTAATAAAGGAGTTTTCAGTCCAAAATCCTAGGGGATGTATCATTGCAACAAAGATGTTTCAATCAGTCCCCCTCATGAAACATTAAAATTCTTTAGATTCAAGCCTTATCATCATACCAGTGATTGACTTTGAATTAATTCTTTGTATAAATTGGTTGTCAAATAGTAATGAAAAGATAAAATATATGAAAAGGTAAGTTATAATTTTTGATAATGGTATAGACTACCACATCATTAAAGTAGAAACCCCGCCATATAATTATTTTCTAGATCTATCACCATTATCTCTATTGAATGAAACTGTTGGAGAGAAAGAAAACAAAATATATATGGGTGAGGAATTAAATTTTAAAATTGAATATATACCTATTGCGCAAGAATACATTGATGTATTTCTGGAGGATTCACCTGAACATCCTCCATATTAGGAAGTTGAGTTCTCTATTGACTTAATTCCAAGTTCTAAACCAATAAAAAAGACTCCATATAGATTGGAAACTATGGAACCAGGGGATCTAATTAAAAAACTAAAGGAAATGAGTGACAAAGGATTTATGCGACCTTGTGTTTCTCATTGGTGATCCCTTACCATCTTTTTCAAAAAGATATATGGATCAATGAGGCTATGTATTTATTATTGGGAAATAAATTATCTTAAAATAATGAAAAGGTATCATATTCAACGAATTGATGATTTATTTGATCAAATTCATGGATCCTAATATTTTTCTAAGATTGACCTCTGATCAGGATATCTTCAGCTATACGTGACGAAGAAAACTATTCCACAAACAGCATTTTGATCTATGTATGGGCATTACTAGTTTACTGTAATGCCTTTTTTACTAACTAATTCACCCTATATTTTCTTGGATATATTTAATTGAGTATCCTATGAATATCTTGATGATTTTTTGTGACATTTATCTATGATATCCTAGTATACTCCAAAATCTATGAATACCATGAGAATAACTTGTGGTTTATTTTAAAACACTTAGAAGAAATGAATTATATGGGTTGTTTAGTATGTTTAAATTTTGGATTTATTCATTATCTTTTATTGGACATATTATCTCTAAGGATGGAATCTTAGTTGATATTTTGAAGACAAATGAAATCAAACACTAGACCACTCCAATGAATATAACTAAGGTATGTAGTTTTATTACCTTAGCAGGTTACTATCGTTGTTTCATTCAGAATTTTACACAACAGGATAAACCACTGACCCATCTCACATGTAAAGAGGTTATGATTGTATGTATAATATAATGTATAGAATTATTTGTATAATTTAAAATAATATTTTTCAATGCTCCAATTTTGACTATTCCATCTAAAATTGATGGGTTTTTGTATACAGTAATGCATCAATGAATAGGTTGGGTTGTTTCCATATAAAAAATGATATAGTTATTGCTTATGCATCAAGGTAGTCGAATTCTCATGAGTAAAAATACATAACACATGATCTGGAGTTATAAGTTGTAATCTTTTCTCTAAAAATATAGAGACATTATCTATATAGTGAATGATATGAGATATATACGGATCAAAAGAGTTTGACATACATTTTTACATAGAAATAACTCAATATGAGGCACAGGAGATGGCTTGAGTTACTAAAAGACTATGATTGTTCAATACCCTAACACCCAAGAAAAGAAAATAAGGTGTCTAATGTATTAATCCATAAATAACATGGACATCTGACCCAAATGATGATTGAGAGTGATCTTATATTCAAGGATATTCTATAGATATATATGATACTTTTTATGAAAGGGGAAACCCCATTCCTCTTTAAAATTATTTCTAAACCATATTTAATAGATAATATAAAAATATCTCAATCAGATGATGGGGATCTAAAAAATAAAATTAATGTTATTAATGATGGAAGATTGGAATACTTCATGTATGAGGATAGAGTTCATAAATTTGGGAAGTGGTTATGAGTTCCATCAGTACCTGAGCTAAAAATGGGAACTATTATATGATTCACATAGCTCAAATTTCAGTATACACCCATATATCACTAAGATGTATAGAGATCTAAAGGAACATTTTTTTGGATAAAATGAAGAAGAAATTTTTAACTATATGTTAATGTGTCTAGTTTTTCAACAAGTGAATGTGGAGAGACAACATATAAGAGGGGTCATGAAACCTATACCTATTCCTATGTGGAAGTGTGATGACATTATGATCTACTTTGTCATAGGACTACCGAGAAAACCTAGAAGGAAGGATGAAAAATGGGTAATTGTTGATGTTATTACAAAATCATCACAATTACATGATATAATAAAGGATTTACCACTTGAGAACCTAAAAATAATCTATATTAATGATGTTGTAAGACTTCATGGTGAACCTCTGTCGATTGTGTCAGATCGAGATCCCTGATTTACATCAAAATTCATAAATATTATACATAAGGATTTGGATACTGAGCTTCATATGAGTGCTTCTTATCACCCCCAAACTGAACAATAGTTTGAAAGGACTATTCAAACAATATAATACATGTTTAGATCATGTTCTCATAAATAACAAATAATGTGTTATCATTACTTGACTTTGTGGGTAAATTTACTACAATAATATTTTCCATTATAGCGTTCAAATGGTTCCATATAATGCATTATATGGTAATATGTGTCAAACTCCAACTTTTGGGGATGAAGATGGTGAGAGGAAACATATAGGCACATAACATAGAGAAGAGACAATATCAAAGGTAACAAAAATTATGGTTCATGTTAAATTAGCCCAATTTTGGAAACAGAGTTATGCAGGAAACCATAGAAAGAATTTGGAATTTCAAGAAGGATATCATGCCTTTAAAAAATTATCTCCATGGAATGTTGTCATCAGGTTCCATGAAAAAGGGAAACTAACCCCCAAGTAAAATGGACCATTCAAAATTATTGAATGAATTACAGTTGTAGTTTATCATTTAGTAATGACACCAAGTCTCTCCAAAGTTCCTAATGGGTTCCATGTGTTTTTTAGAGAAATACAAGCCATACCAAATGCATGTACTCACCTATGAGGAAATAGAGCTGGAACCTAATTTATCACACTGTGAAGAGCCTATCAAGATTCCTGATATGTGGGAGTAGGTACTGAGAAATCGAAAAAAATTTCTAGGAAAGGTTATTCGTAGAAACCATAATACGGAGCAAGAAACATGAAAACTATAGGATGTTAGGAATAAGAACCACTTACATCTTTTCAAAGGGATTTATACTTGAGTGTTTTCAGGGAAGAAATTTCTGATTGTGGGAAAAATATAACACCCCAAACATTTTATGGTATGTTTCTCTTAAAAACTTTATATACATTAGATAGTATATATTTCATAAAGCATTTATTATATTTTAAGACACACTTGGTTACATAGGATATAGTCATAACCATTCCATTAACATTAAATTTTCCACTTTTGGGTTTTGAATTTTGAAAAACAGTCATACACGGTTGCAGTTAGGGTGATATTTAGAGACTGATAGAATCATCATACTTTTAGGTGAATAGTAACATAACCTTATGAATGGTAAAAAAAGTTATGAATATTAACTAACCCTAATGAATAGTAATATGACTCTTATTAATGGTAACTATACCCATGAAAGTGTAAATAAATTTTAGGCACCTTAAAAATGAAGATGAATATATTAAGTGTTTATATTTTTTGATTAAATGATGATTTTAATTAATAATTAAATTTCTCAAATTTAGATAAATATTATTGGAGAATGGAGATTATTTTTTTGATTCTAAACATTGGAAAATAATTATGAGAAATTTTTACTATTTTTCTGAAATACATGATTTTTTAGAGAACAGTAAAATTCTGTGAATTGTGACAAATGTTAAATACAAGATTTGTTGAGTTATAGATGATGTCCTACTAGTTTAAGCACACTTGTTTTGAACTAAAAATAACTTATTACTGTTCATAGTCATGGAATCAACACTATTTATTGTCTTAGTGAAAAATAATAAACTAATAATTAAAATATAAACAAAACCATCCTCTACTCCATAATATAAACCATGCCTCACACCCTCTACCTCTCACACCAGTCCATATTTGCGCCTTATCTATGTTCTACCAAATATACATCCAAATCCTTCTACCTGCATCCAATACCTATTAGTATAACCAAAATTCCATAAAAAATTCCTTAAGGAGATTCTCAAGGATGAGTTTTCAAGAGGTGAATGTCTCTTCCTTTTTCTTTCAACTTCTTTTACAAGTTACATTAATTTCTTTATGTCTCCTAACTTACCCACAAACAAATGATATGATAATTATAGTACCATAAATGAACTATAATTTCATTATTATAATGTAATATTTCATCGTCATCTCTCTTTTCCCCCTCCACTTATACGAAAGAAGAAAACACCATCTGAGATGTGTTACTTTATCACATTCAAGAACGACGGGATTGAAATTTCCATTACTAACTATAAGACTGTACATGAAACCTTTTAAATGGATAAACCAGATTATATTATGTTTATATTATATTATATAATTTCTTATAATCCTTATACATTGATAATCTGAAATAATAATGCAAATTATGTTCATTGTGCACAGAACTGCCATATTAATCCATGCGTTTAACATTTACTAATGATTCATCATCATTCTATATAACCAAATTAATTATAAGATTATTTTAACTATATAATATCAAAAATAATATATATTAACAATTTTTGATGTTTGACCACATTTCAAACTATCTTCCATTCATGAAGACAAGTAAACTGATAATGAAAACCAAGGATGAAAATGCTTCCAAAAAAATAATATTGAACCTCTTAATCCCATAAAAGAGGCCTTGAATAAACCATATAAGGTTATAGTAAATAAATTAAATTTATATTATGTTCTATAGTTTTTAATTGATGAAGTTAAATTTTATTATTCAGGTCATTAAGATCAATCGAAGAACACATTCGTGCATAAGGTTTGGGGTTTCTCATTTCACTTTTATTTCTTTGTGATTTACATTGATCCCATATTATTTCTTTTTAGTGGTGTATGTTTATTTAAATATTATATATAATATAATTATTATATTTATATTAATGGTATTAAATTATTAACTTTATGATTATGTACTCAGTTGATTACAATTTTGTGAGTGATATTGTTTTAGTTTCCATTTCACTGTGATTTACTTGGTATTATACACCTAATCATTATTATGTGTTGTACCTACTACCCCTTTGAGATATTTTTTAATTTGAAATTGTAAATATATTATATATTAGTATTCTAGTTTCATGGATATTATTATTGTCTTAATTTGTATACCCTTTTACTTATGGTGTTTATTTGGAATATTGTTTTAACTATGGAAATATTGACGAGTATGTATCATCTACAATATATGGATATCGAGAAAGAATATTGTTATTGTATTAAATAAATTTTTAAATAAATATTTTGAATTTCAGTGTTGGGTGGGGTCCACTATAGCCCTTCGATGAATCAAAATGTCTCATGAGACAAGTCAGTTGGCAACAAACCCTTTGAGTTTTTTTCTAAAACAGAATCAGATGGGTATCTACCCACAAACATAAACTGCTTTCATGGAATAATGGTATCATGTTCTATATACATGAAGTCAAATGAATTAAATTAAATTTTAATATTTATTGTTTTATTTATTTATTTTATTTATTAACTAAATAATCACTACATTTCCATTTCTTAATATTTTTATGTAACTAAATAATCTAGAGAAAATTATTAATAAATTATTATGATAAAAATAACCCACTTATATTTCCAATGGATATTTATTGCTAATAATATTACGTTTTTTATATATATGAATGTTTTATAAATGTTAATGGTAATAATATTTCACTTTTTATATTTTTCCTTACACAACCATTAATATAAGGCACTTCCATTTAATAATATCCCAATAACCTATAAATTTTGAACCATGTGTGGATATGGTCCAAATATTAGAAGTCAATGGAAAATGTAAAATATTCCATGTCATTCTGGTCCTTTTTATTAAGGATTATTCCATTATTAATCTTAATCATACCTTAATCACTATAATAAATTTTAATCACATTCACTAATGAATTTAAAAAAAATTATGTTTATATTATTAAAGTATAAAACGTTCAAAATTTTGTTATGTTTTTAAATTAAATTTCAATGTAAAATAGATTATAATGAACATAGTTGTATAAATATATTTCTAATTTATATAATTTGACTCTAAAAAACAAAAATATAATTTATTATTAATTATTATTCAAATTAAAAGGCAGTTTTTAGCTAAAATGCAGTATTTTTACTATTCATCCAAAAATTAAGTTTGTTAGAAAAATATTAAATATTCTCCCTATAAAATTTTTTAGATTTTTAATTTATAAATTATATTTAATTTTCAAAATAATATTCATAAAAGTATGAAAATAATGTTTTAAAATTGGTTCCTCTATAAACGATGGTAAAACCCGATCATGCGTGTACTGCAAGTTAACTTAGTGTTATGTGTACCACAACAAAGATAAGTGTTGTGTGTAGTGAAAGATCAACATATTGTTGTTTATATAACCAAAAAAACATAAAATAATATTTTTTAAATGTTTTGTGGAATGAAAAATACAAAAATTATTAATTAATTTGAAAAAGTTAAAAAATCTCAGGGTGTTACATTCTACCCCCCAAAAAATAAATTTTATCCTCGATATTCATCTGGGTTATATAAGGTTTAATACTTGAAAGTTTGTTTCCTAAAAACCCAATTCATAAAAATTAATTATAAAACATCCTTTAAAAATGGAAATGTGGAATCATAATGGTTATCTAAATTTACTCATAATGAGTTTCTCGTATTGGAGAACATATGTGGGATACAAAATCATGAACATTAAAGAGAAGTCTTACCATCACATTTTGATGGATAGTGATAGAGAAAAAGGATACGGGAATGTTAACAATAAAAAATCATTAAATAAGTCATTAACTAAGTTACCTAATAAATTTTTGGAAAACAAATTACTAGAAAACTATTTTCATCTTGATGGTACTTTTTCCTAATGTTAATGAATTCTCTTGAAAAAATATACTTGCTTGATTTCATTACAACGTCATACATTGTATTTTATTAATCCACTTCTACTCTTTCTCTAAAATTTAATCTTACTTTTTCATTCATGAATTAATAATAGATCCTCAGACCCAAGATACACAATCTCATTTGTCCTTAGATACAATCAATATAAGCCGGATTGAATAGGTTATCCAATATGCACAAATCCTCTCAATGAGAGATAAAACATTAATACTACTGGCTTCATCTAAAGTTTAACATGAACTTTTCATAAATAGATTACCTTGTAACCCTCCTAATGATAAATAATCAATGGTTAATGAGTAATGTAATGAAATTGGATTAATTTTTATCCCCCATATATGACCATGTACCTCTCAGTTGTCACATTCCAAACATGTGAATAACCTCATCGTATATTCCCATGAAACATGGTAATTACCATAAGTCTTTTTCTAAAAAATGTATTATTCCTTATTCTTATGATTACTGGATGTATTCATTAAATCCAAGAATTTATAAACATCATCCTCGATGACATAGATATCTTTTTTAATAATCTGTTCGAGGGCGCGGCCAGTCTGTGAAAAATGTCGCCAGGGGCGTTCTCGTAATTTAGCGGCTTCAGACGTTAAATTTTATAACATTCAAACGGATGCTCGGAATCAAATTCTGATACCACCGTTGTGCTTAGGAGGTGGTTTTTACCCTATTTGAGGTTTAATTTGGACCTCGCCAAAGGTTTTAGATGCGTGGAATATTATGTGGTTAAATTAATTAAAATTCTTTTTTAATTTAATCCACTCTCCATCCCCTTCCTCCCTTGTTCTATCCTGTCAAAGCCTCCCTCATGGTAGCCCTAAATATCCCTCCCCTCCTCCACTCCGTCAAGGCGACGGCGCGGCGGCGGATCGTCCATAAAGCTTCGGGCAAAGCCCAGCGAGGTAGGAGGTTTTCTTTTGTTGCGTTTTTACTCCCGAACCTCATTTGAATCCAAATTTTAGCGTCAAATTGTTGTTTGAATTTCAAACGAACCAGATGAATGCATAGTAGGGGTTTTTCTCTTCCCATCTCTTGTTTCGGTTTGTCAATCCGAGTTCCGGGGACCCCGCTATCATTCGCCGATGATTGTGGGTTTAAGGCTGTTTTCCGGTGGTTTTTGGGACGTTCCGGTGAGGTATCACGGCGGTCCGACGAACCAGCGCGGCGGTACATCATCCCGGAGGTGATCCGGGATTTAGGAGGCCGGTGGCGGTGAGCCCTGGGCTTCAGGAAGCCGGCGGCGGCGAGCTCCGGGCTTCAGGCGGCTGGCGGCGGGCTCCGGCTCCAGGCGGCGACGGTGGGTGCAGCCCGCGGCACGAAGGAGAGAACAGGGGTCGCGGCACGCGACCCCGTGGGGAACAAAGACCCGCGACATGCATTTATTTGCCTGGAAGACCGACCGGCCCTCGCGGCTGGTCTGAGCATGTACCACTGGTCCATGGCCGGCCCGCGCGGCCAAGCCGCGTGCCGGCGTGGACCGTTCCAGGCCTGTCCAGCCCAAGGTATTCGCCCCTGGTTTCGGACCCCCGTATTTACCGCTACGGGTGTCCGATTTGTATTCTGTCTGCAGCGGTGGTACCATATCGATGAGGAGGGATTTTTGAGATGGTTTCAAGAATTTTTAATTCCCGAAACGAGGGGCCTTGGAGGCACGACACATCTTGAAGTGAGTTGTCGTTTTTCCGGGGGAACTTGTTTTGGACGGCGCGGACGCGTCTGATGACCGTTTTAAGCACCGTCAGTGGCGTTGGGACCCTGGTACCAAGGCGGAGCATTCCAGGGTGGTTTCGAGCGTTGCAGCCGAAGTTGATGCGTGGGACCCACAACCCGTCTTTCGAGCTGTGTGCAGCATTTTACGACTTTTTCATCAGACGTCCGTTCGGGGCGTGCAAGCAGTCGTTTTTGGATGTAATTCCGAAAGGATTGCAATGGTGAAATCTGCCCGCTCTATTTTGGCATGAGGGTGCGGGTCCCATGAGGGTCGTTTGGGCGTCAACAGTGATTTCATATCTCTATCACCGGGCGACCGTTTTGGACAAGTTAGTAGTCCACCTTGTGTGATTTTGCGAGAGGATCACAATGGTGCAATCCGTTGGCAGCACTTTGGGACCGGGGTGCCGGTCCCGTGTGGTACCACTCGTGCGCGGGGAGCCGGAACGTATCTTTTTCTCCAGATATCTGTTTCACTCAAGTGAGTATTGTTTTTGATGTGTTTTCCCGAGGGGATAGCAATGGTGCTATGCGCCCGACTATTTTCGAAGCCGAGGCTCGGGATCATGGGATGCTACACGGGCGTGAGGCGGTGTTGGTGACTTTTCCATCAGATATCCATTGGAGGCGAGTAAGTAGCCGATATCGCATGTTTTTACGCGAGGATTACAACGGTGTGATCCGTTTGGTTGTGCAGAGCCTCTTGCGCGATATTGTTAAGTGAGGAAGCATGGAAGGTGCTTCAGTGGTGGTTCTCCCTACCTTGTTTGTAGCGGACCCATGGTGTGTGATCGTGCACTCTTGGTAGAGTGATATAAATGGGTCATGAGATGTGGTTGGCAGTGCCTCAGCCGGTGAGGTGGCAGGTTGGAGTTGTCACGTCACTCCTTCGCGTTGACGTTGGGTTCCGTGTGTATGATAGCCTTTGGGCTGGAACGAGGTATACTCTGGGAGTATACAGGAGCGCTTGTAGGTATGTGTGGTTTGTACCTGAGATGTTTGTGCGCTCAGTTGGGGTTGAAGTGGGGCCACACGTTGTGTGGGCCCCATGTGTGTGCCGTGTTCTGCTTTGCGTACTTTGACCTCTCACGACGTAGAGGGTCCCTCTGGGTGTTTGTTTGACCAGTTGGTTGGAGTTTTTCCCCTGGATCTATGCTCGTTTGAAGACCAGCAGGGTTGAGTGGTCTCCCTTGGTTTCGTTCTCGATGGATCGGCCAGTAGCGGTGCTAATGGCACCCCATGACGGAACAGGCCCTGAACCACTTTTGGGAGAGTTTTTCTGGAGTTGGGTGGTTGCGCGATACCCACTTCTTGTTCGGTTGGCCAGTGTTGTACCCTCCAGTAGGGATGGCCAGAGCAGTTCTAAGTTTCATCCTCAAGCGGGGCTGGGCAGTGGGTTACTCATCAACTTCTTTGGGTTTACCCTCTAGCAGGGCTGGACAGTGGGTTGCTCGCTGACTTTTAGGGTTTACCCTCCAGAAGATACTGGGTAGTGGGTCACCCGATGCTCTTAGGGACTACCATCCAGCAGAGACTGAGCAGTGGGTCACCCGACACTCTTAGGGTCTACCCTCCAGCAAAGACTGAGTAGTGGGTCACCCAGCGCTGTTAGGGTCTACCCTCCAATAGAGAATGGGCAGTGGGTCGCCCGACGCACTTAGGGTCTACCCTCCAGCAGAGACTGGGCAGTGGGTCACCCGGCGACCTCTTAGGGTCTACCCTCCAGTAGGTCTGGGTAGTGGGTCTCATGTCGTCTAGTTCCAGGTCTACCCTCCAGCAAGGCTGGGCAGTGGGTTGCCTGTTGACTTATTCCAGGTCTACCCTCTAGCAGGGATGGGCAGTGGGTCACCAGATGATATATTATGGTTTACCCTCCACCAGGGCTGGGAAGTGGGTCACCCAGTATCTTATTATGGTTTGCCCTCCAGTGGGGCTAGGCAGTGGGTCTCCTGATGATGTGTTAGGGTTTACCCTCCAGAAGGTCTGGGCAGTGGGTCACCCGATATCTGGTTATGAATTACCCTCCAGCAGGGCTGGGTAGTGGGACACCTGTTGGCATTCCATGGTCATTCCTTTCTACTAGGCTAGCCTGTGGCTATCCTCTATGATTACCGGAGTGGGACCCTTGGTTATATGGGTTAGTGTTGTAATGGATTTGACTTTTAGAAGACCTCTCGACTGCAGGGCAGTGATGAGGTGTGGTTTGACTTTCCCTAGTACTCTCAAGTATGTGGGGCATTTTCCCCTCCAAGACGCGTTCTTGTGGCGCGATCTAAAACCGTGCGGGCGAGTCAGTGTCGCCCAAAGCGGATAGTGTCGAGGTGCGGTGATTGAGCTCCTTGGTTTGGGGTTCGGGGAAGACATGCGGGATGCTGGGCATCGACGAAGTTTACTTCTGGGATAGTTGTATACTCTTTTCTTGGGCTGAGCTACGGGACAGAGATCCCCTTACGACTTTGTTCAGGCTTCTTGATTGAGCATAAGGATATGTATATACCTAGTTCTAGTACCCACTTCTTCGGTTTGGTTACTCTCCTTCCAGGAGAGGCGAAGACGCGCGGGGTATGCCACGTGCTTTCTATGTCTAGATTCTCGTGGTTGGATGAGTCTACTCTCCTGCTATAGGTAGCAAAGACTTTACAAGAAGTTCATCTTCTCACCATTTCTATCTCCTTGCGTTTGGATGATTCTTCTACCCGTCTCTTGTTAGGTTGAGCTGGACTCTTTACTTCACTTTCAGTTGTACTCATCTACTTTTCCTGTTCGCTCTACTACTCAACCTTTGGTACCTCCTTTGTTGATCCCTTGAGCCTTCGGGGTATCCTACTGAGTATTTTTTATACTCACCCCTGCTTGGGATTTTCCCGCACTTGGTGTGACCTTGCAGACGATGGACAGGTGTAGCGTGGCTTCAATGGAGCATAGGAGATTGGGATCTTAGACCGCGTGTGGTGGTCGTGACCAGGTTCTAGGTGGGAGACCAGTCAGCTGTTTCTTTTTGTTTACCTGTGTCCATGTTCAGGAACTTTTTGGTTGGGTGCATGTTTTTTCCCTTTTCTTTTCAGCTTGTACCTTGTACTTTTTAGAGGTTGATGCACTCTTGTGGTTTATTTATAGCAGTTTCCCTTTACTATCCTTTTTACTCTGCACTTTTTCATTGAGTGTGCTGCGTGTGTGTGTGTACAGGTGCTTAGGCAAAGGCCTCCCCGAGTTTTTGTGCTTTCGACACTGGTCGCCAGCCCCTGGCCAATAGAGGCGGGCTTGAGGTAGTTACGACTCGAGCCCGAGTAGGGTCGGGTCGTGGCAAAGTGGTATCAGATATGGTTCAATCCTTGGGACGTTGTACGGACGTCCCTAAAAGAGGAATTGGTTGGGATTTAGGGAAACAGTGTTAACATGTCTCGCGATCGGCTCTCAGGCCAGGGAATCCAGTGATGGTGCGGCAGCCAACGTATCCATTCACCAGGACCATGATAACCCGCTTGTCGACTCGGCATGCTGAGACACTTGTTGCAGGGAAATTTGTTTGTGCATCACATAGGAATGAGTCTTGAATGTCCTTAAGTCAACTCCCCATCGTTGTTGTTATTTGTATATACATGTATGATCATCTGACTGTGGAACTCCTTGATAATATTCCAGATGTCACTACGAAGACAGCCAGCTTAGATACCAGCTTTGGTGTGTGACAATGACCATGTGAGCTACGAGGCCACATTCCAGGACCCATCATGTGATCCCCTTTCTTCGGGTGGGCCGGTAGCAGCACCCCCACCTGTTGAGCAGCAGGAAGATTCAGCAGAGTAGGCTGAGCTTGAGTGAAGGTTGAGCGTGCTCCGTGAGTTCCAGGGGAAGAGACCGCTCAGGTTCAGTGGTGAGCCAGACCCTCAGGCAGTAGAGGGTTGGCTAGAGACAAGTGTTCACCTTTTCAAGCATGTGCAGACATCGAAATATCAGAGGGTGGCTTTGGAAGCCACCCTTTTTCGTGGAGCAGCTTGGCATTGGTGGAGTCTGGTGACTCAGTTTCTTGACGAGTCGTCACTTTCGATGGACGACTTTTAGTTTCTGTTTCATGAGGATTTTTTCCCCTCCTGCTTTCGCTCCTTTCGGATTCAGGAGCTCCTGCAGTTTCAGCATGGAGGGATGACGGTTGCCGAGTACGAGACTAGTTTTGCAGACCGTGCAGTCTTTTAACCAGACTTGGTCCATGACGACAACATCCGAGCGTGGAAGTTTGAGCTGGGTCTTCGCTGAGAGATTTGTGTTGTTATAGTACCCTTGGGCATTTCCACATATGCCGGGGTGCCAGAGCAGGCACTGGTGATAGAGGGCTTCCTGTCGCGTTCTAGTGTTGGTGGTGGCAGCAGGCACGTTGAAGCTGAGACGTCTGCCGCAGCAAGTGGGCGTCGGCAAATAGAACCTCGACGCAGGTGGCTTACTGAAAACCGGACTCAGGGGCGTGGTCGTACACCACAGTGACGTCGGAGGGCACCAGTGCAGCCCAGATAGAGTCGGTGTTATTCTTGTGATGGGCGGGGTCACTTGGCACGAGACTGCCCGACCCGAGTTGCTAAGAGCATCGGGCAGGCATCAGGCACACCACCACGGCAGAGGCAGCGCTGTGATCGGAGTAGTACCCAGGGAGGTGGTTCTAGCAGAGGAGCGTGAGGAGCTGGTAGTGGGGGACGACTTTACGATATCTCCCCATCGCCACTAGGTGGTCCACGTCAGGCTCTAGGAGATGAAGGTTGGGACCATGGACAGCCGCGAGCTTTGGATGTCTACGATCCTGCAGAGCATGGGATGGTGAGAGGTACCCCTTGATACTCTTCTAATTCTTGTGGTAGAATTGTTAGGGTCTGCGTGGGAAAGGCTTTTCTCCCTGCTCCTTGTTTGAGGTGTTACCAGGGTGACACAGGGCGTCGGGAGTAACCCTTTGTTAGTACGGAAAAAGGCGGGGGACCTTTTCCTTTAGTCGATGGTGTCGACTCCATCGCTCACCGAGCATGTAAGAGAGCCTCGGTTGTAGAGTCTTGAATGATCAGATATCATTGGGTGTTCCACCATATGGATATTCTGAAGGAGGGAATCACCAGTCCTTGTTTCAGGTGCGGGAGGTGATTCCAGTCGCGACATACGACGTAGCGGTTCATTCGGGCAGGTGAGCTACCCCCGAGAGCCTTCGGGCCATTTCAGACCATGAAAAGGGATGGAGAGGAACCCTACTACCATTCCCTAACCCCAAATTCTAGAGTGTGTGCACGACATCGGAAAGGGCCGACCTAGTGTGAACAGATTAATCCTTTGGTCTTTGTGCGGTGACGCAGAGCTGTGCGTGGGTTCTCCTGGGTATGGGAAAGCCAGTTGTGGGATTGGTACCCTGTGTTGCTCCCTAGTTTTTCTTTTCAGGGATGAATATATTCAAGGAGGGAATGATTTAAGAACTCGGTTTTTGCTATCAAAGACATTGGAATATTTTTGATGATATTCCAGAGCAACGCCTTCAGACGGCATGCGATTCCGAGCCCCGGAGTGTCAAGAATTAAATTTTCAGTGCGTTCACACTAGAAACGCAAAATAAATGATATAACTCCTAAACGGTGCTTCATATCAGAGATATGAGTGCATGGATGGGTCTGGAATGGGGTGTTTACCCTAGGAACGACATAAAACATGTCGGCGCGGGACGTTTGGACCCCTCGCCCGCTTCTGGAACGTTAAATGGATTAATTAATTAATTAATTATTTCGTTTAGTGTTGAAACTCGAATATCTCTTAAACGGTGGCTCGGATTAGGAAACTGAGGGCACCGTTGAGTTCGGAGTGTGCCGTTTACCCTAGGAGTGGTATAACTTTCGCGGGTGCGGCCCGTCTGTGAAAAATGCAGCCATGGGCGTTTTTATAATTTAGCGGCTTCAGACGTTAAATTTTATAACTTAAAAAGAAGCTCGGAATCAATTTCTGAGACCACCTTTGTGCTCGGAAGGTGGTGTTTACCCTAGGGGAGGTTTAATTTTGACCTCGCCAAAGGTTTCAGATGTGAGGAAAATAATGGGTTTAAATTAATTAAAATTCTTTTTTTTTATTTAAACCCCTCTCCATACCCTTCCTTTCTTGTTCTCCCCTAGAGAAGCCTCCCTCAAGGCATCCCTCAAGCTCCCTCTCCTCCTCCACTCTAGCAAGGCGACGGCGCGGCGGCGGATCATCCGTAAAGCTTCGAGCGAAGCCCAGCGAGGTAGGAGGTTTTCTTTTGTTGCGTTTTTACTTCTGAACCTCATTTGAATCCAAATTTTATCATGGAATTGTTGTTTGATTTTCGAATGAACCACATGAATGCACAGTAGTAGTTTTTCTCATTGCATCACTTGTTTTGGTTTGTAAATCCGAGTTCCGGGGAACCTGCAATCATTCACCGAAGATTGCGGGTTTAAGGCTGTTTTCCTGTGGTTTTGGGGCGTTCTGCCAAGGTATCACGACGGTCCGGTGAACCAGTGCGGCGGCGCAGCATCCCGGTGGTGGTCCAGGATTTAGGCAGCTGGAGGTGGCGAGCCCCGGGCTTCATGCGGATGGCAGCGGCGAGCTCCGGGCTTCAGGCGGCTGGCGGCGGGCTCCGGCTCCAGGCGGCGACGGTGGGTGCAGCCCGCGGCACGGAGCAGCGGACAGGGGTCGCGACACGCGACCCCGCGGGGAACAAAGACCCGCGACGTGCGGGTCATCGCATGGCGGACCGACCGGCCCTCGCGGCCGGTCTGAGCGTGGACCGATTGTCCACGGCCGGCATGCGCGGCTAATCCATGGGCCGGCGCTGCGAGCCGGACCTGCCGGCGTGGACCGGTCCAGGCCGGTCCAGCCCAAGGGATTCGCCCCTGGTTTCGGACGCTGGTATTTACCGCTACGGGTGTCCAATTTGTATGCCATCTGCGGATGTGGAACTGTATCGACGAGGAGGGTTTTTTGATATGGTTTCGGGAATTTTTAATTTATGAAATGAGGGGCCTCGGAGAAGCGACGCGTCTTTAAGTGAGTTGTCATTTTTCCGGGGGAACTTGTTTTGGACGGCGTGGACGCGTCTAACATCCGTTTTAAGCATCGTCAGTGGAGTTGGGACCCAAGCACCGAGGTGGAGCTTTCCAGGGTAGTTTCGGGCATTGCAGCCGAAGTTGAGGTGCGGGCCCCACAACCCGTCTTTCGAGCTGTGTGTAACGTTTAATGACTTTTTCATCGAAACTCTGTTCGGGGCATGCGAGCAGTCATTTTTGGATGTTTTTTCGAGAGGATTGCAATGGTGCAATCCGCCCGCTCTATTTTGGCATGAGGGTGCGGGACCCATAAGGGTCGTTTGGTCGTCGATAGTGATTTTCCATCTCGATCATCGGCCGACCATTTTGGACAAGTGAGTAGTCCACCTTGTGTGCTTTTAGGAGAGGATCGCAACGGTGCGATCTGTTGGCAGCGCTTCGGGACTGGGGTGTGGGTCCCGCGTGGTACCGCTCGTGCACGGGGAGCCGGAACGTATCTTTCTCTCCGGATATTCATTGCACTCATGTGAGTAGTGCTTTTGACGTATTTTCCTGAGGGGATCGCAATGTTGCGATGCGCCCGACTATTTTCGAAGCCGAGGCTCGGGATCACGGGATGCCGTACGGGCGTGAGGCGGTGTTGGTGACTTTTCTGTTGGATATCCGTTGGAGGCGAGTAAGTAGTTGATATTTCATGTTTTTCTGCAAGGATTACAATAGTGCGATCCATTTGGTTGGGCGGATCCTCTTGCGCAATATTGTTAAATGTGGAAGCATGGAAGTTGTTCCAGTGGTGGTTCGCCCTACCTTGTTTGTAGCGGACCCTTGGAGTGTGATCGCGAACTCTTGGGAGAGTGATATAAATGGTTCAAGAGATGTGGTTGGCTGTGCCTCTGCCGATGAGGTGGAAGGTTGGATTTTTTACATCACTCCTTCGTGTTGACGTTGGGTGTCGTGTGCACGATAGCCTATGGGATGGAACGAGGTATACTCTGGGAGTATACGGGAGTTCTTGGAGGTACGTGTGGTTTGTACCTGAGCCGTTTGTGTGCTCAGTTGGGGTTGACGTGGGGCCACACATCGTGTGGGCCCCATGTGCGTGTCGTGTTCTGCTTTGCGTACTTTGACCTCTCGCCACGTAGAGGGTCCCTCTACGTGTTTGTTTGACCAGCAGGGTGGAGTTTTTCCCCTGGCTCTGTGCTCGTTTGTTGACTAGAAGGGTTGAGTGGTCTCCCCCTGGTTTCGTGCTCGATGGATCGGCCAGTAGCGGTGCTAGTGGCACCCCGTGATGGGACAGGCACTGAACCTCTTTTGGGAGAGTTGTTCTGTAGTTGGGTGGTTGCGTGATACCCACTCCGTGTTCGGTTGGCCAGTGTTATACCCTCCAGTAGAGATGTCCAGAGCAGTTCTGAGTTTTACCCTCCAGCGGGGCTGGGCAGTGGGTTACTCATCGACTTCTTCAGGTTTACCCTCCAGCAGGGCTGGGCAGTGGGTTGCTCGCTGACTTCTAGGGTTTACCCTCCAGCAGAGACTGGGCAGTGGGTCACCCAACGCTCTTAGGGTATACCCTCAAGCAGAGTCTGGGCAGTGGGTCACCTGACGCTCTTAGGGTCTACCCTCTAGCAGATACTAGGTAGTGGGTCACCCGACGCTCTTAGGGTCTACCCTCCAGCAGAGACTAGGCAGTGGGTCACCCGACACACTTATGGTCTACCCTCCAGTAGAGACTGGGCAGTGGGTCACCCAACGACCTCTTAGGGTCTACCCTTCAGCATGGCCAGGCAGTGGGTCTCCTGTCATCTATTTCCAGGTCTACCCTCCAGTAAGGCTGGGCAGTGGGTCACTTGTCGACTTATTCCAGGTCTACCCTCCAACAGGACTGGGTAGTGGGTCGACGGATTATGTATTATGGTTTACCCTCCAGTAGGGCTGGGCAGTGGGTCACCCAGTATCTTATTATGGTTTACCCTCTAGCGGGGCTGGGCAGTGGGTCGCATGATGATGTATTAGGGTTTACCCTCCAGCAGGGCTGGACAGTGGGTCACCTGATATCTTGTAATGAATTACCCTCTAGCAGGGCTGGGTAGTGGGACAACTGTTGGCATTCTAGGTTCAGTCCTTTCTACTAGGCTAGCATGTGGATTTCCTCCATGATTAATGGAGCGGGACCCTTGGTTATATGGGTCAGTGTTGTGATGGATTTGACTTTGAGAAGACCTCTCGACTGCAGGGCAGTGATGAGGTGTGGTTTGTCATTCCCTAGAACTCTCATGTATGAGGGGAGTTTTCCCCACCGAGACGCGTTCTTGTGACGTGATCTAAAACCATGCGGGCGAGTCAGTGCCGCCCAAAGCGGATAGTGTTGAGGTGCGGTGATTGAGGCCCATGGCTTCGGGTTTGGGGAAGACGTGTGGGATGCTGGGCATCGATGAAGTTTACTTCTGGGACTGTTGTCTACTCTTTTCTTGGGCTGAGCTACGGGACGGAGATCCCCTTACGATGTTGTTCGGGCTTCTTGATTGAGCATAAGGATATGTATATACCTAATTCTAGTACCCACTTCTTGGGTTTGGTTACACTCCTTTCAGGAGAGGCGAAGACGTGCGGGGAATGCCACGTGCTTTCCGTGTCTAGCTTCTTGTGGTTGCATGAGTCTACTCTCCTGTTATAGGTAGCGAAGACTCCATAAGAAGTTCATCTTCTCTCCGTTTCTAGCTCTTTGTGTTTGGACGAGTCTTCTACCTTTCTCTTGATGGGTTGAGCTGGACTCATTACTTCACTTTCACTTGTACTCCTCTACTTTTCCTGTTCGCTCTATTGCTCACACTTCGGTACCTCCTTTTCTGCTCCCTCGATCCTTCGGGGTATCCTACTGAGTATTTTTTATACTCACCCCTGCTTGGGCTTTGCCTGCACTTGGTGTGCCCTAGCAGACGACGGACCGGTGGAGCGTGGCTTCAGTGGAGCATAGGAGCTTGGGAGCTTGGACCGCATGCGGTGGTCGTGGATGGGTTCCAGGTGGGGGACCTGTCAGCTGTTTCTTTTTGTTTACCTGTTGTAGGGTTGTGGCACTTTTGGGTTGGGCGCGTTTTTCCCCTTTTCTTTTCAGCTTGTACCCTGTACTATTTAGAGGTCAATGCACTCTTGTGGTTTATTTATAGTATTTTCCCTTTACTTTTCTTTTTTACTCTGCACTATTGCATTGAATTTGATGTGTGTGTGTGTGTGTATAGGTGCTTAGGAAAAGGCCTCCCCGAGTTGTTGTTCCATCAGCACTGGTCTCCAGCCCCTGGCCTATGGAGGCAGTCTTGGGTTAGTTGCGGCTCGAGCCTGGGTAGGGTCAGGTCATAACACCATCACCATTAATCATGTACTTTTCAATCCTTAATTAATACTTATACTGAAAATACTAATATATTTCATTCTTCATATAACATAATCCCTAAATTCCAACACATAATTTCATCATTAATACAAAATTATTATTAATCCTTTACTCATGATTCATCAACATTTTCCTTAATAAATATTTACTAGAATATGAAATATCAATCATGTATTGAGGTTCCTCAACATAAATCTAATCATGTTTCTTATGATTAATGTAAACAATACTGGAAGAACATCACACACATTTATAATGACGTTCATGATTTCTTTATCTTCTAATGTATAACAAATTATAATACCAAATTCTTGATTCTCTTTATAACATTTCTACATGGAGAATTTATCATCATAATGTTAATAAATTCCACAAAAGAAACATTTAGTTTGAACAATGTTCCATATAGTTCCCTCCCTTAAATAAAACTAGAATGTACAGGGTGAGAAACAAATATCATAGAAAAAACCACATAATAATTAAAATTTACTTATAATATATATAAATAATAACACATTACTTAATATATGACACCCTAGTAAAATAATATGTTATAAATAAACATCATATATTTAAATCTTTCATGACGGTTCAGGAAGTGATTTTGAATTCCCATAGCATATCCCCCAGGACTGTCAAACCAAGTGTGAAACAAGGCCCATAATCATGTATAATATTACCCCAAGTCAATCTTGTAACAATTTTTTTGTTTTTTTAACCCAAGGTACACATTTTTCAGATCCACATCCCCTATAATATCCAAAAGGAGATGTATTACTAGGAAACCTCACACTCTATCCTATACCCAAACTCTTGGACATTTTCCTAAATGTATACTCATCCTAATACTTATAAATAGAGGAATCCCTAGACATATCCTTATAAATAAACTTAGGGATATCAATAATGTTTTCTCATCCAAGTTTATAATTTTTAACTATACATTTTCTGTTATACCAACTATAGAAACCCCTTCTTTTCAAAATATTATCATTACATAACTTTTTCAGAATTCTTAAACATTTTACAAACAAACACCCAAATACAATGACTTGTATAGTGCCTTTAGAAACATTGAAACCTAATCAATTGTACCTAAAAGAGATAAATTATCTTCCAATAGGTTCTTCGTGACTACCACCCTTCTTAGAGACATCATAGTTACTATATATCTTCATAACATGTTGAAAGAAACATAAAAAGTTTCTATCTCAAATTCTCAGAAAGGGTAAATAAGGGAGACATGAAAGTATAATCTTGAACATAGGGTGCATGAGAACATGATAAAGAACATAAAATATCATAACCTGTATATCAATGATCGTAAATAAGAATCATGGAATAAATCTTAGTGGATTATAAGACATGAATAATAAGTAAATTGTGAACATAAGCATTGAAATGTATCATGTGAATAAGACATGAAGTTTTGGAATACATAAACATATAATATCATTCCTCATAAGCCAAGACGCATAGCTAGAACATATCAGGGAACCTCATGGGAACTGTATCTACTGGGAAAGACAATCCATGATCCCCAGTAACTGTTATATTATTGTCAGAGATTAAATTTTACCAATATTTCACATAATGGATTGGGTTTTTCCATCTTCCATCTTCATGGGGACAATGCCTATTGGGTGGGACATACCACAATCCACTGCTGTTGTCATCTTTTTTAAGGGATCGGGTTTCCCTGTCATCCCTTAGTGGCTCAATCCCATCTACATGACTCCCATCATTATATCATGAGATATAAATCATTACCCAATGCATTGGGGGAGATATAGGTCCCACCCATTACATAATTAAATCATACAAACATGTGACCCAAGATAATAAATAAAGATATCAAAACCCCTGAAATGAAATTGGTATCATAAAAATTTAATCATATCATAACTATTAGAAGGAGATGGGTTTTATAATCATTTCATCATTGGAAGAAATCATGATAAGAAGTTAGTTTCAAAATCATATAATCAGTGAACGAGAAATGGGTTTCATAAACATCATGATATTTAAAAACAATCCATTCAGAGAAAGAATATGAATGTAAACATTGAATAATTTCCCCCTAAAATAATGATTAACACCAATAGATGTTATATTATATGAGAAATAGTTTTAAAATATCTTTCAAAAACATTTCCTGAAGAAACAAATATCATTTCTTATTTAAAATTGATTTTTATAAAATAAAACCATTTGAAAAAAAATCATCGAGAATATATTTGAAATCTTATAAAAAAGCATTGAAAAAAATAAAATATTTTTAAAACCAATTTTCCATTAAAATTATCTTAATTTATCTTATGATATAATTTTTGAAAACATTTTTCAAATACATGGAATTTTGAAACCATATATTTTTAACCGAAGAAATATACATTCATATTTTACATAACAACATTACATTAAGTACCAAAGAGTGTAAAAATGGTAAAAACACATGAAAAATATCTCGAATATATATAAGAAAATAAAACTCATGAATATTATTGGTATATAGATTATAATATTTCATTAATGGAATCATAAACAAAAACAATATTGAAAAGCACTGAGATTGCATCAATAAGCTCTTATAACTTGGTATCTTGTGATCATACACTCCATGTAAGAAAAATAAATTACATAAAGATTTGTATATCATTAAAATAAACTTATTCATTACAAAAAATGTAAAATTTAATTATATACACCTCAAAAAAATGATTAGGGGCATAAAAACATGATTCTCAAAAAGGAAATATTGAGACAATACTTTTTTCCGATTTGGTGCCTTTTAAATGTTAAAACCCCTGAAATAAGGATCATAAAATTAAAATGTGAATACCCAAAAAAATTATTACAGTATAAAGAGAATATAATCATGGGAAGTACATACACCAAACAAATTGAATTATTTGAAATCATATCTTGTATCTCATAGAAATTAAATGTGACATGAAATTCTCGTACCTTGTTTCCGAACTCTAATCATACTCAAAAAAGATTATTATATAATAAGTATAAGTTAATTATAAATATTTTACATAATAATATTATTATATACCATATATGTTTTGATTATTACCATATATTACTTGCGTTTTAATGATCATATGTTTAGGTTTCACTTCAGGTAATATTAGCATTGTTCTATTCATGTGTCTTAATTTTTTATATCACCGATACATATACATATATCATGATTCCAGAATGAAAATAATTATATATCTATTATGTATATCTATTATATGCATATTATAATAATTTATAGCAGAAAGAATTATAAAATAAAATATATTGTTCATGGATACGGTAAGTCGTATGTACGCATGAAAATTATTTCTATTTTCATTGTCCTATTTAATGAAGGTATGTAAATGACATATTTATGTATAAATATTTATGTATATATATGTATGTATGTATATCTATGTATCTAAATGTGTGAATATATATGTCTGTATGTATATATGTATGTATATATATTTATGTATATATATATATATTTATGTATGTATATATATATATCATTATCCCAGTAGCATGACTAAATCATATATATCATATAATTTCACTAAATCTATCCTTAATACATTACATTTTGTGTGTGAACGAATCACCTTCCTTTGAGAGGGTTGTAGTCCACACTTCATCTAACAAGATTAACGTATTAAAACCAAATGTAAACTAAATAGATTTGTGTTTTAAAAGGAATAAAGTATCATAAAGTCATAATAAATATAATATATTATATATATATAAATAGATTTACCATCACAATGTCCACCATGATTGGTGGTAAATGAAAAATGAACAATAATCATTTCGTGAGGTAGCAGTCCTCCATAGACAGAAACATTATGTTCAATATCAATTAAATGGAGTTGTGTGTATGTATAAGTCAAACTCTTTGAATATAAACATCCTATTATATTTTGGATATCGATTTTTCACCCATTAATGGAATTAATATAGTGTAGGGGTGATGAAGGAAAATAAATTAAATGAGTCTAAGAGAAAATGTTACCTCTAAATCGGGTAACTCATGTTGGTTTGTGCCAATAATATTCCTTGAGAGGCTTTCATCCCAAATGGAGGATTATTGGAAGAAGGGAGGGATATTGGGGGATTATTTTATCAGTGTTTGGGAGAGACAATGGGATTGAGCGGTGTGATGAAGCGATATATTGTTTCCTCTTCATAGTGGATGGGGAGTGACACTCTTGTAAATAACAAAAGATATTCTCTATTAGGATGTATAACTTACCTAATGTGCCTCTAAAATGGAAAAATAATGGATTATATATGAATAAAAATTTATTAAAACCTCCTACACAAAAAAATATCTGAATTTCAATAATTAGGTTTTTTAACATCTTTGATTCCACAATTTTACCATTATGGCTTTTATTAACGCATAAATCTTTTAATTAAAATTAATTTAACCATTAAAAATAAAAAAAAGTGAGATTTATTATAAAATATATATCAAATTAATTATTAGTATGATATCTAATTTATAGAATAAAATTCCCATGTTTTTTGGAAATTAATTTTAAAACAAGCGCACGTGATGCACTAAAACACTACTTTAACCCAGACTATGTTAACAACATTTTTACAATATATGGGTCAAACTATTAATTATAAAAGATAAATTATTAAATTAGTAGACCATATATTATATTTATCAACACATAAAAATCTCATGGTAAAATAAATTATTTTTCTTAATTTTAAATAATTAAATAAAATTTCTTTTATTGTAAAATAACAATAATATAAATTTTGACATTATTAATTCAATGTTAATTTTAAAATATCATTATGATATAGTTATTAAAAATATTTAGGTTAAAGGATTTGTAACGTGATATATTAATCATCAAAAATAAATGAATACCATAATTCAATCAATTAACATAAATTTTAATATCTATAGTGTCCTTTATTTTTGTTAATTATTAACTAAATAAGCAATACATTGTTGTTTCCTAACAATCTTATGTAACTAATTATTCACATATAAAAATTGATAAAATATTATGATAAAAATAACCCATTAACCTTTTAAGAGGATATGTTTAACCTAAAATATTATGTTTTTTCCATATCCCAATTTTTTATAAACGTTAAAAGTAGTGAATGTTCCCTTTTTTCTTTTTACATATATTGTATTTTATATATGGAACTTTGAGTAAACAATATCCCAATAATACATAAATTTAGTACCATGTGTGTATGTGGTCTAAATATTAGCATCCAAAATCTTTTGGAAAAGTGTCCTGGTCATTTTGATCATTTTAATTAAGGTTTAGTCCCTTATTAAACATAATCATTCTTTAATCACTGTAATTAATATTCATCACATTCACTAATAATTTTTTTAGAAAATTAAGTTGGTATTATTATAGAAAAATATATCACACTGATTACAACTATTTATGTTAGATTTTAAAATTTCAAATCTGAGAGGTTGGAAAAGTATTATTAACGCTAATCTCACAAATAGGGAGAAAAAAGTGGTTTTAAAGTACAAAAACATTTGAATATTTGTTAAATTTGTATATTAAAATTTGAAGAAAAATTGATTACAATGAAATTATTTTTATAAGTTGATTTATTTCTGATCTATTGTGACTCTTAATCAAAAATAATATATATTTTATCATTAATTATTATTTAATCTGAAGGTGGTTCTTAGATTAAAGGTAATATTTTCACTATTCATCCAAAAATTATGTTTATCAAAAAAATCAAAATAATCATGCTAGGATATTTTTGATGTTCTAAATTCTAAATTGTGTTTATTTTAAAATATTAAATTCTTAAAAATGTCAAAATAGAGTTTTAAAATAAGTTCTCTCTTAAAATATGGTAAAACCCGGTCCTAAATGTATTGCAATTTAACTCGGGGTTATGTGTACTGTAAGGTAAGGTAACTGTTTTGAGTACTGAAAGATCATATATTTTTTGATTAAATCACCAGAAAAACATAAAATAATCTATTTTCAATGTTGCATGAATTGAAATATATGAAAAAATATTAATTAATTTGAAAAAACATATCTCGCAAAATATCATGGTGTTACAAAATCTATTGTAGGAATCCTCAAGAAACAAAAATAAATCAATTCTATTAGGGTAGTAGTTGGTCATCTTAAAAAGTCAAAACATTTCATTATTGTCAAAAATATTTTTTTCTCAACCTACTCAACATGATATAAATAAGGGATGTTGAAATAAATCATGGAGTTATACTCTCTTTTGAATCTAATAAATCTTTGAGTTTTGAATTAAGGTAATGGAGAATAATTTAGGCTCCTGCTTGGCATCCAAAAGACCCAGGATCAAATCCGGGCAGGGGAGAATTATCGAGTTACTATAGGAGGGCATTGTAGTAGTACTGTTGCAGGTCACTGTAGCAGTACTGTAGCAGCGGCAGACTGTAGCAGTGACAGCACTGTAGCGGCGGAGGGACTGTTGCAGGAACTGTAGCGGTGGCGGAACTGTAGGAGGTACTGTAGTAGCATGTGTACTATAGAAGTACTATTAACTGAGGGGTCCTTTGGGCCAAAAAAATGGGCTTTCTAGCCCTGTATGCAGGCGACTTGTCCTTTGGCTTTCCAGCTATGTAATGGGTCACCCTCTACCCAGTCTAAAGAGGTCCTTGCTTTAATAATAAATTGAGGATTCATCCCCAACCTTTTAATAAAATTAGTAAAAATTGGATGTAGAACTATGATTTAGCACTACTTATCATCCTATAATATATTTTCAGTCTTAAAGGACCTTTATAAATCTTGAGGATATTTGGGGATCAATTTCAATAGATTTACAAGGATCTAATTACCATAACCTTCCCGTATTTGACTTCCCTTATAACAATAATTTCCCTCCTAGTATTCAATTGGAACATTTTGAGACTCTATATTATATTTTGATTCGTAATCTAATGTTTTGGGGTGAAGTTGGCATGTATATTCTTACATTACATGATCTTAAACAAGATATTATAGTGACGGTTCAAACAATTTTGTGTCATATGAAATATTACCAAATTTACTGAAAATCATTATGGACAATCACTTATGAGGCTAGGAGTTTGAATTTGGGGAAAATTGTTCATCCATATATCACTATGGAATAAATTCATGTGGATTAGGAATAAGGTAAATATTAGTCAAAGATATATCAGGCCCTTTAAGATCCTTGATTGAATCAAAGTGGTGGTATATCAACTAGCACTCTTCATTAACCTACCACAAGTACATGTTGTATCCATTGTATCTCTCTGGAGGAATTATATACCGAGAACCTCACATGTACTCTATCTAGAGGTGTTAATACTATTGAATGACATTTCATATGATGATTATCGTGGGAGTATCTTAGATCATAGAGCAAAGTTCTACATAAAAGGACCAGTCCCCTAGTGAATATGTTTTCGTGGAAGCACATGTCTGAGGAAGATCACTAAGATCCAGAAGAGGTGATGAAATAATATTACCCCCATCTTTTTAGTGTATGATAATAAAATTATGATGGTTATGTTTTCAATGGGAAGAAAAATTTAATAACCCAAACTTTTATAAATAAAATTAACATCTTTTGAATAAATAATTCACTATTAAGTAATAATGGTGTTGAAAACAAATGAAATACTTCAGTAATTTTGGAATGCTATATCCAATTAGACTTAATATACTAATAGTCGTTATAAATTGTGTGAATATAGAAGTTGAACAGTGATTGTATGACAAGAATATATGAAGGGTTGTGGTAAAGTCCAATTAACAAAGATAGATGATGCGATTTTCTTTGAAAATTACGATTGTACATTATAAATTCCATTTAATAGATCCTTCAATGGAGATAGAATCATTGGTGTTTTCATTGACCAAGCCCAAGCCACGATAAAACAAATTAATCATTAGTGAATCTATTTATATGATATGTTCAAGCTCATCGACATCATGGACCAGACCCTGTTTTCCAAACCATCGCAAGAATATTTCATAATCACACACCTTAGCTTAGGGATTGCACTTGCCTAATTAAAGGATTTTTATATAGACCGTAATATTATTAATTATTTTATATTTTAATTAAATTATGATTATATTTAGCTTTTATTACATTATAAATGATTAAATAACGAGTGATAAGAATTATTTGTTGATATGATGCAATAAAAATTGTAATTTTGGGAAATTTATACTTCCAATCAAGACACTCTGTTATAATGAATTCATGAATTTTTTAAATAAATGATGTTTTAATAAAATATTATTACTATATAACATTTATTATATATATACATGATAATATATTTTTATAAAGTAATAATAATAATTTTATAAGGGTCTTTAAACAGTTATTATAAAAAATATATTATTTTTCAAATAGTGTTATTTTTTATTTAAATTTATAAATTCAAATTAATATATAGTTATTTTTATTAAATCAATATTATTTAGGAAATTGGCACATAAAATTTAACAAATGGTTATTTTTTCATAATTTTTGGAGACATTCAAATTTTAGGATCTAAACTAAATACTGTATAAAAATATAATGTGTATTATAAGATAATAATGACTATGAAGTGATGTAATATATTCCATAAAATGTATCCTAGATAATATATATATGTCCCCATTAAAATAATATTTATTGATGCTATTTTTTAATTTTATAAAACCCTAATGAATCTAGAAAAACCAATAGTATATTTATTCATGTTAATGTAAATTCATTGTAAACATGACTCATTACCACATCACCAATGGAATTATCCTAATGACATATGTCCATAAAAATAAGAAATTTTGAAAAAAATTATCTATTTGGTGGAAACCATGGGAAGGTTTATTGTTTTGATTACATTATCATATAGAGTGAAAACACTTTGTTTTCAAATTGATAAACAATTCTCCTATCATTTTCTATATAAAATAGAAAAACTCCAATTGCAAATTACTAAAAAATATTTAATCCTGAAATTACTATAACTTTTCATCTCTATATTCATCCCAACTCTTAATCAATCTCTAAAGAATCTCCTTCAAATCTTTTGGAAGTACCCCCTCAACAGATGTGATGTTCTCTTTGTCCTCTATATTCAGGAACCTCTATTATATTATTCTTATTTATCAACTTTTTCATGTTGGTATATGTATATCATAAATCCATATTTATTTTCGTATTATTATAATATAATTAGTGACCCATTTATCTATCATTAACCAGTTCTATAATTTTTTGTTTAAACCCATTATGCTTCCAATATTATCTTGCGATTTTCTATTGAAAACATTTGTTTAGTTAATACCCATATTTATTTCTAGTCAAGGGTATTCACATAGTTTTATGTATTAATAAAATATTATATATTTAAATTCATTTAACCAGTACTTCTTAATCATGGTTTTAAAATTGATGAAATACATATTTGTTTTTTATAATCTATTTAACATACATATGTTTGTACATGATATAAATGTGATGTGTGGGCCTGAAATTATATATCCATTAAATTCATTTTGCAATTCTTTAATCTCATGAGAATCCATATATGGTTTTTGTGAAGTTATCCTAATCCAAATATGATATTTTTTATTGGTGTTCATCTTTGACTTATGTTTATGATTCCATGTATTATGTTGTTTCCACATTACTATGTTGCCTTTATATTATCATGCTATATCATTCCACATTGTTCATGGTTTTGTTTCACACCCCTATTATGTTACCATGGTATTTTTCGTGGATAAAATTTACTTATTTACATTATATTATCAATTTTTGATCCTCTTCTAGGCCTTTATATTTCATCCATATCTTACATTACTCTGAATTATATCCCAATAATTTTTATAAAAATGATTAATTTTTAGTTGCATGTTAAGTAAGTTCCCAAAAATGTCATTATATTCCTATTTCTATTTCCTATTCTATATAAATAATTTCACAAATACACTAGTATTCATGAATTTTTTATTTGTTTATGCATACTATTTTGTAATAAATCATTAAATAATTTTTATTAAATACATTGGTTTCATACCATTTATATGATGTGTGTTAAAATAATAAACCCTATTAGAATTTTAGTAAAAAGTCTAAAGAACGATGTTTGAAAAAGGATGTTAACTTTTTTCATTTATTTGTAATGAAAGGGAAATATCATTTAAAATTTCTATAAATAATCATTGGATGATAGTAAAGAAAATATTGGAAGCCTTTTAAAGAAAATATCCACATGGGAGAAAGGATTCATGTCCATTTGGAAGAATATGGTATGTTGTATTTAAAAAAATTAATTCAATATCTTGAGTACATAAGTAGATTAATGTGAAATGGAAACATGAAAACCTCATAAAAAGATAGAGGAGAAAATATTTTTTTTATATTTGGATTAGATGGATCACAGAATATAGTAATCAGAAATTTTATAAACAATCTCATTAAAGATGATACTAAAAACCTTAATGTGTTTGTGACCATAGATTTATAACACTCTTGAGTTAAATAAAATAAATTGATACATTTATTACCAAAAACATAGGGATATCCACTTAACAATTTATCAAATTTTCAATTAGTACAACACATCTAATAAAAAAGGATTATCATAAAACATATGCCCCAATAAAGAAAATTTAAGATGATAAACTTGGACCATATTGATAACATTTTAATAAAAACACCTATATAGAGAGTCCTTATATTAATTACTAAATATTACATATTTATATATGAATACCTAATATATTTTACAAATACACACTTGAGGATAAAATGTTTTAGTGTCTTTTACAGACTAGATACACAATATTCTACTTTCAATAATGATATTAAACAACTCCCTCAAATATCCTCCCATATTGTACTCTTTAAAGACACATCCAACTTAAACCCTTTCTTCATAACCTATGGAATAGAAAAAAAAGAGAGTGTGTGCTCAGATGGTCATTACCGGTAAATAATGTAGATATTTATGATCGGTTAAGTAAAACATGGCCATAGGGGTATGATAAGATAATCTTAACATTTGAAAAAAGGAAACATATAAATCAAAGATCTAAATCCAAATTTATTGCATCAATAATGGACCTTCATAATACATCAATCATAATATAATAAACTGAAATGATCCCTGAGAAAATAAAATATACCTACGAAATTGGAAAACATATAATTATATCATTATGAATTTGTATAAATAGAAATCAGCTCACTAATTAGGATAAGGACATGAAATCAAGCCCTCTCAATAACTTATGGACATAAAACCACGTCTATGAATAATCCTCTGGAAATGAAACTTGTTCACCATATAAAATTATGAACATGAAATCAGGATCAATCATAACATATATACCACTAGAGATGTCCATATTTACCCACTAAATTAATGGTATATATAATTTTAGATACACCAATCACTAAATAATAATATATTCATGTTTTTTGAACACGATCTCGAATGATTCATCATATATCAGTTCTCATTGAATGTAAAATAGATTCATAAATATTTCAATAATTAATCATAGAATATCCCATGGAAAATAAGCATGTTTCATAAACATAACGTCATCATAATCATAAACCATCCAGAGAAACAATACAAATGATACCATTGGATCATATTCCCTATAATAATTATGTAATATCTAGGGTTTTTATCATAGATGAAACATTCATTTAAAATATCACTAGACTATCTTTTGAGGAAACTACTCTTTTCACATTGAAATAAAATTTCTAATATCTGAAAATTTTATCAATATAAAGGGAAAAGTATTCTTTTAAATGAAAAATGGTAATATAAAGATATATATGCAATTAATTGTGTATATTGGTGTTTGTAAATTATATTCAGGTAATATATCTTAAAAAACATTCCATAAACATTTTCATTAAAAAGTAAAAAAACAATTATTTTCAAAAAAAAATTAAATAACGATTCAACTTAAATCATTTTTAAAATTTAAAACATGAGTAAAAGGAAATTAGACACTCATATAAGAATTAAAAACACATATTTGAAACCTTTTTATAATTAATTAGAATTTTATAATATGTTTTTCTTGATCAAATAGGGAAATAAATTTGGTTGTCTATATAAATGTTTGTTGTTCTCTTGAGTATTTAAAATTGTGAAAATGAATGGAAAACATGTAATATCTATAAATTAATAGAGGATAAGAAAATTAATGTATCCCATGATCGTAACGTCATAAAATTTAAATACCATAAGATTAATCATATATATTCCTCATAAGCAATGATATTGTAACATTAATCCCAAACCACTTTGTCAACATTTTAATCAAACCTCGTGAAAGAGAGAATCGTAGTTGGATATGAAAATCCCTATAATATTCATGTGATGCGTAATAGAGGAAAACAATGTGTAGTATATACACCACATAAAATACAAAATAATGGAATATGACTTCCATATCATTGAAATTAATGTGATATAAATATTTCAATTAACCAAAGCCTCGTCTAGCTTCCTATTGTTTCGAACCTACTCATCTTTGAGAATCCCCTATAGGCATACCAATTAATTATTGAAGGGAAAGTTATCTTGAAATAATAAAAGATCTAGGATATGGTGATGGTATATAGTAAGGTATGATAGTTTGTAATGGTAGATCTAGAATGCTCAAAAGGTGTGTGGAAGAGATAAGAAGAGGTTCCCTTTTATGAAATAGGGGAGGGTCACTCTTGGAATTACCAATGAGATTAAAATATAATCGAATCATTATCCAAATAAATTACTATAAATGATAATATATTTTAAGATTAATATTTCAATGTCTATATATCATTAAAAATGAAATTTATGTATGTTTTAGTGACCTTTTAAACATTATCATTTTGAGTAATCCCTTATTTAACCAAATTTAACAATAAACACAGTCATGTCTTTTTCAATATTAAAGAGTTATAATTTCCATTATAAGGTGAAAATTAAATCTAATAAGGAAATGGGATGACAATTTTTTACCATATACTTTGCACCTTAACATATTTAATGATTTTTAGGATGTTTAAATAATTTAATATTATATTATTTTCATAATATATATTTAATGTTAAATTTTAAATATTAAAATAATTTGATATTAAAGACACAAAGATGGTGATGGAATTAAAATATAATTATTTTACACATCCTTAATATTCGATATTTTTATAAATAATTCATGTTACAAAATAAATCACATAAATTTTATTTCATTAAATATTTTTAAAATTAAATATTTTATTTTTCAATTAATTTAATACATAATGTGCGAGAATTGTTTATCCATTTAAGGAAATTAAAAAATAACAAAATATTATAAATAAATTACTAATAAAATAAAATTAATTTATATTTAAAATGAAATATTTTAAACAAAGTTATCCTTTTTTTATTCTTATGTAAAACAATTCAAGTTATTAATGTCAAGAGAGTGAAATTTTCTATTTATTATTTATCTAAATTAATATAACTGTCGTAATTAAGAAAATATGGAAACATGTAACCATATATTTTAGATTTTAGATGTAAATTTCTAAATACCACTAATATAATTTGATAAATTAATTTTTTATAGAAATTTTGAAGTCTTTTCCCAAAGTTGTAACCCTATTTTACCGATTTTACCCTTACCAAGGTAACAAAAATTTTCTATGGATACTATTAATATTAACAAAAAATAAAGGGAAAATATTTTTCAAATATGAGCCTAAAATTTCAAAATGTAAAAACCATTTATCATGTCTCAATATCTATAATTTTAGTAAAACTATTTTAATATAAATGAATAAATTGAAAAGAGAAATTGTTTTGAGAAATAATATTTTTAAGAATAATAATTAACTCGTATTAATATAATGAATAATGATGATCAAAACAGAACAATAAGTTATTATAAATTAAATATATCACATGAAACATAAAGAATGAAATTTAATATATAATTTTATTTTTAGATTAATTGAGTTAATTAAAATAAATTGCTATAATTGAAAAAAAAATCCGTATTATACATATTCACAGAAAAAAAAATAATTTATGACTAGTCCCAAAACCTCACCATGAGATAAGTTTGATATGATTATTAAAATAACTATAATAACCCAATATTTTATGGTCTGTCTATTTTTTTAAAAAAATAACAACTTCAATATATTTTCACCAAACAAAAATCTTAAACGAACTCCAAAAATATTATTTTTAATTTTGATATATACAACCTAGTCATTAGAATGGTGGGAATAAATGAGATTAACTAAATGTTAGAAATACATTTTTCACATTTTCATAAAATTAATTCATTGGTTACCAATTAATTATAAATGAAAATAAAGAAACCAATTGAACCTAAAGGGAGTGTTTTTATAAAAAAATTGTTCTTACGCCCAATATGAAATTTTATCATAACAAATTAAATTGATAACAATTTTTGAAAGATATTAATGAAATTAATTTTCAATATATTCAATAAATTTTTTTAAATTCTATAAAAATGATATATTGTTTCATGACAAAAATAAATCAAATTTGATGTATAAATAAATGTAATTTTTTAAATAGAAATTTTATTACCTTTTAATGGCACACTTATTTTAAAACTAAATTTTGACACAATTATAAATTATCATTGGAAAGAATATTTTATTTTTTCAAATATTTATATAAAAATTATATTACTGTTAATTTTTTGTATTTTTCTGAGATGTTTCATTTTTTATAAATAGTGAAAAATATTGAATTTTAATTGAAAACTTCATTTTTTCAAAATTATTTATATTGTTAAATTATATTTTAAAATTTTTATGTAAAATTATTTAAATAATACATAAATTAATCAAATTTATGTCATCTGAATCAATTTCACCAAAAAATTACATATAAAAACATTTCAAACATATGAAATTTTGAACATTTAAACCCCGCTTTCACATTGCTTGTGCGGGATTAAATTTAAATATAATTTTGAAAATTTTGAAAATATTATTTTGTAAAAGTGTTTCCATATTTGTAAACACAATTTACATATTATGTTTTGTGGTCATTTTAATCATCTGTCATAAAAAGTCTACCATGGTAGAAAACAATTAATGTTGTATTGGTAAAATAATGAAACGAGTTACAATGAAATGGTAAAAGTATAAAATACATAAAAAAGAACATTAAATTTTTGTCTTTTGTATTTATAGACCATAAAAACTTTAGGACATTAATTATCACCCAAATTATTTTATATTAATATCATCTCAATCTGTTTGGATTTAAATATAAAATATTCATTATTTAGTCACTTAAAACCACCCCTCCTCAAGTATAAGTACCACCCCATTTATCATCAGAAGAAATTAATAACCTCATATATCTTCAAAAAAATCTCCTTAAAACTATCACCATGTCTATGTTCTTATTATGTCATCCAAAGGCCATTCCTAAGGTCTTTAAGGGGTCCATTAAAGATGTGATATTCACGAGGTAATTTTCTCAAAAAACTTCTCTTATTTTCATTAATTCTTATACATTCTTCTGACAAAATTTATCTATAATGACATATTAAATAAATAAACCTGTTTATAATAGTTATTTATGTTTATAATTTAATGCCTCATAACAATTTGATTTTTTCTCTTCTCTAATTTAACGAAATTGATCTATTGTCTGAATTTTTCCGGTTAATCGCCTTCGTAAATAATGTTTTTTCCATTAATTCCATTATCTGTGGTAATATTTATATTATTATATGTTGGAACAGGAAACCACATTTGAAAAATTTCAAATTCTTCCATACATGATCCAATATCATAGAACATTTCGCAAGATTCTATTTCATAGGTGGTAGGGCCCGAACGGAGATACGGATTAAAAGTTATGGACATTTAAAGGTAGGGTTGGAAAATTGGTTTGCATAGCCCATTTTTGAATCTACATCTGTGATCACAGAGCAGAAGAACTTTTCTGGAGCCTCTGTGAGTGCCACAAAGTTTGATGATGGTCGACTCCACGGTTACAAAAAACTTGAGGGAACTTGATAAGGGCCTCTGCGGGCACTACGATGCTCGATGATAGCTGGCTCTGTGATTATGTGAAACTTGTGGGAACTACCTCTTATTATGGAGCATGATTTTCTTCATGGTGTGCAATTTGTACTTCGTGGCGCGCATTTGGCCATCGTGGTGTGCTCCACTGACCTCCATCGCCTATAAATACGCTTCTTTCCCCCCTTCCTAAGGACAGTCACACATCCCCTTGGGTGGTCAATCTCCCTTTTTGCGGAGCTCCCATGCTCTGCGAAGTGATGCCCTTCAAAAAGGGCTCCACACATTTTCACAGTGAGCCAGTTGGTGTCACGAGAGGCTTTTTTCTATGAGCCTCTTTTCTCATGCGAGATGATTTTCTCCATGAGACACTTTTCTCCATGACATATTTCCTCTGCAAGAGGGTTTGCTCCGGGAGATTCTTTGCTCTGGGAGACGCTATGCTCCCCAAGTTGTTTTCTTCACTCACCCCCTTGAATAATAGAGAGTTTCACCACAATATTTTTGGGCCTGGGTGTTGGAATTTTCCATTGTGACCATATACACACCCACCTTCCTCCTATAAATTTCCATTATATGATATACTACTCTTCATGCCATGAAACACCTTGATTTGACATATTCCTCTTGGTTCGTTTACTATGTCATGAGTTGAGGGTCTCATAATCAATTCCTGGAGTACCTTCAATTGAACAATTCCCCAAGCAACTCATACAAACCCCATCACCTGAATCCTATGCTTGGTTGGACTAGAAAGGGCCGCTCTTGCGTAAGTCCCAACACTTAAAATTTCTAGGCGCCTTACGCCAAATTGTTCTGTCATCCTGACTATAAACTATAGTGAACCCTATGTTCCAAACATAGGATGCCTCATTCTCAAAAAAGAGATTCCTTATTCTCTAAGAATGAGATTTCTATAGTCCTATCTATATGAATTTAAACTGTAGTGAACCCTATATGACAAATATTGGATGCCTACTGCTTCAAACAAAAGATGCCTTATATTCCATGCATAGGATGCCTAACAGTCCTATCTACATGAATATAAACTGTATTACTCAATGTGTGACAATCATAGGATTCCTCTTACTCCAAATAGGAGATCCATTATTCTCCAACCATAATATGCTTATAGTCCTCTCTATATGACTTTAATCTGTAGTACGCCCTTTGTTCCAAACAAAGGATGCCACTTGGTATAAACAAGAGATTCATTTTTCTCCTAGAATAATATTCTAATAGTACTCTCAACATGAATTTAAACTGTATCATTCCCTATCATTCAATAATTAGATGCCTCTTGTCCCAAATAATTGATTCTCAACATGAATTTAAACTGTAGAATGCCCTATAATTCAATAATCAGATGCCTCTTGTCCCAAATAAGAGATGGATTATGTGACAAAAATAAGATACCTCATGCCATGATTATAGTGGTGTAATTTCATGATCTTTTAAACCTATTCAAACATTCCATCACTCCACCTCATGCTTTACATGTCCTTCATTCGAATATTCATCCACTTCCATGTCTGAAGCGACCCCCTAGTGGCTTGTTCCCATGCCACATTGGCTCGCCTACGGTCCAGGGCCAACACCCCAGAAGACATTGAATGACACTTTGAGTCAGGTCTTGTATTTTGAACACATTCAACCATCGAAACTCATTTGTTTGAACCCACTTTAGGCTAACGCGCTATGGATGTTGTTTTTCGACCACGTTCAACAGATATCCTTCATTTTCATGCCACCCTCACTGCGTTCCGAATGTCGGGCAAGTGATTTACATTATTCATCTCCCTTTTTTTGGACTGATTCAAATGCCCATGGAATTGTCCCTCTTGTGCACTAGTGCAGAGGTGGAGGGATCAACCCACCAGTGGGTTGGGATGCCCTCACAGACATACATGAGGAAGACATTACGGGCAGCTTCCTTGCGTAATCCCTATCCACTATTTCCACACCATGGCATCACCCAGGCAGCTTCCTTGCGTAATCCCCATACATTTCCACTCCACTGCGGCACAAAGACAACATTTTTATGTAAGCCCCATCCATTGCCGCTCAATATTGGAACACAGTTAGCTTCCTTGCATAAGCCCCATACACCATTGTTTCTTCATATCGGCACTAGGGAATCTTCCTTGCATAATTCCCATCAACCATTAATGCTCCATTAGGGCACCCGGGAAGATTCCTTGCATAATCCCCATCCATTACTGCTCCATAGCGGCACATAGGAACCTTTCTCGTGAAAGCCCCATCTACCATTGTTGCTCCATGGCGGCACCCAGGTAGATTCCTTGCATAAGCCCTATTTACAATTTCTACTTCATAGCGGCACTCGGGCATCTTCCTTGCGTAATCTCCATCCACCATTTCCACTCCATGGAAGAACCGATGCAGCTTCCTTGTGTAAGCCCCATTCACTATTTCTAATCCATTGTGGCACCCCGGCAACTTCTTTTCATAACTTCCCAGTCACCATTTTCGCTCCTTAGCGGCACCCGTGCAGATTCCTTGTGTAAGCCCCATTCCCCATTTTTGCTCTATAGCGGCACCTAGGACTCTAACCACGTGTAAGCCCCATTCCACATCCCAAGGACGTACCTTCTACGACGTTATCGTCAGACCTTTGATAACTATTGTTTCTCACACTGAGCATGACTCGCATGCACTTATTGTAAGAATCGACCATGAAATCCTCTCTGGGAATCCTGGAGTGTAAGCCCCACACCCATTATAAACTACGTGGTATTTGATCCTTCCCATGGAAAGGAACGTAGGAAGCCTCCCTGAGGTACAATCCCAACACACATTGGTCATGAACATCATCACTTCCGTTCACTAAAACCCCTCTCGATCTATATGGACATTGATCTTTGGAACGGAAAATTACATCGGAAGTCTCCCTGAGGTTCAAGCCCAACACCCATTAGTCTCGACCATATTCACATCAGTTCCCACTCCTTCTAAACCATGTGGTATTTGATCCTTGCGAACGCATGGTACATAGGAAGCCTTGATGAGGTTCAATCCCAATATCTATTAGTCACGATAATCTTCACGTCGGTTCACCAACACCATCCCGAACTATGTGGAATTTTATCCATTCCAAGGCATGGTACATAGAAAGACTCCCTAGTTTGAGACCCAACATCTATTGGTCCCAAATCCCTTCATGTCGGTTCACCAACACCATTCTAAACTACATGGATGTTGATCCTTGCCAATGAAAGGTACGTAGAAACCTCTCGGAGGTTCATTCCCCACACCCATCAATACTAATTACTTCATGTCGGTCCACCCCCGTCCTACATGACATTAAACTATACTCCACCATTTGTCCCACATGACACTAAACTATCACCCCAATCAGCGGTAAATCTTTTTCAAACCCATTCAGCGGTAAGCTGTTGTCAACCCTAGTCAGTGGTAAGCCATTTTCAACGACATTCGACTATGAGCCGTTGAAGTCCCCCAATCTATGGTAAGCCGTTCAAGTCCCCAATCGACGGTAAGTCGTCGTTAGATGATCTATGTGGACTTTTATTCCGTACCATGTGGATATGTAGGAATCCACTCTAGGGTTCAATCCCATCATTCATGTCTCATCATGATCTCTCCCTTGAGACTATGTGTTTTGGGAGGGTCGTGACCCAACCTTGAGGTTCCACTTCCTCCAGGTCCAATCCATGTATCCATTCACACGAGTCGCCTTCTCAAGTGTCCTATCAACTCACCGAACTATGCAGACATTGATTCCCTTCCATGGGGATATGCAGGAAGTCTCTTCGAGGTTCCTTCCCAAAACGGTCGTCTCCATTACGACAGTTCCATCTCATTCCCCCTCCACTTCATTCAACTCTCCATCATCCATCCTGATTATCACCCGGGCCACCAAATCCTGGTGAGATCATGACATTTATCCCAGCACCACTCCATGTAGCACCAGAGCAGCTTAACATGCATAAGCCTCACTCAATATTTAACCATCCACCCAAGAGTATCCCTCTTGTTATAGGCCTCTATCCATGAATAATACATAGCATGTATTCGGGTTGTTTTCCTATCTGTACACCCTTTTTCATCACCCCTTAAAAACACATGGGTTTTGATCCCTGACGTCTACATAGGGTACCTAAGAAACATCCATGGGGTTTAATCCCATCCAATGTTAAACCTTGGTGTTCCTCCATTCTGGGTTGTACACTCCCCGATACACCCTCAGTGGTGTCCATATCAGCCTTCATAGTGTGACATCTTCCTGTTATGGGACACACCATCCTGGGTCAGCTCTTATTGAGTGTTCTGATCCATCCACATTGTAGACACTCCTGGTGCGCCCTCCTAGGTATGTACCAATCTGATCCGTCTTTATGGGACATTGTGATCAGACTCATTCTATCTCAGCAAGATGTTAAACTCACGTCCTATCTTGTGTTAAACATGAGATTCCTGAGGAAAACCTCATAAGACACTCTTTTGGCATAACCATCACAGCAAAATGTTAAAATTGCAACATAACCTATGTTAAACATGGGAAGCTAAGGAAAACATTAGAGATATTCTCCAGGAATATGATACACCTCGATCGACATGGGATGCCTCATGTTCTGTGCCCTTGAGATTCCCTCTTATAAGGAAGAATACGGCTTCCCCAATGTCCATGCATCCAGAGATGCCTCGACATGCCTGATTTGTCATCAAATCTGACCGAAGGTTGCTACCATGTCAAGACCACATGTAATTTCCTTACAGAAGTAGTCTAATTAATTGGCATCCACAAAGACATGGCACCGAGAATGAGATAAACGAACCATGACTTCATCTTCAAGGGAGACTATGGTAAGGTAACGAGTTCTGAGGGGGAATCCACATATGGATGAACTGACATCCCATCATACTGTTTCAATCAAGGATCAAATTTCCCTGAGCAGGTGACAGATGTCACCTGCCTTTGGAAATCAAGAATGCGAGGCCACAACTGCACATCCTCCACTGACAGATGTGTGCACCCTGGTGAAATCATTGGAAACATTATGCTTAAATAAGATTATAATATGTATATTATAACCTATTAAATGTTTGGTAACTTATATATTGATATATTTTTAAATAAAACAAAACTGGTTTGTGATGGTCAGAAAAACCAACAAACTAAACTAATAATTTGTCATTAACATTTTATCAAATAATTCATCCACTTGTAATAAAAAAAAATACATGGGCTTTTTTAAACATTTGGAATTTCATTAATACCAAATCATTTTAGTTCTACATCTTTATTTCCATTTGATAATAAAATCCATAATTATTCACAAATACACCATTGAAAAAACCAGGAAATGAACGCAACCAAAATAATAAAAATAATGAAATATTGTTAATATATGGGTCAAAATATGTTTTAAACGTTCCATATAAAATATTATAAATTTAATTATATTTCTGGAATGAATTAATAACATTATTTGAACCATTATATAGGAATTTAATGTACACACCACTAAAGGGAAGTATAATATATGGGATTCTAATCTCTTTATTTATTGTGTGAGATATATTATTTATTCACACCATATTTCTTGTTTGTGGTGTATATAATCCCCTTGATATAAAATATTAGGAATTTGATTATATTAATTTAAATTAAATTTTAATTGGATAATTATTACTTTTATGGGGCATACTATTTGACTGATTATAATGTGGTAAGGGAATTTTTAACCCATTTCCCATTATCTGGGTCATCAATATACATCATCAAGTATGTCATGATATGATTATGATTAGGTTAACTTTTTATTATATTATTTTAAATTTCTAATTATTTTATTTTTCTATTTATTTTTATTTTATACACAAAATTGATTAATATTATTAATTATAACTTCAATGATATCATTTTTATAATGGATTTTCACTTAAATATATCATTTTAATGTTTCCTATAAGACATTTTATTTATTCCATGACCATTATTTTAAAATTATTTCCAAATATATTTTTACTATTATCTTATGATTGTTTAAAATTATTTTTACTAATGTTTTAATTTTTACAAAACTCTTCCAAATGATTATTTTTGTCATTTTATAAGAGAGGTTATTTATGGAATTTCTAAAAAAATATGGAAGGAATAATGTTTAACATATTTATAATGGTAGTACATACCTTATATAAGGATGATTTAATGCCTTTAATATTACTTTATAATCTTACATTGTTATTTTAAAAGACAGTGAGTTCTTTTCCAATTGTTTGGAATTTTCCTAAAATTCAATATTGAAAGGATATTTTCATTAAGAATTATTTCACATGATATTTAAAATTAAATTCTAGATAGCATAACATTATTTTATGTTAATTATTCTTTACTGGGGATATAGTTCAAGGATATTATCCTCATTATTTTTATAGTAGGTTTATATTTATTTTGGCATGATGTTTATGAATCTTATTTCTTTTCCATGAGTTATGTTTTTATAAAATTATTAGAAAACTCATTTCTTTACATGGGTTCTGATGTGATTAAATATTTATGTTGTTATGGAAAAAATAGGCATGATTTTAATTTTTTGAAAGGTGGGACCTATATCTCACAAGAATAAATTTGGAAATGATACATTATCATGAGGTAAAAGCATACATAGATGGTCAGACCAATCCAGAAAAAAAGGGTAAGTGGGTATTCATCTCTAGCCCATAATAGCAGAGTACCAATGAGGTAATGTTACGCCCAAAACTAGAGGGTACATAGGAGGTCATCCTCATATCGTAACAATATGGTACATAGGGCTCATCATAATCCTACAACAAAAGTAAGCATATGAGGTCATCTAAAACAATAAACTAGATAGTACATAGGATGTCATCCTAATCCGATAACTAGAGGGTACATGAGAGGATATCCCATACCTGAAGCAGGTACACAAGTGAATAACCCAAGCCTAGAAAGTTTTGGATTTATTGGTAGGTAAATTTGATATAATATTTTATAAAATTCTGTATATAAATTATCTTTTATTTATTATTCCATTGTTTTACTCTCATGGGTCATTTTATTTGATAATCTATGATTCATGTCTTATGAACATCAAATAATTAATTCCACGATTCAATATTAAGATATTTGGTATATGGGGTATTATTTTAAAATGTTATACTCATTCTATTATACCCATATACTCATGTTAGGCTTAAGTATCACTTATTTTTAACCATTCGGATAATCTGATCTCACCTTTTCTTATGTTTTCTTTTCCCCGTGTTATGAAGAAATCTATTAAATGAGTTATTTCAAGAAGGATTTCAAATGGATGATGTTTATGAGATACTGTGAAATTTTGGTATAATGGGATACAAAATTTATATTTATTATTTATTTTATTATGAAACCAAGATGTTATACGTTTGACCTAAATATTTAAAAACCCAAAAAAGGCCCTTCATTATGTCACTGATCCAATATTACCTTTTGAAATTGTATGTTTTTTTGGAAATTAATTACTTAAAATTTATCAGTATCAATGTCCTAAATGTACTGTTTATTTTTTTAGAAATGGATTAAGATGTGTGGATTATGGGATGTTAATATTCATATCAAAGAAGGTTTTAGTCAACTTTTGGGTTTTGGATGTTTTCATATGTAGTAGTCTTATGTGTTATGGATATTATCATGAGTTTTATACATTTATATTTTATCTTAATTTCAGTATCTTAGATACCCCTTTTTATGATTTTTGTTATCAAATTTAAAGGTTACTAAGGGCATTTTTAGACACATTAATTATTAATGTAATTATGGGATATTACATTTTGGGATGAAAAATGAATGGGATGAGATAATCGTTGAGGTTAAAACATATTATGTTTATTTTTTAGAATGTTTCTCACATTTATGGATGTTTATATAGATTATAATAATATATATTTAGAAAGGAGACATCTTACAGGATGGGTAACCACTCGTTGCGTCCGGCAAGGCCATGGGAATTGAAACCATAACCTAAAGGTTAAAAGAGTGCATTTCCTACCACTGGCCTACATAGTGTCCTTATTAGTATGACATTGTTTTATTTTATTTAAAATATCTAATGGCTAATGGCTAATTGTATTTTGGAAAAACATGTTTTATATATAATCATGACATTGGGAAAGATTTTTTGATTAATTTATTATTTTTATATTTGAATATGATCATAATTTTAGGAACCCTTTATGATTTAGGTATATATAATACTATGGATTTTTTTTGGGGAATAAATGTAAATTTATATTTTTGAAGGGTGTATGATTTTATTTTATGGTCATTCAGGTTATTTATAGAAATGATTATCATATCATAGAGATTATTTGATATAAGAAATTAGATTTTTTATTTGATACATTAACATTTATTGATGTAATTTTGAGATAAATGTAAATTATATCTTGGAAGACTATGTGATCAAACACTATTAGTTGTTGTGTTTCATATTATCTTATAATAATTTTTATGAATATTATGGATAGTTATTTATCGAATGATATATGATTAATTTTTGGTGTTACTACTAAATTTTGGATACTAAATAATTATTATCATATAATGGTTTATATTTTTTTGTAAACTTATAACATGTACTATCCATTTTTATTTTGGTTAATGCCTAAAGGCTAGAGAAAAATATAGTTATAATATTTTGGATTTTGTGATATATATAAGTTGATTGTGATTTCTCATATATAAAAAATATTTTTGAATACCCATCATATAGAGAAAATAATAAGTTGAAATTCTTATTTTCATGTAGGTATATTTCCTTATGTACATTCTATAGGATTTAAAATAATTTCTTAATTTTTGGGGAATTATTTTAAGACAAAAATATAATCTCTTTAATTTTATTAATTGATTTTTTACCCATATCATATTTACACATTATTATTGTTAAATTTCATATTATCTTGTTCTCAATTAATCTCTATAATTCCTAATACCATCACATGTCCTATTATTCCACATTAAGATGAATTTTTATTGGCACTTTTTACGATTTCTGTTTCCCAGAATGATATTTTAAAATATGTACTATTTAATTTTGATATGAAATTTTAAATTGATAAGACAAAATTATTTTGAAATTCTTGATTGTATCGGGATGGTAGCTTATCGATTGATTCTTCCATAGAATCTATTTGAAGAGCATTATGTGTTCCTTATATCACTCCATAGTAAGTATATTTCTATTCTTCCACATGTACTAAACTCATAGATCATACAACTATATAAAGATATTACTTATAATGAATGACCAGTAGTGATTCTTTGTAAAAATGTCCACTTACCTAATCAATGTTTTTTTGTGAAACCTCTGGCTTGAGGAAGCTATGTATGAACCTCAGGATATGACGAGGTAGATGTATCATCATCAATTTATATAAAAGTAATGTATTTTGTGGAAAAATTCATTTTAAGTGGTGTACAATGTAACCCCCAATGATTTTACATGATTTATCTTTTTTAAATAAAATTAATCTATTTGATAACTTACTTTTCACAAAACATTGAGCTTCAATTAACTCCAAAAATATTATTATTCAATTATGATAGTTGTAAACAAGACATTGTGATGGTGGGAATAAATGAGATTAACTAAACTATAAAAAACATCACTTGTTTATTGTTAGGTCCACTAGGATGAATACCCTGAGTGGGGAGTGAATCAGGGTATGACTAATTAAAGATTAATGCCCGTTCTGATCTTGTTTTGATATTAAGAAAAACACTCTTCTCCCTCTTTCCTGTTACACAATATAAACAGAAAGTAAAGCAAACGCAGGACACATCAATTTTACTTGGTTCACCGCTAAGGGCTACATCCAAGGAGCATACGCCGACAGGTTGCCGGTCGAAACAAATTCCACTAATCTTCACTAGCTGTGGATTACAAGGTTCGGGCTAGATCACTTCTATGCCCAGGCTCACTGCCTTTACAATGTTTAGGGTCAGCTCACTGCTTTCCCAAGGGTCACTCCCTATTTCACTCTCTCTGGCTCACTACCGGTGGAGAGGATCACCTTCTTCCTCTTCCTAAGCTCACTGCTCTTGGAAGAAATCCACTAACAGTTTATAGACCTGTAGGTCTCTTCATTTTCATAAATGAATGCATCTTCCTCTGTGTGTAGATGCTCTTTTGAAGTACAACTTTCACCCATAGATGAATATATATTTGCACCGAAGGTATCGGGCAACGTACCAGCTTCCACACAGTCCGAGAAGCACTGCTGGAACAAAACCTTACTTGGTGCGCAAGTCTACCTCGACACGCAAGTATCGGCGCACAAGTCACAACAGGGGCGCAAGTCCTCCTCTCACACTTGCACGACACAAGCTTCCTCAACTCCAAACATGCGCGACTCTCTTCCTTTTACGCCCAAACCACTATTGGTGCACAACTGCAAACCGGCGCGCAACTTCTAACACCGGCGCACAACTTCAACCACTGGCGCGCAAGTCCCACCTGCGCGACCACACACACCACTTGCGCGACCACCACACCTGCGCAACGGGAGATCTGAGTTGAACTCCAGTCGAAAATGAGGAGGGTTGGTCCAGTACTTATAGGCAATCTGACCACCCTGCGCGACGGCGCGCAAGTCACCTGCGCGACCCAATCTCGGCGCACAAGTCTTCTCTCCTTTTAGACACTTGCACGACCAACTCCCAAACATGCGCAAACCTATTTCCTTAGCCATATTTTGACCTTCTGATCTTGAAAAACATATGGCGCGCAAGTTTCCTATACTCCAAGTCCACGGCGCGCAAGTCCCTTTGCCACAAACACTTTTCATCATTTGCCAATTTTCAGGCCCAAAAATTTGGCAAACACTGGAAAACGGCGCCACCTTGTATCTGTTCTTTTGTACCGCCTCCAGATCATCCATTACTTTTATCGAAGTTCCTGAATCAAACATGGATCGTTGACCTCATCTCTTGAACTCGACATTCCTCCATGAAATCCTCTTTGTTAACAAATTTGTATGTCATTGTTTTGCTTTGTCAACAATCACTACTCAGATGTCTACTTTGTCAACAAACACAATCACCTCAAAAATGCTTCAATGATACCTTGATGTATTTTTGCCCAACAATCTCCCCCTTTGGGTTTGTTGACAACTCTTCCAAAAAAAAGATACGTCGTTTATTCTTCAGCCTCCATTCGCCTCATTGCGATTCTGATAGCGATCAAGGATTTACTCAACACATACTCTAATCCCACATGAGCACTGCTCGGCGTGAGAAACAAGAGTAAATGAAAATCTCATCAATGAATCACTTCATCTCTAACAACCACTGTTGACACCAAACTGATACCAATTTGTACTAAACTGATACCAATTGTTGATGGATTTGTTGGAAGACCAATGTTCGGTTTGGAAATAGTCTTACCACTTTCCAACACCACTCTTCTTCTTTTTTCACGATCCTCAGTTGTCGTGATATCTATTCTTTGATCGATCACTTCTAGCATCGTCAGATTTAATACACTCCCCCTTTCTGCTCACAGCTTCAAAACCTCTTTAGCAATACTTCCTGTGTTTTCCAAGCTAAGCTCTGGATAAGCACGTTCAATTGGCTTCAACTCCCCCTATCTGGCTACTCCACCTGTCAGCTTCTCCCCCTTGAACAATCACTATTTTCTCCCCCTTTGTCAACGAACCCAAAGGCAGTCCTTGGTAGTCTATAACAGAGTAGAGAACAAGTCATCACATTAGGGAAAAACACATCATACCTCAGGGAGAGGGGGGGTCCCACATCCACACAATTTCAAGTCCGGGGAATCGACTGAACTCCCAGAGCTAGTCGATGTGTCACGAACCAGCCCGGGTCGACCCTGAACCGGTCACCCGAGCCGGTCCGCGGCAAGTCCCGAGGGGCGTTCCCGATCCCCCCGGGATGGCAAAAAGTGCCGGGAATTGAAACATTAATCGTTGGGAACGATTTCAGCCCAAACTAAAAACAGGATCGAAAGAACGAACATAAACTAAACAAACAAACACACACTAAAGACATAAACAAACCTACACCACGACATACCTCCACGTGACCTCGCGGTCACCACCCAACTACAACAAACGTCGCTCCCACACTGAGCGACTCAAGCCAGGAAAACCTGAACACAAGGAACCTGCAACTGAAAAGGTAAAAGGATAGGCGTGAGCACAAAAGTACTCAGTAGGTGAGCCCCACAACAAATCCCAATGCACTGCCAGTAAATAAAGAATCTACCTATTTCAGGTTTGAACTACAATGTATAAAAGTATGCTTTTATAACGTTTCACTTGAAAAACTAAACACGAGCCATTACCCTTATTCCTTTTCAAAAGTTGAATTTCTTTTCATTGGTTCTAAATCCATTCTGAACGACAAAGAAGTGTTACATTTTCAGTTTTACTACACAAGAGAAAAACGCATTTTTATTTGAGAACCATTTTCGCAAAGCAACCAGTACAAGCGGTAAAGAAGAACTGAAAGTAAACAAGCAGGAAAGAAAACAAGTGCAAGTAGAGGTAAACAGGCAAGGAAAAACCAAGTGCAAGTAAAAATGAACCAGACGTTATCAGCAATAACCATGGGCACACACACACACTCACACACGCACACACACACACACACATACTCACACACGCACATACTCACACCCAAGTGGTCCCCCGTATGCCGACGGAAGGCACCACGCCAGAGATGGTAGAGCACTATGGGTAAATCCCCTAAGGTTCATCTAGCTCGCGTGGGACCCTAGAACCTCGTGTCTCGGTGAAACGTGGCTTAGAAGGCCACGACCCTCAGAAAACGTGGCTTAGAAGGCCACGACCCTCAGAACACGTGGCTTAGAAGGCCACGACCCTCAGATATCATATGTTTAGATAGTGTTGCAATCGTCAATCCAGCTAAGTGAAATAGGGACGACACCCATCCGGCTCACTAGCGCACTAGTTCTAGTCCGCCCACCTAGCTACCCAGGGTTTCCCGTGTGCTCAAACAAGCTTCACATTCACATAGTATATTACTTCCTCATATCGCAGGACAAACCAGATATCGCACACAAAAGTCACCATTTCCACACCCAAACAATATTTCAGAACTCACGCACGTCAAAAATACCTTTCTGAAAATATAATTGTCATTACCTGATGATTTCGCAAAAACCCCTTTTTGGAAACACTCAAACAAGAACATAAACAACTTTCACAACCCAGAAAGCATTATTTTTAATAACACAACAAGGGAAAACATCTTTCGTCAACCAAGAACCAAACGTGAAGTTTCCAAAAACAATTTCAAAAGGGTCACACGACGTTTTCTCTAATCAAGGTTATAAGAAAACACCATTTTCCATAAACATTACATTTACTAATTTACACATGCCAAAAACATTTCAAAACCCAATTCAACATGTCTTTCGTTACTTAGGAAGAACCATTTAGCGACATTACTATGAAATCCCACAATTGAAACCAAGAAAACACTTTTAATGAAATGCTAGAATTAAACAGTTTGCATTATCAGCAAATCACCACACTATAAAAACTACTTAATATTATTTTCTTAAATTTACTGAAATTTTTAATAAAAGGACAAGGAATAAATAAATTCTTAATTTAGAGGCAAGTGCATAGGGAGACCTACCTCAAGATGCAGCTCGTAATGAAACGACACGGTGCAAGACGGCAGAACCTCGGAAACAAGGCGCGGTGATGGCGCTTTCTCGGAAACGCCCTGCGCGGGTCCTAAAGTCTTAAACCTACCAAAAACAAATATAAATTGATGAAGAAAACCCCTAACAAAGCACAAGTAAATGCCAGAGTAATAATAATAAGAAAATAATATTATTATTATTATTATTATAATGATAATAATAGCGTAACCATAATAATAACAATATCATAACAAGATAATAACTTAATAATATTAACTTGAAAAAAATGAAAATAATAATAATCTTAATCTTAATAATATATTATTAATAATAATATAATAATAATAATAATAACATACTTCAATATCAAGAATGATATAAAAATAATAATTTAATAAGTATAATAATAATATAACAATAAAAGCAATAATGATATAATCAAAATAATAATAATAGAATAATATCAACATAATAATAATATAATAATAATATAATCACAATAATAATAATATAATGATAATAATAATAACTTAGCATAATTATAATATTCATAATATGATAATAATAAAAATGATAAGATAATAGTAATAATAATAATAATAAAATAATAATGTGGTAATAATAATACAACATTACAATAATAGTAATAATAATATTCATAATATGTTATTAATATTAATAATAATAATATAAAAACATAATATAATAATATTAGTAAGGATAACATAATATAATAATAATAATAATAATAATAATATAGTATTAATAATAATAACATAATAATAATTATAATAATAATGACAATAATAAATATAATAATAATAATAACAATATATTAATTATAATTATAATAGAACAAAAGATAAATAAATAAGAAAAAGAAACTTACAGCAGGGCTGGCTCGGGACGCCGGTGAGGCGGAGCGCGGTGGGAGATGTGGCGGAACGGGAGCGCGCGTGAGGGCAGCGGCCGGCAGCTGGGGTGGCCGGGCGCGGAGTGCGGGACAGGGAGCAGGGGGTCGCGGGGTTCCGGCTTGGGCGAGGCGGGACGACAGGGAGCAGGGGGTCACGGGGTTCCGGCTTGGGCGAGGCGGGACGACAGGGAGCAGGGAGAGCTGGGCGGCGCGGCAGCCGCTGGGGGTGGCGAAGGCGGAGGAAGGCCGGAGAAGCAGGGGGGGAAAACAGATCGGTGATGGGGACAGGAGCCGGACTCCGGGTGCGGGGCGCGGGGGGAGTCGAGCGGGACGGCGCCGGAGGGAGCCGGGGCTGGCCGGTGCAGGAAAAACGCAGGGAGGGTGGCGCGGGTAAGCCGGGACGGCGGCTGGGGGAAGGGAAACGGGACGGCGGTGATGGCCGGAGATGGGGGAACAGGGGAGAGGGCGGCGCGGCGTCGGCGCAAGGCTGAGGCGGTTGCAGGCCGCGGCGAGGTCGGGGAAAAGGATGGGGAGAGAGAGAGGTGAGGGGGGGGGGGGTGGCGGCTACGGGGAGGTAGGCTAGGGTTAGAGTAGGTTTATATATATATATATAATTGATAATAATAATAATAAAAGGATAAATAAAAATAATGAAAACTAATCTAAATAAAAATAAAATTTTATAACAAAAATATTAGTAAAACCTTATAATAATAATGATAAAACTTTATAATAATAATCATAACAATAAAATAATAAGTTAGCTAATTATAATAATAATAATTATAACCAATGTATTTAGAATAATAAAACCACTAAAAAATAATAATAAGAAAACACACATATATAAACACAAATATATATCTAGATATATGTATATACATATACCTTTATAAAAACATATAAACATAAATACAACAAACATATATGTATATATATATACATATATATACATAACATATACTCATATATAAACACATATAAAATTAAAAATAAATACAATAGTAATAACACAATTTAAATAGTGAGAATAATAAAATGTCAACGCAAAAACATTAGTATTTAAAACGCCGGGTGAGCACATAGCCACCCGGGCTGAAAGCACGGTAACTGCTAGCGATGCGGTGACCGCGCACCGGCGCAAAACCACCAATCGAAAATTAAACTCCGAAAAATTTAAATCGGGACCAAGAAAGGAGAACAAATATGGACATCCGCGGTCGGGGTGTGACAATTCTCCCCACCACAGACACTTTCTGCCCCCAGAAAGTCACCAGGCCAAAAGTCGATCAAGATTTTAGTCCATGCCCCAACAAAACTAAAGAAACCAGAGAGAACTGAGAATCTCGGGGATGACCTTACTCAGCACAGGTCACACCCGACCGATTCAAGAAAGAACTGGGGTCCGAGATTGAGGGGAGAACACGAAGGGGTTCTCCCCACCACAAGAACTTAACTAGTGCAGAAAAGATGACCATTTAAATAGAAAACCCCGGGAAGGGGGGGTCGACGCGGGAACTCCCAACCAATTCAAACCAACTCTTATAGAACAATTAAAACCACACCTCCGTCTAGACATTAAATCCTCGACCAGAGTCAACAACCTTCAATACCAGGGAAAAACCATAGAAAAACATTTAACCAACATCAAACTGGAGACATGATCCACCGAATTCCACAAAACATAACCACATCGACAACATTACTAAAACGAGGTCAACCCACACGAGAGTCGAACACACTTTTAGGAAGGACACCCGATTTAGAATATTACATTCCCACGACAAGTCCGCTTAGATTTATCATCGAACAAGTCCATCGTCACTTTATAGAAAAACAACACATTTACATAATCCATACTACTTGGATTATAATAGAACAAGTCCATGATAACCCAATGGTAAAACAATGAACATACAACAATGTCAAAACTTAACAGCAGAAAAACAAGTACTAAAAGATCTTGATTGTTCCACTGTTAACACGGGACACAAAACCTGGACCAAGGCTTCACACACCTGGGGGCTCCTGACTGTGCGCGAGCTTCACCCCGAGACTTGTGGCAGGGGCTCTAATGGCTGAAGCATCTTCTGCCTCACAGTCAGGTACTGACATTCTCCCATCACAGCTTCCTCTTCAAGCGACGCTTCTTGCAAAACTTCTCCAGATGATCCAGACAACCACAGCGATGACACGTCTTCAGAGGGTTGCGACAAGACGGCCTTAAATGCCCGAAACGGCCACACTGAAAGCATGCCATCGAACGATCCGATGAACTGGAAGCTGGGACCAAAGGGAATAACTCATTAGGAACAGGTATCTATGGCGCCTTTTTCTCACCAGAGGGGGAACTCTTACGAACGACAGGAGACGCTGAAGGATTAACCACCTGCACACCGGAAACCAACTCAGCCAAGAATGCTTCCTCTACGAGCTTCTCGAAACAAGGGTCTTTAGAAGGGAGGACTCGCTCCTTGATCTCTGGACGCAGACCCCCAGTGAAAAGAGAGGCCTTCATGAGTTCATGTGACGCTACATCTGGAGAAAAGGAAATCAGTTCCTTGAAATGGTCAACATATGCCTTCACCGTCCGTTGGCCTTGTTGAATATGCATAAGCTCTCCCTTTTTCTCCAGCTTCACTCCCTCAGGTACAAACCATTGGATGAAAACAGTTTTAAAGACATCTCAAATCATTTTACCTTGCGTTGACGGTGGGGTAACCATCTTCCACTGGTCCAGAGCTGGACCCTCAAACAACTCCATAATTGCACGGACCTTAACAATATCGGGAGTTCCCAATATTCTAAAGACATGTTCCACTTCCTCGAGCCATTTCACTGCTTCTAACGGACCCTGATCACCATGGAGAATAGGAAAAGTCTGAGGAGGACCAAAAAAACTGGGCATGACATATCCGAATCCTTAGAGACCTTTCTGGGCGGCATTTTATGAGAGACATATTGAACACAAGGCCAAAACCAACATCAAACCGAAGCAACATCAATAAAAGCGCCTTCATCAAAAACAGTCAGCACAAGGACCAAACAGATACAACACAACCCAAAACAAAATCTCCTCTTTAAAATTCCCTTTTCATTTTTGATTTCAAAACCACCATTTTTCAAGATTACTTTCCAAAAACCAATCCACTTTCAAACCAAAACTTTCCAAAACAGTTTACCATTTAAAACCAATTTAGAAAACAAAGTCAAGCCTTTAACTTCAAATACACACCCAGGTAATCTCATGAACCGTTGCACATGTCTTCATCCACTTTCCATTCATACGTGCATCAACACACACTTTCCATGCATTCTCACACATGTGCAAACGTTCATAAAGAGGAACTGAGGTTTCAACCCAAATCATTCTTATCCAATTCCAAGAAAACAACAGATTTCCAAATCAAGAGATTTCAGTTTTAAAACCCATTTCATATATTTAAAGTCCTTTAAAAGAAACCAGTAAAATTTTCAAAAACCTTTTTCATTTCCAACTACGCACTCACACAGACCAAAACGAAAACAACATCCAAACTTGCATCAATCAATGAAATGAGGGACTAGTAGTCACACTCAACCTGGCGACATGGTAGTGGGCCATGTCCCAAGTCAGCGTCGACCACTAGGAGGAATCCAAACCATGTACTCAGACTCCACATGGGTCACTACTCCATGTGAAATCACGACGTAACATCGGCTTGCCTCCATTATCCTCTCTCAATCCAAGACAAACCAGAAAAGACAAGGACACAATTCCCGAACTACCCCTGGTAACTCGAAGATCAGTGCGAGCAAGAGTTCGCGATGCTCTTCCCGTACCTACCTCTCGAGTTCCGACAGTCCTAATCTCCTTCTACCGGACAACCCAAATAACAAGAACCACCTCTGATACCATTTTGTCACGAACCAGCCCGGGTCGACCCTGAACCGGTCACCCGAGCCGGTCCGCGGCAAGTCCCGAGGGGCGTTCCCGATCCCCCCGGGATGGCAACAAGTGCCGGGCATTGAAACATTAATCGTTGGGAACGATTTCAGCCCAAACTAAAAACAGGATCGAAAGAACGAACATAAACTAAACAAACAAACACACACTAAAGACATAAACAAACCTACACCACGACATACCTCCACGTGACCTCGTGGTCACCACCCAACTACAACCAACGTCGCTCCCACACTGAGCGACTCAAGCCAGGAAAACCTGAACACAAGGAACCTGCAACTGAAAAGGTAAAAGGATAGGCGTGAGCACAAAAGTACTCAGTAGGTGAGCCCCACAACAAATCCCAATGCACTGCCAGTAAATAAAGAATCTACCTATTTCAGGTTTGAACTACAATGTATAAATGTATGCTTTTATAACGTTTCACTTGAAAAACTAAACACGAGCCATTACCCTTATTCCTTTTCAAAAGTTGAATTTCTTTTCATTGGTTCTAAATCCGTTCTGAACGACAAAGAAGTGTTACATTTTCAGTTTTACTACACAAGAGAAAAACACATTTTTATTTGAGAACCATTTTCGCAAAGCAACCAGTACAAGCGGTAAATAAGAACTGAAAGTAAACAAGTAGGAAAGAAAACAAGTGCAAGTAGAGGTAAACAGGCAAGGAAAAACCAAGTTCAAGTAAAAATGAACCAGACGTTATCAGCAATAACCATGGGCACACACACACAATCACACACGCACACACACACACACACACATACTCACACACGCACATACTCACACCCAAGTGGTCCCCCGTATGCCGACGGAAGGCACCATGCCAGAGATGATAGAGCACTATGGGTAAATCCCCTAAGGTTCATCTAGCTCGCGTGGGACCCTAGAACCTCGTGTCTCGGTGAAACGTGGCTTAGAAGGCCACGACCCTCAGAAAACGTGGCTTAGAAGGCCATGACCCTCAAAACACGTGGCTTAGAAGGCCACGACCCTCAGATATCATATGTTTAGTTAGTGTTGCAATCGTCAATCCAGCTAAGTGAAACAGGGACGACACTCATCCGGCTCACTAGCGCACTAGTTCTAGTCCGCCCACCAAGATACCCAGGGTTTCCCGTGTGCTCAAACAAGCTTCACATTCACATAGTATATTACTTCCTCATATCGTAGGACAAACCAGATATCGCACACAAAAGTCACCATTTCCACACCCAAACAATATTTCAAAACTCACACACGTCAAAAATACCTTTCTGAAAATATAATTGTCATTACCTGATGATTTCGCAAAAACCCCTTTTTGGAAACACTCAAACAAGAACATAAACAACTTTCACAACCCAGAAAGCATTATTTTTAATAACACAACAAGGGAAAACATCTTTCATCAACCAAGAACCACACGTGAAGTTTCCAAAAACAATTTCAAAAGGGTCACACGACGTTTTCTCTAATCAAGGTTATAAGAAAACACCATTTTCCATAAACAGTACATTTACTAATTTACACATGCCAAAAACATTTCAAAACCCAATTCAACATGTCTTTCGTTACTCAGGAAGAACCATTTAGCGACATTACTATGAAATCCAACAATTGAAACCTAGAAAACAGTTTTAATGAAATGCTAGAATTAAACAGTTTGCATTATCAGCAAATCACCAAACTATAAAAACTACTTAATATTATTTTCTTAAATTTACTGAAATTTTTAATAAAAGGACAAGGAATAAATAAATTCTTAATTTAGAGGCAAGTGCATAGGGATACCTACCTCAAGACGCATCTCGGAACGAAACGACACGGTGCAAGACGGCAGAACCTCGGAAACAAGGCGCGGCGATGGCGCTTTCTCGGAAACGCCCTGCGCGGGTCCTAAAGTCTTAAACCTACCAAAAACAAATATAAATTGATGAAAAAAACCCCTAAAAAAGCACAAGTAAATGCCAGAGTAATAATAAAAAGAAAATAATAATAATATTATTATTATTATAATGATAATAATAGCGTAACCATAATAATAACAATATCATAACAAGATAATAACTTAATAATATTAACTTGAAAAAAATGAAAATAATAATAATCTTAATCTTAATAATATATTATTAATAATAATATAATAATAATAATAATAACATACTTCAATAACAAGAATGATATAAAAATAATAATTTAATAAGTATAATAATAATATAACAATAAAAACAATAATGATATAATCAAAATAATAATAATAGAATAATATCAACATAATAATAATATAATAATAATATAATCACAATAATAATAATATAATGATAATAATAATAACTTAGCATAATTATAATATTCATAATATGACAATAATAAAAATGATAAGATAATAGTAATAATAATAATAATAATAAAATAATAATGTGGTAATAATAATACAACATTACAATAATAGTAATAATAATATTCATAATATGTTATTAATATTAATATTAATAATATAAAAACATAATATAATAATATTAGTAAGGATAACATAATATAATAATAATAAAAATAATAATAATATAGTATTAATAATAATAACATAATAATAATTATAATAATAATGACAATAATAAATATAATAATAATAATAACAATATATTAATTATAATTATAATAAAACAAAAGATAAATAAATAATAAAAAGAAACTTACAGCAGGGCTGGCTCGGGACGCCGGTGAGGCGGAGCGCGGTGGGAGGTGCGGCGGAACGGGAGCGCGCGCGATGGCAGTGGCCGGCAGCTGGGGTGGCCGGGCGCGGAGTGCGGGACAGGGAGCAGGGGGTCGCGGGGTTCCGGCTTGGGCGAGGCGGGACGACATGGAGCAGGGGGTCGCGGGGTTCCGGCTTGGCCGAGGCGGGACGACAGGGAGCAGGGAGAGCTGGGCGGCGCGGCAGCCGCTGGGGGTGGCGAAGGCGGAGGAAGGCCGGAGAAGCAGGGGGGAAAAACGGATCGGTGATGGGGACAGGAGCCGGACGCCGGGTGTGGGGCGCGGGGGGAGTCGAGCGGGACGGCGCCGGAGGGAGCCGGGGCTGGCCGGTGCAGGAAAAACGCAGGGAGGGCGGCGCGGGTAAGCCGGGACGGCAGCTGGGGGAAGGGAAACGGGACGGCGGTGATGGCCGGAGATGGGGGAACAGGGGAGAGGGCGGCGCGGCGTCGGCGCAAGGCTGAGGCGGTTGCAGGCCGCGGCGAGGTCGAGGAAAAGGATGGGGAGAGAGAGAGGTGAGGGGGGGGGGGTGGCGGCTACGGGGAGGTAGGCTAGGGTTAGTGTAGGTTTATATATATATATATAATTGATAATAATAATAATAAAAGGATAAATAAAAATAATGAAAACTAATCTAAATAAAAATAAAATTTTATAACAAAAATATTAGTAAAACCTTATAATAATAATGATAAAACTTTATAATAATAATCATAACAATAAAATAATAAGTTAGCTAATTATAATAATAATTAATATAACCAAAGTATTTAGAATAATAAAACCACTAAAAAAATAATAATAAGAAAACACACATATATAAACACAAATATATATCTAGATATATGTATATACATATACCTTTATAAAAACATATAAACATAAATACAACAAACATATATGTATATATATATACATATATATACATAACATATACTCATATATAAACACATATAAAATTAAAAATAAATACAATAGTAATAACACAATTTAAATAGTGATAATAATAAAATGTCAACGCAAAAACATTAGTATTTAAAACGCCGGGTGAGCACATAGCCACCCGGGCTGAAAGCACGGTAACTGCTAGCGATGCGGTGACCGCGCACCGGCGCAAAACCACCAATCGAAAATTAAACTCCGAAAAATTTAAATCGGGACCAAGAAAGGAGAACAAATATGGACATCCGCGGTCGGGGTGTGACACAATGCCTCTCAAAAGCTTCCTTGGGTAAGGCCTTTGTTAGAATGTCTGCAACCTGTAGCTCTGTAGGCACATACTCCAACTTCACGATGCACCGCTCAACCTTCTCCTTGATGAAATGATACTTGATCTCAATGTGCTTTGTACTGGAATGATGGACATGATTTTTGCTAAGAATTATAGCACTTGAGTTGTCACACTGGATTCCGATAGGAGACTTCACTTCAACTCCCATATCTTCAAGCTGCTGCTTCATCCACAATAACTGTGTGCATGCTTGAGTGGCCTCAATATACTCAGCTTCTGCGGTGCTCAATGAAATGCAATCTTGTTTCTTGCTTAGACAAGAAATACACAATCCACCAAGATATAATGCACCACCTGACGTTGATTTTCTATCATCTGCTGAACCGGCCCAGTCTGCATCAGTATATCCCAATAACTCTGTCTGAGATTTTTCATTGTATGTCAAGCTGAAGTCCATCGTGCCCTTGATATACCGAACTATTCTTTTCACTGCAAGCATGTGACTTTCCTTGGGATTACTCTGATATCTTGCTGCTTGGAATGTGGCGAAAACAATATCAGTCCTTGTTTCAGTTAAGTACAACAGACTTCCAATGATTTTCCTGTATTCTGTGATATTAACTGCCTTGCCATCCTCTTCTTTTGATAATTTCATCCGGGTAGCAACCGGAGTCTTCATTTCCTTGGAATTATCCATTCCAAACCTTCTTAGAACATCCTTGGCATATTTGGATTGAGAAATGAATGTTCCATTCCTTCATTGTGTCACCTGTAGACCAAGGAAAAACGTTAGCTCTCCAATCATTGACATTTTAAACTCATTTTTCATGAATTCGGAAAACTGTCTGCACTGAGCTTCATCTGATCCGCCAAAAATTATGTCATCGACATACACTAGCACCATCATCCTTTGATTACTGTCATTGCTGAAATAGTGGTTGTAGTAAACTCCTCCACGCTGGAAACCAAGCTTCTTCAAGTACTGATCAAGCCTTGAGTACCATGCCCTTGGTGCTTATTTCAGCCCATATAACGCCTTCTTCAGCCTGCAAACTTTGTTCTCATCCTCATGAATGAGAAAACCATCTAGTTGTTCAATATACACCTCTTCTTCCAGAACCCCATTCAGGAATGCAGATTTGACATCCATCTGGAACACTTTGAACATTCTTTGCACTACTATGGCCAAAAATAATCTGATTGTCTCCAGCCTTGCAACCGGTGAAAATGTCTCATCAACATCTATTCCCTCTATCTGGGAGTATCCCTTGCACACTAGTCGTGCTTTGTTCCGAATCATTGTGCCATCTTTATTCATCTTGTTGCGATAGACCCATTTAGTCGCGATGACATTCTTGTCTGCTGGCCTCGAAACAATCTCCCATGTCTGGTTCTTCTCAATCAGATCAAACTCTTTGTTCATGGCCTGAACCCAATTTTCATCTTCAGCTGCATCAGAAAAACATTCCCGCTCCACTTGAGACAAAAACGATGCTTGCTATGATGATTTCATTATTCGGGTCTGAACTGGAGCTGTTTGATCACCAATGATATTCTGCCTATCAATTTCAGCTTGACTCTTTGGCTTTCTCACAGACAATGACTTGAAACATTCCTCTTCATCATCAGTATCTTCTTCTGAGTCAGCTTCTGCCACTTCTGCTCCCCCTGGGTTGCTTACTTCATCATCACTTTCATCCAGGAACTGTTCACTGAATCGTTGAGTATTCTGCTCATTTTCAACTATAGTGACATCATTGCTTTCAATGATTTTTCCCAGCCTTTTATTGAAACATTTATACGCTTTTCTTTTCCCGGAATAGCCAAGGAATATCCCTTCATCTCCTCGTGCCTCAAACTTCCTATGATGTTCTTTGTTGAGAATGAAACACTTACTTCCAAAGATTTGAAAGTACTTCAACGTTGGCTTCTTTCCGTACCACAGTTCATACGGATTCTTCCCTTGCTTCGGACATAACAGGGACCTGTTTGAAACATAGACCAATGTCAAAACTGCTTCCTTCCAAAATTTCTCTGGCAGGTCCTTATCAATAAGCATTTTTCTGGACATGTTGTTGATGATCCGATTTATCCTTTCAACTACTCCATTCTGTTGGGGAGTTCTTACTGATGAAACTTGATGACTTATCCCATGTTTCTCGAGATAGTTATCAACCTGACTGTTTGTAAATTCCGTTCCGTTATCAGTACGAAACTTCAAAATTTTCTTCCCAAGCATCTTTTTTGATTCCCTCCTGTACTGCTTTATGCAACTGAACACCTCTGTCTTATGGGTTATGATGAATACCCAGGACATTTTTCTATAGTCATCAATGAAAATAACATAGTACCTTTTCCCATTTATAGCTCGTGGTGAGATAGGTCCACATACATCAGCATGCACCAATTCGAGCACTCTAGTTGATTTCTGTTCTTTTGGCCTGTATTTATTTCTGATGATTTTCCCTTGTTGACAAGCATCACATGTATGACTGCGTTCACGTGATAGTTTGGGAAGGTCTCTAGCAGCATCACATTTATCGAGATCCTCCATAGATGGTTGGCATAGATGACCAAGTCGCTTATGCCACAACTGGTTTTCTTCCTATCTGTATAAAAGACAAGTATCTTCTTCCCCACCTACAAGATAGAGATTTCCCTTTGACCTTTTTCCATGCAGAACAGTTGCTCCATCTTTTCCTTTCACAACACACATCTTCTTGGTAAATTGGAAAGAGTGCCCAGAGTCACATAGTTGACTGAAACTGAGTAGGTTATGACTGAGACCCTCTACTACCAAGACATCATCACGTCTCATCTCTTTTCCCCCAAACTTGGCTTTCCCTGAGCCAACAATCTTCAGGCCTTCATCATTTCCAAATTTGACAACTCCTTCTTTGTCATATTTGATGCATGTAACAAGATCCTTATTACCCGTCATGTGGGATGTGCAACCACTATCAAGGATCCAAACACCAGATCGATCTGATGCTTTAAGGGAAATCTGCGCCACCACAGCCTTCTCTTTTTTCTTCTTCTTGGTCCATATTTTTTCTTTCACACTCGGCATGGATTGAGGCTTCTGTTATTTCTCAGAGTATGATGGACCACCCTCATCTTGAAGAGCTGCAAATCTGTTCTGAACTTTTAACTCACTTGTTGGTTTATTGATCTGCTGCTTGCGAACATTTTGATTATTCTTTGACACATTTCTCTGAATGGTTGAAGTGCAATACCTAGCCATGTGTCCAAATCCTCCGCACCAAAAACAGCATCCTTAAAAATGTGTTCTGGAAAACGGTTCTCTATTTGACTGCCATCTCTGTTCATGTTCCCTTTTGTATCTCTTGGCTATGGAACACACATACTATGAATGTCCCATTTTCCCACAACAAATAACACCTGATATAGGATGCATTCCCTCGTGATATTTCAGCACTATGATTTCCCCTTTGGGATCTCTGAATATTCTGATTCTGTTTTGTTCCCAAATCAACCTTCACTTTTGGGATGAGTGCTTGCGGTCTGACTGCAATTGTCGCAAATTTTTGTTCTTGACTAAGCCCAGAAATGACCTTAACATCTGATCTCAATTTCTGTTTCTTCCCTACTGAACTACTAGGCTCCGCTTTCATCTTCTCTATCTTCTGAATGGCCTGCTTTTCGGATATCACATTGGGGGTCAAGATTTTATCTTGATCCTTAAGTTTTTGTCAAAGACTGAACACTTCTTCTTCAAGCTCTTTGATACATCTAACCTTCTCCTTTCCTGTGTTAGTCAAACAATCAATTTCCTTCTTTTGTTCCTCAATTTTAAGCTTATACTCAACAATATTTTCTGAGCTCTCTGGTGTTGAGGATTTTAGTCTTTCAATTTCTTCTAACAGCTCAGACTTTTCTTCATCCTGTTGTTTCATATAGAGTTTGGCATCACGAACCACTTTATTGGATTTCTTCGTTTTGGCTCTCCAAACATCTATCTCCTCAAGAGCTGCTTCCAATTCGGCTTCCATATCAATTCTCCCTTAAATTTCTTCTTCTTCTTTAGCATCAGCTTCTTCTCCCTTTTGAGAACTACCAACAATTTCCACCAAGGCATTTACCCCACAATCTCTGCAATTTTCTATTTCCTCAACTTCTTCATCCTCAGACTCATATGAACTTTCAAATTCTTGTGAAAGAAGATTCTTTTTCATGAATAAATTTCTCTTGAATTGTTTCTTCCCTTTCACAAAAGCTGAAGTCTTTATTTTGGTAATTTTAACATCATCATCATCATCATCATCTTGAAACTTCTTGGGGCATCTTGCCGCAAGATGACCAACCTTTCCACATCTAAAGAATTCTAGTGGAAGTTTACCTTTAAACTTTCCTCTTCCTCTTTGTAGATTTGAAGAAAGGAATGACATCACCTCATCTGTCTCTTCTTCATCATTAGAATCTTCAATGGTGAGCTTCTTCATGGCCTTAAATGCCACCTCTTTAGACTTCCCCTTTTCCACAGCCTCATTATCATCGTTCCTCATTTCATATGCAACCAAGGTCCTGTGAAAATTGTCTAATGTCAGCTCTTTTGAATCTTTATCTTCTAGTAATGAAACTTTCGGATTGAAACGAGGTGGAAGTTTCCTCAAGATGCGCTTTACAATCTTTATGTCTTCAATGACTTCTCCAAGACCTCGCATATCTTCCACAACAATGTTTACCATATCAAAGAATGCGTCAACAGACTCATTCGGGTTCATTTTCAAATCTTCATATTTGTTCCACAACACCTGCAACTTTGCCTCTCTGACTTTTGTGTCCCCTTCATATATATTCAAAATATTTTCCCACATGGAATGTGACGTTTTGCATGACATCACCTTTGTGTAGATGGGATTGGAAAGGGCTCCCCCTAAGGCATTGATTGCTTTGGAATCAGCATCCAACTCTCTATGCTCAGCTTCTGATAAGGCACCACTATTAATATCAGCTGTGATACCATGCATAGCTACTGAAAACACATCCATTCCCAAGGATCGGAAATATTATTGCATCCGATTCTTCCATATCTGAAAATTATATCCGTCGAAGATCAGAATCCCTTTATGATTGGTTACCTCCATTGAGAGAAGATCAACTTTTAACCTTCCCTCTGATACCACATGTTAAGTCCACTAGGCTGAATACCCTGAGAGGGGGGTGAATCAGGGTATGACTAATTAAAAATTAATGCCCATTATGATCTGGTTTTGCTATTAAGAAAAACACTCTTCTCTCTCTTTCCTGTTACACAATATAAACAGAAAGTAAAGTAAGCGCAGGACACAGAAATTTTACTTGGTTCACCGCTAAGGGCTACATCCAAGGAGCATACGCCGACAGGTTGCCGGTCGTACCAAATTCCACTAATCTTCACTAGCTGTGGATTACAAGGTTCGGGCTAGATCACTTCTATGCCCAGGATCACTGCCTTTACAATGTTTAGGGTCAGCTCACTGCTTTCCCAAGGGTCACTCCCTGTTTCTCTCTCTCTGGCTCACTGCCGGTGGAGAGGATCACCTTCTTCCTCTTCCTAAGCTCACTGCTCTTGGAAGGAATCCACTCACAGTTTATAGACCTATAGGTCTCTTCATTTCCATGAATGAATGCATATTCCTCTGTGTGTAGATGCTCTGATGAAGTACAACTTTCACCCATAGATGAATATCTCTTTGCACCGAAGGTATCGGGCAACGTACCAGCTTCCACGCAGTCCGAGAAGCACTGCTGGAACAAAACCTTACTTGGCGTGCAAGTCTACCTCGGCGTGCAAGTATCGGCGTGCAAGTCACAACGGGCGCGCAAGTCCTCCTCTGACACATGCGCGACACAAGCTTCCTCAACTCCAAACTTGTGAGACTCTCTTCCTTTTACGCCCAAACCACTATTGGCGCGCAACTGCAAACCGGCGCGCAACTTCTAACACCGGCGCACAACTTCAACCACTAGCGCGCAAGTCCCACCTGCGCGACCACACACACCACTTGCGCGACCACCACACCTGTGCGAAGGGAGCTCTGAGTTGAACTCCGGTCGAAAATGAGGAGGGGTGGTCCAGTATTTATAGGCAATCTGACCACCCTGCGTGACGGCGCACAAGTCACCTGCGCGACCCAATCTCGGCGCGCATGTCTTCTCTCCTTTTAGACACTTGCGCGACCAACTCCCAAACATGCGCGAACCTATTTCCTTAGCCATATTTTGACCTTCTGATCTTGAAAAACATATGGCGCGCAAGTTTCCTATACTCCAAGTCCACGGCGCGCAAGTCCCTTTTCCAAAAACACTTTTCATCATTTGCTGATTTTCAGGCCCAAAAATTTGGCAAACACTGGAAAACGGCGCCACCTTGTATCTGTTCTTTTGTACCACCTCCAGATCATCCATTCCTTTTATCGAAGTTCCTGAATCAAACATTGATCGTTGACCTCATCTCTTGAACTCAACATTCCACCATGAAATCCTCTTTGTCAACAAATTTGTATGTCATTGTTTTGCTTTGTCAACAATCACTACTCAGATGTCTACTTTGTCAACAAACACAATCACCTCAAAAATGCTTCAATGATACCTTGAGGGATTTTTTCCCAACATTTATATAATTATGTCATTGGTTAACAATTAATTATAAATTAATATAAAAAACCAATTGAACATAAATGGATATTTTTTATTAAAAAACTATTTGTATGCCGATAATTAAATTTTTTTTAAATAAATTATATTAATAACTATTATTAAAATGAATTAATGTTATTTATATGTTATATATTCAATATAACTTTCTAAACTCATCTAATATGTTTGATAGGTTAAAGATAAAAATAAATCAAACATTAAGAATATAGAAATCTATATTTTTCTAGAAGGGAATTTTTCAACCTTTTAATGGTGCACCAATTTTAAAACTATAATTTAACACATTTGTAAATTTTATTTGAAAATAATTTTTTTTTAAATACGAATATTCAAATTATCTTATGGTGTATATTTTTTATTTTTCAAAGAAGTAACATTTTTTGATGAATAATGAAAATAATGAATTGATATTGAAAATAGATTTTACATGTAATTTATTTTTATAGTTAAAATATTTATTAAATTGTTTTCAAAGTATAAATAGTTCAATTATAAATATATAAATCCAATTTAGCTAATTATAAAAATTTTAAATGGAAATTTGATAAAAATACTTTTAAATCATTTGAAATTTTTACAATTTAGAAACTCGCTTTCTCATTGCATCATCGAGATTAATTTTCAGTATAATTCATCCAAATATATGAATTTAATTTGGTGAAATGGATTTTATATTTGAATATATAGGGTCCATATGATGTTGTATGTTCATTATCATTTATTGGCAAGAAAAATCCACCATGATGAAAAAAATTATTTATCGTAGTGTAGATAAAATAATGAAATTGGTTAAAGTTAAAAGGTAAACTTTTAAAATGAAAAAACCTAAAAAAAATTAATTCATTCGTTGATGAATTTAATAAATATTACCATTATTTAAAACTATAATTATCTTCCTATTTTTTTTAAAATCAATCCCACAAAAATGTTATTGTAATTAAATATAGAATATTCATTAATTAATCACTTAAACCAACCCCACCTCAAGAATAAATGTCACCCTTCATCACCCCATTTCTAATCAAAACCCATTATGATCCTAAAATGTATCAAAAATATTCTCCTACCCACTCTCCCTATGTCGAAATGTTGATGGTCTCATCCAAAGATAAATTACTTGGTATTTAAGGGATCCATCAAGGGTGTGATATTCAAGAGGTAATTTTCTCAATTCACTTCTCTTATATTCTATTATTCTTATAATTTCATCTCACCTAATTCATCCATCATGGTATGAAAAATCCATAATTATGTATATAATGGATTTTTATGTTTATAATAGAATATATCATTACCATTTCATTTATTATCTTCTTTTATTCAAATAAGTATAACTATTATCCATATTATTCCAGTAAGTCACCTCCATGAACAGTTATTTTGTTCATATTACAATAACACCTTCATGGATGGTAATAAATATATTATTCTTTTTAAATAATATTTTAATTAACATATTATAACCTATTTCATGTTCTATAACTAATAAATAGAAATTATATAAGATAATGAAAAACTAGTTTGTCATAGTCGAAAAAATAGTCTATTTAATCTACAAATTTATCATTAACATTTTATCATATTGATTATCCTCATGTAGGAAATAAATATTATATGTGGGACCATTTAAAAATTATTATGTGTGTTAATACCATTTTATTTCACTTCTTTATTTTTATTTCCATTTGATAAAATCCCTATAATTATACATATATTAACCAATGAAGAAACCATGAACCAAACAGACCCAATACAGTAAAAATATTTAAATATTAAGCCTGAATGGTCCATAAGATGTTTTTAAAGTATCAGATAAAATATTATAAATATAATTATAGATCTATAATGAATTAACATTATTATTTAAACCATTATACATGTTTTTAATGTATGCACCACAAAATGGGAGAATGAGGTTAGGGTTTATCATCACACTATTACTTCTATGAGATATTTGACTTATTGAAAACATATTTCTTATGTGTGGTGTATATTGTAACATACTAACCCGATCTATTCAAACCAGTCACTTGAGTCATCCGATTATAGGGTGGGGTAAAACAGAGATAACGAAACAAGTGTTGAATATACTAAAATCAATACATAAAATGATATTACTATATAGAAACAAATGAAAGAAATAGAAAATATGATATGGATAAACTAGGAAAACAAGACATGAATAAGAAAAAAATTCTCTATGAGACTATGATTCACCTACAAACTATTCCAGAATGAAAAAGTAACACAAACAGAATCATTCATGCTAGAGAATCCTCTTCCCTTTGCATAATTCCAATAAAATAAGATCTACAACATCACATATATAGAAGTAGGGTGTCAGCAACAAAACACATCTGGACACCACAAATAGATATAGATATTTTTTATAACAATAATACATAAGTCTAACCATTCAAACAAAAATATTTTTAAAATAAATTTTGTAAAAAAATCAATTTAAAATTCATTTTCAAATAATCCTTGAGTTTATTTTCACAAATATTATTCTATAACTTCCACATCTAGAAACAATGTTGGTAATGATAGAAAAAAATGTAAATATAAATGTGAGACAACATCGGTTAAATAAACAGTCACGTATTAAAAAATTAAAAAAAAACAATTCACCTACCCTCTAGGATGTAGCCTATCTGACAATACGTACTAGACACTCACAATCCTAAACAAGAAATAAGTTTTATCTAAACTGACATCGATGAATACTATAGACCATAGACATATATGATTTGACCCACAAGTGGTTTCACACACACTAAGGCCACCCAAGTATCTATATCAACATACCCAATGTTCTTACTATGAAATGTTTTTCAATTTCAATTTATAATAACATGCTCACATTTTTATAAAATAACTTCGTATATATGAAAATTTGGTTTTGGGTTTTAAAAATCCTTTTTCCTTTTCAAATAAAGGAAATATTATTTTCAAGGAAAAAACCTTAAAAAATGAACCCTTGCCTCTTCCAATATCAACACTATAAATTCACTAACAATATCAAGTAAATCTATAATAACTATAATAAATCAATGAAATAAGAATAATTAAACACATCTACCTACCACAAGAGAATAAAAAACCTAACTATCTTTGACCAAGGGGGTTGGAAACTATGAGATCTACCTCAAGAATAAAAGGAATAAACCAAGACTAAAAAGGATTGATAGAAACACAGCCCCCTTTCCAATACCTAAATCAAAAGGATCTTCCACTAATAACTACATAGGAACCAGGAGGAATACATACCCAGATAGATGAAATGCCTAACCCTACTGATCAATCACTGAAAATATCTTTCAGTATGGAAGTAATACACCCAAATATTCCTAGGGTAAGATATCTGGATGAGTGGAGGAGGATAAAAAAACAAATGTTCCTAAAATGACCTGCAATCCACTCAAAAAATTCGATGCTAGGAAATTACATTATGTTTAATATTTTACACATTGTGAATCCCCTTAATACTGAGTTACAAAAAAATGCATCTATAGAGACCCATTATTTTTATTTATAATAATATATATATATATACATATATGTATATGCAGAGCTGGGCTCTAATATGTCATGAAATTCAAAGGCTTGGTGTTCCTGGGATTAATTTTATAATAATATTAAATATACCTTATATTTCACACGCTCAGTTTCTTAATGATAATTTGATTAGTCTTAAGAAATTATGAACTATAAATATAATATCACATTTGAGTTTGGAATGTTTTGTTTACCTGAGGGGCGACCTAAAATAATTCGACACGGGGTGTTCAGATATGGTGATTATAACGAACCAAACTATTACAAATAAAATTCCCCATTTCTTATTAAATGTCTTATTGTTATAGAAAACACCTCATCTAATTTTTTTAATTAGATCAAATTAGAAATAAATGACCGTTAAGTATCATTATCATTGATAATATTTTCATTGAACAACATCACATGACTAGATTAAATATTGGGTTTTAAAAATCCTTTTTTCTATAGATAAAGGATGTGATAGCCTCAACCAGTAGGTGCTTACCTTTTAAAGCCCATATATAAGAGCATCTAGGGGAGATTTAATTTCTTGGATTCTCTCTACACTAATCACTTGCTTAGATCCAATAACATAATAATGAGAAATACTATTTATGTAATAATTTCAATAATATCAAGAACAAGGCCCAACCCATGATCACCAAATGGCCCCATGAAATCCCCACCATCATGCACCTTGCACATAAGGATTATGATATTCTATTAATAGTATATGTTTCAAGAACCTAGAAATAGGAATATGTACAATATTTTTTGTAATGTAATGAATATATTTTCATCCTATTATTGTTAATTTGTTAACGATTTTTAAAGAACAAATTGTATTTTCTATTAATATTAATATTTAATTAATTAATTTATGAAATATTGGATTTTTTAAATAAATAACATTGTAATTAAATATTATAAGTAAATAATATTTATCAAATATAAAATATCATATATATTTTTTTGATTCCAAATGTAATTTTCATAATGGTTCAAAAAACTATTATATATTTAAAACCAGTAATTTTCAAGAAATATCAGTTACCATTTTAAAAATGAAAATATAAATATTTAAAAAAATTATTCAAATAAAATGGTTATAATTTTTCAAATTAGGATATCGAAATTATATTATGGTGGATTTATCATAATTTACTGAGACAGTTGACTTTTGTGGTAAAAATTAAATACCATATAAATATGCAGTGTGTTTCTTGACATCATAATGGCCCAATTGTAATGCAGTAAATCCTATAAAAGGATTTATTGTCCAAATATATGTTTTTACTTTAAAATAATTAGATTTTATGTTTTTTTTATTAATTTTATAAATCTTTAGTGAATCCAACAAGAATTATAATATATTTCAAGATTTTAAAATCATTTCATTGAGAGTATGACCCACCTCCACATAAGATTGGGAATTATTTTATCATCCTCGACCCATGGCCTTATAAAATAATGTATCAAACTCCCCTTTTTCAAAAACAATTGGATTTTTATGGTTTTTAATATGTTATTATGTAGACTTCAAACCCTAATTAATATTTTAATCCCCCTCCTTTCTAATATAAACCCACAAATCTATTATTTATTATCACTAAAACTCATTTGATCATATAAAAACCATTCCCACTACTCTCTATAGTCATAAAAACCCGCCCCCAATCTCCTAAGAAACATATTCCAAGCCTTTGGGGTCACAAATTCAAGTAAGGGGTCTTCCACAATCCCCTTTAATAAATAACTCCTTTTATGATATGTGTTTTAATATATTTTTTCCCATATGGGGATATGTCCTCAAATAACCTATTAGAATTCATTTGATTTATAAAATATTATATCCCATTTAACTCTCATTTAATCCACTTATGAACATGTATGTACACCAATTACCATGCCATAATTTTTGTAAGGGTTCTTTCCTTTCTCCCCTATCTTCATGTTTCTTTATTATGTTACGCCTTATATTACTAAATCCTTATGTTATTGAATGTCCCTACATTACACTCTTACTATCCCCTTAATGTATAAATGATTACATATCCATTTTCATATCATTATCCAAGTTTATTAATTTCTATATGACGTCATTATGCTACCAAAATTTCCCCGTGATTTACCATTTCAGAATAATTATGTAATGAATACAATACACATTTCTCTATCAAGGGTATTCACATTTTTGCACATATATTTATTTAATTGGTTCTTACTTGTATTTATCCCACATTTATTGGTCTTTAAATGAATTATTATGTTTTATTAATCTATGTTATATGAACTATAGAGAACACTTAAGCATGATAATGAAATGATTATGAAGGGTGCACCCTTATAGTACTCAAATGCATTGGGTAATGTTTATTATAATTATACATCATGTTGGGATATGGGTGTACTTGATTCAATTATAGAAATTTTTTCCACAATGCTTTCCTAGAAGATCTATCCTTGAATTCTATTTATAATCTAGTTCTTCAAGTTGTTTCCACATTTCCCATGTTATGACTATCAAGCTATATCAGGCATCCTTATTCTTGTTACATTTATTATACATTTATAATCCTCTTGTATAACATGTAATGTATTCCTCATGTTATTACATGTCTATTCCCTTAATGTACTTTATATCTAGCCACTTCCTTTTTATTCCCTCAAGTTATACGATGTATTTTTATGTACAAAGAATAATTTTCGTCATGTTAAAGAAGTTTTCAATAAATATTTCAATTTTCTTATTTTATATTGTTCTGTATTGAACCTAATTTCTCAAAAACTGAAGGAATATTAATCTTATAGGTTTTTATAAAGTTTAATTTCATGTAATAAAACTGGTATCATTATGTAATAAAGATCTTATTTGTTAGTGTCAGTATCAGATGACTAGTTTAGTAATTTTTTTGGATAAGGATTATAAAAACCTAGTGAAACCCCCTAGGGATAAGTCTAAGTGTAAGAAAACATCCTTAAATTTTTTTTAGTATAGAGTATGTTTTTTATTATGAAAATACATTATTGTCTACATAATAAAATTGGAAATGGTTTTGGAACATATGTATCTGGGAGTCACAACTCCGACAAGGTGTTTTGGGTCTGACGTGGGTAACATGGTACACGAAAACGGGCCTTACTGGGCACTTGGTTTGACACTCTTGGGGTATATGCCTTGTTATACTCAGAATCTCATTACCAACCATAATTATGGGAACAAAAAATTCCTACAATAATATATGTTTGTAGATAGATCATGAATATAATAAATTGAAGACTACAAGTACACAAGTTAAGAAAATATATGTAATTTATTTGTTATACCTTTATTATCATTGGATTACCCTTTATGAGTTTAATATTTTAAATATACTCATTACAACATCTATATCAAATAAAGGTGAACCAGAAAAAAATGAATGGTAGGTTGATCATCCATAATTATATACATTCCTTTATATCACAACGTTTAGTAGAATAATCCAAAAACCACCACAAATCATAAAAGTTGAGATGTCATTGAAAACAAAAAAAATAGTAAAATTATTGCCTCATATGTATATAACTCCACACATATAAACATTATTTGGATTAACTAACTATATAATCTCATAATACATCCTTAGGTGGAATTTTGATCCAATTCAAGTCATGTATTGTCATTCCCTATATAGAGAAAATGCAAATTATTATTAGAAGGAAATCACTCTTCGTATGAAGAATTAACCTGTAATTCTATACAACTGCAATGAGGGGGATGAATCTTATTTAGAACCATCATCTCAATCATGGATATTACTTTCCTATGAGGGATTGTATCTAGCAATAATGATTTTTTCTAAGGAAAGGATCATCTATAAAGACATGAATATTGTGAGGGAATATGTTGACGTGTTTCCTGGGGAATTGACAAATCTTCCTCTTTGTCGAGAGGTTGAATTTTCAATCAAACATATGCTGGGACAGAGGATATATATAAAAATCCATATATGATGGTTCTTTTTGAACATGAGGAGCTAAAGAAAAATCTTTAAGAGAATACCGATAAAGGGTTTATACGCCCATGTGCTCCACCATAGGGTGCACCGGTACTCTTAGACGAGAAGAAAGATGGGTCATTGTGCATTTTCATTTATTATCCCGAGCTCAACAATATCATTATAAAGAACATGTATCTTTTTCCATGAATTGATTGATTTTTATATCAGCTACATGGTTAAAAATACTTTTTAATAATGTATCTTTTGTTGGGATAATACCAAGTTATGGTAAAAGAGTATATCCCCAATACTACATTTCATATAAGTTATGGGCACGATGAGTTTAGAGTGTTGTTATTAGGACACACTAATTTTCCATAAATATTAATTGACATGACATATATAGTATTTATAGATTACTGTGAGAACCATCTAACAGTGTTTATAGATGATATTCTAATATAGTCCAAAATCAAGGAGGACCAGGAGAAGCATTTGATCACTTTTCTAATGACCTTGCAAATAGAGAAGTTATAAGAAATGTAAAAAAAGCATGAGTTCTGTATGATGTAACTATCATTTTTGGGGTATATCATCAAAATAAATGGGATATCTTTAGATCATTCAATGTGAAAATAAATTTAGGGATGGTCAAGGCAAAGATCTGTAATAGATATCTGTAGCTTCCTTGGGTAAACTGGATATATTCTATGATTTTTGAGAAATTTCTCATGATTTTAAAACCCTCTTACCAACATAGCACAGATGGAAATAAATTTTTCATGGAATGATGAATTTAAAGAAATATTCATGGAGTTGAAATGGAGGCTTATCAATGCCCCTATGCTCACACTACCCATAAGTGGGGAACATTTCAAAATTTTCATCGATGCTTAGAAGAAGGTATTGGGATGTGTGTTGATGCAAAATGAAAAATTCATTACTTATGTCTCAAAGGTGTTGAAAATTAATTGGAAAAACTATCCCAATCATGATATATAGATTGATGATCTGATCATTTCATTGAAAATGTTGTGGCATTATCTCAATGGGGTGAATTTTTGGATTTATATTGAACAGAAGATCTCTAAATATATATTCAAACTGAATAAGATTAATATGCAATGTCAAAAATGGTTACATCGCTTCAAGGGTTATAAATTCACAATCCACAACCATATTGGTAAATAATATAATGTGGAAGATTATCTATGAAGAAAAGACCCAAAAATTCTATCATTTATGATAATTTAAAAGGATCCAATATTCATGGATTTGAAGATGATGGACATGGGAATCATAAGTAAAGAAACATCATCAACCTTTCATTAATGATTACATAACCATATCTTTTAGAATGGTCAATGGATTCTAAAAAGATGATTCAGGAATTTAGTGGAGGGTCGACAATAAAAGGAAATGAAAATCCATAGAGTTAAATATTAATGAGGATGTAATTGTGAGATTTGGTTCAATACTATGTGTTCCATAAAATCATGCATTAAATAAGTAAATATAGGATAATGCACATAGTTTGACCTTATTTGTTCACCAATGAAATAAAAATTTGTATCATGATCTCCAAGAGCACTATTGGTGGGATAACATAAAGAAGGAGATAACGGATTATACATCAAAGTTCCTGGTATGCCAGTAAGTGAAGGACAAAAAGAGGAAGTCTAAGGGGATGATGAAACCATTACCCACACCAACATGTAAATGGGAAAACATCCCCATTGACTTTGTCACCAGAATTACAAAGACATCCAAATGAAAAAATGATATCTAGGTTATTATGGATCATATAATAAAGACTTCACACTTCATTGCAACTTGAGAGGATTTCTCACCAAATCAACTAGCATGGATATACATATGATAGGATCAAAGGCTGCATGAAGTACCACTATCAATTTTTTTGATCAAAATCCAAAATTAACATCCAAGTTCTAAAAGGTATTCTTCACACACTAAATAGTGATCTAAATTTCAGCACATCCTATCATCCTCAAACAGATGGCCAATCTAAGTGGACTGTTCAAACACTGGAAGTCATGTCATAAGAATGTTATATAGACTTCAATGGTTGATAATGAAAATATCTTTTGTTGACTGAGTTCTCTTACCACAACAGTTTCCACGAGATCATCCAAATGGATCCATATGAATCCTTTTATGGGAGGAGGTGCATAACATTGGCATGTTGAGATTAAGGTGGTGAACAAAAACTTCTAGGTCCTTAAATGGTTTTAGAAATGGTTGAGAAGGTTAAAACCATTAATCAACACACCATATCTATTCAGAGATGATAGAAGATCTATGCTGAAAATAATCAATGAAACCTAAATTTTGATGTTCAGGACAAGTTATTCCTCTACAAATCTCTATGGTTGAGAATGATGATATTTGGGAAGAATCAAAATCATAGATCAAGTATATAAACCCTTTTTAGATCCTTGGACACATTAGAGTAGTGTCCTATCGATTAGAAATCCCACAATTTTTTTATGTGAAAGATGTATTCCATGTTTCCCACTAGAGGAAGTAATTAGAAGACCATCACATGACCTCAATCTAGAGGTGGTAAAATTTTAGAATGACCATTCAAATGAGGAGTAGTCGGTGAAGATATTATATCATAGAGAAAAGCTCCAACAAAATAAAATAGTTCCCCTAGTCAATGTGTTATGGAGAAACCAATAGATTGAATAGTAAAAAAATTGTAATTAGAGGATGTGATGAAGAAGAGATAACCTCATCAGTTTTATTGTGGGAAAAGAAAATTTCGATGGAAAAATTTCTAATGGGGGAAGATTGTACCAACCCGAATTGTTATGAAAAAAATACATTTTTTAATTAATGGAATAATAGTTATAGAATAAAAGTGCACTTATTTTTTTATTATATCTATTTATATTTAAATTTCCTTTAAAAATATTTACCATCAATAATATAAACATTTAATACTTGTCACATTACTAGTATATATATTGGGTTTCAACAAATCCTTTTGGCTCAAATAAAGGAAGTGATGGCATCGACCTGTAGGATCGTACCGTATGAAGCCCATTAATTAGATAATATAATAGAGATATAATTTATTGTATTTTTCAAAGAAAAAAGACCAACCTATGATCCCACAACTTAATCTTGAGTGAAACCATTTACTGAATAAGTTCAATCTCATCTAGATCACGGCCCAAACAATGTCAACTAAATGTCCCCACAAAAGCCCCACCATCTTGAACCTTATTCTTATGGAATATGATGGTCTATTAAATGAATATGTATCAAGACCCTAGAATTAGAAATATTTAAATTATTTTTTATAATATAATTGATATATTTTTATCCTATTATTGTTACTTTGGAAAGGATTTTTAAAGAAACAAATTATATTTTTGGTTAAAATTGTAATTTATTTAATGAATTTATGAATTAATGGATTTTTTAAATAAATAATATTTTAATGAAATATTATTATTAAATAACATTTATCAACTATAATTATCATATAATTTTTATGATGTCAAAAAAACATTATAAGGGTTAAAAAACTATTATTTTTAAAAACCCATCATTTTCAAAAAATGTTCCTTGTTATTTGAAAAGTTAAAATTCACATATTTAGAAAATTATTTGGATAAGGTGGATTTGATTTTTGGAATCTTGATATCTAAATTATCCAAAATTTATTTTTTTTCATACTTTTCGGATATAGTCAAATTTTTGAGAAACATTAAAACAACATATAAATATATGGTGTATTTTATGACATCATAATGGTCCAATAATTATGTAATGAATCCTATAAGAAGTTTCCTAGGCAAAATATATGTTTTCAATTTTAAAAAAGATATTTCTTTGATTTATTTTATAAAGGAATAGTTAATCATCTAAAACATATAATATATATTAAATTTTGAAAATTAATTCATTGAGTGTGTAAATACCCTACACATAAGAAAGAGAATTATTGTATTATCATTATCCCTTGGCATTATAAAATATTTTAATCCAATGTCATTTTTTAGAAACCACTGGAAAAAACCATGGTATGGTTTATGGTTTTGAATATTTTATTATGTAGAGTCTATAACATAAATAATAAATAAATGCCCCACCTTTCATATATAAACCCACCCAAGATCTCATTTCCCATAAATACTACCCATTAATAACCTCAAAACTCTACCCTATACTCCCTAGAGTCCTCAAAATGTGCACTTAATCTCCCATAAAGCCTCTTCCATGCCTTTGGGGTCACACATTCAAGTAAGGGATCTTCCACCATCCTCTTTTTTCAAGCATTTATTTTATGTCATATCATTAAATTTCATTTTTTCACATGTTGGGATATGTTATTAAATATCCCCCTTAATTTCCATTTTATATATAAATTATGAAATTCCCCTTTCACTCTAATTTAACCCACCTATGAACCATTATTACACCGGTTTCCATGCTGAAATTTGGTAAGGGTTCTTTCCATTCTCCTCTATCTTCATGTTTTTTATTATGTTAAACCTTTTATTTCCAATTACATGTGTTGGGGAGTGTCCTTCCATTTCTACCTTACTTCCATTTCATTGATTAAAGAATTGAGACCACTTTTTCTCTCATCATCTCATTTTAAGAATTTCTATATGATGTTGTTATGCTGCACAAATTTCACTGCGGTTATCTATTCAAAAATAATTGTGTAATGAATACCATAGCAATTTCTCTACAAATGGTATTCAATATTATGCACATATAATTATCTATTGGGAACCTACATGTATGTATTCAAAATTCCTTGATTGTAGAATGAATTATGATATTTAATGAATCAGTGTTATATGATCTTTCTATCATAGAAAAGCATGAAAATTAAATCATTATGAAGGGTGTGCCCAAATAGCATTCCTATGCATTGGGTAATTTTTAGTATCATGATAAGTCATGCTGGGATAGGGTTGTACTTGATTTTATTATGGGACATTTTTCCACTATGATCTCTTGGGAGATTTAACCTTGACTTATGTTTTTTATGCATATTTTTAACTTGTTTCCACATTTCCCATGTTATGATTATTGTGTTATATCATGCCTTATTATTCATGTTCCCTTTATGATCCATTGATATGACCCTTTTATAACATGTATTTTCATCCTCATGTTATTCCTTATTTATTCCCTTATTGGGATTTATAGCTCACCCCTTTCTTTGGTATGTCATTTGGATATCACATGCAGTGTTAATTATGAAGGAACATTTTAATCAAGTTGAAGAATTTTTCAATAAAGATGTTTCTTTTCATGTGTTATGATGTTATGTAATGAACCAAATTTCCAAAATTCAATAGACCTAATTACCATATGGGTTTTATTAAGTGTAATATTATGTAATAAAACATGAATCAACATGTACTAAATATTAGGGTTGTTATAGCAACTGTTGGTAGGTGTATATAGCTATACAAAAAATATTTTATTTTATAAAATTATATTATTCTAAACTAAGATATGTTCATCATAATATAAAATACTATAGGGATATTCATATAAAACCGGGGATGAATTTAGAGATTCTTCCCCAACTTCAATTGGTGAACCACATAAGACGATGTTGAAACTCAAGATCCGAGCAGATCAGGACAAAACGAGTGTAATGACTTCCTTTGATCACTAGTGATCATGTTCTTCGACGAATAACTATCCAATTTCCTAGTATGACTTGCCAATTTTTGGTTTACACCCACAATGATTAAATTTAATGAGCATAATCATCTCATTTATGATCTAAGAATTTTTTTGGACTACTATATGTTGCCTTGTAACAATTAAATTTATTTACCCAATTGTTTTCTAACCTCGATCATCCCTGTTATTTATTATTAGACATAAAAACTTATCCAATGATGGTAAATCTCTTTTTGGGTGACTTTATCTCTCCATTTATTCATTTTAGTCACCAGTAGGACCTCATGGTCTGGATTTGATGTTCTCGAATGATAATAATTCCGATCAGACCCCAATAATTGCAAAGAAATGATGAATGAGAGATGGAATGGAATATAAAGGATATATTCATGATGTTTATGAGTTTTGGATGGTCATTTAAATAATTTAATGATATATATTCAATGGAGAATGGTTTAGGGGTGCATGGAATGTGTTCCATATCTCAATGGATCAATGGAATCTGATTTCTAACCACTGGAAAGCTAAAAATAGTGGATCGATACTAGATCTAAAAATCATAGGCAGAATCATGGGAGAAATCGAAGGTGATGACCATATCTGTAGAGAGGATCGCGGGTCTTGGATATTTTGAAAAATATACCTAAAATTTGTGTTATGCGATTATCATATATGATGTATCCCTTTTTCTATAGTGTCTAGGGTTTTATAAATTTATATGGATGTCACGCCGTGTAGAATTCCATCATCTTGTGTACCTCCTTCCACATGTAGATGAGCCATATGTGGTTTCACATGGCCAGGAAAATTCCAGGTTCCCAAGTATATGTGCATGCCTAGAGAATGGATAGAGATATGGGTGGAAACCCATGTGCTGAGGAGATTCATGTACCAAAGTACACTAACAAGGGGTAAAGTAGACAAACATGGGGTGGAAAAATGAACATTGGCCAAAAAAATGCGGGTAGGACCCCGAGTAGCCTGGGAATGTCATAGATGTTCTCTATACGTAGTGTACTCCTCTATGGATGGAGATCCATGTAAATCCAAGGACACTTCCATGTAAAAGAGAAGGATCGCCTGTCATTTGGGTCCCCTCACACAGTGGGTACACCTTGTGTCCCTGTGAGTAAACATCAGGCTTTTGTTTCTACTTCATTATGACATAAGTTTTAGCTTGTGATAATCCTATCCAGATTTTTTTTCATAGAACAAGATGAATCCATTTTTTATATATTTTATGTTATGATATTAAAATTTCTGAGCTCAAAACGTATATTTGTGATGCTTGAAGATGGAAATGATCACAACAGATCAATAGTGGAATCCCTAGTGGAACCACCAAGATGGGATATTCATGGGGATTTGATGTATCTTAGAGTGTAAAAATGTTATTGGAACAGGTCATGGGCCATCTATACAATTTTAGGGTGGAGCCATCTAGTTGGTATGGGCCTGGGTCATCCATCGACCCTTCTGTAGAACCCTCCAGTCGATTTGGGAATGGGTCCTCAATGACTTTTAGAGTGTAACACTCTATTTGGGATCATCATGGGTCCTTTATCGACTCCTAGGTTAGATCCCACCAGTCTACACAGGGTATGGTGCCTCAACATCTTCTAGAGTGGAACCCTCCTGCTGGGTTTGTCATGGATCCTGTAAATAATTTTATACTAGAACGCTCCAATTAGGCTGGATAGCGGTCCTCAATTGAATTCTAGAGTGGAAACCTCTAGCTATCCTAAGCATGGTTTCTCTACTAATATCTAGATTGGAACCCTCTAGCAGGGTTAGGCATGTGTCCTCTATCTAATTATAGAGTGTAACCCTCCAGTTGGGTTAGGCGTGGGTCCCATAACATTGAGTGGAACCCTCTTATTATACCATGTCATGGGTCATCCACCTAGATATTATGGCCCCTCAACTATGTTTCATGGTGATGAGGCATGGCTGGAAAAGGATTGTCTCTTCTGGGAAGACAACTGAGATGTTGGTCACCTTTGATGGAATTTTATAAATATTGGAGACTAATTTCCATGGCTATGTTGTGAGATAGAGATCCTTTTTTTCTCTATTTTGGGTGTCTTTGACTGAGCATATATATATACATACATATCCATATCATTGGATTTGGTTACTCTCTTTTCCTAGGATTCAAAGACACGTGGGGTATTCCATGTTCTTTCAATGTTTAGATTCTCATGGTTGCATAAATTTAACCACCCTCTATATGTGAAAACTATAGATGTGTAGTTCATCTACACGCCATGTTGAACCCCATATTCCTAGATGTGGTTACATCTCTCTTAGATTAGGATTATTAGTTATATTTCATTCTATACTACATCTTTTGTACCATTCTATAGTATTTCTATTCTTTCAATATCACTTAATACTCTCCCTTAATCGTTCATGGCTTCCAACTAGGTATGGTTATACTCACCTCTGCTTGGGATTTTCATCCATGTTTCATGTATTATGAAAATGATGGATAGGTCAGAGGTGACTTCAAATGAGAATAGGGATACATAGTGTTTTCAACCACATACGGTGGTTATAGTATAGAGAACAAGAGCAGGAATCTCTCAGTAGATTTGTTTTCCTTTTTTCTGTTGTGGTGTATTTCTGGTCAGGTGTGTATTTTTTTACTTTACTTTTCATTTTACACAACCATAATCCTATACACCCTTGTTTTGTTTTAAATATGGATTACTTTATATGTGTTGCTTATTTTTTCTTATTTCTATGCACTTATTCATTGAGATGCTTGGGCGTGTGTGTATAGATACATTAGGGAAATTCCCCCAATTTTGGTTATTGATGTTGGAACTAATCGCCAACCCTAGCCTATAGAGGTGGAATACTAATTGTTTTAGCTCGATCCCCAACATGGTTTAGGTCATGATATCAATTTATTTGAGTAGTTCATTCCTAGGGATTATGTATAGTGTAATCATTTGATGAGGTTTTGGTTGGGATTAGGGAAGTGTTTCGAGTGTGGCTATCAAGATAGGTAATCCCATGATGGTGTGGGTGGCTGATGTATCCATTCACTAAGAATTTGACTACCTACTTACCAACATGAAAAATTGAGACATTGGTTTCAGGGATCAATGGTAAATGCATCATATAGGATTGAGTCTTTGATTATCCGTATTTATTTAGATCCCAATTGTTATATATATATATATATATATATTGTCACCTAGTTGTGGTACATCTTGATAACTTTCTGGATTCCACCTAAATGATAGCTATCCAAGATACCAGTTTCAGATCATGATGATGATCTGATGAGCGATGAGGCATTAGTTCATAGTCCATATTGCAAGCTTATTCCTCTATGTGAGTAGGTAGTAGAACCTCCTCTTATTTAGCCGAAGATCATACCATCCATGAAAACTGAGGATGTGTGTAGGCTCAGTGCACTCCATGAGTTCTATCACCAAAGGCCCCTAAGGTTCCACAGTGAGCCAGATCCTCAAGAATCTGAGTAATGGATACAGTCTATGTTCAATATATCCAGGCTCAATCAGACCTTGATTGGTCTTGTGGTTTCACTAGTTTCTACCCTTTTCCATGGACCAGTTTGGAGCTGGTGGAGTCTTGGTATACATATGCATGATGATTCAACACTCTCATGGCCCGACATCAAGAAGATATTTTTTCGGGAGCATTTCCCCTCCAGTTTTTGTGCAGTTTGGATTAAAGATATTTTAGAGTTATATGAGTGAGGGATTATATTTCCTGAGTACTCTATGAGTTTTACTACCCATACATGATACTCCCTTGACAGGATCATTTATGGATACATCCGAGAATAGAATATTCATAAGGGACAACATAGAGTGATCTATGCCAATGTGATTCTTTTGTGCATCCCCAACAATGTCATGGTGTTGGATCAGGAAATAGTGATAGATATATTTTTATCATAGGGATTCCTAATAGCTAGAACTGGCAGTGGGTATCATAGAGGTGAGTCATTTACAGTAGCTAGAAGATGTGAGTTAGTGGGATCTTTGCACATCATATGCTTTCATGATTAAAATCAGGCATGTGGTCCTATGGTATATGGAAGAACGTAGAAATTTTGGGAATACCAAAGAGTTTTGGTTCAATGATTGTGATGGGAGAGGTCACATATGTAACACCCGAGATTTTTATGTGTAATATTTTGTTTTTTTGTTATATATATATCATCAAATGAATCTTTCACTACACACTATATTGACTTACTTTACACGCAATCGCGACCTTCCTCGATAGCTTGCGTTGTACGCAATACCGAGTTTCACTAAACGACGGTATGCTATAAAAATATTATTTAAAATAGTCATTATGAATAGTAATAACCACTTTTTGAAATTTTATCTTTCAAAATGGACCTCATTTTTGGATTCGGAATACCGAAATTAGCCTAGGGTGAAATTTTGGTATTTTTCTGAAAACTTTCAATTTTTGATGAATAGTGAAACCACTAAGTGGTAGGTTAAAAACTGAATTTTGCATAAAACTTAATTTTACCGCTTCTGTGAATGGAATTTCGAAAATCCGACAGACACGGTTGATATCAGTATGTAAAATGTGGTTCAATGAGATAAAAAAATTTTTTTTGGTGAATAGTAACTTTTTAATTTTTTTACCGCGGTTAATAGTAAATAGGGTAACTAAGGGTAAATATGATATTACTATTACCCTAACACATGTCCTAATTCTATTGGATAAGTGTAATTCGACCAAAAACAACCTTATGAATATAATATGACCATTTAGGTCCACTTGGATTAGATTATGACATTTAATATTATTTTATTTAATGAATAGTTAAAATAGTTAAAATCAATGTTTAATTACTAAAACATTTTTAATATGGGTTTATACATAAGATAAATTCCATTATAAATATTCATTAGAAATATAAAAAGATTTCCTACATAATCATATTTTATTTATAATTTTTAGACTTTAAATAAATTAATTTATTTATGACGCAACGATGATATAGTAATTACCCTTTTAAGGAAATGTTAACATAATTGATGTTATAAATGCTCAAATAAATGTAATCTGAGACTTTTTATGAATTATAATAATTTTCTAGGTTACTATGATATATTAGGGTTTATTTAATCAACTTTGTTCGAACATATAATTCTGTTATGACTTTCAAAAAAATCATATATCAAATAGTGTCAAAATTGACACAAAATAGTTTTTAAATCAAATATTATATTATTAATTGTTATTTTATTCCTAAAAATCTAAGGTTCGGCCAAATGACTTAGATAAGGATATATATATTAATAATAAACAACTTGGGGTTCGTTTTGCATGTTTTAGTAAGTGTATTAACCATATAGTGTAAGAAAACAAAAAGTCATGGTAAAAGTTAAATTATTTAACTTAGAGTTAAATCTAATTGATAAGGTTAAAATAATAACCTAAACTTGTCTAAATCCTATTGGTTGATAGGATTTCGACCCATCCCCACTTTACCTTCGAAATAAGACCCTTTGGAACCATTATAAACCGATTTTGACTTTAATATAAAATAATATTTTGAGATATTCCTAAGGAGCCCCTCTCCTCCCTTATAAAAGGGCACCTCCTCCCCCTCCTCCTCATACCAATTTGAGCACTCAATCTCGGCAAACCCCTTCCAAAATCCCTTCTCCACTTCCCTAGAATAATCCTAGAGGTCCTGGTCTTTTTCAAAGACCAATCTTAGTTCCCTAAGTGGAGGACTCAAAGAGGCGTTTAAAAGAAGAGGTAATATCCATTACCGATCTTTTCAATTTCTTTCTTCTTAAACTTCTTCTTATTTGTTTGTTTCATGATAAAGTAATAACATAAGTATTACTTACATACTGATATGTTATTATAAATATGAAACAACCCTAATTGACCTTCTATCCATCCTACGGAAAAATGAAATCACCGCGCGTGCGTACGTACGGAATACCGTCTCCACGCCGTGGTGTAATCTATTTTCCACCACCACCTTACTTGGATGGGTATAATGGTGTATATAATGACTATATATGACTATTAAAAAGTGATATTTATTCTGAAATAGTATACATACACTCCAATACAATTCCACAATCATAGGAACGATGTCATCACTCGTGCGTACGTACGGAATGTCGTCTCCACGATGTGATGCGACTCGTTCTACATGATCATCATTACATAATAATTATATAAATGAATTGAATGAATAAATATGATATATGTTACAGTAATACCATTCTGGATATAAGGTATCTATAACCTTAAAAGAAGAATAATAATTTATTCCACAAAACATGCCTAAGAACAAAAGGCAATAAAGACGCGAGTAACAAGTAACAATGAAATATTACTAATAAGAAGCTAAGAATATGACCATATATGATATCATATCAATATGTATGATTCTGTAATAAGTCAATAACATTATTTAAACCATTATACAGGAGCTTCAGACACGTACAAAGCAAATCGGACCTAAGGTAAGGGGAAATATCACAATCTCATTTTTATCCGAGATTGTTTATACTTTTGTATTTACTGGGGTGTATTTTATCATCCACATCCATGTTCCCTCAATATGTAATATTGTTTCCATCCACTTACAGTAGTTTAAATCCAATTTTACCCTTCGGTGAGTTTTTAGTAAGGAATATGAAAGGAATCTTTTGTCGTTTTTTCGTACGAGGTACTTTTTGACTTTTCTGAGAAAAGTACAAAGAATGTTTTTTTAAATTATACGGCATGAATGGATTTTTAAAACATTATTTCCAAGAAGCTCCCTTTACAAGTTTTCATGTTTATTATTAATCAACTTCTTTTAGTTTATAATTGTATGACATGTTATGAAAAGAAAAGTGTTTTTGAAGAAGAAAGGATATTTTCCTCAAGAATGGAGTTCAAGTGTTTTATCAAAATTATTTTCCATCTAAGATAATAAAGGGTTCTGTTTTTATCACTATTATTACATTAATTTGATTATGTTGTGAGGGAATTATTTTTATGAAGTCATTTACCTTATATGATTTGTTTTATGATGTCATGATGTTTCAAGAATCCCATTTTTGTTACATGTGTTATGCGATGATGTATGATTTATGATTATGTGGAACACATAAGAAAGGATTCATTATAAGATGGGTGGGAACTATATCTCCCGCCAATGCATTGGGTAATGATATATATCTCATGAGATAGACATGGCTGGAACGGAATGTTATTTCGGTTCAGTGATACAGGACTGAAACGAGGAGTGAACTCGGTTCAGAAATGGACTTTGCCCGCTAAGATAGTCTTGGAAATGAGTCATGACTAACAAGAAATGATTTTCCATGATTATGTGTGCTTTCCAGAAAGTTTCAAGTTTTATTTTATGATTATGGGGATCTCATTTTCACTTCTATGATTTATTCCATGTTAAGATTTTATGATCTCTTTTGCAGGTTATGATTTTCAAAAAAATATGATATGATTTTTATTTCTTTTATTTTCCCTTGTTGAGCATTTGAGCTCACCCTTTTTTGTATGTATTATTTTCCCCAGGTCAGGAAGATGGATATTAAGTAGAATATGCTAAAAGGGACCCTAGATATGATGAAATAAATGGGGGACACTGTAGAAGATTTATGAACCAGTTGTTTATGTTTCCCAGTTTCTAAAGACAATATACCTATATGGTCCTTTGTGGTTTTAGAATATGTTGTAATAAGTGTGCTTCAATTTTGAAGTATTAACTATGTATTTAAAGTATGGGTCATTATAGTTGGTATCAGAGGAAAGGTATAGTCAACCTTTGGAAACTAGGATGTGAATGCCTTTGTAAGAACCCTAAGGATAATTCTAAGCATAGAACACAATCTTAGTGTTTTAGAAATGGCCATTAATACCCTAGGATAAGACCTTAAGTGTGAAATTTTATTCTTGATTATGTGGTTTTCCTATTATAATTAGTGTTTCTCACACTATTCTTCTTGGTTTTAGTCAATGGATGGAACCCTAAGGAACCGTGTTAATGTGGAATGCGACGGGCAATGCAATGATTGTCACCCTGAGCAACCAAACGTTATGGGAGATGGAATGCAAAATCTTGTAGCCATGCTCACACAACTTTCTCAAGTTATGAATCATGCAGGATTTCCAAACGAGCAAAGGAAGGAGCAGCATTCTGTTGAATCCTTCATGAGACAGCGTCCACCTTCATTCAGTGGGTCTACTGATCCATTAGTTTCTGAACAATGAATTAGTACTACTGAAAAGATATTTTCAGTTCTTCAATGTTCTGAGCATGATAAAGTCATCTTAGCGGTGTATCATTTGGAAGGTGATGCTGATCAATGGTGTAATATTATTAATAATACGAGGTAAAGGGATGAAATTGAGTCCATGGAATGGGACGAGTTCAAGAACTTATTTTTCAATAAGTACTTCCCTCATATTCTCTGAACAAAGATGGAGAAAGAGTTTCTCGAACTGAAGAAAAAGGATGATGATTCTGTTGGTACCTATGAAGAAAATTTTACAAGACTTGCAAGGTACGCTTCTAGTATTATTATCCAACCTGAGAGTAAGATCGATCGATTCTTTACTGGCATAAAACCAAGTCTTTGAAGGGCCTTAGCCATAAGGGACTTCAATATCTACGAGGAAATCGTTCGATGTGATCTCAAAGTTGAGATGGAGATTTGAGTAACCCATCAATCATATGGGTTTGATAAGAAGAGGAAAATGGAATTCAAAGGAAAATCTAAAGAGCACACTGAAAAGAAGATGAGCTTTCCCTTATGCTCAAAGTGTGGAAAGAAACATGGAGGGATTTGTCTTAAAGGGACAAGTAATTGTTTCAAATTTCGAAAGGAAGGTCATAGGGCATTTGATTGCCGTGATAATGGGAAGAAGATGTCTAATTATTCAAACAAAGGAAGGGATACACAGAATGAACCTACTACACTATAATGTTTCCAGTGCAAGGGGATGGGGCATTATTCCAATCAATGCCCAAATCCAAGGGTTGATGATGATGGTCGACGTCAACAAACTCTTAAGGCTAACGACAAAGGAAAGTCAGATGCAATTTCTATTAGCGATGTGGAGTACAATAACGATGTGGTGAAAGGTACACTTACCATCCACTCTAAAGTAGCAGATGTTTTATATGATTCTGGATCCGCCCACTCTTTTATTTCTGAAAAAATTTCTAAGGGTATCACCGTATTACCTCAACAATTAGATGTTGAGTTAGCTGTGACAACACCTAATGGCACAACAGTCGCATCAAAAGTTTATAATTCTTTTCCGATTGAAGTTTTTGGGAAAGTGCTTCCTGAAAATCTTGTGATCCTTCCTATAGTGGAATTTGATGTGATTCTTGGCATGGATTGTCTTTCTCTACATGGAGCTCATATCAATTGCCAAATAAGGGAAGTCACATTTCATATTCCAGATCAATCTATGATCGTCTATCAATGCAAGGATGAATATAACCTTCCAGTGGAAATTACTTCCATTTATGGGTCTTGATTCCACTAAATTAAGGTTATTTATCTCAAATGGTTGGTGAGAAACTCACGATTAAGAATTTTCCCATCGTACGGGAGTTTGATGATGTCTTTCTGGAGGAATTACTGGGTCTTCCACCAAATCGTGAAGTTGAGTTTTCAATAGAACTCGTACCGGGTGCTTTGCCTATTTCAAAGACACCTTATAGAATGGCCCTAATTGAGTTTCAGTAATTGAAGAAGAAAATCCAAGAGAATCTTGATAAGGGATTCATACTCCCTAGTGCGTCACCTTGGGGAGAACCTGTTCTATTTGTTAAGAAGAAAGATGGATCAATGAGACTCTGCATTGATTATCAAGAACATAACAAGATCACTATCAAGAACAAATATCCTCTCCCACGCATTGATGACTTATTTGACCAACTACGCGGAGATCAATACATTTCCAAGATTGATCTTCTTTCTGGGTATCATCAATTAAGGGTAAAAAGGGATGATATACCAAAGACGGCTTTCCGTACAAGGTATGGACACTATGAATTTATAGTGATGCCATTTGGTCTTACTAATTCCCCTAATATCATCATGGATCTAATGAATAGAGTCTTTAGAGACTATCTTGATCAATTTGTGGTAGTCTTTATAGACGATATTCTTGTCTATTCAAAGAGGAAGGAAGAGCATGAAGATCACTTGAGAATTATATTGAAGACCCTGAGAAAGGAGAAGCTTTATTCCAAATTTACCAAGTGTGAATTTTGGCTTCAAAAAGTTTCATTTTTGGGTCACATAATCTCAAAAGAGGGGATATCTGTGGATCCAACAAAAATAGAGGTTATTGAAAGATGGTCGAGACCAACAAAAGTAACTGGGATCCAAAGTTTTCTTGGTTTGGCTGGATATTATCGACATTTTGTAAAAGATTTTTCACAATTATCTAATCCACTCACCAAGTTGACTCGGAAAGGAGTTAAGTTTGTTTGGACAGAGGAATGTGAAGAGAATTTCAAGGAGTTGAAAAGAAGATTATGCAGTGCACCTGTGCTCACACGGCCTTGTAGTGGAGAAAGGTTTGTGATCTACAGTGATGCATACACGAAGGGATTGGGGTGTGTTCTTATGCAAAATGATATGGTGATAGCTTATGCCTCACGACAGTTGAAAATCCATTGGCAAAATTAACCAACACATGATTTGGAGTTAGCTGTGGTAATCTTTGCATTAAAGATTTGGAGGCATTACCTTTATGCTGAAAGGTGTGATATTTATACTGATCATAAAAGTTTAAAGTATATTTTCACACAAAAGGAGATGAGTATGCATCAAAGAAGATGGTTGGAGCTGATTAAGGATTATGACTGCTCAATCTATTACCACCCTGGGAAAGCAAACAAGGTGGCAGATGCATTAAGTCGACAAGACCATGCTAGTTTATCCATGATGAGGATCACAAATGATCCAATATTTATGGATTTACAAAGTATGGATCTTGGAATTATAATGGAAGGGGAAAATCTTATCTTTCTCAAATGAATGTTCAACCATCTATACATGTGAAGATTAAAGAGGCACAGAAAGAAGATGTAGAGTTACAAAAGAAGGTGAGAAATGTTCCTGAATTCAACCTTGATTGTGATGGGATAATAAAGTTCAGGAATCGGGTTTGTGTTCCTCCCATCCCCGAATTAAAGGAGCTGTTGGATGAGGCTCATAGTTCTTCATTTTCTATTCATCCTGGAAGCACGAAGATGTATAGGGACATGAAAGAGTACTTCTGGTGGGATGTCATGAAAAGAGATGTTGCTGAATATGTCTCTCGATGCTTGGTTTGTCAACAAGTTAAAGCTGAGAGACAGAAGTCTAAGGGGATGTTACAACCATTACCCATACCCGAATGGAAATGGGAAAACATCACTATGGACTTTGTCACAGGACTTCCTAAAACATCCAAAGGCAATAATTCTATCTGGGTCATATTTGATTGTCTTACAAAGTCTGCACACTTCATTGCTATTAGAGATGATTTATCTCTAGATCAGCTTTCCAGGATATATGTAAAGGAAGTGGTAAGATTGCATGGAGTACCACTTTCTATTATATCTGATCGGGATCCGAGATTTACCTCAATGTTCTGGCGAAGTCTTCAGCATAATCTGGATACAGAGTTGAGTTTCAGCACTGCTTATCATCCTCAGACAGATGGTCAGTCTGAGAGAAAAATTCAAACCCTAGAAGATATGTTGAGAGCTTGCTCTATGGATTTCAAAGGAGGTTGGGATCAACACCTACCTTTGGTGGAATTTTCTTATAATAATAGCTTTCACTCCAGTATTTAGATGGCTCCTTATGAAGCTCTCTATGGAAAAAAATGCAGGACTCCAACTTGCTGGGATGAAGTTGGGGAAAGAAAGCTATTAGGACCTGATCTCGTTGATGAAATGGAAGAAAATGTCATATCTATTCAACAACACATAAGAGCAGCTCAGAGTCGACAGAAAAGTTATGCCGAAAACCAAAGAAAAGACCTAGAGTTTGAAGTGGGTGATAAAGTGTTCTTACGAATATCTCCCGGGAAGAAGGTTATGAGATTTGGAAAGAAGGGGAAGTTGAGCCCTAGATATATCAGTCCTTTCGAAATACTGGATCGTTTTGGAAAGGTAGCTTACCGATTGGCGCTTCCATAGAATCTTTCTCAAGTTCACGATGTGTTCCATGTATCTCTCCTGAGAATGTACATACCTGATCCTTCACATGTACTCAGCTCAGAAGTTGTACCGCTGGAGGAAGATCGTTCTTATGAAGAACAACAGATAGAGATTCTGGATCGTAGTGAAAAAGTCTTACGAAACAAGGCCACTCGATTGGTGAAAGTTTTATGGAGGAACCACCAACTTGAAGAAGCTACATGGGATCTTGGGGATATAATGAGGGAGAAGTATCCTCATCTGTCTGTTACAAAGTGACGAACTTCGAGGGAGAAATTCTTTTTAAGGGTTGTAGAATGTAACACCCGAGATTTTTATGTGTAATATTTTGTTTTTATGATATATATATATCATCAAAGGAATCATTCACTACACACTAGCTTGACTTACATTACACGCAATCACGGCCTTCCTCGATAGCTTGCGTTGTACGCAATACCGAGTTTCACTAAACGACGATATGCTATTAAAATATTATTTAAAATAGCCGTTATGAATAGTAATAACCACTTTTTGAAATATTATCAATCAAAATGGACCTCATTTTTGGATTCGGAATACCGAAATTAGCCTAGCGTGAAATTTTGGTATTTTTCTGAAAACTTTCAATTTTTTATGAATAGTGAAACCACTAAGTGGTAGGTTAAAAACTGAATTTTGCATAAAACTAAATTTTACCGCTTCTGTGAATGGAATTTCGAAAATCCGATAGACACGGTTGATATTAGTAAGTAAAATGTGGTACAATGAGATAAAAATAATTTTTTTGGTGAATAGTAACTTTTTAATTTTTTTAACCGCGGTTAATAGTAAATAGGGTAACTAAGGGTAAATATGATATTACTATTACTGTAACACATGTCCTAATTCTATTGGATAAGTGTAATTCGACCAAAAACAACCTTATGAATATAATATTACCATTTAGGTCCACTTGGATTAGATTATGACATTTAATATTATTTTATTTAATGAATAGTTAATATAGTTAAAATCAAAGTTTAATAACTAAAACATTTTTAATATGGGTTTATACATAAGATAAATTCGATTATAAATATTAATTAGAAAGCTAAAAAGATTTCCTACATAATTATATTTTATTTATAATTTTTAGACTTTAAATAAATTAATTTATATATGACACAACAATGATGCAGTAATTACCCTTTTAAGGAAATGTTAACATAATTGATGTTATAAATGCTCAAATAAATGTAATTTGAGACTTTTTATGAATTAAAATAATTTTTTAGGTTACTATGATATATTAGTGTTGATTTAATCATTTTGGTTCGAACATATAATTATGTTATGACTTTAACAAAAATCATATATCAAATAGTGTCAAAATTGACACAAAATAGTTTTTAAATAAAATATTATATTATTAATTGTTATTTTATTCCTAAAAATCTAAGGTTCGGTTAAATGACTTAGATAAGGATATATATATTAATAATAAACAACTTGGGGTTCGTTTGGCATGTTATAGTAAGTGTATTAACCATATAGTGTAAGAAAACAAAAAGTCACGGTAAAAGATAAATTATTTAACTTAGAGTTAAATCTAATTGATAAGGTTAAACTAATAACCTAAACCTGTCTAAATCCTATTGGTTGATAGTATTTCGACCCATCCCCACTTTACCTTCGAAATATGACCCTTTGGAACCATTATAAACCGATTTTGACTTTAATATAAAATAATATTTTCAGATATTCCTAAGGAGCCCCTCTCCTCCCATATAAAAGGGCACCTCCTCCCCCTCCTCCTCACACCAATTTGAGCACTCAAGCTCGGAAAACCCCTGCCAAAATCCCTTCTACACTTCCCTATAATAATCCTAGAGGTCGTGGTCTTCTTCAAAAACCAATCTTATTTCCCTAAGTGGAGGATTCAAAGAGGCGTTTAAAAGAAGAGGTAATATCCATTACCGATCTTTTCAATTTCATTCTTCTTCAACTACTTCTTCTTTGGTTTTTTCATGATAAAGTAATAAAATAAGTATTACTTACATAATGATATTTTATTATAAATATGAAAAAACCCTAATTCACCTTCTATCCATCCTACGGAAAAATGAAATCACCGTGCGTGCGTACGTACGGAATACCGTCTCCACGCCGTGGTGTAATCTATTTTCCACCACCACCTTACTTGGATGGGTATAATGGTGTAGATAATGACTATATATGACTATTAAAAACTGATATTGATTCTGAAATAGTATACATACACTCCAATACAATTCCACGATCATAGGAACGATATCATAACTCGTGCGTACGTACGGAATACCGTCTCCACGATGTGATGCGACTCCTTCTACATGATCATCATTACATAGTAATTATATAAATGAATTGAATGAATAAATATGATTTATGTTACACTAATACCATTCTGGATATAAGGTATCTATAAAATTAAAATAAGAATAAGAATTTATTCGGCAAAACATGCATAAGAACAAAAGGCAATAAAGACCCGAGTAACAAGTAACAATGAAATATTACTAATAAGAAGCTAAGAATATGACCATATATGATATAATATCAATATTTATGATTCTTTAATAAGTCAATAACATTTTTTAAACCATTATACAGGAGCTTCGGACACGTAAAAATCAAATCGGACCTAAGGTAAGGGGAAATATCACAATCTCATTTTTATCCGAGATTGTTTATACTTTGGTATTTACTGGGGTGTATTTTATCATCCACATCCATGTTCCCTCAATATGTAATATTGTTTCCATCCACATACAATAGTTTAAATCCAATTTTACCCTTAGGTGAGTTTTTATTAAAGAATATCAATGGAATCTTTTGTCGTTTTTTCATACGAGGTACTTTTTGACTTTTCTGAAAAAAGTACGAAGAATGTTTTTTAACTTATACGGCATGAATGGATTTTTAAAACATTATTTCCAAGAAGCTTACTTTACATGTTTTCATGTTTATTTTTAATCAACTTCTTTTAGTTTATAATTTTATGACATGTTAAGAAAAGAAAAGTTTTTTTGAAGAAGAAAGGATATTTTCCTTAAGAATGGAGTTCAAGTGTTTTATCAAAATTATTTTCCATCTAAGATAATAAAGGGTTCTGTTTTTATCCCTATTATTACATTGATTTGATTATGTTGTGAGGGAATTATTTTTATGAAGTCATTTACCTTATATGATTTGTTTTATGATGTCATGATGTTTCAAGAATCCCATTTTTGTTACATGTGTTATGCGATGATGTATGATTTATGATTATGTGGCACACATAAGAAAGGATTCATTATAAGATGGGTGGGACCTATATCTCCCTCCAATGCATTGGGTAAAGATTTATATCTCATGAGATAGACATGGATGGAACGGAAGGTTATTTCGGTTCAGTGATACAGGACTGAAACGAGGAGTGAACTCGGTTCAGAAATGGACTTTGTCCGCTAAGATAGTCTTGGAAATGAGTCATGACTAACAAGAAATGATTTTCCATGATTATGTGTGCATGACACAAAGTTTCAAGTTTTGTGTTATGATTATGGGGATCTCATTTTCACTTCTATGATTTATTCCATGTTAAGATATTATGATCTCTTTTGCAGGTTATGATTTTCAAAAAAATATGATCTGATTTTTATTTCCTTTATTTGCCCTTGCTGAGCATTTGAGCTCACCCTTTTTTGTATGTTTTCTTTTCCCCAGGTCAGGAAGATGGATATTAAGTAGAATATGCTAAAAGGGACCCTAGATATGATGAAATAAATGGGAGACACTGTAGATGATTTATGAACCAGTAGTTTATGTTTCCCAGTTTCTAAAGACATTATACCTATACGGTCCTTTGTGGTTTTGGAATATGTTGTAACAAGTGTGCTTCAATTTTGATGTATTACCAATGTATGTAAAGTATGGGTCATTATAACATAGAACCTGACTGACAACCCGAAAAGCTGAGGAGCATAGGCTGATAGTTTATAGACCACCACAGCAGAGGCGGCATCATGGTCAGGGATCTACTAGATAAAAAAAGGTTTGTCCCCAAGTTGGAGGATATAGCAGAGTAATAAGATGAAATATGGATGGTTGATGAAAATATGTGATCCATCCACCACCACCACTAGGAATCCCATGTTGTGATTAGGGATTTGGTGGTTGGGGCCACAAAGAGAGGCATGCTTTGGTGGCTTATGACCCCATAGTGAAAAGGATGATTTGATGCATGATATGTGTTTATTATAATCTTTATATAGTAATATTCCAATGAATTACCCAAAAGTTGAAGAGTATATCCCTAGGTACCACATGATATTTATTAATCTATATTCCTTCCATTTTAGAGGTTTATATTGAAATAATCTCTGAGGAAATTTTGGGACTACCTTTGAGGTGGGAGATGGAGTTTTGTATCGACTTGCATCTTGGAACCACATTGATATATTTTGTGGAATATATAATTTTACTAAATAAGAATTGGGATATTCATTTCTATTTATGGAACTTCAATAGAAGGTTTTCATCAAGCCTATTCTATCCTCAAAGGTAGATCAAGTGTTTTTTGTGAACGATGGTGAATGCGAGCTTCTATCTTAACATGGATTATCATCACATGCACCGGTACATAATAAAGAACAAGAACCCAATATCTAGGATTTGTTGAATCTTTTTACAACTCCAATGAATTTTATTGTTCTCTTAGATTGATCACAGGTCTAACTACCTCTAGTTGGGGTCACAAGACTACTTTTCTAAAGCTGGAATTTTGATTTTCCAATGGCTACAATGAGTTCCCAGTGATTTCCTTTGTTGTGATGAGTTCCCCTATCATGTTTAGGGATTCTATGAAATAGATATTTCATTCCAACATTGAACATTTTTTGGTTATCTTCACTAGTGACATACTGGTCTACTCTATATAGAAGGAGGTATAAATTGATCACATGAGGATGGTTTTAGATTGTCATCAAGAGAACCTACGTTATGGGAAACTCTCGAAGTTCTAGTTCTGGATTCACAAGGTTCACTTTCAAGAGAATTCATTTTTTGGGATGGTTTTTCTTTTGACCTAGTTAATATTGATGTAGTTATTTCTTCGTATCCACACATTAACATGTCACTTGTGATGATTATTCATTGATTGGAACGGTACTGCATGTGGTTTATGGAAGACTTCTCTAGAATTGAAGATACATTGACTACCCTAACATTGACAGGGTTTCTTTTTACCTGGTCGAATTAGTTCTAGACAGACATAGGGGAGTTGAGACTATGGATAACATGTGATCTTCTGTTGAGACTACCATAGGAGGGCATGAAGTATTTACTATATTTCTATTCTTTGGGAACTGGGCACAACTGTATGTTGATGCTTTGGTAGACATTAATCTCATATGGGTAGAGGTGGTTGTGACCCCATAGTAATAACTATGAGAATCATAACCTAGATATAGAATTATTAGTTCATGATCTGGGGATATAGAGGAACTGTCTTCTATGAGAGTACTTTATGGTATACCCAGACCATCAGAGTCTCATGTATGTCTTCACTTAGAGACATATGAACCTGAGACAGAAGTGTTGGTTGGTGTTCTGGCCAAACTATGACTAATTGGTTGTCTATACTCTATAGAATAGAAATGTAGTATCAGATTCACTTAATAAGATGTCCCAAACTTTCTTGGTGTAGGAGATTATATAGATTTTTTCCACCTGGCTTCTGACCGCGGTTTATTAGGAGGGCACAACTTTTCTATTGTAGATGGTGTTTTGTCCACAATTTCTAGATCTTGTGAGAGAGTCCATGTAGGGAGATATTAAATATGGTGTCTTAAATGACTATATATACATAGGGGACTCATCATATTGATATTATAAAGAAGGTAATTATATCATATTTTTCTATGTATGGATGGTGGATCCCATTATGATGTGGATGAAGGTGATGTGTGATTTCCACACTTCTCCCCTATATGTAAATCCTAATATGGAGAAGTTTTAAAGGGACCTTGAAAAGTTTTTTTGTGGTCCATAATGAAATGGATCAAAGGTGAGTTCATCTCTATATGCCTGACATGATAGCAGGTGCTGGATGAGAACCGGGTTAAGGTAGGTTTGTTGTTGCACCTTAATATCCGAGAGTGGAAATGGGATGTCACATCCACTAATTTTGTGATAGGGATTCCTTATACATTGATTGTCCATAATACCATCTAGTTGATAATTAAAAGACTCCCAAATTTACAAAAATTATTTTCTATCTGGGAGCAGAGTTCGATGGATAGTTTGGGAAAGCTATACGTACAAGAAATCATTCTCCATCATGGGGTTCCCATGACTATATTCTTAGATCGTTGTTTGTGGTTTACGTCACTATTGTGGAGTGGCATGTAGAAATAATTTATTACCAAAATGATGATGATTACAGCCTTTCACGACCAAACATATGTGAATAATGAGTGCAAAATCTAGGATTTCTAGGACATGTTGAGGGATTATGTGTTAAACATTGGTCAGAGTTGGGAGGATCACTTTCTATGGAACATATTTCATACAATAGTAACTACGACTCTACCATTGATATAGATCCGATAGATTCCTTGTACAATAGACCTTTCATGTCACAATTGTGCTCGACAAAGATTGGAGAGACAACTCTTATGAGTCCATAGATGGTATAGGTGACAATGGAGAATTTATATGTAATCCATGAGCATAAAATAATGGACCTACACCAAATATAAATCTTATTAAAATCATTGTTATAGGCCCTTAGTGTTCAGTTAAAGAGACCAAAAAAATTAGAGTATCCTTGTGAGGCGGATTGTAGTGGTTCATCCAGGACATCAACATATAATCGAGGTTCATAGGGCCATTTTAGATTATGTAAATGGTTGTAAAGGTTTACTACTACCTCTCCATACCCCCATAGTTGGATTGGGTGCATGATGTCTTCCGCATGTCACAACTGATGAGATACATGCATGACCCCCAAAAATATTATTGACTAGGACAATATATAAATTAAGGATGAAGCAAAATTTAAGGAGAACCCAGTAGAGATCGAGGATCGATATGAGAGGAAATATCATAGATAGAACATACTCTTGGTTTTCATGTTGTGGTAGTATTGGAACATTTACGAGAGATCATTTGAGAAGAAGAGCCAATTGTAGGCTTAGTATCCCATGTTGTTTTTTTAGTTTTTCTATTTAGGGAAGAAACTGTTTAAGGTATGAGTGATGTAGATACCTATTTTTTCATTTTAATAATTTTAAATATTACTATATATATTTGTAGAGCTATACACAGAGACATTTTGTGATTCTGAGGCATGGTGCGCCCATAATTAAGTTTATAAAAATATTAAATATATTTTATATTGTGTATTCATAGTTTCTTACTTAAAATTGAATAACTAATAAAAGGAATCTAAAATCAGTAATTTAAGACCACATTTGAGCATAAAACATGTTTTTACCCTATTAAAAACCTAAAATAAGTCGACATGGGGTGTTTGAATATAAATACCACTAGTTAGTGCATTTAGTTAAAATAAATAATTATGTTTATTTATTTAAATCAAATTAACCTCTTATAAACTTCTATAAGTTCATAGCTATGGGAAATCATCCATGTTGAGTCACATAAATACTAGGAGGATTTAAAAGCTTCTTCTCCTCCTTATATTGGCTAACCAGATCATACGGTGATGAATCTCTAGATTAGATCAAATCAAGACACAGAGAACGAAACAACTTCATTTTCCCATTTTCATCTCATTTTCCACTATCGTACTCTTATACACCCATATAGGTATTACATGTTTGTTTTAATTTCTAGTTGTTACCCCTTTTATTATCATTCCGCTTCACTTATCTGTTGATATGGATGGGTGTGTTTATACTAGTATATTTGGAAAAGTTCACCATTTTGATTATGACTTTCGATGCTTGTCACCACCCCCTATCCAATGGAGGTAGGCATTAGGTAGTGAAATAATAAATATTTTCCATAATTATACTTTCAATTTCAATGTTTTAAAACTCAAAACATTTTATATTAAGTTAAATTCTCACATTTAATAATTTTCATGGCATTTTGAGTTCAATCAGAAAAATGACCATTTGTTACTTTTAAAAAATTTAAATTATTTCTATATGTAGGCCATAAAATAGTCTATGAATATCTAAATAAGAAATTTTTTTATTTTTAGGATTATATACAATATGGGTTTCATTTAATTATTCTGTACCCAAAGCTATATCTGCCAATTGGAAGTCCAAAACCATCTCAAAAGTTGGGACATGAAAACTATGAGCAGATATGTTTATTTTTTATGTGGTGACCATAACATCTAAATTCAACCACAAAATGATATTAAATTCAGTAGATAGATGATAATGGAAATGGGGAACATATTACAAGAATATTTCTACACATTAATCTTCCATTTTCTTGGTCATTAATTCATGATAATATAAAGATTTCAAATATGGATATTTTTTCTTTTAATAATAAATTGTTTGTGTAAGACTGACATAATTCTCTCTACATAAGGATAAATATGCTTATAGTTTTAGGGGAGATGACCAAGAAACTTATAACAACATTTAGTAAGGACAAAATATGTGAATCAATCATTTATTTGGGATAACACATGGATAATCTTGAAGGAATAATCTGGCTGATAAAAGGAGGAGATCTCCTCCTTCCCAAATTAATGAATTCCATCACATTGAATCTAAGGCACCATGGAGGAGATATCTATCAATAAATTCCAACCACTACATGATCTTTTTTCTTAATAATTTCTTATTCATTTTTATTACTTGTCTTTATTTAGTTTTATTTTCAATTATAATTATAATTTTAGTTTTATTAAATTAATCCAGGAATTTTTGTTTCTCCATCCATCCCACAATTCTTCTTTTCTATTTTATTTTTTTAATTGTGAGTATTATTATTTTTATTATCATTATTAATTTTATTATAAAATTATTATTTCAAAATTATTTTCTCATTTCCTTTCTTCTATCATTTTTAAAAAAACCATCTCTAAATTATTAATAATAATATTATTATTATTACTACTTTAAGAATATTTATATTATATGTAAATTTAATTTAATTAATTTTCTCCTATTTAATTTCTCTCTCTATGTATCCCCATCCCCCATTCGTCCATTTTTTATTCATCCACATTTATTTCTTTTAATTTCATTCTATTCATCTTCCCCTCTTCCCACTTTCATTAGTGTGATCTCTTAATCTCAAAAATGAGAGGCATACCTCGAGGCATGGACAGGGGGAGGATAAAGTGTTCATGAATTTTTCTTAATGTTTACTTTTATTTTTTTAGATAGAATTGAGTGGAATTCATGGGTGAGATGAATGTAACTAATTTGTTGGTTTCCCATAATTACATGCAACTCAATCTGTCTCTATTATTTTATTTAATCACTTTTCCCTCTCTCCCTTGGTTAATTTTTCACACGTTGGATTTGAGATAATTAATGGATGAAACTAAATTGATAGAGCTAGGTCCTAGAATATGGAAAACCCTAAAACAAGGTGTGTCATCAACCTTTATTATAAGAGGATGAAAAATTAAGATTTCATAGGCTCTAAAAATAAATAATTTCTAAATAATGAATTATAATTCAAGAATGAGAATAATTTTTTCGATTATAAAACTAAAATCAAACACTAAAAGGATAATAATGACTGAATACAAGTATAAACCCAAGAATATGTTCTTTCATTACTTAACTCATTCTGATTATATTTTCATTTTATTATAAATTAGTATTTCTATTATTTCATGTCAATCATCAAAAACACAAAACTTTTGAAACTGTTTTCCTAAATTAATCACAAACCACAACAATAATTTCATTCAGTGATTTAGACAAAGTAATTGAACAAACTATAATTCCCCTCATATGAGATTACCCAAGATATCCAATGTTCTTTTCTAGGAAAAAATTATTTTGTTTCTAACCACTCTATTTGACAGACATGTGTCAGGTTGTTGTGGCCCAATCCCCATCTTGGGCTGGGTCACGATAGCGTCACGTTTCTAATTAAACCCCATTTTTACCTAATTGTTTCATAATTTCTCACACTATTAATTCAACTCAAAGGATGAGTCTTGAAAACACTACACATACTGAAACCCTACTTGTCTGGAAAAAATACCTCGAGGTGACATTGTAGTGCTTTTGGGTAGATTGTGTTTGTTGAAAAAAAAGGTTTCCAGGGTTATTTGTGTAATTATAGAGAGATTGTGGCCATGTTATGTTGGAAAAACATCCAACATATAGGAATGTATTCTCTAGAGGTGGTAGAAAATTATTTATAAAATGTGGCATCGTTTATTAGTGTTTGCAAAATTGTTGGGGTCCAATATCTAGAGAATGGAGTAAGGTGTTTTCAGAAAACGAAGTTTCATGCAAGATTACAGATGAATCTGAATACTACATGCAAGTACATATTTAGGATCAAAACATCAGCATAATTTGAAGGTGATAAGGGTGAAAAATATTTTAATGTGTGTTAGAGATGAGTTTTCACGACAAAAGAATAATTACGCATATTTGTGAAATAGATATGGAGTTTATGATTGAAAATCATTTATGCTCCCAGTGTGATTTCAAATTGAGATCTTCCATGCACGGAGAAAATCATAGACACATAAGGGATGTCACATAAAGTTTATTCACATAGGTTTGACGGGGTCATTATATTGATGGCTACCCCCCCTCATTTTTGTAGTAAAACCCTTACAATAAACAAGGGCTCTAAATCACGTAAGAAGTGTGTGTGAAGAGATTTTCATAAAAAAGAGATATACACACAAAACATAGAGTTGCATGAAAAAAAATAATGGTTTAATGGATTTTGGTTTTCCACACCAATGTTAAATATTTCATGCAAGGTGATAAAGTTTTATTCAAGGCATTATAAGGTTTCATGATTGATTAAGTATGAACTAGAAGGAATTTCCCAGTAAATCTGTTTTAAAGTGGTATTCTTTATTGGTATGAAAGTGAAACATAATGACACATTAAATGAGGTGTAAAAAATATTTATTTAAGTATTCAAATAAGGTTCTTATGAAGAAGATATGATCACACTTCAGTTGATAGAGCAGTGACCTTTCATTTTGTATTGGCTATAAATTGAGAGGAATATTTAATCTGCTCCAAACATTGTAATAGTAGTGCACTAGAGTGAATTTGGTACATAGGAATTTTTCCGTTGAATGATCCATGGATTTAGCCTAGTTCGTTTGAACCAAGTAAAATTTTTATTAATCATGTATGAATTCATTTTTGTTCATATATTTCTACAAGAAAGGGGGATAAGAGTTTTTTGTTTATCGATGAAACAAGATCTAAAGAGGAAGTTTTATTAATCTTTTATACACGGATTCACCCCCCCCATCTGAGGGTATTTGACATAGTTGTTATAAGACTACTACACATCATTTAACTACCCATCAAATAGTAGAAATATCCCAGAGAAAATTAGAAAATCCAACAAATGCATGACTTACCAATTATAGGTATCCTCCCAATATTGGGTAAAAAATACTCACAAAATGGAAAGGGGAAACCAAATAAAAATATATGGATATACCTAACAAAAAGGTAACTCGGAATTACAATTGCCCCACCATAAAATATATATCCCCCATAAATATCTTAAGATCCCGGATCGATAAAAATAGTAGGCCATTTATGCCTCATCAAAGACTCATGCTACCCTATCTCGTATTGATCATATCCCCACTCCAACAATACCTAAACCAAGGGAATCATTTTACCTCATAGTACCTTGTCGTGGTGATCCTTAATCTAATCTAGCTAATCAACCAATGTCATATCGGGCTCAAGAACAATATCCCCCCATGTAATCACATGGAAAGGATATTGTATATATCTCCTCAAATGGAAAACACGAAACCTATCATATATATAATTCAAAAAAATAGTAATTTTAACAAATAATCTACTCACCAAGGTCACTCAATGGTCAAAAAGTGTCCCACAAAACTCTGTACCATCTTACCCTACATACATAACCAATGATGTCTCAAGAGAGGTGAAACTCTAAGAATAACCTAATCAACAACCTTAAACTACAAAGGTCTATAAATATGGTTCAAATAAGAGTTATTATGACTTTGTTCCATGATCCAATACCTCTAGATCAACTATACTAACTATTTTGTCCCCTGAACAACACTCTTCTCAACCAAGGACCTCTCTCCCAACTATAACCATCATAATGGAGATTCACATGGCCACCCATAAAAATCCTCAAATGAATTCATTGAGGTCCAATAATAATACCCATTGTTACATGAAAATTTTAAAAAGTAAAAAAAAATTACCAAGATCCTATAAAATCCATCCCATGGTCCAAAAGAATATACTCAAGAACCTTCATAGCCTCTCTATCTATCCATCAATTTTTGGATGAAAATCCATGATTAATTTAAACTAGGAAAACATTTACACAGGAAAATCATTTTAGAATATGGTTTTGAACATGAGTCATAGTCTGAAACTACTGTATAGGTAACCCTCAAATGCTTCAAAATTTCATGCACGTACAATTCCCCAGGATGTTCCACTTTCGTTGACTCCATTATTGGAATGAAATGATCTCACATAGTGAGCCTATCAAAAATCACCCAAATAATATCCTTCACACTTGGATTATATGGGAAACCTATTAATAAATCCATATAAATGACATCTCACTTTCATAAGAGAACACATAAGGCCTGCAATAAACCTGTAGGTATCTGGTGATACACATTAACTCTTTGATAAGTGAGACACCGTAATACAAAATATGCAAATGAACACCTCTTCCACATACCTCAATAATGAAATCTCAAATTTTTATTCATATTTGTACCCCCATTGTGCATGGACCAACAAAACTTGTTTTCACAACCTAAAAACACCATCCTCAAAGAGAAAAGAACAAAAATCTACTATTGAAGCATAAATCTCCACTAGGATAATGAGAAAACATCCATGAGGTCTACCCACTATATAAGATTTATCATAATCATCAACACTCAGTGTTAGTCATTTTCATAGGTAAAGCTAACTCATCAAAAGATGAGTCAACTTTTATCAAATCCACAAACACCAATCCACCAACCTCCATTGTTCCAAACCTCATATTTGAAAACAAACATATCATAGACCACTGATGAATTTATTCATGCATGTCTTGTGTCAATAATTTTATTCTCAATTCATCATCTACCACATAACCTTTTCTGAGGGTATTGATAATATCAAATTCAATGTTCTGAAGGTACTAAAACTAGCATCTCAATCACATTTTCATATTTCTCTTAGTGAAAGTATACACCATGATTTTGTGATTAGAATATACCATAAACCACTCTCCGAGGAGATATTGAAGCCACATTGTGAGACATTCATAACAGCTTCCAACTCATGATCATGGTTAGGGTATTTATTTTTTTGATGGATCAAATGGAATGATCAATATTCCAAAACATGTTTACCCTTTATTAAGACAAATCCCAAACTCATACCCGAAGCAATCCAGAAAACATCTAAACCCAAACCTGGTTTCATAAGAATAAAAACTAATATAGAAGTCAACCACATATTCATCTCTTAAAAAATCTATATCTTTTTGCATTATATTCATACATTACACCGATACGGGTTATAGATATCATAAAATATGTGAGCCAAGATAAGTCTCGAACAAACCATCTACATGACCTACCAAACCCAAGATGCTTTGGATATCAAAGTTGTTTCTATGATTATCCCAAGAAATAACATCTGGCACATTTCCAGGATCAACTGAGACAACCCTCTTGGATATCACATTCCCTATAAACTTCACTTCCCAGATCCAAAACTCAATCTGGGAAATAATACCATAATGACGATGTTCTCTAAATGTTCAATGAATGATATAAAAATTTTATTTGTTATCCTCCTATGATTTGGAGTACACAAAGATGTCATCAATGAACACAACAACAAAGGAGTCCAATAACATATGAAATATTTGGTTCATCAACTCTATGAATACTGAAAGAGTGTTAGTGAGATAGAATCTTAAAACCAAAAACTCAATATGACCATATCATCTCCCAAACAATTTTTTGGGAATATAATCATCTTAGACACTCAAATGGAGGTATCATAACAATAATCCATGGTTATAAAACCAATGTGCCCCTCTCAGCTGATCAAAGAGATCATAAATTTTTGGTAAAGGATATTTGTACTTAACAGTTAGTAGATTCATCTTTAAATAGTAAAAAAGTATAAGAATTGTATATTCCTTCATAGAAAGGATTGTAGTAAAATAAAATTATGATACCCTAGGATTAATTAATCCTCTTTCCTCGGCTTCCTCAATGTATTCATTATGTTCTACCAAATCTGAAGGATCCCTTTGAAAGCAAGGAATATAAATGGGAGTTGTTCTAAGTAATTGGTAAATATTAAAATAAACCAATCTCTATGGTGGAAATATTGAAATACTATCAACATACACCTCAAGGTATGCAGACAAAACAATAAGTACTTGACCACCCAATCATGGGTCAACTACATCATGATTTTTTTTGACAACTACAATGAGAATAAACCTCTATAAGGAACAATGTGGGATACCCTTCTCGTCCATGAGTCCCATCCACCCATGATAACATGAGTGACCCCATCAGTAGATATGAATATTAGAATATGTCAATAAAATTATATCTAGGACTTTTCTCTAAAAATGCAATCCATGTTTATGATCAAGTTAAAATTAAAAATTAATAACTAAGAAGACTCAAACCACAAAAAAGTCATCTATCGCCACCCCACACATGAGACATTTTAATCATTATTCATACCTCATTTTAAAAGGCGTGTTACTATCCAAAAAAAGTATAAAATCCAAATTAAATCCTAACATGTCAACTGACTATAATGATATAAAATAATAAGTATCGCCTGTATCAAAAAATATAGAACTGTAGAAGATGAAATAAAAATTTTACCTCTAATTGTAGATCGCTTTTTGTTGGATTCATTTGGGGCATAGTCATTGGAATAAATTCATACACAATTAGCCACTTGGATATCCACCCATGACATTATAATGATCCCCAACACCCATGGAAACATCATCATGAACCTAAGACCCCTTGGTTAATGTGGATCCATCCATACTGCCTTAGGACAACTAAACACAAAAATGATTCATATGGATAGTTCACCCAAATAATGAAATGTTTTCGGATCCTCCACTCACTATGGATGTTTATGATCACACAACCCAAACTAGTAAAAAATAACCAATTTCAACCATACAAAATCCCCCTGAACTAGTCCTATAGGAAACTAACCAATATAGTTCTTTCTTTTCTAACCATGAGAAGTACCTTGTATAACCTCTACACCCACTGATACACCTCCCAATTATTTCCTCCCATTTATGAATACCTAGAATAATTATTATTTATAAATAACCTCCACAAAGGTTGTAAGGAATAAAAGAATAATAATTGACAGAATATTGACCCTCTTACCCATATCAAACCTTTGATCCTTCAAATAGTCATTTGTGAAAAGCTTTGGTGCCAGGTTCACTAAAAATGAGTAGTAGCTGGAGTACTCCAAAATGGTACACTCCCCTTATCCAATGTCAAAAACTCTTATTTATTTATCACAAGTAATGTCTCTCGATAAAACTATAAATAGATAATCATCATGATAGAGAACCACATAAGACCTTCTTTCAACCTAGATTGAACTATTGAGTCCCACCAACATCATCCTAGTCCTCTGAGAATATGGATTGAAAACCCCACCTAAAAATACTCATGAGTATTTAAATATTTGATGATCCTCTCAATCGATTCAACCCACTACCCAAACACTTGTGGTCCTTTGTCACCGTGGAAGATATATGGATGTATCTTGGTAAATTCTGAACCATGATCCACTGCCCAACTCGGTTTTATTGTTGCAAAATACTGTAGAGTTTGAATGGTACAGATCACTAATTAAACAATATAAGTGTCCAAAGAACGATCTGCCTATGGTACCTGCCTAGCGAATCCCCTTATTGTATTTCAGAGATCCCTTTTAGGAGGCATTGTCTATTAAACACGAGAAAATATCTTATCATCCATGATAAAATTCCAAAACCATCAAACCAAAAACAAGAATCCAAAATCATGATTTAAAACAACGATAATTTAAACCATTTTTTATTTATACCACAAAATTCCAACACCTTTTGAATGAAATAGGTCTATCTAAATAAACTCCAAACACCGTTTATTAAAATTAACTTATACAAATCATGTCCATAGACATTATAGATTGGAGTAATTAAATAAACATCCCATTTAATTTATTCAAATGAACCTGAATACTCTATCTTGGACATATTAATGATTATCAAACCACCCATGGATACTCGGATTCAGTAATAGGAGTGAGCTGGCCATGCCCCTTCTCCACTCCTAATGTCTAAATTCAGAAAATCCTACTATTTTATACCCAAGACACTAAAACTAATCAATATGTGTTGACAGACGTCAGGATGAGTAATGGCTCTAATACAAAATTGGAATAGACCAACCCGAGGAAACTAGACTAGGTGGGGTTAAAACAGGGTTAACTAAACAAGTACTGAATATAAGGAAAACAAGAAATATATCCAAAGAACTATATGGAAATAAATGAAAGATACAACTGATCCAAACCGGATAAACTTGGAAAACATGACATGTCTATAAAATAAGTCTCCATATGACCATGTGTCACATACAAACTATCCCAAAATGAAATTTAAGCATAATTTTAATCCTTCATGTTTGAGAATTCTCTTCCCTTTACCTAAATCCTTCAAATCAAGGTCATCAATAGCTGACAGGCAGGAGTATGGCGTGAGAAACAATACCCAACATGAAAATATTAAGATATATACATTTTCTAATAACTAGAACACACACGTCTAATTTATAAAACAAAAACAATTTTACATGTAGTTTTATAAAAAAATTAATTTGAAATATTTTTTCAAACAATCCATGAGTTTTTTCAAAAATCTAAATCTTTAACTACCACATCTAGAAATAAATCATGTAAAGATACTAATTATTAAATATATATTTGATCGAACATCCATGTAATTAACTATTATATAATATACAACCAAAAACAAAAATTCACAAACCAACCGGGCTCTAGCCTAATAGAAAATATGTACTAGACACTCACAAGACCAAACATGGTAAAAAGTTTGATCTTAACTAACATCGAGGCCTTCTATAAACCATAGAAATATAATTCGTTACCTTTTAGTGGTTTCATGGATTCTAAGGTTACGTATGCCTTTATCTCGACAAACATAAGGTTACCACTATGCAATTTTCATCAATTCCTATTTTAAACTCCATGCTCGCATTTTTATATGAAAATTCAAAATCCATGAAAATATATATCATGGTTTGAAAATAAATTTTCCATTTCAAATATATGAAAAAAAATTCAATTAAATCCACCTTTAAGACTTGAAAACATTACCCTTTTAATTACAACACATGAAATTCAATTCTTAGTCTCAGGAAAATCTATATGAAATATAATTAATTCAAGAAATGATATTAATTGAACAGGCCCACCTATCCCAAACGTATAGAAAACCAAAACACCTTTGACAACATGGGTTGAAAATAATGGGATTTTCCTCTATAAGACAAGGAATGAATATATTATAAAGTGGATGGGTATAACACACAACACCTTTACAAATCCCAATAACAAAAGTTGTTGCAATGAACAATGAGAGGGAAAAGGAGTTGAAATATTACCTAGATTGATAAAGAGACTTACTCTACTAATAAATTTCTAAATGAATAAATCTATACATGAGGATGACTACCAAAAATTCATAGGGAGAAAAGTTTGTCCAAGTAGAGGATTCTAAAAAAATGATACCTTAAAGACCCTAAAAATACTCCCAAAACTATAACCTGGGAATTACATGACATGTAACATTTTAAACATCATAAATCCCTTGAAATTTGAGTTACACCAAAAAATGTGTCTCTTTTTTAATTGAAAAATTGATTTCACATTACACGATGTCTAACCCTTACCTGGCGTTTAAATTCTAACTATTTGAATTAAACTCAAGGGATGTGTCTAGTCGGCATTACACATCTTGAAACCCTACTACACATCATTTATCTACATAGAAAATAATTGAAAAATCCAAGGGAAATGTTGAAAATTGAATAATCTATGACTTCACCATTATAGGAATCCTCCAAATTCAAGTCCGAAAATACGCGATCAATGAAAAAGGGAAACCAGAGACAATGATAAAAATCATAATAGATTGGTGATAAGGAGTTATATATATACAGCAATATTTATTCCCTATAAATGAGAATTTAACATTTAACAAGGGAAGAAATAGCTAAATATGGTTATTATTTTCCCTACAAAGGCACAAGAAGAAGAAGGTGGTCGAGACCTGTGAATTGTGGGAGCCATCAAAGGACTTATGATCGCATGATATTTATAAGGCATGTGACAACTCAACACCTAGTTCCTAACCCATAGTGGATCATGTGGATCCCCATAAAACAATCCATAATTCTATTTCTAAGGCTCTCTAGAGAACCAGTGTCCATGTGTTAGTAGTTGGATAAGCTTCACTAGGCCACATGATTTCTCATTAGATGACACCTAAATACCATTAAAATTTCCATTGAAAATGGTTGAAAATATCCCAAATGTATAAGCCTTTTCAAGTCTTAAATATTATGTGATGCATCACTAATGGGAATTTTAATTGTCCTTGACAACATTAAATAAAACCTGTGAGTCCCCCAATCCTTTTTAGAATAAAATAGTTGAAATAAAATATGGGGGAGGAGGAATCCTCTCACAATCATAAAAGACATCTAAAATTCCACTTTTGGCCCAAAAGACACCACGTGACCCTTGTGGCATTCCCACATCGTCACACAAAATCCATTTGGATTGATAGGCTTATCTTATGAAAGACATATTGAATGTCACTCTTACCATGTGCTCAATATTGTTTTTCCAAAGGATAAATGGATGTATTTCTTTCATGAAATAGTCACCCAACTCCATAATACATCAGTTGTGTCGGCGATGCATTATGAAGTGGTAGAATAATTTACTTTGACATTACTCTTGTAATTTCACAAGACCATTGAACATTGGAAAATAAATCAAAGGAAATAAAAGACGGTGGTGGAAGAAGCCTCCTGCATTCATAAAATTATTGTGATGAACTGGTGAAGTCTGCAACATAGCCTCATGAGACTCCTATATAGAATTACCTAATCTTGTGGAGACTCCATGATAATCCACCCTTTCATCATGAAATTTTCTAGGCAAGGCATCGAGCATCTCGTGAATGCCTTTCACCATGTACTTTGATCTCATGAAGACCATTGTGAATTTCAATAAGACAATATAGAAGTCCTTCTATATAACCACATAATCAAACATGTCCCCATTAATTTAAAATAATCCAATAATGGAGGCATTTATGAGAGGAACTCGTGGTCCCTAAAAATCGGTAGTTTCCATCAGAATGATCCATGGTAGATACTCACAAAGATTCATGGTGCTAGAGCCTTTTTACAACATTGTCCTGGATTCATTCCTGGTACACCGTGAAAGATGGATAACAACATGGATGGTGAGGCCTATAAATTCCCCACCCTTGCATGAAAAATGCACCACTACCACAAGACTGTAATTCTTTAGACAACAGTTGGGTTTTTCAAATTTAGGCGCATTCGCATACCCAATCACCAGAGTGGATTTCTTGGAGTGGATGAAATCATGAATGGAACGTTTACCATTATGTAATATACTAAAGAACATATATAGAAACCATGAATTAGGAAAATATAACTTCAAGTGAAAATTTATTGATCACACAATGGACTTCTGGAAGGATACAGAAGCATCATCCTGCATGTCAGCTAGATCATGTGGTACAAGAAATAAACTAACACCTGAATAAATCCAAGTAATTAAAAATATAAGGGAAAGAAAAAATACCAAATTTGGAAGAAATAAACCAAAAACATTTGTGCAGACCATTATAAAATTCCCCTAAACCATCCAAGATGCACAATTTCACCAGGACTTGTCACCCCGATCTTGAGACACTCCATTGTTTGGTTATTTGGGTCATGGAATTTCCTATGAACATATCAAAGTATGTCACATAGTCTCCCCAAGGCATTCCACCTTAGTCTCATGAGTCCCTCTATGTTTGTCGCCTGAACATTGTGATGTCCTTCATACATGTTTCTTGAATCATATAACAGCACCCCCTTATGTCATACAAAGACTTCTAGTAGCATTTGGTCAAGTCAACTCAGACTCATGTTGTCTTCCAGGAATGTCATCTAGGTATTGTGATACCCTATATTCATGCCAACCAAGACATGAAATACCCACCAAGATATTTTTTAATGACTCTCATGACACCCTCCATGTGTGGAAGTTATCACTTTTAATGAAACCAAATACAAGCCATCTAGATCGTACGATACCCTCTATATAAGACAGCTAAGGGTATATGATGGAATTGAGGACGAAACATCTGGTTTTTTCAATTTAATTTAGATGAATCATCTTTGATGATAAAAAACCTAGAATATGACATAAAATATATGGTATGTCCCTCTAACAATTAAATTGGATCATATGATTTCTTTTTCACATGTTCTGAAGACATTTTTTGACATATCATGCCGATAAACAAGGTATGTCTAGTGGAAAACTGACTCATAATAGGATGGAAACTTAACCAAGTCATAAGGAAATCCTAGGATTGGAAATATTTATCAATCCTCGGTTTGTAATCGTTGAATAAAATATAATCATAAGAGTGTAATACCTGATCAACTGAACTATGATAAATAAGATTCAGGTAATTACCAAGGTGCATATGATGCCTTATTTGGGCCCAATCTCTATACTAATCCTTTGAAGGGTAGTCCCTAAAATAAAAACCACATATTAGATCAATAAAATTTATTATTTACCATCCCTTATTTCTCACAATGAGAATAGATAACATGTTCATAGAGAGTTTAGACAATCATATCATTTACACCATAAACCTCTATAAATACGAGGGTAACCTCAGTGTGTAAGCCCAAAATAAAAGGGAAACCTCTGTGTGTAAGACCCAATAAATCGAACTATGAGTAATCTGATTCCTATAATAACTAGGATATATATGAAGGATTCATAATGAACATGGTCAAATAAAAATCTTTTTCGATGTAAGGTCTATGCCTCTTACATTTAAACCATCTGAACCCAATTATTCCCATGGTCTGGTCTATCTACCTCATTCTTCAATGGAGTGATAAATCCACGAATCTATGATAACATTTATTATTTCTATAACCAGGATATGTAGGACTTCACCACCGAAATTGACCTCAATAATTTAGTGCCTCAAGGTCTTAATAGATTCCCTCTTCACATGACATTAAATTGTTTGGGTTTGATGAACTACATTGGTTTTGATTCCTTAAGAAACAGGATATGTAAGATGCCACATAATGTATGAATCCCATTATCAAAATATTAAGTCACCTACCTATATGGTAACATATTTTAAAGAATCTGGTTATATGGAATGATAATATAAATAGTCTACCCACCATTAGGGAAATAGATGAATAACCTCATATACACACCGATGGATTCACTAATGAGATTTTCTTTCCTTTGTCCATCGATGATATTCCTTTTCTTTTTCCATATAAAGAGAATTAACTTATAATTGGTTTTTAGGGTAAATAGTCTTATAATGTGATTAGGGAGAGAATCATGAACATATACTAAATCAATAAGTGGGACCTAATATAGGCAATAAGTCCCTTAAAAATGGTACGATGAGCCCGAACTACCATCCTATCGACCAATGTTATTCCCTATGATTCATTAGGTCTAAAATCCTAATCGACCATATTCCTTTAGAAATTATGTCTATATCCTATTATGAAATAGGGAACCATTTTTATTTTCCACTATGAATGACAATTACCTAATGTTAATGATTATTCAAGAGGTCATCTTCCCCACAATAAACCATCATACCGTACAGAACCCACATTATTGAGGGTTTCCATTTTACCTCATGAACCATTGACAAAAAAATGGTGAACCCAACATGAATCTATTTAAAAAATTTGATTCGTTATTATGTCTCAGTCCATTTCATTTTCCCTTAAAAGCAATCAAAAATAGAAAGCACAATGAGAATCTCACAAATGGTAGAATGATTGGATAATCATATATACGAAAACATTTTCCCCAACCCTATAAAAACAAAAAATTAAGATTAGAATAATGTTACAAAAGATCCTCTATCAACAGGGTTCTCATCAAATAATTCAATCCTCACTTTAATAAGTCCATGTGATAATAATGGCTGAATTAGGAATAAAATAACATTTGTGTTAATAATAAATATTTGGTTGAGTATAGTATGCCTGTTATATTGCACAAATTAGTATCCTTATTCTTTTTCACATGTGTAATTACAAATAAATCTCTCAGCATCCTGATTTGAGGAAATGTCTTTATCATCCAATGATTAAACCAGTAAATCAAATATAGCGGCAACCCCCTTGGACCACAAAATAATATCACCAAGTCGTTAAAAAAATATGTGGAAAACACCATAATCTAGGAATACAACTAACATGGTACAATCCCAACCATGATGATTCCACAAGTCTCTCTAATCATGGAAACCAGCAACTCCATATCTTCTATGTAAAGCTCCAGCTAAGTCAGGGGGCCCCTTTACGATAACCAATTGTTTCAGGAGCTTATCCCTAGAGCACACTAACTTCCACCTTCCTTATCTAATGATGGTGGAACATGAAGAAAAACCCAACAACCCTCTAGCTTAGGGGGTGCCTAGTAAGGCTCCTACTAAACACTATTTCCAACACCTTCCAACCAGTATCCATCAGCCCCTTGTGGAGGGTATCACCTAACTAACTGTGATCTCTGATACTCATGCACGAGCAGCAACTGAGACTTTTCAAGAAGGGAAGGGACTAGATATTCAAGAGTGGACTCATATCCCCGCTCCCACTGATAAATTCCTCTATAATATTCTTTGAGGAACCAACAAGTAGGATCATATAGTTACTCATGCTAAAAATGTTTCCAAGGATATCACTAGTACAAATTGTATTTACCATTTCATCCTTTTCAAATCAGTTATTTATACTCAATTTTCAAACCCATTTATATTGATTTATCATGTTTTTCATGCAATAAAAACGTGAAAAATGAAGTATCCCACCTTATCATGTCAATTATTCTATAGATGATGTTATAAAGAACATTTTGTACATCGATTATAGACTAACCTAAGTGATAAAGAAAATATCATTGGTTTGTAATATCAGTTATTAAAGAATCGACGTGGTAAATAAATTTATCCCATCAGTTTCTATATAACTGATGTTATAAATCTAGTAAAAATTTATTTATAAAGACTGATATTATATAAAGGACAAGAAAAATAATTTATAATTATTTGAATTCCCTTTTTGAGTAAATTTGGTGTTTTTTATGGGTTGAAGGTAGACTCAATTCTCTCTCACATGAAAACATGAACCTCGTTTCATTGATCTAGTGGCCTCTAACCTCGTTTTCTAGCATCATACATCATCATTTTATTGGCACATTTGATATGATTGAATCTCAACACTAAAGTATGACTCACACACCTTGATTTAGTTTATGCAATGTCGTGGATTCCCTTAGTCTCCATTTTTTGATTTCGTATTCTAAAATCTCTCATTACAATCTTGCTTAATCTAATCATGTTATCTCATATATTCCCTTTACTTCAATCCTTACTTATAATGATAATATTTCATCTTCTTTCATCATGGTGGATTATTTGAAATTTGGGTACTTCTTAGGATATAGTCCCTTAAAGTCAGAATAATTATGATACATAGAAAAGACATGGGTTCACATTTATGGGTCCATTATGAATAAATATATGGTGGACTATAGGCAAGGATGGGTGTTGAATTATCATATTTTCTTTGTAGGGGCCTTTTTTGTGTATTTTTATGGCCATTATAGGTGAGATAATTCTACTAAATGTAAGATAATGAGAACAATATACTGTATCTATATGAGGTCATATATTTTATTAATGATATCTCTTGTTGGAATAATCACATTTTTCATAACCTGATTATTAGATGGATATATAACACTAATACATTCTTTGTAGTAAGTTGACAGCTAGGGGTAATCCTCTACTGTTTGATATTATTATATGAGGCAAGTCTTTTCCGGATATTTTTAATTTTTAAATCCCTAATATTCTACATTGGATAATATAAGGGTAACTACTCCAATCATGAGAGTAATAATTATTCACTAATGTAATTCATTGGGGGTAGAAATAAACCCATGAACTAAAATACTCTTCAATACATGAAATGAGGTAGTCATCATATATAATTGTAAAGATAAGTACACAAAGATTCCACTAAACTACTGAACTCATTAAACAAATAGGCTTATGTGGGGTTACTAGCTGACAACATATGAGGGTCATTATAGTCATTGGGATTGATATATCACCCTTAAAATCAACTAGTTAGTCAATCTAGAAACCTTATTAAAATGTTATATCTTCATATATCTTATAATAGTATGAGAATCATGTATAATGGTATGAGATGGGAAATTTATTATGTAATCATAGATGGAAATTTGTATGTGGATCAGTATTCTTCATTTCGGTATTGAAAATATTATATTTATATATTATGGAAATCAATATTGTGATGGCCTAGTTATGGGTTTTAAGTATATGGAAATTACACTTTTGAAATATCAAAAACCATTTTGGTGGAATTAATTGATCAACAACAATCCAATGATGGGTTCTTATTTTAGATCCTACCTATAAAGAATTAGATGACTTAGGTATATATAATTAAATTTATGAGAATTAGCAGATATTTTGGATCCCTTTACAAATTTCATTTCTAGTCCATATGGTTTCCTAACTAAATCCATCATCGATGAAACAACTTACATCGATGATGAATGTGAAAATTTAATAAACCCATGAGATTGTATTTTAAATTCCAAAATTTATAGTCTAAATATATTTTCTTTTGTAAATTACATTCATGCATCTATTTTAATGATTTACCATTTATATTTAAACTTATATTCAATTATTTTAAAGAATTTTATTTTTATTTTTCAAATACATATATATTTGTTTTATATTTCAATGTTTGATACACTCAAATTATTGAATATTTAATATAAATTTAAGATTGCCTTATCTTGAAAAGATATATGTTTTTTATAATTTTTGCAGGTAATGATGAGTTGAAGTTGGATTATGGAATTTCAAATGAGTAAGGAATATGAGGAAGGTGTTGATGTATTTTTTTAATTTTATTAATGAAATGTTACATATAATGACATGTGTTTCTATCCATGCATGAAATTTTTAAATATGAAGAACGTGAAATGTAGAGATATAAAAGATCATTTAAATTATTTTAGTTTAAATCCATGTTCCATCCCTTGGATTTGGCTTGGTGAAAATAGAAAGAATTTAATATTTAATAATGATGATTCTTTACAAGATAATAACTCTAATGAAAGTGAATAAATTATTCATGATATTGACTTAGAGGAAATTTGGAAAGAACCAACAATTTACCATCTATATTATCATACAGAAAACCATTTTATATTGGTTGTACATAATTTATGGTTTTATCATCAGTTTTATGATTTATTAACATTAAGGCGATGAATGGTTGGATTGAAAAAATTTATACAGCTTTTCTACAATTATTGAAGGATATTCTTCTTAAAGATAATAATATTCATTATCCAAATTATAAATAAATGAAAATACTATTCCTGATGTGATTGGGGTATAAAAAAATGCATTCCTCTTAGAATTATTGTTTGCTGAATAGGTTGGAATATGAATTTCTGTCAGAGTGTCCTAAATGTGGGACATCATGCTATAAGTTGAAAGAAAACATAGATGCTAATTTTACAGTTATAAAGACCATTTCCAGTACATTTTTGTTTCTTCCTATAATTCCTCATTGTAACCTTTTTTTGGAAGTTCACATGATGTAAAAAGGGTAATACGTCCTGCAGATGAGTGGATATGTGATTGAAAATTATAGCATCCATCGGATAGTCCATAGTAGAAGAATATTGATCATCAATTTTTTTATTTGGAAACAATGATATAAATATCTATCTAAGACAATGAAAAGATGGAATGAATCCATATAAAATCCTAATTAGTACACATAGTTCATGTTCTATTCAATTATTAATTTACAACTTATCTACTAAATTTGGTACAAATAGAAAATATGTTGTTTTGAGTTTAATGATATTTGGACCAAGACAACCTGAAAATGTTATTTTCTTTCTCTTATCACCGTTAATTTATGATTTGAAGATCTTATATGGGAATGATATTAGGGTGTTTGTTTCTTATGAAATGGAATATTTTCAACTACATGAAATGATTATGTTCACTAAAAATAACATCCTAGTATATGAAAATTTTTATAGATAGAATTTTAAGCCGAATAAAGCAAGTCCAATTTTTAAAGAAAGGACTTCATATTATCTATTACATCATTGGAGATAACGGTATAAATCATTCATCAAATGTTTTTTTATGGATCACTCTTATAAAAGATTAAAAAAGGAATTAAATTACTCACAATAATTTGATATTTCTCTTAAACCATTATCCACTCATCATAATTTTGAGAGGGTGGAAAACCATGATAGGACATTTAGAAGGATAAAATTTATTCTTCTAGCTTACCACACATTATCAAAGAGGGAGAAAAGTATCTTCTTTCAGTGTCTTCATGATAAAAAATAATTTCTGGTATATTCATAAAATGTATAAATAATTTGTCTTTAAAGAATTTGATGTTGACAAGTATTAAATATTGTGATTGTCACATCATGATGCAACAAAATCTACCAGTTTTACTGCATAGAATGTTGACCATCCATGTCAGAAATACTATCATGAAAGTGTGTTATTTTTTAAATTCAATTTTTAATTAGGTGATTGATCTAAATGATTTGAAAATAATGGGAAAGAAAAATTTATATACTTTTCCAATTGGAAATATATTTTTATCTATCCTTTTTTGATATAATGGTTCATTTAATGATTTTTTTGGTTTGATAAATAATTCTTTTTGGACCTATATATCTAGGTTGGATGTATCCTTTTGGAAGGTATATGAAGATATTGATGGGTTTTATTATGAATCTATATCAACCTAAAGCAAAAATTATTGTAATGTATATTTCTTATGAGGTTGATGAGTTTTGTACAAGATACTTGTTTACAGAGGAGTGCATTATTTTCCCCCTATCGTTTCATGAATGAGTTAATTTAAGGGAAAGTTGGTCTATGGCTTGAAAGTCAAATAGTTTTTAGGTGAATATATAAATAAGGTAATTTAAAAATCCTTACTAACATTGATAACCATCAAACATATATAAATTTGCATATTATTGTGTTGAAACAATGTTAAATAAAAGATTATGATGTGTGGATTTTGAATGGGAATTAAAAACCCATGTTTTAAAGAGACCATAATTGGTAGATCCGATGCATTAGAAACACTAAAATGGTTAGTGGGGGTCCAAGATTAAATTAGATAGCATGGTCCAGGTGTGGAATTAATGGATAAACATTTCATATGAACGATCAGGATAAGAGAGGTACTGCTCATAATAGTGGTGTATTGGTGTTCACAAAAGTTGTACATTTTTTCAAGTTTTAAAGAGAAAAACTTAATTTACACATAAATTTAATTTTATAGAGGTATTCAAAAAAATATGGGAGGTTGAATTAATAAATTATAATGTTCTATTTTTTAACTGAAAATGGTTTATTAGTTACAACAGTGTTTGAATTGATGAATTTGGAATGTCACTTGTTAATGTGAATAGATTGGAATACACGGTTGATCCTTTTATAACTGGAACACATGTAAGAAAAATATAGATGTTCTTGATCAATCCAATATGCAGTGGTCTTATTTCTTTACAAAGAGAAAATTATGTTGGTGATTATGAACATAAAGAATATGTTGATTTATATGAAATCCCTACTTCTATAGATTTATTAATAGATAATAATGATGAGAACATCGTAGACATGGTTTGTGACATAAGTAATGATCATGAGGAATAAATTTGGGAAAAAATCCTTTTAGAAAATTAACAATAACAAAGGTAACATATGTTTATTAATCAATTTAAATTATAAATTTCATAAATTGTTAGATATGTTAATTTTGTTTTCATTAATAAAACATTCATTAAAAATAAAAAGTGAAATTTTTTTGTTATATTAGTTTAGAATTGTTTACTTTAGCATGGTAACCCTTACATACCTTATATATTTGTTAATTTTATTGAAATAACATTATATTAAATCTAATATGTTAAATAAAAAAAGGAATTATTAGAGTATATCGAAAAAATATTCTTTTTTTTATAAAAAATGATTTATTACATTGGACCAATTTTAGTATTCATACACCATTTTGAATTACTTTTAATTAATTTACATGACATTTCATATATCATTACTATTATTTGAATTTATGATTACTATAAAAAATATGAATTATAATTATTTAATTTTATTTTAGTTTACTTTTTGATTCATTATTTTTCATTTTTTGTATATATTAATGTGGTAATAGTTGAATTTGTATATTTGTGTCCTAATTGATTTTTTCATGGATTTATAGGATAATTATAGATCAATATACTGATCAATCACATACTTATGGAGATGAGCGTACTCATACTTATGGGGTGGAACGTGCTCATTCTCTTCTTGATGGTCACCATTCTTCTTTACAAGAGTCATATACTCCCACAAATCCAATGAAGAGTACGGGGGTTGGAAAAAAGGTTGAAATATTTAATAAAATTAGTAGTTTATCGTAACTGTGACCATAAAATACTGGTATACATTGGTGATAATGCTATTCCAAGAGGTCCTAATTCAAAAAAATTCAAGTGTTTTATATCTGTACCTGCTAAAAGAAAATCCAATATTTTGATTGATGATTGGAGAATTGTTGAAAAAGTGACACTATCTCCATTGTGCGAGACCATTTTTGTAAGTTTGGTTGTTATTGTTTCACTAATATTGTAATTTTTATTGTAATATATGCCTTCCAAATTCTTATGATATGACATATGATATACCTAACATTGTGGGATTCAAGAAGAAATGTATATCATTGGATTTTTGGAGATAGTGGGATTTTAAATAAACCCTCCCATATATTTTCATTTTTAGACTTCGGAAACATCATAATGCATGTGATAATATATCCTTTTATAGATTAAGACACATGGAATATATTTGTTGAATGTTGAATATAAGAATTATTTTTGGTATGTTTAATGTAATCTTTTAAAAGTTTATTATACTAATGATATTATTAATTATTTCTTATTCCTAATTTAAAATAATAAAAGAGATCTCAACAGGATATCTGATCTAGAAATTTATTCCTTCTTACTTTATCTCAGAGCAGGTATACATTATTGGAAGAAAAAATTATGGATGAAAATTTTAAATAACATAGAGATGAGTCTTCATACTCTGGAGAGGTTTCCCCTCCACACCCCCCAGCTAGACATGATAATTGGAAGAAGGATTGTATGATAAAAAATGAATAATATCTTATAGATAATTTGAGGGTTTTAGTTGATTGGATTGTAATATGTATACTTTTTTTATTTATTTATGTTAATTTAATTCATAATTTCTTTTAAATCATTATAGAATTTATCAAATATTTCATAAAATATTCTCTTGAAGAGGAGAGAACATAAGGGGTCATTGTAGCTGCAAATAGGAAAGATAATTTTTCTGCATCATTGGGAAAGCCTAAACACCTAGGTCGTGTTCTTGTAAACATGGTGGGTATATTGGAGAATAAAGTGTTTCCTCATTCATTTGAATCTGAAATGGAAAGATTTTATAAAAACATAAAATATTTGAATTATCATGTTCGGAATATTAACGTGACGATGGAGGATAAGATCAGAACTTTAGTACAGTCCATGTTTACTTACATGTAATGATAGTTTCAGACTACAAATCCAACTCTTGTACCTCTACCAGCATCTCCCTCTCATCCACCTCAACCTGTATACCCCACTCCTTATCCAACTCCTATACCCCATCCACTACTGCTTCCCAGTTATAGTGAGTTAAATGTTGACAATCCTCAGTATCATATTGTTTTATATGGGGTGATATTTTATATAGGAGATACCTTTAATTGTCATTATTTAGAGATAGATTATCAAGGGGATGTTATATCGGATTTTATTGAATGATCTTCTAGAGTATCAGTACTTATAGATGAGGTGACTATAGTTGGAAAAAGTATTGACCACTTCTTTTTGGCCATCTTGAGTTGTGCAACATATTACCATAAATGTATGTTTATATTATACCAATTATTTAGTTTTTTTATTAAATTCATTTAACATTTTAATTTCTATATATTTCTCTATATTTATAGGAATACATTTGAGGTAAATAAATATTCTATAGTCAACATCAAATAAAAATAGTTATGACATACAATATAGATTCTTGTAGACTTAATAGATTGTCAAGATATTCAAAAAAAAATTCATGTTATTTTGAGATTCAAATGGAAGCTAAGGTTTGTGGCTGTGTAATGACTTCAAGGATTTTAAAAAATGATATCATGGACCTTGTAACTCGAGATATGTTGGACATCAGCAAAATTCAAATTTTTTACCTGTATGTATTGACATAAATATTTCCATACATTTAATTTTTTGAAAATTTGTACTTATATTTTTTTGGTATTACGTATATTCATATACTGTGAATTGGGAATGATATGATAAATGATTATGGATTTAGGGATCCATAGTCCATTTTAACTGTAGTGAGGATAATATCTAAAGTAGAAATAATGGATTATAATATTGAAATATTTTAGAAGAATATAATTATCTAGTGTGGATGTTTCCATATATTCAATTGGTGAAACATTTATCTCCCAAAGGGTTATATATTTTTTAATAAAATAACTACAAAAATTAAATTTTATTTTATATAAGTGGTCATTGGATGATAGGTGTTTCTTTTCTAATAGAGTAGACACATTACTAGTTATTATCTACCCATGGAAATGTGTGACCAAATTTTAAGGTTGTACAAGAAATGTAATTTTTAATTTCATAATACTATTTTATATTATAATGATTTAAAAATTTATTTCATTGTTAATATTTTCTAATAGGGGAAGGAATTTCCTTTGAGAGACTACAAAGAAAAAAGAGAACCAAGATTAAATATGTAAAAGTAAAGGTGAATTTTTATTTATAAATAGTAAATATTGGATATGTTACATAAAAATGTTTTTTTAAATTGTCAAACCCATTTAAACAACATTTTCATAAACATGAAGGCATCGAATAATATGTATATTATGTATTAAGATATATGTATGATTTAATTTACACTCATAAAATTACAAAGTTCAACCAAGTAATATTTTTTATAGACTATTCCTTAGTATTTCATTTTTTATTCATAATACATGTTAAATGACTTCATTTTAATTAGAATGTTTTTTATTTATCTCTATATTATATAGAAAATGATCTCACACACTTACAAGTGGAATGGAAAAAATATTTGACAGTTTTGGTTGGATATCAGTTTTCATTTTCTATATATTTTAATTTCAAATTTTTTAATTTTAACTGTATTTCTAGTTGTTATGTTGCAACATCTACTTCTCTCGTATTTTGGTCAATTATGGAGAGGAAGGTCAGAAATAAATACTTCAAATAAAATTCACATTAGTTATAAAATAATTGATGTCAAACCCCATATATATATGGTTTTCCATGTCAATTATTTAATAACAAACATCAACAAAATATATCATGTTAGGTATTAAATAATAAATGTGATAAATCCCTCCTAAATGGTTTGTTACATCAATTAAAAATTAAAATATTTAAAAAAAATTATGATTCATTTACATGTTAAATTTCTCAAAGTGATGTTAAAAATATATTTACAACGTTTCCTTTAATAATGGCACCATATAATCGGTATAAAAAGGCCAAATAACTGACATTAAAAATACTTTCCACACTGAAGTATTCTCGTATCAAGAAAGGGGATGTGCATATCCCTACCCCAATTCTCAAAGTCCATCGGCCTATCCTAGTGGAACAAAGTTGAAAAAAGTGGATGCATATCCCCTCTTAAACCAATGACATCAGGATGTGTATACTAGATATGGAAAATGTGCAGGCATATAAACTTATACACAATTTTCTAAAAAGGAAATTAAATTTTAGAAATAGTTGAAGAAAGAATATTACAACACTACTATAGATAAAGGTCTGGGTGAATACTTCTATCATTGTAGATAGGATATCTCAATAATAGTATCATCACAAATAAGTGGTTCTATAGGATCAAGCACACATTCTTGCTCCAACCCATGGATTATCTTCACATTACGACAATGGGTGAGGCATCATATTGGCCTCATATTTTTGTTCTATCTAGGGATCACTAGGTTATTGCAGCACATGCCATAGAACATGGGAATAGGCATGTCGAAGAAGTCCGATGGAATATAATAATCTCCCAGAAATAGGATCATATCCAAATTCTTGTTGGGGTTCACAAAAAGAGAGGGGATGGAGTCTCTGGAAAGACTCATATTTCTATCGAAGAAATCTAGTGTCATACTCCAAAGGCCTAGTTTCGAGTATATATCCCCATTATAGCTGAGGAAAACCATGTGAGAATAGAAAAAAATCTTCAATATAGACTCATATTCCTGTCATTGAATATAGCTATCATATTCTAGTAGATCATAGAATCCAAGAGAATATTCCCACTTCTGCCAAGGAATGACTACATTAGCATTATTCTAAGGCAATACAAGAGGAGGCTCATATCTCTTCTCTTACTCTAGAGGTCTTTTGGAATATTTTTATGGATAAGGCTTATTCGGACAAGGATCATATTTCTGCTTCAACCATGGACCACTAAGTGAGAGTGACACATTCCTTGGGACAGGCTCATATTCCTACCAAGAAGGACCATCATAAAATTACAACGACTCTAGATTGGGCTCATACTTCCATCCTAACTGAGGTTCACCAAATTAGAATAGAACATACCATGGGGTAGGATCATATTACTTTTAATAATGAGATAGATCATTATAATATTCCATCAACTTCTCCACCACGTGCTCATACTTCTGTAATACTAGATGGTTACAAAAAAGTTCTGTAAACCATCATACAATATTCTTATATCTTGGTACAATTATAGAATTATTGTTGGTATATTTTGACCATGATGAAGAACATGGACCATGTTCCAAATGTACTGAACATCAGTTTCCTTAATGACTTTTGAGAAAAATTATCAACACCACATTAGTCTTTCATCTTTTTTATCAAAGCGTATGTAGATGAAATTTATTTCCATGATAGTCCTCCTCATGGTAGTATAGATATGGATCGTAAGGGCTCTACTCCTGACATCCACCATGGTTGACTGCCCCATGAAGATATCATCCATGGACAAGGAAATTATCCCCTTTACATGACACCTCTATATATAGAGGCATCCTAAACTCATGCATCTTCATTTAGAGAGGTTCTCAAATCATTGGTATTAATGTTATATTGTTCCCCATAATCATCTAGAAGCACCCTTCCCTTGTTAGCAGGAGACCTTCAGAATAATATTCTATGGTATGACTAAATGGAGGTATTAAAGTCTAATGAAGATGCATCCAACATTTTCATATATGGATATTTACCTGGAAACAACCTCCCCATCATGTTTTGGCCCCTCTCTAATTCAAAATATGAGACCCCACATAATCTAGGAAAGGATTGTATGCCTTATCTATGACAAAATATGTGAGCTACTCATTGTTATCTAATGTCCTGATAGCTCCCATATCCTGGATATGAGGGTCAACTTAAGACCAACAAATATACTCTTTTGTTATCTATACATGCATATTATCTACATGGATCAAGATCCAAAATTGGGAAAGCACAACACAAATTTTCAACCTTCTTTCCAAAATTTCATCACAACTCTTTATTAGCTAACCTCCAATGCCACTCCATTCATTTGTATTTGATTATGGAGATAGAATATAGTGTTAAAATTTGTCAAACTATTGGATCAACATATCCCTTGAAATACGACATCCTGTAATGTAATATCCTCTAGTGAAATTATGGGATCAACTAACACTCAGGAGATTTGGTAACTAAAATGGAAGGATCCCACATAAAATGTACCCAGGAATTATAAATAGAGAGATAAGATTACCAACATGATTGTAAACTGGGCCCCTCAAACAAGTAGGTATTCATTTTAGACCCAAAAGCTAATGTTTTGATCACCCGAATAACTTCCCATATGGAACGGTTCTCATAAATAGATGTTGTCCCAAACTGCTCTTAAGTTAGCATATCTACACCTCATCCAATGGAAAATAGATGTATATGTCGTACCATCCGTCCAATATGTTGACCAAGCTCAATAGGCTGACAGAAGATCTATTAAAACCTCTACCTCTCTGATCATAAATTCCCACTATGATTTGGGACACATCAAAAATAGCTTTGGAGAAGCCCGAACCCAATAGGCTAGGGAATTTATCATCACCAAGACCATCATCCCCTGAGAGGTCCCTTGAGAAATCGATGGTGATTCTAGATCAACCCCATACTGATAGTCAAGGGGAATTTATATACTCTTGTCCATTCAAGATTTCATCAAATCCCAATGTAGATCCCTTGAATTCTTAACAACGGGACAAATCAATGTCAATTGTGGCCCTGAATGACCCCCCAACTCATACGGATGGAGAAATTTTCATCATTATCATCCACATAGAGAGAATTATTCTTCATTAGGTTAGGGGAAACAACAACGGTTTTCATCCCACCATCTCCTCCCACTGAAATACTAACCTCTTTGTTCAAGGCCCACTCATTAGTTATAACCAAAAACACCCTCAGGGTCACTATTCATAGACCAAGATAATAGGAGTGTAAAGTAAAGGTAATAAGACCACCTTATGGTCACAATAAAATTCCCAATATGGAATAGTGTTTGAATAAGTATCCTAATAAAGGCAGTGTAGAATCAACATATTAAGGAAAAAGTAATTCCACTAGCACTATTACTCAATATATATCTATCAATGTATTCACTGTCAACATGGTAGAAATTGTGGATCAAGACACAAATTAAAAGGGCCACAACACAGAATATCTACCCTTAGACAAGGGTGACTTTTATGACCCAAATAAGGCTTCAAAAACTCAGAACCAAAGACATCTCCCAAACATAGAACCTATAAATATCAGGTTTCCAACTCCACATAGGAATGCTACCAAGGATAAAGGAGTAGTTGTGGCTACATCTCAGTTTCCATCTAAAAGAGTTTCGGTTCCTTCCACGGATGAACCATTTTCACAGTAAAAGAATGAGACACAAGCTCTCAAATATCTCAATGAGGATATAATCAGGGGTAATATTCTCATTTGGTATCATCTTTTGGGAGATAGTAATATTCTAACTCCTCTAGCCGATCTTCTAGTAATAGTGTTATCTGATAATTAGATTGGCTCTAATCCCTAGAATCCAGTCTTCATAAATAAAGAAGTTGAATAATCAAGACATCCCTCTATTGTTGCAGAAAACACTCCCTCATCAGGGTGATCATTAAGTATCTCTATGAATCTAAAATTGGTAGAAAATGAAGGTGGGACTACCTCATTATCCCACGTCAACTCGCTATGGATGGGAGAAGTCTTAGACAGCACTGCCCTTAGAATTTCATAACGTCATCAAGTCCCTAAAAAATTGAATAGAATCCATGGAAGGGGGATGTGAACATTTTTAGTCAGGGAGGAATCCATATCCTAAATGGGTGGATGACACTCTACATCCACCCAATTTCAGCGACCCTACCTTCTCTATTTTCGATGGTGCGGGTGACCTCGAACAACCACAAAAACACTTCGTGTTCTACTATGGGCCTATGATGGGCCCTCGATATCAAAAATTGGAAAAAAGATGAGATTTTTTTTACAGAAAAAATGATAGGGATAGCCTATGTTTTGTGTAATAGTCTACCTAAAGGATATATTGTAAGATGGGAAGACCTCTATTTTCAGTTCCTTTAGTAATCCAGTTCTTCAATCGGGAAAATGGTGATCACCAGCCTAATGAACAGAATGCAATGTGAGAATTAATGGGTGTCTGACATCATAGCAATGTGGAAAGGATTAACATATTAGCTCATCATCTCTATCACATATGAGAAACTACTACAACTCTTTGCTGAAAATTTCAAGGATGAGTTTCAGGCACCCCTGATCCCAATGAAGTATCCAATTGGATTCTATGAGTTCATAGAAATTGCACACCATTTAGAAGAATCAAACCAACAAACCTGATCAAAATATTGACTCATTCCCTAAGCACCAGGGAAAAATCCTAGAAAAGAATAAGCTATAAAATTCACTCTCAAACCTGAAGTAGTACCCATTCAAACACCCCGGAAGGCCCCGAACAACCCAGCACCTCCTATCTTGTGGTGACAACCACAAAATCGCCATCGGCTAGAATCATAGATAAATCAAGGTCGGCCAATATTTTAGTAATGGATGAACAAATTATAATACATATAGTTTTAACACATCCCAGATTACTTCTTAGTAGCCATGGATAATAACCTACTCTAGATTACACATACTATGAAACCCGAGGAGGAAAAACATAGAATCCATCCCGACTACTTCCCTTACCATAGAAGGCTATGTCATAATATCCAAGACAACATCATCATTAAATACTTCCTTCACAGGATGGTCCATTCTAGATAGGTGGAATTAGAAAACTACCCAGAGAAGGTTTCTTTCATAACTATTTTCTGATCAAAAGAAGAAGATGGTTGGATGAATGTCCTTTCCATACATATGAGAAATTTCAACAACTGTATAACTAGAAAAATAATTGGTCGAGATCATACCATCATGAAAGGGTAGTTTAGTAGACTCACAATAGCTCAACCACTTACGAAGAAGACCTCATAAGTAGCTCTGAAATGTGGGAATTATAATTGGAATCTAGAAGAAATGGAATAAAGTGTGTCATAATATATTATAAAGAATGCTCTGACTCTCACAAACTTCTTCCCTACAACATCCACAACATGAGCACCGCCCCACCAAATATAATCCTCATCACATGTAGAGATCATCTTTGTTTTTGTCAATTTGATACCCTTGTAAGACCCCATCCCCAATAATGTTTATTACTAGATCATGAGTATCCACCATATAACAAGCTAATGGGAGGTTGTATGCATAGGATCCCATGATAGAGTGGATGGTGTGGATGTAGTTAGGCCAAATACATTATCCATGTCACCGTGGAAGATATATGATTAGCTCAGACTCATGGTAAATCACTCTAGTATGATCAAACAAGACATTGGGGCATCCTAGATCCCTCCAGTAGCCATTCACACCTAATTATCTTGCATGACCACAATGAAAGGGTTCAATCCCCCAGTCACCCTCGAAAACAAGGAAGGCTAACATGACCTACACCACTAGAGAAATATACTTTCATGACCTTTGAAAAAGTACTAGGAATTCCAACATCAAATTCCTCAACTCGAGAGCTGTATATCTTTGAGAAACCCCATAATGGTATGCACTGACCTCTGGAAAAAAATTCAGATGTTCTAAAATAACTGGGGGTGGTCTAATCCAATATCTTGGTCCCCAATGCGCTCCACAGTTCCAAAAATCTCAAGGGGTAAATTTTTGAATCCCTACTTAGCCCACAAGAATTCAAGATAGTAGCCACGAGATTTGAGGTTTGTCAAGTGGGGACCATTTCCTCAGAATTCCATGTCGTCATCTCGATCACTGATCAAGATTACGAATAGGTCATCGATGGACACATCAAGCCCATATTTGTTTCAAGAAGACCATATAATGTCAACATACAAATGTATATGATTGATAATGGTAACAGGATGAACCACATCTGGGTTTGAACCCTGTGAGGTTTGGGATATACTGAAGGGGATATTTCTCCCCCAAAACTAACTATTTAGGGGTATGATATGTGTGGGAAAATACCTCTCAAGAAGATCAAACTCATAGTTTAGTTTTGGGATCTCGTATCTGTTGTTGAATTCATGATTATCCAATAAGACACCGCCTATAATTCCCTTCTTCCAATTCCCCATATCCATATCCATTTTGTAGTCACTTAAACAATCCATTAGTGTTTGAAGTACCCCTTTGAGGTAAAATTCTTCATAATGCATGGTGATAACAGTACCATAAAAACATGTGGATCCATATATGAGGATGAAAATTTATACTAGAATAGAGGCATATAACCAGTGATAGATGATGATATACATGTTTTGGCTACCAATTTCTTGGGGACTGTCCATGTGAACCCCTGTATTATGATCAATAGAGACTATTTCCTCTCCATAAATCTTGTTGAGGTTAGAGTTATAGTCTTAAAGGTCCAATCCTTTTTTCCCCAATGATAGTGTGAAAGGAAATTAGATTTGAATATCTCTACAACTACGTAAACAGTAGGGGATCATAATGTCTCTTAAGATGGCCTCTCTCACTCCAATATTGATAGGGAAGCCCCCAAATTACCATATTCATTAGGGGATGTATCCAAATACATAGAAATAAAGTATCATAAAGATGATCCTTATAACACCCCTCAAGTAATATAGGAATTTGTATCCACCACCATCAATGAAATATGGAAAAAAGTATGGGAACAAAGGAAGAGCCATAAACTACTCTGATTAATGCCTCTAAGACCTTAAAATATCAAGATATGTACATCACATTTATGAAACCACATTAATATGTTTTTTTCTACAACTACATAGAAATTTTAGGACCATGTATAGATTTGGCTACGCATTATCTTGGACTAACCTATGAGCATTGAGGCTTCAAGAAGTCACCTGAGAGGATGATCCCCTCTAATGCCACTAGTGTATAGGTAGAATTCGATAAGTTTTTCAAATCCAAATTTTTCCCATAAGTGAAATACCCAATATAGATTTGCAACATTATCCTTATCAAGAAATGGAATGTGATGAATAGGGTATTAACTGAATTTATGGACCTTAATTGGAACTACCCAAAGAAATATTTCCCATTTCTAATCATGTTACTCTGGAATGATGAAACTAATGGCTTACATGCCCTTTTCTTCATGAATCTGTACTCTGGGTATAATGAGATCAAGATGGTCTTGAAAGATGTGCAAGCCATTACCTTCAAAGAAACTTAGGGGAACTTTTTCTCTTAGGTTATTCCCTTTAGATTGATGAATGATGGTTCCATATGTCATCATTTCATGCATCTTATCTTTATACAATTATTAGGAATGATAGTTGAATGTTATGTCAATGTATTGGGGGTCAAATCCTGATAGCGATGTAATCACTTCACGGAACAGTAAATACACTTCAACAAGATGAATCAATATAGTCTAATGATGAATCCACTAAAATGTGATTTCAGGCTAACATTAGGGAAGTTCATTGGTTTTTTGGTATGCCACCAAAACATCATGGGTGTCCCAGAGAAGATTAATTATATCTTAGAAGTGTCACCCCTATAAATTTCCAATACATGAGGGGGATACAAGGAAACATATCCTTCATTCACTGATTCATAACTAAATAGGCCAACAATGATCACCCATTAATCAGGATAATTTCATGACCCCCTCCCACCAAAGATTCCCCTCCTGAGCTGGAAATGGTGAAAGGGAGATAATGACCCACGATTCCCGCCTCCAGTAGGCCTTGGGGTGGCGAGTAGCACCAAGGGTATGAGTTTCCACAAATATGGGATGCATTACCCTTTTTAATATTTTAAGATCGGGAAATAGGACAAGTCAACCAACAAAAAGGAAAAGAACAAGTTTATATAAATAAACCCAAAACAATCCCACATGCATGTTCGAATAGTTCTGAAACAAGGTACAAGTACAAGAACGCTCAAAAAAGTACAATACCAAAAAAACAAGAGTACACCAACTACAAAAACTCCAACTGTCCTGACTAGTAGGGTCCCGCATGGCCCTGGTAGTCCTCCTGGAAAACTGAATGTAAACGTAGGGTGGGTATATAAGTATACTCAGTAGGCAATCCTAAAGCTCTCATGCACAAGTGGGGAGACATCCTAATGTCCCATGAGAACAACAGAAGAAACCTAGCATGGAAATCTATCCACCCAACCTCACCAGACACACTCACAAAAAACACAATCACAATAGGTAGTAGAATATAACAACAAGAGTATTGGGTACCCCATACAATTTCCCACTAGTTAGCTGCTCTTCCTAATGGAAAACGTCCTGACGCTGCCACACTCTCCTCGACCACACACACCTGGGCCTCACAAGCCACACATCCCGCCCACACACACCTGGGACTCACAACCATGTATCCCACCCGCACACACCTGGGCCTCACAACCTTGTATCCCTCCCGCACACACCTGGGCCTCACAACCATGTTTCCTGCTCGCACACACCTGGGCCTCACAACCATGTATCCCGTCCACACACACCTGGGCCTCATTCCAAAGATTCTTCGAAAACAGTAAGCCTTACTGAAGAGTCTTGGGCTAAACCACCCCAATAGAAACCTACCTGATGGGTCTTAGGTGTAGGTTCACCTCGAGCCATCACACCCTAGGGATGATGAAGCAGGAAGGAGAAAGTAACTAAGGGGAAAACACCCTCTCCAATGAACTGGGAGTGTTCGGAACTAAGTGGTCAACATGGGTGGGGTGCGATAAAACACAAAAGATAAAGATATATATATATGTATACCAAACAAACAGCCCAACTGATGGCTTCTAAGCAGAGAAACTGATCAAGTGCCTCGGCACTGCTACTACGAAGCATGCACACAACAAAAAATCCCAACCCTATTTTGGTTTTCACGTTTCAGAAGAATTAGTTTATTTAGTTCCTTGTCTACTGGGAAAACAACTGCAACCAACCATATCAATTGTTCATGAAACATATCTCTGCCATCCACAAATCAAGTTGGGAAAAAACAAGAACCACAACAAGTCCCTTCTTATTAACCAACCAACCAATTGATTATTAATCATGTTCCATTACCATGACCCACCATTCATTAACTCTTCCAATTTCATTTATTATTCACAACCCATAGTTCGTTCACATTCAAACCCATCCATGCAGCCCCACTTCTTGAAACCACAACCACAAACACACCGAAACCCATACATCATCATCCCTTTAGTACCATTTATCATAGCCTCGTTGCTCACCCGATCCACAACAACCCACAAAACATGGTTTGTGCCACATCATCACCCCCTTTAACATCATTTAATGCAGCCCTACTTCCCGTTCTATTCGAAACAACCAAGGATTCACCCCCCTTTCACACACCACATAACTAAGCCAACACCCACATGTTCATTATTCCATTTTGTTCAACCGGGGTGGTCACACAAGGGTTCCAAATTTTAAATCATCCAACTTTACGTGATTAACCAAATTCCACTTTCCACAAGGTTCCATTCATAAAAAATAGTCTAGAATGATAGGGAAACATTTAATTGCACAAGAAAAGTCCCCTAACGACCATGATTTTCAGTAGGCAAAATCCTGTTCAATTCACAACATAATATCACAGGATATAAATAAAGTAACCACATTCACAAACTTCCCATCCCCATTATATAAGCTATTTATTATCTTTATTAAACTGGTTCAAATTTATTTCACATAAACAAGAGGACACCCACCCCGCATGATGCAAAATTTATAGAGATGAAGGTAAGATCCCTACCTCAACATGTTCTGATCACAACATTCCCCTGGATCAACTTTAGAAGACATATGTCGGCGTCCGCCACTTCTGTCGAGTCCTGGAAAAACCTCCTCGGGTGGAAGTTGAAAGGAAAGGCCGAATTAAAGATAATGAATCCAAGTTTAGAAGTTCCACCTCGTCGTTATGATCCCGTGGCCGCTGACGAATCGTAAATCGGGGCACGGACGAAAAAGTTATGGAAGAAAAGGAGCCTTTGAGTCTCTTGGGAGAGATCTGCTTAGAGGAATGGGGAGGACAGTGGTGAGTTTAAAAGGAGGAGGGGACCCCTCCTTTTATAGGCATGAAAAACAAAAGTAAATGGCGTGTGTTTTATGGTATACGGTGTATACTCAGCCATTTCACATGGTCACCACGTGGCTGCCAACGCGGCCTTCAACGCGGGATGTGGTCGTCACACGGTTTGAGGGTAACGCATACGCAGGGAAGGACTACACAACGTGTAGTATTGGATACGCGGCGTGTACTCATTTATTTCACGCGGCAAGGACACGGCCTCAACATGGCACATAGACGTTGACTGGTCAACACACGGGTTGAAGGTAACACGTACGCGGGGAGGGACTACACGCCGTGTAGTACTGGATACATTGCATGTACTCATTTATTTCACGTGGCAAGGACACAACCTCAACACGACACACATCTGTTGAATGTTCAACAAATGGTTTGAAGGTAACACATACTCGGGGAGGTATTACACGACGTTTAGTTTGGGGTACATTGCGTGTACACATTTATTTGACACGGCAAGGACACACCCTTGAACACGGGGTATACCCGGCGAGGGGGGTACACGGTGTGTACTCACACTACACAACGTGTAGTTTCAAAATTCAAGAAAGTGTGGCAAAAGTTTGTTTTACCCTCCAGAACACTGTGTGACCTTCTTTTTGACAATGAAATGGGCCAGAGTGGTATGGGCCATTACATCAGATACCTCTTAAAACAATCTCGTCCCCAAGAGTTCAAAAACCAACCTAGTGGAACCCCAACAAGATACCTGTAACATCCCCAAATGATAAAGGGTTAAATGACTATATGATATGACTTATGTCAACAAGTTGCACCTTCCTTTTCGGGAGCCTATCTGATTAGAACTCCACAGTTAAGCGTCCTTGGCCAGGATTAGTGATTAGGATGGGTGACCTTCTGGGAACTTTCCCAGGGTGTGTGTGAGTGAGGACAAAGCACACTGGAAAGGACATGTGTTGGCATGTGGGAAAAATCATTAGTCAGATAACCCGTTCGGGCACGTGGGTGAGCCCTGAGGTGGGCGCCACGTGTCTATGGGGAAACTGGTGGTACCTGGTGGGCCAGGACCCGAAGGCCATGTTAAGGCGGGGTGGTTGTGCTATCACTGGGACCTGGTTTTCACATTTGGTATCAGAGGAGGAACCCAGCCTTAAGTGCGCGGTGCACTGCCTGGGTTGAGATGTAGGGCCCACAACGAGGGCGTTGTGCTCTAAAGGGGGGGTTATTGTAACATCCCCAAATGATAAAGGGTTAAATTACTAAATTATATGACTCATGTCAACAAGGTGCACCTTCCTTTTCGGGAGCCTGTCTGATTAGAACTCCACAGTTAAGCGTTCTTGGCTTGGAGTAGTGATCAGGATGGGTGACCTTCTGGGAAGTTTCTCAGGGTGTGTGTGAGTGAGTACAAAGCACACTGGAAAGGACATGTATTGGCCTGTGGGGAAAATCCTTAGTCAGATGACCCGTTCGGGCACGTGGGTGGACCCTAGGGTGGGACCCACATGTCTGCGGGGCAACTGGTGGTACCTGGTGGGCCAGGAACCGATGGCCATGTCAAGCCAGGGTGGTTGTGCTGTCAATGGGACCCAGTTGTCACAATTTCTCTTAGGGTTCTCGTTATACAGGGACCCAACTAACAACCCTAATCATATGTGTTAGCAATTCCCTCTCCTATGTCGAGATATTATCCACTTTATGCGGCACTAACTCACTTGCACGTGCTTAATCGAATCTGCATTAATGCGTCTCGATTAATGATTGGGCCTTCACACTTCCATATATTAGGATTTTCCAACTTACACTGCCCCCAACACTGTACAACCCACACACTGCCCGAACACATGGCTTGGGGAATTCTTTCTCCCACGTCGAGATATTATCCGCTTTAGGCGGCACTGACTTGCCTGCACGGTTTTAATCGCATACACATTAATGCGTCTCGATTAGGGATTAGGTCTTCCCCTCCCCACATGATAGGCCTCTTCACATACATTTAAAGGAAAGCGGGTAACAACATAGCATTAAAAACTCACCAAAACCAAGGTCCAGGCCCAAAGAATGACAAAAAAGAGTTCCAACAATGGAGTGTAATGCCCCCAAACGAAACATAAAGGAGATAATTCAAGAAATCCCAAACACATCTCTATCGATCCCTGGTCCTTCTAGAGATGTTTCCTCTGATGCATTCAACTATCCGCGCCTAGCTCCTCTACCTCTCTATTGATGTCAGCCTTCTCGACCACATCTCGGTTGGGATCCTTGAGGAACTCCGTGTGGCTGTCCACCACCTGCTCTATCTCCCCTCAGAGGGACTGAAGCATGTTGCTGCTGGAAGGGTCTTCCCGGCGACTGGTGCTGCTGTGGTGGGCACTGAACCTGCCCACCTCCACCGTACTGAGCTTGGGTCGGGCACCGACTCTGAACATTCCCGAAACCTCCACAAGAAAAACACTTCGGTCCTGGGCTCGTGAAAAAGGTACGAGGACCCGAAGATCTGAACTGGAACTGCTGGGGCCTGCTCCCTACTGGCCTGAAACTGGATGGTCCCGTCATAGGAGACCTGCTGCTAACTGCCTCCCCCTTTGATGAACCCAGCTGGATCCCCTCTCATGGTGCACCTCCTAGCAATTGCATCCTCTCTAAAACATCTACCTTTTTCTGTACTTCCAAGTACGTCGGAAGGGTGAAGGGGCTGACAGCATACAGAGCGAAGGACGAAGCGCCTCCTCTAAATGTCTCACCCGAGACTCCTCATCTGGAAAGAGATCCAGAGTAAAGTTCAGGAGATCCTTGAACATGATCCACAACTCTCGTACAGACATACTCACCTACTGAAGGGAGAGTAACTCATGCCACTTCTCTACTTTGATCATGGAAGAAAGGAATTCCTCTCAGAATTCCTTCTCAAAGTCATCCCACTGAACATCTGTCTCTATCCTCTTTTCGAGGTTGAGCATCCACCACTAATGCACCACCCCTCTCAATTGACTGACTGCTAGGAGAACCCAGTACTCCTTCGGAGCATGAATCAAAGTTAAACCGGTCCATAGCTCCTAAATCCACCCCTCTGTATCCATATCTGAATTACTACCCTCGTACTTCTTAAGGGTCTGTTGCTGGAAAGAACGGAGATTCCTCTTCCACTGGTCATCTTCCTCCGCTTGGTAAATCCTCAACTGATCGACCACCTGAATCTGCTGGGCCTCAGTCTTCTAAGCCACACGGGGATGATGTCCAGGTGTCATAGCTGTACGGTAAACAAAGATCGCTAAATCCCAAGTAGTAAGGAAATTTCTCAGGGTTATCATTTTATTTCAATTTCTTTCCCAGACCACCCAAATCAAGTAAAACACAATCATGATGATGAATATACCTTCCCTAGGGCCTCTACCCTTCAATCAATGTAGTCTCACTTGGTCGTTCGGTAGGCTCAGAGTCCTTGCATCGGATCACGAGGGGCCCTAAAATCACGTGTCCTAGCCGGTCTTCCCTGGCCTATGTCACGCACCAATATTAACCAACACTGTTGCCATACCATCCCATGCAATCTTCACTATGCTTAACTCCAGACTCCATCCTATCTCTCAAAAATCACCTTTGATACCATTCTTTAACAACCCGCTCCCACCAAAGACTCCCCTCCTGAGCTAGAAATGGTGAAAGGGAGATAATTACCCCCGAATCCTGCCTCCAGTAGGCCCCATGGTGGAGACTAGCACCAAGGGTATGAGTTTTCACAAAAATGGGAGGCATTACCCTTTTTATTATTTTAATATCAGGAAATAGGAAAAGTCAAACACCAAAAAGGAAAAGAACAATTGTATAGAAATAAACCCAAACCAATCCCACATGAATGTTTAAATAGTTCTGAAACAAGGTACAAGTACAAGAAAGCTCAAAAAGTACAATACCAAAAAAACAAGAGTACAACAAGTGCAACAACTCCAACTGCCCCGACTATTAGGGTCCCGCATGGCCCTTGTAGTCCCCCTGGAAACTTGAAAGTTAACATAGGGTGAGCATACAAGTATACTCAGTAGGGAAACCTAATGCTCTCATGCATAAGTGGGGAGATATCCTAATGTCTCATGAGAACAACAAAAGAAACCTAGCAAGGAAATATATCCACCCAACCTCACCAGCCACACTCACCAAAACACAATCACAACAGGTAGTAGTATATGAGAACGAGAGTATTGGGTACCCCACACCCTTTCCCACTAGTTAGCTGCTCTTTATAATGGTGAATGTCCTGACGCTGCCACACTCTCCCCGCCTGCACACATATGGGCCTCACAAACCACACATCCCGCCCGCACACACTTGGGCCTCACAACCACTTATCCCAACCGCACACACCTAGGCCTCACAACCACATATCCCGCCCACACACACGTGGTCCTCACAACCACGTATCCCTCCCGCAGACACTTGGGCTTCAAAACCACGTATCCCGCCCGCACACACCTGGGCCTCATCCTGAAGATTCTTGGGAAATAGTAAGCCTGCCCGAAGAGTCATGGGCTAAACCACACCAATCGAAACCTTCCTAAAGGGTGTTAGGTGTAAGGTCACCTCAAGTCATCACAACCTTGGGAAGAAGGAGCAGGAAGGAGTTAGTAAATAAGGGGAAAATACCCTCTCCAATGAAATGGGAGTGTTCGGCACTAAGTTCTCAACATGGGTGGGGTGCGAAAAAACACAAAAGATACAGATATATATATGTATACCAAACACACAACCCAACCTATGGCTTCTAAATAGAGAAACTGAGCACATGCCTCGGCATTGCTTCTACGAAGCATGCACACAACAAACAACCCCAACCCCATTTAGGTTTTCATGTTTCAGGAGAATTAGTTTATTTAGTTCCTTATCTACTGGGAAAACAACCGCAACCAACCATATCAATAGTTTGTGATACATATCCCTACCATCCAAAAATCATGTTAGGAAAAAACAAGAAGCACAAAAAGTCCCTTCTTATTAACCAACCAACCCATTGATTATTAATCTTGTTCCATTACCATGACCCACCATTGCTTAACTCTTCCACTTTCATTCATTATTCACAACCCATAGTTCGTTCACATTCAAACCCATCCCTGCAGCCCCGCTTCCAACCACCACAACCACAAACACACTGAAACGCATACATCATCATCCCTCTAGTACCATTTATCACAGCCCCGCTACTCACCTGATCCACAACAACCCACAAAAAAAGGTTTGTGCCACATAATCACCCCCTTTAACATCATTTACCACAGCCCTGTTGCCCGTTCTATTCACAACAACCCATGATTCACCCCCCTTTCACACACGACATAACCAATCCAACACCCACATGTTCATTTATCCATTTTTTCAAACGGGGTGATCACACAAGGGTTCCAGATTTTAAATCAGCCAACTTTAAGTGATTAACCAAATTCCACATTCCACAAGGTTCCATTCACAAAAAACTATCTAGAAAGATAGGGAAACATTTAATTTCACAAGAAAAGGCCCCCAACGACTGTGATTTTTAGTAGGTATAAGCTTATTCAATTCACAACATAATATCACAGGATATAAATAATGTAAATTCATTCACAAACTTCGCATCCCCATTATATAAGCCATTTATTATCTTTATTAAACCGGTTCAAATGTCTTTCACGTAAACAAGAGGAAACCCACCCTGTATGATGCACAATTTAGAGAGACAAAGTTAAGATCCCTACCTCAACAGGTTCTGATCACAACGTTCCCCCGGATCAACTTTAAAAGACGTTCGTCGGAATCCATCACTTCTGTCGAGTCCCAGCAAAACCTCCTCGGGTGGAAGTTGGAAAGGAAAGGCCGAAGGAAAGACAACAGATCCAAGCTCAGAAGTTCCACCTCGTCGTTACGATGTTGTGGCCACGGACAGATCGTAAATCAGAGCTCGGACAAAAAAGTTATGGAAGAAAAGGAGCCTTCGAGTCTCTTGGGAGAGCTCTACTCAAAGGAATGGGGAGGAGAGTGGTGAGTTGAAAAAGAGGAGGGTACCCCTCCTTTTATAGGCGATAAAAACAAAAGTACACGGCGTGTACATTATGGTACACGGCATGTACTCAGCCATTTCACACGGTCACCATGCGGCTTCCAACATGGCCTTCAATGTGGCTTGCGGCCGTCACATGGTTTGAGGGTAATGCATACGCGGGGAGGGACTACACGTCGTGTAGTATTGGATACACGGCGTGTAATCATTTATTTCACGCGGCAAAGACATGGCCTCAACACGGCACATGACCGTTGACTAGTCAACACACAAGTTAAAGGTAACGTGTATGCGGGGAGGGACTACACGGCGTGTAGTATTGGATACATGGCGTGTACTCATTTATTTCATACGGAAAGGACAGGACCTCAAAATGGCACACGACCATTGACTGGTCAACACACGGGTTAATGGTAATGCGTATGCAGGGAGGGACTACACGACGTGTAGTTTGGGTTACACAGTGTTTACACATTTATTTCACACGTGAAGGACACGTCCTTGAACACGGGCTATACCCGGCGCGGGGGTACATGGCATGTACTCACACTACACGACGTGTAGTTTCAAAATTCTGGAAAGTGTGGGAAAATTCCATTTTACCCTCCAGAACACTTCGTGACATTATTTTTGACAAAGAAATGGGCCGTAGAGGTCTGGTCCATTGCAGATAATGTGGAAGGCAACAAATTATCAATGGGATGATGACTACAATGAATCCATCCAAAGTGTCTAGAAGTACATACTGCGCCGACTGGTTTTGATTATTCTAGTATAAGGGGGGACACTCTTATTATATGTTTTCACTAAGGAATGCTCATAGGGCACCCTCCTTATATAGAAAAAAAATCAGGCTGAAAAAATAGTCACTACTGCCTCAACCATATGATGCTAGGTACTGAGACAAGATATTCAAATATCGAGAAGAATTGCATTCCACTCATCACCAAATTGCAAAAGTATAGTAAATACATTTTTCACTAGGAATTCCATATAGTCTCTCATTTTTATTTCCCAAGTAAATCCATGTATTCCCTATGTTGAATGGGTTCTTGGTCTGATGGGTGGTCATTTGGCAGCTATATGACATTCAGTTCATGTCACATAAGTTAGTGAAATGACTACCCCTGGCTAATTTCCTTACTCCACATCCGACCCCAGATAATACACAGGAAGAAACTGGCCTTACGGATGAGGAGTTCATCTACACCAATGAAAATCCCATTATATGGGAGATGTACACTAATGGAGCCTCTCAGATTCTAGTCCTCAAAATGATAGAAAACCCAAATATCAATTGGGTTGGCCTTTGGATTGTGGGTTTCTCTCTAAACAATGTAGTTTTTTCAACTCTTTCTCACTATTTGAAGGCTGAACAAATAATGAGGCCAAATATAAAGCCCTCATCATTGGGTTGTAATTATCCCTATAGATGCACACATCCTACCTGAATATAAAATGGGACTCAGAATTGGTAATATAAGTAGATAAAAGGAGAATATTCCCTCAAAATGGAATAATTTTTCCCCTCGCACTGGCAACATCAAGGGACTGATATAAGAATTTCTTTTTTAGACTACAATATATCATACTCCCCAATCACAAAATGATCATACTGATTCACTGGATAATTTATTCACCATCTAGACCAACTCTGATCATAAGGAAGAAATATTTTGTATCATACATCTAACAATGGTATCATCAATCATTGTATTTCATATGGAAGAAATCAATCAGGTCTACACAACTACGGAGCATATTGAACCAGTGACCACCCCTAGATGGATGGAACCCAATATCATTTATCTCTAAAATGGGACTCTCTAAACTGATTGAGCTAGAAGGGAATATATTTATCACCATTCAGCAAACATCACACTTTTGGATGGTCCAAATAAGTAGAAATATCTTTACAAATGAAGCTTTGATGGAATCCTCCTCAGATTCATTGTAAAAGGAGAGATTTTGACAATCATGGAAGAAGTCCATGTAGGCTCTTACAATGCCCATTATTCTATGATCAGGATCTCCCATCAAATTGGGAGGATGGGATAATATTGGAAAACCAAGACACATGAATTCATGGAGTACTCCATGAAATTCCATGAATTACAAATTCATCAAAAACATTAGCCATCATCCCCTAGAATTTTTACATATAGATAAATATTTTTGGGAAATTTTCTACCTAGGAAATAGATGTTGGGGGCCATATCCTGAAACCACAACTATGTAGTTCAAGTACATCGATACTATTACCAACTTCTTTTCCAAATGGTTTGGGAAATACCCCCCCCCCCCCCCAGGATGTTGTGAGGACGAATAACATCAACTTCATAAAGTCTCATATCACCACCATGTTTGGGGTCACTCACACAATATTGATGTAAATCAACACCAATTTTTTATTCTACATAGTTTAGAATACTATATCAAGAGTAAAATATTAATTTCAATCACTGATCTCTCTGTCACGCATTGTAAAATGTTAGAAGCAATTATTTAAATAAAACATTATCGAATATACTATAGAAGATGCTGAACAAGGATAAAAGTCTTGTCCAAAAAAACTCCCCCATGCATTATGGGCCTACCAAACCAAAACATGTACTTCTACATAATAAATTCCATACTCATTGGAATACAAGACCCTGGTGGGTTTACCAATATAATTCTTGCAACCTTCGCGTAAAATTCCCATTTTTAGATAACTCCCCGATGATGAACATTCACAAAAGAGGATCAAAAAATTTGAATAGCTATATAAGAATAGTTTGTGTAGTGTACACCACCTAGATTTTCATAAGAATCAGATCACATGAGCCTTTAATAAAAGGGTTCACCTATGTTCATTATTCGAAAGATAACTTGACCTAGCTATTAAACCACATTGATATTGGGAAAGAACCACCCATAACAATATTCCAAATGGGGAGGGACTTATATCATACATTATTTCTATCACAATGAAGCCTAATAACTGTAAAACAAGGATGAGGAGCATGACAGACCTCCCATAAATTCATGATATCTCAAGAAATACTTTCCATAGCTATCATCAAGCACCTCCAAGTCCTAATAGTGAGACATCAAACTACATGGTATCCTTATTCCTATCCATGTCACTATATATTTTACGAAGTTCATCCAAGACATATGACCTTAAAGTATATGGTTCACCACTAACTATGTATGGAATGAATCATACCATCGAAGGATACTTAGTGACACACAAAACTCCAGTCTTGGGTCTAGCCACAATCTTCCTTTTCATTAACATAAATAGATCCATGTCCTTACAAAAAGATGATAAAAATCATGGATAATATACACACCAGGTGACATTAAACTACATTTCCCATTTAGAAGTATTTACATCTTGATTCTCATTTGTTAATGAGAAATGTAGGGATGCCTCAATTCTATATTGTGGTCCAATCACTACATGATAAAAAATTCTTCTGTTGTAGTATCAACTGCCTCATTATTGTGATATAAACCCTTGATATTCCTTATTTATCAAACCAATAATAGATCACATGATTTTTGGAATGTTAGTATAGGCTTTTCCACATGAATAAAGAATGAATGCACATGACATGTCCATCACGATCCCAAATGAAATACCATAAAAGGAACACCATGAGTCCTTTCCACATTACATTAAGCTTCATGGTCAATGTACTTACTTGATTACATAAAAATACAAGATCCCTCAATAACTACGTGTGGATTCATTCCTCCATCCTATGATACGTAGTAACACCTAGATTTCAAACTTTGATCCAAATTAAAACAATCAGTGGAAACAATTCCCACGTTTCTATATGAGTAAAAACTATGAATTGATAGTATCTTATTCAATAAAAATATGTTAATTGATTCCTATCCTCACAGGATATGTAGTGATGCCCAATATTCTAACACTGGGCCCAGTCAAAAAAATAGATATAAAAATTCCCCCACTTAGCATATAATTTATACCTATGGAGGGAACTTCATTACGAACTATCTCATTGTTGAATCTCATTTTTTTGAGATATGTAGTGATGATTAAACTTCCATGTTTAGGCACAACCACCAAATTTATGTTCCATCAAAATTGCCCCCTTGTCTTCATAGCATAAGCTTAAACTACATAGATCTCATTCCTTACAATACAACATTAAACTACAAGGCGAATGAACTAGTCATATGAAATTAAAAATTCACAACAAATATGTCATTACGACATGAAAAAAAAATTACTGAAAAAATCCCCACAACATGATTAAAAACTATGTAGGACGTCACCAATTTCTCATTCCTTATCAGTTGACCACACGATCCTTAACCTATTCCACTAGAGTATAGGATTCTTCTTCCATATTTTAAAAGCACCCAATCCATGTGCCACAACTTAGGTCATGAATAACTCATGTAACCATAAACCTTTCATATCCCTTGTAAATGAAGAGATATTTCTTGTTTTATCCATTCTGTTGATGCATAAGGTCTTGAGATCCACCAAATTGCAATATCTTTTCCTGATATAATGGGATTCCAAATTTATGTGTGTTTGAAATCACTACGGTAGAACCCAACACGTCAGTCTATTTACATATTTCCTTGGTATGGTTTTCCCATATCATTACTCATGACCTAAAAACATTAATACATGATTTAAAAAATTTCCTCACACTCAGAAGGGTGTTGGGTTCTCTTGACCCTGGGTATCCAAATTGGGTTGTTGTGTAACACCTCCCATATCAATTTCATGTGTGTCATGATTATAAAATTCCTATAGTTTGGAAGAAGTTGTAAAAATTTACTCTCTATCCTATGATGGTCCAAATCACAAGACCAAAAAATGATAGAAAAAGAGACAAAACAACTAATCAGGTTGAAAATATATAATGGGTGGCCTATGAAAAAGTTATGTCTTCACTCGCAAAACTCTTCAACTCCAATGATTAGGAAAAAACTAGGGTAATAAGAAACATGACATAAAGCTCATGAGGACTACATTGTATCCCTAATAGAAACCAATCCATCCTCACTAAAAACTGTTGTTCAGAAAAAAGTTGGGTCAGGATTTTTCACAAATACTCACCACAATAATTTGTTCATAAGGTAGTGACACAACCTTTAGGATATTCATAATATTCTTTTATATTACACTTCTTTCAATTCACAATAAATTATTTGTGTGCCTTGGATCACCGTAAATTGTTCATGGCATGGGGAAAATATATCTAACGTCAAGGGACACTTGGATTGACTATGAATGTATGCATATGGATCATGTATATGTGCTTATTGATGTCAAAAAATGCGTCACTTTGCAAAGAGAACATTAAAATCCTTTTGGGCCCAAAAATCACCAGGCCAGAGCTTAACCCCTTAGATTCATATGATCCCTTCCCTATGTAACTGTCCCATATCATCCTCATGAACTGAGAACTTTGGACAATGATTAACAATACCCATACCAAACAATCCTACTGTATTTGACATTGTCGATGTTACATCACCATGTCTTGTACCCTTTATCAGGGCGGGAATTCAACACTCCATTCCCTGTCCATTAATGGACCACACATCATGATTCTAAACAATATGGAATAGGTTGAGATCTTCACAATCAAGATTTTAATTTACCTCGGTTGCCAGAACCCTTATTAGGTAGACTTCATTCAATACCAAATATCATTATTTTGAAGCATGATTATTTTCAAATCTTTTATGGACCATTGAAATGATATGTGAGCTCTTGGTTTGGATATGATTTTGACGTAGAAGGGATTGATACCCACTAATTGGAGACATTTTATCACAATATAAAGGGATTTCAAAACCATGTGATCCCTAGTGACACAGTAGAGGAACCTGCCACCTTAGAGTGGTGTGGGTCATCTCTGATATAACTAATCCAACCTATTTCCAAAGACTTACGTTTTTGGGTTATGACTTACATTACCCACACATTGACTATTTAGGTGGGCCTAAAATCACCATTATTTCACCCTAATCCAATATTTCATACCTAAATATACCATGAACCTTCAAAAAGAGTGTAGATAATCATTTATTAGACATTCTATCAAAGCATTAAGGATTTAACCAACCAACTAAAGGCTTCTCCTCCTTTCATGAAAAGAACTCCAATCCCCATGAGCCCTAGAAACACTATGGTAGAAATTTTCACCTCAGTTTTTTTAGGTCATTCCTAGAATGAATTCACCATATTACATTTACATCAATATCAAATATTACCTAAAAGGAACTAAAAAACTATATATCAATTTTTGATAATAAAATATTATAAAACTAGATCGATGTCTAGTTTGAGCTAAAAGACACTAAAAAATAAATATCAGGTTCAATCTAAAAAACCCTAAACATAAGTACATAAATATTCCTAGATCAAATACTATAAAACTAGATAAATAATAAGTTTGATCTAAAATAATCTAAAATAATTTAATATCATGTCCGAGCTAAAAAACCATAATCTACAGCATTGTATTTATTTTTGGTTGAAAAAGCATGTAAAGCCAAATAAATTTACATGGAACAATCAAGTGACTCTATCCAGGCCTATATTAATTAGTTAATTATAGAGAACTCTCCCACCTTAACATTAATTCCACCCATATATCCTTCTACAAGTCATGTTATCTCTTGATATTTGGAACAGATTTATCCATAAGGAACATCATGTTAGTGGGAATTCATGAGTTCTTCTTGAAAGGAATCTTTTATGATTTAAATATTCCATTCCTTAAATTTATGTTTAATATATATTAGCCAAAGTATGGGTATCATTGGTGATCCCATAATTTTGGGACAATGAAATGGGATTCATACGATGGATGAAAAGAAAATCAAGAGTAACATAGAATGTTTAGGATCTTTATTCATTTATAGTATAAAAAATGTGTGATTAATCTACAAATTTTGGAGTATCTCAAATATTTTATCAAAAATAGGATGCACCACAAAGGTTGAACTATGAAAAATTCTTATTGACTATACCAACATAGTCGAAAAGATTCTAGAGAGAAGAATTGATTGAATGTCAGAGTGCTACTCTTCCCACCTCTTCTGATTTTTCTTTAGGATATATAGCATAGTCCAATGTAGTAAAATCATCAATTATAGTCTAAGTTGTATCTAATAAGTATTATTATGCTGAAATTCCATACATTAATTTTGAAATAAACCCCTACTATCTCCATATTTGTGTAGTCCAACCGTCCATCTGAGATTGTAGTTTGGATATCAACAGAAGACACTACTTCAAAGCCTCCAACATCACCCTCATATTCCAAGTAAGAGGATATTCATATACAATATTAATATAACATTATTCACATGTGGCCACAACTCACTATGTTGTGAGGATTTTCGTCATAATGTCATATAATGGTTTTAGATCAAAACTACATTCCCCAATTCATAAAACAACTGATAGAGACCATCCCTTTTATCAAGAAATTTTTCCAAGGAAGTCTCAGTAATCAATAAATGAAACTCTTTCTAGATCTGCCTATGTTTCATCTAAGACTACATGATCAAGGAATCAGGAAATGTAGGGGGGAATTGACGGTTGAGTTAGTGGGAAGTTCATAAAAGACTCCTCATATGCTCTTATCTTGATAAACAAAACAAATGTGGCATGTATAGAAATACTAAACCCCTAAATAGATTATCATCCACTATTGGGGTAATCATTACTGGTATGAGGTATATTTACTAAGGTATAACCCAGGTCTTTAATCAATTCCATCATTACCATGAATAGAGGGGTTGGTGAGGAAAAATGACTATCCACATGATAGACCATATAGTATAACAGAAAATATAGATAATCTACTTCCCAAGCCTAGTCACAATCCTTTGTAAGAAACATGGGATCATCAGCAGGCTTATGTGTGCTTTCAGCCTCATAATCTTCATGTTCCTTTATCATCCAAAACTAACTGATGAACCCAGGATGTCGTTCTCCTCATATTCCAACCAAGGGTTGAGTGGGGACCCCTTGGATGAAGCCAAACTATTGAAAAAATCAATATGGTGTATAAGTATCATAGATGACTACCTTATCCACCCTAATTACAAGAACCCCATCTTGATGATATATCATATAAGAGCCATAATTGAGGTTACTCCTTTTGTCATTTGTAATTTTCATAGTCAGTGCATGATATAGGAAAAAAATATATCTTCTTGGATCAGTGTATATATTACATTGATAAGACTCGGATACAAGGCCCTTACCCCAGAGATGATCAGAAATCTTGGTTGGATAAGACATCTTGGATCCTTAAAGCATTGTAGTATTCATAAAATTGTCAATGCTCTCATATATAGCTAAACTGAAACTAGAGTGGACCACTGATCCTGTAAGGGGTGATACCTTGTCTAATATGGCCTAGTAGATGATAACGGAGCCAATGTACATGCATTTCCAAATTGAGGTGCTTCCCCTATGAAATCCATGCCTCTATCACCAGTATGATGACATGGATCCCTAAACACATATCCCTGACCAAGAAAATCCAACCATTCGAAAACATTTTTATAATGACTTCCAACCTAAAGTCAGGGGTTATCATTGAGATTACTCAATATCCCCTGAGGTATATCCCACAACATCCAAGATGTCCCAATATATGATATCACTTTCACAGACCTGCTATGAAGGGCACCAAGGAGGGAATATGGTAGTTGGAATTACCCCACCATAGTAGAGAAACTTATTTATCTATTCCTTGAATGAAATGAATGAGTTTATTTTCGTCTCATTCCAAAATGTATCCTTTACAATATTATGAATTTCCTTCTCCAAAGTGGGAGATTTTTAGGGATCATCCCAAACATCCGGAGATGGGAGAAACTCATCATAAGTCTCTCTAAGATAGGTAATCCCACCTGGTTGGTTGATGTATCAGTGAATGATTCCCAATTCACCATGATTAAAATTTAATGTGTTAGTTCCAAGATACCAATGGTTGATCATTTCTCTAAGAAGATCTTGATGATGGTATATGATGAATTGATAGATCCACACAGATTCATAATGATGGACCCTATATAAATGATCTTCAAATTCCAATAACCTTTTTCTAAATATTAATGGCCATTCCCACTCATCTAAAAAGTTTCCAACTGGATAAAGATACCATTTATAACTCCAACAACCACATTAAATGTTAATGAGGAAGAAAATATACTCAAGTAATTTTGAGTGATAGGATCATGAGGGAATGTGTATCCATATAGACCCATGGGAGAGTTTTCAAATATGTACGATAATACCTAATAATAATTGATCACCAGTTTTCCATCCTTATTAATTATCATTTGAATACAATTAAGTGGATCTGAAATTCAAAAAGATGGAAGGGTAAAGTCTAGAGGAGGAATGTTAGCATCATTCAGCAAACCAAACTCATATATAGTAATTTGGTGAGATAGGGGATACTAATAAAGATCTAATTAGAGGAACCTCTTCAAGATCTAGTTATTTATATACATGAAATATCAAGGATCAGAATTACAATTTTCAGAAGTAAATACCCTTTGATTGGCGACAATTGAGAGACCATAGTGAGAAATTGAAGCAATATGAAAAATATTAAATGGAATATATCAGATAGATATAATATAAAACATTTTCATGAAAAGGAATTGGCTGAAATCATCATGAATTTCTCATGAATCAATAAGGAATTCATGAACCACATAAGTCCTTCATGAATTTCCTAAAACATAAAGGTCTCATGGGTCTCTTAACCCCACAGGGAAACGAGAAATCTAATGAATCCTTTGGAGACTCATGATCAAATGACCCAGAAATTGTCACATAAATCACATGATAATTAATAAATCACATTATAGATCCATCAGATCTTATGAAACTCTAAAGATAGTCACATTCCTCATGGTTGAACATCAGAAAATTTCCAATATTTGGTTTATTGTTGCAATGTGCAGGTTTCTAACAAATTGTGGTATTGTGAAAGACATATCATGGAATGTGCTCATAGTGCAGGCTTATGAAGAGGTCTCATGATCATGTCTTATCAAATGATCATACAATGAGGAAGCCTGATGGTGGAAAGGTGAGAGTGTGTAACATCTCGGTTCTGTGTGCTTCCCAAAGGTGCCATGTACCCTGTTGGTCACATGGTCTCAAGCACATTTACCTAAACGCCAATGGATACCAAATAGTAGTGAGGGGCTTGGGTGTGATAGTGGGAATCTATGACTTCTTTGACAGAGTATGCATAGTGGAATAACACATAATAAATAGTAGGGGAAGCAGTAATACAATATAAAAATTAAGTAGAAGAAGACTGAAGGTAAATAAATATATGGAGCTCATATATAAATGATGCATGTCACATATGTCTTAGAAAATAGAAAAACAGGTCACAATACTGAAAATACAGTACTAAACCAATGTACAAAAGAAACACATAAAATCTATCAGCATCGCAACCCTCATCTTGGTCCCATTCTCTCCAGTTACCCAGTAATCAAGTACATAATGTCAAAGGCCACTTTCACTTATCTATACCTACAACCATATTATCTATTTGGGTCCAAAATAATGACCCAAAAAGTGTGTGAGATTAATCCTAGTAGGAAACCACCACATGATCTATGCTTAACTATCAATAAGTATATATAGAGGGTAATAATATAAATGCAACAATGAAACATGGAGTATACAAAAGTAACCAAATACTAAGTTTTCCATTTACACTCATTAGCATTTAATTTTCATCATTTATTCATGTATCAAAATAGGTATCTCAGAAGACTACCTAACAAGACCCAATCCATGATTGTGATTTTTCATGGAAGATGAGTCTCAAACATTCTATATTTTCATTAACCCCTTGGGTAGCTCAAAAATTCTACCCCCTCATCCAAATAATTTTATAAATTGTCAAATACACTCTAAGAAATCACTCACCGTCAATTCCCCCTATGTTATTTCCCTAATGACTATAGACTCTTAGAGGAAGAACTCAATGTCTATTCCCTAAGTTTTATCGTAACATAAACTATAGAATCTCTAAGGGAGGACTCATCGTCAACCTCCCATGAGGTCTAGAAGCGTGAAATATAATGGACACTCTGAGGAAGCACTCAATGTCAATTCCCCCTATGGTCTAACTACACCAGGATCTCACGGCCGTGTGCAATTCAATCGTGCGTAAATGATATCAAGAAGCCCCATGTAATATCAAATACTATATGGCTAAACTATTACATTGTATATCACAATCATTTAACACGATGAAAAAGGAAAATGTTCCATCCTATCAAGCATCTCCCGAAAACAAGGTCTACCTCATAGGCAACCAGGACCAAACATCCCTAATCCTTTAACAAAGAAAAGAACCCATGGGGTATTCCATAAACATGAAATTCCACATAACATCATGTTCATCCACCCTTAATCCAACAATGAATATATGGACAATAAAATAGGATTCAATTTCCTCAACACTAAATACAAGGACATGTGTAATCAGCACATTGGAATATAAATCTCAAATAAAAACAATAAAAGGAAACCAACCACCAAACTCAATGTAGTAAGATCGATATAGTTGAATCTCAGCCATTGAATTGACCTATAACATTGTAGCTCTACAGAAAAAGTGAAAATATTTCAACCATGAAAAACTCGAAAGATAGGAGAAATCAGATGGTGAGGTTCAATAAGATTTAAAAACTCGCCAGCGGGATTCCAATGCAACCATCGGAGTTCAATTCGATGAATGGATGACAGATCGATGGCTCGAAAAAGAAACATCACTCTTGGATACTCATCGATGAGACATGGTTAGATGAAGACATTTCTAGGGATCAGATGTGACCCCAGTCTGTTTAATCAAGTAAAATAAAAATTACATGACATGTTCATTTAATTCACACGTCGTATACATGCCTCAATATGCCTCATATTAAGTGGTCTCAAGGTCACCTCACACAGCCATGTCTAGTTCGTTACATAGCTAGTACACAGCTACCCGTAGTAACCTGGTACTTGGTGTGTACTCCCATGTATAGAGTGTGTACTACCAAGTAAACGTTGTGTACTTCTAAAATTTCCAAATAGACCCATTTTTCTAAAAAAACTCAAAATAAAGATCCATTCCTGAATTGAAGATCTGGGTTTTTAGAAACATACCCATTAAAGAAATGTTTTCCCAAATTTCCAAAACATAGTGGAGAAGAAGAATCATGGAACAACTCTGTCCACTACAATCACACATTGGCCTCCCTCTCCCAAGTCTTGTCATGTACTCACCCATGCTTCCATAGCACTCATACGAGAGGAATGGACAAGCCATAGAGAAATGTGGAAGACGTCTTGCATAACATGGTACCTCTGAGGTAATTTCAATCGATAGGCAACGGGCCTGACTCTTTCCAAAACCATAAACAGCCTCATGTATCTCAGTGAATGCCTCCCCTATATGATACGTATCATGTGTCCCATCCTCAGTTTGAAACATAAGAAAACATAGTCTCTGACCTCTAACTCTAAAGGTCATCTCCATCGATCAGCATAGGACATCTGCCGAGATTTTGTAGTAGCCATCCTCTTCTGAATCAACTGCACATGCTCACCGGTTACTTGGACAAGATGAGGTCCCTGCATAGATTTATCTCTGGAATCTAGCCAACATATGGGGGGATCGACATGAACTACTGTACAAAGCCTTATAAGGTTCCATTTGAGTTGTCACCTAAAAAATGTTATTGTAGGAAAAATCCCCAAAAAGTACAAGATTCTCCCAAGAACATCCAAAATCTAGGACACATGCTCAATGAATGTCCTCCAGCACCTAAATCATGCACTCAAAATATCCATCTATCTATGGATGGTAAACTATAATCAGAAGTACCTGTGTACCCAGAGCCCTCTGTCGTCCCTACCATACACCAGAATTAAAGCGGTCATCTCTGTATGAAAATATAGAACATGGAACACCATGAAACTCTACAATCTCTCAAATGAAAAACCATCTATGATCATCAACACTTATGGTTTCCTTAATCGGTAAAAAGTGTTCCACCTTCATGAGTTTGTCCATAATGACCCAAAATACATCATTCCCTATAACGAATCTTGGTAACCCTATCATGAAATCCATCACAAAATCATTCCACTTCCAATTGGGAATGGGTAACTGTTGTAGAATCCATGTTGGTTGTTGTTGTTCTAACTTCACCTACAGACAAGTGGAGCATCTCATAACAAAACTAGGAACATCTCCCTTTATACATGGCCTCCAATACTGATGGTGTAAATATCAATACATCACGGTGACACCAGAATGAACTGCCTAAACTAAGGAATAAAAATCCCACATCAGCTCCTCACTTATGTGTGCTGACACCCATACTCATCCATGAAAGTGAAAGATGTCATCCTCACCTACGGTTCGTCCCGGAGTAGGGTCCTATCCTAACACACTCTCCCATAGGACTAGGCCTTATGAATCTCATAGAAACCTCATTGGCATCTGATCCAGAAGAGTATAGGTAACAAATATAGAAATAAAGAAACGTCTTTCACCATCTGTCTTGCACATCCAAATAAATCTCAGAGAATAGAGCCATAAGCTGCCACTCAATACTGGCCTCCTGAACTGCCTACATCTGATTCATCCTTCTCAACGCATCAGCAACTTCATTGTCTTTCCCAAGAATATAAGAAAGCTCAATGTCAAAATATTTAAGGTATTCAACCCACATTCAATGTCTCAAATTTAAGTTACACAAAGTAATAATGTACTTAAGACTTTTGTGGTCAGTGAGAACCACTAAATGCTCTCCCAAAAGTTAATGTCTACAATAGTGTAATATAGGAACAACTGTAGCCAACTCAATATCATGCTTTGGGTAATTCCTCTCATGTGGCCTCGACTACTGACACTCATAGGCAATGACTCCTTCACCCTACATAATCACTACTCCCAGCCTGATACCTAATGTATCCTAGAAAATGGTGTAACTCTTTCTCAGCTCTGGAAAAATCAGTGCAGATACTGATGTCATCCTTCCCTTCAGCTCTTTAATGGATAACTCATAAGAATCTGACCATGAGTACTTCACGCCCTTCTTAGTCAGGTCTTTTGGTGGTGCTACTAAGTGTGAAGAGACCTGTATAAAACATCTTTACTAACCACCCATCCCTGAGAAAGTCCGTACCTCAATGATGTTATTCAGTATCTCCCATGAAGCTACTACACTCAATTAATCTAGCTCTACTAATACTCCTATCTATGAGATAACAGGACCCAAGAAGTGAATCTGGTCTATCCAAAAGTGGAAATTTGAGAGGATAACATATAATTGATGACCTCTCAGTGTAACCTAAATGATCTCAAGATGGATGGCATGGTCGTGTCGAATGTCATAGTACACCAAGATATCAACCACAAAAACAATAGTAAAGTATTCCATGTATGGATGGAACACTCGGTTCATATGTGCCATTAAAACTTTAGGTTCATTCTTGAGGACGAATGGTATAACCACAGAATCTTGAAGAACATACCAGCTCCGAAAGGATGTAAGAGGTATAAAGACCAAGGGATCTCCACATCAGGAACATATATAAAGTTTTGGGAAGCCCCTGTATTGAAAATAATGGAAACTAAAAGTGAGGCCACCATAATCATACCTCTAATCTTAGAGGTTCCAGGAACTTTTTCCTATTGGATTTTATCTAATGCAAAAACCTGACCTACTCCATGGCCCTATAAAGTAGTCTGATATCCCTAAGCTTATTCTCCCTATGGATATCGAAAAACCTAGGTCTGAACACTACGTCCATGACCACCACCTCGTCTTGAATTTCCCGAAGAACCCTAGAACCTAGTCTGATGTGGGAATGGTGGTCCTTCTCTAGTATGAGGAGTCAAAATAGATCCTCCCTCACATTATTCTATAAGGATGGAATTTCAGAAACTGTGAAGATTTTCCATCTTGTCGTAGGATCATCACTCAACAAGGTCTCTTAGGAACTAGGGTATCTTATGTCCTCCATTTCCACACTAGTAGCACACCACCTGACCGCCTGAATGAAATTTCTGCCTACTCGTATTTCCACACATAGACTCCATGTGGTGCTTCCTACTATTAGTCGGAAGAGTACCAACTCTGGGTACTGAACCGCCCTGACCCACAACATTAGAATCCCTCAGGTTGCACTCAGTGATTAGTACCTGGTTGACTATAAAAGATACGGATGTTAACCTAAATATGTTCACCTGAGATCATATGTCATTCCTAATACCATCCTAAAACATCCTTGCAAAAAATAACTCAATACCCCCCATAATGGGTGTGAAGCACTACAACTCTGTGAAGCAAGAAGAATACTCCATGACTGAGAGAGCATCCTTCTCTAAACTCTTGAACTCTCAGGCTTGGTCGGCCCTCAATGACATAGGGTATAAGTATTCATAAATGGTCCAGTGGAACTCATCCCAAGTCGTAACCTATTATCATCCAACCAGTGATGTCACATCAGACCATCTCATGGGAGAATCATGTAGAATTTATGTAGAAAGCTTCACTATCCTCTCTGGAGGTGTCTCTAGATTCTCAAATATAGATAGCATGGATTCTAACCATGACTCTATAGCCTGAGGTCCTCCATCCCCTTGAAATGTTGGAATATGATGCTACTAAAAAATCCACTTCAACTCTAACATAGAGGGGGCAGGATGTGGTACTCCCTAGAAGTTCTACATAATCCTTATAAAGCCTTCTCAGAACTGGGAATCAGCACCTATGTTTGGTATAACCGCTGGTTCAAAAACAGGCACGATTAAGCGATCAGCTGGTAGTCCCTAATCTACTATTTTTGGTGTCTGTTTGTTTCACTATATCTGGCGTACAACCAGAGGAAATCTCGGTGGAATAACTCTACTTGGTCAAGCAGACACCTCAGTTTAAGATTATAAGGGACTAAAACTTAGAAGTGAATGAAAGGGGAAGGAGAAGAAAAAAATAATGTTTTTTAAAACATGGTTAGACGGTACATTCCCTTAGGTTTTTTCATGGGAGTGTACCTCTTCCAAACATGGTCATGTAACACCCCTACACACGACATGTTATCTTTGAGACACGGTGTGTACATGAATCATTTCCCCCGTCCTGTGTTCCTCAACATGACTAAACACATAGTTCGTTCCTAGGTAACACTGCACAGAATGTTCACCCTATACATGGCGTATACCTTTTATTTTATGACAACACATGTCGTTAGAAACATGGTTGGTGATATAGTCGACTCTACATGTAACACCCTGAGATTTTTTGAAAAATATTCTTTTTGATTTCATTAATATCTTGTGTTGTGCGCTACACTAAAAAGAGCTTGCACAACACGCATCCTTGACTTTCCTTGCATTACACGCAATCGTGACCTTCCTCGATAGCATGTGTAGTACGCAATAATGAGTTTCACTAAACGACAATATGCTATTAAAATATTATTAAAACTAGCCGTTATGAATAGTAATAACAACTTTTTGAAATTTTGTAAATTTTATTTTTTTAAATGGATTTAATTTTTGGATTCAGAATATCGAAATTAGCTTAGGGTGAAATTTTGGTACTTTTCGGATAACTTTTATTTTCTGATGAATAGTGAAAATAACTAAATTTTAATTAAAAACAACCTTTTTATTCAAAATAATTAATAGTGATAAATTATTAATTTGATTGGTTTTAAAGTATATTTAGAATATTTTTTTACATTTTAATACAATGTTGGTCATTGGAAATAAACAAGTTTTAATCTTTTGATAGTTATTATCTCTTAAGAACACGCTATTTGTTTTGACGACGGGAATTAATTTTTAAATCAATTAATTTAACTGATATGTTTTGAATTTGGTAAAATAGAAATCATTTTTGAGTTCATCATATTAAATATATCTTAGGACTAATTTTTGGTATTTTTCTGGAAACATTCATTATTTGATAAATAGTGAAACCACTAAGTGGTAGTTAAAAAAATGTATTTTTCATAAAACTTAATTTCACCACTTCTGTGAGTGGAATTTCAAAATTCCGAGAGACACGGTTGATGTCAGTAAGTAAAATGTGGTTCAATGAGCTGAAAATAATTTTTGGTGAATAATACCTTTTTACTTTTTTTTACCACGGTTAAAAGTAAATAGGGTAATTAAGGGTAAAAATGATATTATTATTACCCTAACACATTTCATAATTCTATTGGATAAGTGTAATTCGACCAAAAACAACCTTATGAATAAAATATGACCATTTAGGCCCACATGGATTATATTGGGATATTTATTATTAATTTATTTAAAGAAGGGTTAAAATAGTTAAAATCAATGTTTAATAAGTAAATCATTTGTAATATAGGGTAATACATAACATAAATTAGACTATAAATATTCAATAGAAATCCAAAAATATTTCCTACATAATGATATTTTATTTGTAATTTTTAGACATTAAATAATTTAATTTATTTATGACACAAAGATGATAAAGTAATTATCTTATTAATGAAATATTAACATAATTGATGTTATAAATACCCAAATAAATGTAATTTTAGCATTTTTATTAATTACACTAATTTTATAGGTTAATATGGTATGTTAGTATTGATTTAATTAACTATTTTAGAACTAATAATCCTGTTATGATTTTCAAAAAAATCAATTGCCAAATAGTGTCAAAATTGACATAAAATAGTTTTTAAAACAAATATTATATTATTAATTGTTATTTTATTCCTAAAAATCTAAGTTTCGGGAAAATGACTTAGATAAGGTTATATATATTAATAATAAACAACTTGGGGGGTCTTTTGGCTTGTTATAGTATGTTTATTAACCTTATAGTGTAAGAACACAAGAAGACACGGTAAAAGTAAAATTATTTAACTTAATGTTAACTCTAAATGATAAGGTTAAAATAGGAACCTAAACTTGTCTAAATTATATTGGATGAGAGTATTTCGACCCATCCCCACCTTATATTCGAAATAGATCAATTTTGAGCTATTTAAAACCAAATATGACTTTATAATAAATTAATATTTTTAGTTTTCCAAAGGAGCCCCTCTCCTCCCTTATAAATGGGCACCTCCTCCCTCTCTTCCTCACACCACTTTGAGCATTCAAACTCGGAAAACCCCTGAAAATTTCTTCTCTCCACTTCCCTGGAGACATCCTAGAGGTCCTGGTCTTCTTCAAAGACCAATGTTAGTGCCCTAAAAGGATGTCTCAAAGAAGCGCTTCAAAGAAGAGGTAATGCCCGTTACCGATTCTTTCATCTTTATTTCTTCTTCCACTTCTTCTTCTTTAGTTGTTTCATCGTGAAGTAATAAAATCAGTATCACTCATATACTGATATGTTAATATAAGTATGAAACAACCCTATTTCACCAACTATCCATCCTACGGAAAATGAAATCACCGCGCTTGCGTACGTACGGAATACCGTCTCCACGCCGTGGTGTAATCTATTTGCCACCACCACCTTACTTGGATGGGTATAATGGTGTAAATAATAACTATATAAGATTATTTTAAAGTGATAGTGATTCTGGAATAGTATACAGACACTCCAATACACTCCCACAATCATGAGAACGATATCATCGGTCATGCGTACGTACGGACTACCGTCTCCACGATGCGATGAGATTCATTCTCCATGTTAACCATTCATGAATGATTATAAATTATATATAATAAGTAATCCTGAAATATATGACATAATAATGATACTGGATTTATGTGTATATATATGTATGTCATCTACTTAATTCCCTTCAACTCACTAAGGAAACGAAAACAGCGTTCATGCGTACGTACGACCTACCGTCTCCATGAACGGTGTATTTCTTTCCATTTACTGATCTATTATATATATGTATATTCTGAATATATATTAAATATAAATCATGTTTTTAATTCATTATTTAAGTAATCATGATCTAAGTAAACATATGAATAATTAAAAGTTAAAACACGAACTACAAATGAGACGCTTTTACCCAAAACGCTCTTTAACATGGAATTTTAAAAAGAATGGGTAATATAAAGTCATAAGTGAACCATATATGATATCATAACAATGAGTGTGATTCTGGAATAAGTCAATGACCTTATTTAAATAATTATACAAGAGGTTTGTACACTTACAAAGCAAATCAGACCTAAGGTAAGGGAAAATCTCGCAATCTCAATTTTTATCCGAGATTGTTTATACTTCAGAATTTACTGGGGTGTATTTTATCATCCACATCCATTTTTCCTCGATATGTAATATTGTTTCCGTCCACCTACAATTTTTTAAATCCAATTTTACCCATAGGTGAGTTTTTAGTAAAAGATATTAAAGGAATATTTTGTAGTATTTCATACGAGGTACTTTTTGACTTTTCTGACAAAAGTACGAGAAGAATGTTTTTTTAACTTATATGGCATGAATGGATTTTTAAAACATTATTTCCAAGAATATTCCTTTAAAAGTTTTCAAGTTTATTTTTAATCAACTTCTTTTATTTTAAAATTGTATGACATATTAAGAAAGAAAAAGTTTTTGAAGTAGAGAGGATATTTTCCTCAAGAATGGAGTTCAAGTGCTTTATCAAAATTATTTTCTATCTAAGATAATATAGGGTTCTGCTTCTATCCCTATGATTACTTTGATTTGATTATGTTGTGATGGAATTATTTTCCTTTATCTTATATGAATTTTTTATGATGTCATGTTGTTTAAGAATCCCATTTTTATTACATGGGTTATGCAATGATGCATGATTTATTATTTTGTGGCACACATAAGAATGGTATCATTATGAGATGGGTGGGACCTATATCTCCCTCCAATGCATTGGGTAAAGATTTTATATCTCATGAGATAGACATGGCTGGAACGGCAGGTTAAACTGGTTCAGTGAAGCAGGACTGAAACGAGGAATAAACTCTGTTCCGAAATGGACTTTTTCCACTAAGATAGTCTTGGAAATGAGTCTTGACTAATAAGAAATGATTCTCTATGATTATGTGTATACGCCACAAAGTTTCATGTTTTAGGTTATGATTATTGGGATTACATTTCACTACTATGATTTATCCCATGTTATGATATTATGATCTCTTTTGCAGGATTAAGATTTCCAAAATGTTATGTTCTTATGAATATGATGTGATTGATATTTCTTTTGTTTACCCTTACTGAGGATTTGAGCTCACCCTTTTATGTTTTCTTTTCCCCAGTATATAAATAAAGGTTTTAGGTATAAAAAAAGAAAGATCTTTATGGGAGATGTTGATGATCTTTCACCACGATTAGAAGATTATATTCTAAGTTTCCAAAGACACTAAACTATTACGGTCCTTGTGTGTGTGTGTTTTTGTTATGTACTAAGTATTCCGCAAAAGTAATGTAATGTCCATGTATGTTAAGCTTTAGGTCCTTATAGTTGGTATCAGAGAAAAGGATTAGTCAACCTTTGGAAACTAGGATGCGAGAACTTTAGTGAGATCCCTAGAGATATTTCTAAGGTATGTCTAGGGATTTCCCTAAGGTTAAGTATATGTATAGGTTATAGTCCTAGAATTGCACTAACGATCTTAGAATCAAACCTAAGATGTTAGATATTGAAGGTACTCCCCCTTTATTATGTTGTTTTCCCTAGCATGATTTTTTCCTCTCACACTTTTCTTTTTGGGTTTTAGACAATGGCTGGAACCCGAAGGAACCGTGTTGATAAATGCAATGGACAATGCAATGATTGTACTCCTGAACAAACAAATGTTATGGGAGATGGTGTGAAAAATCTTATTTCTATACTTACACAAGCTATGAATCGTTCTGGACTTCCAAATGAGCAAAGAAGGGAACAATATTCTATTGATTCCTTCATGAGGCAACGTCCACCTTCTTTCAGTGGGACTTCTAATCCACTTGTTACTGAAAAATGGATCAATACCACTGAAAAGATATTTTCAGTTCTTCAATGTTCTGAACATGATAAAGTCATCTTAGCAGTATATCGTTTGGAAGGTGAAGATGATCAATGGTGTAATCTTATCAAGAATTTGAGTCAAAGAGATGAAATTGAGTCCATGGAATGAGACGAGTTCAAGAACTTATTTTTCAATAAGTACTTCCCTCGTATTATTCGAACAAATATGGAGAAGGAGTTTCTTGAACTAAAGAAAAAGGACGATGAATCTGTTGGTATATACAAAGTGTATTTTACAAGGCTTGCAAGGTATGAATCTGGATTTATCATCCAACCTGAAAGTAAAGTTTATCGATTCTTCAGTGTCTTAAAACCAAATCTTCGAAGGGCATTAGTTATAAGAGACTTCAGTAGCTATGAAGAAATTGTGCATTGTGCTATCAAGGTAGAAATGTAAGTTGGTGTTACTTATCCATCTCATAGTTTTGACAAGAAACGAAAGATGGAGTTCAAGGAGAAATCATAGAATAATGGTTAAAAGAAGATGAAGGTTTCCTTATGCTCAATGTGTGGAAAGAAGCATGGTGGAGATTGTCTTAAAGGGACAAGTAAATGTTTCAAATATGGAAAGGAAGGTCATCGGGCATTTGAATGCCGCAATGATGGGAAGAAGATGTCTAATGATGTAAACAAAGGAAGGGATACACAGAATAAACCTACTACACTTCAATGCTTCAAGTGCAAGGAAATGGGGAATTATGCTAATAAATGACCTAATCCAAGAGTTAGTGATGATCGACATGAGCAACCAGTTAAGGAAAAGGACAAAGGGAAGTGACATGCGATCACCATTGGCGATGTTGAATACGACAACGATGTGGTGGAATGATTAAGTGTTTATGTAATGGGATTCCAAAATAATTTTGTATATAGTATCGTGGAATATTGGAATATTTATGTATTGGTCTATTGTGGTTTTCAATAATTTTATGGTACCGGTAACCATGGAAAGTGATTGAGATATTTTTGGAAAAAAAGATGATATGCACATAATGAAGGGAAAACGATAAAATGAAATATTTGACAGTATTCATGAGCCCATGATTGATATAAGAACTAAGTGATATCATGGTTTGAGTATATAGAATTTTGAGGATTTTGGTATGTGGAAAGTGTTAACTTTTAACTGCATTCATGTTTTCACTATGGTTCAATTAATGGGTATTTATTCTTCAAGATAATACATGATTAAGGTATTCACATGATTGTAATTTGGCCAATAAGATATATCTTATGATATATTGGGGATAAATGATGGCATTCATGTGATTGTTATGTGACATTTCAAGTAATAATTTTCTTTATACTATGAGCTTTGACCAAAGTATTTTAGATAAGCCTAAAGATTGAATGGATTATGTTGGACACAAGTTAGTATTGAGGATAGAATTTTTTTATATTATTGATGGGATGTTATAGTAATATATTTTTAGAAAACGGAAAACCTGCAGGACGGGCCACAGCCTATCATGTCGGACAAGGCTATGGGAATCGAACCCACAACTGAAGTGCGATTGGACTTTATCGCCTACCACTGGCCTACATGAAGTACCTGTTTAGTAGAAACTAGTTTTATTATATTAAGAAGTATGATATATGAAGTATAAGTCCATTTTTGGAACCGTATATGATTAATCTCACTATAGATGGGCTTATGTATGGTTTGATAACTTTTTTATCCTTTTGATTGAGACAGATGGAATGACCCATCATTCTATCACAGGATATTCTAACACATCACGAATGACAAATTCAACTTCATTTCTTTAAGATATGAAGTGGAAATTGTCCAAAGAATGACCAACGGTGAGACTATACCAAAATCGTGAAAGTATTTCTTCTAATTTCAATTTCATCAACTTTAGGGAAATGATCTTGAAAACAAAAAATGTTTTCCTAGTGCTCTTATATCTAATGATTCTTATGGTACCTTAGATCATCAAAAATTTATGGCTTTGTTATTTCTGGCTTTTGCATAGCCATGTTCTCTACCACTCTCCATCAGAACATGATGGTTAGATTTCTCTTCCATAAACATATTTTCACCTATGTGGAAACCCAGTGATTAGTTTATTTGGGTAACCGTTATGTTTCATACTTTAGTTTTTAAAAGCCAAGTTTTGGTATTCCTTTTTACGATGTGGTTTTCTATTAAAGAAACATTCAAGTATTAAACCATTTATAACCCCGACGAATTTCAAGTGAGAAATTCATTTTAAGGGGGGTAGAATGTAACACCCTGAGATTTTATGAAAAATATTCTTTTTGATTTCATTAATGTCTTGTGTTGTGCGCTACACCAAAAGGATCTTGCACAACACGCATCCTTGACTTGCCTTGCATTACACGCAATCACGACCTTCCTCGATAGCATGTGTAGTACGCAATAACGAGTGTCACTAAACAACAATATCCTATTAAAATATTATTAAAACAAGCCATTATGAATAGAAATAACCACTTTTTGAAATTTTGTAAATTTTATTTTTCACAATGGACTTCATTTTTGGATTCGGAATATCGAAATTAGCTTACGGTGAAATTTTGGTACTTTTCGGATAACTTTCTTTTTCTGATGAATAGTGAAAATTACTAAATTTTAATTAAAAACAACCTTTTTAATCGAAATAATTAATAGTGATAAATTATTAATTTTATTGGTTTTAATGTATATTTAGAATATATTTTTGCATTTTAATACAATATTGGTCATTGGATATAAAAAAGTGTCAATCTTTTGATAGTTATTATCTCTTAAGAACATGATATTTGTTTTGACGACAGGAATTAATTTTTAAATTAATTAATGAAACTGATATGTTTTGAATTTGGTAAAATAGACATCATTTTTGAGTTCATAATATCAAATATAGCTTAGGCCTAATTTTTGGTATTTTTCTGGAAACATTCATTTTTTGATGAATAGTGAAACCACTAAGTGGTAGTTAAAAAAATGAATTTTTCATAAAACATAATTTTACCACTTCTGTGAGTGGAATTTCAAAAATACGAGAGACACGGTTGATGTCAGTAAGTAAAATGTGGTTCAATGAGATGAAAATAATTTTTAGTGAATAGTAACTTTTTACTTTTTTTACCACGGTTAAAAGTAAATAGGGTAATTAAGGGTAAATATGATATTATTATTACCCTAAAACATGTCATAATTCTATTGGATAAGTGTAATTCTACCAAAAAAACCTTAGGAATAACATATGACCATTTAGACCCACTTGGATTAGATTGGGACATTTATTATTAATTTATTTAAAGAAGTGTTAAAATAGTTAAAATCAATGTTTAATAAGTAAATCATTTGTAATATAGTGGTATACATAAGATAAATTCCACTATAAATATTCATTAGAAAGATAAAAATATTTCCTACATAATGATATTTTATTTTTAATTTTTAGACATTAAATAATTTAATTTATTTATGACACAAATATGATGCAGTAATTATCTTATTAATGAAATATTGACATAATTGATGTTATAAATACCCAAAGAAATGTAATTTGAGACTTTTTATGAATTCCAATAATTTTATAGGTTATTATGACATGTAATTATTGATTTAATTAACTATTTTTGAACTAATCATTCTATTATGATTTTCACAAACATCAATTACCAAATAGTGTCAAAATTGACATAAAATAGTTTTTAAAACAAATATTTTATTATTAATTGTTATATTATTCCTAAAAATCTAAGGTTCGCCCAAATTACATAGATAAGGTTATATATATTAATAATAAACAAATTGGGGTTCGTTTGGCTTGTTATATTAGGTTTATTAACCTTATAGTGTAAGAACACAAGAAGACACGGTAAAAGTAAAATTATTTAACTTAATCTTAAATATAAATTATAAGGTTAAAATATGAACTTAAACTTGTCTATATTCTATTGGATGAGAGGATTTCTACCCATACTCATCTTAGATTCTAAATAGATCAATTTGAAGCTATTTAAAATCGAATATGACTTTATAATAAAATAATATTTTTAGTTTTCTAAAGGAGCCCCTCTCCTCCCTTATAAAAGGGAACATCCTCCCTCTCTTCCTCACACCACTTTGAGCCATCATTCTCGGACAAACACAGCCAATTGCTTCTCTCCACTTATTTAGAGACATCCTAGAGGTCCTGGTCTTCTTCACAGACCAATTTTAGTGCCCTAAAAGGAGGTCTCAAAGAAGCGCTTCAAAGAAAAGGTAATGCCCGTTACCGATTCTTTCATCTTTATTTCTTCTTCCACTTCTTCTTATTTAGTTGTTTAATCATGAAGTAATAACATCAGTATCACTAATATACTGATATTTTATTATAAGTATGAAACAACCCTATTTCACCATCAATTCATCCTACGAATAATGAAATCACCGCGCGTGCGTACGTACGGAATACCGTCTCCACGCCGTGGTGTAATCTATTTTCCACCACCACCTTACTTGGATGGGTATAATGGTGTAAATAATAACTAAATATGATTATTTTAAAGTGATATTTATTCTGAAATAGTATACATACACTCCAATACAGTCCCACGATCATGAGAATGATATCATCGCTCGTGCGTACGTACGGACTACCGTCTCCACGACGCGATGAGATTCATTCTCCACGTTAACCATTCATGAATTATTATAAATTATATATAATAAGTAATCATGAAATATATGACATAATAATGATACTGGATTTATGTGTATATATATGTATGTCATATAATTAATTCCACTCAACTCAATAAGGAAACGAAAACAGCGTTCATGCGTACGTACGGCATATCGTCTCCATGAACGGTGTATTTTATTCCATTTACTAATCTATTATATATTTGTATATTATGAATATATATTATATATAAATCATGTTTTACATTCTGGATTTAAGTAATCATGATATATGTGATCATATGAATAATTACAAGTTAAAACACGAACGACAAATGAGACGATTTTTCCCAAAACGCTCTTTAACATTGAATTTACAAAAGAACGGGTAATATAATGTCATAAGTGAACCATATCTGATATCATAACAATGTGTATGATTCTGGAATAATTCAATGACCTTATTTAAATAATTATACAGGAGGTTCGGACACTTACGAAGCAAATCGGACCTAAGGTAAGGGAAAATCTCGCAATCTCAATTTTTAACCGAGATTTTTTATACTTCAGAATTTACAGGGGTGTATTTTATCATCCACATCCATGTTTCCTCGATATGGAATATTGTTTCCATCCACCTAAAATTGTTTAAATCCAATTTTACCCATCGGTGTGTTTTTAGTAAAAGATATTAAATGAATCTTTTTTCATTTTTCGTACGAGGTACTTTTTGACTTTTTCGACAAAAGTACGAGAAGAATGTTTTTTTAACTTATACGGCATGAATGGATTTTTAAAACGTTATTTCCAAGAAGCTTCCTTTACAAGTTTTCAAGTTTATTTTTAATCAACTTCTTTTATTTTAAAATTGTATGACATATTAAAAAAGGAAATTTTTTTTGAATTAGAAAGGATATTTTCCTCAGGAATGGAGTTCAAGTGCTTTATCAAAATTATTTTCAATATAAGATAATATAGGGTTCTGTTTCTATCCCTATTATTACTTTTATTTGATTATGTTGTGATGGAATTATTTTCCTTTATCTTATATGAATTGTTTTATGATGTCATGTTGTTTAAGAATCCCATTTTTATTACATGGGTTATGCAATGATGTATGATTTATGATTTTTTGGCACACATAGGAATGGAATCATTATGAGATGTGTGGGTCCTATATCTCCCTCCAATGCATTGGGTAATGATTTTATATATCATGAGATAGACACGGCAGGAACGGAAGGTTAAACCGGTTCAGTGAAGCAGGACTGAAACGACGAATGAACTCGGTTTAGAAATGGACTTTGTCCACTAAGATAGTCTTGTCAATGAGTCTTGACTAATAATAAATGACTCTCTATGATTATGTGTGTACGCTACAAAGTATTATGTTTTAATTTATGATTATTGGGATTAAATTTCACTACTATGATTTATCCCATGTTATGATATTATGATCTCTTTTGCAGGATTAAGATTTCCAAAATGTTATGTTCTTATGAATATGATGTGATTGATATTTATTTTGTTTACCCTTACTGAGCATTTGAGATCACCCTTTTATGTTTTCTTTTCCCTAGGATATAAAGAAAGGTTTTATGTAAAAAAAAAAGTAAGATCTTTATGGGAGATGTTGAAGATCTTTCACCACGATTAGAAGATTATATTTCGAGTTTCCAAAGACACTAAACTATTACGGTCCTTGTGTGTGTGTGTTTTTGTTATGTACTAAGTATTCTGCAAAAGTAATGTAATGTCCATGTAATTTAAGATTTGGGTCTCTACACTACACAACATGCAAGAATGAAACACAGTGTGTAGAACCTAAGTTTCATCAAACCATGCCATTGGTCACAAGGCTAGATACATGGCTCTTACAACATGGCATGTACGCCAAGTACAAAGAGTGTGTCACAAAATGTTTCTCAAACCCATGTATCATCTCACTCAACCATTCACACAGATAAGGACTACATGGTGTGTACATATAGTACACAGTGTGTACTTAAGAAAAACATTTTCATCCAGAAACAAAGGTTACATGGTGTGTATTTATCATCACACGTCATGTATTTTGATATTTTCTAGAGATTACGCATCAGAAACTACTTCAAAACCCAATAATAACACTAAAAAAGAATTAAAGTTCCAAATTGTGATCCATGGGTCCCTATACTCCCCATGAATCAAAGCATGAAATCATATTCATAAATATCAAAAAGTATAATAGTGCAATCAATCACATGATCCACCAAATTTCGATCCATGAGTGCCCATAACACCTCTGGGACCATAGTTTGGTTCCCATTCAAAAGAAAAATTACATATTCCAATACCCTATCAAAATAGTGGGAGTTTTTTCAAGGCAACTATCAAAACAACATTCATATCTAGCACAACATTTATCACAACAGCATGTAATATTTAATGCACAGTAAATGGAATTACAACAATGCATGGAATGTGATCCCTATCAAGTTCCTATATGATGAACAATATGGAATACCCTCATTTAAATATGTTGAAATTGAAATAGAAAATCAATAATATCAATAATAATAGCACAAATCATGTGAATCAACCAATGGTGAAATCAAATAAACTCTAATAATTACAAAATGAGAAAACATTGCATTATCTGAGGTAAATTGGCTTTTCCCTATAAATTGGTTAGAAACTCCTGGGCATAACTTATTACCAACTACCCATTTTTCATATCCCTATCTACATGATCAAAACAAGTAAGACAAAGAAAAAAAGAACCTCCTCTGATACCATGTTGTAATGTCCTAGTTCCGGGTGCCGCCCAATGGTGCCTCATACCTGGTTGGTCACATGGCCACAAGCGCATTTACCTAAATGCTGGAGGTTTCCAACCAGCTATGATAGCCTTGGGTGTGATAGTGGGGAAAATATTATCTTATTGGCATAGTATGTACAGTGGAATAAAAATTAATAAACAGTAGCAGAAGCCGTAATACAATACGACAAGTAAATAGTGGAAGACTGAAAGTAAATAAATAATTGGAGCACATATATTAATGATGCATGTCACATAAGCCTAGGAAAATATCCAAAACAGTCACAATGTTGAAAATAAAGTACTAAAGTAAATTAAAAAAAGAATCAAATAATATGCAGTAACATCGTAAGCCTCATCTTGGTCCCATGCTCTCGAGTTCCTCAGCAATCAGGTACCTGATATAGAAGGGTCTTTTCCCTTATCTATACCTGCAACCATATAATTTGTTAGGGTCTAAAAGAATGACCCAAATAGGGTTTGAGATGAATCCCATTAGTCTACCACCACAAGATCTATGCCTAACTGTTAGTGAGTATATATAGCAGGTTATTATATAAATTCATCAAAGAAACTAGTAGTATAAAAAAGTAACCAAATCCTACAGTTTCCATTTACATTCATTAGAATTTAATGTTCACCATTTAATCAAGTATCTCAACAGGTATCTCATAATAATGCCTAATAGGACCGAATCCAAGCTTATGTTTGGCTTGGTAGATGAATCACAAACATTAAATATTTACATTAACCCTTTGGGAATCTCACATAGTATTACCCCTTTGGATAAATAATGAAATAAATTTGCAACGACACTCTGAGAAATAAATCACCATCAATTTCCCCAATGGTCATTCCCCAATAACTATAGTCTATCAGGGGAATCACTCAACGTCAATTCCCTATGTGGTCTCATAACATAAACTATGGACTCTCTGAAGAGGCACTCACTATCTATCACCCCTGTGGTCCGGTAGAGTGAAATATAACATACAGTCTGAGAAATTGCTCAATGTAAATTCCCCATGTGGTCTAACTGCACTAGGTTCTCACAACCCTGTGCAATTCAACCGTGCGTAAAAGATATCAATTAGACCATTTTTATCTCAACAACTACATGGATAAACAATTATATCACATACCATAAGCATTTAAAAAGAAGAAAAAGGCCTTAGTTCAATCTTATTAAGAATGGAAAGGAAAAAAAGGTCTGCCTCATTGGAAACAATGTCCAAATGGCCCAAATAATTAAAAGAGGAAAATCAACTATTGGGAGTTCCTTAAACAAAAAATTCCTCAAAATATCACATCAATCAACCCTCATTCCAATAAAAAATATTGTTCAGATAAAATAGGATTCAATTTCCACAACCTGAAATACCCGAACATGGGTAATCGACACTTTGGAATATAAAACACAAAGATAAACAACAAAAGGAAACAAACCACCATCCTCATAATTATACGATTGATATAGTAGAACCTCATAATTTTAATAGACCTTGAACATCATAGATCTAAAAAAATGTCAAAAACGTTCAACCTTGAATAAGTCAATAGAGATGAGATATTATGAGGTGAGGTTCATGAATAAGGAATAAATCACCGGTGGGATTCCAACACACCATCCAAAGTTCGATTCAGATAATGGATGATGGATTAGTGGATCAAATATGAAAAGTCTCTATTGACTGATCCTTGATGATATGGGGTTAGAAGAATATGTTTTTAGGGATTAGATTTGACCCCTATGTGTTTAATCAAATAAAAGAAAAATTACATGGCATGTTCATTTAGTGCACAGATCATTTGCATGCCTCAACCGGCCCCCATATTGGGTGGTCTCTAGGTCACCTCACATGGCCATGTCTTGGTTGTTACACGGCTAGCACATGGATACCCACATCAACCTTTTACACAACATGTACTCCCATGTACATGGTGTGTAGTTCTAAAATATCAAAAAACTCCCCTTTTTCTCAAAAACACCTGAAATCAAGATCTATACCTGAAATAAAGATCTGTGTTCTTACAATGTTCTCTCAAGAAGCTGTATCTGATGAAATGAATGGCTCTCTTCCCCCCAACAACCAATATAAACGGCATTTCATGGAATACCAATCATCACCTGAAAGACTAAACATTGTCCAAGACATTGTTTCATGACACTACCAAGGACTCAAACGGGCATTTACAATCCCCAAAATCAAGCCATTGTCCCTGTGAATGTCTCTCCTAAGGGGGTGTCATTTTTTATGCCCACCAAATGAGCATTGAAAAATTAAAAAAGGAAAAAATACCATAATATGGATATTATTTTCCCTGTAAATGAATTTGAATAAGTTGGTGGTTGATAACTAAGGTTCGAGTGATCTGATAAAGGATGCATGATCATGTTACCATTATACAGTCACACAAAGACTCCTCATAGACTACATAACTGGTTGTGGATCTAATATAACCCCTTCCAAAAGACCCCCATCTCTTTTTAAGGTGCCACAGATAACCATTGGTCATGCGATAATAGTCGGATAAGATCCCCTAGGCCACACAAATCACTATTATTAGAATCCTAAGAATAACATCCAAAAATAATTTCGAAATTGGAGAAAATATTCAAAATGAGGAAGCCAGTTGTGGTCATAAAGATCATGTGAATCATAACCAATGGGAAGTGTAATTTTCCTTGAAAATATCCAAGAAACTCTTGAGACACCATAAAAATTATTTTATAAAACAATGGAAATAAAAAAAAACTAGATGAGACAAAAGTATGTCATGGTCATAAAAGACATAAAACATGCCCCTAGTGGCCCCCAAGACATAGAGAGACCCCGATGAATTTCCTAAATCTTCCCTTAAATCCATTTTCATTTTCAGCCTCATCATGAATAAGACCTCAAGTATTTATAAGAAACCATGTGCTCCCCCATTAGCTCTGTAATGATAAGAAGCTGTATTGTTCCTCAAAATGCTCACAATCACTATAAGACCTCTATGGGTCATGTGATGCATCATCAATAAGTAGATTAGTTGGCATTTACTTTACTCATGAAGTTGCTCATGAACCATAAAATTAATAAAATAATATAATATATATAAAAGAGGGAGGAGGTGATATCTTATCGTGGTTGGAAGAATCTTCTGACTCTTAAAGGAAGTCAAGCAAAAAGTCTTGCGAGACTCCTAGAAAAGACTCCCATATCTCATAGAGAATTCCAGACAATCCAACCCTGACTCACAAAATGTACTAGGAAAGGAATATATCATCTCATGAAGTCTTTTAAATAAGAACATTGATCTCGTGAAGGCCATTAAACATGTCAATATGAAAATATGAAAGTCCTTCGACATAAAAACATGATCAAACAAGTCCCCCTTAATTAAAAATAATCCAATAATAGAGGAACTAATGAGAGGTACTCATTATCGTTGTAAATCGGGTAATTCCCTTAGAACGATCCACAATAGTGAATCATGAAGATGCCTCACGCCAAATACCTTTTCTAAAATCAGCCTACATTCACGCTAGATATGCCAAAAAAACTAGTGAACAATTAGGGTGGAAAGGCATATGAATTCCCCACCCCATCATTAAAAATGAACCACTTCCACACAACCATGATGCTCCAGAATAAGGTTTTATTTTTCTCTTCCAGGAGCTTCAGAACATTATGATCCAAAGAGGATTTCTCTGAGTGGATGATCATGTGACTGGAATGTTTCTCATTAGGTAATATACCAACATACAACAAGACTAGTCATTTTTCATGAAAAAAATAACTTTTTGTGATCATTTATATATCATGTTAAGTAATTCAAGTAAGACATGTCACGAACATAAAAAATGTCTACTAGATCACACCACACTTAAATTGAAATGATGACGGAATAAATGTAACACCCCTAGCTTCCACGGTATGCTTCTCTTTGAATAATACAGTAGCGTGTGTTGTATGCAACTTCGAGTTCCAACACACACCACGACCAATCAAAGTAGTCGTTATGAATAGTAATACCTACTTTTTAAAATATTATAGATTTTGTCTCTCAAAATGGACTTCATTTTTGGATTCGGAGTATCGAATTTATCCTAAGGTGAAATTTTGGTACTTTTCGGATGACATTAATATTTTGATGAATAGTGAAAATTACTAAATTTTAATTAAAAGAAACTTTTTTAATCAAAATAATTAATAGTGATAAATTATTAATTTGAGTGTTTTTAAAGTATATTTAGAATATATTTTTACCATTTAATAAAATTTTGTTCATTGGACATAATTTCACAATTAAACTGGACATAAACAACTATCAATCTTTTGATAGTTATTATATCTTAAAACACGCTTTTTGTTTTGACGGTGAGAATTAATTTTAAATTAATTTCTGCCACTTCTGTTTTTTGAATTTGGAAAAATGGATTCCATATTTGGAATCAGGATGTCCAAATTTTGTAAATATATAACTTTTATTTTTAGACATTTTGAATAATTACTTCGGTAAATATTTTATTTACCATGGTTAAAGGGTAAATCTGGTAAATAAGGGTTAAAAATAATATAATAATAATTATAAATTACCCTAAAACGTGTCCTAACCTTATTGGTGGATACATGTCCGACCATGGGAATCTTTGGCTCGATTTTGGGACCCCATGGAGCAACTTGTAGGTGATATGGACACTTTATTTTAATTAAGTTAAAATAAATACAAAAATGACATAAGCGTATATCTTTTAGCAAAACCATTTTTACATAGGGTTATATATGTTGTATTTTCGACTATAAATATTCATTATAAAGATAAAACGATTTCCTACATAATGATATTTTATTTATAATTTTTAGACATTAAATAATGTATTTTATATATTACACAATGATGATGCAATAATTACCATAATAGTGAAAAATTAAAATAATTGATATTATAAATACCCAAATAAATATAATTTGAGACTTTTAATGAATTAAACTAATTTTCATGGATAATATTACATATTAAGATTGATTTAATTAACTTTTTTCTAAGTAATAATTCTATTATGAGTTTAACAAAAGTAAATTATTGAATAGTGTCAAAATTGACACAAAAGAGTTTTTAAAACAAATATTATATTATTAATTTATATTAAATTCCTAAAAATCTAAGGTTTTGCCAAGAGACTTATATCATGATTTTTGTATCATTAATGGACCACTTGGGGGGTCTATTGGACGTATATAGTATGTTTATTAACTATATAATATAAAAAACAAAGTGACATGGTAAGTGTTAAACTAAATAACTAAGAGTTAAAACTAAAAGATAAGGTTTATATAATGACCCAAACCTATCTAAATTATATTGGTTGAGTGGTTTTCGACCCATAATCACCTTAAACTTTAAATAATCCACTTTGGAGCCATTAGAAACCGAATATGAATTTATTATAAAATAATATTTCTAGATTTTCCAAAGGTTCCCCTCACCCCTCTTATAAAAGGACACTCCCCCTTATCATTAATTCACACCTTAAAAGCCTTTTGTATCTTCCAAACCCTATCCAAATACTCTCTCAACTTCCCTAACTTCATCCTAGAGGCCTTACTTTAGTCAAAAAGCCATCCAATGGAGCCCTTTTGATCATATCAAAAGGAAGAACCCGAAGAAGAGGTAATGATTTCACCACCCTTTTTCAAGTTCCTTTCTTCCTCCACTTCTTCTTTATTTGTTATTACCATTCTAAAATAATGAATCTAGTAAAAACTATATACTATAATATTATTATAAAAATGGTACAACCATATTCAGTATTCTATCAATCCTTTGAATGACATGTCACCATACATGCGTACGTACGACTTACCGTCTCCACGTTGTGGTGTAATTGTTATTCAATATATTATTATTTGGATGGGTATAATAATGATTTTTAATTCATGTAAATAGTAAATATAACATGATAAATATTCTGTATATATGATATATCATCCAATTATATATTATTTTAATATCAAAAGAATGATATTTTCGCTTGTGCGTACGTACGGATTACCGTCTCCACGATGCGATGAGATTCATTTCCAAGTTCACCATTCATCGACGATTATAAAAATATATATTACTAATAAGTATGTAATATAAGACATAATAATGCTATTGTAGATATATATATATATATATATAAGGATTTATGTACTTAAATATATCTTATTCACTGACTTACGTTTAATACTATATGAAAACAGAAACAGCGTTTATGCATACGTACGGACTACCATCTCCATAAATGGTGTTTTCCATTTCATATATATGTCTCTTATACATATTTATATTCTAAATTTATATGATATATTTATCATGTTTTATATTCTGGAAGTATTTAAATCATGATCTATGTGATACAACCAAGAATGACAAGTTAAAACACGTACGCTAAAGAAAGTGATTATTACCCAAAATGTTATCTTAATATGGAAATTATTATTAAATGGGTAATATAAATTCATAAATGAATCATGTATTATATCAAAAATATTAATATGGTTCTGGTATAATTTAATAACATACTACAATCTTTGTACAGGAGGTTAAATGTACCCTCGACTAAAGGAAAGTGCAAGGTAAGGGGTTTTCATCTTACTCCTTATTCCCGTGAGATTCATTCCATATTGCCAATATTACCTTTTGTGTGGTGTATGTATTTCCCATAATTGTATTCTTTGTGTAATACACTATAATTTATGTGTATTTACATATTCATTGTATGATACCTCTTTCATGGGTCGTAAGTTTCGTATGATACCAAATTGGTAAAGGTTAATTCCTCAATCTCATCATTATCTGAGATTGTTTATGTGTAAGTATTTACTGGGAAATTTTTATCATCCATGTCCATTTTTCATAAAAATTATTCCAAAATGAATATTTTATGGATTTTCAAAGGTACTCTTTATCAAGATCAAAATTTCAAATGTTTTAAATATTTATCTTTCTAAATCTTTTCAATTAATGTCCATGTTTTCAAAATGATTTTAAGGGTTTATTAATATGGACATGAATTTTTTGAAATGATAATTTTTTTCAAAAGATTCAAAGTGGTATGGGACACTTTGATTCAAAAATAGCTTTTAAAATTACTTCCTTTATAAATGTGTGACTTTTAAATGATTTTACAAAAAGGATATTTCTCTCAAAAATCTTTACTCATCATTTGATGGATTTTAAGCTCATTTGAAGTTGATTTATTAAAAAAACATCTATTGATGGTTTTGTGATATCTTTGACTGTGGATGTGTTATTTTTATACCATTCATGGTTTATGGACAATTTATTGACATTTCATATGCTAGTTTTAATAAGAATGTTTATGTTATGTTTAAGCCTTTTCATATGGGAATGCATTGGACTTAATATGTGACGGGTGGATCCCTCTATAGCTCCTCGATGCATCGGTAGGTCTAATGAGACAAAATAGTGTCTTGGTACAAGGCCTTGACAAAAGCTTATTTGTAGTCTTGGAATGAGGCCTTGGCTATGTGGTTATGATAGTCTGGCATTATGCATTCCATTATTATGAAAGAGGTTAGTGATATTTCATGTGATTATTAGATTAGTAGAATATCCATGTGAATAATTAAATTCCATTATTTCATTTTATTTCTTCCATATTATGCTGAAGTTCAAGTTTAAAAGTCTTTTTTAGTTTTATACATTTCCTTAAATGTTTATGCTTAGTTTAAAAAGTTTGCGCTGTATTGCTTACCCTTACTGAGCATTTGAGCTCACCCATTTCTATGTTTTATTTTTCCCAGGATTCCAAGAAGTGTAATGTGATTGATATACAGGGTTAAGACAAGTGAATAATGGCATTCATAAATATTATTTATGTTGTTTTGTACGTATTAATGTGAAAATGTAACATTCATGTATGTGATCTATTTTCCCAAGACTGCTAAACTTATCGGTCCTTCGGGACTTGATTCCTTGTAATCATGCCAATGTATTAAAATAATGCACCGACTCTAGGTAACTAGTGTTGGGGCATTACAATTAGTATCAGAGTAATTTTAGCAATAACCTTGGAAACTAGATTTAGATAAACTCTGATTAGAGCACATAGCCCTAAGATTGACTATGAGGATTATTATAGAAGAACTTTCTAGAATTTTGGTATTGTAGAGATTTTGTGAGTTTTCAGAGCAATACATCCCTGTCTGGATATGAGCACGTAGAGGCAGCTCTGGCACAGATGTACCTAGGGGTAAAACCCAAAAACACCGCTTTGAGCTAGACTCGAACGGGAACTGGTGCACGACAACAGGCCTTGCTGCACTCTTGGTTACGACAATACTGGGGGATATGCTTAGGATAATTCTCATTTTCTTTAAAAACCATTATTAAGGGCTTATGAGTATATACATACTCAAAGAAAGCATTTTTATGATTATGGATTATATCCATAAAATGTTCAATTTGTGTTAGGTATTTTACAAGTTTGGTAATTATTCATTTCAATTCATAAACTGAACTAGTTTATGCTATTGTATAGAAATGGCACCCAGTAGAAGGAATGTGAACTCCCATAATACGTATGATCCAAAGAGTAAGAAGGATCATATCTTTCGTGGTCCTAAGCCAGAATTTAGAAGGGAAATAGTTTCCCACATATTATCATCATATGAATAAATAGTATCATGTGTTGATAAGATGAGTAAATAATTCTAGGAGTCCTATGTATTTGATGGGAAGAAAGAGAAGAAAAGGATGGAAGAGAGAAAGATGGATAAAGGGAAGAAGGATAAGAAGAATTTTACCATATGTGATAATTGTGGGAAGAAACACCCTAGAAATTTCCTGAAAGGAATGGGTGTTTGTTATAAGTGTGGAGGAAAAGGGCACAAAGTACGTGACTGCAAGGGTAAGAAAACGGTTTCAAATGTACAATGCTTCATTTGCAAGGAGTTTGGACACTACGGAAATCAATGTCTCAGTCATCAGAATATGCCGAAAATGATGATATTGGATAATAATCATGTTATGATACTACCACAGATGAAGAGGAATGACTAGTGTTCTTATGTTATTATTTTAGAATTAATTCATGTAAGTGTTGTATCAATGATGTTCTGGAAATAAATAAGGATTGTACTGCAGTACAATTTAATTAAGGATTTTAGATTTTATGGTACTAAGAAAAGTGACTCTACAGCGAGTAATTTTTTTTTGGAAATTACATGGTCTAAGGAAAGATAAACCTTAATATGGTCCTAATATTGAGGTAGTGATTTTGGAACAAGAGATGGTTGATTTTGGTAATTCAGGATGTTGCAGTGTTGTATAAGAATATATGAGGAAGGTGTTCACATGTAATTACATGGACGAAAAGATCCTCATTATGTTTAACTTTCTTGTAAATTTTGTACTGTGAGTTTGGATAATAGTGTTTTGGATAAGTCTAATGTTCGGAATGGATTAAGTTTGAAAGGTTATTTTTTTTGGATTTTTATAAAAGGAAAACACGTAGACCGTGTGACGACCCGTTGTGTCGGACAAAGCTGCGGGAATCGAACCCACAACCATAGTGCATTTGGGATTTATCGCCTACCATTTTGCTACATGAAGTTCCTAGATGGTATAATGTAGTTTCTTTACATAAAGGGTCTAATATGTGAATTATAAATTCATTATATTTGGAACCCTATACGATTAGGATAAATAGAGTATTTTTGAGTTGTATTATGTTTTGGGGTGAAAGATGAGTTTGTGGTAGAAATTTATTAATGGATAAAACTCTAATTATAAAGTAATTATATCTCCTTATGATCTTAGCCAATCTCATAAATAAATTCCCCAACATTATGAAAAGGAACTTTGAACAAAAATGTTGTCCTAGATGGTACCTTAGATCATAACTAATTTATGGCTTTGGGATTTTTGTCCTTTTCATAGCCATGTTCTCTACCACTCTCCATCAGATAATTGATGGTTAGATTTCTCTTCCATATCCATATTTTCCTACATGGAACCCTAGTATGTGTTATTTTCGGTAATCTTCATACATTCCACTCTTTATTTTAAATAGAGGCCTCATTAATTCATTTTTTGATGTGGGATTTCAACTAAGATATTTTGAAACGTCAAAAATGTGTTATCCTAATACCTTATGTTTTGTTGAACTGATGGTATTTTAAATCATCATAGATTGATGAATTTAAGGACCTCAATTTTAAACTTGTTTGTGATTGATGACCTCAATCACTACCTATAAATATTTACGTTTTTCCTCCAATTATATGTCTATAATTTCCACCAATGTCCTCCTAATCTTGATCATAATTTTCTGGTGACCCTTTCATTTCTCTTTTCAGCTTGTTAAGACTAAATTTTATTAACCAAATTTCCGATGTGGGTTTTTCCACAATGATATTTTCTATTTTCTATTTTTATTTTAAAAGAACAATATAAAATTGTGAGGACACAATTTATTGAAGGATGGGAGAATGTAACACCCCGAGATTTCACGGTACGCTTCTCTTTGAATAATACAGTAGCGTGTGTTGTACGCAATTTCGAGTTCTAACACACACCACGACCAATCAAAGTAGCCGTTATGAATAGTAATACATAATTTTTAAAATTATAAAAATTTTAGCTCTCAAAATGGACTTCATTTTTGGATTTGGAGTATCGAATTTATCCTAAGGTGAAATTTTGGTACTTTTTGGATAACTTTAATATTTTGATGAATAGTGAAAATTTCTAAATTTTAATAAAAAACAGCTTTTTTAATCAAAATAATTAATAGTGATAAATTATGAATTTGAGTGGTTTTAAAGTATATTTAGAATATATTTTTACCTTTTAATACAGTTTTGGTCATTGGACATAATTTCACAATTAAACTGCACATAAACAAGTATCAATCTTTTGATAGTTATTATATCTTAAAAACACGCTTTTTGTTTTGACAACATGAATTAATTTTAAATTAATTTCTGCCACTTTTGTGTTTTGAATTTGGAAAAATGGATTCCATATTTGAAATCAGGATGTCCAAATTGTGTAAATAGGTAACTTTTATTTTTAGACATTTTGAATAATTATTTCGGTAAATATTTTATTTACCATGGTTAAAGGGTAAATCTTGTAAATAATGGTCAAAAAATAATATTATAATAATAATTAATTACCATAAAACATGTCTTAAACTTATTGGTGGAAACATGTCCGACCTTGGTCATCTTTGGGTCGATTTTTGGTCCCCATGGAGCCACTTGTAGGTGATAGGGACACTTTATTTTAATTAAGTAAAAAAAATACAAAAATGACATAAGCAAATATCTTTTAGAAAAACAATTTTTACATAGGGTTATATATGTTTTATTTTCGACTATAAATATTAATTAGAAAGATAAAACCATTTCCTACATAATTATATTTTATTTATAATTTTTGGACATTAAATAATTTAATTTATTTATGACACAATGATTATGAAGTAATTACCATAATATTGGAAAATTAAAATAATTTATATTATAAATACCGAAATAAATATTATTTGAGACTTTTAATTAATTAAATAATTTTATAGGATAATATGACATATTAGGATTGATTTAATTAACTTTTTTTATGTAATAATTCTGTCATGATTTTTACAAAAGTCAATTATTAAATAGGGTCAAATTTGACACAAAAGAGTTTTTAAAACAAATATTATATTATTAATTGATATTAAATTTCTAAAAATATAATTTTCGGCCAAGAGACTTATATCATGATATTTTTATCATTAATGGACCACTTGGGGGTCTCTTGGATGTATATAGTATGTTTATTAACTATATAATATAAAAATACAAAGTTACATGGTAAGTGTCAAACTAATTAACTAAGAGTTAAAACTAAATGATAAGGTTAATATAATGACCCAAACCTGTCTAAATTATATTGGTTGAGTGGTTTTTGACCCATCCCCACCTTAAACATTAAATAATCCACTTTGGCGCAATTATAAACTGAATATGAATTTATTATAAAATAATATTTCTAGCTTTTCCAAAGGTACCCCTCACCCCTCTTATAAAAGGACACTCCCCTCTTCTCATTAATTCACACCTTCAAAGACTTTTTTTCGGCCAACCCCTACCCAAATACTCTCTAAACATCCCTAACATCATCCTAGAGGCATTCCTTTAGTCATAAATCCATCCTACGGAGCCCTTTTGATCAAATCAAAAGGAAGAACCCGAAGAAGAGGTAATGATTTCACCACCCTTTTTCAAGTTCCTTTCTTCTTCCACTTCTTATTTCTTTGTTATTACCATTATAAAATAATGAATCCTATATCTACTATATACTATAATATTATTATAAAAATATTACAACCATATTAAGTATTCTATCCATCCTTTGAATGACATGTCACTATACGTGCGTACGTACGGCTTACCGTCTCCACGTCGTGGTGTAATTGTTATTCAATATATTATTATTTGGATGGGTAAAATAATGATTTGTAATTCATGTAAATAATATATTTAACATGATAATGATTCTTTATATATTATATACCATCCAATTATATATTATTTTAATATCAAAAAAATGATATTTTCGCTCGTGCGTACGTAAGGATTACCATCTCCACGATGCGATGAGATTCATTTCCAAGTTCACCATTCATCGACGAATATAAAAATATATATTACTAATAAGTATGTAATATATGAAATAATAATGCTACTGGATATATATATATATATAAGGATTTATGTACTTACATATATCTTATTCACTTACTTCCGTTCAATACTATATGAAAACAGAAACAACGTTTATGGGTACGTACGGACTACCGTCTCCATAAACGGTGTTTACCATTTCATATATATGTCTATTATACATATTTATATTATAAATATATTTGATATATTTTTCATTTTTTATATTCTGGATGTATTTAAATCATGATCTATGTGATACAACTAAGAGTGACAAGTTAAAACACGTACGATAAAGAAAGTGATTATTACCCGAAATGTTAACTTAACATGGAAATTATTATTAAATGGGTAATATAAAGTCATAAATGAGTCATGTATGATATCATAAATATTAATATGGTTCTGGTATAATTTAATAACAAACTAATATCTTTGTACCGGAGGCTAAACGTACCCTCGACTAAAGGAAATTGCAAGGTAAGGGGTTTTTATCTCACTCCTTATTCCAGTGAGATTCATGCCATATTGCCACTATTACCTTTTGTGTGGTGTATGTACTTCCCATAATTTTATTCTTTGTGTAATACACTTTAATTTATGTGTATTTACGTATTCATTGTATGATACCTCTTTCATGGGATGTATGTTTCGTAAGTTACCAAATTGGTAAGGGTTAATTCCTCAATCTCATTATTATCCATGATTGTTTATGTGTAAGTATTTACTGGGAAATTTTTATCATCCATGTCCATTTTTCATAAAAATGATTTCAAAATGAAGATTTTAGGTATTTTGAAAGGTACTCTTTATCAAGATCAAAATTTCAAATGTTTTAAATATTTATCTTTCTAAATCTTTTCAATTAATGTCCATGTTTTCAAAATGATAAGGATTTATTTATATGGACATGAATGTTTTGAAATGATAATTCTTTTCAAATGTTTCAAAGTGGTATGAGACAATTTGATTCAAAAATATCTTTTAAAATAACTTGCTTTATAAATGTGTGACTTTTAAATGATTTTACAAAAATGATATTTCTCTCAAAAATCATTACTCATCATTTGATGGATTTTAACTCATTTGAAGTTGATTTATTATAAAAAAACTTCTATTGAAGGTTTTGTGATATGTTTGACTATGTATGTGTTATTTTTATACCATTCATGGTTTATGAAGAATGTATTGACATTTCGTATTCTAGTTTTAATACGAATGTTTATGTTATGTTTAAACCTTTTCATATGGGAATGCATTGGACTTAATATGTGATGGGTGGGGCCCGCTATAGCTGCTCGATGCATCGGTAGGTCTCATGAGAAAAACTAGTGTCTAGGAACAAGGCCTTGGAAAAATCTTATTTGTATTCATGGCACGAGGCCTTGGCTATGTGGTTATGATAGTCTGGCATTATGCATTCCATCATTATAAAAGTGGTTAATGATATTTCATGTGATTATTCGATTAGTAGAATATCCATGTGAATGAGTAAATGGAATTATTTCATTTTATTTCTTCCATATTATGCTGAAGTTCTTGTTTAAAAGGCTTTTTTTAGTTTTATACATTTCCTTAAATTTTTATGCTTATTTTTCAATGTTTCCGCTGTATTGCTTACCCTTACTGAGCATTTGAGATCACCCCTTTCTATATTGTATTTTCCCTAGGATTCCAAGAAGTGTAATGTGATTGATATGCAGGGTTAAGCCAAAGGGAATAATGGCACTCATAATGATTATTTATGTTTTTTTGTACTTCTTAAAGTGCAAATGTAACATTCATGTATGTGATCTATTTTTCCAAGACTGGAAAACTTATCGGTCCTTCAGGACTTTATTCCTCGTAATCATGCCAATGTATTAAAAAAATCACTGACTCTAGGTAACTGGGGTCGGGGCGTTACAATAAATATAAATAATTAACTATATAAGGGATTGAACTAGGATAAAATATGGGAGACATAAACCAAAAAAAGTTCGATGGATCTCAATTTTTTCATGTGAACCATCTACGTTGCGCAAAATCATGAGGTCATGTCACTGAGATCACACAAGGCTCTTTTATCTTGTTATTTGGGTCTCGCGATGTCCACTATAAATATCAGAGAATGTCACACATTCCCCTCGGGGTCTTCCACCTTAGTCACATGAGGCCCACTAGGTCTATCTCAAAAACCTTTCAATTTTCTTCAGACATTTTTCCTAAATCCTATAATGGCTCTCACCCATGTTATCTAGTGTCTCAGAATAGCATTTGGTAATGTCATATGTGACTGACGTTGACTTACAGGCATGTCCATCAAGTATAATGATACCCCTAGACATGTCAACTACAAAATATGACACCCTTAAAGAAAAATTGTATTGACACCCCTGATACCCTCAATGTATTCTAGTCATCTCTTGCATTGAAACCAGTGAAATTCATCTAGATCCTATGATTCCCTCAAGACAAGCCAGCCAAGGGTTTGGGATGGATTTCGTGAAAACCCATATGGGTCTTGCGATGTATTCTAGACCAGACAACTTTGATCATAAGACAACCCTCATATATTTCATCCATGATATGTGATGCCCCTCTGATAAGTTGAATGGGTCATATTATTTACTTTTGAAATGTCAGGAATACATTATGGGACATATCAAGAAGTATCCAAGGAACTTCGAGTGGAAAACCAACGCATAAGAGGCAGTAAAATTGACCAGATCGAAAGAAAATATCATTATTTTATAACACTTTACATCCTCAATGTGTATGCCCATAATATAGAAGAAATTTCATTGTGTGATTTGAGTTCAAATAAACTATGAAAACTTTGATTCCTGTAATAACTAAGGTATGTATGATTCCTCCCGGTGGCTCAATATCTATATCAACCATTCAAAGGGTTGTCCCAAAACAAAATACATTCATATAAAAGAAATTAACTTGGTTATTTACTATACCTTGTTTGTCACAAAAATCATATTTCATATGGGCATATAGAGTATAAATAATAATATCATCTTCACCATAAGCCTCTTTTAATACTAGGGAAACCTCATCTTGTAAGGCTCGAGTATGAGGAAAACATCATATTGTTAACGCTGATAAATTAAAATATGAGTACCATGATTCCTAAAATAATCAATATATTTAAGATGACATCCTATGAATCGAGTTTATATTAAATTCTACATCGATGTACTCCCTGTGTCTCTATCATTTCAACCATCATAACCCAATTATTCCAAGGGGATGATCACTCTACCTCATCCCTTAGTGGACTGAGAAATACACTGAACTATGATAACCCTGGTTCCTACTATATCCATGATACATAAGATGTATCTTTGATACATAGTCTCAACCATTAAATTCCTTAGTTCATTCATATATATATATATATATATTTCATGACATGAAATGGTGTGTGTTTAACAAACTATATGGGTTTGGATTCCTTCAATAATTAGGATATGTAGGATGCCTCATAATGGCTCAATACCCTCCTCATAATATTAAATCATCTCCCTACATGTTAGCATTTTACAAAGCATCTAGTTATACAGCTTCAACATAAAAAGTAGCTACATGTTATTTGGTAAATAGTGAAGAAACTCATATACATACATATGGATTCAATAACGATACCCCCTTTCGTTTGTTTATCTATGAGTTTTCATTTCTTTTGTATATAATTAAAAATAACATTTAATACCTTTTTAGTGTAATTGGTCCCGTATCGGGATACAGAATATGTTTTTAACATATCATATAAATATACAAGATCGCTAGAGTAGGAAATAGTTCCCCTCAAAATGGTGTGAAGATCCTGACCTTTCATCCTATCAACCAATGAGATTCCCTGAGTGCCATTGGGTCTAAAACCCCAATCAAATACCTATAATTGTAATGTAGGTCGGTACACTATTATTTATGAGGGTACTATTGGAATGTTTTTAGAATTACAATGACTAAATTTCAGTGATTTTTTAAGAGGTAAAGCCTCCCACAATCAACCATCTTGCCCAACCAAACCTCCATCATCAAGGGTTTCCATGTCGCCTATTGATCCATTGAAACAATCCATTAGATATATAATATCTTGAATATCAATATCATAATGAAATTAAATGTTTTATTAGATAATATATAATTTTATTGGGCATAAGATTTTACTAATTTCAATGTGGTAAGGGGATTCATATTCCAGTTTCCATTCTTTGTGTTAAACATATAAATCATTTATTATTCCATGACATGATTATGTTTGGGATGACTATTGACTATTTTATTTTTTATTCCCACTTTTTTTATGTATATTTATAGTGATTAGACATAAATGATTAATGATATTAATTTTCACTACTATAGTAAAATATTTATAAGGTATATTCACAAATAAATTATCCTTCTAAAGATTCAATTAAAACCTTAATTTTTTCCATGACCATGTTCTTATAAAATTAGTACAATTATTTAACTATTATCTTATGATTTTTTAAATTCATTTTTACTCATGTTTGAATTTTTACAAAAATAGTTTGAAAGGATTGTTTTTTTTTCTAATTGAGGTTCTTTATGTCATTTCCAGGAAATATATATCGGAATAATGTTTTTTTAACTTATACAAAATGAGAAAATGTTTACCCCATAATGATTCTTTAATGCCTTCAATCTTCCATTAAAATATTACATAGATATTTTAAGACAGAATATGTTATTTTAGGAATTAATGGAATTAAAAAAACAAAATATAAAGGATAAATTCACCAATAATTATTTCAATTTATCTTTCATAATTTCTTTCCATATAAGTTAGCATTATTTTAGGTTATTTATGATTTAATGGGGAATTATTCAAGGATACTAACCTAGATATTTTTATGGTTGCATTATGTTTATTATGTAAGGATTTTTATGAATCCTTTTTCCATCCCATGAGTTATGTTAAGATAGAATGTTTATGAAACTCATTTAATTACATGGGTTAAGATGTGAAGATTGATTTAGGTTATTGTTGAACTCCTATGTATTATTTTCATTTTGTTATGGGTGGGACTAATATCTCCCTCTAATTAAATAGATAATGATAAATGTTCTACATTCTCAATGTGTACATGACTGTTCATCCCAATCTCGCAACAAAAGGGTACATGGGTGTTCATTCCAGGTATACAATAAGAGAGTACATCGGAGTTTTTTCTAAGAAAAAAACTATAGGGTACATGAGAGGTCATCCTAATCATGAAAAAAGGGGGTACATGGGAGGTCATCCTAATATTAGAAAATAGGGTACATGGGGGGTTATCCTATGCTCGAAACTATAGGGTATAGTGGAGGTCATCCTAATCCAAAAACTAGATCATATATGGGAGGTCATTGCAATCGAGATGAAGGTATATGAGTGAATAACACAATATTAACAGGTTTCAAATGTCTTGGTAGGTAGTCATAACATATGGTTATCTAATATTATTTGCATGCCATAAATTCCATCTCATATGTTGTTAGTATACACTCATGGATCAAGTTCATTAACTATCTAATGATTCAAGGATTATGAACATATAATCATTATTACATTATTCAATATTATTATCTTTGATATTCGGGTTATGATTTTCAAATTTTATTCTCAAGCTCTCATTCCCAAATGTTCAAGGTATCCTTAAGTATCTCTTTTTTACTCTTACTGAGCATTTATGCTCACCATTTCATATGTTTTCTTTTCCACTAGTTATGATTAATGTAAAGACCCTTAAATATCAAGGAAAAGTTTTTCATAAATTATTTGGGATTTTATGAGTACGCGGTTTCTGACGGAACCTGATTCTGAGGCCCAGTGTGCCCGGAATCAATTTCCGAAGTTTAGCGTGGGTACATTCAGTGAATGAATGAGCGGGTGTTTCTATCTTTTGAATCGGTGCTCAGAATTTAAAACTGAGGGCACCGATGAAACCGAAGAGCCGGGTTTTTTAAGGAGTAACTTTTCTGAAGGTGCGTTTTCTCGGGAGGAGTTGTTTAAAAAAATTGGTTTAGTTGAAGAGTGAAATAAAATATGTGTTATAAATTTTATTTATTTTCTATGTGGTTATAACCTATGTGTGGAAGATGGGATGGCACCCCGTAGATTGATAACATCTCTTTAGATGTTAAAGGATAGATGGGGCCCACACGAGCTCCCACCTTTTCACATTCCATAACTCCATAACTCCCCTTAAATGTGAGTAACTCTTCTCTCCCTCTCTTCCTCATTAATCTTTCCAACATAACACCCTTTTAGTTTGACAACTCAAGACCATTTAATTTAGTGGTTTAGTTTTTGAAAAGGCATGGGAAACATAATAAATTTAAGGGGGAGGGCTTATTTTATGAGGTTAGAAGGTTGCGTGAGGATATTGAGAAAGGAAGAGCTCTTGTCCCTTAGAATAACGCTATTTCACCAAGGGAGAGCATCGTCTCGGAGACTCAGTTGCTTCCATCATCTTCATCCTCCACGACCAAGGAGGAGGCACCAACATTGAAACTCACCATCGATGTTGCCTTTCAATATTATCTCCGCGTCAAAGGAAGGGAGACGCTGCTTCCTCCTCAGACGTTCTCTGTCGACGTATACGGAGCTTCACCCCGCGATGTCATTTTCCACAACGATCAACGTTCGACAACTTGTGTCGAGGTAGGGGTGTTTATGAATGAGCAACATTGTTTTTTCTTCCATGTTATTGGTTCTCTCTAAACCTTTTTCTATCAAACTAATGCAGAAGGAACTAGACCAAACTAACACGGTCGATTCCTCCTCCGTTCTTGTTGTATGGTGTTCTCCATCCTTTCTTGAGCAGTGAATCAATGCATGTTTTTGGAGCCGATTAGAGGCCCAAAAACATTGGAAACGGCCTCAGAACATTGGGACAACATAGGAATGGAATTTTTGTAGGAAATGGATCATCAGAACAGAGGACAGACGCCTCAGGAGGCGTTCTGGCCAGAGGCGTCGTTTTTGGAAAATTCCAGAATACACAGCGTGTACTTCCAAAGAACACGTCGTGTAGTACAAACGTTCTGCGGTACAAGTAACTAACATCAGAAAAAGTGACACACTGCGTGTGAAACCAGTCACACAATGTGTACTGTCCACATAGTTTGACAGAGGAGACTTCGATGGACATGGCGTGTATTCAAGTAAAATACATGGACATGGATAGAAATACATGGCCACGAGGCACGACGTGTATTATCTTCCTTGAAAGGAAGAAGCGGCTTCATGAGGCTCGGAGTGTAATCCGGGAGATACACGGACACAGGTAGAATGACACGGCCAAGAGGCATGGCGTGTACGACATTCACCTTTTCAAAAGAAGATTCATGATGACTCCGCGTGTATTCAAGGAATACACGGACACAGGGTGGAGTACACTGGCAGGTACTCAACCACACAGCCAGACATGGCCAGCGTACACGGAGCCGACCCTGGAAGTTTGGACACAGCATGTAACATTACCACATGTCGTGTACTTAATTTTTACATGAACATCCCTTCGACACGGGTTGTGGTACACGGACAGTACCCAGGGACTAAAAACACGGCGTGTAACCATACCACACGCCGTGTAGTTACATACCTACACGACCAGCCCTGCGGCATGGGCTGTATCACATGGGCAGTACCCGATGTCTAATGACACGGTGTGTATCACTTACCTACACGCCGTGTACTTTTGTAAAATGGCTTGGTCGTCATGTACTCTGTGACTCGGGCACGTTTTTCTTGGTTTTCCCCTATGACATGTGACGGAACTACGGGATACATTAACTCTAGTCTTATTGATGGTTGATGTATCCACCCCTTTTGACTCGAGGAGCGGACCCTCCTGGAATCAAGTGTGGTATGTGCAGAAACCCTAGAGTTGGTTGCGACTGCGACGATGATGACGAACTGTACTGGGATCCTATGTGGGTTCGGTAGCGAGGACGACTCTACTTATATCTTCTGTGGGTTCGGCAATGATGGTTACTGTACTTGGATCCTACATGGGTTCGGTAACGACGAATTTTGTACTTGGATCGTATGTGGGTTTGGCAAGGGAGATGATTCAGAGGATAAATCTATCATCTCCACCCCTCTTCATGAGTAGTATACATGTGTGAGCTGAGTCTTGAATTTCAATCATTATCTTAGATATTATTGACTTGCTATCCTGTGTGTATTGGGGTGTGCTTTCCTCTGTGGATTGGGTTGTACATTCCTTTATGGATTGGGTTGTACTTTCCTATGTGGAAAGGGTTGAACTTGGGCTCTGGAGTTGGAGTAGAATAACAATTGATGACTTAGGTATATGTTTGGGAATAAACCTAAGTAGAATTGTTTGATACTTCGTGATTGTAACTTTCCTTTTAGGTTTATCCTTCATGGATTCTGGGAGACCATCGGGGGTCTTGGGGTCCCTACTGAGTATCGTATACTCACCCCTACACGGGCGATGCCTGAACTACATTGTGTTGGTTGCAGACGACGAACAGCGCTGATCGTGGTTGTGGCTTGTGGAGTGGGATAGTACTCGGAGGTGGACTATCAAGCATGACGTACACGGAGTAGACGACCGAACTCGAGGAGCCAACGAGGATATCTATACTCACCATTCATGTGGGAGTTTTGGAGGATGTCTTGGTGGTTGCTGATCTACTTTTCAGCTGTTATACGTTCTTTTCTCTATTGTACTGTACTTTTAGTTTGGTTTGTATACTGGCCCATTTACTTTCCAGAACATACTTTTGTACTCAGTTTACATAGTGTTTACTTCATATTGTGTACTCTCTAGTGTTTGTTTTCTTATATATAGGAAATTCATTCCCTTTTTCGGGATTTACGCCTTTGGTTCTAGTCGCCAGACCCTGGCCAAAGTAAGGCGGGCTTGGGTTAGTCACGTCACGGGTCCCGAGGATGGGTCGTGACAAATTGGTATTAGAGGAATCAGTTCTACCGCAGAACTCAGGACTCTGATAGTTTCTTCTATGTGAAACAGTAATGTTTACAATATTGAGTGTGGTTATTAGTCCAGGGAGTCCAGTGTTGGTGAAGCGGCCGACATATCCATACACCAGGACCCTGACTTCTGATTTCTGACTCAATGCACAAAAACATTGATTACATGTGTGTTTCAAAAGTTTTCTTTGTGATTATGTTTTTTCATCTCACTAGGTATACTGTATTAACCGTGGCGCACCAGTTCCTTTTCAGGATGGCCCCATGACGGCAGCCAGCTAGGGTTCAAAGCTTTGTGAGAGATGGCAGCCCACCGAGTGACGAGGCCTCAGTTCAAGGACCCATTAATGTGGAGGCACTGATGGTACCTCTACCTGCTGAGCCACCGATGTCACCAGCCCCAGCAGCTGAGGGTTCAGGTTGCCTGAGTGCACTGCACAAGTTTTAGCGTCAGAGGCAGCCCAGGTTCTACGGAGAGACGCACCCTCAGGCAGCCGAGGACTGGCTGGAGGTAGTTGGTCGAGTCTTCAGATTGGTAGGGACACCCGCAGATCTTATGATGATCCTTTCGGCGAGTCTGCTGCACATGGAAGCAGGTAGATGGAGGAGCCTAATGCTCAAGTTGCACGACGAGGCATCTCTCCTTTGGTCAGACTTTGAGATCCTTTTTCACTTGGAGTTCGTTCCAGCCACCCTATGTGCGGTGCGCATCCAGGAGTTACTACAGCTGTGGCAGGGCATCATGTCAGTAGCCTAGTACTCGGCGATATTTACTGATCTCTCGCACTACTCCATAGACATGGTATGGGACCCATTCTTCCAAGCCCAAACCTTCGAGCAGGGATTGAGGCTTGAGATCAGGGCATCGATGATCTCTCTCAGCAATCCGACGTAGGAAGGAGTACAGGAGTGATCCCTTCTTATGGAGAGATTTCTTGTTGAGCCTACACCAGCAACGAGACCTACCATAGGGAAACAGGTAGCAGAGTCTTCTGTAGGGCCACATGGCTCATAACTGCCCGACCCACCATGCAGAGGAGCAGCAGATGGTTGAGGGACCACCCAGGCAGTGGCAGAGGTTCAACCGTGGCGGTCCTCAGGGAGTAGGTGGACGAGGCAGAGGAGCTGGCCGAGCAGCGAGTGGTAGGCGACGCTTTGAGGCTCTACCACCACCACCACCGGGAGGTCCACCCCGACTACAGGGAGCTGGCGGATAGAGGTAGGATTGGCTTCAGGCAATGGAGACCTACGACCACGGTGCACCTGAGATGATTCGAGGTACTAGATGTGTCTACTCCACCTTTTATGAAGTTCTTATCGACACTGGAGCGAGTTATTCATTCATTGCCGATGCCCTTGTTCAGAGCTCGGATATTCCGATGGAGCTGTTGGCTCGATCATTATGGATAGAGACTCCTATGGGAGTAGACTCGATGATTACGCACTGGTGCCGGAATTGTGAGCTTACTCTAGGAGGCGAGAGGTTCGGCTGGGATATTCATGTAGCGACAACGAGGGCTTATGATGTCAACTTGGGAATGGATTGGTTATCTATGTTCCATGCTCAGATCGACTGTATTAGGCACAAGGTGCGATGTGTTCGCACCGATGGGAGCAGGTTCACCTTCACCGTCGAGAAGGGAGCCTTTGCAGCACATGATGGACTCACACAGAGGACAGGACAGCTGATTACTCATCAGTTGGCTACACTTATCCTAGGAGTAGTTGATGTGCGGAGTCCGAGTTTTCTTTTTAGTGGTGATCAATGTGTGGTTGTTTTTCCAAACAACGTTCTAGGAATACCTCCTCATAGAGAGGTAGACTTCTATATTGACATGTACCCCGGGACAACACCAATATATACACCAGCATATTGGGTGGCTCCCGCTGAGCTTTGTGAGCTGTGGGTACAGCTGGAGGACTTGCAGGGCAAGGGATTAATTCAACCCAGTGTTTCACCATGGGCTTCCCTAATTTTGTTCGCCAAGAAGGCGGACGGGAGCTTGCAACTGTGTGTTGATTACCATCTCTTGAACCAGGTGTCCATGAAGAAAAAGTATCCACTTCCATGGATCGACGACCCCATCGATCATCTCAAGGGAGAATTATGGTTCTCGATGATAGACCTCAGGTCAGTCTATCATCAGCTCGGAGTTTGAGATGAGGATGTCCAGAAGATGTGCTTAAGGTGTCGGTATGGCCACTATGAGTTCCTGGTTATGCCTTTTTTCATAAACACCACTCTAGTAGTGTTCATGTGTCTCATGAATAGGATCTTACTGCCTTACCTAGATCGATTTGTCATTTTATTCATCGAAGACATATTGATTTACTCAACTACTGAGGAGGAGCATGCCTACCACTTGCGGGTTGTACTGGATACACTCCGAGAGCACCAGCTTTATGGTAAGCTCTCAAAGTTCGAGTTTTGGATTCGAGAGGTCCACTTCTTGGGGCACGTCATCTACGAGGCGGGAGTTGCGGTGGATCCTACGAAGATCGAGGCACTACTAGACTGGGAGCCACCCAGGAGCGTGACAGAGGTGTGGAGTTTTCAAGGCCTATTTGGGTACTATCAGAGATTTGTTCCAGATTTCTCCAGTGTTGTATCACCACTCTCAGCTTTGACGAAGAAGGGGAAACCCTTTGTGTGGTCGGATAGATGTCAGCAAAGCTTCCAAGAGCTGAGACAGAGATTGACCAGTGCACCAATATTGAGGATACCGGAGGAGGGCGTAGGGTACGTAGTTTATTGCGACGCATCAGGGACCAGAATTGGGTGTGTCCTGATGTAGGAGCGGGAAGTGATCGCCTATGGATAACGACAGTTGAGGCAACATGAGCAGAACTATAGTACCCATGACTTGGAGTTAGCAGCAGTGGTCTTCGCCTTGAAGATGTGGCAGCACTATCTGATGGGTGAGCGCCTTACAGTCTAGTCTAACCACCAGAGTCTCATGTACATCTTCTCGCAGAAGGACCTGAACCTGAGATAGCGGTGATGGCTCGATTTCCTCCAGGACTATGACTTTGAGATAGCCTATACTCCTGGGAAGGGAAATGTAGTAGCCGATGCTCTCAGCTATAGGACGGGCATTCATCTACTTGGAGAGGCAACAGAGTAGCTAGCCGCGTTGCAAATATCCTTCGTGGATAGAGATGGGGAATCCTTTCTACAGTCCCTCATAGTCACTCCTCCACTACTTCGGTGTGTCAGAGAGGAATAGTGTGGGGATGTTGAATGTGAGACGCGACGTGCACATATATCCATAGGGAAGGCACCTGATGGATTTTCTATAGGAGAAGATAACATCATCCTCTTCAGGGGACGTACCATGGTACTTGTTGCATTACAGGAGGAGGTGCTGAGGGAGTTTCCCACTTCCCCTTTGGCGGTACATCCAAGAGTAGTGAAGCTGTACTAGGATCTCAGGAGATAGCACTGGTGGCTAGGTATAAATAATTCTCTGGTAGAGTTCGTTTCATGATGCCTCACTTGCTAGCTAGTGAAGGCGGAGCACCAGGTACCAACAAGCTTTGTACAATCCTTGGAGGTCCTGGAGTAGAAGTGGGACTGGATATCTATTGATTTCATGACAAGACTTCCATATAATTCCAGAGGACAGGACTCCATCTGGGTGATCATAGACCGACTCAACAAGTCAGCCAACTTCTTACCCATCAAAGAGCAGGGCTCAGTGGAGAGCTTGGGACACCTCTACGTTCAGGAGATCATATGGATTCATGGTGTACCATCGTCTATAGTCTCCGATCGAGATGTTCACTTTACATCCCGGCTTTGGAAGGGGTTGCAGGAGGCATTTGGGATGCAACTATGCCTGAGCACTACCTTTCACCCTCAGACGGATGGTCAGATGGAGAGGACCATTCAGACCCTCGAGGACAAGCTCTGTTCATGTGTCCCTGACTTTTGTCGTAGTTGGGAGGATCACCTACCATTAGTGGAGTTTGCGTACAACAACACCTACCACTCCACCAACGGGATGGAACCATACAAGGCACTGTACGACCAACCTTCCAGATCAATTCTATGCTGGACAGACCCTGGGGAGTCAGCACTAGTATTGCCAGAGATAGTCCAGGCCATGACGGAGAAGGTTCAGATCATCCAGGAGCGGATGAGGACTGCTCAGAGCCAGCATAAGTCCTATGATGATAGGAGGCGGAGGCCACTAGAGTTCTAGGATGGTGACCACGTTTTCTTATGGGTCTCATCTTGGCGTGGATTACAGAGATTTGGCCGGGGCGACAAGTTATCTCCACGGTTAATCGAACAACTCCAGGTTCTCAGTAGGATAGGTGAGGTGGCTTATCGCGTCACTCTTCCACCTCAGTTGCACCAGGTGCATGACATCTTCCACGTATCTCAGCTGAGGAGATACGTGCACAACCTGATGCATATCATCGACCATGGGGAGCAGGACATCGATAAAGGGGTAACTTTTTCAGAGGTTCCTGTGGAGATCGAGGATCGATAGGAGCGGGTCCTATGTGGACGGTCGATTCCTCTAGTTCTCATCATGTGGTAGCATGGGAACCTCCAGGAGATCACATGGGTGCGGGAGACTCATATGCCTACTCAGTACCCTCATTTGTTCTCCTAGTTTGTGATGTATCATTATGGGGACGTAAAGCCCTAAGGTGGAAGTAATGTAAAGACCAGTAAATTTCAAGGAATTTTTTTTCTTAAATTATTTGGGATTTTACGAGTACATAGTTTCTAACGACACCTGATTCCGAGGCCTGTTGTGCCCGAAATCAATTTCCGAAGTTTATCTCGGGTACCTTTAGTGAATGAACGAGCATGTTTTTCTATATTTTGAACCGATTCTCGGAATTGAAATCTGAGGGCACTGATGAAACTGCAACACCATTTCTTGAATAAGAGGACCTTTCCCAAAGGTGTGTTTTTTCGGGAGGAGTAGTTTAAAAAAAGTGGTTTAATTGAAGAGTGAAATAAAATATGTGTTACAAATTTTATTTCTTTTCTATGTGGTTATAACCTATGTGTGGAAGTTTGGATGGGACCCACAAGGTTGATAACTTCTTATGAGAGGTTAAAGGAGAGGTGGGGACCACACGAGCCCCCACCTTTTCACATTCCTTAACTCCATTACTCCCCTTAAATGTGAGTAACTCTTCTCTCCCTCTCTTCCTCATTAGTCTTGCCAACATAACAACCTTTTAATTTGACATCTCAAGATCATTTAATTAAGTGGTCTAGTTTTTGAATTTGAGTTTTTAAAAAGGCATGGAAAACATAATAAAATAAGGGGGAGGACTTATTTTGTGAGGTTGGAGGGTTGTGTGAGGATATTGAGAAAGGGATCACTCTTGTCCCTTGGAAGAATGCTTTTTCACCAAGGGAGAGCATCGACTCGGTGACTCAGTTTCTTCTGTCATCTTCTTCCTCCATGGCCAAGGAGGAGGCACCAACTTGGAATCTCTCCATCGACATCACCTTTCAATATTCTCTCTGCGTCAAAGGAATGGAGACACCGCTTCCTTCTCGGACATTTTCTGTTGACGTATATGGAGTTTCATCCCGCGATGCCGTTTTCCGCGATGCTCAATGTTTGACAACTTGGTCGAGGTAGGGGTGTGTTTATGAATGAGAAACGTTGTTTTCCCTTCCATGTTATTGGTTCTCTCTAAACCGTTTGCTATCGAACTAATGCGGAAGGAGACAGACCAAACTAATATGGTCTGATTCTTCCACCATTCTTGTTGTAGGGTGTCTCCAACCATTCTTGAGCGGTGAATCAAGGCATGTTTTTGGAGCCAATTAGAGGCCCGAAAACATTGGAAATGGATTCAGAACATTGGGAAGACCTAGGAATGGGTGTTGTGTAGAAAAAAGATCATCAAAAAAAGGATGGACGCTTTGGGAGGCGTGTTGCCCAGAGGCGTCATTTCTAGAAAACTCCAGAATACATGGTGTGTACTTCCAAAGCACACGCCGTGTAGTACAAGTGTTCAGCGGTAGAAGTAATGGACATCAGAATAAGTGACACACGGCGTGTGACACCAGTCACACGGTGTGTACTGTCCACACAGTTTGACAGAGGAGACTTCAATGGACATGGTGTGTATTCAAGGGAAATACACGGACACGGACAGAAATACACGGCCACGAGGTACGGCATGTATTATCTTCCTTGAAAGGTAGAAGCGGCTATGAGAGGCTTGGCGTGTAAACCAAGAGATACACAGACATGGGAAAAAATGCACGGCGAAGAGGAACGGCGTGTATGACCTTCACCATGGCAGAAGCGGCTTCGTGATGACTCAGCATGTATGTCGGGAATACACGGACACAGGGTGGAGTACACGGGCTGGTACTCCACCACACGGCCAGGCATGGCCAGAGTACATGGAGCCGACCCCAGAAGTTTGGACATGGAGTGTAACCTTACCACATGTTGTGTACTTAATTTTTACACGAACATCCCTTCAACATGGGATGTGGTACACAGACAGTACCCGGGGACTGAAGACATGGCGTGTAACCATACCACACGCCGCGTACTTACATACCTACATGACCAGCCATGCGGCATGGGTTGTATCACACGGGCAGTACTGGGTGTCTGATGACACGGCACGTATCGCTTACCTATACACTATTTACTTTTGGAAAATGGCTTGGTGGTCTTGTACTCCGTGACTCAGGCACGTTTTTCTTGGTTTTCCCCTATAATGTGGGATGGAACTACGGGATAAATTAACTCTAATCTTCGTGATGGTTGATGTATCCACCCCTTTTTACTTGAGGAGTAGACCCTCCCGAAATCGAGTGTGTAGTGTGCGGAAACCGTAGAGCTGGCTGCGACTGCGACGACGATGAAGACTGTACTAGGATCTTACTTGGGTTCGGCAGTGAGGACGTCTGTACCTGGATCCTCTGTGGGTTCGGCAGTGATGGTTATTGTACTTGGATCCTACGTGGGTTCGGCCGTGACGACTTCTGTACTTGGATCCTATATGGGTTCAGCATGGGATATGATTCAAAGGATGCATCTATCATCTCCACCACTCTTCGTGTGTAGTATACCTGTGTGAGCCGAGTCTTGACTTTCAATCAATATCATCGATATGATTGACTTGCTATCCTGTGTGGATTGGGTTGTGCTTTCCTGTGTGGATTGGGTTGTACATTTCTATGTACATTGGGTTTTACATTCATGTGTGGACTGGGTTGAACCTGGGCTCGAGAGTTGGAGCAGAACAGGAATTGATGACTTAGGTATATGTTTGGGCATATACCTAAGTATAATTGTTTGATACTTCGTGATTGTAACTTTTAATTGAGGTTTATCCTTCGGGGATTCTAGGAGACCTTCGGGGGTCTTGGGGTCCCTAATGAGTATCGTATACTCACCCCTACACGGGTTATGCCCACACTATGTTGTGTTGGTTGCAGATGACGGATAGTGCTGATTGTGGTTGAGGCTTGTGGAGTGGGATGGTACTTGGAGGTCGACTATCAGGCGGGAAGTACACGGAGTAGATGGACGAACTCTAGGAGCCGACGAGGCTATCCATACTCACCCTTCAAGTGGGAGTTTAGGAGGGCGTCTTGGTGGTTGCTTCTCAACATTTCACCTATTGTACTTTCTTTTCTCTGATGTACTATACATTCAGTTGGGTTTTTATAATGGCCCATTTACTTTCCAGCACTTAAATTTTTACTCAGTTTACTTAGTGTTTACTTCATCTTGCGTACTCTATGGTGTTTGTTTTCTTATATAAAGGCAATGCCTTCCCTTTTTTAGGATTTATGCCTTTGGTGCTAGTCGCCAACCCCTGGTCTATGGAAGGCAGGCTTAGGTTAGTCACGACATGGGTCCCAAGGACGGGGTGTGACAATGAATGATGTCAAATGAATTTTTTCTAAAATTATTTCACATGGATGACGTTGATGACCTATTTTAGACATTGAATATAGTGATATATGATATTGATCATAATGTTCTAGTTATTTTTAACATGATATGTTATGATTTTTTCAATATTTTATAAAACTCTAAATGTAAAATTACCTTCAGTATATGAGTTACCCAATATATTGTTTCAACAATGCATGTTTTTTGGGAAAGAACTTGGGCCAGATTTATCATTATTAAAGTATCAAATTTAATGTTAATGTTTTTAGTACTGGTCTCAGATGTGTTGATTCTGGGAAGATAAAATAATGATGCAAATTTTATAATATAAAATTACTAAATTTGTATGATTTTATTATAATTTGTTGAAATTAAATTCAATAAAAACCATTTTTTATGAAAATGAATTTTGAAGCATACAATGAATTAAAAGAAAATTGCATTCATATTTATAAAAAATTAAACAATAATTATTTTCTGAGTATGGCCATTATACTTTTATTTCATAAATTGTTTACACATATTAATACCTATTACATCTATATATAGGTTATAATATAATTTTTTAGATATATCACAATTTTATAAAGTCTTTTTTTTGTGTGGTAAGAAATATATCAATTTATTATTTTAACTATTTTTTAGGTGTTACACACTCTGGCAATTAATTAATTTCTCCCTCATAATTTTATCTTGGTCTTAAATGTTAAAATATTAAAAAAATAATTTTTCAAACCAAAATCATATAAGGGGTAATAAATAAACCTTAAAAAATGGGATGTGAGAAGCCTAGATGTTACCTGAAATAATACATAATTATGTCCTCAGATAAGGATAAATTTTTTTGAAGATAAAATATAGATATGGTAGAGTGGACTAATTCCAAATTGTAAATAAAAAGTGATAGAGAACATGGCCATGTTAATGTTAACCACCACAAACCATATATTTTTTTATTACTAAAAAGAGCATTGATTCATCATAAATGACGATAAATGAATGAAATTCCATTTCATGATCCTTTTTATAATGTCGATGGACTACAATTATTTCCTAATATAGAAAAATAAATATTATATGTACTCGAATTTTTCTAAATCATATGAACAATTTCATCAGTTTTTTCTCTTTAAACAATTTTAACTTTATCTCAAACTCCTTGAAACTAATATTCATAATGAATTATTCATTTTTGAATCACTAATATTAGCCTTTTATGGATCCTATAATCTAATAAATAATTAGAATTATCTATTTCGAAATCTATATGTTTATAAAAAAATGATTTTCAAATGTTATACATTATGATAAATCATATTTTACTGTGAAACAACAATATTAAAATATCAACTTAACCTGTTTCATAAGTAGTTGGCCTTATAACCCTTCAAAAATATGATTGTCCCAATTAAAAATAAAGAAAATGAAGAAACAATATCCCTAAATTTTTATAATAATGTTAACATTAATCTTCCAAAAAAATCTAAAGTATGAAAAATACTATGCACGAAATATGACAGTCCCTTGATCATATATTCCCAAAAAAATGAAATAACATGAATTTCAATAAAATCTCAATGAAAACATATTGGCCTGAAAAAAATGAATATATCATCCTCAATTAAAAGAATAATATATTATAAATTATATTCTATAAATATTAAAATGTTCTAAACTCCGTAAAAGATAACATAAACCACATTGTCAAATAACCACTAATCAGTTACAAGGAAATCAATACTATTTAGTTTAACTTATAAAAAATAATCATCCATTTATCTATACTAAACATTATTACCATTACATGAGGTAAATAATTAAGGGTTATCTTTCCCTCAATCATGTGTTTTTCTTTAAATATCACCTAACAATTACATCACATCTCCAATCCATCAATAACATTCCACATAGTCTTCCAAATCCTTAATGAAAAAATAAATCAGAATAATCCTTAAATGGTATATGAGTCTTATACCTATAAAAACAATGATATATATAATTATATAAAATACCTATATAATTTTGATACATAAAAAATTAAATCATTACACTTCCTTTATAATCCCTTAACTTTGATTCTTCATCTTATTAATTAATATAACCTTCCATTAATATGTCATTTGTAGTCTCTTCATTTTCAATAGAAAAACCTTTACTCATATAACCTTTTTTATCCTATTTTAAAGAATTACCCTTTGGACATTGATTTGTATAATGCCCATATTTTTCATATTTAAAACATTTAACCATTCATTATACCTTTAGGGAACTGTTACTCTTATCTATTGAGTTTAAAAAACATTGCATTTTTCTTCAAAAATTATTAGCTTAATGCCATTCTTTTCCACACCCAAAATTTCTTCATGTTACCTTAAGGAATTTCACTACATGTTTCTACCAATATACATGAATTATAAGAATATAAATCATCATTCATCTATGGTATTTGTGAAATTTATTTTTTCTCTTTAAATGTTCATCAGGAAACTCATCCAAGTGATGAATTTTATCCATGTAATGATATAGATGATTATTAAAAGAAATTATATTTTTCATTATACCTCTCATTTCACCTGGTTACTCATATGGAAAACATTTCAATTTTCCATAAAATTCAACATTAAAAAGCTTCTTTTGGGTTTTATCTATTTAATAAAATAAAAATAAATCTTTGGAGAAAAAATATTCACAGTGGGAAACCACATAATCGTTGATAATTATTTATATGGTGTTTAAATCATGGAAACTTCTCTTTTTAATATAACTCTATTGGTTTAACCTAGATCATTCATGATAATCATATAATAAAATATTTAAAAATGGTTTATGATGAAAATGGTAATTCAAATTATCATATCCCTTAGTAGTGTGAAGCCTGATTCACATTAAGGGCATAGATTTCATTCACTAGAATGATGGATGTGATATACTCAACCCATATATATTTTTGGGTTATTATTACTAGATTCATCTTCTTTAAAAAATGTTCACTTATAGTATCTAGAAAATAAATTATTTCCTTGAAAATTACAAAATCCCTTCATTACCTAATAATTTTGATGTTATCCTATGCTTAGACATACCCCTAGGGTTTTCACAAAGTCTCTCTAATCCCAATCTCAAAATATTAAGTAAAACTATCCATTGAAACTGACTATAGTAACCAATAAATTACATATTATTATATTATATAATAATATATGAATATCATATGTATTTTATAATTACATGCGCAACAAATATAATGTTTTATTTTCATTATATATTTTACAGAAAATTGTATTATTTCATGATTGATCCCCATCATCTCCCAGAAGGATCCTCCAACATAGTATTATTCTTAGAACTACCTTACATAAAATTATTTTAATAACATAGGTAAATGAAACATAATATATGGTGAACTCATATACCCAATAAGGGAAAAAAAATTGAGATATCGATGATCACATAACATAATATGATAATGAGGGTATGAGTACATGATCTTAAAATTTCAAAACCATACCATACCTATCATAGATAATAATTCTAATTCATGGAATAAAACATGATAGTTTATAATACATGAATCATAATAGTATTAATGAATAAGAAACCTCTGAGGATAAAATAGACATTGGAATTTGGGAAATATGTCTTCTTATAAAATTGTGAAAATGAATAAATAGAAATAGGTTCACACATTAATATAAGTACAACACATTAGGACCTTGCATACACATGTGGTCTTCAAAAAAGACTACAAAAAATGAAATAAATAAGAAATATAGTTCCACAAATAAACATATTGAAATGAAAAACCTGGTCCACACATAATTGTGTTGAAAAGAAACTAGTTATACAGATAAAATACTGACTTATAAATTGGGTTCATCCAGAACATACATTCCACATGAGTTTTCCATATTTATCGAAATCCTTAGGGGGATATATGACTTCATGTATACACAAAACATAATGGTAATTAATAAATAAATTTAATATAAGATAATATATCATTCATAATATAACATAACTCATGGAAGGAAACAAGATTCATATATATTTCAATAATTTATTATACCCTAACCCAAAAAATAAGTAGGTTTCACAAAAATATCATTTACATAATCATATACCATAACATGAAATAATGACAATGGGTTCATTAGATTATATCCCCTTTAATGATTGTGTAAAATTAAAGGATATTATTGTAGATTAAAAATAACATTAAAAGATCATTATAACATTTCTTGAGTAAAATAACGTTTTTATTTTGAAATTAATTATTTAAAACAAAAAAATAAATAATATTATGGAATAAATTTTCATTAAAATGATCCTATAAAAGATTTAATGTATGGTAATAATTGAATAGTCATGATAGTAGGAAATTATATTCATTTCATGTATGTAAAAATAAGTATTCCCTTCACATTTTCTATTGAAAGTCAAAAGTATATTTTTCGTTAAATTACAATAAGATTCTTTTTAAATCATATAAAAAGGTAAAACATGTGTATAATTACGTTAATAAAAAATAGGATAATTTAAAACCCAAAGTGAATTAAAATTTATAAAACATTTTCATTGAAGAAAAATTATTTTGAATCAAAGAGGGATGTAAATTTAGTTTTCCATGGAAACATTCTTTCAGTAACCTGAGTTCTTAATCATAAGAAAATTAAAGGAAAATATATAATATCCAAAAATAGACATAGAAGAGTAAAATTCATGATTTAATTTACTTATATATCCTAGAAATGAATAATTTGATTTTCAATAATAAAAATCCAAATAAAAATGAGATTGCTACATAAAACTCTTATCACTTTGACAATATTCAAATCTAACCTCACGAAAAGACAAAGTCTTATATGGATATGAAAATACTTAATGTTTTCATGAGAATCTTAAAAAATGCATTTATTGGAAATATATAGACCACATAAAATAAAAAATTTGTGAAAGTAGAATGTGTCAAACAATTATAAAGGTGAGATAAAAATTACATTAACTCAAGTATAATCTTGTTCTTTACACATATAAACCTCCTATTTAATAAGAGACCTCTTTTTTCATACATTTTAATCCTTGAATAGATGGTAATATTAAATGAAATTAATCTATGGGATGTATTGAATGATTATATGAAGTTGTTATTGATTTTCATGGATTATCTAGGAGGCTCAAAAGTTGGGAGGAAGAGAGGAGAATATTTTCCCTTTTTTAAGTGAGGGAATGGGAACTATAAAATTTATAAAAAATATTAAAATATAATTGTGTCATTCTCAAGAAAAATGCTTCCAAATGGATATATATTTGATGAAAATTATTTTATGGTTAAAATATATACACCTAATTGAATTTATACCAGCTATGGTGTAATTTTAAATAATATTTTTTTGTTAACCAATCAGTTAAATTTTTTTACCTTAACTGTGGTAAAAAAATTCACTAAAAACGGATTATAATATAACATATTAATTAAAACTAAACTGATAAATGGAAAAGGGATGAAATTTTTTAAGATATATTATCCACCTTGTCTTCATTCATGATCATTATGGTTTTTCAAATAATGTAACATAATATTATTTTTATAAAATATCATTACTGTCATTTTTTAAACTATTCATTTAATTTGACTTTAAATACACCAATAGAAATATTTAATTATAATCTAATCGTTTTAAAAAACCATAATATGTTATATTTATCTAAAAATTTGTGTAAAATATTAATTCAATTAAATTTTATTCCATTTAATATTTTTAATAGAACATATTTAATTTTATAATAATTGAATATATATTATCCCTATATTGTTAAAGAGTCTAAGTTAATTATAGAACTATTAAAAAAATGAAATAAATATTTATGATAAATAATTTATTTCAATTAATATTTCAAAAAAATATATAATCTTATTTTTATTAAATAAAAAAATTTAGTGTCAATAAATTTAAGAGCATGACATTTTGTATTTATTCTTTTCATAAATTAATACAAATGAGTTAATCAGTGAAATACAAAACTAAATTACCATATACTAAAGAATTTGATGGAAATTGATGATATAAACTCATCCAAAGGGATTAAATAAGTTTGTAAAGAAATTTTAAATCCTTATCAAAAACTTTTATCTCTATATTACCCATTTTACCTTTAGTGAGGTGATAAAAATTAATTATGGTTACTATTGATTTTTGAAAAAAAATAAAGAGAACTATTTAACAAATTTGATCCAACTAATTCGAAATATTTTATTCATTTTTCATGATTCAATATCTATAAGAGTAATATATAATTATTATTATAAATTCATAAAATTCAACAATGAATAGTTTTCATAAAAATTGAATTTTTAAAAATGATAATTAAATTACATCAAAATGATGAATATTTCTGATAAAAATAGAATAAATTCTATTTTTAAAAATAAAATTTATCACATGTAAATTTAATAACAAATAATAAATATAATGGGATTTTTTAAATTACTTTATTAAACAAAAATAAATTATTGTATTTGAAAAAATGATGTTTCTCAACATTCATTCAAAACTGAATCATTTCAGAAAAATCCAAAAAATAACCATAAGTTAATTTACATATGATGGTATTAAAAATTATTTTTCACTTAATAAGAAATATCAATTTTTTTAAAATAAATATAATTTTAACAAAAAAATGAAATATAAACTACATTTTAAGGAAATGAAATTTTATGTATCAAATGGCTTCAATAAAAATTGTGATCTTATTTTATTATAATTAATAAATAATATTTTTTTCATTAAAGACATTATAATTTTATTTAAAACTTTTTTTTAATCATATTAATTCCTCCAAATTAAATTTATATGTTATAATAAAATTTGATAATATATCACAATTTTCATAAAGCTCTATATTTCATGTTAAGTTCTCTATTAAGCTGATTATTATTTTTGCTAAAAAAATAATAATTTAATGCCCAAGGATGAAATATATTAATTTGTAAAATTATATACCTTTATATTATAATTATCTATGGTGTAACCTATCATTGTATAATTTTATACACCACATGAACATAAATATGACCATAACATCAAAAAATCCTCAATGAAACAAAATTGAGACGAAGAACTATTTTGGATTTAGTAATTTGTTAATTTAAATTCCATACAAACCTAAAACTAATATGGTTGTATATATACATTTAATTAAATCATGTATTATTCAAAAAATAAATTACTAGGCTATATATTCAAAATAAAAAAATGGGACAGAACATTAAAACCTGCCTCAATGAAGATAAATTGAGATGAAACCCTTACCTTTTTTATTATTTTTGTTTAAGTGATATATACTGCTATATAATAAATTAATATTTATTATTATTATATAAAAAAATCATGCTAATACGTTCAATATCATTTATGATCCACTTATTTCATTTCTAAAATAGTTTATTAATAAATCTCTATAAAATTAATCTTTTCTAGTGTGAACTACATCATTTTTCATTTATGTTTTAGTTCAGTAGTCATGATCCATTCAATTTGATCATGTTTTCTTAATCTCACAAATTTATATAAATTTAAAAATGTCTTATATAATTATTATATACATATCTATATCCATTAAAATTACATGGTACTAAAAACATTAATTTCATGACATTGAAAAGATGATATTTCATACGTACCCACATGTGATGTTCCCACTTTTTTATGGAAGGTACGATAGAAATTTAAATGAATATTGAACTTTCTAGAATAATATTTTCTCATTTACATATAATTTTTTAATTAAATCTATCCTTGTTACCATTTAGGTAAAAATGAAAAGATACACAAATTACATTGCTTCATGGAGGTGGTAGTCCACAAGTATGAACGAGCACCGTTATCATATACCAATAGATAAAAAGGTACGAAGATAAATATTATATTTTAATTTCATAACATAATTATATTATATATATCATACATAAATATTAAAAAAATAATAACTATCCATGAATGATGGTAATGGAAATTTAATATAATTTTTATATTTATGAAGTAGACCACAAGTAAGAATGAGTGGTATTTTAATATATTATTTGATTGAGAAGAGGTGATAAATAGTTGTTCCATCATCATAGTAAAATCTCAGTATGTTGATGATACTTTATTAATAATATTTTTATGGATAAAAATTATTAGAAATGGTATAAGATAAACAATATTGAAATATAATGGTACGTATTTATACTTTTTCTTTGTGAAACCTCATTTTTATTACACCTTATTCCTTGATGGATTGATCTTATAAGATAAACAGAATATATAGTATTATGGGAAGGATTCAAGAAATTATTTGTGATGGTATTGGCCAAGCTATAAGGATCAAATTCTGTGAATAAAGGAAGATATGTTCCCTTTTATAAGTTAAGGGAGGGACACATATTTATAAAAAAATAAATTATATGATGACACAATCATGGAATGTGTAACGAAATAATTTTTTATAAATTAATTACCGTTTTTAATGAATAAATGTATTAATATGTTATGTACTTATAAAAAAATACACTAATTTATTTTTTTAGAAAATTATAAAAATGTTTCTTATCATATTTAAAAGGTCATTCAGAATAAGAAACATTAATAATATTTTCATTGTACAATGATCATTTATATTAATACATTAATGGTTATGATAATTAAAATTACACAAAAATTAATTAAATGATGGACCCCAATTATTGCATCATACCCTCTAAAGAAAAATTATCCATAATTTTGATGGAGATGACATCAATGGTCTTTTCCCTTATAAAAGACCAATCCAATATTCAAAAAGTGAATTTTGAGTTAAACTAATTACTGTAGATGTTGATGATTTTTGTGATAACATAATATTACATGTTCGTCAAACCACCCAAATAAATCATAAACTTCACACACCGTACCCTTAGTGTGTACACTGGTGTAATAAGGGGTTGTGTATTTAGACCATTTTAATATGAATGTGTATATTTTTTTAATTAAATAATTATTATATTTATCACATTTTCATTATTACATTATAATTATAAGATTATTATTAAAAAATAAGTTTAGATAACATTATATTTTCATATGACTAAACTATATTTATATTTTTGGGAAATTTATAGTTTTTGTTATGTCAACATTTTATATAAATAAAATATTTTTTAATATATTTTTTTAAAATTTCTAAATATTAAATATTTTTTATTTAAATATAAATGATAATATATTTTAATCACATCAAATGTAATATATATAGGGGACAAAATGGTGTTAGTGTGGTAAAACCCAATATTTTATAATAAATGAATATTTTTATTTAAAAGTGAAAAATATCACATTTAAAAAAATTATTTTAGTAAAATAAATATTAATTTTGAAATCATCACCTAAAAATTATCTTGTGGTTAATGTTTTCTATTTTTCTAAGATAGTTTTCTTTTTTTAGTAAATATTAAATATGGTATAAATATGTAGTATACATTTTAACAATATAATTCCCAAAAATGATGTACTAAAGACTTTCAAATCAATACATGAAAAAAAATATATGTTTCCCCTATAATATAATGCATTCTTGAATATATATGATTATATATATACATTCTTAATGAATCTTCCAAAATCAATATTTTATTTTAAGTTATAAAAATTAGTTCATTATAAATATAAATCACTTCCATAAAACTAATGGTATTATTTTAATATTTTATATTTTTTAACCACGTAAAATAGTGAAAAAAGATGATATTTGGGGGAAACCATGGTAAAAAATTAGGGTATCGATTTAGGATTTGATTATTTTATTGTATAATGTCAAAAACCTATGTTTAGAAATTAATAATTAATTCTATTTTCTTTATCTATAAATTCCTACCCAACCACCCACTAATGTTTTGTAAAACCCCATTGATAATTTAGTATCCATATCTAAATACCTATCATGGAATTCTAATTCTCTTATGAATGTACTTCAATTCATTTTTAAGTTCCCTCATAGGGATAATAACTCTCATTTTCCATTTGACATCAAGTACAATAATTTTATGAAATCATTTAATTTCAATTTTTCATGTTTTATATTTATTTTGGATATCCCATTGTTTTGATTTTGAATCCAATGTAATTATGGTCCACATTTCAGTCTTATTGAACCCTTCTGTGAAACACTATGTGCACCTGTTATGCTACCAAAATTGTATTGTTATTTTCCTATCAAAGAATTTGTGTTGGGAATAATCATCCCCATTTACACTCAAGGTTATTCAACTGGATTTACAAATAAATTATTTATTGGGGAATTTTATGTATATTATATAGACTCCGTAATAGTGGCATCAAAAGTGATGAAATGTGTTCTACTGGTGTATTGTTTATATGGAAACAAATTAATGCACATGATGTCAATGTGATGGGTGTGATTGGAATTATATATCCCTACAATTCATTATAATGTTTTTTATCTCATTAGATACTATGTATGGTTCAGGGGAGGTTATCATAAGAACATTGTGTTTTGATGTCTCAGTGGTTATCCTTGACTTATTCTTAAAAGTCCATGTTTTATGTTGTTACCACATTATGATGTTTCCTTGACTTTTTTTTCTTATGGAATTCATAGATGTTCATGATTATGATTCTCATATATTTTATTCCACCTTTATATACCTCTTAACTTACATGTATTACTTTCATCATATTATTCCTTGATTATTCTCTTTTTGGATTTAAATCTCATACCATTATTATGTGCATCCCTATGTTATCCTACACACTACTATAAGATAAATGAAATATAAGGGAATGATATAGAGTATTTAAATATTGTTTATGAATCTTTATTCCATGTTATATTTCTATGTACATAATTCCCCAAATTCACTAGGAAACTCTATCTTCTCGTACTATGTTATTTGAACCTTTATATATTAAATGATGAAATAAGGTATATAATAGATTTGGGTTTTCATAGTTTGTATTATATGAAGGCCTAGTTAATTCTTGTGATTAATATTATCAAACCATAGTGACAACCTTATAGATATGTCTAAACATATTGAAAATCCCTAATTATTTTATAGTATATTGTGAGAACATTCTGAGAAACAAAACCCATGAATGGATTTAATAATTGGATGTGTCGCAAACATAGTTTTTCCTAGGGGTAATAACCTTGAAAAGGCACATTGTGTATTGACTCAACTATCACATGGTGCACAACAAAAAGGCCTTGATGGAAAAAAAATTTAACACTACCATGGGATATGATTTGGTAATTTTAAAAGATCATTATTCACAATTATGGGGTAATAAAAATCCAAATGAAATTTTTTGTTATGATAATGGCCATGGAGAAATTATATTGAAAAATTGATATTTATATGTAAATTAATTTGTTCCATTTATGAGTTATCCATTCAATGTTACAATTTTCAATTTTTTGTTAATATTTATATAAAAATACTCGTATCTAATTTCACCATTATTTTATTTAATTGATAGAAATAGGATGAACTAAAACAAAATACAATATGAAGGGAAATGTGATGAAAACTCAAACAAGATTCCCACCCTGATTGAAGCTTGAGTCTCTAAATTTATGAAAACAATAAATTTTTTAAAACATGATTTCAATGGAAACATTAATCAGGGGGAAACCTATATCAACCTAAAAATAGATTGTTAAAATTGAGAACATTATGAAATATATGCCTCTGAATTTTAGTTGATACTTAGATCAATTAATCATGAATCAATGGATCTACTTCACTGGAAAATATTTTATTTCCATAAATCATTTGAGAAAGACAAGTTCATAATAATATTTAGACATATTGAGGGAGAAACTAATCAAAATTTGTCATTGACAATAAATATGAAGCATGAGGGAGGTATTTAAGTGATCTAATTGAAGGAATCATCAAAAATGTTTTTTTAATAAATATATTCCTTTAACTCAATATCAAAATATGCAGTGGGAGTGCCTTGTTTTCATCAAAATGGATGAAAAATCCATGAGATTTTTGGAGGGAAAAAATACAATGCATTTAATATTTTCATATTAATTTTTCATTGACCTTAGATGTAATATTTACTATTAATCCCATGCTATAAAACTGAATATATGAAAATCTTTGGTGATTTGAGACTTTTATATATATTAGGAAATTATATGATGTTCGCTAAATGTCAAAATATTGATCAATAAAAACAATGATATCATGTCTTAGTAGATATTAAGTAGATAAAGGAATTAAATTATAACAGAGAGATGGATAAATCTCATAGTGGAAATAATGCCCAACATCCCACTTCTCAAGAGTGTGGGAAGAATTATATGAGAAATTTTTTGAATGGGAGAGTGAAATGATTTATGGTTTATAAAGAAGTGAACCTTACTTTAGAATGTTGATGGGAGAAACCAAAAAAGTTATTGAAGAATAGAATGCTACATTTTACCCTAATCCTTCCTTACAATGTTTCAAATACAATGAATAAGAATATATGAAATCCAATTATCTATTAAAAGTGTTGTTGAATATAACAGAAACAATAACCTCCAAGTCCTAAAGAGAATGGGATAGCTTCTTCCACCACAAATGCTAATGTGGGTCAAGAAAATGAAGTGGTGACACATGCACTAGTTATTTATTTATTGAAAGTGAATGTAAAATTTTATTTTTCCTCTAAACATTCATTCATATCACACATGTTTAGTAGATCCATTCAACCACCACCATAAAACAATGATGTGGGGAAATATGTGAAAATGAAAAAAATTGTACTTATTACAACCCATGCATATAAATTCTCCCATATATATATATATATATATTGGTATAACATCCCAAAAAACTTTTTGATACAACCTTTAGAAAATTTTTTGGGAAATCTAAGAATTAATTGGATTTCCATGTATTGATCCATTATAATTTGTCAGGAGAAGTAAATCACCCACTATATCAGGAATCACCATAATATTTTATAATATTTCATGGAGGAGGAGGAATCTACATTGGAATAATCATATAAAGAATGTATATTATTACATTATGATAAGTTATATCAAGAAAAAAATGATTGATACTATGTAAAATAACATCCCTTATGACCTATCCATTATAAGGGAAAATGGTTACCTGTTTCTCAAAGAATAGTCTAGTATTACTCCTTAAAGAGAGGTTGAGATCTCAATAAAACTTATACATCTAGATTTTAAAAAATTAAGAACTCCATAGAAAATGAACACTATTTAAAAAGAGATATAAAGAAAAAACTACAAGATTATTTGGAAAATGAGTTTATATTCCCATGTAATTCATCATGGGTTTAACTAATCTTCTTCTTAATAAAGAAGGATTGTTCAATGTGCCTCTATATTGATTATTGTGAGCTCAAATAAATCCCGATAATTGAAAATAATCCTCTACAAAATATTTCTTAATTTTTTTATTCAATATATCAAGACCAATACATCTCTATGGTGGATCTTAAGTTGTGATATCAACGTGTAATGGTTAAAAATGAGAATATCCTAAATGAAGTATTTATTTTAACATAAGGTAATTATGTATACAACATGATTTCATTTGGACTCACTAATACTCCAACTATCTTCATGGAAATATTGAACAGAATCTTTATATATTACAATAATAAATTGTTTTTAGCCTTTATATTAGATATTCTTATCTAATCCAAATAAATAGAGGAACCTGGGGTGCATTTGAATGTTAAACTCATGGCCTTTTAAAGAAAATTATTTTTTCATTGTACATCATTGAGATTTTTTGATATAGAACTACGGGAAAATGGATATTTAAGATGGGTCATGGGGCCGTCGCAAAAAAACCCGTCGAATGGGGTTTTATGTGAATGGTTAAGCTCCCCGTCGTAAATAATGGTTATTTGCAACGGGGTCTTGCCACCATTCGCAAATGGTTTGGTGCAAAAAATGCATCAAACCATGAATAAGTCTATTTGTGATGGGTCCCCTATTCCCATCGAAAATGCTTTATCGGCATGTGGCATTTGCGATGGGGCCCATCGCAAATGCCTTTTTAAAAGCCCACAGCAATTAATGCCGACAAAGGTATTTGTGATGGGCCCCGTCGCAAATAAACCCAACACAAAAAATCTAACTGATATGTACCCCATCAGTTTTCCCTCTAATTTCACTCATTACTCAACTTATCTCTCTATCTCTACAGAAAAATTTTCTTCTAAATTTTTTCAATGTTTAAACATTCAGATTAGAGCATTATTTGCGACATTAATACTTTGAAAACTTGAGTTTCAAGGTATTCTTTTATTGTTTAGCCAATTTTGTATTGATATAATTTATAATTTTTTTAATTAGATGTAAATAAATTAAATTAGAATTACATATTTTATTTTTTTATTTATTTTGTTAATAATTATATATAAGATTTAATTAGAAATAATTGGTAAAAATTAGTAATAATTAATAATAAATAGAAAGGATTAGTTATAATTTGTAATAATTCTTAATGATTTATAATAAATTTTTATAATTAGGAATAAATTTTAATAATTAGGAACAAATTGTAATAATTATTATTAATTTGTAATAAATTGTATTAATAACCAATAATTTGTTATAAATTTAAATATATTTTAATAATTAATAATAATTTGTAGTAAAATTTAATAATTAGTATTAATTAGTAATAAATTTTAATAAATAGAAAAAATTATAATAATTAGAAATAATTAATAATAATTAATAATATATTTTAATAACTAGAAATCAATTTTGACAATTAGAAATAAATTTTTATAAATTGTAATAAATTGTAATAAATTGTTTTAAATTGTAATAAATTGTAATAAATAGTAATAATTAGTAATAATAAGTAATAATTAGTAATAATTGGTAATAATTAGTAATAACTAGTAATAACTAGTAATAAATGGTAATAATTAGTAATAAATTATAATAAATATGAATATTTAGTACTAAATTATAATACATAGGAATAATATCATGACTCGTCCTCGGGGTCCGTGTTGTGACTACCCCAAGCCCGCCTTCCATAGGACAGGGGCTGGTGACTAACACCAAAAGTGAAAATCCATAAGCTGGGAAGACATTGCCTTTATAAAAGTAAACACACACAATAGAGTACACAACGGGAAGCAAAACACTAAGTAGGAACTGTATACAATATATGTGATTGAAAGTAAAGGGGACCAAAATAAAATCCCAATAGTAAAGTACAAGGAAAATCCAAACAGGTACAACTAAAAATACAAACAGCCGGAAGGTGTCTAGCATCTCTTGGATCGTCCACCACGGATCCTACCTGGTGGGTAGGTGCAGATTGCTACCTCATCACTCCACGTTTGTCCGTCTCCTTAGGGTACCATCTCGTCATGAGGTCCACCTCTGGGTACCGTCCTGTCCTCGTACACTCTGCCTCGGTCAGCATTGTTGGTCGTCTACATCCAACACAAGGAGGTGCGGGCAAAACCCATGCAGGGGTGAGTATAACGATACTCAGTAGGGACCTCGAGACCCTCAAAGTCTCACAAAATCCAACTAGGATAAACCAAAAATTATGAAACAATGGATAACCATTACTTAGGTATATGCCCATACATATACCTAAGTTATCTAGTAACCCTTCTCAATCATGAGGAAAACACAAAAGTCATTAACTCAGCTCAAACCAAGATTCTCATTATCAGAACCACAAATGCTAGAGAACTCCTCCTCTATCGAGTACAGTGGGCATGCCATGACACCGAGGTGCTTCTCAATAACCTTGGACTTCTGAGGTACTCCTCTTGTCGAGTACCGTGGTTCTGCTACCAACTACCAGGCGCTCCGTCCGTTGTGGGTCTGCCACCAAATACAGGGAGCTCCCCCTAATAGTCTGCAGAGGTACTCCTCCTATCGAGTACCGCAGGTCTGCCACCAAATACCGGGTGCTCCTCTGCCATGGGTCTATCGCCAACTACTAGGTTCTCCCCACTGGTCTAGTCAAATCACTATGAGCCGAATCAGTCAAGCAGTCGTCAGTTCTGACAGCTACTATGTCTCCACACTCTACACGCTTGTCTCTAGGAGGATTCGCTCCAAGAGATACATGTCGATACTCTAGTTGTCACAAAGTCTCATGTGGAATTATCTCGAAGGTCTGTCTCGTCAATGGAATCTCAACACAATAGACGGTGCGTCAATCGGACGCCCGGTCATTAAGTTATTGGAATTTTCGTCCCTAGGGCCTGGTTTTTTTAGGTTCAAACCAACCCGACCATACTCCAAATGTGTCCAAAACTAAGGTGGGATATGCCAAAGGAACATTCTCACTCTAATCTTTAGGTCATAGTAGACGGTTCATCGATCGGACGCCCGTAGTCTAAGTTATGGACTTAAACGTGTTTTTGGGTCTGACGAGTCCGGACTGGGGTCTGACCCGACCCGAAGGTGGCCCGGCCCGTGGGCGGCCTGGCCTGAAGTGGTGGCCCGGCCCAGCCCGAAGGCGCGACCCGACCTGTGGGGGAAGCTTTGCTGGCTGGCCGCTTGCTGGCTGGTCATGGGGCCTGTTTAGTGGGCCGCATGCGGGCTGGCCGTGCGGCCGAGCCGGCGGGCCGCATTGCCCGGCCGGCCCCGCCATGGGGGGGGGAGGGTTGTCCCCCCACCACTTTGTTCGTAACAGCCATCGCTTGGCGTCCACCCCTATAACCATGGGACCCGAAGGGTCCCGACAGTGTAGCGCACACCGGTATTCGGCTCAGCCGGCATCCCTCCCCAGTCCACCGCGGCCATAGGTCGTGGGTCTTCCCAGGCGTGGTACGACGACACCACACCCCTACTCACCCCCAGCGGCCCGCCTGGGGCACCATCCTACACCACCGGCGCGGTGCAATGGCGCGACACCCCTCCATCGCGGCCTTCCTTGGTCGCGGCCTCCTACTACCCTCCGCGCGACAGGACGGCGCCGCGCCCCTCCACCTCGACCCGATGTGGATGCGGCTGTCCTCTTTGTCTTGAGGCAGTGCCACACCATCTTGGCGACCCGAAGGCCTATGCACGACTGGTTTCTTTGGCAGTTGGCTCGTCGCCAGCTACCGTTGTTCGCCGCAATCCGTTCCTCCATCGTCAACAAACAAGATCAACCAAAGGGGGGAGATCAGTCGTGTTGGTGCGGTACGACCCCCCCCCCCCATGTTATGTTGATAACATTCTTCATAACGAATACCAAAATATTAACGACATAGAACAGAGACAAAACAACACAAATCCCCCACCCTCGCTATTCATTGATCGTTGACAAAATCTCGGGATGGTGGCGTCGTTCCGTCAATGTTGGAAGAGGAAGAGTTCGGAGAAGACGAGTCAAAGACGACGTCGTCGGCGTTCTTCGTGGGCGGTGGTGTTTCCACTTCCTTGCCCCGGTCGAAGAATGAAGAAGGTGGTGAAGGTTTATCATGTTCTTCATTGAGAGGATATTCTCCCAATTCTTCCAAGGCTCCACCAAGAGATTATGCCAACCACAAAATCATAAAACAATACATCTTATAAATTTGTTGGCATAAAGAATTCAATAGGTGATTAATTAAATTAGACCACCCTACAGATTAATAAGGGTGGTGATTCTCAAATAATTAGTGGTGAAAGCTGATGAGTTTCACCAATTTCATTGGGGGTTTCCAAGGAGTTTAAGGGGGTTAGAGGAGTTAAGGATCTTGGGTGGGCCCCACCTTATAACATTCTTCTAAGGGAGGTTATGCTCGGGTGGGCCCCACCACCATAACCTCCCATGAGAGGTCGGGGTGTGGTGGCCCCCACCTCCAACCTCTCCTTGGAGGTTTTAACCACTAACAAATAAGAATAAGTTATGTCTTAATTTTTTTTAACTTTATTTAAAAACCCCAAAAACTATCTTCCACTCTCGTCAGAACACAACTGCGGAGAATGTCTCACTAAAAATTCACTGACGCTGTGAGTTCCACGGTGCCCTTAGATTTCAATTCTGAGCACCGATTTAAAAGATATAAAATCCCACTCATACGTTTACTGAACGTATCTGAACAAGACTTTAGAAATTGATTTCGAGCACACCTAGCCTCAGAATCAAGCGCCATTAGAAACTGCAGACCCGTAAAATTCCTATGTGTTTATGAAAAAAAATTCCACAGTAATTCTGGGTCTTTACTAATAATTTGTAATAAATTTTAGTAAATAAAAATAAATAGACATAAATTGTAATAAACATGAATAAATAGTAATAAATAGTAATAAAATGTAATTAATTGTAATTAATATTCATAAGTAGTAATAAATTTTAATAAATTGTAATAAATTGTAATAAATTTTAATAAATTGTAATAATTTATAATAATTAGAAATAACTAGTAATAATTAGTAATAATTAGTAATAAATTGTAATAAATTGTATTAATTAGTAATAAATTGTAATAATTCGTAAAAGATTGTAGTAAATAGTAATACTTATTAATAAATAGTAATAATAAGTAATAATAAGTAATAATTAGAAAAAAAAATAGTACTAATTAGTAATAAATAGTAATAAATAGTAGTAAATTGCAATTAATTATTATACATTGTAATAAATTGAAATAAATTATAATAATTGTTAATAATTAGTAATAATAGTAATAACTAGTAATAATCAATAATAAATTGTAATAAATGATAATGAATTGTAATAAATTGTAATAAATTGCAATAAATAGTTATAAATAGTTATAGTTGGTAATAATTTGTAATAATTAGTAATAAATTGCAATAAATTGTAATAAATTATAATAATAAATAATAATTTGTAATAATTATTAATAATTACTAATAATAAGTAATAATAAGTAATAAATTGTAATAAATTGTAATAAATTGTGTTAGTCAGTAATAAATAGTAATAATACTAATAAATTGTAATAAATTCTAATAAATTGTAAAAAATTGTAATAATTAGTAATAATTAGTAATAATTATTAATAATTAGTAATATTTAGTAATAATTTGTACTAATTTTTAATAATTTGTAATAAATATTATTAATAATAATAATTACCAATAATTTTTAATAACTGGTATTAATTACTATTAATTAGTGATAATTATTAATAAATTGTAATAAATTGTAATAATTATAATAAATTGTAATAATTAGTAATAACTAGTAATAATTAGTAATATTTAATAATAATAATTAATAATTTGTAATAATTAGTAATAATTTTGTAATATTTTGTAATATTTTGTAATAATAAGAAATAAATGTGAATAAATGTGAATAAATAAGAATAAATAAGAATAAATAGTAATAAATACCAACAATTGTAATTAATTTTCAATAACTAGAAGAAAAATAGCAAAAAAATAGCAATAATTAGGACTAATTAGAAATAATTAGGTATAAGTAGGTATAATAAGTGTTACGCCCCAACCCTAGTTACCCAGAGTCGGTGCATTATTACATAACATTGGCATTATCACAAAAGATAATGTCTCGAAAGACCGATTAGTTTAGTATCCTTGGAAGTACTACATACATTCATAAGGTTCACATTACATCATAAAATGGAAATCATCAATAACATTGTTACCATGGAAAACACATAGATCCCATAGACTATCCCTGCAGGTCAGTCCAAATATACATCTTTGTGTCCTGGGAAAATTAAATCACAGAAAGGGGTGAGCTCAGATGATCCGTAAGGATAACAATATAGCGGAATCTTCCATAAATAATCATAAACAATTAAGGAAATGTATAAGACTAAAAAAAGACTTTTAAACTTGAACTTCATCCTAATATGGAAAAGATAAAATCAAATAATTCCATTTACATATTCACATAGATATTCTACTAGTCAAATAATCACATGCAATATCAATAGTCACTTTCATAATGATGGAATGCATAATTCCAAACTTTCATAACCACATAGTCAGGGGCTTGTGCTAAGACTACAAATAAGATTCTGTCAAGGCCTTGTTATAAGACTACAAATAATATTCTGTCAAGGCCTTGTTCCAAGACATTAGTTTGTCTCAAGAGTCCTACTGATACATCGAGGAGCTATAGTGGGCTCCACCCGTCACTTACTAAGTCCAATTCATTCCTCATATGAAAATGCTTAAACATAAAATAATCATTCGTATTAACAATAGAATACGAAATGTCAATACTTTATCCATAAACCATGAATGGCTTAAAAATAGCACATCCACGGTCAAAAATATCACAAAACCTTCAATACAATATAGAAGATTTGTATCATAATAAATCAACTTAAAATAAACATAAAATACATCAAAGGATGTTGACATAGATGAAATCAAAACCTTTTTTAGAGAAATATCACTTTCTATTATAAATCATTTAAGAGTCATATAATTATAAATAAAACATTTTTTAGATATATTCTTAAAAGATTGTAAGGGAAGCTTTGACGATGTTATAATGGTGGAAAATACCCGCACCTGCCGTATAAGTTAGAAAAACATTCTTAACTTAATTTTGTTGAAAAGGTCATAAAGTACCTTGTTTGGAAAACAACAGAAATATTCATTTATAAACATCTTATAAAGAACAAAAAAGGGTATAAATTACTTTAACCCGTACTCTATAAAATAGAAAGAATGTTTTGAAAAACATTTTTAAGAAACATGGATGTGGATGATAAATAGGTCCCCATAGATAATTACATAAAAACAACCATAGATAATGAAGAGATTGTAAAATTAACCCTTACCATGTACTTTTCGTTGGTCGAGGGTATGTTAACCTCTTGTATAATTGTTAAATAATTGTTATTAAATTATACAAGAATCATATAAATTAACATGATAACATATATTATCTTTTAAAATTTCATTGTTAAAAATATCTTAGTATTATCGTCATTTCGGGTGTTAACAAATTGATTTTCCATTATATTATTTGTTATGTGATTAATATTTGTTATGGATGGGATGTATCTTATTCATTTCCAGAATGATATTAAGTCTCTAAACAATATTTTTAATCATAAATTGAAAATTAGTCTTGAATGGATACTATGGGGAATGAATCTCATCCCGTTCATGGAGACGGTAATCCGTACGTACGCACGAGCGACAATATCATTATTTTGATATTAAAATAATATATAATTGGATGGTATAACATATATCCAGAATAATTATCATGTTATATTTATTATTTACATCAATTACACATCATTATTATACCCATCTAAATAATAATGTATTGAATAACAATTACACCACGACGTGGAGACAGTAAGACGTACGTATGAACGTATGGTGACATGTCATTAAAAGGATGGATGGAATAATGAATATGGTTATACCATATTTATAATAACATTATAGTATATAGAATATACTGGAGTTAGTATTTTATAATGGAAACAACAAAGAAATAGGAAGTGGAAAAGAAAAAAACAAGAAAGTGGTGATGAAATATTTACCTCTTCTTCGGGTTCTTCCTTTTGATTTGATCAAAAGGGATCCTCAGGTTGGCTTTATGACTAAAAAATGACTCTAGATTTAAATAAGGAAATATGAGAGGGTATTTTGGAAGGGGTTGGTTGAGCCAAATTTTTTTGATGTTGTGGATTAGAGAGAAGGGGGAGTTCCCTTTTATAAGAGGAATGAGGTTCACCTTAGGAAAATCTAGATATATTATTTTATAATAAAATAATTTCCGGTTTCTAATGGCTCCAGAGTAGATTATTTAAAGTATAAGGTAGGGATGGGTCAAAACCACTCAACTAATAAGTTTTAGACAGGTTTTAATCACTATATTAACCTTATCTTTTAGATTTAACTCATAGTTAAATAGTTTGACATTTTCCATGTCTCTTTATATTTTTATATTTTATGGTTAATAAACATACTATATACTTCCAAGATAACCCCATGTGGTTCATTAATTATACACTTATAATTATTTATGTATTTTGGATCAACATTATATTTTTAGGAATAGAATATCAAGGAATAATATAATATTTGTTTTGAAAAACTCTTTTATGTCAATTTTGACACTATTTGGTATTTGGTTTTTGCTAAATTCATAAAAACATTATTACATCAAACAATATTTATCTAACCAACCCTGATATTTAATATTAACCTTTCAGTTAGTTTAATTCATAAAAATTCTCAAATTATATTTATTTGGATATTTATAATATCAATTATTTTAATATTTCATTAATTGGGTAATTACAGCATCATCATTGTGTAATTAAATTAAATTATTTAATGACTAAAAAATATAAATAAAATACCATTATATAGGAAATATTTTTAGATTTGTAATTAATATTTATATTGGAATTTATCTTATGTGTAAACCTATATTAAAATTGGTTTCTTTATTAAATATTTGAATTTAACACTTTTAAACTCTTCTTTGAATTAAATAATAATAAATTTCCTAATATAATCCAAGTGGACCAAAGATATTCCTTCTTTATTCCTAAGGTTGTTTTTGTTTTAGTTATACTTGTCCAATAAAATTAGGGCATGTGTTTGGGTAATAATAATATCATTTTTACCCTTAATTACCCTATTTACTTTTAACCGCGATAAGTAAAAGTAAAATGTAACTATTCACAAAACAATTATCTTATTGAACCACATTATACACCTTGATATTGACCGTGTCTCTCGGATATTGAAAATTAAACTCACAGAAACTGTAAAATTAAGTTTTATTTAAATTTTCAAATACTCCTAGGAGGTTGGTAAAAGACGGTAAAAAGTTCAATAATATTTTTATATATCTAAAATTATTATAAAATGACTCCAATTAATTACATTGAACATATATGTATTATGTATAATTTTTGACCTAAAATAAATTTAAATAAAATAATTAATTATTTAAATAAAATGTCAGTTTTAAACAACGACTCAATGTTTTTCACTATACATGAAAAATTGAAAATTTTCAGAAAAATACCAAAACATCTCCTTAAGATAATTGTGATATTCCGAATCCAAAAATGAAGTCCATATTGGATGATAAACTTTATAAAATTTCAAAAAGTGGGAATTACTATTCATAATGGCTATTTTGATTGGTTGTGGGGTGTGAGAACTCGATGTTGGGTACAACACACGCTACTGTATTACTCCAAGAGAATCGTACCATATAGGCTTGGGGTGTTACATTCTCCTCTCCTTCAAATAATTTTGTCCTCTAAATTACTAGAGTATTACTACATAAAAAGAATCAGGGGGTTCTTCTTCATAAGTTCCTCGGGTTCCCACGTTGCCTCTTCCATCATATGGTTTATCCATAGAACTTTTACAAGATGATTCTTCCGGTTTCTCAACACTAGTTCTCTTGTATCAAGAACCTTGAAAGGATCTTCACAATAAGATATACTGGTTCCAGTTCTAATTCCTCATTGGTGAGTACATGCGTTGGTTCAGGCATCTATTTTCTCAACAGTGATACGTTGAATACATCCTGAACTTTGGGAAGACTTGGAAGCATTTCCAAACGGTAAGGTAAAGCCCTAATTCGTTCTAAAATTTCAAAAGGTCTGATGTCCCTTGGACTCAATTTTCCATTCGAGCTGAAACATATAACACCCTTCCATGGAGAAATCTTTAAAAAACATGATCTCCTACTTGAAATTCCAAATCATTCCTTCAGTTGTCATCATAGCTCTTCTACCAACTTTGAGCTTCTTTGTTGTGGTTTTGGATTACCTTCACCTTTTCCATCATTTCATCCAAAAGTTATGGGCCTAGAAGTTTTCATTCACCAACATCATCCCAACAGGTTGGTGTGTGACATCTCTTTCCGTATAATGATTCATATGGTGCCATATGAATACTTGAATGGAAGCTATTGTTATAGAAAAAATCTACCATAGGTAAATATTGATCCCAAATACCATGAAAGTCAAGTGAGAAAGACATAAACATGTCTTATAAAATTTGAATAGTCTGTTCTGATTGTACATCAGTTTGGGGGGTGGTAGGCAGTGCTCAAACTAAGTTCAGTATCCAGGGCTTTCTGAAGACTTTTCCAGAATCTTGATGTGAAACATGGATCATGATCAGAAATAATCGATAGTGGTACTCCATGAAGTCTTATAACTTTATTAATATATAGGCTTATTAAACTCTCAAGTGGTAAATCTTCCCATATACCAGGAAAATGTGCTGACTTGGTAAGATGATCAACAATGACCCATATTGCATCATTCCTTCAAGGAGTCTTTGGTAGTCCCACAACAAAGTCCATCGTAATATTATCCCATTTCCACTCAGGTATGGGAAGAGGTTTCGTGACTCCTCCAGGACATTGCCTTCCAACTTTCACTTGATGACAAGCCATACATCTTGACACAAAATCAGAAATATCTCTCTTCATGTTGTCCTGCCAAAAATGGTCCTTGAAATCTCTATACATCTTGATGCTACAAGGTTGTACAGAGAAATTGGAACTGTGAGCATCATCCAACAATTCCCTTTTTAGATTAGGTATATCAGAAAGAAAAAGTCTCTTCCCAAATTTCAAAATTCCATCTTCATACACTATGTCACTCAATCTCCCATCATTCGCTGCTTTAATCTTCTTTTGAAACACCTCATCATCATATTGAGAGCTTTTTATCCTTTTTAATAAAGATGGTTTGGAAACCATTTGAAATTGTATTGATGTTTCACCTTCCATGGTGATTCCCATATCCATCTTTACTAGATCCATGTATATAGTATCCTTTTCAACTCTCATCTTGTTCAAAACTCCATGATTATTTCTACTCAAAGCATCTCTCACCTAATTTACCTTCCTCGGGTGGTAGTGTATCGTGCAATCATAATCCTTGAGTAGTTAAATCCATATCATTTGCATCATGTTGAGTTCTTTCTGTGGGAAAATATACTTTAAAATCATGTGATTAGTGTTTTCACGACCCGTCCTCGGGGCCCGTGCCGTGACTACCCCAAGCCCGCCTTCCATAGGCCAGGGGCTGGCGACTAGCACCAAAGGCGTAAAATCCCGATAACTGGGAAGGCATTGCCTTTATAAAGAAAACAAGCACCACAGAGTACAAGCGGAAGTAAAACACTAAGTACAAAAAGAAGAGCTGAAAAGTAAAAAGGGGCCGGAAATACAAGCCCAACTGTAAAGTACAACTCGAAAGGGAAAACAGCGACTGAAAAGTAAAGCTGCTACGCTGAGATGTCCACTGGAAATCCCACCTGAAGGGTGGGTACAGATAGCTCCTCTGCTCCTCGGGTCCCGCCATCCGCTCCGAGTATGTCCCGCCCAGTGGTCCACCTCCGGGTACCGCCTCGTCGTATAGTCCACCTCCAGGTACCGTCCAGTCCTCGAACCTTCGGCTTCTGTCAGCACTGTCTGTCGTCTGCAACCAACACAACGAGGTGCGGGCATAGCCCGTGCAGGGGTGAGTATAACGATACTCAGTAGGGACCCCGAGACCCTCAAGGTCTCACTAAAACCAACAAGGATAAACACAAGAAGATCTCAACAGATAAACTCTACTTAGGTATATGCCCATACATATACCTAAGTTATCAAGTAACCCATCTCAATCATGAGAAAACACAAGGATTGTGAAAACGACGGATAACCACTACCCGGGTATATCCCCATACATATACCAAAGTTAGCAAGTGACCCATCTCAATCATGAGGTAAACACAAGGTCAAAAGTCTCAGCTCAAACCAGGATTTTCATTATCGAAACTGTAACTACTGAAGAGCTCCGTCTCTAGAGTGTACAGTGGTCCTGTCACGACTCCGAGGTACTGCTCACTAACCTAAGACTGCTGAAGTACTCCTCCTGTCGAGTACTGCGGGCGAGCCACCCAAACACAGTAGTGCTCCCCGCCGAGGTATGTCACCCAAACACCGTAGTGCACACCCCCTAGTAGCCTGCTGAGGTACTCTCCGGACGAGCACCGCGGGTCTGCACTGTCACACAGGTAGTGCTCCGTCCGCCATGGGTCTGCACCTCAGAAAGTAGTGCTCCGTCCACTGGGCTAGTCGACTCACTCCAAGTCGAGTCGGTCAAGCAGTCGTCAGGTCTCAGCCAGCTACACGGTCTCCGTACTTCGCACGCTTGTCACTGGGAGGGTCCGCTCCACGAGCTACAGGTCGATACTCCAAGTATCTCAAAGTCCCACAGAGAAGTGTCTCAAAGGTCCGTCTCGTCACAGGGGTCTCAACGCAACAGACGGCGCGTCGATCGGACGCCCGGTCTGTGAGTTATTAGCCTATTCGTCCCAGGGGCCCGGTTGGTTTCGTGAGCGAAACCAATCCCGGCCGTATCTCAACTGTACCCCGAACTCCCATAGGGTATACTCAAAGGGACCGTTACTCAACGTAACCACCAACGCTGCTGACGGCTCGTCAAGCGGACGTCCTGTCTGAAAGATATCAGCATTCCCGTTCCAGGGGCCCGGTTGGATTTCGGGTACAATCCAACCCGGCCATACTCCGACTGTATCCAAAACTCGGGCGGAGTATGTCAAAAGTTCCGTCTCATCAAGAGGAAGTCAACGAAACAGACGGCGCGTCAATCAGACGCCCGGTCTGTGAGTTATTGGCTTTTTCGTCTCCGGGGCCCGGTTGGTTTTTAAGGCAAAACCAACCCGACAGTACTCCACCTGCGTCCAAACCTCGGGCGGAGTATGCCACAAGATCCGTCTCACTAAAAGGAACACAACGCGACTGACGGTGCGTCAATCGGACGTTCGTGGCTCAAGATATGAGCGTTTCCGCTCTGAAGGCCCGGTTGGTTTCGTGAACGAACCAACCCGACCGAACTCAAAGTAATCCGAAACCTTGAATGTGATATACCGAAACGACCGTCTCGATCCAAGGATCGCGTTGCCGCAGACGGTTCGTCGTTCGGAGGTCCGAGGCTCAAGTTATGAGCCAAAAACCAATTCTGGTTCGAAACGGGGGGTCCGGGTCCGGGCCGACCCGGCCCGGCCCGACCCCCCCCCCCTTGGGCGGCGCGGTGGCCGGCGGCGGCGACCGGCGGCAGCGGGCGGCGGCGGTGCGGCGGCCGGCGGTGGCGCGGCGGCGCGCTGAGGCAGCGCGGCGGCGCGCGGAGGCGGCACGGCGGCGCGCTGGGCGGCGCGGCGGTGCGCCGGGCGGCGCGGCGGAGGCGGCACGGCGGCGCGCTGGGGCGGCGCGGCGGTGCGCGGGGCGGCGCGGCGGTGCGCTGGGCAGCGGCGGCCAGCCGCCGCGAGGTGGCGGCACGCGGGGCTAAGCCCCGCGGTTCTGGAAAAACGGCGCGGCAGCTGCCGCGCCCTTCAATTGAAACCGCCCCCACGTGGGGGCCGGTTTATTTATGAGAACCAGGGGGGCCGGCTGCCCCCCCTCCTTCAAGAACCGCCCCCCCTCTTTAAGAGGGGGGTTTTTATGGGGTGTCCGGGGAATTAAATTCCCCGGTTTTAAAGACATCCAGCCGGCCAGCTGGCCGGCCGGTTTTCTCAAATGGGACCGGAATTTCCGGTCCCCTTCTTCGGCTTCCGACGCCGGCGGCCCGGCTGCCGGTCTTTTCTTCCGCCGCGGCCCGGAACCGGCCGCGGTCTCCTCGTCCCGCCGCGGCCCGGAACCGGCCGCGGCGTTCGTCATCCGGCGCGGTGCGACGGCACCGCGCCCCTTCGCCGTACTTTGATTCTTTTCAACGCGACGCGACGCCGTCGCGTTCTTGATGTTTCTTCCATGATGTGCGCGCGACGGCGTTGCGTAAAATAAATGCACGATCAACCGCGTGGTGCGACGGCACCACGCCACTTGCTTCCACCCGCAAGAACAAACAAGAACGTTGGAGGGGGTTCGGCCGTGTTCGTACGGTCCGGCCCCCTCACGTTAAATTAATAACGCAACTTTAAATAAACAACATCCTCTACCTCGGGTATAAGGTTCGAAGATCGTCCTACGTTCCGCGGAAGACGACGTCGCGGAGGTCGGGCGACGCGGTCGTCGTTCGTCAAATTCAACGACGAAGAGGCGCGTCCGAAGAGGTACGTCGTTGGCGAATCCTTGTACGCCGACGAAGGTTGTCCGAGGAAGGTGCGGTGTTCACTCTCGTTGACACCGAAGACGAAGAAGAGCGGAGCGGCGTTCTTCGTCGGAATCTTGATAGTCGCACGTTGACGGAGTCGTGGAATATCGGTGTCGATTCCTTTGACGTCGGGGGAAGAGTCGTTGTCGATGGCGTTCGTCGCGGAAAACCGTCGCGGAATAGATGACGCGGAAGAAGTACGTCGCGTCGCGGATACGGCGTCGCGGAAAGACCGTGTTCTTCGGCGAAGAAGTTCTTCGTTGAAGAACGGCGTTCTTCGTGTTCTTCGTCAAGTTGAAGAAGAAGAAGAAAAGCTTCCAAAGCTCTCAAGAAATCCTCCCAAGGGTAAAAGAAACTCCTAGAATAATATAAGCTTTAACTTATATTATTTCATAACTTAACCACAAGAATTTCAATGGTTTGAAATTCAAAAAGGGTTTAACTCCCTTAATTAATTAAGTAACTTAAGTTGACAACATTAAAAGAAAAGAGTTAAAGGGGAGGTTTTTGAGAGAATTTGAGGAGTTGGGGTTCGTGTGGACCCCACCTCACTTAATCCTCCCAAGGGAGGTTAAGTGGATGTGGGTCCCACTCCCAACTCCCTTTGGTAGGACTTAACTAGATAAAAATAAAATTTGTTCCCCACAAATTTTATTTATCTTAAACTAAAAACCCAAAAACTAACTTTCAACCCGCAACAAACGCAACTTCCGAAAAGGTCTCATTAAGCGAAAATCGGCGCTGCGAGTTCATCGGTGCCCTCGGATTTCAATTCCGAGCACCGGATCAAAAGTTAGGAAATCCCGCTCGTTCTTTCACTGAACGTACCCGAGCCAAACTTCGGAAATTAATTCCGGGCACTCCGGGCCTCGGAATCAGGTGCCGTCTGAAACTGCGCTCTTGTAAAATTCTAAAGAAAATTAAGAAAAAATTTCCCTTGAATTTTACGGGTCTTTACATTACTCCCACCTCAGGGCTTTACGTCCCCATAAAGATACAACAAAAACTAGGGAAACAAAAGAGGGTACTGAGCTCGCATCTGAGCCTCCCACTCCCATGTGCTCTCCTGGAGATTCCCGTGCCGCCATCTGTTGCGCACAAGAGGAATCGATCGCCCATGTAGGACCCGCTCCTGTCGATCCTCTATCTTCACTGGGACCTCCGTAAAAGTCGCCCCATCGTCAACGTCAAGCTCCCCATGGTCAAAGATGTGCGTCGGGTCGTGCACGTATCTCCTCAGCTGAGACACGTGGAAGACGTCGAGCACCCGGTGCAACTGAGGTGGTAGAGCCAGGCGATAAGCCACCTCACCAACCCTGCTGAGGACCTGGAAGGGTCCGATGAAGCGCGGAGATAACTTGTCTCCTCGGCCAAATCTCCGAATACCACGTCGAGGTGAGACCCGCAAGAAGACGTGGTCATCATCCTCGAACTCTAGTGGCCTCCGCCTCCTGTTAGCGAATGACTTCTGCCGGCTCTGTGTTGTCCTCATCCGCTCCTGGATGACATGGACCTCCTCTGACGTGGCCCGGACCATCTCTGGTCCCACAAGAGCTGCGAGATTTCTTCATTGCCGATAAGAGAAACCTGGTCTCATCCCCTGGATGAACCACATTCTTTGCCTAAAACAGTCAATCCTAACATGGATGATACTAATCCATACCAAGGATGACGTCGTAAGGCCTCGACACTACTACTAAGAGATCCAACCGTTACTCTCGCCTCCAAGGGTTGAGTCACACTGTCGGCATCAGTGTGTGGTAACTGGTCTCCTCCAGTAGATGTCTCACAAGTGAGGGTCAAGTCAACAGTCAACTGGAACCTCTTAGTAACATCACAAAAGAGGACAGGAAAGAAAACATCACAAAGGTATGCGTCTTTTATTATTGCAGCTCATATTACAAGACGCTACACAAAAGTAACATCAACATGGAACTAGAAGTAAAAAAGACGTATCCACTAGTTCCTCCCCTGTCCACCTGCTCCCAGAGCTCCAGCATTTGTCGCTGCCTCAACCTCGGTGGCTCCCTCCAAGCCTGCGGATCGAGGAGTCGGACAATCACGTGCCAGGTGACCCTTTCCGCCACAGGAGTAACATTGTCCGTTTCTGGCACGCCTGGCTATGACCCCACCTCGGGTGCCCCGCACCACCGGTCCTAAAACCCGAGATCGCCCAACTGCTGGTCTGGTCCTCCTGGACCTCTGCATCATCTGTCTACTGCCCACAGATGACTCGGCTTCTGATCGAAAAACACGCGACAAAGGCAGAATCTCCTGTACACGCTCGGGGTGTAGAGATACTGGCACAAACTCCACCCTGAAGAAGGTCTCGAAGTCTTCCCATGCGAAGTTCATCTCATCGCAAAACTGAAACAAGTGGCTCCACCACCTACCTGCTGCTGCCTGAAGGAGGCTGGTAGCAAAGATCACCATGAGGTCTGCCGGCGTCCCCACTAGCCTGAAGACTCTCACCACAGCCTCCAGCCAAACCTCAGCCGCCTGCGGGTCCGTCTCCCCGCGAAACCTGGGCGGTCGCTGGCGCTGAAACTCATGCAGTGCGCTGAGGCGACGTGCATCGTCAGCGGCTGCTGCTGGAAGCATCGGGGGCTCGGCGGGTAGAGCTACCGCCGGTGCCACTGCTGACAAAGGGCCCTGCACCGAGGCCTCATCGCTCGGTGGGCTGTCGTCACGTTCGATTCTCGGAACCCTAACTGGCTGCCGTCGTGGGGCCATCCTGAAAGAAACAACGTAACACGATCAAACTATTATACCTGGTGAGCTGACCTGGTTTGAGCTGTTTTAAGGGGAAAAAAACCTTTGAAAACACACACGCAATCAGTGTTTTCGTGCACAAAGTCGGAAATCAGTTGTCAGGTCCTGGTGTATGGATACGTCGGCCGCCCGCACCAACACTGGACTCCCTGAACTGAAAACCACACTCGGTACTCTCAACACAATTGCTTCACAGAAAGAAACATCAGAGTTATAAGTTCTGCGGTAGAACCGAACTCCTCTGATACCAATTTGTCACGACCCGTCCTCGGGGCCCGTGCCGTGACTACCCCAAGCCCGCCTTCCATAGGCCAGGGGCTGGAGACTAGCACCAAAGGCGTAAAATCCCGATAACTGGGAAGGCATTGCCTTTATAAAGAAAACAAGCACCACAGAGTACAAGCGGAAGTAAAACACTAAGTACAAAAAGAAGAGCTGAAAAGTAAAAAGGGGCCGGAAATACAAGCCCAACTGTAAAGTACAACTCGAAAGGGAAAACAGCGACTGAAAAGTAAAGCTGCTACGCTGAGATGTCCACTGGAAATCCCACCTGAAGGGTGGGTACAGATAGCTCCTCTGCTCCTCGGGTCCCGCCATCCGCTCCGAGTATGTCCCGCCCAGTGGTCCACCTCCGGGTACCGCCTCGTCGTATAGTCCACCTCCAGGTACCGTCCAGTCCTCGAACCTTCGGCTTCTGTCAGCACTGTCCGTCGTCTGCAACCAACACAACGAGGTGCGGGCATAGCCCGTGCAGGGGTGAGTATAACGATACTCAGTAGGGACCCCGAGACCCTCAAGGTCTCACTAAAACCAACAAGGATAAACACAAGAAGATCTCAACAGATAAACTCTACTTAGGTATATGCCCATACATATACCTAAGTTATCAAGTAACCCATCTCAATCATGAGGAAACACAAGGATTGTGAAAACGACGGATAACCACTACCCGGGTATATGCCCATACATATACCAAAGTTAGCAAGTGACCCATCTCAATCATGAGGTAAACACAAGGTCAAAAGTCTCAGCTCAAACCAGTATTTTCATTATCGAAACCGTAACTGCTGAAGAGCTCCGTCTCTAGAGTGTACAGTGGTCCTGTCACGACTCCGAGGTACTGCTCACTAACCTAAGACTGCTGAAGTACTCCTCCTGTCGAGTACTGCGGGCCAGCCACCCAAACACAGTAGTGCTTCCCGCCGAGGTATGTCACCCAAACACCGTAGTGCACACCCCCTAGTAGCCTGCTGAGGTACTCTCCGGACGAGCACCGCGGGTCTGCACTGTCACACAGGTAGTGCTCCGTCCTCCATGGGTCTGCACCTCAGAAAGTAGTGCTCCGTCCACTGGGCTAGTCGACTCACTCCAAGTCGAGTCGGTCAAGCAGTCGTCAGGTCTCAGCCAGCTACACGGTCTCCGTACTTCGCACGCTCGTCACTGGGAGGGTCCGCTCCACGAGCTACAGGTCGATACTCCAAGTATCTCAAAGTCCCACGAAGAAGTGTCTCAAAGGTCCGTCTCGTCACAGGGGTCTCAACGCAACAGACGGCGCGTCGATCGGACGCCCGGTCTGTGAGTTATTAGCCTATTCGTCCCAGGGGCCCGGTTGGTTTCGTGAGCGAAACCAATCCCGGCCGTATCTCAACTGTACCCCGAACTCCCATAGGGTATACTCAAAGGGACCGTTACTCAACGTAACCACCAACGCTGCTGACGGCTCGTCAAGCGGACGTCCTGTCTGAAAGATATCAGCATTCCCGTTCCAGGGGCCCGGTTGGATTTCGGGTACAATCCAACCCGGCCATACTCCGACTGTATCCAAAACTCGGGCGGAGTATGTCAAAAGTTCCGTCTCATCAAGAGGAAGTCAACGAAACAGACGGCGCGTCAATCGGACGCCCGGTCTGTGAGTTATTGGCATTTTCGTCTCCGGGGCCCGGTTGGTTTTTAAGGCAAAACCAACACGACAGTACTCCACCTGCGTCCAAACCTCGGGCGGAGTATGCCAAAAGATCCGTCTCACTAAAAGGAACACAACGCGACTGACGGTGCGTCAATCGGACGTTCGTGGCTCAAGATATGAGCGTTTCCGCTCCGAAGGCCCGGTTGGTTTCGTGAACGAACCAACCCAGCCGAACTCAAAGTAATCCGAAACATTGAGTGCGATATACCGAAACGACCGTCTCGATCCAAGTATCGCGTTGCCGCAGACGGTTCGTCGTTCGGAGGTCCGAGGCTCATGTTATGAGCCAAAAACCAATTCTGGTTCGAAACGGGGGGTCCGGGTCCGGGCCGACCCGGCCCGACCCCCCCCCCCCCCCCCCCTTGGGCGGCGTGGTGGCCGGCGGCGGCGACCGGCGGCGGCGGGCGGCGGCGGTGCGGCGGCCGGCGGTGGCGCGGCGGCCGGCGGCGGCGCGCTGAGGCGGCGCGGCGGCGCGCGGAGGCGGCACGGCGGCGCGCTGGGCGGCGCGGCGGTGCGCTGGGCGGCGCGGCGGTGCGCGGAGGCGGCACGGCGGCGCGCTGGGGTGGCGCGGCGGTGCGCTGGGCGGCGCGGCGGTGCGCTGGGCCGCGGCGGCCAGCCGCCGCGAGGTGGCGGCACGCGGGGCTAAGCCCCGCGGTTCTGGAAAAACGGCGCGGCAGCTGCCGCGCCCTTCAATTGAAACCGCCCCCACGTGGGGGCCGGTTTATTTATGAGAACCAGGGGGGCCGGCTGCCCCCCCTCCTTCAAGAACCGCCCCCCCTCTTTAAGAGGGGGGTTTTTATGGGGTGGCCGGGGAATTAAATTCCCCGGTTTTAAAGACATCCGGCCGGCCAGCTGGCCGGCCGGTTTTCTCAAACGGGACCGGAATTTCCGGTCCCCTTCTTCGGCTTCCGACGCCGGCGGCCCGGCCGCCGGTCTTTTCTTCCGCTGCGGCCCGGAACCGGCCGCGGTCTCCTTGTCCCGCCGCGGCCCGGAACCGGCCGCGGCATTCGTCATCCGGCGCGGTGCGACGGCACCGCGCCCCTTCGCCGTACTTTGATTCTTTTCAACGCGACGCGACGGCGTCGCGTTCTTGATGTTTCTTCCATGATGTGCGCGCGACGGCGTTGCGTAAAATAAATGCACGATCAACCGCGTGGTGCGACGGCACCATGCCACTTGCTTCCACCCGCAAGAACAAACAAGAACGTTGGAGGGGGTTCGGCCGTGTTCGTACGGTCCGGCCCCCTCACGTTAAATTAATAACGCAACTTTAAATAAACAACATCCTCTACCTCGGGTATAAGGTTCGAAGATCGTTCTACGTTTCGCGGAAGACGACGTCGCGGAGGTCGGGCGACGCGGTCGTCGTTCGTCGTTCGTCAAATTCAACGACGAAGAGGCGCGTCCGAAGAGGTACGTCGTTGGCGAATCCTTGTACGCCGACGAAGGTTGTCTGAGGAAGGTGCGGTGTTCTCTCTCGTTGACACCGAAGACGAAGAAGAGCGGAGCGGCGTTCTTCGTCGGAATCTTGATAGTCGCACGTTGACGGAGTCGTGGAATATCGGTGTCGATTCCTTTGACGTCGGGGGAAGAGTCGTTGTCGATGGCGTTCGTCGCGGAAAACCGTCGCGGAAGCGATGACGCGGAAGAAGTACATCGCGTCGCGGATACGGCGTCGCGGAAAGACCGTGTTCTTCGGCGAAGAAGTTCTTCGTTGAAGAACGGCGTTCTTCGTGTTCTTCGTCAAGTTGAAGAAGAAGAAGAAAAGCTTCCAAAGCTCTCAAGAAATCCTCCCAAGGGTAAACGAAACTCCTAGAATAATATAAGCTTTAACTTATATTATTTCATAACTTAACCACAAGAATTTCAAAGGTTTGAATTTCAAAAAGGGTTTAACTCCCTTAATTAATTAAGTAACTTAAGTTGACAACATTAAATGAAAAGAGTTAAAGGGGAGGTTTTTGAGAGAATTTGTGGAGTTGGGGTTCGTGTGGACCCCACCTCACTTAATCCTCCCAAGGGAGGTTAAGTGGATGTGGGTCCCACTCCCAACTCCCTTTGGTAGGACTTAACTAGATAAAAATAAAATGTGTTCCCCACAAATTTTATTTATCTTAAACTAAAAACCCAAAAAATAACTTTCAACCCGCAAAAAACGCAACTTCCGAAAAGGTCTCATTAAGCGAAAATCGGCACTGCGAGTTCATCGGTGCCCTCAGATTTCAATTCCGAGCACCGGATCAAAAGTTAGGAAATCCCGCTCGTTCGTTCACTGAACGTACCCGAGCCAAACTTCGGAAATTAATTCCGGGCACTCCGGGCCACGGAATCAGGTGCCGTCTGAAACCGCGCTCTTGTAAAATTCTAAAGAAAATTAAGAAAAAATTTCCCTTGAATTTTACGGGTCTTTACAAGTGTAAATCTCACATTTTTAACCATAGAGATAATGTCTCTTTATCTTCAAAGAAATGATTATTTCTACTGACTCAAGATCATGAGTAGGATAGTTTTTCTCATGAATCTTCAACTTTCTTGGTGCATAGGCAATAACACTATCAGTCTGCATAAGAACACAACAAATTACTTTCTTTGATGCATAAATATAAATAAAGAACTCATAATTCCCTACTAGTAGAGTCATGATAAGATAATTGACTAATATTCTCTTCAATTTTTCAAAATATTATTTACACTCATTTTTTCATGAAAATTTCACCCCTTTTCGTGTGAGCTTTGTTAATGGGTTAGCCAATCGAGAAAAATTCTGGACGAAACACCTATAATAACCTACTAAACCAATAAAACGGTGTACCTCAGTTATACTCATCGGTGCTGGCCATTCATGGATTTCTCTTATCTTAGAAGGATCAACAGAGATTCCATCCTTAGAGACAATATGGCCAAGAAAATAAATATCCTTAAGACAGAATTCAAACTTGCTAAAAATCCCATATAATTTGTTTCTTCTAAGAGTTTTCAGAATAATGTCCAAGTTATTTTCATGATCTTCATAGATTTTGGAGTATACCAAGATATCACCAATAAATAACACTAAAAATTTATCAATATATTCCTTGAAAACTCTATTCATTAGATCCATGAAGACAGAGGGTGCATTAGTCAATCCAAAAGGGATTACTGTAAACTCATAATTCTCGTACCTAGTTCGAAATGCTATTTTTGGAATTTATTCCTTCTTCACACACAACTGATGATATTTAGATAGAAGGTCAATCTTTGAAAAGTATTGATCTCCATGATTTTTGTCAAATAAATCATCAATGCGAGGTAGGGGATACTTGTTATGTATTTTTATAACATTGATCTCCCTGTAGTCAATACACCACCTCATAGATCCATCTTTCTTCTTATCAAAAATGACAGGGTCTTTCCATGGACAAACACTAGGGAGAATAAATCCCTTATTACTCAATTACTCTAGTTGTTTATTTAGTTCCACTACTTCCTCATTGGCCATTCTATAATGGTTCTTGGATATGGTCCTTGATCTCGAAATTAAATCAATGGAAAACTCAAATTCTTATTCTGAAGGATGTTCAGGTAGATCTTCTGGAAACACATCAACATATTCTTTCACAATAGGTAAATATTCTATTTGAAAATTCTTTTCCTCACCCAGAGTTATTTCATTCTATTCCTCCCCATTAATTGAATTTAGTTGAGCAACTGGGGGTGGATCTAGAAAAAAATTAGGTGTTAATGATGCTACTCTAAAGATAAGGTGTTCTTTATCATCGTCATCAAAAACAGTGACCTCCTTATACTTACAATAATTTTTTTCATCATGGTCCGATAGAAAATCCATACCGAGGATTATATAAAATTCAATCATGAGTATGATGATGAGATGGGAAGATAAATAACATTTATATACCCTATGGGGAACTGATTCATAAGACTTTGTAGCAATGATACTTCCCTTAAGAGTTTTGAATGAAAAATACCTTGTTAAATCAAATTATAAATATATAATTTTCTTAGAAAACTAGGAAGATATGAAACAGTGTGATGATCTATAATCAAATAAAGCATTGGCTAAACTTGAGGAAACCATTAAATTACCTGCCACTACGTCTTTCGTAGATTCAACCTCATCATTAGTGATAGCATATAATTGGCCTTGATCCCTTGTCCTCGTCTGAGGTAAGTTCCCCTGAAACTTATGACATTCATCTGCATAATGACCTCTTTCTCTACAATTGTTGCATTCAACATCAACAACCTCTTTCTCCCCCTTGCAATCACGAGCTTGGTGGCATTTTTCACCACACTTGTAATAGACTCTCATTCCCTTCAAGAAAGTACAAGGGTGTTTCTTCCCACATTTACTACGGGATGGATATTCAACATTTTCCTTCTTCCCCTTATTTCCATTTCTAGAGTGTTCAGCAGATCTCTTCTTCTCTTGGTTTTCTTTAAAGTCATAAGACTTAGATAAATCTTTTTCTGTCTTAATAGAACATGAGACAATATATTTGTACAAGAAAAGGATTGTGAGGCTAATGATCAATGGAGAAATAGTTTTAACCCATCAAAGAAATGATGAATCATATTTCTCAGGTTATGTATATAATCTGTAACATGCCTCTCTAACCCTATAATGTTGTCTTCATACTTTGAAACATTCTCATCCTCCTTTTTCCTCAGACTCAGAAATTTTCTTTCCATATCTGCTCGATGGTGATGAGAAAAGTATTTTTCTATGAAAATATCATTAAAATCCATCTATTATATATTTTATATTTCATCATCTTCCTTTGTTTTTTGAATCTATGACCACCATTGATCATCATCTCCATTGAGGTGGTAAACTGCCGTGACAATTTTTTCCTTTTCGCTACTCCCCAAGGCATGGAATATTTTCTCTCTGAAATTTATCCATTTCTCAACTACTAGTGGATTTGTACCCCCATTTAATGTTGTTGGTTTTTTCCTCATTAAGTGATCTAACATTGATCCTCCACATTGTGGATCAAGATGCTCCATACGGGTAAAGTTGTTATTCAGAACCCGAGCGATTTGTCTTAGAATGGTGATAAGTTGATTAGCACCAATTGCATCACCAGATCCACTATAATTATTTTGAGTAGGAGGTAAATAAATACATGGAGCATGTGCATTGATATGGTTTCCATTCCTTCCACTAGGCTCCATTTCTAAACAGTGGAATAAAATAGATTATTTATGAATCAAAATACATAATTCCAATCTTGTGAAACACTTATCATAAATTGAAAATTTTATGGATATAATCCATAATCATAAAAAAATTTGAGAATTATATACTCATAAACCCTTAATAATAGTTTTTAAAGAAAATGAGAATTATCCTAAGCATAAACCCCCGAAGTGTCATAACCAAGAGTGCAGCAAGGCCCGTTGTCATGCACCAGTTCCCGTTCGAGTCTAGCTCAAAGTGATGTTTTCAGGTTTTACCCCTAGGTACATTTGTTCAAGAGCCACCTATACCTGATCATATCCATATAGGGATTTGTTTCATGGAAAACCCACAAAATCTCCACAATTCTAAAATTCTAGGAAATTATTCTATACTAATCCTAAAAGTGTATCTTAGGGTAAGGTTCTCTAATCAGAGTTTATCTAAATCTAGATTCAAAGGTTTATACTAAAATTCTATTGATACCAACTATAACGACCTGACCCTTGTTACCCAGAGTTGGTGCATTATTACATAACATTGTCATGATAAAAAAAATCATGTCTCGAAAGACCGATTAGTTTAGTATCCTTGGAAGTACTAGATATATTCATAAGGTTCACATTATATCATAAAATTGAAAACTACAACAACATTGTTTCCAAGGAAAACACTGAGATCACATAGACTATCCCATCAAGTTAGTCATAATATACTTCTTCTCATCCTAGTAAAAATAAAACATAGAAATGGGTGAGCTCAGATTCTCAGTAAGGATAACAACATAGCGAAAACTTTCATAAATAAGCATATACATTTAAGAAAATGTATAAGACTAAAACAAAAGCCTTTTAAACATGAACATCAGAATAATATGGAAAAGATAAAATCAAATAATGCCATTTAATTATTCACATGGATATCCTACTAGTAGAATAATCAAATGCAATATCAATAGCCACTTTTATAATGATGGAATGCATAATTCCAGACTTTCATAAACACATAGTCAAGGCCTTGTGCCAAGACTACAAATAATATTTTTTCAAGGCCTTGTTCCAAGACACTAGGTTGTCTCATGAGACCTAAGGATGCATCAAGGAGATATAGAGGGATCCACCCATCACTTATGATGTCCAATTCATTCCTCAAATGAAAATCATTAAACATAACATAAACATTCGTATTAATATAGCATACGAAATTTCAATAATTTATCCATAACCCATGAATGGTATAAAAATAGCACATCTATAGTCAAACTTATAACAAAGCCTTCAATACAATATGGATGTTTTGTACCATACTAAATCAACTTCAAATAAACCTAAAATCCATCAAAAAATGTTGACATAGATGGAATCAAAACATTTTTAGAGAACTATCTCTTTTTATTTTGAAATCATTTAAGAATAAATTAATTATAAAGAAAACATTTATATTCAAAATATTCATATAATCTTGTAAGGGAAGCTTCGAGGATGTTATAATGGGTGAAAATAGCCACACCCACCGTATATGTTAAAAAAAGATTCTTACCTTAACTTTGTTGAAAAGGTCATAAAGTACCTTGTTTGGAAAAAGACGGAAAGATTTCTTTATAAAAATATTAAAAAATTAAAACAAGGGAATAAATGACTTTAACCGATAGCCTATAAAATATTAAGAATGTTTTGAAATAAATTTGTAAGAAACATGGATGTGGATGCCAAAGAGACCCCAGTAGATAATTACATAAAAACAACCTCGGATAATGAAGAGATTGTGAAATTAAACCTTACCTTGCACTTTTCCTTGGTAGAGGGTATTTTAACCTCCTATATAATGGTTAAATAATTGTTTTTAAATTATACAAGAATCATATACATTAATATGATATCATATATGATCTTTTAACATCGCTTTGTTAATAATATCTTAGTAATATCATCGTTTCGGGTGTTAACAGATTCATTTTCCTTAATATTCCTTGTCATATGAGTCATATTTTTTATGGATGGGATATATCTTATTCATATTCAGAATTATATTATGTCTTTAAACATTATTTTTAATCATCAAATGAAAATTATTCTTGAATGGATATGATGGGGAATGAATCTCATCGCGTTTGTGGAGACGGTAATTCGTACGTACGCACGAGCGACAATATCATTATTTTGATATTAAAATAACATATAATTGGATGGTAAATCATATATACAGAATCATTGTAATGTTATATTTCTTATTTACATCAATTACACATCATTATTATACCCATACAAATAATAATTTATTGAATAACAATTACACCACGACGTGGAGACGGTAAGTCGTACATATGCACGTATGGTGACATGTCATTAAAAGGATGGATAGAATAATGAATATGTTAGTACCATTTTTATAATAACATCACAGTATATATAAGATGCAGGAGTTATTATTTTATAATGGAAACAAAAAATAAAGAGGAAGTTGAAGAAGAATGGAACTTGAAAGAGGTGATTAAATATTTACCTCCTCTTCGGGATCTTCCTTTTGATTTGATCAAAAGGGATCATTAGGTTGAATTTATGACTAAAGTAAGGCCTCTAGGATGAATGGAGGGAAGATGAGAGGGTATTTGGGTAGGGTTTGGCTGATCCAAAGGACATTTAAGGTGTGAATTAAATAGAAGTGGGAGTTCCCTTTTATAAGAGGAGTGAGGGGAACCTTAGGAAAAGCTGGAAATATTATTTTATAATAAAATAATTTCGGTTTCTAATGGATCAAAAGTGTATTATTTAAGGGATAAAATGGGGATGAGTTAAAAACCACTCAACAAATTGGTTTTAGACAGGTTTTGGTCACTATATTAACCTTATCTTTTAGATTTAACTCTTAGATAAATATTTTTGACATTTCCCATGTCTCTTTGTATTTTTATATCATATGGTTAATAAACATACTATATACATCCTTGATAACCCCAAGTTGTTCATTAATGATAAAAATATCATTATATAAGTCTTTTTTCCTAATCATAGATTTTTAGGAATATAATATCAATTAGTAATATAATATTTTGTTTTTAAAAACTCTTTTATGTCAATTTTGACACTATTTGGTATTTTGTTTTTTCAAAATTCATAACAGCAATATTACATCAAAAAAAATTCATTTAACCAACCCTAATATTTCATAGTAACCTATAAAAGTATTTGAATTCATAAAAATTCTCCAATTACATTTATTTGGATATTTGTAATATCAATTAATTTAATATTTCATTAATTATTTAATTACTGGATCATAACTGTGTCATAAATAAATACAATTATATAATGTCTAAAAATATAAATAAAATAAAATTATGTTGTAAAACGTTTTAGATTTCTAATGAATATTTATAGACTAATTTATCTAATGTGTAACTCTATATTAAAATCGGATTAGTTATTAAACATTGAATTTAACACTTTTAACTCTTCTTTGAATTAAATAATAATAATTGTATTAATATAATCCAAGAGGACCGAAAAGGTTAATATTTTATTCGTATGTTTTTTGGTCGAATTTTACTTATCCAATTGAATTAGGACATGTTTTAGGGTGATAATAATATCATTTTTACCCTTAATTACTCTATTTTCTTTTAACAGTGGTAAATAGAAGTAAAAAGTTATTTTTCACCAAAAATTATGTTTATCTTATTAAACCAGATTTTAATCCTTGATATTAACTGTGTCTCTATGATTTTTTAATTTCATCTTACAGAAACTATAATGTTACATTTTATGTAAATTTTCAAATACTCCTAGGAGGTAGGTAAAAGACAGTGAAAAGTTCAATAAAATTTTCATATTTCTAAAATTACTATAAACTGACTCCAATGAATTAAATTGAATATATATAGGTATTATTTGTCTATTTTGACCGAAAATAAATTTAAATAAAATAAATTTATATTTAAATAAAAAGTTTGTCTTAAACAACGACTCTGTGTTTTTCACTATTCACCAAAAATTGAATGTTTTCAGAAAAATACCAAAAATTCACCCTAAGCTAATTTCGATATTCCTAATCTAGAAATGAAGTACATATTTAAAGATAAAATTTATAAAATTTCAAAAATTGGGTATTATTATTCATAACTCCTAGTTTGATTAGTTGTGGTGTGTTAGAACTCGAAATTGCTTACAACACACGCTGCTATGTTATTCAAAGAGAAGCGTACTGGGGAAACTTGGGGGTGTTACAATAAGAAATATTTAGTAATAATTAGAAATAATTAGGAATAATTAGCAATAATTAGGAATAATTAGAAATAATTTTCAATAACTAGAAATTATTAGCAATAAATAGAAATAATTAGTAATAATTAGTAATAATTAGAAATAAATTGTAATAATGCATAATAAATTCAAGTAATTTGATAAACTGGAACAATTTTGAATGGATTGGTTGCATTCCTTTTGATCGATGACTCAGAACCTTGCAACATTCTTCCATTAAAATCAATATGCAAAATCTTCTCAAATATAGGTCGGAGCATATTGTTGATAGTGATTTTAGTTAGAGAAAGTTTCTAGGCGGTGAGCCTTTGGGCCATAGAGGCTCTTTTTTCCAAAGACTCATCGCCTTGAAACTTTCTCGAACTAAAATCACTAGGAATAGTCTTCTTTGACCTACGAATATTAGTTTTTGTATGCACGAGAGCAAGGATAGCAGTGCAACAAAGCCTCCCTGCTCTCCATCCCCATGCATACGAAAATAGATATTCGTCCGTCGGAGCATACATTTCATATTTCTTTTAGTTTCAGAATGTTGCAAGGGGATGAGTCGTCGGGGAAAAGAGCTTCCACCAATCCGTTGGAAATTATGCTATTGATAATTAACAATAATTTGTACAAAATACCTGATAATAATAACAATTATTGATAATTAGTCTAAATTTGTATAAATGAGTGTAGATTTGTATAAAATCGTAAAAAAAATAGTATAAATAACTATAAATAACTATAAATTATTATTAATTGATAGTAAATATAATTTACCTGTCTTCTATATAACACCTCAAGCTTTCATGGTACGCTTCTCTTTGAATAATACAATATCTTGAAAGGTTCGTAACTTCATGTTCTAGCACACCAAGACCAATCAAACTAGCTGTTATGAATAGTAATAACCACTTTTTGAAATTTTATAAAAAAAATTTCAAAATTTAATTTATTTTTTGATTTGGAATATCAAAAATAGCTTATGGTGATTTTTTTGTATTTTTCTGAAAACATTCAATTTTTTATGAATAGTGAAAAACACAGCGTTATTGTTTAAAAATGACTTTTTATTCAAATAATTATTTATTTTATATAAGTATATTATTAGTCAAATTATATAAATAATACCTAAATTATATCAATTTAATTCATTTGAGTCATATTATTATAATATTATATGTATAAATGTTTATTGAACTTTTACATGTCTTTTACCCACCTTCTTGGCACATTAGAAAATTTTCATAAAATGTAATTTTACCACTTCTGTAAATTGATTTTTAAAAAATAGAGGGGAAAAATTGACATCAATAAATATAATGTGGTTCAGTGGGATGAATAATAATTTTTTGTGAAGAGTAACTTTTTCATTTTATTTACCATGGTTAAAAGATAATAGGGTAATTAATGGTAAAAATGATATTATAATTGGCCTAACACATATCCTAATTCTATTGGAGTAGTGTATTTAAACCTAAATCAACTGTAGGAATAAAATATGATCCGATTTGATACACTTGAATTAGATTAAGACATTTATTATTATTTTAATTAAAGAAGAGTTAAAAGTGTTAAATTCGGAATCTAATAACTAAAACATTTTTAATATAAGGTTATACATTAGATAAATTCGAATAAAAATATTCACTAGAAATATAAAAATATTTCTTACATGATGGTGTTTTATTTATAATTTGTAGACATTAAATAATTAAATTTACTTATGACACAATGATTACATAGTAATTACCTTATTAATGAAATATTTAAATAATTGATATTATAAATATAACAATAAATATAAATTGAGATTTATGATGACTTCAACGAATTCTATAAGTTAATATGACATGTTAACATTAATTTAATGTTTTTTATATGTAATCATGCTTTTTTGACTTTCACAAAAACCAAATACTAAGTAGTTTCAAAATTGACATAAATGAGTTTTTAAAAAGAATACTATATTATTAAATGTTATATTATTTCTAAAAATCAGAGGTTCAGGCAAAGGACATATATAATGATATATATGTAATTAAATAACCACTTGGTATTCTTTTGAAATTTTATAGTATGTTTATTAACCATGTAATATAAAATACAAGAAGACATTGTAAAAGTTAAATTATTTAACTAAGAGATAAATATATAAGATAAAGTTAATATGGTAACCTAAACATGTATAAAACCAATTAGATGAGAGTATTTCGACCCATACCCACCTTATTCTAGAAATATATCCATTTGGAGCCATTATAAACCGAAAATGATTGTATAATAAAAAATTATTTCAAGAATTTCCTAAAGTGACTCTCACCTCTGTTATAAAAGGGTACTTCCGCTTCTCTCAAAATCACACCTCCAAAGCCATAAGGCTCTCCCAAACCATACTAAAATATTGTCTAAAATAGCCCCAAATTAACCTAGAGGCCTTTCTTTTATCAGAATCCAAAATAAGGAGCTCTTTTGATCAGATGAAAAGGAAGAACCCGAAGAAGAGGTAATTACTTCATCACATCTTTCAATGTTATTTTATTCTTCCACTTCCTCGTTATTTTCATTTTCTATATTAAATAATAACTAAATTACATTTAACAAAATGAGTTGTTATTATAAATAGGTTACTACTATATTCATTATTATTTTCATCTTATGAATGAAAAAGTCTCCATACGTGCGTACACACGATATACCATCTTCATGTCATGGTGTAGTTTGTTATTAAACACATCAGTATTTGGGTGGGTATAATAATGAGTATAATTGATATAAATATAAAATATAACATGATAATTATTACTTATATATAATATACCATCCAATTACATATGGTTTCATCCTCAATAGAATGATAATGTCGCTCGTGCATACATACAACTTACTGTCTTGACGACGCGATGAGATTCATTTCCACATTCACCATTCAACATTGATTATAAAAATATATATTATTAATAAGAATGTAATATATAAAATAATATTTCTACTGGAAATATTTGTATATATATGTGTGTGTGTTTTTGTGTGTTTATTTACATATATCTCATTCCCATAATTCTGTTCAATAAGTTATGAACACAGAAACAAAGTTTATGCATATGTATGGCCTACTGTCGCCATAAATGGTATTTTCAATTTTATATATCTCTATATAATACATATTTATATTATGAATATATATGATACATAAATAATGTTTTATATTATAGAAGAAATTAAATCATGATTTAATTGATACTACCATGAATAACATGTTAAAACATGTACGATAGAGAAAGCGATTATTACGCAAAATATTATTTTAACATATAAATGATTATTAAATGGGGAGTATAGAGCCATAATCGAATAAATTATGATATGATCAATTTAAATATGGTTCTATTATAATTTAATAACATACTATTTTTATTATACAAGAGGATAAACATACCATCGACCAAAGGAAAGTACAAGGTAATGGTTAATTTTATGATCACTTTATTGTCCAAGGATGATTATACGTAAGTATCTACTAGGAATTCTTTATCATCCACTTTAATGTTTCATAAAAATGTATTTAAAATAATTTTTACTATTTTCTATAATATGGTTTAATTTCATTCATACCCTATTTGACTTTTTATAAAATATTTTTAAGGAAATATTTCCATCATTTTCAAAACAAGATAATTTATGAACTTTTTGACAAATTAAGGAAAAAACTTTTCATTAACTTATACAGCGGGTGCGGATATTTTCCATCATTATAACACTTTATAATATTCTATTACAAGATTATAAGAATATTTTCAAAATAAATGTTTTCATTTATAATTACATGAATTTTAAATGATTTCAAAATAGGAGTTATTTCTCTAAAATAGTTTTGATTTCATCTATGCCATCATTCTTTGAGAGATTTTACACTTGATTGAAGTGGATTTGTTTTGAAACAATATTACATATTTTATTGAAGTTTTTGTGATATGTTTGAATTTGGATGTGTTATTATTATACCATTCATGGTTTATAGTTAAAGTATTAACATTTTGTATGGTAGTTTTAATAGAAATGATTATGTTATGTTTCAATGTTTTCATATGAGGAATCCATTTTACTTATTAAGTGATGGGTACAACCTGATATAGCTCCAAGATGCATCAGTAGGTCTCATGAGACAAACTACTATCTTGGCACAAGTCCATTAAAAAATATTATTTGTAGTCTTGTCACGAGTCCTTGACTATGTGGTTATGATGGCCAGAATTATGCATTCCATAATTATGAAATTATCTATTGATATTACCTGTGATTATTCGACGGGTATAATATCCATGTGGATAAGTAAATTGAATTATTTGATTTATCTTTTCCATATTATTTTGATATTTAATTTTAAAATTAATGTGTTTTAGTCTTATTCATTTCCTTGAATATTTATGATTATTTATGAAAGTTTATACTATATTTTTTTCCTTACTGAGCATCTGAGATCACCCCTCTCTTATGTTTTATTTTTCCTAGGATGTGATAAATTATATTATGATTCCCCAGCATGGATAGGCTATGAGATATGAGTGTGTCCAAATGAGACACAATGTTGTTGTTTTTATTTCATAGTGTAATGTAAAACTTATGTATATATCTAGTACTTATAATTATATTAAATTGGTCAGTCTTTTGGGATATGATCAATTATGATAATGTTAATTCTATTTAATAATGAACCGAATATGGGTAACTAGGTTTGGGGCGTTACACTTGTTATCAGATGATGTTTAGTAAAAATCTTGGAAGCTGGATTTAGAAAAACATGGATTAGATAACATTACCATAAGATAAACTTTGAGGATTGGTATAGAAGAACATCATAGAATTTTGGTAATGTAGAGATTATGTATAATTTTCAAGCAATACATCCATGTTTGGATATGAGTAGGTAGAGGTAGCTCTGGAACATATGTACCTAAGTGTGAAAACTCTGATAAGGAATTTCAGGCTTAATCCTGGGTATCCTGGTACATGACAACGGTTCGTGCTGCACACTTCGTCATGAAACTCCCAGGGATATTCTTAGGATTATTCAAATATTATTTACAAACCATTATAAATGATTTATGAGTAAATAATTCCTCAAAAAAATTATGATTAGGGATTATATGTAAAAACTTTTCACTTTTTGTTAGGTACATTACTAGTTTTGGAATTATGTATTGTGATTCATAAACTAATCTATTGTATGCCATTATTTAGATATGTAACCTAGTTTAAGAAATGGAACTTGTATCAACGCAAGTAATCCATGTAGGGATTTCCCTCCTACTCAAGATAATTATAGTGGAGTTGGTGATTCAACCGGTGATGAACAACTTATAACCATACTAGGACAAATCACTCAGGTTATGAATAATATCATTACCCATATAGAGCACCTAGATCCACAATGTGGAGGATCAATGTTAGACCGCTTCATGATGCAACAACAACCAACATTCAATGGGTCTACAAATCCATTTGTACCTTATCCATGGATAGGTTCCATAGAGAAAATAAGTCATGCTTTGAGGATGAAGAGAGTGAAATAACTATGGATGAGGAAAGGAATGTTCAAATAGAGGATGTACCTATTTTGAAATAATATGTTGATGTGTTTCCATATGATTTACCTGGACATCATCCAGAATGAGAAATTGATTTTTCCATTGATTTAATTCATGGTTGAAGGCCTATATAAAAGAACCCTTATAGAATAACTGTTGTAGAATTAGTGGAACAAAAGAAACAACAAGAGGAATTGAGTAATAAATGATTTATTTTCCCTAGTGTTTCTCCATGGGGATCCCCTATCCTTTTTGAAAAGAATAAAAATGGATCTATGAGGATGTGCATTGACTACAGAGAGATCAATTCTATAACAATAATGAACAAGTATCCCTTACCATTCATTGATGATTTATTTGATCAAATTCATGGAGATAAATATTTTTCAATGATCAACCTTCAATCTGGATATCATCAGTTCTATGAGAAGAAGGAAGACATTCTAATGACATCAGTTCCAACTAGGTATGGTAATTAGGAGTTTATAGTAATGCCTTTTGAAGTGAAAAATTCACCCTCTATCTTCATGGATCTAAGATATAGAGTTTTCAAGGAATATCTTGATGACTTTATATTGGTATTTAATGATGATATCTTGGAATAATTAAAACGCTAATAATATCAAGAAAATCACCTTCACACTATTCTATGGACTCTATGAAAAAATGAATTATATGGGTTGTTTAGAAAATGTGAATTTTGGCTTCAGGATATTTCATTTCATGGTTATATTATCTCTAATTATAGAATATATGTTGATCCTCCTAAGATAAGATAAATACAATAATGGCCAACATCGAGGTGTATAACTAGGGTATGCAGTTTTATTGGTTTAGCAGGTCATTGTTGGCATTTATTACAGAATTTTTCCTGATTGTCTAACCCATTAACCAAGATCACACGTAAATGGGTTAAATTTGTTTGGAAAAAAGTGTTTTTGAAAAATGATTTGAAGTAATGAAGAGAAGATTAGTCAATTATCCTATATTGACTCTACCATTGGGGAATGATGGGTTTGTTTTTTATAGTGGTGCTTCAAAGAATGGACATGGTTGTGTCTTTATGCAGAATGATAAATTTATTGCATATGCATCAGGGCAAAAAAATTATGAAGAAAAAGTCCCACTCATTAACATGAGTTAGACACTGTAATATTTTCATTGAAGATATAGGGAAACTATCTCTATGGTGAAAAATGTGAGATATATACCGATCACCAGAGTTTCAAGAATATTTTCTCACAGAAAGAACTCAACATAAGGTAAATAATATGTCCTTAAATACTCATGGATTATGATTGCATTATACACTACCATCCCAGGAAGGAAAATAAGGTGTAAAATGCTCTGAGCACAAAGGATCATGGAGTTTTGAACAAGAAGAGAGTTGAAATGGATCCTATGTTCATTGATCTAGTAAACATGGATATTGGAATATTCAAGAAAGGTGAAACATCTATAATTTTTCAAATGGATTCCAAACCATATTTACATGAAAGGATAAAAAGATCTCAGACTGAGGATGAGGAGTTTCAAAAGAAAATTAAAGATATAAATGGTGGGAGATTGATTGAATTTGTATATGAAGACAGAATTTTGAAATTGGGGAAGAGTCATTGTGTTACTGATATAACTAATCTAAAAAGGGAATTGTTTGATGATTCATAAATATCATATTTCTCTATACACCATGGTAGCACTAAAATGTATAGATATTTTAAGGAACATTTTTTGTGGGACACATGAAGTGGGAGATAACTGATTATGTGTCATGATGTATGGTTTTTCATTTGTTGAATGCTGGAAGACAACATCCAAGAGGAGTCATGCAACCTCTAACCACACCTGAGTGAAAATGGGATGATATTACGACATAAATTATCAAGGGTCTACCAAAGAATCCTATAATGAAATATTCAATATGGGTCATTGTTGATTGTCTTATAAAGTAAACACATTTTCTTGCTATAGGAGAAGATTTACCACTTGGACGTTTAGAATGACTATATTAATGATGTTCTAAGACTTCATGGTGTACCCCTATCAATTGTTTCTGATCATGATCCTCGTTTTACATTAAGATTCGAAAAAAGTCTTCAGAAAGCCCTAGATAGTGAACTTCATTTTAGCACTGTCTACCACCCTCAAACTGATGGTCTATCAGAATGGACTATTCAAACCATAGAATACATGTTGAGATCTTTCTCACATGACTTTTAATATTTATGGGATCAATATTTACCTCTGGCTGAATTTTTCTATAATAATAGCTTCCATTAAGTTATTTAGATGGAACGAAATGAAGTGTTATATGGAAAGAGATGTCGCACACCAACTTTTTGGGATGATGTTAATGAAAGAATACTCGTAGGACCAAAACTTGTTGAGGGAAACAATGTAAAAGATGAAGATTATCCAAACACCCATCAGAGTTGCTCAATATAGGAAAAAGAGATATGTTGATAAATGAAGGAATGCTTTGGAATTTCAATTATGAAATCTTTTTTTCTTGATTGTATCTCCTGAGATGGGTGAGATATTATTCAATAAGAAGGGTAAATTATGTCCCAGGTATATCAGAAATTTTGAAATACTAGAACAATTTGGAGTTGTAGCTTACCATTTTGCAATGAATCCATGTCTCTCCAAAGTTCATTATTTGTTCCAAGTATCACTATTGAAAAAATACATGCCTGACCCAACGCATGTACTCACCTATGAAGAAATATAACTGGAACCCAGTATATCTTATTGTGAAGAGCCAATTCAGATTCTTGATACAAGATAACAAGTGCTGAGAAACTGGACGACTTTTCTGGTAATAGTTCTAAGGAGAACCCATTAGATGGAAGATGAAACATTGGAACCCAATGAACTTATGATGAAGAACCACCCGAATCTTTTTATGTAGTAATATTATTGAAATTTCAAAGAGTAAATTATTGTGAGGTAAGAATGTAACACCCCAAGCTTCCATGATATTCTTCTCTCTGAATAATATAATAGCTTGTGTTGTACGCAACATGGAGTTCTATCACACCATGACCAATCAAAATAGTTTTTATGAAGAGTAATACGCACTTTTTGAAAATTCAAAAAATTTATTTTTCAAAATGGACTTCATTTTTGGATTCAGAATGTCAAAATTAGCTTAGGGTGAATTTTTATTATTTTTCTAAAAACATTCAATTTTTTATGAATAGTGAAAACTACTACGTTATTGTTTAAAATAAATAATTTATTTAAATAATTATTTATTTTATATAAATTTATTTTATGTAAAAATAGATACATAGTACCTATATTGTTTCAATGTAATTCATTAGAGTCATTTTATTATAATACTAGATGTATAAAATTTTATAGAACTTTTTAACGACTTTTACCCAACATCTTGGCACGTTAGAAAATGTTCATAAACCATAATTTTACCGCTTCTGTTAATTTAGTTTCAAAAACCTAAAAGACACAGTTGACATAAGTATGTAACATGTGGTTCAATAGGATGATAATAGTTTTTGGTGAATGGATGCTTTTTAATTTTATTTACCACAGTTAAAAGTAAATAGGGTAATTAAAGGTAAAAATTCTATTATAGTTACCCTAACACGTGTTCTAATTCTATTGTATAAGTGTATTTCAACCATAATAATCCTTAAGAACAAAATATTATCTACTTGGATTATATTAGGACATTTATTATTATTTTATTTAAATAAGAGTTAAAATTGTAAAAATTTATATTTTAATAACTAATTTTTTTAATATAGGGTTACACAAAAGATAAATTCGACTATAAATATTCATTATAAAGATAAAATCATTTCCTAGATAATGGTATTTTATTTATAATTTTTAGATATTAAATAATTAAATTTTTTATGACATAATGATGATGTAGTAATTACCTTATTATTGAAAGATTAAAATAATTGATATTATAAATATAACAATAAATGTAAATTTAGACTTATGATGAATTAAAAGAATTTTATATGTTAATATGACATGTTAGGATTGATTTAAAGTATTTTTTTCAATGTAATCATGTTTTTTGTATTTTCACAAAAACCAAATACTAAATAGTGTCAAAAATTGACAAAAATGAGTTATTAAAATAAATACTATATTACTAAATGATATAAAATTCTTAAAATTACAATTATTGGCCAAAGGACATATATAATGATATATATGTCATTAATGAACCACTTGGAGTTCTCTTGGAATTCTATAGTAAGTTTATTAACCATGTAATATAAAAATACAAGATGATATTGTAAAAGTAAAACTATTTTAGTAAGAGTTAAATCTAAAATATATTGTCAATATGGTGATCTATACTTTTCTAAAACATATTGGTGGAGAGGAATTCTACCCATCCCTACATTATACCTTAAATAAATCCATTTGGAGTTATTATAAACTGAAAATTATTTTATAATAAAATAATATTTCACGCTTTTCCTAAAGTGATCATCACCTCTCTTTTAAAAGGGTACTTCCCCTTCTCTCAAAATCACACCTCCAAATCCATTTGTCTCGGCCAAACCCTATTCAAATATCCTTCCAACCACCCTAACTTCAGCATAGAGTCCTTACTTTTATCATAATCCAAACTAATAAGCCCTTTTGATCAAATCAACAAGAAGAACCTGAAGAAGAGGTAATAACTTCATCACCTCTTTCAAAGTTCTTTTCTTCTTCTACTTCCTCTTTCTTTAATTTTTTCCATACTAAAATAATAACTCAAGTACCTTCTACATAATGATATTTTATTATAAATATGGTAAAACCATATTCATTATTCTATCCATCCTATTAATGACAAAGTCACCATACATGTGTATGTACCACTTATCGTCTCCACCTCGTGTTGTAGTTTGTTATTAAACAATTCATTATTTGGATGGATATAGTAATGAGTATAATTGATGTAAATAATAATTATGACATTGTAATTATTATTTATATATAATATACCATCTAATAACATACTATTTCAACATCAATGGAATGACATCGTCGCTCGTGCATACGTACAGCTTACCGTCTCCATGATGCAATGAGATTCATGTCTACATTCACCATTCAAGGATCATTATAAAAATATATATTATTAATAAGTATTTAATATACGACATAATAATACTACTGGAAATATATATATATATATATGTGTATTTACATATATCTTATTCACTTACTTCTGTTCAATAGGATATGAAAACAAAAACAACATTTATGCGTGCGTACGGTCTACCATCTCCATAAAAGGTGTTTTCCATTTCATATATATATCGATTATAAATATTTATATTCGGAATATATATGCTAAAAAATTAATGTTTTATATTTTGGAAGAAATTTAATCCTGATTTAAGTGATACGATCAAGAATAACATGTTAAAAAATATATGATAGAGAAAGCGATTATTACCTGAAATATTACTTTATCATATAATTGTTTAAAATGGTTATTATAAATCCATAAATGAATGAAGTATGATATCATAAATATGAATGTGGTTCTAGTATAATTTAATAATATACTATAGTCATTATACATGAGTTTAAACGTACACTCAACCAAAGAAAAGTACAAGGTAAAGGTTAATTATACAATCTATTTATTATCCTGAGGTTATTTATATGTAGGTATATAATGGGACATCTTGATCATCCACATCAGTGTTTCATAAAAATGTATTTCAAAAAAAATATTATTTCCTATAATATGGGTTAAATTCATGTATACCCTTGTTGACTTTTTATAAAATGTTTTGAAACAAATCATTCCATCTTTTTCCAAAAAGGTACTTTATGACCATTTTGAGAAATTAATGTAAGAATGTTTTTTTAACTTATACAGTGGGTGTAGATATTTTCCATTGTTATTATACCTCCAAAAATTACATTACAATCATATAAGAATATTTTCAAAATAAATTTTTTCTTTTATAAATAAATGACTTTTAAATGATATCAAAATAGAAGGATATATTTCTCTCAAAATGTTTTACTTTCATCTATGTCAACTTCCATTGATAATTTTTACACTTGTTTCATGTTGATTTATTAGGATATAATCTCCCATATTGTATTGAAGGTTTTCTGATATGTTTGACTATGGGTGTGTTATTTGAAACTTTTAATGGATTATGGTTATAGTATTAACATTTTATATGCTAGTTTTAATTGAAATGCTTATGTTATGTCTCAACCTTTTCATATGAGGAATGCATGGGACTTTGTATGTGACGGGTGGAGCCTACTATAGCTCCTCGATGCATCGGTAGGTCTTGTCACAAATGTTTTTTTTCCTATATTTGTATTGATCCGGCCCATTAGAAATTCCGATACTTTTCAAGGGTATTTGATGAGATGAATCTTGAGTTTTTAAGTTTCATATATGTCTAACCACAATAATTTGGGATCCCCATTTCTTGTTTAAGAGTTTTTGAAGAAAGGGTGGTTACTTCATGATTTGGGCCAACCATAAGACCATTCCCAGTTTTAAAAACTGAATTTGTTTCTTTTATAAATCTTTTTTTTCATCCTTTTTCACCCATTAAACATACCACTTGTCCTATAATGATATATCAAAATTTATGTATTCTTTTGGACCCATTATAAATTCATAAGCTGGGTGAATTTGGGTTACATATTTAGGTATTGGGCCTGCCCATGGGCCCATTTCCTGTTTTAAAAAAAATAATTTCTTTCATTTATATTTTTTTCATTTTTTACTATTTTTCTGTGATTCCACCTCCCCCTAGAATCCAATAACCCTATCATAACCCTCATAATCTATTTTACCTCTTTGGAGCTCATGTGTGTCGCGGAATAGGGCGAACATTCTCAGGAAACCTCAAATCTCCTAGAATTTCCAAGGTAAATGTTATCATTCATAAATCAATCAATTCGTACTCTTTTATCCAGAAATATTCTTCCCCTGGTTCGTCCAGACCTTAGGAGTCTCTCCAGGAATTTTCAATCCATTCCCTTTTCTCTAGGGCTTCATATCTAATGGAAGATGAAGAGTTTTCTAGGATGAAATATGAGATTCCTTCTCCTTTCTTCTTCCTCTTCCCCCTCCTTTCATTATTTCTTGGTTTAATATTGTACCATAGTCTTGATCGACCAAGGGTTTTGTTAAAAAATGTTTTTTGATGGGTTTTATGTCTGTTTAGGTCTGGTATTTATAGTTTTAGGGTTTATAAACCTGCGGCGGGTGATTTCGTGTGTGCGTTTCAATTACGCCAAAGATTTGAGGTAGGATATCCCTTGAACATGCCTTTATCATAGAATTTTCATCATTTTAATATTATCCTATACTGATATAAATGTTTATTATTCTTTTTAATCCTTTTTATAATTTTCTTGGGGTGCAATGTCGTTGTTTAATCACTGTTATGTGAAAGGTAGTGTTGTTTTTTCATGAAAGTGATCAACAAGTGTTTGTTTAAATTTTCCATTATCTTTTGAAAATATTTTTTGAGGTTTATAATCTGGTCTGTAGTATTTTTAACATGATACAGTATCTTGAATGAAAATATGAAATTGAATTGGTGTTTTATTCCTTTTCATGTACATAAAATAAATTGTTTTGTTTAAAAAGGGCATGACATGTGTTCGGTAAATTGCCCGGTTGGCTTTTATGTGTGATGTGTGATTGAAAGGTTATTTGATTGGATTTATAAAGGAATTGGAAGAACTATAAATGGTATTTTTTGGGTACTTATATTGATTTCCAATTTGGATTTGTTTTTACAAACAAGTGGGTTTTGATTTACAACATATTTTGGCCCGAGTTTCCCAAAAATGGACCGTTTCACATCTTTATGAAAATGGTTGTGTTTTAAATATGTAACCTGAGTATTATAAGAGATTTATGAATGAGTTTTTCTGCTGTAAATGATTTATATACATATCCATAATTAAATTAAAATGCATACCTTCATCAAAGGTTAGTTTTGAGAAAATGTTTAAAGGCTCGTTTGGCATTTCCTAGAAATGAAGGAGTGTTTTACTTGTATATAACATGTTGTGCAATTGGGATTGTTTTATGGTCCATTAAATAATTTTATTAAATGTTTATTGTTCTTAAAAATATTATTTGGTTTGGTTATGATGTGTTTTTATAATTTAAAGAGTGTTTTTGAAAGAGTTTTATTTGCAAAGCCTCAATACACTTCATGAAATTGTTTTACCAAAATATTTAGCGGTTTGTTGATTTGTGTAAGAAATGTGAAGAAAGATTATGGGTTTTTTGTGTTTTTATGGTTTTGGAATGGAATGTGGATGTGAAATGTGTATTTTATAATATGTGTAACTTGATTGATCACTAAATGGAATCCCATGTATCTAGGTGGGTGAACGTGTACTAGCATGCTAGAGATTCTGTGGGGGTTGGCCCCTGTTTCACGTAGCAAGTTTGACGATGACAACACTAACTAAACTATGATGATGATGATGATTGGGGTCCACTAGGTTATGGGTATGTTCCCTACTAGTGGCTCGTGCATGAGAACGGATATTTATTATGGTTACTTTCACCGAGATACGAGGTACCTGGAGCTCACAACTAACTAGTGCCTAGGGGTATTCCCGTGACTAGTGCTCATTTGATATTTTGTACTCACTGACTGCATACGGTGTGTTTGGTTGGTAAATTCAGTATTATGTGTTATTTATTTGAATGTTAAAATTCTTTAATGCATCCCTCTTTAAAACTATTTTCATTTTGAAGTTTCACCTCTTTGAAAAGAATTGTTACTTGCATTTTTGTTTATTAAACATGCATGTTTTTGTCTGATAATTATTATAGCATGGAACCTCATTTGAAAAGCATACTTTCAAACCTTGAATTTAAAACTATAAATTTATGTTTATTTTATTTTAAAGGAATGTGCATTGGGAATAGAATACCGGGATAACCTACTGAGTTTTAATACTCACGCCTATAGTCTTATTCTTTTTTTAGCCCCTGTACAGGTTTTATCTTTAGTTCGATCACCTTGGGAGACATTTTATCATTGTGTTGGAGAGTGACCATAAGTGTCACATGGAGTTATTTTTTCATCGGGTTTGTTTAGTTGAGTTGTAGGTTTTGTTCTAATTTTAGTTTCTTGTACAAATAATATTTAGTTCAATTTTTATATAAATTCATTTTGGGATGTCCGTTTATTTCCGCTATTTGTTTTATTGTTTATATATGGGCGAAATCATTCCCTTGTGTACTTTTCTGATGCCCTTAGTGATTGTCACCATCCTGGGAGGATCGGGAACGCCTCTCGGGACTTGTCGTGGGCTAGCCTAGGTGACCGGTTCAAGGTCGACTCAGGCTGGTTCATGACAAAATGGTATCAGAGGAGGTCGGCTATTAGTGGACCTTTCTTTTTAGAGCGCCCTTGTTATTTTGGGGATGTCAAGGTAGATGGAGTAGTATTTTTCGGACATGAGGGTTAAGTGCAAGAAGAGCATCGCAAACTCTTTCTTTTTCTAATCCTCAGGTTACCATGGAAGTCCGGTTTTATTAGTGTCCATTGTTCTAGTTGATTGTTTGGTATTGGGATATGACAAGGGAAGTATAACCAATGGCCTTCGTGAGCTCACAGGGCCTGTAAAGCCAAGTGGAGCTGGGGAATGGTCCTAATAAGTCTCTCTATGTTGGTGTTGTGTTTGGCATATGGTCGCCAACCATATGGTCAAGTCACCCACTGACACTAGTTACCTTTTTTTGGGTCTATTTAAGCTTTCTTGAATTCTGAATTTTTGTTTTTAAAATCCTTATGTGAGAATTGTGTAAATGGGTTTTAATGTAAGGATTAGATTTTGAAAAGTGAAAAAATGGGGTTTTCAATAATTAAATATATGAATGGTTTTGGAAGGTTGTGTTTTTGTGAAAAAAATGGAGGGAAGCAGAAATGATTTAAAGGGATTGGATTATCCATAATCCAAACTTGTGGTTTGTTGAAATAAAATGTTTTGAAATTGTGTATCATTTTAAAGTGATTCTGGATCTTTTTTTTAAATGGGGTATTTTAGGATGTTAAAATGTTTTTTAATTGGATAAATTAGTTTTGGAAATTGGTTTTGATCGGTTGGTGTTTTACTACAAATGGTATTGGTCTCAATGGACCTCGAATTATGAAAATATACCTTGCTGAATTTTTTTTAAAAAAATGGGAAGGGGTTGTTTGGAGTGGCTTTGTTATTTAAAAGGTTTTTAAAAATGAAAAGGGGTAGGTTTTTAAGAAAATGGTTCTTAATTAATTGTGGTTTTTTTGTGAAATATGAAAATGTTTTTTGACTTGGTGGTTGGCATTCCTTTTGATGGTAAATTGTTTTTTTTTGAATTATGATGTTTAATTTTAGCCTTTGGTGTTTTCATGGGTGCTAACATGCATGGTTTTATTTATATCTGGAAGTATGTCCTATATGGTATGGTGGTTGGGTGCCAGGGGTGGCATGGAAATGTGTATGTGGGTGAGACATGATGAAACACCATTGGTGAATGTGGAAACCCACCAAGTTAGTTTGATTTTTCAAAATTGTTTTGAGCTGAAAATTGTGGCCATTTTTTTAAAACCAATGGTTATGTGGCCTGATTTTTCTATGTCATAGAAGAGTTGTTTATTTGGTTAGCTTCCATGTGATCTATAATTCATAATCTTGTTCTATCTAGTGATGAGATCTTGTTGGTGGCTCGGTTTTGGAGTAATTTTCATTGGGTTTCTAAAAATGTGTTTGATGTTGTGATGTGGCCATGGATAGTTCTGTGTTGGAAATAATTCATGCTGATCAACATAAGGATTCCTTTCTAATTTTAAATCCACCTCTTTTGATGATGCCTCAACTTTTTTGTTGGAATAGAGAGCTATTTGGGATCTATTAAAAGTGCTTCTAGGTCATGATAATTATTTTGGATAGAGCAGTTGTGTTCGGGGATGTTGATGTGTTTCGTCGTATTCCTTGTCCATTCTGCCCCTCGTTTGGAGTGAGATAGAATTTTGATATGTATATATGAGTTCCTATTTAGATGAAAGTTTTTGTTTGGTGATCAAGTGTGGTTTTTTTTGAGTGGTGTGATCCTTATCACCTGACTGCGGTGCAGCAAATGCTTCAAGAATCAGGGCTCCACCCATTGGCCTCGGAGTGAAGCTTTTCACGTAGTCAAGAAATCAACATAGGTGTGGAGTGATAGATTAAGATCCATACTCCTATGTTTTGGTAAGTTAGTTACGATGTCAATTTTTTTGTTCCTCAATTCTATGAATTTCCCTTTTTCACAACAAGCGTGGTGGACTTAACCCCTCACACAGTGTCTATAGTTATTCCTTCATGGATGTGGGTTTTCAATCAATGCCCATGTGTGGACCGCCTGTAAAAATCAGGTGCAATCTTGGTGTTACCTATTCATAGGGGGAGAGTTTTGGTAGTTTCTTTGTTTCTTTTGTTGTTTCAGGGGCCAAATTTTTGGGTCCCCTTCCCTCCCATCCCCAAGTGACGGGGGTCCAGAATTGTGATGAATGTGTCGACCAAGTTATTGTCCCCTCCATTCAGGAGTGGGTGGTTTATATGTTCATGTTGTAACTCTATTAACTTGGTATATTAGGTTTTTTTAGAAGGGTTTTTTGGGCTTTTGTGAGTGAGTCCCAACTCTAGCTCATGTTCAATTCTTGTCTATTCATTGCTAGTTGGTTTCTAATGGTGGGGAGACCCACCATGGGTCTCCTGGATTTTCATCCTAAGAACATTTATAGTGATAGTTGATTCTTAATGGTGGGTATTACATTCTGGAATCCTTAGGTGTTTTTTATATTCAGCCGGAAAGTGTTATGGCTTTTCGGGGTCAGAAAGCTTTAATGGTGGGGAGAATTGTCACACACAGTTTTTTTTCTGTCTTTGTATTGATCCGACCCATTAGAAATCCCGATCCTTTTCATGGGTATTTGATGAGATGAATATTGAGTTTTTAAGTTTCATATATGTCTAACCACCATAATTTGGGATCCCCATTTCTTGTTTAGGAGTTTTTGAAGAAAGGGTGTTTACTTCATGATTTGGGCCAACCGTGAGCCCATTCACAGTTTTAAAAACTGAATTTGTTTATTTTATAACTCTTTTTTTTCATCATTTTTCACCCATTAAACTTACCACTTGTCGTATACTGATATATTAAAAATTTATTTATCCTTTTGGACCCATTATAAATTCATAAGTTGGGTGAATTTGGGTTACTTATTTAGGTATTGGGCCAGCCCATGGGCCCATTTCCGGTTTTTAAAAAAAATAATTTGTTTCATTTATATCTTTTTCATTTTTTACTATTTTTCTGTGATTCCACCTCCCCCTAGAAGCCCATAACCCTATCCTAACTCTCATAATCTATTTTACCTCTTTTGAGCTCATGTGGGTCGCAGATTAGGGAGAAATTTCTCAAGAAACCAAAAATCTCCCAAAATTGCAAAAGTAAATTTTATCATTAATAAATCAATCAATTATTACTCTTTTCGCCACCAATATTATTCCCCTGGTTCTTCCCTAATTTAGGAGTCTCTCCAAAAAATTTCAAGCCATTCCCTTTTCTCTAGGGCTTTATATCTAATGGAAGACGAAGAGTTTTCTAGGATGAAAGGTGAGATTCCGTCTCCTTTCTTCTTCCTCTTCCCCCTCCTTTCATTATTTCTTGGTTTTATATTGTACCCTAGTCTTGATATACCTAGGGTTTTGTTATAAAATGTTTTTTATGGGTTTTATGTTTGTTTAGGTATGGTATTTATAGTTTTAGGGCTTATAAACCCGCAGCGGGTGATTTCGGCTGTGTGTTTCAATTACGCCAAAGATTTGAGGTAGGATATCCCTTGCATATGCCTTTATCATAGAATTTTCATCATTTTAATATTATAATATACTGATATAAATTTTTATTATTGTTTTTAATCCTTTTTATAATTTTCTTGGTGTGAAAAGTCGTTGTTTAATCACTGTTATGGGAAAGGTAGTGTTGTTTTGTCATGAAAGTGATCAACAAGTGTTTTTTAAATGTTCCATTATCTTTTGAAAATATTTTGTGAGGTTTATAATCTGGTTTATGGAATTTTTAACATGTTACAGTTTATTTAATGAAAATATGACATTCAATTGGTGTTTTATTCCTTTTCATGTACATAAAATATATTGTTTTGTTTAAAAAGTACATGACATGTGTTCGGTAAATTGTCCGGTTGCCTTTTATGTGTGATGTGTGATTTAAAAGTTATATGATTGGATTTATAAAGGAATTTTAAGAATTATAAATTTTATTTTTGGGTACTTATATTGATTTCCAATTTGTATTTGTTTTTACAAACAAGTGGGTTTTTATTTACAACATATTTTGGCCCGAGTTGCCCAAAAATGGACTGTTTCACATCTTTATGAAAATGGTTGTGTTTTGAATATGTAACCTGAGTATTATAAGAGATTTATGAATGAGGTTTTCTGCTGTAAATGATGTTTATACAGATCAATAATAAAATTAAAATGCATACCTTCATCAAAGGTTAGTTTTGAGAAAATGTTTAAAGGCTCGTTTGGCATTTCCTAGAAATGAAGGAGTGTTTTACTTGTATATAACAAGTTGTGCAATTGGGATTGTTTTATGGTCCATTAAATGATTTTATTAAATGTTTATTGGGCTTCCAAATATGATTTGGTTTGGTTATGATGTGTGTTTATAATTTAAAGAGTGTTTTTGAAAGAGTTTTATGTGCAAAGCCTCAATACACTTCATGAAATTGTTTAACCAAAATATTTAGCAGTTTGTTGATTTGTGTAAGAAATGTGAAGAGAGATTATTGGTTGTTTTTGTTTTTATGGTTTTGGAATGGAATGTGGATGTGAAATGTGTATTTGATAATATTTTTAACTTGATTGATCACTAAAGGGAATCCCGGGTATCTAGGTGGGCGGACGTGTACTAGTATGCTAGTGATTCTGTGGGGGTTGGCCCCTGTTTCATGTAGCAAGTTTGACGATGAAAACACTAACTAAACTATGATGATGATGATTATTAGGGACCACTAGGTCATGGGTATGTTCTCTACTAGTGGCTCGTGCACGAGAATGGATATTTATTATGGTTACTTTCACCGAGATACGAGGTACCTGGGGCTCACAACTAACTAGTGCCTAGGGGTATTCCTGTGACTAGTGCTCATTGGATATTTTGTAATCACTGTTGGCATACAGTGTGTTTGGTTGGTAAATTCAGTAGTATGTGTTATTTATTTGAATTTTAAAATTCTTTAAATCATACCTCTTGAAAACTATTTTCATTTTGAAGTTTCACCTCTTTGAAAAGAATTGTTACATGTATTTTTATTTATTAAACATGCATGTTTTTGTCTGATATTTATTATAGCATGGAACATCATTTGAAAAGAATACTTTCAAATATTGAATTTAAAACTATAAATTTATGTTTCTTTTATTTTAATGGAATGTGCATTGGGAATAGAATATCGGGCTAACCTACCGAGTTTTAATACTCACGCCTATAGTCTTCTTCTTTTTTTAGGCCTTGTGCAGGTTTCAACTGTAGTTCGATCACCTTGGGTGACATTTTATCATTGTGTTGGAGAGTGACCAGAAGTGTCACATGGAGTTAGTTGTTCATCAGGTTTGTTTAGTTGAGTTGTTGGTTTTGTTCTAATTTTAGTTTCTTGTACAAATAATATTTAGTTCAGTTTTTATATAAATTCATTTTGGGATTTCCATTTATTTACACTGTTTGTTTTATTGTTTATATATGGGAGAAATTGTTCCCTTGTGTACTCTATTGATGCCCTTGGTGCTTGTCACCATCCCGGGAGGATCGGGAATGCCTCTCGGGACTTGTCGCGGGCTGGCCTGGGTGACCGGTTCAGGGTCGACCCAGGCTGGTTCGTGAAAGGTCTCATGATAAGAACTGGTGTCTTGGAACAAGTCCTTGAAAAAAATCTTATTTGTAGTCTTGGCATGAGGCCTTGACTATGTGGTTATGATATTCATCATTATGAATTCCATAATTATGAAATTAGTTATTTATATTATATTTGATTGTTAAACTAATAGAATATGCATCTGAATATATAAAGAGAATTATTGGATTTATATTTTCCATGTTATAATGAAGATTAATTTTAAAATGATTGTGTCTTAGTCTTATACATTGTCTTTAATGTTTATGCTTATTTGTGAAAGTTTCATCAATATTGTTATCCTTACTGAGCATCTGATCTCACCACTTTCTTATGATTTAGTTTCCCTGGATGTGATGAAGTATATTATGAGTGACCTAAAGGGATAGGCTATGAGATATTAGTGTTTTCGAAGGAGACACAGTGTTTTTTTTATTTCATAATGTAACCTAAAATGTATGTATGTATCTAGTACTTCTAAGGATACTAAACGGATATGTCCTTCGGGGCATTATCCCTCGTGATCAAGACAATGTTATGTAATAATGTACCGACTCTAGGTACCTACGGTGGGGGTGTTACATTCACTTTTTGGGATAGTGTTATTGTTATATCTAATTATACAAAATAACGAATTATTTCATATTTTTTAGAAAAATATCGAATGAGGAAGTCAAAAACAATAATTATTAGATGATAGTGCTTGGATAACTCAGTGAATGAATCCAAATAGTTTTGGTTTAAATCTTATATATATCAAGGATGTTCAAACTTTATTATCATTTGCATTATCAAAACCAAAATTTGTTTTCAAAGAGACTATTATGTGTTCTTGTAAAAAAGGTGCTCTAAGGACGTATGACACATTTGAAAATGTTGGAAGTCATTTATTATATTTTGGTTTTCAACTAGATTATGTTTTTTGGTATCAAAATGGTGAATTCAGTTCCAGAAAAAATATTAAAAATTCGGTTCCAGATACAACACAATTTTAAAATTTAGTATATCATATGGAAGGTCAATCTGTTCCAAAAAATAAAACTCAGGATGATATTAATTTAACTCCTGTGTTAGATTCATCTAATTTATATGAGATTTTGAGGTCCTCTGAGGATGCATTATCTCAATGTTTCAAGATAAGCATGTTTAACGTAGTTTCTAAATTTATTTTCATTAAATCAGATAATGGAATGTCAAATAGTTGTTTTGAAAAACTATTCTCTTGGTTAAAAAAACTTCTACCTGAAGAAAGTGTTTTGCCTTCAAATTTATATGAGAGCAAGAGGCTAGATTATAATCCGGGTCTTGGTTATCAGAAGATTCATTCATGTTCAAATGACTGCATATTATATTATTGTGAAAATGAGTTTTTGGATATCATTCCTACATGTGGACAATCACAGTATAAAGAATCTCAACTAGGGAAGTCTGGATTTGTTCCAGTAAAAAAATTGAGATATTTACCGCTCACACCCATATTACAACTTTTATTTATGTCTCAAAACATAGCATCATTGATGTCATGGCACAAAAATATCATTTCAACCAATAAAAAATTACATCATCCCTCTAATGGTGATTCATGGAAACATTTTGACCAAGTGGATCTTTCGTTTTCGCTAGAATCCTAAAATGTGTGATTGGGTCTTTCTACTAATAGTTTCGGTCTGTTTGGTTCTTATGTTAATCAGTATTTCTATTTACCTATCTTTATAACTCCGTAAAATTTATCTCCAAAGATGTTGATGAATGAGACATATATATTTTTAACCTTATTAATTCCAAGTCATCCAGAAAAGAGTATCGATGTTTATTTCAATCCATTGATTGATTAGTAAAATTCATTGTGGAGTACTGGTGTCAGTACATATGATATTGCTGCAAAAAAACATTCTACTGATTGTTGAATTGATGTGGACAATTTATGACTTCCCATCATATGGAAATTTATCTGTATAGAGGACACATGGTCCAAAATCATGTCTCTACTATATGATAGACAACATAGCATTTATGCTCGTCAATGTCAAAAAACCTTGTTTTTTCAACTATCATCACATATTTCTTCTAGATGATTATCCTGTTTGAAGAAAAATTTATCATTTTAGAAAAGGAATATATGAAAAAGATGGGCGTCCAACAATGATCTTTGGTACATATTTTAAATCAATTATCTCTTCATTACCACACATCACATTTAAACCAATAATAAACCAACAAAAAATATATTGTTTTGGAAAAAAGAACAATAGGATAAAACAGAGCATTTTTGGGGATTTTCTATATTGGTCTGATTTATTGGTCTGTCACATGTTGGATGTGATGCATATTAAGAAAACTATTTTGATAATTTATTTCATACATTTTTGGATACACCATGTAATACTAAAGACAATGTAAAGGAATTATTAGATCTTCCTAAATTTGAAAGCGACCAGAACATGAACTGTTTGAAAATGTCATATCAAAGAAGATAAGGAATATAAAATCAGTATATAAACTGTCCAAATATGGTCATTTAATATTTTTTTAGTGGATTTCCGATTTGATACATCTAGATGGTTTTGCTTCCAATTTTTGCAGATGTGTCCTAAATGTTCATATTACAGGATTGAAAAGTCATGATTGTCTTATTTTAAAGGAAGGCTTCTGCCAATTAGATTAAGAGGATTGTTAAATCCAATGATTTGGGATTCTCTTATAGACATATCATATTTTTTTGATATATTTGTGTGTCAACAATAGATTATGATGTCGTAAGAAAACTGCAAGAAGATTTCAATTTAATTTTTTGTGAACAAGAAAAAATATTATTTCTAGGTTTGTTTGATTCAATAGAAAATTTAATATTAAATTTTCCGAATGAAATAAAATGTGAAGGTTCGGTGTAGTTATGATGTATGTACCCATTTGAGATATTCATGCAGAAATTGAAAACAATTTACGTAACAAGGCAACTGCTGAAGGCTTAATTGAAGATAATTATTTGCAAGAGGAAATTTCTTTTTCTCCACTCATTAAATTCAATCTAAATATACATAAAAACACAACCACATGATACGTAACATGGTAAATGATGATGATGACATGATAAATCAATTATCAGTTTTCAATTAACTCATACATGGCTTCTCTGGAGATCATGAAAGTTGTCTTTCAGATGATGAACATCACAAGGATCATACATATATTCTTCTAAACTATGAAAAAATAAAACCATTCATATTTTGAGTGATAATATTAATTATTCTATAATTTTTTTAACATTACATTAATCTTATTTTATTTTTAGGTTATATGATAATCATATCAAGAATAAAATTCACTAATTACACCAGCTTCTCTTGAAGAACATCGTCAAAAAAATAATTTCTGGTTTCAAAAATAGGTAACACAAATAATTTTTTATTCCACATAAATAAATAAATTAATTACATTTTATGGTGATAATTGTTTTACAACTTCTCAAGTATCTCAATATTGTGATAAAATTGACAACCGATTTTCTTTATTGAGTAACCCACCAACCAATATTGTTAAATATTATAATTCATATGTGGTGAATGGTTACTGATTTTATACACGTGCATATGGGGAATAAAAAACAGTGAATAGCGGTGTTTTATTGATAGGATCTCATCATATAGAAACTGAAATTGACTTTTACACCATGTTGGATGAAATAATTGAAGTGTGTTATTTGGGACAACATTACATTACGATGTTTAAATGTCAGCGGTTGGATACTGAGATAGGCTTAAGTGTTTATCTGATCCATGGAATCGTTGATTTTAAATATAAAAGTATTCTTGTAGTAACTGAACCATTTTCATTAGCTCATTAGGCTCCTCAGATATATAATGAAAATTTTTATGCTACTTCAAGGCAGTTCTGTGATTGGTGGAGCGTAATAAAAATTAAATCTCGAGAGAGTCAATTTACTAAAAGAGAAATATGGTTCCATTGAAGTGTAAGGAATTGAAATGTTTCAAGTGAGTTCTCTGAATCCATATTTTGCTAGAATATACATGAATATCATTGATGACACCCAATAGTTATGGGTTATGGTGATGATAATGTTATTGATGTTACAACTGAATTTGAAATGGAAAGAGAGGATGAAACTAAAACTGATATGGAAATTGATGATGAGGAGGAGGAAGATGAAGACAATGAAATCAACATCTATAATTATGAGAATGAATACGTAAATTGATAGAGTAAAATGCTGGTTATAATCATATTATATATATGTCTATATATAATAGTTTCATAACTGTTTGTAAAAATTGTCATTTTATGTTTCAGATTGAGGATGATCTGTATCGTATGTTACATGAGGCTGATCTACCATTAGATGAGTAGGATGTCATATTATTGGACCCTCGGACTACTGGAAGCTCATAGGGAACTCAGAGGGGCCATGGTCTTTCCTGACTAATAATTCCTGACCCTATATCTGAGCAACATCCACCTATTGGGTTCGATCCATGCATGCAGTGGTACATTTACCTATGAATTTTAGTTTATTTTCATTAATTTATGTATATTATAATTGTTTGATTAATTATTCTTTTTTTCAAAGCTTTACCCATATAGTGGTAGTAAAGGGGAGCAGTATATTGTGAAAATATTTTTCTGATGCATGGGTGTCATGGGATCAGATTCTCATTGATGTTCAGCATCTCAAGTTCGAGCCTTGTCCAGTATAATAAAAAATAATATTTATATTCAAATTAATATAATTATTAACTTGATATAATAAATTATTTTTAGGGTTTATGGTATCCCATTTATGAGAGCATGGGTGAGGCTATTTGGAAGGCATAACAGGGAGATATGCATAGGTGTTGCAGTCTGTTTTTGCACAATTTTAAAAGGAAGTAATTGATAAAGTAGAAGTAAAGGAATTTGATGAGACATGTCACACCCACCGACCTAATTATATTTCATCTTTGGTTTGGGTTGAATTATGTACTCACTGGTTGAGTAGGGGGTTTCAGAGTAGATCATTAGTAGGTCAGAAAAATCGGGGGAGACATGAGTTGACAATCGATCCGATAGTCACACATTCGGTACACATAAAGAGAATATGCTAAGTAATTTTTTTAAATGTTGTATATAACATTAAATGTTATGGTTTTATTTTCTATTCATATAGGCAGTCATAGAGCTCATTATTATGGAGTACGACGTTTACAGGAGGACGTACAGTGATCCAGCCACTGGGGAGATACGATGTGCTCGCAGACATAAGATTGTGGTCAGTATACATTTTTTTAGGTTTAAATTTAACTACAAATAATGTATTAACTATTTTAATTTTAAATTTCAATTGAAGGTGTCATATGAGTCCGTGACATCTTAGGCAGATGTTGAGAGTCAGACTGAGACTGATGTTCAAACTAGTGCTCCTCGATTTGATGAGGATGCATATATGGAGGCGACCCAATATGGCTTCAATAAAGGTCGAGTTGTTGGTATCATCTCTCAAGTGACCCCTGGGGATTTTATGGCACTTCTTCGATCACGGCATCCTGCTCGAGAGAAGATCATATAGAGTCATCATCATCTGATGCGTAGTATTAGGAGCAGCTGCGAGCTTAGAGTGAGCTTATAGAGACTATGCATATAGAGAAGGAGGAGATGCGTCAGTGGCGGTAACAGTAGCTTGAAGAGTTCCTCTGGTAGTATCAACAGTAGCCATGATGCAGGATGAGATGCGTCGATGGCAGCAGGAGCAGGAGCGGGAGTAGATGGAGTACATGTGGCTCCTGACATGCAGTTCAGGGATAGAGTTCCCTCCACCATCTCCTTCAGTTCTACCAGATGACTCTCGCCTTGATCGGTGATGTATTTTTATTCGATTATGAAACATTTTAAGGTTTTTTTTTGTAATATTAAAACTGTAATGTTTTAAATACTATGTGTATTATATTGTCTCAAAAATTAAAAAATATTATTAATTTATTTTTTTATTATATATATTATTTTATAAAATAATATATTTTATATTTTTGTGAATGAATAGATTTTAATTATATTAATAATATTATTATTTAATTAATATTATTCATAATATTATTATATTTTTTAAATATTTTATAAATAATTTAATTTTAGGAATATTAGAATTATTATTGTTTTTATAATAATATTATTTTATATTTATTATTTTATATCTAATTTAATTATATTAAATTTGTCATTATTATTTTATTTATAATAATTTTATATTATTATTAATACTATTTTTAATGTTTTTTTAATTTATTCACTATTTACGACGGTCTATCACAAAAAGTTTTTTTTTATTTCTAGGCCTTATTATGATGGATTGATGCAATTATTAAGCGCAATGGTCTGTCGCAATAGATTAAAAATAGGTAACTATTTTTGATGGGCCAAAAACCCTTCGCAAATAGTTTCCTAAAAAAATAATGACTATTTTTTGTGATGGGCCAACTACCCGTGGCAATAAATAATTTTTTGCGATAGACCGTCACTACAAATAATATTTGCGAGGCCGTTTATGGAGACAGTTTAACTGCAGGGGGACCCCGTCACAAAATACTATTTGCAACGGGGTCTCATCATAATTGACCCATTGCAATAAGCCTTATTTTCAGTATTGTAGTAAGTAACATTCATGGGGAATTTTCTCAATATAAAAGGTATGTATGTGGATACATATAAAATAGGTTCAATTTAATAATGGAGTAAGAAAACATATTTTCTAGAGATCAATAGTTTCCATATATTATCTTCATATTATATTTTTTTTGTGATAAAATTCTTATGATTGTGAATCCTACAATCCAAGATAACATTATAGGGTGTAATTTTATTTTGTACAAATTAATACATGTTGGGATTTAATGTGTCAATTAATATAAAAATCACTATAATTATGATCCTCTTACCCACCAATGGGGAAGGATTTTTTTTCCATATTGATGCATCAAAAAAAGATAGGGTTGTGTACACATACATGAAAAAATAATTATAGTCTATCTCTCATAAAAGTTAAATATCCATGATCAGAACTACATAGTCAATTATAAATAATTAGTTACAAAAAAAATCTCCTTAAATATTTTATGGAGTTATATCTACAAGTAAAGGTGTGACATATATATAGGTTATAAAATACTCAAGTATATATTCACAAACAGATTGATCAATATATGTAAATAAAGGTGGTTATAGATGATTAAGGATCATTGATTATTCAATATAATATCATCATTACAAGGAATAAAATGTGGTCTATTATCTATGTATAATAAATCCCAAAACCCTCTCAATTATATTAATTTAAAAAGGTCAAATATTTATTGAGATGAAATGTAGGCATCTAGGAATCACAACATGATCTTCTTCATACATTTTTCAAATAGAATCTCACTCACCCATTCATGAGAATATCAGGGGACCTAAAAAGATTATAATCATTCACAGAGATTCCATAGATCATCTTTTATAATGATTAAATTATATATTTTTTGACCCATATATTTTTCAAATAAAAAAATCCAAAATAGATAACCTCTTAATGATATGAATATTTTATATTTCACTATTATTCTATGTTACACTAATATATTTAGAGATATGAATATAAAAATATAGAGGGATATCAATAATATTGTGATTGATGAATTTATATACTAATGACATGATATAAAATAATTTCATGTTATAATGAAATAATACTTAGGGTAGGATGAAACCATTTCCCAAGATTGTATTTAAATTGGAAAAGAGAACCATGTATTTTATAATTAGACTCCTAAAAATATCTAAAGAAAATAATTCCATTTGGGTGGTAGTAAATATCTTATAAATTTTAGTTCATTTCATTAAAATATAAGAATATTTTTCTCCAAAGAAACTCTCAATGATTCACCTACAGGTAGTTATAATAATTCATGGATTTCCACTCACTATTGTATCTGATAGAGGTAGGAAGTTTAACTCAATGATTTAAAGATTCCCATAGAAATATTTTGAGGTAGAGTTGTTTTTTGGTACTAATTATAACATTTTGAGGAATGGTTAGTTTAAGAGAAGCATTAAAACTCTATAGTATATTCTTTGAACATGTTCAGTGTATTTCCAAATATTTTTGGATAATCACATTCCTATACAAGAGTATTCATATAAAATCATTTTGAATTTTTGTACATAAATCATATAGTATGAGGCACTATATTGGAAGAGGTTTCAGAATGAAGAATTCCAGGAAGATGTTAAGGATTGGAAGAAGATGGGACATTATCTTATACATGAAGTGACTGAGAATGTTTATACCAATCATTATTATATGAAATACAGAAAATGTTTATATAAATTAAATATAGGCGATAATCGATGATATTTAGAGTTTTAGATCAAATACAATGAGATCTTTCATGTATCACCAGGGATTAAAGTCTTGAGATTTGGGAAGAATGGAAATCGTATTCCTGGATACATAAAACCCTTTTATATCTATGATTTTATTAGACTTAGGACCCATTGACTAGAACTCCCATATAACCTATGTCAATTACATGGTTTTTCCTAGTATCTATCTTAATGAAGTAGATACCGGACATCCCACATATACTAAATACTGAGGTGGTATCATTAAAAAAAATATTTCATATGTGGTGATTTCAATGATAACATTAGATAATTGAATCAATGTCTTATAAAACCAGATAGCTCACTAGGTCAACGTGTTGTGCCACAATAATAGGATTGGGGAGGTGTCATGAGAAATGGATGATGTGATTAATATAAGTAATATCACACGTTTTAGTTTATTAAAATAAATTTTATGGGATAAAGTTTATATGTGGTGAGTAATGTAATTCTTCAATATTTTATAAATTAAATTCATTTTTAATGAATAAATTTATTATAAATTAATATATTTATAGAATGTTCATGAAATACCATGGTTATTATAGGCCAATAAAAACTTTATAGTTATATTTAATAGGTATTTAATCATATTAATATTTATAATATATCCATTGTACAATTACAATTAATATTATTATATTAAATTTTATGGTAATTTCCATTTGACATTAACGAAGAAAGCGATAGCTTCATACAGTAGGATAGTACTCTATGAATCCCATTTATATGAATATCCCTGGGATGTGGAGTAAATTTTATTTTTCATAAACTAATACCATGTTTAGATTCAGCAATTAATGCTCAAGTGAAACAATTTATGGTAGAAGTTTGATATTTTGGATATAATGAACCAATCCCTGATTATCGAACCACTCCTAGAAAGAACCATTATCTCACACCTAACCCTCAGGACCTACACTAGTTTAACAAGGGATTATGTTTATAGATTTTTGTAATATGAATTTTTTATTTTATTTTTAATAAAATAATTTTTATATTTATCCATTTTTCACTACTAATATATATATATATATGATTTAATATTGAGTTTGAAAGAATTTAAATTTTGATACATATAAACTCTATTTTTATATTTGGGAAATATATAATTTCAATTAAGTCAATCTATTTTGAGGAATTCAAAAAAAAATAAATAAATTCTATTTTAAAAATTATATTATTATTAAATAATATTTATTTAAATATAAATGATAATAAAATTTAATGAAGTCCAGAGTAATTTTTATAAGGGTCGGAATGTTTTTAGTGTCGTAAAAAATATAATTTTATAGTAAATAAGGGCTTTTATTTAAAATATAATATTCTAAAATTCCAAATTGTTTTATTAACTAAATATTATTTTTTACGTTAGAGTTTCAAAATTAGATTATGTTGATTTTATCATAATTTTTTGGGGTAATTGTAATTTTGGGTAAAAATTAAATATGGAATAAATAGAATGTTTTTATTATTGAATCATAATAGTAAATAAAATTATGTATTAATGTTATAAAATACATAAATGTGAAAATATTTATTTCCCCATAAATATAATTTCTTATGTAATTTTATTACGTTTATAATCCCTTAATAAATCTTCCAAAACCAATAATATATTTTTAATGTTTTAAAATCTAATATTTTTTATCATGTCTCACTTCGTCATTACCATTATTACAATTTTAATATGTTTGATTCTTAGAATTATAAATTATTGAAAATAATTTCTATTTGGTAGACACCATGTTTAAAAAACATAATTTATATTTGTTGTTTTGATTATATTATCATATGGAGTCCAAAATAGTTTTTTATAAATTACTAAATAATCCCCCTCTCTTTTTCTATAAATTCTCACCCAACCTCCCACCCCTATTCACTAAATCATATTAATCATGAAGTGACTCTCATTTTATATCTCTAATTCAATCACAAGGTGTTCTCAATATCTTATAAGACCCCTCCCATTATTTTTGAAGAACCCTTCCATAGTAAGGTATTCTATCCTTTTCCAAATTATTTCAGGTATTATATTTATACTAAGCCTTTTTATTTAAAATTTTTAAGGTTGTAATGTTTTTATACACTTGAAGTTGTTATCCCTTATATTAAAAAGTAAAGAGATACAACCATTTATAGTTGTTATATAATTTTTTGAATATTTATGTGTCCCTGTTATGCTGGCAAAATTATTCCATGATTTTCACAACTATACTTTTTATTACAAAATCCATCCTTATATACACTCAATTGTATTCAAAAAGATGTATCAATCATTAATATTTTAATTAAATTACTATATATGAACCATACTCCATAATCTTGGTTTCAAATTTGATGAAATATGTTCTTATGTGGTATGATCAATGTAGAAAAAAAATCATGTTCATGACATGAATGTGATGGGTGGGCCAAATTTATTTATCCCACCAATGAATTAGTCAATATTTTTATCTAATTATATAACATGTGTGTTGAATTTTGGGTTATCCTAGTAACACTTTACATCAATTTCATAGAGGTTTTCCTTGAAATATTCTTATGTTATCATGTTTTATGTTGTTTTACATTCTTGTGTTTCCTTTATTATATCATCTTATATCATAATTCATTAATAATGTCTATAATTATCTCCCCATTTATGTCACATTTATACTTTTTTTGAATAACATTTATTTATTTCATTGTGTTTTACTTTTTTTATTCACATAAATGTCTTTACATGTCACCTCGTCCTTATGTAAATCCCTAGTTCATCTCGGGTAGTATTAGAAGAACAACAGAATTTATGAGCACTATAAAGATATTTTAAATAATTTTTTGTATTAATATTACAGGTCAAGGTTATTTTTAACTAATTTACAAAAAATAATAGTCCTCTTGGTATTCTAGGATTATATTATTTGAAATTTTTTTAATTAATCTTAAAATAATTATTGTAAAATATATGTGAGGTCATAGGAAAGTGGCTCTAAATTTCAATTTATTTTATGGTATGATAATATAAGATTCAAATATCATTACTATATTAGAAATAGATGAGTTTTGGAGGAAATCACAACAGTATCACTTATTATAACCCCTAAATAAACTAGTTTAAATGATAATCACGATAACAAAATTTTAATGTTTTTACTATTTGCTAAAAAAAAATTGTTGGGCCTATTATATTATATTGCTAAAAATGATTTAAAATAGGGGTCCAATTCTCCAAATTATATTTCTATATGTTTTAGTATTTAATTTTAAATAATCATGAACCCTCAATGTAAAACCATTTTAAAAAAATGATTCATTAATCATAAAACATAATTTATGTATATTTCATTCCATGTAAAAACCCTAAATTAATGTTAAAACAAAATATTTAATATATAATCTATAAATGTATCAAAACCAATAATAAAAAAAGATTAATTTAATTTATTATAATCAGAAAAATTGTGTTCAAAATAGTTTTATGAAAAAGGTTCTTTTAAATGAAAAAAATAAAATTATATAAAATTCATATGTAGTATTTATTATTATTTAACTAATTAGATAATCAATAATTATAGTGGAATTAGGTTACATTAATATTAAATTCAAATTATATTGGGCTCTTACTTGAAAAGAAATCAATTTTTACATATATCGATAATTTTCACATGTAATTATTAAATAAATAATTTTTAAACATCTCAAAAAGTCATCCTATTCTATTATTTAAATTATTATTTCCAAAATAATATTAATTTCCTCAAATAAAATTTAAAAAAAAACTAGAAACCCTTATTAATATTAAATTATGTAAAATGAAATAAAACCCATTTCTGATGAAATCAAATTATTGAGGTATACAATTATTTTACTGAAAATTGATTACATATTTATTTTTAACAAATCAATATTGATGAATTATTTTAACACAGAATACATATTTTCAAAATGTGGTTAATACTACTCATAACTTTTTATTTAAGTACTTACATATAATGGTTTACTATATCTCAATTCATATAGAATTAAGGTTTATTTTTAAGAAAGAAACCTAACAATTAAATTTAATTTAATTATATATATATTTAAAAAATTAAGTGTTTTTAATAAGATTAAACTAAATACACACAATATTGGGGTCATATATACTGATATGGTTCCATACAAATTCATTATGGGTAATTATCTTTTCATTGTCACCAAATAGACTTCCTCACCTTTTTTGGATTGTGGAGTATCACACTAATCTTTGTAAAGCATCCTACAATATATATACAATCGTATTAGGCTCTCCATTCACATTGAGTTTAACTATCCTATATCTAAATAAAAATTACATCATCATTTGGTCAAAGTTATACATTTTCAAGATATAATCTCATTTTTTTGAAATATGTTTGACCTTAAATATATTATCCATTATCCTATATTGGAAACCCTTAAACTAGAAAGGATGGAGACATAGTACTCACCAAATTGATATCCTAAAATTGGAATCTTGGGAAAATTTAAAGAATTTACTTTCGAGGTATGAAATTTGTGTATATTATGAAAAATTATGAAAATTTAAAATATTGAAATCCACATAATGTGTCAGGTTAAACCCCTAGAAAAGATGTTCTAAGAAAAAGTTGTGATTCCTCTTGAAAATAATCCCATATCAATAACAAAGGAAAAACATAGGGGTAAACTAAAAAAACAGAATAATTAAGTTGAATATTATTTTTGAGATGTAAATAGTTTATTTATACTAACTAGGAACATCTTACTCATAAAATTTTAGTTTACCCTATTGTCTTTTCATATATCAGTTTAGATGGTTTTTCAAAATTTATAAAATCATGATTTCAGGCAAATAAATCTTTTTTGTGCTTGAAAAACCTCATTCAAATATCCCCTTCGTGATTTTCCGTATGAAGATTCATTCAATAAAATCATATAAAAATTGACTAACATTGTATTACAGTGATTATATGTGTATTAATTATTCAACTGAACAATATCTATCTATGAGTACATATTGAATAAAAAGTGTAATAACTATATTAGAACATTATTATATTTATGGTCAATATGATACATATTTAGCCTTTTTATATATGTTTAATGTTAAAATTCCAGGAGGAAATGATATTTATTTGTCATGTCTCTCATTGACTATGCCTATATTATAGTGATATTTTACATGATTCATATTCATTATGCATATATCATTCTCATGTAGTATTTTTAAAATATAATTGACAAATTCATACATGTTATCATTAAATTAATTTTATTTTTATGAATTACCTATTTCATTACAATAAATTTTTCATGTGGATTTAGTTATTATGATATAACTCAATGCATGATTTATATTTTATCAATAATAGAATTTAATAGAAAAGGAAGAGTGAATTGATTGTAATTTTTTTGATAAAAAACATTTTAATTCATTAAAAAGTCAGGAGGGATGTTCACATACTTAGATCATCCTCCCACTTGATTACATATTCTATGGGGGCATCATATTTATAGGAGACTATGAAATGTGTTTTATTTACTATAAGAGTTAGATCAATGACATCTATGAGTCATCAATATCCTAATAAATTCTATTTATCTTCATTATATCTACATACAACACTATTTATATATGTCAGTAATTTATTGTGGTGTTCTTACCCACCATATCAGCTTCCTTCATGAGCCTCTTATTCTATCATAATTTCTCCATTACATTTTCTTGTAATTGATAGATATAGTTCACCATAAGTACTAGTTCTTTAGAAAATTATCATTACTCATCCATTTTCAAAATATGTTGAGGTATATCTTGAATATCTTGGACACAATTATCTATAGGGAGAAACACAGCCTTTTCCCTTGTAATCCTTATCCGGTTACCATAACCTACCCCTACTCATTAATAATTCTCCTCAAGGAATTTTAATTTTTTCTATAATAAAATAATTATTATATAAGAGGGATAAATTTGTATTGAATATTGGGGACTTAAAGAAATATTTATCTTGTTGTGGTCTTATGGATAAAAATCTAGATGTGTTTCAACACAAATTGTATCTAAAACTACTAAATCACAGGACACCCTAGTATTTAATAATATCCCACTAAAGTGATATAAATACATATCTTTATCAAATAAATTAATGAGATCATGGTACTTTTATGTATTTCAATATATAACCACTAATGAATTTGATATCCAAGTAGTACCCCTGTTTGGTTGGAGCACTTTTTTTACAGTGATATTATTATGGTTGATCTCATGAAACATATGAATCAGCCAATAGATACAAAAATTAAGGATATGTAGTGTTTGTATTTACCTCTACTACTAGGAGTTCCTTTCCCTTCCATTATTATTTATCCACTAAAAGAATTTATTAAAATTCCATCTATCATTACATCCTCATTGATCTTCCATGGTGAAATAATCAATATCATTTTTATCGATTCAAAATCATGATCATTTGATGTGTCTCTTCATGATGTAACCTTTTTCCCACCCCAAAATAATTCCCCAAGAAAAAATTATGGTTCCACCTAAGGAAATAGGTCTGTAGGGAATGTGAGATCATTTGATAGTGATTTATAATGATTCATTATATTCATCCCCATGATCCCAATCACAACATGTTTATTCTTATTAATCCCTATAATTTCATTGGGAGATGTTGTTGAAATTATAATAGTTTTGTCACTATTTTTCATTAAAAAACATGAATGAAATAATCAAAATGGATTTCTCCAAATAGTTGAAGAGGCATGATTAAAACACCCTTAGTGTATCATCTACTATAGAAAGATAATATAGATGAATTCTATTAACCTAGAATGACATGGTCTCATTATTTATGACTAATCCCTTAATATAAGAAATGCGAGACTCAACAGAAGTGGTGAGGTATTTGTATTGGGACACCATGATTTATCCTTACTATTAAGACCACTTCCTCAAAACCTAGAAGTGTTACATAGTCATCATTATCCTTTACTCATTATATACCCTAATAAATTCATAACACAATGAAATGAAAAAAAAATTAATACAGAAAAGTTGGTAATTAGGTTAGGGTACCATGTTTCTCATTTGATAGATCATGGACCAATATGACATACCCCTTGGCATCAATTTCATAAGCTTTATCATAAAGAATAAATATTTGAGAATTGAGATTATATAGTTGTAAAGAGAGTATTTATTATCATATAAATAATGAAAAAAATACATATGAGTGTTTTTTTATAATTGAAAACCAATTGGTGAACTTATGTGTTTCTAATATCATTCCATTTCTCATACCACTAATAATTTATGGTGGGAAATTAAACATTACCTTCAGATCAACTGATCAAAAAAATTGAAAGTTTAATGAATATCCCACTGATATTCCTAAAAAATCATACTTTAGCCTATGAAATTTTTTCCTTTATCCAAGGTGTCTGATCCCGCAACAATACCAATTAGAATACCACCCATGGAAAACATAAAAGAAAAAACTAGTGTTTATGCTTCTTTCATCCTCTATAATATGGAATACTATAGAATATCCTGTGAATCATTAAAATTGAAGAGAATTTTACAAAATTATTTTCATAATATATATATATGTGTGTGTGTGTGTGTGAGAGAGAGAGATTATGGTTTTTTTCCTTCACCTAAATGATTGATTGGTTAATTTTCCCCATAGTGTGGTAATTGTGTAACATTTAATGCATAAGTGTTACAAGGGAAATGGTTCCCAAATTTTATAAATCAACGTATCTATATCTTTGATATACGGGTAAAAATATACTGGAATATTTTATAGGCTAATAATAATTGGATTATTTAGGTTTCCAATAAATTATTTTTTATTTCATTATAGTGTAGCCAATAAGTCATCATTGTTTTCAGAAATCAGTCAACTATTCATGAAATAAAAGGCCTCAATGGATAAGTATCACCGGGAGGTATTTTGAGGCTCTTCCTTATTTTTATTATATGTCTCATCCACTTCATCATATATCTTTTTTCAAACATATAACACTTCATCAAAAAACATCTTTTTTCTTCCATATTTAATGTCTCAGCTAAGGTTCTCACTGTATTGGCTCTTTAATTTTCATCCATTTTATTGCCTACAGGTTCAACTACTCATGATCTTTATGTACATAACACACAATTCCCTTATTCTGTAATTCCTGATTCCACGCATTCCTTTATCTATGGATATCACCCCACTCACCATAGGGACCATAAACTTTATTATATTATATAAATATGTGGTTATCGATGAATGTTTGAACCTTTACTCTAACCTAATGTTGGAGTTTGAATAAGGAAATTTAATATCTTTTTTAGTGGTCAATTGAATCATCCTTGGGAAACTTTCATTGGGCACAATATGATATTTCATTGTTCTTAAATATATTTTGGTGATGATATTCTTCATTGTAGGCATTATAAATCGTGTGTGAAACTATAATACATATTTTATTCGAAAAGGATGAAATGTCCAGCAGTGCTAGTAGGATTATATCTCTTAATTCTAATATTTTGGACCAACATTCTTATTATATGTTACAATTATAAAAAAATCAACTATCATTACTTTTATATTTTTATATAAAATAAAATTTCAATATATTTTCATAGCCATGATGACCTATTTGTGCTTAATCGAGATGGGGGGAATACACAATAATGGTTAGAAAAATGTTCCAAACCGGCATCTCAAAATCACCACAAGGTTATAAAATTTTTATTCATTGAATTTTGTATAAACCAAGTCCCACCATTCACTGAATAGACCAGAAATAAAAGCTTGTGACTTTATATAATATATAAATATATATATATAATAATAAACGGTAAAACATATACCACACATGAGTTATTTATCCAACAAAAAATACCTCCACTTCATTAGTTTCTATCATTAATATATATAATTTCAGGGCAATATTGGGACCATGTACTTGCATCATATACCCACAGATCTATATACAAAAGAAACCAACAAGATGGACATAGGGTTAAATGGTTTTATTAATCATTATCTACTTATTATATATATATCTCACTCTAATTCAAGTTAATAGGAACATTCTATTACCCTATACTACATTGATGTACATAATGTTAAGATCTAATAGTTAATTTCTTTTCAATTCTTAACGTGATTTCATTTATAGACATATAAAATTATATATTTGTTCAAGGGAAGGGATATTTCCTATAATTTTCCTCATATTTCTTTACAAAATATTGTGAAAATAAAGTAATCCATTAATCAACCCCCTTGGTAGCCCGGGGGGAATAATTATTCATATATCCTCCCAAGTATTAATGACCTTAATAGAATTTTCACATCCCAAAGAATAATCCTTACCTCTCCACGTGACTAATAAAATGTGTTAGTCTATGTTCTACATCAATTTAGAAAATATTAAATGTTTTCCATATGCTTATAAGACTATATTAATGATATCTAGAAGTACACCTAATCTAAAGATTCATTCAGATTAATTTTATGTTTCAAAGATGTTTAATAAAAGAAATATTCGAAAATAAATTCAATTTTAAATTAACACAATATCAAATCTCTCATGTGCCATCCCATAATTATTGTTGAGTGATTGTTATCTAGGGTTATTGGGATGCGTAGTAGTTCATATTTAGATATATCTCATAATGAAGGTTATTTAGATTTGATTTTAAATTCCAGTAGATATTTTTCTTATTACATTTTCCGTATTATATATATCCCCTTAATGATATATTATCCACCTCTAAGATTGTGTTTTTGTTGACACAAGATTCTTGAATATTAACATATGAATTTTATATAATAAAATATATCAATAATACATTACAATATATATGTAAGAATTATGATTTTGGAAATATCTATTCACTCACTAACATGATTGTTTTGATATATTACAAGTGTGGTTGAGATTATATTTCTTGTTTTTATTCAATATTAATATATATTTTGTCAATGAGGGAAGAAAAATAAATGTTAGGGATGTGTTTGGGGTTCTATCCATTTCATAAAAATTCAATCGATTCAGTTTTATCATGATGTTAATAAGAAGGGAATGTTGTAATGAGAGCCCAAGACATGGCCCTAAAATAAGCTGTTGAAAAGTTCACGGAGCATAAATGTTATCATTACTCTTTGTACTATTTTTTGGTATGCATATCAAGGAAACATGCTATTTTCCCCAATAAACATCTAAACCATCCCCTATTCTTAATATTTTTTTCCCATTTTTCTAAAAAAAATTAGTGCAAACCATGTCAAAACATGATAGTTTTTCTATCATCTATCTTTAGTGCTCTATTACACACCCCCAATACTAAATGAAAAGTGGGACCCAAGACTTACTAAAAATAGTACACTACTTATGTTAAAAGTGATGGTAAAAATTTTAAAATATTCTTACGTACTATATAATTATTATTGAATTTATTACTATCATATTTATAAGTGTTTACTATATCCCACAATTGATATAGATAAATTAATAATTAAATGATTCTAGCACTGGAAGAGTGTACGTCATTAGAATGTGAAAAAAAATCTGGAATTCGAAGAATGTATATTTATCCAAACACATTACCAATTAATATTTAACTTACAATTGTATTCCCTTTATGTTATTTGATCTATTTCTAACTGATGATCATTTTTTGGAACTTTTTTTAATAATGGATGAATTACATCAATTCATTGAACGTAAATATATAACATCCCTTCTCTTTACTAAATATCAATTCATGATTTATTACATAAGATTACCCTTAATACAACCTAGAATATTGTAATTTCTATTGTATTTGGGAATTAGGTACATTACATAACTTCTTGAAACATGGAATACATCATCATTGTAAAAAAATCCTTACTATGGTCATATTCTTCCTTTATACTTTACACTGTATGGGATAACCCGGGGACATACATAATAAATTCATGATCAATAAATACTATTTAGGGAATAAAAATAAAATATCATAAAGAATGTAATACATGTTATACAACAGGAATATCAATGGGGAATAAATGGAGTGGAAATCATAAACATGAACAATGAGACATGATACAATATGATAATCATAAAGGTGATATTTTAAATGTGTAAATAACCTAAAACACTACTTCATAAATATGGTACATTGATAACTGCCAATGAATAATGATGGAAAAGGTCTTGTGATGTATTGGGATCAATACCTAATCCCTTTAATGATGTCTTATGAGACGAAAACATTACCCATTTCATTAGGGTTCTATATAATTCTAGGTGAACCCATCACATTCATTTCATTATCATTCTTAAATGTTCCACATAGATCACACATCATTGATTCATACATTATTATATTTTTTCGATATAAATTTGTGTGGAATATATACATTTAATATCTCAATCAAATAATTATATATTCATAAAGCTGAACACCCTTGGTATAAAATGGGTATGGGTATTCAATACACAATTGTTTGGAAATGAAAATCAAGGTCGAATTTCGGTAGAACATGAGGGGCACATAATTGTTCATGGAAGGGATTGATGGGAGTGATAGGGAATTATATTAGTTTATGAATAACAGGGGAAGTAATGGGGATACAGAATTATATAACCCAACATTATCAATTAGATAAAAATGGAATTGGAGAAATTTGATACTTGAATAAATATGAGATGGAAAATAATCCTTACCATGGGAGTGTGACTAAAAATTCTTGGGATAGGATTATTAAAAGCTTGGGGGAACCTTGGTATTACTCTTGAGATGCTGGTAAGAATATTTATGTGCTACAATGATTTTTATGGAAGATAAATGGGTGATTTTGTGGGATTTTTAGGAAATGAATGGGGAATTCAATATTAATTCTCAAAAATGGGGGTTTGACTCTAAATAATAATATAACCAAAACCAAAAACCTTACCATGTTTTATTACCTTGGTTTCTTCAAAAGGGAAGTTTTTTTCTATATTTTATAAGTCCAGGGCCAATGTTAATTAAATAAAACCCTTGGATATTTGGAATTGAGTCATACTCTTAAATAAATGATTTTAAAACATTAAATATATTAATGGTTTAAGAGGATTCGTAATGAATTAATAAAAAATAAAATATTAAATGAAAAATAAAACTATTTTAAATGTGGAAAATATATTTTTCCTTGGATAAATTTTATAGTATTTATTACATTAATTTTGATTCATTATGATGTCCTAATACACACCGTGTATTTATACAGTACTTATTTTTTACACAAAAATTTGATTGTCCCGAAAAATTATAAAAATTAACCATTGCACAATTTCAATGTTATTATTCTGAAATTATTATTCATTTAATAAAAATAATTTTCTAAATATGTTTATTTTAACTATTTAAATAATAATCATCATTTATAGAGAAATGATGTATTTTTTACAATAACTATTTTCAAACCCATATAACAATTTTCATTTCACATGGTAAAAAAATAATATAATCATTTATATTAAATATATATTATTAGATAATAATATTTCTAAAAATACCATTTCATTAGAAATTCATTAATTTATCAATATAAATTCCTTAATTGAATTTGAATGTTATCAAAAATAATTTGTGTTTTATTTTATTAAAATATAATTTTTATCATACTAATTAACTATAAATTTGTAGGTTAAAAAATTAAGTATAAATATAATAATCAATTCAATGAAATATAAATATAAATTTTAGGTTTATGTTATTTTGGTTATTTCTTAAATTATGTTTACATTTAATTAACATACATTTCTTTTACCATGGTGATTAATATTTGCTAAAATTATATATTCTATTGTAAAAAAATTAAGATGAACTTGTTAACTAATATTAATTATGATTATTCCTAATATTTAATCCATTTTTTAAAAATAAATTCATGTAGGTGGAATAAATTAATTTAATATAAAACATGTAGTCATGATGAAAACATATTTTTCAAAAAATATATTCTATAAAGAAAAGATGATTTCAATTTAACTCTATAACTAGTAAAATTAATTATATTACTTTCCTCCCATAAATATAAATAATAATAAAATTTCTTTATATAATTTCTAATTTTGGATTATTTTAATTAATTTAAATAGAGAAACAATATGAATTTCAAAATAGTTTTTTTAAAAACTAGTTTTTATTTCTAGAAAAAACATATACTAAAAAATAGTATAATGGTTATTCATATATAATTAATTAAATTAAATAGATCTAAAATATACTTATTTAACCTTGAAATAAATTAAAATAATAATTTTACTTTTAAATTATTTAATTAATTAAAATAAATTATAATTTTACATAAAGGTGGTATTTTTTATTTTCACTAAAATATATATATATTCAAAAAGGTTTAAAATATTCTCTATATGTTAATTCAAATTTCCTCATATTAAAAATGGATCTATGTTTAGAAAACAAATTCTAAATTATTTAAAAATTAATTATAATATATCATTTTTGAAATAAATAAAAATTTAGAAGAAAAATTATTTTGAAGAACAAAAAAATATTTCCAAAAATTAATTGATTATCTACTAGGAATTTATCAATATATTTAGGAAATATAAATATTTTATAAGTTATTTAATACTAATAATAAACAATAAATTAATGTAATGCTTAAAATGATTATATTTATATAATCATTGTTTTTTTGGGTTCAGTGTTACGTATCATAAATGCTGTAAAACAAATTTTTTTCTTTTTAAAACTCAGGGCATTACATTCTTCCCCACGTTAAAAAATTGTTTCCTCGCAATTTAAAATTGAATTTTGTTATTCTAATTTCCATCCATTTACTATAATAAATTTAAAATTGGGGATGATTTTTTTTAAAATACTAAACATATTAAATGAGAATCTAATGAAATTAAAATTCTATCTTATAGATAACATGTATTTCCTTAACTTATAAATGTATAGTATTCAATATATTTTATCCATGATTTATTTCTCAAAAAATATTACTAGGTTTATTTTTTTATTCTTTTAATAATGTTTCATAATGATCTTATGATTTTACTAAAGCATATAACATGAGAGTATCATACCACGTATGCAGTAATGCATGTTTTCGTGCACCAGTTCCCAGTCAGGCATATCGAAACGCTATGTTTTTTTGTTTTACCCCTATATACATCTATTCCAAATCCCCATACAATTGTAGTATACATACTAGTATTTATATTCTTTATAAACTACTAACTCTATACATAAAAAAATCAGTATTGTTTTCTTAAACATAGTCTTATCCCTATAATTTTCACTACAGTTTTCTAATCCTAGTCAAAAAAATAACAAAAATTTTATTTTTTTTTACCAAATATAGAATACTATCTATTTATTATACATTATTTCATGATTTATTATATAATATTACACATAATACAACCTAGAAGATTGATAAGTATATGGTCTTTTGAAATCAGGTACATTACATAACAACATAAAATAGGAAATACAACATCTTTATTGAAAAACTCCATAGCTTGAATATATTTTCCCTTCTAACATAACACTGCATGGGATAACCTGGGTATATAAATAAGAAAGTGGTGAGCTATAAAGCCAAATAAAGTAATAAGAATGTCATAAATTGATGAAAATAATACATGTTAGATAATATTAATATCAATCGGGAATAAAAGGAGTGGGAATCATAAACATTAATAATCTGACATGACATGGAATTATAATCATAAACGCAACGTGGGAAATGTGGAAACAAAATAAAACATTGAATCATTAACATTGGTGAAGGTTAAATTCCATGAAATCATGATGGAAAAAGTACTAGGATTGATTTGGTTGACTCTATAATCCCTTGCATAATGAATTATGAGAATTAATGATTACCAAATGCAATGGAACACTATATAATTTGAGTCGCATCCATAACATACATTTCATTCACATTCTTATGTGTGACACATAGATCAGACAACATGGATTAATTGATAAAAATATTTTATTCCCTAACCATGTAGTGTGTAATACATTAATATATGTCCCCAATGAAATAATTGAGCATTCATAATGGTGAACAACATTAATAGAAAATGGGTACGGGTAATCCCTATAAAGGTTTTTTGCATGGAAAATCATAGTGGAAATTCGATGGCATAACAGGGGCATATAAAAATTCATTGAAGGGTATTATGAGAGTTAAATGTGTCTTTAATCATTTATAAATCATTAGATATGTATGGGGGATATGTAATAACATATCTCAATATTAGGAATTAGAGAAAATCGGTATATGAAAATGAAGATACTTGAATAAAAAATAAAAAGAAAAGAACCCTTACCTTGAGAGTGTGACTCCAAATGCTTGGGGGGATTATTGAGAATATGGGTGATCCTTATGAATACTATAGAGAATGGATGTATGATAAAGTAAGTTCTCTAAGGATTTTTAATGAATATGAATGGGAGCTTGTGTGGGCTTATCTAGAAAATGACTTTGTAATTATTTATTTTTTCTTAAACATTGGTCTGGAATTCTATATAATAAAATAACCAAAACCACAAACAATACCATTTTTCCATGGTTTCATCCAAATGATTTTGTTTTTTATTTTTAAATAATGAAAATTTCTGAACATATAAAAATAATACCATTGTTGATGTGGTTCAGAGTCATACTCTTAAATAAATGTTTTTAAAACATTAACATATATTACTAGTTTTGGAGGATTAAAAAAGGATTTACACAGTTAATAAAATAAAAATAAAATCAATTTACATTAAAATGGAAGAATGTATTTAGTCATTTATATACTTTATAGTATTTATTGCATCACTTTTGGGTCATTAGGATGTCGCTATACACACTCTCTATGTATACAGTATTTAATTTTTAACCAAAAAATTAACTATTTTATAATGTTATGAAAAATAAAATATTGGATAATTTGGACATTATGATTCCAAAAATAGTATTCATTTTATAATAATAATTTTTTTAATACTTTTATTTTCAATTTTTAAATAATAATTGACATTTATTGAGAAATGGTAGGGTTGTTGATAATAATAGTTTCCAAACTCTTATAAAATATTTCATTAGACATTAAAAAATATCTTATGATCGTTTATTTTTTCTAAAAATTATTTAAAAATAATATTTTTATAAAATGTTATTTAGTTCAAAAATCCCCTATTTCAACAAAATAAATTCGATAATTGAATTTAAATATCGACCAAAATAATTTGTGTGTTATTGTACCAAAATTTATTTTTTCCAAACAGATTACTAAATCATTTATAAAGTAAAAAAATAAAGAATAAATATAATCATTATTTTAATGATAGGTAGATATAAATATTTTTATAGATTATTTCTATTTTTTTAAATTATGTCTAATCTTAATTAACATATTCTTCTTTTACAATGGTAATTAATATTTGCTACATATACTAATCATATTGTAAAAACATTTGGTTGACCCTACTATTTAATATTAATTATTATGATTCCAAAAATTAAATATATTTTATCAAAATATATTCATATAGGAGGAAAAGATTAATTTATTATAAAACCAACAAGCCTCATGAAAATTAGTTTTTCAAAAAATACATTTTTTAAGGGAAAGATGATTTCACTTGGCTCTATGATTAGTAATATTGATTATATGAATTTAAATTCATAAATTTATACATTTAATCTAAAATTTTAATTTATATCATTTTTAATTAGGGTTTATTTTAATTAAATAAAATATAAGTACATTATGCATTTCAAAACCTTTTTTAGAAAAAATCTATTCTAATTATAAAGAGAAAATTATAATAAAATCTTGTATACAGATTATTTGTATTTAATTAATTGAATTTAATATCACTAAATAATTCTTATGTTACCTTAAAAAAAATTGAAATAATATTTTTAGTTTTAGATTATTTAAATTATCAAAATAAAATAAAATTTTACATAAAATGGCTTTTTCCACAATTCACAGAAATATTTATTTTATAAAAACGTCATATTTTTACCATAAGTTAAATATTATTTTATGACATTAAAAATGGATATATTTTTTAAAAATAAATCTCAAAAAATTTCTAAAAATAACTTAAATCTATTTTATCAAAATAAAAGTTTTTTTGGAGAAGACTTATTTTGATGACCAAAAAGACATTACCAAAAATTAATTGATTTTTACTAAGAATTTACCAATATATTTAGGACACATATATATATATTATAGAGTAGTTAATCAATCATATAACATAATATTTTATGTAAGGTTAAAATGGTCATACTAAAATAATCATTGTTTTTTAGGTTCGGTGTCATGTATCCCAAATACTATCGAACACTGCTTTCTCATTTGAAAATAGAATATGAAAATATGAAAAAGTAGAATTTTCACTCTATCATTACAATATCCACACTCTAAATTCTATGGAACCACACACCCCTCCATACTCATTACCACACATCACACACAACCCAAAATTCCTAAGAACACCGAGATTTTACTATTATTTAGTTTTCCATCTCTCAATTACAATATAAGGACTCTTATACCCTCAATTTTGGGGGGATGTTTTATACCATGGGGATGAATTGAGTTGGATTATGATATGATCATTAAAAAATACCCTATATCTCATAAGTGAAAAAAAATAAATTCACAACACTTATATGATATCCTTTACATGAGTTTTAACCCAAAATTAAAAGAATTTATATGAAATTGGATGATATTTAAAAATTTAAATGGCTTTTTAAACTCACTAACCACTCCTCCCATGTCATAAAAAAGGATATGGTGATGGAAAATCAGAAAGGATTACACCTGAAAAACACTGTAAAGTCATCAAATAACCATATCAAACTCAAATTTATACACACTAAAGTCCTCTAAAATAGGTTGTGCTATGTTCTTCCAAATATCTTGGCCCTAGGTCGAACAATGATGGTCGAGCCTCAATCCTCCAATGCATTCACACTCACACCCACCCAGAATGGTAAGCCTCATGATCCACTAGTGAATTAATATCAGGTTCACCAACCTAGAGTTGTTCTAGGGTCATTTTTAACTTGGTTCAACCTTCTCCCAAGCAACCTACATTGGTATAAAATTCTACTTCAACCAATAACAATGTTCCAAAAAATATCATGTCACAAACCACATAAACACATTCCACTCATCTTCTATTTGGTAACCTCTCTCCCAATGTCCCATTCACGGGCTCCATATTCACCAATGTCTCATAATTGGGTACTATATTCACCCAAGTATTCAAATAGGTTTCCACATCATCATATTATCATATTAGGGTTGTACATTCACCGATGTCCATTTCTATTTTGAAATTTTATGCACTCCTAATATATATCCTACATTATGTCCACCAAGGATCCCTATTTGTTTATGTGTTTTAATTAGGCTAAAATAATATCCAAAAATAAAATTCAACACTCATTATCATAAACCAACCCACTGTTTAGTTACCTTTATTCACAGATCATCCAAATTTTCCTAATGTATTTGAATATGTTATTCACATAAGATTTATCACCTTTGATCATGTATTGATTTAAAAAGGGTGATCAATAATCCTACTAGAGACCTTCCATGATATTCTCAATATAAATTATAGGACCCTTGGGATGTTAATAATCATTAATCCCATAATAAACAGGTTTCGTGTTGTTATGAAACTGAAGATATCCTTGGTGGATAAATCTCATTAGAAATATCCCAAACTTTTTTCCATAGATTTAAATAATTTTTTATGCATTAATGCATCAGTTCAGCTTATTTCCTTCCAATCACTGAGAAAGTTATATATGTTCTTCTAACCCTATGTATATATTAATCATTACTCATTTGGTTATATGAAAAATGAGCCTATTATTTGGCCCCAATTTAATTATCAACTAATGTAGGGTTATTATAAATATCATGGGCCTACAACCAAGTGCACATTTAAAATATACCCTTATCTATTTAGTTAACAATATAAAGAAAACACATGAAAATTTCATTCATTACTAAGACCCACAACAAAATTTTATTGGCCCCCATTGCTTAATATTATTAGTTTCATGAATTTAAACATTATAAAATATACTCCATTATGTATGATGTTGTATTTATTATAAATGGTCCAAGGAATATGAACATAAATAGTAATACACCATTGTCCTTCCAACAACACCTAGAAAGGAGCTTTTTTTCCTAAACTTGTTACCTCAAATGGATGTTCGTTTAGTAATGATTATAGAGATTTAAAAGGAACCATAATGGTTATTTTTCACATGACCTTAAAAGGTATGCCGTGTCCCATTATATAGAAACAAACTTAAAGAGTAAACATTACATTTATAGAGATTTATAGGATCTGTAACACCCCGAGCTTCCACGGTATGCTTCGTTTTGAATAATACAGTAGCGTGTGTTGTACGCAACTTCGTGTTCTAACACACACCACGACCAATCAAAGTAGCCGTTATGAATAGTAATACATACTTTCTAAAATTCTAGAAATTTTATCTCTCAAAATGGACATCATTTTTGGATTTGGAGTATCTAATTTAGCATAAGGTGAAATTTTGGTACCTTTCAGATAACTTTAATATTTTGATGAATATTGAAAATTACTAAATTTTAATTAAAAACCACTTTTTGAATCAAAATAATTAATAGTGATAAATTATGAATTTGAGTGGTTTTAAATTATATTTAGAATACATTTTTACCATTTAATACAATGTTGGTCATTGGAAATAATTTCACAATTAAACCGGATATAAACAAGTATCAATCTTTTGATAGTTATTATATCTTAAAAACACACTTTTTGTTTTGACAGTGGGAATTAATTTTAAATTAATTTCTGCCACTTCTGTGTTTTGAATTTGGAAAAATTGATTCCATATTTGGAATCAGTGTGTCAAAATTGTGTAAACAGGTATGTTTTTTTAGACATTTTGAATAATTACTTCGGTAAATATTTTATTTACCATGGTTAACGGGTAAACCTGGTAAATAACGGTTAAACAATAATATTATAATAACACTAAATTTCCCTAAAACGTGTCCGAACCTTATTGGTGGATACATGTACGACCATGGGAATCTTTGGGTAGATTTGGGACCCCATGGAGCCACTTGTAGGTGATAGGGACACTTTATTTTAATTAAGTTAAAATAAATACCAAAATGACATAAGCATATATCTTTTAGAAAAACAATTTTTACATAGGGTTATATATGTTATATTTTAGACAATAAATATTCAATAGAAATGTAAAAATATTTCCTACATAATTATAGTTTATTTATAATTTTTAGACATTAAATAATTTAATTTATTTATGACACAATGATGATGCAGTAATTACCATAATAGTGAAAATTTAAAATAATTGATATTATAAATACCCAATTAAATATAATTTGAGAATTTTAATGAATAACAATAATTTTCTAGAATACTATGACATATTAGGATTTATTTAATTAACGTTTTTCGAAGTTATCATTCTGTTATGAGTTTTACAAAAGACAATTATTGAATAGTGTCAAAATTGACATAAAAGAGTTTTTAAAACAAATATTATATTATTAATTGATATTAAATTCTTAAAAATCTAAGGTTTGGCCAAGAGACTTATATCATTATATTTGTATAATTAATGGACCACTTGTGGGTCTCTTGGATTTATATAGTAATTTTATTAACTATATAATATAAAAATACAAAGTGACATGGTAAGTGTCAAAGTAATTAACTAAGAGTAAAAACTAAAAGATATGGTTAATATAATGACCCAAACCTGTCTAAATTATATTTGGTGAGTGTTTTTAGACCCATACCCACCTTAACCTTTAAATAATCCACTTTGGAGCCATTAGAAACCGAATATGAATGTATTATAAAATAATATTTCTGGCTTTTCCAAAGGTGCCCCTCACCCCTCTTATAAAAGGACACTCCCCCTTCTCATTAATTCACACCTTCAAAGCCTTTTGGTTCGGCCAATCCCTGACAAAATACTCTATCAACTTCCCTAACTTATCCTAGAGGCCTTTGTTTAGTCAAAACGCCATCCCAAGGAGCCCTTTTGATCAAATCAAAAGGAAGAACTCGAAGAAGAGGAAATGATTTCACCACCCTTTTTCAAGTTCCTTTTTTCTTCCACTTCTTCTTTCTTTGTTATTACCATTATAAAAAAATGAATAAAGTATCACCTATATACTGTAATATTATTATAAAAATTTTACAACCATATTCAGTATTCTATCCATCCTTTGAATGACATGTCACCATACGTGCGTACGTACGGCTTACCGTCTCCACGACGCGATGATATTCATTTCCAAGTTCACCATTCATCGACGATTATAAAAAAATATATTAATAATAAGTATTTAATATATGACCTAATAATGCTTCTGGAGATATATATATATATATATATAAGGATTTATTTACTAACATATATCTTATTCACTTACTTCCGTTCAATACTATATGAAAACTGAAACAGCATTTATGCGTACGTACGGACTGTCGTCTCCATAAACGGTATTTTCCATTTCATATATATTCCTATTATATATATTTATATTCTAAATATATATGATATATTTATCATGTTTTATATTCTGGATGTATTTAAATCATTATCTAAGTGATACAACCAAGACTGACAAGTTAAAACGCATACGATAAAGAGAGTGATTATTACCCGAAATGTTAACTTAACATGGAAATTATTTTCAAATGGGTAATATAAAGTCATAAATGAATCATGTATGATATCATAAATATTAATATGGTTCTGGTATAATTTAATAACATACTAAAATCTTCGTACAGGAGGTTAAACATACCCTCAACTAAAGGAAAGTGCAAGGTAAGGGGATTTCATCTCACTCCTTATTCCCGTGAGATTCATGCCATATTGCCACTATTACCTTTTGTGTGTTGTATGTACTGCCCATAATTGTATTCTTTGTGTAAAAAAATTTAATTTATGCGTATTTACATATTCATTGTATGATACCTCTTTCATGGGTTGTATGTTTCGTAAGTTACCAAATTGGTAAGGGTTAATTCCTCAATCTCATCACTATCCGAGATTGTTTATGTGTAAGTATTTACTGGGACATTTTTATCATCCATGTCCATTTTTCATAAAAATGATTTCAAAATGAAGATTTTAAGTATTTTGAAATGTACTCTTTATCAAGATCAAAATTTCAATTGTTTTAAAGATTTATCTTTCTAAATCTTTTCAATTAATGTCCATGTTTTCAAAATGATTTTAAAGATTTATTTATATGGACATGAATGTTTTGAAATGATAACTCTTTTCAAAAGTTTCAAAGTGGTATGGGACAATTTGATTCAAAAATATCTTAAAATTAATTCCTTTATAAATGTGTGTCTTTTAAATGATTTTACAAAAATGATATTTCTCTCAAAAATCATAACTCATCATTTGATGGATTTTAAAGTCATTTGAAGTTGATTTATTATAAAAAACTTCTATTGAAGGTTTTGTGATATGTCTGACTGTGGATGTGTTATTTTTATACCATTCATGGTTTATGGAGAAAGTATTGACATTTCGTATGCTAGTTTTAATAAGAATGTTTATGTTATGTTTAATCCTTTTCATATGGGAATGCATTGGACTTTATATGTAACGGGTGGAGCCTGCTATAGCTCCTCGATGCATCAGTTGGTCTCATGATACAAACTAGCGTCTTGGAAAAAGGCCTTGACAAAATATTATTTGTAGTCTTCGCACGAGGCCTTGGCTGTGTGGTTATGATAGTCTGGCATTATGCATTCCATCATTATGAAAGTGGTTAGTGATATTGCATGTGGTAATTCGATTAGTAGAATATCCATGTGAATAAGTAAAAAGAATTATTTAATTTTATTTCTGCCATATTATGCTGAAGTTCAAATTTAAAAGGCTTCTGATATAGTTTTATACATTGCCTTAAATGTTTATGCTTATTTTTGAAATTTTTCGCTTTATTTCTAACACTTACTGAGCATTTGAGCTCACCCCTTTCTATGTTTTATTTTTCCCATGATTCCAATAAGTGTAATGTGATTGATATGCAGGGTTAATCCAATGTAATAATGGCATTTATAAAGAATATTTATGTTTTTTTGTATGTCTTAAAGTGAAAATATAACATTCATGTATGTGATCTATTTTTTCAAGACTTCTATACTTATCGGTCCTTCGGGACTTGATTCCTTGTATCATGACAATATATTAAAATAATGCACTGACTCTGGATAACTAGGGTTAGTGTGTTAAAGATGGTATCAGAGGAAGTATAGAAATAACCTTGGAAAGTAGATTTAGATAAACTCTGATTAGAGCACATATCCCTAAGATAGACTTTGAGGATTAGTATAGAAGAACTTCCTAGAATTTTGGTATTGTAGCGATTTTGTGAGTTTTCTGAGCAATACATCCCTTTTTGGATAAGAGCAAGTAGAGGTGGGTCTGGAATAGTTGTACCTAGGGGTAAAACCCGAAAACACCGCTTTGAGCTAGACTCGAACGGGAACTGGTGCACGACAACGAGCCTTTCTACACTCTTGGTTACAACACTCCCGGGGGATATTCTTAGGATAATTCTCATTTTCTTTACAAACCATTATTAAGGGATTATGAGTATATACTTACTCAAAGAAAACCTTTTTATGATTATGGATTATATCCATAAACTGTTCAATTTGTGGTAGGAATTTTACAAGTTTGGTAATTATTCATTGCAATTCATAAACTGAACTAGTTTATGCTATTATATAGAAATGGCGCCCAGTAGAAGGAATGTGAACTCTCGTAATACATATGATCCAAAGAGTATGCAGGATCATATCTTTATTGGTCCTAAGCCAGAATTTAGAAGGGAAATAGTTTCCCATGTATTATCATCATATGAAGAAATAGTATCATGTGTTGATAAGATGAGTAAAGAATTCTCGGAGTCCTATGTCTTTGAAGGGGCGCAAGGGAAGAAAAAGAAGGAAGAGAGAAAGATGGATAAAGGGAAGAGGGAAGAGAATAATTTTCCCATATGTGATAACTATTGGAAAAAACTCACTAGAACTTGCCTAAAAGAAATTAGAGTTTGTAATAAGTGTGTATGAAAAGGGAAAAAAGTACGTGACTGCAAGGGTAAGAAAATGATTTCAAATGTACAATGCATCATTTTCAAGGAGTTTGGACACTACACGAACCAATGTCCCAGTCATCAGACTATGCCGCAAATGATGCTATTAGATAATAATCTAGTTATGATACTACCACAGAAGAAGAGGAATTACTAGTGTTCTTATGATGTTATTTAAGAATTATTTCATTTAAGTGTTGTATCAATGATGTTCTGGAAATAAGTATGGATTGTGCAGCAATACTATTTAATTAAGGATTTGAGATTTTATGTTACTAAGAAAAATGACTCTATAGTGAGTTAAAACTTTTTGGAGATTTCATGGTTGAAGGAAAGATAAACCTTAATATGGTCCTAATATTGAGGTAGTGATTTTGGAATAAGAGATGGTTGATTTTGGTAATTCAGGATGTTGTGGTGTTGTAAAAGAATATATGAGGAAGGCGTTCACATGTTATTACCTGGCAAAAAGGATCCTCATTATGTTTAACTTCCTTGTAAGTTTGGGACTGTGAGTTTGGATAATAGTATTTTGGATAAGTCTAATGGTCGGAATGGATTAAGTTTGAAAGGTTATTTTTTGGATTTTTATTAAAGGACAACATGCAGACCGTGTGATGACCCGTCGTGTCAGACAAAGCTGCGGGAATCGAACCCACAACCAGAGTGAAATTGGGATTTATCTCCTACCATTGTTCTATATGAAGTTCTTGGATTGTATAATATAGTTTCTTTTCATAAAGGGTCTTATATGTGAATTATAAGTTCATTATATTTGGAACCCTATATTATTAGGATATATAGAATATTTTTGAGTTGTATTATGTTTTGGGGTTAAAGATGAGTTTGTGGTAGAAATTTATTAATGGATAAAACTCTAATTATAAAGTAAGTATGTCTCCTTATGATCTTAGCCAATCTCATAAATAAATTCCTCAACATTATGAAAAGGAACTTAGAACAAAAAATTTGTCCTAGATGGTACCTTTGATCATCACTAATTTATGGCTTTGGGATTGTTGGATTATTCATAGCCATGTTCTCTACCACTCTCCATCAGATAATTGATGGTTATATTTCTCTTCCATATCCATATTTTCCTACATGGAACCCTAGTATGTGTTATTTTCGGTAATCTTCATACTTTCCACTCTTTATTTAAAATAGAGGCCTCGTTATTTCATTTTTCTATGTGATATTTCATCTAAGATATTTTTAAATGTCTGAAATGTGTTATCCTAATACCTTATGTTTTGTTGAACCGATGGTATTTCAAATAATCATAGATTGATGAATTTAAGGACCTCAATTTTAAACTTGTTTGTGATTTATGACCTCAATCACTACCTATAAATACTTACATTTTTCCGCCAATTATATCTCTATAATATCCACCAATGTCCTCCTAATCAAGATCATAAATTTGTGGTGACCCTTTCATTTCTCTTTTCATCTTGTTAAGACTAAATATTGTTAACCAAATTTCCGATGTGGGTTTTTCCACAAAGATATTTTCTATTTTCAACCTTTATTTTCAAAGAACAATATCAAATTGCGAGGATGTAATTTATTGGAGGAGGGGATAATGTAACACCCCGAGCTTCCACGATACACTTCTTTTTGAATAATACAGTAACGTGTGTTGTACGCAACTACGAGTTCTAACACACACCAAGACCAATTATAGTAGCCGTTATGAATAGTAATACCTAGTTTTTAAAATTTTAGAAATTTTACCTCTCAAAATGGACTTTATTTTTGGATTCAGAGTATCGAATTTAGCCTAAGGTGAAATTTTGGTACTTTTCGGATAACTTTAATATTTTGATGAATAGTGAAAATTAATAAATTTTAATTAAAAACAAAATTTTTAATCAAAATAATTAATAGTTATAAATCATGGATTTGAGTGGTTTTAAAGTATATTTAGAATATATTATTACCATTTTATACAATGTTGGTCATTGGACATAATTTTACAATTAAACCGGACATAAACAAGTATCAATCTTTTGATAGTTATTATATCTTAGAAACATGCTTTTTGTTTTGACAGCGGAAATTAATTTTAAATTAATTTCCTCCACTTCTATGTTTTGAATTTGAAAGAATGGATTCCATATTTGGAATCAGGATTTCCAAATTGTGTAAATAGGTAATTTTTATTTTTAGACATTTTGAATAATTACTTCGGTAAATATTTTATTTACCATGGTTAAAGGGTAAATCTGGTAAATAAGGGATAATAAATAATATTATTATAATACTAAATTACACTAAAACGTGTCCAATAATTATTGGTGTATACATTTCCGACCATGAGAATATTTGGGTCGATTTTGGGACCCCATGGAGCCACTTGTAGCTGATAGGGACACTTTATTTTAATTAAGTTAAAATAAATACAAAAATGACATAAGAATATATCTTTTAGAAAAAAAAATTTTACATAGGGTTATATATGATGGAATTTCGACTATAAATATTAATTAGAAAGATAACAATATTTCCAACATAATTATACTTTATTTATAATTTTATACATTAAATAATTTAATTTAGTTATGACACAATTATGATGCAGTAATTACCATAATAGTGAAAAATTAAAATAATTGATATTATAAATACCCAAATAAATATAATTAGAGACTTTTAATGAATTAAACTAATTTTCTAGGATAATATGACATATTAGGATTGATTTAATTAACTTTTTTCGAAGTAATCATTCTGTTATTATTTTTACAAAAGTCAATTATTGAATAGTGTCAAAATTGACATAAAAGAGTTTTTAAAACAAATATTATATTATTAATTGATATTAAATTTTCTAAAAATCAAAGGTTCGGCCTAGAGACCTATATAATGATATTGTTATCATTAATGTACCTCTTTTGGGTCGCTTGGATTTATATAGTATGTTTATTAACTATATAATGTAAAAATACAAAGTGACATGGTAAGTGTCAAACTAATTAACTAAGAGTTAAAACTAAAAGATAGGTTAATATAATGACCCAAACCTGTCTAAATTATATTGGTTGAGTGGTTTTCGACCCATACCCACCATAACCTTTAAATAATCCACTTTTGAGCCATTATAAACCGAATATAAATTTATTATAAAATAATATTTCTAGCTTTTCCAATAGTGCCCCTCACCCCGCTTATAAAAGGACACTCTCCCTTCTCATTAATTCACACCGTCATAGCCTTTTGGTTCAGAAAAACCCTGCCAAAATACTCTCTCAACTTCCCTCACTTCATCTTAGAGGCATTCCTTTAGTCAGAAATCCATCCTATGGAGCCCTTTTGATTAAATCAAAAGGAAGAACCCGAAGAAGAGGTAATGATTTCACCACACTTTTTCAAGTTCCTTTCTTCTTCCACTTCTTCTTTCTTTGTAATTACCATTCTAAAATAATGAATCCTATATCTCCTATATACTGTAATATTATTATAAAAATGGTACAATCATATTAATTATTCTATCCATCCTTTGAATGACATGTCATCATACATGTGTACGTACGGCTTACCGTCTCCACGATGCGATGAGATTCATTTCCAAGTTCACCATTCATCGACGATTATAAAAATATATATTACTAATAAGTATTTAATATATGAAAAAATAATTCTACTGGATATATATATATATATATATATATAAGGATTTATGTACTTACATATATCTTATTCACTTACATACATTCAATACTATATGAAAACAAAAACAGCGTTTATGCGTACGTACGGACTACTGTCTCCATAAATGGTGTTTTCCATTTCATATATATGTCTATTATACATATTTATATTCTAAATATATATGATATATTTATCATGTTTTATATTCTGTAAGTATTTAAATCATGATCTAAGTGATACAACCAAGAGTGACAAGTTAAAACACGTACGATAAAGAAAGTGATTATTACCCGAAATTTTAACATAACATGGAAATTATTGTTAAATGGGTAATATAAAGTCATAAATGAATCATGTATTATATCATAAATATTAATATGGTTCTGGTATAATTTAATAACATACTACGATCTTCGTACAGGAGGTTAAACGTACCCTTAACTAAAATAAAGTGCAAGGTAAGGGGTTTTCATCTCACTCCTTATTCCCGTGAGATTCATGCCATATTGCCACTATTACCTTTTTTGTGGTGTATTTACTGCCCATAATTGTGTTATTTGTGTAATACAATTTAATTTATGTGTATTTACATATTCATTGTATGATACCTCTTTCATGGGTTGTATGTTTCGTAAGTTACCAAATTGGTAAGGGTTAATTCCTTAATCTCATCATTATCCGAGATTGTTTATGTGTATGTATTTACTGGGACATTTTTATCATCCAAGTCCATTTTTCATAAAAATGATTTCAAAATGAATATTTTAAGGATTTTGAAAGGTACTCTTTATCAGGGTCAAAATTTCAAATGTTTTAAAGATTTATCTTTCTAAATCTTTTCAATTAATGTCCATGTTTTCAAAAAGATGTTAAGGATTTATTTATATGGACATGAATGTTTTGAAATGATAATTCTTTTCAAAAGTTTCAATGTGGTATGGGAAACTTTTATTCAAAAATCTGTTTTAAAATTACTTCCTTTATAAATGTGTGACTTTTAAATGATTTTACAAAAAGGATATTTCTCTCAAAAATCTTTACTCATCATTTGATGGATATTAAGCTCATTTGAAGTTTTTTTTTATAAAAAACTTCTATTGAAGGTTTTGTGATATGTTTGACTATGGATGTGTTATTTTTATACCATTCATTGTTTATAGAGAAATTATTGACATTTTGTATTATAGTTTTAATACGAATGTTTATGTTATGTTTAAACCTTTTAATATGGGAATTCATTGGACTTAATATGTGACGGGTGGAGCCCACTATAGCTCCTCGATGCATCGGTAGGTCTCATGAGACAAACTAGTGTCTTGGCACAAGGCCTTGACAAAATCTCATTTGTAGTCTTGGCACAAGGCCTTGGCTATGTGGTTATGATAGTCTGGCATTATGCATTACATCATTATGAAACTGGTTAGTGATATTTCATGTGATTATTCGATTAATAGAATATCAATGTGAATAAGTAAATTGGATTATTTCATTTTATTTCTTCCATATTATGCTGAAGTTCATGTTTAAAAGGCTTTTGTTTTAGTTTTATACATTTCCTTAAATGTTTATGCTTATTTTTGAAAGTTTATGATGTATTTCATACCCTTACTGAGCATCTGAGCTCACCCCTTTCTATGTTTTATTTATCCTAGGATTCTAAGAAGTGTAATGTGATTGATATGCAGGGTTAAGCCAAGGGAATAATGGCGTTCATAATGATTATTTATGTTGTTCTGTACGCCTTAAAGTGAAAATGTAACATTCATGTATGTGATATATTTTTTCAAGACTGCTAAACTTATCGGTCCTTCGGGACTTGATTCCTTGTAAGCACGCCAATGTATTAAAATAATGCACCAACCATGGGTAACTGGGGTCGGGGTGTTACAGGATCCCCCTATTATGGGTCTGTTCCAATCTCAACAACACCTACCTCCTCTCAAGATGATGGTAAATTCTATATAGTCCAACTCTATGGATTTAAATAATAACATAAATGACCAAAACAAATATAGAGAACCTCTAATATATATATATATATATATATATATATTTACATAAATTCTTGGAATTGATTCATCAATACCATGAACAAGGTAACACATATTATTTATAGGATGGATATCATGAATATATTTATTAAATCAATAATATAGTCCTAGAATAGGAAATATTTCTTCCTAAAGGATGGGTTGACCTCCCATCATCTTGACCGACACCTGATTCCTAGTTTATTTGGTATTTCACAATTAACCATACCATTGAAATTAGACATTCAATAGATTTAATACATTGTAAGCATGGGAATTAAATGGATAATGAGTCATGATAAGTAAAATAGAGAACCTTAAAGAAGAACTTGGAGTTTATTATGATTAAAATTCATCATCATACTAAAAATATGAGTCGGATTTGATAAATTATAACCATAAAGGAAATTTATGTCTAATATTAACCATAAAATAAAAGACAATAATGAAGTGTAATGAATTAATAAAACTAAAACATGATAATGGAAGTGTGGTATATCATCACTGACATTTTATGAATAAACTACCAATAAAAATTTTTATATAGGGCATATGAAATAGATTTTGTATCATGTGAAATTTTTGTGGAATTAATGAATATATATTGGTTTGTTATTATCATTCCATAATGTTTATTAGAAACTATAAATATACTAAACATTATATAGGATTATCAAATTTTTAACCATAATATGTAATGTATAATACTTATACTAAAATATTTACTTGTACATACTTTGGTTCCAATGGACATTATTAATGGAGTTATAGGATAAATGAGTATTTATTATATATAAGACTCAAATATTTGAATGAAAAATCCATTTTCATAAGGAACAGATTTCAATGTAAGAATTATGAATTCAGTGAAACATAAATAAGGTAAAGGAAGGGGTTTTCACTTAGTATTATCCATACTATAAGAATAAGAAGTAAATTTAAATGATTAAGAGATGTGATGAGACTATAACATATTAGATGGAACCTTCAAAATCAAATAAATATGGGAAAATAATATATCATAAGAATACTATTTATATGAAAAATTTATTAAAAAAGGTAATTTTATTAGGATTAATAAGGAAAATATGATGGAAATGAAACCCTAAAAAACTAGAAGTAATTAATTAGACTACGTGATATAATATAATTATAATAAATTATTAATTATTTACTGGTATTTTGAAGTAAATGATAATAAAAAATAATAATATTTTTGGGTATGTTTGTCTTGTATCAGTATGGATTTAGGAATATTTCCACTATAAAGATAACCCACTAGTCTAATATAGACTGAAATGATAATCCAGAGGTAATAATTAAGGAATTATAATTGACTTCCATGAAACTTACCTAATCCACTATGTTGGATAATCATTATAGGAAATAGGTTTTAGTTTGTACTAAGGGAATCAACCAACCCCATTATAATAAAGATTAAATGATAAAGAAAATCACTTCTCTATTTGGGATTATTTCTAAAATATAGAGATATTTATGATAAAAACCTATCTATTAAAATATGAATTTTTAACAAGATGATTGATTAAACAATGAGTGTAATGATTATATTTTTAAAAGACTATGCAAATAGATATATTTCTATTAACATTAGAATATTAATGTTACTATTGATGTTCTATAGGGAGTAGCATTAATGCTCAATAAATGTTCACCCTCATTGTGAATAAGGCCTCATAAAAATACTTTCGAAGTAGAAAGAAATGAAATGATGTATGGTTTAATTTTAATGTACAGTGGTTATGATGGTATAATCCCTAATAATTATGTGTATTTCTTGTATAATAAATTTTTACCAATAAAATATTTTATTAAATATATGAGATCATTAATATATATTGGTGTCAATAGAAAATAATAAATTGGTGAAACCATGTTTATGGTGAAATTTAATGATGATATTGAAATATATCACATATAAATATTAACCAAATATCTTTTTTTCTACACTTATTCTTGACTCAGATAATCATATAAGATTTTTTGTTGGCTCTATAATATATTATAAAACAATCTTTTAATATACTAAGTGTACAATACACATAAATTGTGATGGATGAGTGAAATCATGCGTTACAAGATATTGGTCTTGTTTCCTAATGATGGTGTCACGACCCACCTTCACCAAGGTGAGAGAAGGGATAGAAGATTTCCAGACCCATCCTTCTTCATGTTGAAGGAGAGATAATGACCGCCAAGACCCGCCATCAATTGGACCCGGAGTGGCGACTAGCACCAAGGGTATAGAATCACAGACAAGATGGAAGGCATTACCCTTTTTCTTTAATAGGATCGGGAGATAAGATAGTAATTCCCATCATCACCAAAGATGGAAGTACATGTAAATCCAAAACAAACCGTTCCCATATGCATATTACAAATTTAAATTCCACAAGGTACAAGGAGACTAAAAAGGTAAAGTACCAAGAAGGAAAAAGAAAAACAACAGCTAAAATTGTCCCAACGTCTGATCTAGTACGACCCTGCATGATCCCTGATGTCCTCTTGGAAACCTGAAAGTAGTTTTATATACGTAGGTTAATCATTCAGGTATACTCAGTAGGGAAACCCAAAGACTCACGTGCACAAGTGGGGAGGCATTCTAATGCCCTTTGAGAAAAGAGATAACCAAAGCACCTAGCAAGGAAAACTATCAACCCAAGCCTCACTAAGGAAAACTCCCAAAATAACACAAGTCAAGTAATGTATAGTAATAGAACATCGATATTTGGGTACCCCGATCTACTTTTCCACTGGTTATTGAAGACATCATACGCATCCAACCAATCCTTCCATTCTCACCGCAGTCCCACCACCACACCCTGCCCACACACACCTGGGCCACAATCACACATCCCTCCCGCAAACACCTGGGCAACAACCACACCTCCCACCTGCAAACACCTAGGCTGCAACCACCACACGAAACCACACCCACAAACACCTGGTCCAGAACAACTACCCCTATGCCCGAAGACACTTGGGCCTCATCCCGAAGATTCTTGGGAACAACCTACCCACACACACCCGGGCCAACCACTACAACTACACTTCCTGAAGAATATTGGGCTATAATCAACCTCAGGCCATCACAGCTTGCCCAAAGGGTCTTGGGAAATTTGGGAAAGGGAGCAGAAAAGGAGTTAATAACCAGCCACTCATAAGAGTGTTGGGACAAATACCCTCCCCCATGAAATGGGGGTGTTCAGCACTAAGTGGTCAACATGGGTGGGACGTGAATAAGAAACATAAAAACTACAGATATAAGTATAGGAAACAAGTACTCATCCCAACCTAGGGGTTCTAAATCCAACTTAAGCACAAACACCCTGTTACTATTCATTCATAAAAGAAACGAACAACACTCTCGGAGAAGTCACAACTCATTATCAAAACCAATTCCCCATTTAACTCATTATTGTTTTCATGTTCAAGTGATCCCATTTTGGTGAATTTTTTCACTACTAGGCAACTAACAGGCATAACCACAAGCTAGATAAATAGAGACACCCAAATAGAAATTTAAGCATTCACACTCGGTTCACTTATAAAGTCACAACATCAAAGAGATCAGTGAGATCCCTCGATTTACTGGAACTAGACCAAACCTCGAGATACATCCCCACACAGATTTAGATTCACAACCAATAATTTTACCACAAAAGAGGATCCCATCCCCATCCACATCACCCCATAAGCACCGAGCAGAACAAAAAGACATGTCTCCAAGACAGGACAAGGAAGTTTCCAGACTCAAGAACTTCATTAACAAAGTTTTTATTCTTTCTGTTTGGTTAATCGGGGTGATAACAGAAGAATTTTTGTCCACTAGACATTAATTTAATCTACCGAATTTACGTAATTAACCAAATTCCCATGTTGGAGTCATTCAATTATTACAAGAGATAAGGGTTCATTAGTGCGATAGGAAAGACCACCAACAACCATGATTTTCTGTGAGCATGAGCCAATACAGTTCACAACATAAATAATCAAGGGTAATGAAAAAGCAGCAGAACATCGATCACACTCCCCCCTTCATTCATTAAAAGTCCATTTATTATCTTCATTAATGTTTTGGATCCATCCATCTTGCAGAATCAGTAGGATACCCTTCCATCATGATACATAGTAAAGAGAGACAAAGGAAACCCTACATGTATGATCAAGGATCGATGTTCTTCTCCACGCGCCAAGAACTGGGGATGCATGACTTGTAGGGGAGGAATGTCGTGGACTCAAAGGGTGAGCATAAAAGCTTTGGCACAAGTGCACCACTCGCCTCAGGAATGGGGAACTCAAAACACACCAGGATGAAAGGAGAGGAAAAATAGGAATGAAGAAGATGAGATTCTCGTGCAAAAGGATGAGATCCGGTTGTCACTGGATATGGAATTTTGAACGTCTATAAGGACGGATTGTGGTTTCACCACGCGGTTGGGTGGTAACATAAGACTGAATTAATTGTTATTTAATGATTCTCATCAGAAAAAGGTGGTAACAGCCACGACATTTAAATGTTTTTATATAAAAAGAGGGGCATGTTACACAGACATACATAGCTGGGTCCGTTGATGGTCTCCCCACTCTCAGGAATTTGAACATTGATTACGGGCTCAAAATAAAATGGCTTTGAACCACTTCAAAAAGGATAAAAAGGATTATAAGTGGCGTTATAGGAAAAGTTGTAGAAGAAAAACATGACAAGGTTATGTGACACTAATCGGTCACACCGATCATGCCACACACCGATCGGTGACACACCGATCAGGGCGCACCGATCGTGGAATGTGGATCGGTCGCACCCCGATCGGTCACACGCCGATCTGTCACATGTCGATCGGTCGCACACTGATCGGTAGCACACCGATGGGTCGCAAGCCGATCGGTCACACGCCGATCGGTCGCACGTCGATCGGTCGCACGCTGATCGGTCCCACACCGATCGGTCACACGACAATTGGTCCCACGCCAATCGGTTGCACGCCGATCGGTCCCACGCCGATCAGTCGCACGCCGATCGGTCCCACGCTGATCGGTCGGACGCCGATCGGTCCCACGCCGATCGGTCGCAGGCTGATTGGTCCCACGCCAATTGGTCACACGCTGATCAGTCACACACCGAGAGAGCATCCTACCACCAAGACGCCACCCTTAGGATCCGTATTTTGGAAAAGGGATGGACCATGAGGGTCTGGTCCATTACATCAGATACCTCTCAAACTGTTCTCGCCCTCGAGAATTAAAACCAAACCTGAAGAAAAAGAGTGGGTCCGAACACCCACCTCGAAAGATACCTCTCATGAGTGAAGCTCATCGAAATCTAGAAACACCTCTCCCTAAAGAAACAATCCAACATTTAAGGGTACTATCATCCATTCATATGGATTAGGGAGTTCCTTCCTCCATGTCAAGATATTATCCGCTTTGGGTGGTACTGACTCGCCTGCACGGGTTTAATCGCATCCACCTTAATACGTCTTGATTAGGGATTGGGTCCTCCCCTCCCCACAGTAAGGACTCTTCACACATCCACAGAATAAGGAAGAAGGCACGTTCCATAGTAAACAAGGTAAATCATTCCATCACAAACAAGTACAAACAAAATAGAACAAAACTCAAAACAACTATGGGTATTGGGCACGCATCTGTGCCTCATGTTCCCATGTACTCTCTTCCAGCTCACCTTGTCTCCACAACACACAAACTAAAGGAATGGTCCGTCCACGGAGCACCTTATCCTCATGATCCTAGATCCTTACCGGTCCTTCCACAAAAGTCACGTCGGCCTCGATGTCCAGCTTTCCTCAGTCGAGGATGTGTGAATCATCGTGTAGATGCCGCTAGAGTTGTGACACATGGGAGACATCATTTATTCTTATAAGCGGCGGTGGTAACTCTAGATGATAAGACACTTCTCCCACCCTCCACAACATATCGAATAGTCCAATGAACCTTGGAGAGAGCTTACATCTCTGTTGAACCTTTGTTGCCCACACCGAGGGGAGACCTTCAAGAATACGTAGTCCCCAACCCCGAACTCCAAGGGTATCCCCCTATTATTGGCATATGACTTCTTCCAGTCCGGATCCGCCTTCATCCTCTCTTGTATAAGTTGAATTTTCTTGGTCGTGCTCTGCACCACATCCGGGCTAAGAACACTTGTTTCCCCAACTTCGGTCTAGCACAAGGGTGAGCGACATGGCCTTCCATACAAGGCTTCGAACCGAGCCATGCCAATGGTAGAGTGATTGTTATTATTGAAGGTAAACTCTATTAGAGGCAAGTTTTTCACCCACGATCCCCCAGAGTCCAGAATACATGCCTTTAGCATGTCCTCCATTGTCTGGATGGTGTGATCTGTCTGCCCATATGTCTGGGGGTGGAAAGTAGTTCTAAGACATAGCTGGGTGCCAAAAGCTTGCTGCAATCCACTCCAGATTTGTGAGGTAAACCGTGCATCCCTATCTGATACTATGGATCTCAGGACCCCATGAAACTGAACCAACTCATCCACATACCTCTGTTCTAGGTCATCCACCATACTTGACTCCCTGATTTCCATGAATTTGGCTGATTTCGTCAGTCGGTCCACAACTACCCAGATAGCATCACAACCCCATGGAACTCTAGGTATTCCCGTGACGAAATCCATTGAGATGTCATCCCACTTCCACTCGGGGATGTCCAAAGGCTCCAACAATCCTCTTGGAACATGGTGTTCAGCCTTCACCTACTGAAACACTAGGAACCTGGCCACGAACTATGCCACCGCTCGCTTTACCCTGGGTGACCAGAACTGACCTCTGAAACTCCGGTACATTTTGGAAACTCTTGGGTGCACTTCTAGGGGTGAGTTTTGGAACTCACCAAGAACCCTTCCGCACATCGCCTCTGGGACAAACATCGTTCCTCGGAAAAGAATCTGATTTTGATCATCCTCTTTCCCCCCTTCCAGCGCATCGCCTTGGTTAACTCGGTCACGCATCAATTCACTCTCTATGTCTCCCCACTGAGACTCCTCCACCTACCATAGTAGAGAGTATTGCACCATCATCTAAAAAAACAACCTCTACCACCATCCTCCCTCGCATCCAGGTGTAGGGAAACCAAATCCTCCATCACCTTCCAGGCATCCGTTGACTCTTGAACTGCATCCTTCTACGACTTCCTGCTCAAGGCATCTGCCCCCACATTCCCTTTTCCTGAGGAGTAGGAAATCTTGAAGTCGTAGTCCTAAATGAACTCCATCCACCTTTTCTGTTTTGATTTCAGGTCCTGTTGGTAGAAGATATAATTCAAGCTTTTGTGATCTTTGAAAACCATGAAGCACTCCCCGATGAGGTAATGCTTCCACAACTTTAGTGAAAAAACTACCGCCATAAGCTTCAGGTCATGGGTGGCATAATTATGCTCCTGGGGACGTGACTATCTAGACCCATAAGAGATAACCCATTGTCGTTTCATCAGCACACACCTAAGGCCTTGTCCTAAAGCATCCCAACATACCTCATATGCCACCCCTTCTTCTAGAAACCTCATCACTGAGCACTTACCATCTTCTCCATCAGATAACTAAAGGCTTCCTCGCACTTCCCATCCCATACGAAAGCCTAGTCCTTCTTGGTCAATGTTATCAAAGGGGATGCCCCTTGGGAGAAGTTGGGTATAAACCACCAGTAGTAACCTTCCAGTCCAAGGAAACTAAGAACCTCTTCCACGTTCTTGGGTGTTGTCCCAGAAACAACCTCCTCGATCTTCAATGGATCCACAACTATTCCATTCTCAGACACAATGATCCCAAGGAAGTGAACTTCTCGCATCCATAACTTGCACTTTGAAAATTTACCATAGAGTTGGTGCTGTCAGAGGACTTCTAAAACTGTTCTAAGGTGCTCATCATGATCCTCCTATGACCTTGAGTAGATAAAAATGTCATCAATAAACATGACTACGAACAGATCTAGGTATTCCAGGAAGATATAGTTCATGAGCCACATGAACACAGCTGGAGCGTTTGAAACACCAAATGGAAAAACTACAAACTAAAAGTGCCCATATATTCATCTGAATGCCATCTTCAAGATGTCTCCCTCCTTCACCCACAAATAGTGATATCCCGACCATAGGTCAATTTTAGAGAACCACCCTGCCCCTTTTAACTGGTCGAAAAGGTCATCTATCCTCGGGAGAGGGTAACGGTTCTTGACCGTTACTTGATTCAGTATCCGGTAGTGTATGCACAGCCTGAGACCACCATCTTCCTTCTTTGCGAATAAGACTGGAGCACCACAGGGTGACTCACTTGGTCGAACAAAACCCTTCTTCATCAGGTCATCAATTTGAATCCACAACTCCTACAAATCAGGAGGTGCCATCTGGTAGGGAGCCATCAAAATCAGATATGCACCGAGTTGCAAGTCTATCCCAAACTCAACATCACGTCGAGGGGGTAGAGTTGCAACCTCATCAGGGAAGATGTCCATAAACTCACTGACGATCCCTGGGACATCCACCATCTCTACTTCCACCGAATCCACTAATGGTTCAGCTAAAAAGGAAAGGAGGGGCTCCTCTCGCCTGCTGCTTTTCTGGAAACCCCGCTCGCCAATAAAAGTTACATGTCGGCCGCCCAAATCTAAAAACACGACCCTTCCTTGGAAGCAGTCAATGATGGCACATACAGAGAACATCTATTCAATTACTAGGATAACATCGTAAGGTTGTATCTGCAATAGTAGAAGATATCTGATAGACTGATGTGGCCCTATCATCAGTCTACAACCTTAGCAAACATAGAACAAGTCGGTCTAACCTCCGAATGGTGTGCTCAACACCAGGGTCACTTGAAGTCTCTCAGCATCTAAACCCAGATCACGGGTGAGAATGGTTGCAACAAAGGAGTGTGAAGCTCCTGTATCAAACATGGCATAGGAAATAGTACTAAACAAGATGATCATACCTTGAACGACTTATGGACCTACTGGAAGTGCTGCCTCCATGGCGTGAAACTATCCCCACCTAGCTCCCCTACCTATCGGCTGTCGGCTGCCTCCTCGACCACGCCCTGGTTGAGGTCCCTGAGGGGAATCCCGAGGTCGGCCTCCTCCTGCAATGGCTGCCCTCGGTGGAGAAGGATCTTGTTTCCCCTGCTGATGCTGTGGAATGGTTCTAGAAGGAAACCGCTACTACTGAGGTGGGCACTAAACCTGCCCACCCTCCCTGTACTACACTCTTTCTGGGCATTGATTCCGAATGTTCCCATGGCTTCCACAGACAATGAATCTCGGCCATGGGCCTGAAAATAAAGGGTGAGGGCCAAGGTATCGGAACTGGAACTACTAGGGCATGCTCCCTACAGATCGAAACCTAGAGGGCCATGATGTTGGAGGCCTGCTGCTGACGGCCTTCCCCTTCAACGAGCCCAACTGGATTCCCTCTTGTGATACACCTCCTAGTGTGTGAATCCTTTCAACCACCTCATCCTTCTTCTGGACCTCCAAGTACGTTGGTAGGGTGAAGGGAGTAAGAGAATACTGGAGAGAAGGTCGAAGTGCCTCCTCCAAAAGTCTCCCCCGAGACTCCTCATCTAGAAAGATGTCAGGAGAAAAGCGAAGGAGATCCTTGAACTTGATCCCCAACTCTCTTACTAACATTATACCATGCTGGAGGGAGAGTAGTTCCTGCCTCTTCTCAACCTTCATCGTGGAAGAGAGTAATTCCTCCTGAAACTCCTTCTCGATGTCAGTCCACATAACCTCAGTCTCCCTCTTCTCCCCCATATGAAGCATCCACCACTGACGCACTGCTCCACACATCTGGATCACAGCTAAAGGAACCTTGTACTCCGTCGGAGCCCATATCAAGAAGAAAGCTATCACTAGATCCTCTAGAAAGCTCTCTATCTCCATGTCTAAGATGATTCCCTCGTACATCCCAAGGGTCTACCGCAGAAAGGCACAAAGCGTCCTCTGCCACTGATCATCTTCCTCTTCTCAGTCATCCCTCTGTTGATCAGCCAAGTCAACCTACTGGGCATCGATTGCCCAAACCACTCGTGGTTGTCTACCAGATTCCATATCTCCTAGGTAAACAAGGAATGTCTAAGCTCGAGTAGTGTAGAATATTGTTCTTAAATTTTATTAGATATCTAATTCATTTTAAATTCCCAAAATACACATGAAACTCAAGAACAGAAGTCATTATGTTGCATGTACCATCCCTAGGGTCTCTACCCTGCAATCAGTGCAGCCTCACTTGGTCATTTAGTAGGCCCAGAGTCCTTGTATCTGATCACGAGGGGACCCTAAAATCACGTGTCCTAGCCGGTCTTCCCTAAACTAATTCACACACCAAGATCACCCAACATTGTTGCCCTACCATCCCATGCAATCCACATTGTGCCTAACTCCAGACCCCATCCTATCTATCAACCTTCGCTCTGATACCATTCTGTCAGAACCCACCTTCAACAAGATGAGATAAGAGACAACATATTACCATAACCTTCCTTCTTCAAGTTGAAGGAGAGATAATGACCCCTGAGACCCACCTTCAATAGGTCCCGGAGTGGCGACAAGCACCAAGGGTATAGAATCACACACAAGATGGAAGGAATTACCCATTTTTCTTTAATAGGATCGGGTGATAAGATAGTAATTCCCATAAAAACCAAAGAAGGAAGTACAAGTAAAGAAAAAAATTTGTTCCCATATGCATGTTACTAAAGTAAATGCCACAACGTTCAATGAGACTACAAAGGTAAAGTACCAAGAAGGAAAAAAGAAAAACAGCAGCTATAACTATCCCAACGTTTGAGCTAGTATGGCCCTGCACGATCCTTGAAGACCTCCTGGAAACTTGAAAGAAGTTTCATATACGTAGGGTGAGCATACTAGAATACTCAGTTGGGAAAACCAAAGACTCTCGTGCACAAGTGGGGAGGCATTCTAATGCCCTGTGAGAAAAGAGATAACCAAAGCACCTAGAAAGGAAAAATATCCACCCAAGCCCCACCAAGGGACACTCCACAAATAACACAAGTAAATTAATGTATAGTAATAGAACATCGATATTTTGGTACCCCGTGCCACTTTCCCACTGGTAGTTGAATACAACTTGCACATCGAACCAATCCTTCCATTCTCACCGCAGTCCCACTACAACACCCCACCCACACACACCTGGGCCACAAGCACACATCCCGCCCAAAAACACCTAGGCCACAACCACACATCCTTCCCGCAAACACCTGGGCTACAACCACCACATGAAACGACACCCACAAACACATGGGGAAGAACAACTACTGCCACACCCGCAAACCCCTGGGCCTTATCCTGAAGATTCTTGGGAACAACCTGCCCGCACACACCTAGGAAAACCACCACAACTACCCTTCCAGAAGAATCTTGGGCTCTAATGGACCTTAGGCCGTTACATCCTGTCCAGAGGGTCTTGGGATATTTGGGAAAGGGGGCAGAAAATGATCTAATAACCAGCCACTCATAGGCATGTTGGGAAAAACACCCTCCCCTATGAAATGGGGGTGTTCAGCACTAAGTACTCATCTTGGGTGGGGAATGAATAAGAAACTTAAAAAATACAGATATTTGTATAGGTAATAAGCACTCATCCCAACCTAGTGGTTCCAAAGCCAACCTAAGCACAAACACCCTGTTACTATTCATTCATAAAAAGAAAGGCACAAATCTCACGGCCAAGTCACAACTCATTCTCAAAACCAATTCTCCATTTAACTCATTCTTGTATTCATGTTCAAGTATTCCCATTTTGGTGAATTTATGAACTACTTGGAAAATAACAGGTATAACCACAAGCTAGATAAAGAGAAACAGCCAAACAGCAATTTAAGCATTTACACACGGTTCTCTTGTAAAGTCACAACAACAAAGAGATTAGTGAGATCCCTCAATGTACTATAACCAAACCATGCCTCAAGTTACAGCCCCACATAGCTTCAGATTCACAACCCATAATTCTACTACAATATAGGACCCATCCCCATCCACATCACCTCATAAGCATTGAGCAGAACAAACAGAGATGCCACCAAGATAGAACAAGGATGTTTCCAGACTCAAGCACTTCATTCACTATGTTTTTATTCTTTATGTTTGGTTAACTGGGGTGATCACACAAGGATTTTTGTTCAGTGGAAATTCATTTAATTGGACGAATTTACATAATTTACCAAATTACCATGTTGGATTCATTCAATTATCACAGAAGACAAGGGTTCATTAGTGCGTAATGAAATACCACCAATGACCATGATTTTCAGTGAGCATGCACCCATACAGTTCACAACATAAATAATCAAGGGTAAGAAAAAGGTAGAAGAAAATGATCACACTCCCTCCCCCTTCATTCTTTAAAAGTCTGTTTATTATCTTCATTAAATTTTTGGTTCCATCCATCTTGTAAAATCTGTAGGATACCCTCCCAGCATGATACACAGTAAGGGGAGACAAAGGAAACCCTGCTTAGATGATCAAGGTTCGAAGTTATTCTCCACGCGCCAAGAATGGGGGATGCACGACTTGTAGGGGAGGAATGTCAGGGACTCCAAGGGTGAGGGGAAAAGCTTCAGCACAGGCGCACCACTCGCCTCAGGAAGGGGGAACTCAAAACACACCAGGAAGAAAGGAGAGGAAAAAGAGGAAATAAGAAGAAGTGATTCCCGTGCGATATAATGATGAGATCCGGTTGTCACGGGATATGGAATTTTTAATGCCTATAAGGTCGAATCGTGGTTTCACCACGCAGTTAGGTGGTTACACACCATTGAATTAATTGTTATTTAATGATTCCCATCGGAAAAAGGTGGTAAAAGCGGCGAAATTTAATGGTTTTTATATAAAGAGAGGGGAACGTTATGTGGACACACATAACTGGGTCCGTTTAGGGTCACCCCACTCTTAGGAATTTGAATTTTGAATATTGGATGAAAAGAAAATATCCTTGAACCACTTCAAAAAGGTTTAAAAGGTTTAAACGTGGTGTTACGGGAAAAGATGTAGAAGAAAAAATCGACAAGGCTATGTGACATTGATCGTGCCTAACACAGATCGGTGACACACCGATCGTGGCTCACCAATAGGTCGCACACCGATCGGTCACACATGTTGATCGGTCCTATGCTGATCGGTCACACGCCGATTGTTCGCACGCTGATCGATCGCACGCTGATTGGTCGCATGCTGATCAGTCACACGCTGATCGGTCGCACACCCAATAGAGCATCCTACAACTGAGACGACACCCTTAGGATCCAGATTTTAGTAAAGGGATGGACCATGAGGGTCTGGGAAATTACATATGGAGAGGGAAAAAATTGATAATCAAGTACTAGTGGAGGTGGTTGCTTAAACTATCTGGGTTTCTTGATGGTGAAAGTATTTTAAATGGTATTAAATAATATCATTTATGAATAGGTTAAAACATTATAATTAATGGACATCATAAGACATTATTTAATGAATTTAATCATCTATAGGATATATGGTTGATGGATTGAAAGAAGAATTAAATCATATTGAATATATAAACTATTTCACATAGACATATTAGTGATGAAATGGGACATTGGACTTATTATAAATTATAGGATGTCTTATAATCTAAATTAAACATGATATATGTGGATAACTAATAAAATATAATATAGAATTAATTTTTCAATGATAGTGTATAAATATATTTTTGGTTGATTGATAGAATAATTGATGATTTTTTATTCTACTTATATATTCTTGTTTAATATTAGAAGTTCATTAGAAGAATTGAAAAATCAATGTGCTGGTAGAATGAACCTTTGTATGAACATGCATAATCTATTTGTTTATTGGGTAGACATAAAAAAATATATTGGGATATCACTCCTTGAGATATGTTAGTTGTTATAAAATCACTATTTTTCATATATATTAGGATAGAAATTATGGAAATGATTCACTTTGAATTTTGGTACATGAGGGAGTAGTTACTCAATATAATGAATTGATAGTCGGTAATGTGCTCATAATTTCATATCTGACTTTATGTGTTTTGTATTTTTCAATGGTTTTCAATTAATATGAATCATTAACAGATTCTTTATATAATAATGGAAGAGAAATGACTTGGATTAATGTTTACTTATATTCGTTGTTATTATGAAGATATCTCAACCCTGTTATGGTTGTTTAAGAATAATTTCACTCATGTATAAATTTTATATATAAATCTAGATTAGATGAAAAAACATAGAAAGTTTTTGAAAAGGTACTAGGTTTATTTTATATAAAAAATGAGTTACATACATGGGTGTTTTGGAGGTATATTAATTGAAAATTTTGAGTAAATTTTTGTGAAGCTCCACTTGAATATGGTGTCCATCTATATATATTTTTTAATGAGGATTGATTATTTAAGTGTCTATGTTTAATGTTTTGAATTTTTTTTTCAATGCCCAAAACATATTTAAGATTTAATTAATCAATGTCCTCATGTGACCTGAATGATTTGTGGATATTTGGAGATGTTTGGAATCAATTTTTAGAGATTATATATATTAATGAAGTAAATGAACATATTATGAGAGCATCATAATAATATTTTATATTTTTTTTGAGATACATCTTTTAATCTATAAAATCATCATCTTATACATCTGATTGAAAATTTGAAATGTCATGGATGAGTAAGTATGAAACATTTTCTTAATTAAATTTCTTGTTTTTTGAATAAAAATAATATATGGTACATAATCATAAACTAATATTTGAGTAAACATCATTCAATGGATTTTTAGTAACTAAAACACATAAGTTTAAAAATTATATCAATAACTTTTTAAATTCACATATATAACCATTAGTCTGTGTAATTATTATTTTCCCAATATAAAAAATAACATTGTCAAAATTTAGATATTTTATTGACGGACAACACAAATTTCCAATGTTTAATTTTATGAGTAACATTAATTAATATAATGATGTTGAGTATGTTAATATTCAATTTGGAAATATCATGATTTTTTGTATCACTTTTTAAAGTACGTTTTGAAGAAGAAGAAGAATTCATTGTGGAATTTTTCCCATAATTAAGGCTCTATAATCTTCTTTGTCCTAGGGTATCAAATATTTATATGAAGTTAAATTATATACCTATATCATTGTTATATATAAGAAGAATGAAATATATTAATAAAACAATAATGATTTATAACATTGTATCATGAATGAGGAAGACACAAACTTATCTTGTAGAGAACCAGAAATTTCAAGGAAATTTTTTTTCTTAATTTTCTTTGGAATTTTACAAGAACGCAGTTTCTGACGGCGCCTAATTCCGAGGCCCGGTGTGCCCAGAATTAATTTCCGAAGTTTAGCTCGGGTACGTTCAGTGAACGAACGAGCTGGAATTTCTAACTTTTGAACCGGTACTCGGAATTGAATTCTGAGGGCACCGATGAAACCGTAGCACCAGTAATTTCTTAGAAACACCTGTTCTGGAGTTGCGTTTTCACAAGAGTTGATGATAAAATTTTTGGAAGTTTATTTTATAATTATTCAACAATTTTTATTTTACTCTATTTGTTTTATCCTTTGGATGGAAGTTGGGTAACTACCCAACCTCCCTTGGGAGGTTATGAGGGTGGTGGGGCCCACACGAACCCCACCCCTTCATATCCTCTAAACCCCCTCAACTCCCATTTAAATGTTGATAACTTATGTTTATCAAACTTAAGGTTTTAATGATGAGTTATTAATGTAAGTTTTTAAAATTCAAACCTTTGAATATGAAAAGGCTTGTTGTGTTAATAAATTAAGAAATGAGCTTAATTTATTTTGTTGTTAGAGTTTTTTCATTGAGAGTTTTTGGGAAGAACATCTTCTCCTTCGACGAAGAACGTGAATAACACCTCAAACTCTGACGAAGAACACCATTCTTCAACGAAGAACACCTCCACCAAAGAACGCGGAGAACTTCTTCCACGAAGTTCTTCTTCCGCGACGTTTCCTCTTCGGACGCACCTCGACGAAAACGGAACTGACGCCGTTTTCCGCGACACCATCATTCATCAACTTTTGTAAATGTAGGGAACTTATTTGTAAACCCTTTTACTCCCTTCTAAATCTAAGAATGCGGATCAACAAAATATTAAGTTGATCCACGAAGATTACGTTACGGGTTGGGAAATCTTTTTTACGGGGAGAACTGTATGGTTTTTATTTATGTATAATTTAATTCTCTAGTTTCTTTCGATCAAAAATAAAACAAAGAACTCAGATCAACTTGTTGTCATGTTGATCCGCGAATGTTTTAATTGTGGGTTGGGAATTTTGGTTTGCTTCAATTTTATTTGAGGGAACGTGGAATGGTTTGTTCAATTTTATTTAAATAAAATTGATTATTGTTTGTTCTTTATAAAATCCTGTTTAAACTTGGTTAATTGATAACACCTAACGCGGAGGGCAGGGGCCTAACAAACACGGCCCGACAACCCTCCGCAGATTGTTTTTGGTGTGTGGATTGATGGCGACGACGCATCGGGTTCTTGGTTCGTGTACAGAGGTGCAAAACCATGGATGGAGAATGAATATTGGTGAAATAAGAATATCATAATGGTATTTTAATTCAAATAAATGAAAAGTATGGGCGGTGCGTGATTGAAGGGCTGGTGATTGAGTGGCGCAAATGAGGAATTTGGGCGTGGATTTCTTTTGTGGAGTTAAGGATCTATAAATAAAAAATCAATTAATAGTAATAATAAAATATTTTTATTATTACTTTTGTTGATAAAACACTCTTTCGACGGTATCTTCCACGTGCGACCTCGGTTTCATGAACCGTCAGCAGCAGTGTGACCCTGACTCCGAGACGGAATTTATGAGTCCAATATTGGATATCTTTTTCGGATTTTTGGATGGGGTACCCAAAGCGTTCGGAAGATAATAGATTTATTAATATTATTAAATATTCAACCCGCCATAACTCAGGCGTGAGACGTCCGATTGTCTTGCCGTCAGTGGTGATTTAGTCCTGAAATCAATACGGTCGATTCAAGTCTAATGTTTAATACTAAATTATGGTTTGTGGCTCGAGCCCTCGTAACACCGAATAATATTATTATTATTATTATTACGGAATCTTGTATCGGACATATCCCTCTCATACGGTGTCGGAATGTCGAACCGTCTGCGAGGTTGCGACCCTAGAATTAAGACGGATGTTTCAAGACCAATTTTGGATATTTAAGTCGAGTTCGAGGTGCGGGCCCCATGAGGCCCGATTCGCGCGTGTTGCGGTGAAATGAAACTTTTTCACCGGATATCCGTTTTGGACCAATGGGTAGTCCATATCGTGTGTGTTTCCATATGGATCGCAATAGTGTGACCAGTTTGGTTAACTGGTGTCACTTGAAGTACGACCGGGTTGGTTCGAACCCAAAACCAACCGGGCCCTCGGAGCAGAAACGCTTATATCTCGAGCTTCGGATGTCCGATTGACGCGCTGTCTGTCTCGCTGATTTACTCTTGACCAGGGGCTGGCGACTAGTACCAAAGTCGTAAATCCCTATAACTGGGAAGGAATTGCCTTTATAAAAGAAAACAAGCACCATAGAGTAATCAAGCGGAAAAATGTAAACACTAAGTACAAGAGAAGTGGTGAAAAGTAAATGGGATAGAATACAAACCCAAAAGGAAGTACAACTACAACTGAACAAGTACAATAGAAAAGATAACAGCTGGAAGGACGGAAGCAGCTCCTGGGTCATCCTCCTCGGATCTTACCTGAAGGGTAGGTACAGATGGCGCAGCTCATGGTCGTCCCCCACGGATCCTACCTGAAGGGTATGTACAGATAGCCTCCTCCATGCTCTCGTCCGTCAACCTCCTCCGTGTGTCGTCTCATCTGGTAGTCCACCTCTGGGTACTGACTCGTTGTGTAGTCCACCTCCGGGTACCATCCAGTCCTCAAACACTCGGCCTCTATCAGCATTGCCTGTCATCTCCAACCAACACAACGAGGTGCGGGCATAGCCCATGCAGGGGTGAGTATAACGATACTCAGTAGGGACCCCGATACCCTCAAGGTCTCACTAAACCAAAAAGGATAACCACAAAGAAGATCTCAACAGATAACCTCTACTTAGGTATATGCCCATACATATGCTTAAGTTATCAAGTAACCCATCTCAAACATGAGGAAACACAAGGATCATGAAATCAACGAATATCCACTACCCAGGTATATGCCCATATATATACCTAAGTTATCATGTGACCCATCTCAATAATGAGGTAAAAACAAAGGTCAAAAGTCTCAGCTCAAACCAGGATTTTCATTATCAAAACTGTAACTGCTGAAGAGCTCCGTCTCTGGAGTGTACAGTGGTCCTGTCACGACTCCGAGGTACTACTCACTAACCTAAGACTGCTGAGGTACTCCTCCTGTTGAGTACCGTGGGTCAGCCACCCAGACACAGTAGTGCTTCCCGCCGAGGTATGTCACCCAAACAAAGTAGTGCACAGCCCCTAGTAGCCTGCTGAGGTACTCTCCGGATGAGTACCGTGGGTCTGCACTGTCACACAGGTACTGCTCCGTCCGCCATGGGTCTGCACCTCACAAATTAGTGCTCTGTCCACTGGGTTAGTCGACTCACTCCAAGTCGAGTCGGTCAAGCAGTCGTCAGGTCTCAGTCGGCTACACGGTCTCCGTACTCCGCACGCTTGTCTCTGGGATGGTCTGCTCCACGAGCTACAGGTCGATACTACAAGTATCTCAAGGTCCCACGAAGAAGTATCTCAAAAGACCTCCTCATCATAGGGGTCTCAACGCAACAGACGCCGCGTCAATCGGACGCCCGGTCTGTGAGTTACTAGCCTTTTCATCCAAGGGGACCAGTTGGTTTCGTGAGCGAACCAATCCCTGTCGTATCTCAACTGTACCACAAACTCTCATAGGGTATACTCATAGAGACAGTTTCTCAACGTGATCACCAACGCTGCTGACGGTTCGTCAAACTGACGTCCAGTCCGAAAGATATCATCTTTTCCGTTCCAAGGTCCTGGTTGGATTTCGGGTGTGATCCAACCCGGACACTATCCAATTGTATCCAAAACTTGGGCGATGTATGCCAACGTCCCGTCTCATCAAGTGGAATTCAACGGAAGAGACGGTGCGACTATCGGACGCCCGGTCTGTGAGTTATTGGCTTTTTCGTTCCAGGGGCCGGGTTGGTTTCGTGAGCGAACCAACCCGACCGCACTCCGACAGCATCCAAACCTCGAGCGGAGTAAGCCAAAAGATCCGTCTCACCAAGAGGAATCCATCAAAATCTACGGCACATCAATCGGACGTCCAAAACTCAAGTTACGAGCGTTTCCGCTCCGAGGACCCGGTTGGTTTCGTATCCGAACCAACCCGGTCGAACCCAAAGTAATCTGAAACCTTGAGTGTGATATACCAAAATGGCCGTATTGATCCAAGGATCGTGTTTCCGCTGACGGCAAGTCGTTTGGAGGCCCGTAGCTCATGTTACTGGCTTTTGACCGAAAGTGGTCCGAAAACGGGAGTCTGGGCCCGGGCCGACCCGGCCCGACCCCCCCTGGGTCGGCTGAACCATGTCGACCCGAACCGGTCGACCAGACCCGGTTCCGACCCAGCTCGGCCCGGCCCGGCCCAGCCTCGCTCGGTCCAGCTCTGCCAGCGTGGCCGAGCCGAAACGCGGAGCGGGGTGTCCCCCGCCCGCTGCTAATTGAGGCCGGCGGCGAACCGCCGGCCGCCTCCCTTCCAGCGGCATGCCGCCGCCGGCGGTCGCCGCCGCTGCAGCCTTTTGAAGACCACCAGACACGCTCCGGTGGTCCGTTTCTCCTGCCGTCTACGCCTATGGTATTACCGAGTCCCGACCTTCCCTGCAGACGCCTCAAAATTACCTTGCGGCCTCATTTGTCATCGTCCGTCAATCCGCATGTCAAAAAAAACGCGCAGTCTTCGTGGTTCTCCGGCGCGGCGCGTTGGCGACGCGCCCCTTCGCCGCGGCCCGACTGCTTCCGCGGATGTCTTCAGTTTTCTTCGACGCGGCGCGATGGCATCGCGTCCTTTAATTTCTTTCCACGGCGCGGTGCGACGGCGCCGTGCATATCTTCCACATGAAACCGCGTGGTGTGACGACACAACGCTTCCTCGTACTAACCACAAAGAAAAAAGGAGGAGGGTCGGCCGTGTTCATGCGGTCCGGCCCCCCTCACGTTATTCATTATCATTTGGTTTCAAACCACAAAGTTCAAATTCGATAACAAATGGTTTTTAACAACGAAGATCATCAAGTCGGAAATCTCGAACAAATATAAATAATTGAATACAAACCCCTACCGTGGGTATAAGACGATCGGAAGGAGGCGTCGTCGTTCGAGGTTCGTCGCGATATGGCGTCGCGAGGATGACGACGTCGAAGGGGGACGTCGGCATTCTTCCAAATCGAGGGAAGGCGAAGCCGTCGTCGCTTGCTACCCGATTCCACTTCCGAGCTTGTTCGTCGATCCGTTGACGATGAAGGGGAAGAAAAAGATCCGTTGAAGAGTCTCACCGCAGAAGGGGAGAAATTCCGTGGAAGGAAAACGAGCGTTCTTTGTTAGAGGTGGCGCATTCTTCGTTCGCGAATATATGCTTCTTCCCAAGTGTTGGGCGTCGCAGTATTTTACCAACGCTCCGTCGCTTGGTGAAGCCATCCCCAAACCCTCTCCCAAGATCCCTATATATAGGAGAGGGGGAGAGGTATGTAACCATTGTGGTTACATAACTTTTTAAAAAAAAGGGGGGGTTAAGCCTCGTGTGGTCCCTACCATAAAAAAAACACCCACGAGAGGTATAGTTCGGGTGGGCCCCACCACCATAACCTCTCAAGGGAGGTTAAGGTGTGATGGCCCCACCTCCAACCTCCATGAGGACGTTTCAACCACCACTCTCCCAATGGCGGCTGAAATAAAATAAAGTGCATGACACGTTATTTTATTATTACCCTTATTTAAAGAAAACCCAAAAACTAACTTCCGCTCTCGATTAAACGCAACTGCGGCAAAAGTATCTTTAAACAAATATCGGCGTTGCGAGTTCATAGATTCCCTCGGGATTCGATTCTGAGCACCGGTTCAAAAGTTTGAAAAACCCGCTCGTTCTTTCACTGAATGTACCCGAGCCAAACTTCGGAAATTGATTCTGGGCACACCGGGCCTCGGAATCAGGCGCTGTCAAAAACTAAGTTCTGGAAAAACTCCAAAGAAAATTTAGGAAAAAAAATTTCCCTTGAAATTTCTGAGTCTTTACATTACTCCCACCTCAGGGCTTTACGTCCTCGTAAAGTTTTAGCATAAACTAGGGATACAAAAACGGTACTGAACACGCATCTGAGCCTTCCTCTCCAGTGTGCTCATCCGGAGGTTCCTGTACTACCCATGAAAGTGCACCCGAGGAATAGGCCTTCATCGAAGGATCTGCTCCTGTTGATCCTCGATCCCCACTGGAAGCTCCGTGAAAGAAACTCCATCTCCATCGTCCAGCTCCTCATGGTCAATGATATGAGAAGGTTCGAGCACGTATCTCCTCAGTAGAGATACGCGGAAGTCATCGTGCACCTGGTGAAACTGAGGTGGATGGTTCAAGTGGTAAACCACCCCGCCTACCCAGCTGAGGAATTAGAAAGGTCTATTGAACCTCAGAGATAACTTGTCGCCTTGGCCACATCTCCGTAAACCTCATCGAGGTGAGACCCGTATAAGGACGTGATTGTCATCCTCGAACTCCATAGGTCTCCATTTTCTGTTAGAACTGAAACTCAAAAGACTACTGCCACAAGGGTAAAGTTGACTGACTCATGAGTGATCGGTCGCACCCTCCTGTGAAAGAGTTTATCCCATGCTGACTGGGGTTTCATTTTCTCCGACCAAGGAAAACCCATCCCGACGTTTGCCTAAAGCCGTCAATTTGAGTATGAACAGTTATTGCCCATTCCATACTCAAACTAACGTCGTAAGGCCTCGACGCTACCACCAAGAGATTCCAACCGAAACTCTCTCCTCGAGGGTCTGACCACACCGTCGGTGTATGTGTGATTATCGAGTCTTCTCCCAAGGTATCTCCAGACGTGAGGGTCAAGTCCACGGCTTACCGGAAACTCTAGGTCTGGGACAAGATTTGTGAAAGCGATGAATGATTCATATCGACGTCTGTTACTACAGAATCTAGTAGTGGACACAGGCTGTCCCTTGAATAATTTTTAGATCCATTGGGTCACACTCCTTGACCGCATGCAGCCGCACTCTTCCTCCGACCTCCAACTCCCTGAGCCTGGCAGGGATAACTAAGGCGGGTGGTTGTAGCATGTTAAGATGTACACCACCTCATAATGATCTCCTAGATAAGCCTCCACGTCTGCTGCTTCGCAGACTCATCTATCCTTAAAGCTTCCACTTCTTGAAAAATTTAACATGCCTGATTCTCTAAGACTGTCACCGGTTTCCTTTTTCTTACTGCACTGTGCAGTCTTCATCTTCTCTTGGATGACCTGGACCTTCTTTAGTCTCACAAGAGCTGCTATGATTTATTCTTTGCCGATAAGAGAAATCTGGTCTCATCCCCTGGATGAACCACATTCGTTGCCTAATACAGTCAATCCCAACATGAATGATGCATTCATGCCATGGATGACGTCGTAAGGCCTCGAGGTAACTACCAAGAGATACAACTGTCACTCTCGCCTCCAAGGGTCGAGTCACACTATCGGCATCAGTGTGAGGTCACTGGGTCTCCTACAGTAGAAATCTCGAAAGTGAGGGTGAAGTCAACAGTTTTAACAGGGACCACTCAGTATCAACAAAACAAAAGGATAGGAAAGCAAACAAAGATAAGTGTCTTTTTATTATTACAGATCATAATACAAAGACACAAATACAACAGAAACATGGAACTAGAAGTACAAAGGACGTATCCACTATTTCCTCTCCTATCCACATGCTCCCAGAGCTCTACTGCCTTGTCCACTACTCGGCTGTTGCTCAAGCACTCGTCACTATTTCTGCCTCGGTGGCTCCTCCAACGCCTACGGATCAACTGTATGAGGAGTAAGACAGTCATGTGCCAGGTGACCCTTTTCACCGCAGGAGTAAAAAAGCCTGTTTCTGGCACGCCTGGCTCTGACCCCACCCCGGGTGCCCCGCACCACCGGTCCTAAAACCTGAGATCGGCGACCCACTGGTCTGGTCCTCCTGGACCTCTGCATCATCTGTCTACTGCCCACAGATGACTCGGCTACTGATCGAAAATCTTGCGGCAAAGGCAGAAGTTCCTGTACACGCTCGGGGTGTAGAGCTACTGGAACAAACTCCACCCTGAAGAAGGTCTCGATGTCTTTCCATGTGAAGGCCATCCCATCGAAAAACTAGAACAAGTGTCTCCACCACCTGCCCGCTACTGCCTGAAGAAGTCTGGCAGCAAAGATCACCATGAGGTCTACCGGCATCCCCACTGGCCTGAAGACTCTCACCACAGCCTCCATCCAATCCTCAGCCGCCTGTGGGTCCGTCTCTCCCCAGAAACTGGGTGGCCTCTAGCGCTGGTGCTGGCGACTAGAACCAAAGGCGTAAATCCAGATAACTGGGAAGACATTGCCTTTATAAAAGTAAACAAACAACATAGAGTACAAGAGGAAGTAAACACTATGTACAAAGAGAAGTGCTGAAAGGAAAATGGGCCAGAATACAAACCCAAAAGAAAGTACAACTACAATTGAACAAAGTACAATAGAAAAAGGCAATAGCTGGATGGACGAAAGTGGCTCCTAGGTCGTCCTCCTCGGATCCTACCTGAAGGGTAGGTACAGATGGCGCAGCTCCTGGATCGTCCACTATGGATCCTACCTCAAGGGTAGGTACAGATAGCCGCCACAACTCTCTCTCCCATTAACCTCCTCCGAGTGTCGTCACATCGTGAAGTCCACCTCCAGATACTGACACGTCGTGTAGTCCACCTCTGGGTACCATCCAGTCCTCGAACACTCGGCCTCTGTCAGCACTGCCCATCATCTGCAACCAACACAACGAGGTGCGGGCATAGCCCGTGCAGGGGTGAGTATAACGATACTCAGTAGGGAACCCGAGACCCCCAAGGTCTCACTAAAACCAACATGGATAACCACAAAGAAGATCTCAACAGATAACCCCTACTTAGGTATATGTATGGGCATATACCTGGGTAGTGGTAATCTGTTGATTTCATGATCTTGGTGTTTTCTTCATGATTGAGATGGGTTACATGATAACTTAGGTATATACATGGGCATATAACTAAGTCTGGGTTATCTGTTGAGATCTTCTTAGTGGTTATCCATGTTGGTTTTAGTGAGACCCTGGGGGTCTCGGGGTCCCTACTGAGTATCGTTATAATCACCCCTACACGGGCTATGCCCGCACCTCGTTGTGTTGGTTGCAGACGACGGGCAGTGCTGACGGAGGCTGAGTGTTCGAGGATTGGACGGTACCTGGAGGTGGACTACACGACGAGTTACTATCCGGAGGTGGACTTCACGATGAGACGACACTCGGAGGAGGTTTACGGGAGAGAGCGTTGTGGAGGCTATCTATACCTACCCATCAGGTAGGATCCGTGGTGGACGATCCAGGAGCTGCGCCATCTGTACCTACCCTTCAGTAGGATCCGAGGAGGACGACCTAGGAGCCGCTTGTGTCCCTCCAGCTGTTGTCTTTTTCTGTTTTACTTTGTTCATTTGTAGTTGTACTTTTTTTGGGTTTGTATTCTGGCCCATTTTCCTTTCAACACTTCTCTTTGTACTTAGTGTTTACAACCGCTTGTATTCTATGGTGTTTTTTTACTTTTATAAAGGTAATGCCTTCCCAGTTATCGGGATTTACGCCTTTGGTGCTAGTCTCCAGCCCCTGGCCTATGGAAGGCGGGCATGGGGTAGTCACGGCATGGGCCCCGAGGACGGGTCGTGACAAATTGGTATCATAGGATTCGGTTCTACTGCAGAACTTATAACTCTAATATTTTCTTTCTGTGAAGCAATAGTGTTAAGGGTACCGAGTGTGGTCTTCAGTTCAGGGAGTCCAGTGTTGGTGCGGGTGGCCGACGTATCCATACACCAGGACCCTGAAAACTGACTTCCAACATTGTGCATGAAAAGACTGATTGCATGTGTGTTTTCCAGAAGTTTTATTTAAATATCTGCTCAAACCAGGTCAGCTCACCAGGTATAATCGTTTGACCGTGTCACGTTGTTTCTTTCAGGATGCCTATTCTCAGACGACCAGCTAGAGCCTAGAGGGATGTGCGTGCTGACAGCCTGTCGAGCGACGAGGCATTGGTACAGGTCCCTCTTGCAGTTGAGGCACCAGCGGTACTACCATACTTTGGGCCACCGATGCCACCAGCCCCAGAAGTAGGCGATGCACGCCACTTGAGTGAGCTGCACGAGTTCCAGTGCTAGAGGCCACCCAGTTTCCGGGGAGAGATGGACCCGCAGGAGTCTGAGGTTTGGTTGGAGGCTGTGGTGAGAGTCTTCAGGCTAGTGGGGACGCTTGCAGACTTCATGGTGATCATTGATGCCAACCTCTTTCAGGCAGCATCAGGCAGGTGGTGGAGCCACTTGTTTCAGTTTTGCGATGGGATGACCTTCACATGGGAAGACTTCAAGACCTTATTCCAGGTGGAGTTTGTGCCAATAGCACTACACCCTGAGCGTGTACAAGAGCTTCTGCCTTTGCCACATGTTTTTCGATCAGTAGCCGAGTCATCTGTGGGTAGTATACAGATGATGCAGAGGTCCAGGAGGACCAGACCAGCAGTTGGACAATCTCGGGTTTTAGGACCGGTGGTGCGGGGCACCCAGGGTGGGGTCCGAGCCAGGCGTGCCAGAAACAGACAGTGTTACTCATGCGGTGGGAAGGGTAACCTGGCACATGACTGTCCGACTCCTCGTACAGTTGATCCGTAGGGGTTGGAGGAGCCACCGAGCCCGAAGCAGCGACGAGTGCTTGAGCAACAGCCGAGCAGTGGACAAGGCAGTAGAGCTCCGGGAGCAGGTGGACTGGAGAGGAACTAGTGAATACGTCCCTTGTACTTCTAGTTCCATGTTGCTATTGTATTCGTGTCTTTGTACTATGAGTTGCAATAATAAAAAGACACTTATCTTTGTTTTCATTTCTGTCCTTTTGTTTGGTTGATACTGAGTGGTCCCGATTAAAACTGTTGACTTGACCCTCACATTCGAGATTTCTACTGGAGGAGACCCAGTGACCTCACACTAATGCCAACAGTGTGACTCGACCCTTGGAGGCGAGAGTGACATTTGGATCTCTTAGTAGTTATGTCGAGGCCTTACGACGTCATCCATGGCATGAATGCGTCATTCATGTCAGGATTGACTGTATTAGTCAATGGGCGTGGTTCATCTAGGGGATGAGACCGAGTTTCTCTTTTCAGCAAAAGAGAAATTTTAGCAGCTCTTTCAGATCATAGGAAAAGCAGGTGCAGATCATCCAGGAGCAGATGAAGACTGCACAGTGCAGTAAGAAACAGGAAACCGACTATAGTCTTAGAGACTCGAGCGTGTTAAATGTTAAAGAAGAGGAATCATAAAGGAGAGATGAGTCTACGAAGCAGCAGACATGGAGGCAGAGCTAGGAGAGCATCATGAGGTGGTGTACATCTTAACATGCTACAACCACCCGCCTTAGTTATCCCCACCAGGCTTAGGGAGCTGAAGGGCGGAGGAAGAGTGCGGATGCATGCGGTCAAGGAGTGTGGCCCAATGGCTCTAGCAATGATTCAAGGGACAGTCTGTGTCCACTACTAGCTGTTGTAGTAACGGATGTTGATATGAATCATTACTTGCTTTCACAAATGTTGTTCCAGACCTAGAGTTTCCGGTAAGCTGTATACTTGACCCTCACGTCTGGAGATACCTTGGGAGGAGACTCGATAATCACACTTATGCCGACGGTGTGGTCAGACCCTCGAGGCAAGAGTTCCGGTTGGAATAACATGGTGGTAGCGTCGAGGCCTTACGACGTTAGTTTGATTATGGAATGGGCAATAACTGTTCATACTCAAATTGACGGTTTTAGGCAAACGTCGGGATGAGTTTTCCTTGGTCGGTGAAAAGGAAACCCTAGGCAGCACAGGATAAACTCTTTCACAGGAGGGTGCGACCGATCACTCTTGAGTCGGTCAACCCTACCCTCGTAGCGGCAGTCATTTCGAGTTCTAGTTCTAACAGGAATTGGAGACCTCTAGAGTTTGAGGATGATGATCACGTCTTTATACGGGTCTCACCTCGACGAAGTTTACGGAGTTGTGGCCAAGGTGGCAAATAAACTCTGAGGTTCAACGGACCTTTCTAGGTCCACAGCTGGGTAGGCTAGGTGGTTTACCACTTGACCCATCCACCTCAGTTGCACCAGATGCACGACGACTTCCACGTATCTCAACTGAAGAGATACGTGTTCGACCCTTCGCATATCATCGACCATGAGGAACTGGACGATGGAGATGAGGTGTTTTTCACGGAGGTTCCTGTGGGGATCGAGGATCGACAGGAGTGGATCCTACGAGGACAATCGATTCCTTGGGTGAGCTTTCTTTGGCAGTACGGAACCTCCAGGTAACCACATGGGAGTGGATGGCTCATGTGCATGTTCAATACCGCTTTTGTGACCCTAGTTTATGTTGAAGCTTTACGGGGACGTAAAGCCTTGAGGTGGGAGTAATGTAATGAACCAGAAATTTCATGGAAATTTTTTTTCTTAATTTTCTATGGAATTTTACAAGAACGCGGAATCTGACGGCACCTGATTCCGAGGCCCGGTGTGCCCAGAATTAATTTCTGAAGTTTAGCTCAGGTACGTTCAGTGAAAGAACGAGCGGGAATTTCTAACTTTTGAACCGGTACTCAGAATCAAATTCTGAGGGCACCGATGAAACCGTAGCACCGGTAATTGCTTAGAAACACATGTTTCAGAGTTGCGTTTTCACGAGATTTGATGATAAAAATTGTGGAAGTTTATTTTATAATTATTCTACAATTTTTATTTTACTCTAAGTGTTTTATCCATTGGATGGAAGTTGGGTAACTACCAAACCTCCCTTGGGAGGTTATGAGGGTGGTGGGGCCCACACGAACCCCACCCCTTCATATCCTCTAAACCCCCTCAACTCCCATTTAAATGTTGATAACTTAAGTTTATCAAACTTATGGTTTTAATGTTGAGTGATTAATGTATGTTTTTGAAATTCAAACCTTTGAATTTCAAAAGGCTTGTTGTGTTAATAAATTAAGAAATGAGCTTAATTTATTTTGTTGTTAGAGTTTTGTCATTGAGAGTTTTTGGGAAGAACATCTTCTCCTTCAACGAAGAACGTGAAGAACACCTCGGACTCCGAGGAAGAATACCATTCTTCAATGAAGAACATCTCCGCCGAAGAACGCGGAGAACTTCTTCCATGACGTTCTTCTTCAGCGACATTTCCTCTTCGGACGCACCTCGACGACAACGGAACCGACGCCGTTTTTCGTGGCACCATCATTCATCAACTTTTGTCATGGTAGGGAACATATTTGTAAACCCTTTTACTCCCTTCTAAATCTATGAACGCGGATCAACAAAATATTAAGTTGATCGCTGAAGATTACGTTACGGGTTGGGAAATCTTGTTTACGGGGAGAATTGTAGGGTTTTTATTTATGTATAATTTAATTCCCTAGTTTCTTTCGATAAAAAAGAAAACAAAGAACGCAGATCAACTTGTTGTCATGTTGATCCATGAATGTTTTAATTGCGGGATGGGAATTTTGGTATGATTCAATTTTATTTGAGGGAACGTGGAATGGTTTTCTTAAATTTTATTTAAATAAAATTGATTATTGTTTATTCATTATAAAATCCTGTTTAAACTTGGTTAATTGATAACACCTAACGCGGAGGGCGCGAGCCGAACAAACACGGCCCGACAACCCTCCGCAGATTGTTTTTGGTGCACGGATTGAAGGCGACGACGCATCGGGTTCTTGGTTCGTGTACAGAGGTGCAAAACCGTGGAAGGAGAATGAATATTGGAGAGATAAGAATATAATAATGATATTTTAATTCAAATAAATGAAAAGTATGGGCGGTGCGTGATTGAAGGGCAGGCGATTGAGTGCCGCAAATGAGGAATTTGGGCGTGTATTTCTTTTGTGGAGTTAGGGATCTATAAATAAATAATCCATTAATAATAATAATAAAATATTGTTATTATTACTTTTGTTGATAAAAAAATCTTTTGACGGTATCTTCCCCGTGCGACCTCAGTTTCACGAACCGTTAGCGGCAGTGTGACCCTGACTCCGAGATGGAATTTACAAGTCCAATATTGGATATCTTTTTCAGATTTTTGGATGGGGTACCCGAAGCGCTCGGAAAATAATAGATTTAATATTATTATTAAATCTTCAACCCTCCATAACTCAGGCGTGCGACGTCTGATTGGCTTTCCGTCAGTGGTGATGTAATCCTAACATCAATACGGCCGTTTCAAATCTAATGTTGAATACTAAATTCTAGTTCGTGGCTCGATCCCTCGAAACATCGAATAATAATAATATTATTATTATTACGGAATCTTGTATCGGACATATCCCTCTCATATGGTGTCGGAATGTTGAATCATCTGTGAGGTCACGACCCTAGAATTAAGACGGATGTTTCAAAACCAATTTTGGATATTTAAGTCGAGGTCGAGGCACGGGCCCCACGAGGCCCGGTTCGCGCGTGTTGCGGTGAAATGAAACTTTTTCACCGGCTATCAATTTTGGACCAATGGGTAGTCCATATCGTGTGTTTTTTCATATGGATCACAATGGTGTGACCGGTTTGGTTAACTGGTATCACTTGAAGTACGACCAGGTTGGTTCGAACCCGAAACCAACCGGGCCCTCGGAGCAGAAACGCTTATATCTCGAGCTCCAGACGTCCGATTGACGTGCCATCTGTCATGTTGATTTCCTCTTGATTAGAAGGAACTTTTGGAATACTTCGCCCGAGTTTTGGTTGCTGTTGGATAGTGTCGGGGTTGGATTGTACCCAAAATCCAACCGGGCCCCTGGAACGAAAAAGCTGATATCTTTCAGACCAGACGTCCGTTTGACGAACCGTCAGCGGCGTTGGTGATCACGTTGAGAAGTGGTCCCTTTGAGTTTACCCTATGAGAGTTGGGGTACAGTCGAGATACGGCCGGGTTGGTTCACACACGAGACCAACCGGGCCCCTGGGACCAAAAGGCTAATAACTCACAGACCGGGCGTCCGATTGACGCGCCGTCTGTTGCGTTGAGACCCCTATGATGTGGCAGTCCTTTGAGATAATTATTAGTGGGACTTTGAGATACTTAGAGTATCGACTTGTAGCTCGTGGAGTGGACCCTCCCAGAGACGGGTGTGCGGAGTACGGAGACCGTGTAGCCGACTGAGACCTGACGACTGCTTGACCGACTCGACTTGGAGTGAGTCGACTAGCCCAGCGGACGGAGCACTACTTTGTGAGGTGCATACCCATGGAGGACTGAGCACTACCTGTGTGACAGTGCAGACCCACGGTACTCGTCCAAAGAGTACCTCTGCAGGCTACTAGGGGGTGTGCACTACTGTGTTTGGGTGGCATACCCCGGTGGGAAGCACTACTGTGTTTGGGTGGATGGCCCGCGGTACTCGACAGGAGGAGTACCTCAGCAGTCTTAGGTTAGTGAGTAGTACCTCAGAGTCATGAAAGGACCACTGTACACTCCAGAGATGGGGCTCTTCAGCAGTTACAGTTTCGATAATGAAAATCCTGGTTTGAGCTGAGACTTTTGACCTTTGTGTTTACCTCATGATTGAGATGGGTCACTTGAAAACTTAGGTATATGTATAGGCATATACCTGGGTAGTGGTTATCCATTGATTTCATGATCTTGGTGTTTTCCTCATGATTGAGATGGGTTACTTGATAACTTAGTTATATACATGGGCATATACCTAAGTAGGGGTTATCTGTGGAGATCTTCTTTGTGGTTATCCATGTTGGTTTTAGTGAGACCTTGGGGGTCTCGGGGTCCCTACTGAGTATCATTATACTCACCCTTGCACGGGCTATGCCCGCACCACGTTGTGTTGGTTTCAGACGACGGGCAGTGCTGACAGAGGCTGAGTATTCGAGGACTGGACGGTACCCAGAGGTGGACTACACGATGAGTTAGTATCCGGAGGTGGACATCACGACAAGACGACACTCGGAGGAGGTTGAAAGGAAGGAGCGTTGTGGAGGCTATCTGTACCTACCCTTCCGATAGGATCCGTGGTGGATGATCCAGGAGATACGCCATCTGTACATACCCTTCAGGTAGGATCTGAGGATGACGACCCAGGTGTCGCTTCTGTCCCTCCAGCTGTTGTCTTTTTCTGTTGTACTTTGTTCAGTTGTAGTTTTACTTTCTTTTGGGTTTGTATTCTGGCCCATTTTCCTTTCAGCACTTCTCTTTGTACTTAGTGTTTAGTTCTACTTGTACTCTATGGTGTTTGTTTACTTTTATAAAGGAAATGCCTTCCCAGTTATCGGGATTTACGCCTTTGGTGCTAGTCGCCAGCCCCTGGCCTATGGAATGCGGGCTTGGGGTAGTCACGACACGGGCCCTGAGGACGGGTCGTGACACATCTATTTTATCCACATATTCATGAATATATATTTTCAAGTGTCATTTATATATATTCGTTTTGTATATATAATGGATGAAAATATTGGATTCAAGGAGTATAAATAATGTTGTAGTATAATTTCATATTCCGTGTAGTTTCAACGAATTCAGAAGAAGACAAATAAATATCGAATAAACAATTTTCTAAGTGTTTTGAAATACTAGAATATATAGTTTATTGAAATAATGTATTTACCAAGTATTGTAAACATAAAAGGAGTGAAATAGATGAGTATGGATGAATAGACCAACATTAATAAATTACGCTATATATATGTGTTTTAATAGTTGTTGTAGGTGAAGGAAATGATTGGTGATAAAAGAAATCCTTAATACTAATATTTATGAATATTATATAATCATTATTTTTATAAGATACTTGACATTATATTATTCTCAAACATTGTAAGGCTTATTGTTAATAAGGAATAACTATTGTAGATTGTATGAAATTAAAAACAAGATAAGATAAGAGTGAATAAGAATAAGATAATGTTTTGAATCATTGTTTTCATAGAAATTCATGAAGGTGATATCAAAATTTCTAACTTGAAAGTCAATAGAAAATGAATAATTAAGAATAATAATAATAATAATAAGTGAGTATGTGAATAGGTGATAAAGTCACATATGGTAGAATAGTTATGTGCCTCCTAGTTCACACAAAATAAGAGACTTACACACAGGAATAAAATAAAGAATAATCAGTCATTATGATCATTAATGTGAGGATAAAGAATTTGGATGTGTATACTATAGTGTATACAAAACAATAAGGACATGTTGTCACCTAATTCTTAAAAATATTATTACATAATGTGATGTAAGTACAAGAAGAGTAAGAAGTCCCATGAAAAACATAAACATCTTGTAGATTTCTAATAGTTGATAGGAACATCAATTATTACCCATATACTATAATTGTAAATATGTGAGATGCATCAAATGGAGATGTGTGGGATGTAAATTCACACAATATTGAGGGATTATAGTGTAAATATCTTACATTGATAGTAGTAGGTTATGTTATATCGATGAATGCCAAATCTCCTCGAGTATTATGCTTCTATTATAAAGAGATGAACATTGTAAGTATTTATTACCATTTTTTGTGTGTGTTTCAATGTGATCAATAAATGAATGATAGTGATAAGATATAATATGAGGACCAATTCAACATAACCAATGAAAGTGGTAAAAATGAATGAGATTAAGACTATACAAATGATTAAAAGTGTAACATCATAGGTAATAATAACATGAGACATTTTAATATATGTTAATATTTATGAATTATATATTAATTATACAGAAAATTGGACACTATGTACAATATCTTACTCGACATACAACAATATATTTCTCTGAAATATTATGTTTCACACAAGACTAAGTTATACCGAAAAAATAATAAATCATTAATAATATTATTTTAAATGGTAGTTAAAACAAAGTCGTTGTATTGGTAGGAGTTAACAGAACTAACTATACTATGTTTAAACATGTCTGTTAAATGTTTTTTACATTCTCCAAATAAATTTTAGAGGTTTTAAATGATAATAAATCCAATTTTATGCATAAAATACACTAATATTTTTAAAAGGTAGTTTTACCACCTTATGATGGAGAACCCTTTTTTAATATAGTTTATGAAAATTTTATATGATCTATTTGAAAAAATTAAATTCTTATATTGAATAGGTACATCAAAATTTTCATTTTTTGAATTTTCATTTTTTTCAGATAAAATTAATATGTTTATTAAAAGTGAAAAATACTACATTTTAATTCCATATATAAATTTCATCTAAATAATTTTAATTGATGGATTATATTTGTAATTGTTTTTAACGTTTATTTAGATTAATTTTTTATCTTTTAATACTATTCTAGTCATTTTAGGTAATTTCATAACGAAATTTGATATAAAGATATGTCATTATTTTGATGGTATATACTTTTAAAAAACTAATTTAATTGTTTTTACAACAGGAATTAATTTTTAAATAATTACTGAAAATTGTTTATTTTGAATTTTGATAAATGAATTCCATATTTGGAATCAGAAGGTCCAAATTATGTTAATATGTCCCTTTTATTTATTTATATTATTAATAGTAACTTTATTAATTATTTTTATTTACCACTTTTAAATGGTAAATCAGGTAAATAAGGTTAAAAATAATGTTATAAAAATATAAAACTACTGTAAAACATATCCTAATCTTATTGGATGAGATATTTCTGTAAAATACAACATTTCAGATAATAATATTTCCCTTGTATGCCACTTCGGTGTGATTATGACACTTATAAATTTTAATTTAATGTAAAGAAAAATATGTTATAATCATATATATTCTTACTAAAAAAATTAATTTGGGTTTATGTAAGTGATATCTTTGAATGTGAATAGTCGTTATAAATAGATAATGATTCCATACATCATTTTATTTTATTTATAATTTTTATAAATTAAATATATAAATTTAATTATGACACAATGATGATGTAGTGATTTCTATATTAATGAAGGAATCAAATAAGTGATATCATAAATATTGAAATAAATATTATTTTACATAATTTATATCACCCATAGTATTTGTATATTACTAATACATGCTATAATATTATTAAATTCTTTGGTTATAATTTATCTTTCTATATATTTTTTATTTAAAATACAATTTTGTGAGTTGTTTAAAAATCTACATAATTTATATTTTATAAAAATAATAATTTATTAAATTATTTATAAAAATTATTATAAAATTAAAAAGTGAATTTGATAGTATCCAGAAGTTCATTAAGTGTCCAATTATGTGAAATTTGACCCATATATATAAAATTAATATCCTCTTAATAATTAAAATATTGTTACCACTTTTAAAATTAAAAGATAATAATTAAGGGAAAAGAAAAAAAAATAAGTTTTAAAAAAATGCATGTCTAGAAATTATTTTGTGGGATTATTTAGAATTGTAATCATCTTATCTTGAATATATTTCAATTTGGAAGTATTTTTATTAAAAAAAATTAATTTTTTTTAAATTTAATATTTTTATAATTTTCAAGGGTGCCCCTACCCTCTCTTATAAAAGGTACCCTCTCTTCTCTAATAATCACACTTCCAAATCCTTTTGGTTCAGAAAATATCTACCAAAACCACATCATAGAGTCCCTCCTCACATTCTCGAGGCATTAGTTTTGGCAGAACAAACTTCTTAGAGGTGTTATGGTGTTCTTTAAAGGTGATCAACTAAAGAAGGGGTATCGTTTTTTAAGAGTTTTTAATTTATTTCTTCTTCAACTTCATTTAAATATTATTCTTCCAAGATGAAATAGTAACTAAATTAACCAAAATATAATGATATTTCATTATACTATTATCATCCACTAAATCCATCTCTACTTCCCTCAAATGGGTTATGAATTTATCGTTTGTGTGTATGTGTGAATTATCACCTCTGTGACACAATTAAATTCATTTTCCATTATTGTCTGTAAATATTGGTTATAATGATGGAATTAATATTAATATGTGATATTAATTACATATTTATCATTTTAAAATAATTTTATTTTAATTGTTTGGTTACTTTCCATGAACATAAAAATAATAACATCGTCCATGAGTACGTATGAACAGTTTCCTCCACGAAGTGATGTGAATCATTTTTATTCACCACATCACTTGTATGATATATATATATATATAAGTATGTTTAAATTATTATTGTGATGATGATAATATAATGATTATTCTAAAATGATAAACTAGTAATTATCTTATTTCTATAATGATCAATGAAAAATGAAAAAGTTACTCACGTGTGCAAGTGGCCTACCAACTCCATGAATATAACGTTGTTCATTTTTAATAAAAGTGATTAATTTTTTGATTTAAAAACTATTATTAATGTATAAAAGTTATGATAATGTCTTGAATACTATTTTTGAGATGATCAAATTATGACCACTTGGACAACTGATATCAAAAACATTTTCATTTTCATCTCAAGTACCGAATGTTGAAAAAATGTCTAACATGAACATAAATAATTATGTAATTGTCATAACATGATACTACGTGATATGAAATAAATAATAAACATTAAAAATGTTCTAAATCAAGTATAATTTAATCTAATTTTATTATTCAAGAATATAATGAATGAATAAGATCTGTCGGACTCATGGTAAGGGACTTCGTCCCAATTTTCTTTCATATATGAATATTCTGATAATACATAGAATATAAGTTTATATGGTGTATAATAAACCCCTTTTGACATTTAATTTCATTCAACAACATTCAAAGTGAATTATATTTATATGAATCATTTTACTAAATGACCAAAGGAATGTTTTTGACATATACGGTGATAATCACCTTTCTGCAATCGTGGCCATTATTTGATATTTGGACTCCTCAACAGGCCATAATGTTTTTTAATAAATGTAAATACGATATTCCTTTCTCATGTATTTTTTTATTGAAATTTTTTTTAGAAGGGATATATGTTTTCAATATCATGTAATTATATATTATTATTGCAATGTGGAAATTTTATTTTTTTTATACATGGTTTATATGTTATTATTATATTATGGTTCTTGGGAATTTATTATGCATATGGGTGGTTCCATGATAATCTATGGACAGGTGAGCCTATGATATCTCTCCAATTCATTGGGTAATGAGAATGAGTTAAAAAAAATAAGGTTTCTCTTAATATATTAAGGGAATATACTGTGATGGGTTTTTCAAATGTAACATTGAAGGTTACTTCCTATGTAGTTGTGAAAGCTGCAATATAAGTATGACATGAATACCAATTTGTATAAATAAAGATGTCAATATGAATTATATCAATAAAAATAAATCATGTTTACTTTCAAAATATTAATATCATGAAGGAAATGGATATTTTTTAGTTGTACCCACTTTGTATAAATTTGAGTTTTTATGTATTATTTATGTCCTGATTTTCTAAAAAAATTAACCTGATAAGATCCTTAATGTGAATTCTTGACATAACTCTATAATATTTAATGTTTAAGGACATTGCCTTATATTTTCTATCAAATGGAGGATTAAATAACATTAAGGGATATGATATTGTTAATAGAATATCCAAAAATGATTTTATCATTATGGTAAAATTGAAATGATAAATAATTTAAATATTACCAAGTTGGTTAATCTAAGATATGTTTTTCCAAAATGGTTTTTCATATAGTAAACAGGGAAGCTATGTTGGGATGACATCAAGAAGAAAAAACCTCCAAAATCACCACCCTGAGATGGTCAGATTCAGAATTGAATAGTTTTTGGTAGTGATGGTGTAGTTGACTTATGCAATAACATGTTGTGTTCTCCATTAATGAGATTACCTAGATCAACCATAGAGGAACATGTTAGAAGTGGGGAATTTCATGAGGAAACATCCTCCATCATTCATAGGACCATCTGAAACTGTTCTAGCTGAAAGGTGCATTAAAGGACTAGAAAAAATATCTGTTATTCTGGGTTTTTCAGACAATAAAAAGGTTAGTCTTGATGTTTACCATTTTAATGGTGAAGCAGACCAATAGTGGACTATGGATAAGAATATAAGAGATTGAGAGGAGATTTATTCTCTTGATTGGAATGAATTAAAAGGAATGTTTCTTGAGAAATATTTTCTTAAGGTTTTTCAACTTGTGATGGAAAAATAATTCTTAAATCTAAGGAAGAAGCATGAATCAGTGGATAATTATAAAGAAAAATTAACACAAATGGAAAGGTATTCTCAATATTTCATCCGAGATCTTGATAATAAAATCAGTCATTTTTACTCAAGAGTAACCCCAAAGTATCTAAGCCCATTGGATTCTCATGAGTTAAAAAGTTGGTTTAAAAATTATTTAATTTTCAGGGAAGGTGGGAATGGTTTAATCCAATGAACAAGTTTTATTTTACAAACAACATAATAAGACGTTGAGGTGGCAAGAAGAATGGATGATTTCATCGAAAAAGTATGATGGTAAGAAATTTAAGCTAACATTTTGTGAAAATTTGGTTAAAAACAACACAAGGGAATGCCTTTTGAATTCAAGTATGTGTTTCTGATTTGGTAAGATGGTACATAAGGCATGTAATTTCATTAAAAAAAAATGATAGTTGTCAAAGAAAATATTTTTTAAATTCATTGTAATATTTTATGTGTAATGAAATGGGTAATTATGAAAACATGTGTACATCTATGATCTCAAATGATGGGAAGTAACCAAAATATAAACAGAAAGGTTTAATGAATTCCTTTCCAACTACTTCATCAGATATTGGTACATTAAATGAAGTGTTATTAGGTAATTGTTTGGTTCATTTATATTATGTCAATGTGTTTTTTGATTCCATATCTACATATTATTTCATTTTTGAGAATTTTTTTTGTAAATTAGTAATTCTAACTCAAGAAATGAATCTAGAACTTATGGTGTAAACCACTCGGGGAAATATTGATAAAAAAATAAATTATAAGAATCTTTTTGTACTTTTATATGGAAGGAATCTACCTATAATCCATATTGTTTTTACTCTAGTAGAATTTGATGTTATTCTGATTATGGATGGGCTTTCTATTTACCATGCTATGATTTACTATGGTGATAATTAAATTTCCTTCAGAAAATAATTTCTATTTTTGTATATGAGTAAACCATTAACTCTAATAACATATCAAAAAGATGATAAACTCATAAAATATGGAATAAAATTCTACCATTCACATATTATTGAAAATAAAGGAATTGTTCAGATTAATGGCTTTCTAGTGGTAAATGAGTATCTTTATGTTTTTTCGGATGTATTTACTAGTATTATACATAATGGGAAAGTTAAATTTAATATTTACATAGATATAAATGCTAATCCAATTTCAAAACCCCTTGTCAAACGACTCAAATTGAACATTTAGAGTTAAAGAAGCCATTGATATTATTATTAGATAAAGGTTTCATTGCACCTATCTCATCACTATGGGGTGATCATGTATTTTTGTTAAAAAATTGATGGTTCAATGAGACGTGTCATTGATTATAGATCCTCAAATAAAATCACTTTGATGAACATGTATCATTTTCCTCATATCGATTATTTTTTTATCATCTCCAGGGATCACAATATTTTTCGACAGTTGAAGTGAGGTTGGGGTGCCATCAGTTGAATGTAAAGGAATCAAACATTTAGAAGACCGTGTTTCATACTAGATATAGCCATTTTGAATTTTTATTTATGATATTTCGACTAAATAATTCACCTGTTTTATTCAGGGATCTTATAAATAGAATATTCTATGAGTTTTGGATAATTTTAAAGTTGTCCTTATTGATGAAATTTTGGAATATTCTAAAATTAATGTGGATCATAAAATTTATTTAAGGGATATCTTGAATACTTTAAAAGAAATGTAATTGTATAGGAAACTCAGGAATTGTGAGTTTTGGTTACAATAAAGTTTTTCTTGGACAAATAGTTTCTCAATATGTCCTAACTTTTGATCTTGTTAAAAAAATGGTGTTAAAGAATGGCCAGGACCCACAAATATAACTGAGATTCATAGTTTTCATGGTTTATTTGGCTATTACCATAGGTCTGTTTAATATTTTACACGGTTATCTTTCCCACTGACTATGTTAACTCAAAAAGGTGTCAAGTTCATCTAAAAAAAGATTAGGATGATGGTTTTCATGAATTTAAAATAATATTAGTGAATGCTACAGTTTGGGAATTACATTCCAATAATGGTGAATTTGTTATCTAAAGTTACTCTTCATTGGAAGGAATTGGTTGTTTCCTAATGCTGAATGATTAGTTAATTTCATTATTCTACAATTTAGTTGAAAAATCATGAGTTAAATTACCCTACACATGATTTGTAATTTTTTGTTGTTGTTTTTTCTTTAAAAATTAAGAGCCATCATATTTATGGAGTAAAATGTGAAATATATATTGGCCACAAAATTTTTAAGTATATATTTACTCAAAAAGAATTGAACATGTGATAGAGAATATGGTTGGAACTAATCTTGGATTATGAATTCATGATTCATTACTTTCTAGGAAAATAAATCGATGTGGTCGATGCTTTTAGTCATAAAAGTAAAGCCATATTAACCATGATACGTTTGGAACATGAACCATTGGTTAATTATTTGATAAATTTTGGATGGGATGTTGTTGGTGTATGAAAATAATTTATTTTGTTTTAGGATTCAATGTAATCATCTATATCAGACAGAATTAAGAAAGCATAGAATGAAGATAGTGAGTTGTAGAAAATGGTAGAATTGGTTTGGAAGGGTAAGTTTCCTAATATAACATTGATAAAGAGTTTTTTTTGATATTTGGGAAGAGGTTATGTGTGCCATGTTATTCACAATTAAAGAAAGAGTTGTTTTTTGAATCTCATAGTTCCCTGTTTTCAGTTCATCTGGGTAGTACTAGGATGTATAAAGACATTTGAGAGTATTAATATTAGTATGTAATGAAAAGAGTTACTATTGACTTTAATGTGACGTGTTTGACATATCAGTAGGTGAAGTTGAATGAAATTTGTAAAAATGGATGCTTAAGGATTGTCTAGTTCTAGACTGTAAGTGGGAAAATATATCCCTGGATTTTGTAGTGATATTACCAAATACTTGTCCAGGTAAAAATGCGATTTTGGTCATTGTTGATAGATTGAAAAAATAATTTAATTTTAGTCCTATTTGAGATAAACTGTCTCTAGATCCAAATTCTTGGTTGTGTCTAAAGGATATAGGTAGGTTAAATGGAGTTAATATCTCTATTATATATGATCATGAACCATGGTTCACATCTATCTTTTGAAAAGGACTTTAGAAGTTATTGGGTATTGAATTAAATTTTTGTACATCTTTTCATTCTCAATCGGTTGGGAAGACAAAAAACAATTTAGACAATGGAGGATATTCTACGTACTCGTTCAATGGATTAATAGGGAAGTTAGGACCAATATGTTTTCATGGTTGAGTTTTCATATAATAAAAATTTTCATTCCAGTATACATATGGAACCATTTAAAGCATTACATTTAAATCGGTTTTAAACTCTATCTTTTTGGGATGAATTTGGTGAAAAGAATTTGATGGGACAAGAATTGGTAGAATATATGGTAGAAAAATTTTAGTTGATTTAGAGAAACATGATGATATCTCATAGAAGTCATAAAAGTTATGTGGATATCTGGAGGAAAGAACATTCTTTCAATTTAGGTGATTATGTATTACTCAATGTTTTACCATGGAAATTGGTGATGTGTTTTAGTAAGAAGGTAAAACTGAGTATACAGTTCATTGGACCCGACAAAATATTAGATAAAGTTGTATTAGTTTCATAAATAGTGGATTTACCTTTGAATTTATTCCAAGTACCCAATTTTTTTATGTTTCAATTTTGATAAATTATTTTTCATATCTATCTTGTGTTTTGAGTCCAAAAGTAGTTTAGTTGGAAGAGAATATTTCTTATCAGGAACTACCAGTCTAGATTCGTGACTATAAAGAGAAATTATTGCAGAATAAGGTGATTTGTCATGTTAAGTTTTATTTGAAAAAACTTACGGTTAAATAGACAACATGGGGATTATAAAATTTTATGAGGGAGAAATACCCCCACTAATTTGATAAGGGAATAAAATTGCGAGGACGAAATTTCCAAATGGGGGAATTATGTAACATCTGATGTAATTAAAATATAATAAAATTTAATATCTATTAATATTTATTAATTACATATTGAGTTTAATTAAAAGAGGATTCCATGTATTATAGAAAACGCGACACCCAACAATAGTTTTCTCCAAAATCATATGCTGCACACAAGACTGAGTTATACCAAAAAAATAATACATCATTAATATTATTATTTTAATTGGAAGTTAATGCCTTGTCATTGTATTGGAAAGAGTGAAAAAAAAAATATTGTATAATATATAAAATTTTTTGTTAAATGTTATTACATTCATCAAATAAATTTTAGAGGCTTAAAATGATACTAAATCCAATTTTATGCCTAAAATACTTTAATATTTATAAAAGTTAGTTTTACTACCTTTTGATGGAAAAACCTTTTAAAATATAGTATTTGAAAATTATATATGTTCAATTTGACAAAATAAACTTCTACTTTAAACGTAGGAAATCAAAATTTACTTTGGATGAATTTTGGTGTTTTTCTTATCAAATTCAAATTTTAATGAATAGTGAAAAAATAATACATTTTGATTCAAAATTTCCCTTTCATCTAATTTATTTGTATTAATTGATTATATTTTTATTTATATTAAAAGTATATTTAGATTATTTTATTATCATTTAGTCTAATTTTAGTCATCAGAGGTATTTTCACATTGAAATTTGATATAATCACATGTCAATATTTTGATTTTTTTACTTAAAAAAACCATTTTCCCATTTTAACAACGGGAATTAATTTTAAATTAAATTCTATTACTTATGTGTTTTTAATTTTAAAAAATGGATTCCATATTTTGTATCATAAGGATAAACTTATGTGAATCTATTTTTTTTATTTTTGTATATTATGAATACTGACTTTAGTGTTTATTTTTATTTACCACGGTTAAATGGTAAATATGATAAATAAGGGTAAAACTAATATTTTAATAATTTAAAAGTACCTTAACACTTGTAATAATCATATTTTATGAGATATTTATGTCCCATAAAACCCGTGGGAGGAAAATATTTCTTTTGGAAGCCACATGGGTGTGATTATGACACTTGTAACATTTAATTTAATGTAAAGGAAAATAAATTTTAAACATATATCTTCATATTAAAAAAATTAATAAGGTTTTAAATAAGTGATATTTTAGATTAAAAATAGTGATTGGAATGATAAAAATATTTCATACATCATGGTATAATATATATAATTTTTATACATTAAATAATTAAATTTATTTATGACACAATGATAATGGAGTGATTTCATTATTAATGAAGGAATCAAATCATTGACTTTATAAATAATAAAATAAGTATTATATAAAATAATTTATGTCATAGAAAGTATTTATATGTGAATATGAAATGTTATAATACTATTCAATGATTCTGTTCAAATTTATCTCTCTTTTTGAATTTTATTTAAAATTAAATAGAGTGAATACTGTAAAAATTGACAAAATTAATATTTTATAAAAATAATAAATTATTAAATTATTTAAAAATAATAACAATATCATACAAAAAAAAGTGACTATGATAATATCTAAATGTTATCTAAGCATCCAATTATGGGAAATTGACCCCAAATATGTAAAATTAATAGCCCATTAATTATTAAAATTTTGTTACTACTTGTAAAATTAATGTACAATAATTAAGAGTAAACTGAAAAGATAAGGTTTAAAATAAAAACAATACATTTCTAAAAATTATTGGATGAGAGTATTTCAAACTATACTCATTTTATCATTGTCATATTTTAGTGATTATGGATTTATATTAAAAAAATTAATTTATATGAATTTAGTATTTTATGAATTTAAAAGGGTGCCCCTCCCCTCACCTATAAACAGTAGGCTCTCTTCTATAATATTCACAGTTCCAAAGCCTTTTTGTTCATCCAATATCTTCCTTAACCACTTCCTAGAATTTATACCCACATTATTGTGGCCTTATTTTAGACATAACATACTTCTTAATGGTGTTAAGGTGTTCTTCAACAGTGATCAACTGAAGATGAGGTATCATTTTTTAAGTGTTTCGATTTTATTTTTATTACAAATCCATTAAATATTCTTCTTCCAAGATGAAATAAAAACTCTAGTATCCTAAATATACTGAGATTTTATTTTTTTAACATCACCCCTTAATTCCATATCTACTAATATCAAAAGCGAATGTAATTAATCGTTTGTGCATATGTGTGAATTGTCACCTCCACGAACCGATTTAGTTCATTTTCCACTACCGTATTTCAAGAATCGTTATAATGATGGAATTTATATTCATATGAGATATTCATGACATATTTATCATTTTAAAATAATAATATTTTACTTATGTTGTTACCTACCGTGCACATAAAAATAATAATGCCATTCATTTGTACGTGTGAACAATCACCTCCATAAAGAAATGTAAATCATTTTTACTCACCACATAAGTTATATAATATATATCAGTATATTTAAATGATTATTATAATTATAATAATTTTATTATAATTGTATAAATAATAAATAACAATTACTTTATTTCCATAATGATCAATGAAAGATTAAAATGTCACTCATGCCTGTGTACAACCTTCCATATCCATGAATATAACTTTGTTCATTTTCATAACGATAAAAAAATTATTTTTTTTAAAAAGTATTATTAATGTATAAAAGTTATGATTATTTCATGAATACTATTCTGGAGATTATAGAATTATGACCACATGGACTAGGGATATTAAAATCATGTTTAATTTCGACTCAAGTACATAATGCTGAAAAAATGTCCGACATTAACTTAAATAATTATGTAATTATTATATCATGGTAATAATTTATATAAAATTAATAATAAACTAGAAAAGGGTTCCCCGGAAAGTAGAAATTGTTCTATGTTTATTATTCTAGAACATAATTAATGAATGATATTAGTCAGAGTCACTGTAAGGGACCTCATCTCAATCTCCTTTCATTGAGGCATATTTTGATAATACACACCACATTCATTTATACAATGTATAATCATACCCTTTTGACATTTAATTTCATTAAATAGTTTTCAAAAGGAAAAATTTTTATATAAATTGTTTCAATAAACTATAAAAATAATTTTTTTAATATATATGGTGAAAATGACTTTTCTTCCACCATGGCCATTATTTGATATTTTCCATCCTCTACAAGCCGTAATGTTTTTAAAGAAAAGTTAATACCATATCCATTTTTCATGTATTTTGGTATTGAAGCCAGTTTTTAGAATGGATTGATTATTTCAATATATTAAAATTATATCTTTTGATTGTAATGTGGAAATATTATTTCTCAATTATGCATGGTTTCTCTGTTATGATTACTTTATAGTTCTTGGGAATTTCTTATGTATATGAATGGTTTCATGATAAAACGAGGGAGGTTGAGCCTATGATAACTCTCCAATTTATTGGGTAATGAGATAGAGTTAAACAATAAGTGTACTTCTAAGAAATTTTGGGAATATACTATGATGGGTATTCCAAACGTAACCATGAAGGATACACCCCATGCAGCTGTGAAAGATAAAACGTAAGTATGATATGGATTCCACAAGTTACCTTTATGATTTATGAATGGTATTATGTATTTCAAGATTCTTATGATTTTATGGGTTTATAAAAACTCATGGACTAATTTTTTATTTCCATATAATATATCCCTTACTGAACTCTTTGTGGTTATCCCAGGATTTTAAAAATTATTCATAGGTTATAAGGATCGGTAAGAGAAATGAATAAGTCAATAATATTTTTATTAAGAAAAATAAATCATGTTTATTTTTAAAATTTTTGTATTTTGGAACAAAAGGATGCTGTTGTAGTGGTATCCACTTTGTATAAATTTGAGTAATGTGGTATTGTGTATGTTCTAAATATCTAAATTAGAAAAGATCCTCAATGTGAATTCTTAAATTAACTCAATTTTTTGCATTGTTTAAGGTTGGGGCCTTATAAGAAGTCATTAATACTAATTAAATACCTCTCAATTTTGAGTTCACCAAAAATTTAACCCCTATAATTGGTTCCAAATAATGGTTCACCTCTGATTATAATATCTATATTTGATGTCATTCTCTTTTGAGGATTTCGGTTTATTTCCTTGTTTATAGTCAACTATAGTTTTTATAAAGTTTCATCTATTTCATATAAGATTTCTACTATTACTAAATGAATCATCAATTGATAAAATAAGGTGAATAAATAACTACTAATGTTTTTTTATTATCTATAGATGAAGAATAGTAAATTTCTACATGAAATGAAAGTAAAAATATTGACACATATAATCTAAATTGAGAAAAGTGATGGTTAATTCTACCATAAAATAAATAAATAACTCTTTTATCTCAAAATCATTATGAAATTCTATTGAACAGAGTGAAGGATAACATTATTTCATAAATCATACATTATAATATACATAAACTATTTAGAGTGACCTTAGGTGAAATGATGTTTTCATTGATATATTAATGGTTATGATGCATGTTTATCCGAAATAATTATTTCTTTTTAGGCATGGGATATTTAAAATCACGGGGAATGAAATAAATTCACTTGATGAATATAATATATTAAAAATAATGTTATAAAGGACACATTTCAAGCATTAAAAACACTTTAAATAGGTTGGACTCAGTGAAGGATTCATTTTTGTGATTAAAGAGATATGATCAGAGATTTAAAATAAATAAATAAAAAATTAATCTTATGGATTATATTAAGGAGACAAAGAAGGAAATACCAATAAATTTGAAGAAAATCTAAAAAAAGAGGTAAGGTATATGCAATTGTATGTGAAATATAATAGGATCAATGAGGTTAACTCATTTTTAAAATAAAAGGTAAAAGTCCCTGATGAAATGGTTTAGAAGGTTGGAAATTATTATGAAGGAAATTATATAATTTATAAAGATCATAATAACACAATCAAGATGATATATATTGAATTGGATATAAAATTGGCCACCCAAGAAGTGATACATATTGAAATATAACATTAAATTTAGAAAGGTGATCATTAAACAATGTTTCTAAAGAGTGTTCTTATTTCAAATTCCATATCCCCAATTATAATACGAAAATTACATTATCTAATAATTATTCATATTTATAATTTCAAGAGAATGTATAATCTATTAAAAAATATTATATATCAGCTAATATTTTTAATGGATTATGGATATATAAAAAATATATAGAAATTGATGATAAAAAATTATGATAAACATAAAACCTTGTGTAATGTTTATTAAATAATAAGTATTAGTTTCAGTTCCATAAGAAGAGACCAGCTATTGATGATGAAACCCCCAAAGTAATAACAAGTTTCCAGAACACATTTAGTTAACAGAATGCGATCGTGTTTTATAGGTTATTAATGGTGTTCTAATATTTTTTGTTAATGTTGATTTTATTATTGGTAAAATTCATTAATTTATTAAAATTTTATGAATCCTATTTCAAGGGAAAACACTATTAAAGAAGAAAACCCCACAAATTATAAAATATTTATCTACCACACACAAATTTCGAATGACTGAAAATAATTATGATGATTGTGATATTTTTTTTCAAAAAAAATTGTACATGTTCATCACAATGTTTATCAAAATAAAATAAAAGGGGAAGAGAATATATTTTTCTTAAGGAAGAAGAATCTTCCTTTTGAATGAATATTATGATAAATACAAAAAAGGATTTTAATAGCATATGTACGAGAACAGGTAAACTTTACCTGGATAGAAAGTAGTAGAAAATAATATAAAAAAAATTAACACCCCAATATTTAATGGTATTTATCTTTTTCCATTAATTCAATTTATTCGACAGTTTTCATTGAACAATGGAATCGTGATATAAAATTAAATTTCAACATGAATATTGGAATAGTAATGTAATTTTTAGGAATATAAATATATACATTAGAAGAATAAAATCACCTATGAAATTATAAATAATGTTTAGGTATCTGATAAATGAAATTATTATATATTTATATCACATAGTAAGTAAATAATTTTTAAAAAAAAAAAATTAAATGTGACTATTTCGGGTAATGTAAATTTTTATTTATGATTATATAATTAATATAACTATTTATAGTAAAATATATTTTTATAAAGTAGTTTTATAAATTTAAATTTTGTTCTGTCGGGATTATAAGTTATCTTTATGATAAATTATTTAATTTTTCAAAGCGTTGAAAAATTAGTTATAATATTTAAATTGGTATTGTTTAAATAAATTATGATTTTTATTAAAAATTAAATTTACCAAATTAATAAAATTATTTTCATAAAATGGATTCAATTTTTAAAATCTACATTTCCAAAAAAAAAAATTGGGTAATTTTTTTTATTTTTTCTAAAATAGTTGAGTTTTTGTGAATAGTGGAATACGGTAATTTACGCTATTATCTAAATACATGAATTATTGATTCATAGATGATGTATAGATTATGTAAGAACCATTATTTTAGAATCACATGAACTATTTACTATAGTTGTTCACAATAATCATCACCATTGATAGTCTTGATCCAATATAACAAACAAATTAATAAAATAATCAAGCACCACCCCTCTCATCTACTACAGATACCACCCCTCACCGCCCATTATCCTCAATTTATATAATCCTAAAATATTATTTTTATTATACCCATTTCCTCTCTAAAAACTCTTCCCCACATCCTATTCTTACTGGTCACCCCAAAATACCAATTCCATGATCTTTAAGGAGGTTCTCAAGGAGACACTATAAGAGATGTAAAATCCTCTTTTGTTCCCTTTTAATTTCTTTTAATTTCATTTATTTTATAATAATATTCTTTCCACATCTATCAAAAAATTAATTATAACTCCTATATAATATATATACTATAATTTTATTATGATAGTGGAATATCCATTATCAATTTTTTACTCATATCCATTTTATTCAAAAAATGAAAACATAACCAATGATGTGTCGATTTACCACCATCGTGTATGATGCATTTTATATTAATTACCATCTTCAAGGATAGTTATAAAACCATTATTATTGTTAAATCAAAATTTATTATGCAAATAATAATTAATATAATGTTATGTATCCAATGTATAAACATGATATTAAATAAAATGGTATATTATTATGATAGTTTTAAAGAACCCAAATATATTAAACCATTTCCATTAAAATTTTATCTAATTAATTTTTATCATACCTTATTACTACATGTTATAAAAGAAAATTTAAAATTAATGACTTTAATTTATAATATATAATTTCAATTTTGGATAACTATTCTCATTTTATAGGAACTTCCATACTTGTATATAAGAAAACTGATCATGAAAAAACATGAAAAATACACTCTTAAAAAGAAAAAAATTGAATATTATAACTTATTAAAGAGAACATACATAAACATAATAAAATTATAATAAATCTAATAAATGTTGAAAATGATCTGAATTAAGTAATTAATAAATCTAATTGGATTATATAGTAAATTACATATAAGTGCAGACTACATTAGGATATTAGGTAAGGGGTTTCTCATCTCCCTTTTATTTCTATTGTATATGTATTATTCACTACTTGTCAGTTGTGTGTGGTGTATATATATTTATAATTTTTTATGAAAATAATTAATTGAATATTTCATTATATATCTATATTTCTTATATCATGGATACGATTATTTTATAAGCCATATACTATCTTTACATTTGATAATTATTTTAATTGTTTTTTTAATTGGGTAAATATTGATGAATCCATATTCTCTAATCAATATTGATATTTTGATAAAGAATATTTTTTTATCTTAAATATATGTATGAAGAATTAATTTGTAATTGAAGTTATGGGTGGGGACTGTAATTATATATCCACTCAATACCTCAATAGATCTCATGAGATAATATAGTTGGAGACAAACCCTTGGTGTTTATTTCCAATAAGAATCATATGTGTTTAGTCCCACAAACATAAACCATCTTGATGGTATAATGGTTCATAATTTGGATACATGATATCCGATAAATAATCATTTCCTTCATTTTCTATTCATTTATTACTTTTAATGAGATATTCACTGTGACAAAATCTATGGATGAATATTCATTATCAATTAATTAATGGAATCTATTTTTTTTGTTATTTTCCTATCCATTGTGATTATTATTTTATAACATTTCTTCACATATTCTTGATCAATGTAATCATTATTAAGCATTTGAGATCACCATTTTATTCTTTTTCCTTCCCCATAATAAAAATATTAGATATCTAAATAAGTTTCAAGGAAGTAGTTTATTTCATTTTTTATTCTCTATGTTTAATTAAAAATATAATAAGGGAACCATGGATACATCTAGTTCCTCATGACCACTAAATTGATTGATATTTGGTTTTGTGTCCTATTTTTTCTATACCATTGTAATAAAATAACCACTAACTCTAGGCTGTTGGTATTGTGGTTGTTACAATTTGTATTAGAGTAGGTTTAGTAGAAAGCTTCGGAAATATATCCAAAAAGACATGAGAATTATAATCATTATTTCTATTGAATTTTTGGAACAATACTTATTATGATTATGAGATAAATTATTTTGTGACACTATTTAGTAATGTATACTAATGGTATAAATGTAATCAATACATCTGAAAAATATAGTGATTTTCCTTCAATGAAAGTAATCATAATTTGTGTCGGAGATGAAAAAATCAGAAACATATTAGGATAGCTTACACAATATGTGATGAATAATTGTATTACATATATGTTGAATCATTTCTTGTGATAGAATCTACCATATTTTAGTATGACTACTACTCTAGTGGTAGCTGAGAAATGGGTCAAGTCCCTTCAAATATATTTATGGCATTTCAATTTCATGAAAGGGAAAAGGTAGTAATATTGATATATTATGTCAATGGTGATGTTAATCAATGGTGTTCGTTGATCCAAAATAATAAAGAGGAAGGTAAAATAAAATACATTGAATGGGAAACTTTTAAATATAATTCTTCAAATAAATATTACACTCTTAAACAATGAACTGAAATGAATATAAAATTATTTAACATAATGAATAAATAATAAAAAATTGATACAGAGTATGAGGTACCTTCACAAGACTACACTAATATGATACTTTTTACATACGTGATTCAGAAAATAGGATTGATCATTTCTATGAAGGACTTAATCCAAGTCTCTGAAGGGAGAGGGCATCTCAAACATTTTCATCATACAATGAAATAGTATTAGTTTCAATATAACTAACAAAAGAATTCTCTAGATCATTTATGTTCAATGGAAATCAAGATAAGAAGAGAACTTTTATAACCATCAAAAAAGGTGAAGCATCAAAGAAGAAGAGGAAAATAAAGAAATTCCAATTATAATAAAATTATAGAAATCATCATCCTAAAAAATGCATGAAAGTCATGGGTGTTTTTTATATGTGTGGAGAAAAGGGTCATAAAGAAAATGAATTAAAGGGGAAGAAACAAATTAATAATTATCATTACTTCAACTATAATGAAATGTATCATTATTTAAATTAATGTCCCAAGAATCAAGGGAATATACCATAGAATATTACAAGGGGAGATGGCCAAGCTTATGGAATCAGCACAACTGAAGTAGATGTACCCAATGATTTGGTGGTGGGTCCAATAATAAAATATTAAAATCTCACTAATAATTTATTTGATTTATCATCATCACACTATTTTATATCTACCCAGTATTGAAAAAAATAGATATTCCCTTTTTAATTTAATAATGGATTTGTCAGTCAAAACTCATAATGGATGTCTCATTGCAACAAATCTATTTTGGGATGTTCCCATTGTGGAATATAAAATTCATTTGTTTTCTTAAATTATCATCATTCCTATGGTTCAATTTTATATAATCCTTGGTATATATTGGATTTAAAAATATTATGTGAAAATTTATCACATGAAGAATGAAATTATTATTTTTTAGAAATATATATATAATCCCTCGTCTTTAGAAAAGAAACATCATTATCAGATTATTATCTAAATCCTCCCCGAGTAGCTCTACTGAATGAAATTATTGTGGAGGAAGAGAAAATATCATAGAGGGGTGAGAAGAATATTCTTTAAATAATGATGTATGAATTTTTTAAGAATACGATGACTTATTTTCTAAGGAATAACCTATGCACCCCCAAGGGCATGAAGTTTATTTTCCCATTTATTTAATAACTAATGAAATATCAATATCATATACACCTTATAGAATGAACACTATGGAGTTAGTATAGTAAAATAAAAAATAGATTATTTGAGTAATAAGGGATTTATTATCCCTAATACTTCTATATGGGGAGTTACTATTGTATTTGTTTAGAAGAAAGATGGGTCCTTGAGGTTTTTAATTGACTATTGAGAAATCAATGCTATTAAAATAAATAAAAAGCATCATTTTCCTCACATTGAGGATTTATTTGATCACTTTCATGGAGATAAATATTTTTAAAACATTGGGATTCATTCTGTGTATCATCAATTGAGAGTAAAGAAGAATATATTCCAAACACATCCTTTTAAATGTGGTATGTATATTACAATCTTATAGTAATACCATTTGGATTGAATACTGCACCCTTTATTTTGATGTAACTAATGAACAGACTATTCAAGGAATATCATGTCATTTTTTTGTAGTATTCATTGTGGATATTTTGGTGTATTCTAAAATTTTTGAAGACCATGAGAATCAATTGAGAATAATTCTTAAGAATCTTATATGGAAAGAGTTGTATGGTAAATTTCTCAAGTGTTAATTATGGCTTCAAGAAATTTCATTTCTTGTCTATATTTTCTCTTATAATGGAATCTCAGTTGATCTTATAAATAAATATGAAATGCGTGAATGGACTATGCTAACAAACGTTGTTGAGGTATGTTGTTTCATTGGATTAGCAGATTAATATTGGATTTTTATTCATAATTATTTCTAATTGGTTAACTATTTAATTGAGCTCACATGTAAAGTGGTTAAGTTCATATAGACAAATGAATGTGAAGAATGTTTTGAAGAAATTAATAGAGTATTATTAAATGTACTTATTTTTAATCTACCATTATAAAATAATGGGTTTCTGATATATAGTGATACATTGACAAGAGGACTGGGTTATGTCCTTATGAAATTTTTTGATGTTATTTAATGTGAATCACTGAATTTGAAGACACATTAACATTATTATCCTACTCATGATCTATAGTTAGTATCTATAATATTTTCTATGAAGATATGGAGTAACTATCTATATGGAAAAATATGTGAGATGTATACAGATTAAAAGAGTTAGAAATACATCTTCACACATCAATAACTCAACATTAGGTAAATAAAATGGATTGAGTTACTCAAAGATTATGATTGCTCAATACACTAAAGTTGAGGAAAATCAAATATGGTAGTAGATTCATTAATAAGGAATAATCATGGACTTTTGACCCAATTGAGCATTTAGAAAGATCCTATATTCATTGATTTGGTAGATATGAATATAGAGAAAATTAAGGAAGTGTAAAATCACTCCTTTTTTTAAATGATTTTTATACCATATTTACTATAGAATATATAAATATCTCAATATTATTATGATAAATTTCATAATATAATTAAATCTGTTAAGTATATAAGATTGGTAGAATTCATGTATGACGATGCAATTCTGAAATTTGAAAATATGTTATATATATGTAACACCCCGAGATTTTATGAAAACTATTCTTTTTAATTTCACTAATGTCTTGTGTTGTACGCTACACCAAAAGGAGCTTGCACAACATGCATCCTTGATTTTCCTTTCATTATACGTAATCGCGACCTTCCTCGATAGCGTGTGTAGTACGCAATAACGAGTTTCACTAAACAACAATACGCTATTAAAATATTATTAAAACTAGCCATTATGAATAGTAATAACCACTTTTTGAAATTTTGTACATTTTATTTTTTAGAATGGAATTCATTTTTGGATTCATAATATCGAAATTAGATTAGGGTGAAATTTTGGTACTTTTCAGATTAATTTTATTTTCTGATGAATAGTGAAAATTACTAAATTTTAATTAAAAAAAACTTTTTTAATCGAAATAATTAATAGTGATAAATTATTTATTTGAGTGGTTTCAAAGTATATTTAGATTATATTTTTACAATTCAATACAATGTCGGTCATTGGATGTAATTTCACATTTACACCAGACAAAAACAAGTGTTAATCTTTTGATAGTTATTATCTCTTAAAAACACGCTATTTGTTGTGACAGCGGAAATTAATTATAAAATTAATTAATGCAACATATATGTTGGGAATATTGTAAAATATAAATCATTTTTGAATTCGGAATATAAATTATAGCTTAGGGTGAAATTTTGGCATTTTTCTGAAAAACATCAATTTTTGATGAATAGTGAAACTACTAATTGGAAGTTAAAAAAATTATTTTTTTCATAAATCTTAATTTTACCACTTATGTGAATGGAATTTCAAAAATCCGAGAGACACGGTTGATGTCAGTAAGTAAAATGTGGTTCAATGAGATGGAAATAATTTTTGGTGAATAGTAACTTTTTACTTTTTTTACCATGGTTAAAAGTAAATAGGGTAATTAAGGGTAAAAATGATATTAATATTACCCTAACACATGTCCTAATACTATTGTACAAGTGTATCTCGACCAAAAACAACCTTAAGTGTAAAATATTACCATTTAGTCCCACTTGGATTAGATTAGGACATTTATTATTATTTAATTCAAAGAAGAGTTAAAAGAGATAAAATCAAAATTTATTTACTAAAACATTTGTAATATAGGGTTATACATAAGATAAATTCAATGATAAATATTAATTATAAAGATAAAAGGATTTCCTACATAATGGTATTTTATTTGTAATTTTTAGAGATCAAATAATTTAATTTATTTATTACACAAAGATGATGCTGTAATTATCTTATTAATGAAATATTGACATAATTGATGATATAAATACCAAATTTAATTTAATTTAACACTTTTTATGAATCCCACTAATTTTCTAGGTTACTATGATATATTATTGTTGATTGAATATACTTTGTTCGAACATATAATTCTGTTATGACTTTCCCAAAAAATCATATATCAAATAGAGTCAAAATTGACACAAAATAGTTTTTAAATCAAATATTATATTATTAATTGTTATTTTATTCCTAAAAATATAAGGTTCGGCCAAATGACTTAGATAAGGATATATATATTTATAATAAACAATTTGGGGTTCTTTTGTCATGTTATAGTAAGTGTATTAACCATATAGTGTAAGAAAACAAAAAGACACGGTAAAAGTTAAATTATTTAACTTAGAGTTAAATCTAATTGATAAGGCTAAAATAATAACCTAAACTTGTCTAAATACTATTGGTTGATAGGAGTTAGACCCATCCCCACTTTAGATTCGAAATAAGACCCTTTGGAACCATTATAAACCGATTTTGACTTTAATATAAAATAATATTTTGAGATATTCCTAAGGTGCCCCTCTCCTCCCTTATAAAAGGGAACTTCATCCCCCTCCTCCTCACACCAATTTGAGCACTCAAGCTCTGAAAACCCCTGCCAAAATCCCTTCTCCACTTCCCTAGAATAATCCCAGAGGTCCTGGTCTTCTTCAAAGACCAATCTTAGTTCCCTAAGTGGAGGATTCAAAGAGGCGTTTCAAAGAAGAGGTAATATCCATTACCGATCTTTTCAATTTCTTTCTTCATAAACTTCTTCTTCTTTAGTTGTTTCATGATAAAGTAATAACATCAGTATTACTTAAATACTGATATGTTATTATAAATATGAAACAACTCTAATTAACCTTCTATCCATCCTACAGAAAAAGGAAATCACCGCACGTGCGTACGTACGGAATACCGTCTCCACACCGTGGTGTAATCTATTTTCCACCACCACATTAATTGGATGGGTATAATGGTTTAATGAGTGACTATATATTATTATTATAAAGTGATATTGATACTGAAATATTATAAAAACACTTAAACACAATTCCACGACCATGGGAACGATATCATCGCTCGTGCGTACGTACGGACTACCGTCTCCACGACGCGATGAGATTCATTCTCAATGATTAACCATTCATGAATGATTATAAAGTATATATAATAAGTACTAATGAAATATATGACATAATAATGATACTGGATTTATTTATATTTATATGTATGTCATCTACTTAATTCCATTCAATTCAATAAGGAAACGAAAACAGCGTTCATGCGTACGTACGGACTACCGTCTCCATGAACGGTGTATCTCATTCCATTTATCAATATATTATATATATGTATATTCTGAATATATATTATATATAAATCATGTTTTACATTCTGGATATAATTAATCATGATCCAAGTAATCATATTAATAATTACAAGTTAAAAACACGAACGAAAAATGAGACGATTTTACCCAAAACGCTACTTTAACATGAATTTACAAAAGAACGGGTAATATAAAGTCATAAGTGGACCATATATGATATAATAACAATGAATATGATTCTGGAATAAGTAAATAACATGATTTAAATCATTATACATGAGGTTCAGACACGTAAAAAGCAAGTCGGACCTAAGGTAAGGGAAAATATCACAATCTCATTTTTATCTGAGATTGTTTATACTTTGGTATTTACTGGGGTGTATTTTATCATCCAAATACATGTTTCCTCAATATGTAATATTATTTCCATTCACCTAAAATTTTTTAAATCCTATTTTACCCTTTGGTGAGTTTTTAGTAAAAGATATGAAAGGAATCTTTTGTCGTTTTTCGTACGAGGTATTTTTTGACTTTTCGGACAAAAGTACGAGAAGAATGTTTTTTTAACTTATATGGCATGAATGGATTTTTAAAACATTATTTCCAAGAAGCTTCCTTTACAAGTTTTCAAGTTTATTTTTAATCAAATTCATTTATTTTAATGTCGTATGACATGTTATGAAAGGAAAAATGTTTTTGAAAAAGAAAGGATATTTTCCTCAAGAATGGAGTTCAAGTGTTTTATCAAAATTATTTTCCATCTAAGATAATAAAGGGTTCTGTTTTTATCCCTATTATTACATTGATTTTATCATGTTGTGATGGAATTATTGTTATGAATTCCTTTATCTTATATGAATTGATTTATGATTTCATGATGTTTAAGATTCTCATTTGTATTACATGCGTTATGAAATGATGTATGATTTATGATTTTGTGGCACACATAAGAATGGTATCGTTATGAGATGGGTGGGACCTATATCTCCCTCCAATGTATTGGGTAAAGATTTTATATCTCATGAGATAGACATGGCTGGAATGGTAGGTTATACCGGTTCAGTGAAACAGGACTAAAAAGAGGGTGACTCGGTTCAAAAAGGGACTTTATCCACTAAGATAGTCTTGACAATGAGTCTTGACTAACAAGAAATGATTATCTATGATTATGTGTGTATGCCACAAAGTTTCGTGTTTTATGTTATGATTATTGGGATTTCATTTCACTACTATGATTTATCCCATGTTATGAAATTATGCTCTCTCTTTTGCAGGATAAGATTTCCAAAAGTTATGTTCTTATGAATATGATGTGATTGATTTTTCTTTTGTTTACCCTTACTGAGCATTTGAGCTCACCCTTTTATGTTTTCTTTTCCCCAGGATATAATGAAAGGTTTTAGGTAAAAAAGGATGATCTTTATGGGAGATATTGGAGATCTTTCACCACGATTAGAAGATAACGTTCCGAGTTTCCAAAGACACTAAACTATTACGATCCTTGTGTGTGTGTTTTTGTTATGTACTAAGTATTCCGCAAAAGTAATGAAATGTTCATGTACGATAAGCTTCGGGTCTCTACAGTTGGTATCAGAGGAAAGGTTTAGTCATCCTTTGGAAACTAGGATGCGAAAACGTTAGTGAGATCCCTAGAGATATTTCTAAGGTATGTATAGGGATGTCCCTAAGGTTAAGTATACGTATAGGTTATAGTACTAGAATTATGCTAACGATCATAGAATTAAACCAAAGATGTTATATATTGATGGTAGTCCCCCTTTATTATGTTGTTTTCCCTAGCATTATTTTTTCCTCTCACACTATTATTTTTGGGTTTTAGACGATGGCTGGAACCCGAAGGAACCGTGTTGATCAATTCAATGGAAAATGAAATGATTTTCCTCCTGAACAAACAAATGTTATGGGAGATGGAGTGAAAAATCTTATTGCTATACTTACACAAGCTATTAATCATTCTGGACTTCCAAATGATCAGAGAAGGGAACAATATTCTATTGAGTCCTTCATGAGGCAACGTCCACCTTCTTTTAGTGGGTCTTCTGATCCACTTGTTGCTGAACAATGGATCCGTACTACTGAAAAGATATTTTCAGTTCTTCAATGTTCTGAACATGATAAAGTCATCTTAGCAGTATATCATTTGGAAGGTGAAGCTGATCAATGGTGGAATCTTATCAAGAATACGAGGCCAATAGATGAAATTGAGTCCATGGAATGGGACGAGTTGAAGAAATTATTTTTCAATAAGTACTTCCCTCATATTCTTCGAACAAAGATGGAGAAGGAGTTTCTTGAACTAAAGCAAAAGGATGATGAATCTGTTGGTATAGACGAAGAAAATTTTACAAGACATGCAAGGTATGCATCTGGCATTATCATCTAACCTGAATTTAAAGTTGATCGATTTTTCAGTGGCTTAAAACCAAGTCTTCGAAGGGCATTAGCTATAAGAGACTTCAGTAGCTATGAAGAAATTGTGTGTTGTGCTATCAAGGTAGAAATGAAAGTTGGTGTTACATATCCATCTCATGGTTTTAACAAGAAATGAAAGATGGAGTTCAAGGAGAAATCTCAGAATAATGGTGAAAAGAAGATGAATGTTTCCTTATGCACAAAGTGTGGAAAGAAGCATGGTGGAGATTGTCATAAAGGGACAAGAAAATGTTTTAAGTGTGGAAAAGAAGGTCATCGAGCAGCTGAGTGTCGAAGTAATGGAAAAAGGGATTCTAATGATGTGAATAAAGAAAACACTGCAGAGAACGCACCACCAACACTTCAATTCTTCAAGTGCAAGGAAATGGGGCATTATGCTAATAAATGCCCTAATCCAAGGGTTAGTGATGATCAACATGAGCAACCACTGAAGGAAAAGGACAAAGGGAAGTCACATGAAATCACTATTGGCGATGTTGAATATGACAACGATGTGGTGGAATGATTAGGTGTTTATGTAATGGGATTCCAAAATAATGTTGTCTCATGGAGTATTGGAATATTTATGTATGGGTCTAATGTGGTATTCAAAGTGATTGAGATATTATGCGCATAATGAAGGGAAAACGAGAAAATGAAATCTTTAACAGTATTCATGAGCTCATGATTGATATAAGGACTATGTGATATCATGGTTTGAGTATATAGAATTTTGAGGATTTTGGTATGTGGAAGGTGTTAACTTTTAACTTCATTCATGTTTTCACTAAGGTATTCAAGAGAATACATGATTAAGGACTTTGAATGTTTGGAATGGGACCAACAAAACATATCTTATGATATATGGGGATCGACGATGGTATTAAATCTCTGGTAATCGTTTTCACTATGTTATGAGAGTGGACTGCAGTATTATGGATAAGCCTAAAGATTGGAATGGATTATGTTGGACATAAGTTAGTATTGTTTAAGGATAGAAATTTTTTTCTATATTATTGATGGGATGTTATAGTAATATAGTTTTAGAAAAAGGACAACCTGCAGGACGGGCGACAGCCCATCGCGTCAGACAAGGCTGTGGAAATCGAACCCACAACCGAAGTGCGACTGGCCTTTATCGCCTACCACTATCCTACAGGAAGTCCCTGTTTAGTAGAAACTAGTTTTATTATATTAAGCTGTATGATATATGATGTATAAGTCCATTTTAGGAACCATATATGATTAATCTCACTATAGATCGACTTATGTATATAATTTTTTCTAACCTTTTGTTTGAGACAGATGGAATGACCCATCATTCTATCACATGATCTGCTAACACTTCACGAATAACAAATTCAACATCATTTATTTAAGAGATGAAGTGGAAATTGTTCAAGGCACGAACAACAGTGAGATTTTACCAAAATAAAGTAAGTATTTATTCTAATTTAAATTTTCAACTTTAGGGAAATGATCTTGAAAACCAAAAATGTTGTCCTAGTGATCTTATATCTGATGAATCAGATGGTACCTTAGATCATCACAAATTTATGGCTTTATGATTACTGGCTTTTCCATAGCCATGTTCTCTACCACTCCCCATCAGAACATGATGGTTAGATTTCTCTTCCATATCCGTATTTTCACCTATGTGGAAACCCAGTGATTAGTTTATTTGGGTAACCATTAAGTTTCATACTTTGGTTTTTAAAGATTGGTTTTGGTATTCCTTTTTACGATGTGGGTTTCTATTAAAGAAACTTTCGAATAGTAAACCATTTATAACCCCGACGAATTTCGAGGGCGAAATTCATTTTAAGGGGGGTAGAATGTAACACCCCGATATTTTATAAAAAATATTCTTTTTAATTTCACTAATGTCTTGTGTTGTACGCTACACCAAAAGGAGCTTGCACAACACACATCCTTGATTTTCCTTTCATTACACGCAATCGCGACCTTCCTCGATAGCGTGTGTAGTACGCAATAACGAGTTTCACTAAACAACAATACACTATTAAAATATTATTAAAACTAGCCGTTATGAATAGTAATAACCACTTTTTGAAATTTTGAATATTTTATTTTTATGAATGGAATTCATTTTTGGATTCATAATATTGAAATTAGCTTAGGGTGAAATTTTGGTACTTTTCAGATATCTTTTAGTTTTTGATGAATAGTGAAAATTACTAAATTTTAATTAAAAACAACTTTTTTAATCGAAATAATTAATAGTGATAAATTATTAATTTGAGTGTCTTCAAAGTATATTTATTATATATTTTTACAATTCAATACAATGTTGTTCATTGGATGTAATTTCACATTGGACACTATGTACAATATCTTACTCGACATACAACAATAGATTTCTCGAAATCTTATGTTTCACACAAGACTAAGTTATACCGAAAAAATAATAAATCATTAATAATATTATTTTAAATGGTAGTTAAAACAAAGTCGTTGTATTGGTAGGAGTTAACAGAACTAACTATACTATGTTTAAACATGTCTGTTAAATGTTTTTTACATTCTCCAAATAAATTTTAGAGGTTTTAAATGATAATAAATCCAATTTTATGCATAAAATACACTAATATTTTTAAAAGGTAGTTTTACCACCTTATGATGGAGAACCCTTTTGTAATATAGTTTATGAAAATTTTATATGATCTATTTGAAAAAATTAAATTCTTATATTGAATAGGTACATCAAAATTTTCATTTTTTGAATTTTCATTTTTTTCAGATAAAATTAATATGTTTATTAAAAGTGAAAAATAATACATTTTAATTCCATATATAAATTTCATCTAATTAATTTTAATTGATGGATTATATTTTTAATTGTTTTTAACGTTTATTTAGATTAATTTTTTATCTTTTAATACAATTCTAGTCATTTTAGGTAATTTCATAATGAAATTTGATATAAAGATATGTCATTATTTTGATGGTATATACTTTTAAAAAACTAATTTAATTGTTTTTACAACAGGAATTAATTTTTAAATAATTACTAAAAATTGTTTATTTTGAATTTTGATAAATGAATTCCATATTTGGAATCAGAAGGTCCAAATTATGTTAATATGTACCTTTTATTTATTTATATTATTAATAGTAACTTTATTAATTATTTTTATTTACCACTTTTAAATGGTAAATCAGGTAAATAAGGTTAAAAATAATGTTATAAAAATATAAAACTACTGTAAAACTTATCCTAATCTTATTGGATGAGATATTTCTGTAAAATACAACATTTCAGATAATAATATTTCCCTTGTATGCCACTTCGGTGTGATTATGACACTTATAAATTTTAATTTAATGTAAAGAAAAATATGTTATAATCATATATATTCTTACTAAAAAAATTAATTTGGGTTTATGTAAGTGATATCTTTGACTATGAATAGTCGTTATAAATAGATAATGATTCCATACATCTTTTTATTTTATTTATAATTTTTATAAATTAAATATATAAATTTAATTATGACACAATGATGATGTAGTGATTTCTATATTAATGAAGGAATCAAATAAGTGATATCATAAATATTGAAATAAATATTATTTTACATAATTTATATCACCCATAGTATTTGTATATTACTAAGACATGCTATAATATTATTAAATTCTTTGGTTATAATTTATCTTTCTATATATTTTTTATTTAAAATACAATTTTGTGAGTTGTTTAAAAATCAACATAATTTATATTTTATAAAAATAATAATTTATTAAATTATTTATAAAAATTATTATAAAATTAAAAAGTGAATTTGATAGTATCCAGAAGTTCATTAAGTGTCCAATTATGTGAAATTTGACACATATATATAAAATTAATATCCTCTTAATAATTAAAATATTGTTACCACTTTTAAAATTAAAAGATAATAATTAAGGGAAAAGAAAAAAAAAATAAGGTTTAAAAAAATGCATGTCTAGAAATTATTTTGTGGGATTATTTAGAATTGTAATCATCTTATCTTGAATATATTTCAATTTGGAAGTATTTTTATTAAAAAAAATTAATTTTTTTTTAAATTTAATATTTTTATAATTTTCAAGGGTGCCCCTACCCTCTCTTATAAAAGGTACCCTCTCTTCTCTAATAATGACACATCCAAATCCTTTTGGTTCAGAAAATATCTACCAAAACCACATCTTAGAGTCCCTCCTCACATTCTCGAGGCATTAGTTTTGGCAGAACAAACTTCTTAGAGGTGTTATGGTGTTCTTTAAAGGTGATCAACTAAAGAAGCGGTATCGTTTTTTAAGAGTTTTTAATTTATTTCTTCTTCAACTTCATTTAAATATTATTCTTCCAAGATGAAATAGTAACTAAATTAACCAAAATATAATGATATTTCATTATACTATTATCATCCACTAAATCCATCTCTACTTCCCTCAAATGGGTTATGAATTTATCGTTTGTGTGTATGTGTGAATTATCACCTCTATGACACAATTAAATTCATTTTCCATTATTGTCTGTAAATATTGGTTATAATGATGGAATTAATATTAATATGTGATATTAATTACATATTTATCATTTTAAAATAATTTTATTTTAATTATTTGGTTACTTTCCATGAACATAAAAATAATAACATCGTCCATGAGTACGTATGAACAGTTTCCTCCACGAAGTGATGTGAATCATTTTTATTCACCACATCACTTGTATGATATATATATATAAGTATGTTTAAATTATTATGATGATGATGATAATATAATGATTATTCTACAATGATAAACTAGTAATTATCTTATTTCTATAATGATCAATGAAAAATTAAAATGTTACTCACGTGTGCAAGTGGCCTACCAACTCCATGAATATAACGTTGTTCATTTTTCATAAAAGTGATTAATTTTTTGATTTAAAAACTATTATTAATGTATAAAAGTTATGATAATGTCTTGAATACTATTTTTGAGATGATCAAATTATGACCACTTGGACAACTGATATCAAAAACATTTTCATTTTCATCTCAAGTACCGAATGTTGAAAAAATGTCTAACATGAACATAAATAATTATGTAATTGTCATAACATGATACTACGTGATATGAAATAAATAATAAACATTAAAAATGTTCTAAATCAAGTATAATTTAATCTAATTTTATTATTCAAGAATATAATGAATGAATAAGATCTGTCGGACTCATGGTAAGGGACTTCGTCCCAATTTTCTTTCATATATGAATATTCTGATAATACATAGAATATAATTTTATATGGTGTATAATAAACCCCTTTTGACATTTAATTTCATTCAACAACATTCAAAGTGAATTATATTTATATGAATCATTTTACTAAATGACCAAAGGAATGTTTTTGACATATACGGTGATAATCACCTTTCTGCAATCGTGGCCATTATTTGATATTTGGACTCCTCAACAGGCCATAATGTTTTTTAATAAATGTAAATACGATATTCCTTTCTCATGTATTTTTGTATTGAAAATTTTTTTTAGAAGGGATATATGTTTTCAATATCATGTAATTATATATTATGATTGCAATGTGGAAATTTTATATTTTTTATACATGGTTTGTATGTTATTATTATATTATGGTTCTTGGGAATTTATTATGCATATGGGTGGTTCCATGATAAACTATGGACATGTGAGCCTTTGATATCTCTCCAATTCATTGGGTAATGAGAATGAGTTAAAAAAAATAAGGATTCTCTTAATATATTAAGGGAATATACTGTGATGGGTATTTCAAATGTAACATTGAAGGTTACTTCCTATGTAGTTGTGAAAGCTGCAATATAAGTATGACATGAATACCAATTTGTATAAAGAAATATGTCAATATGAATTATATCAATAAAAATAAATCATGTTTACTTTCAAAATATTAATATCATGAAGGAAATGGATATTTTTTAGTTGTACCCACTTTGTATAAATTTGAGTTTTTATGTATTATTTATGTCCTGATTTTCTAAAAAAATTAACCTGATAAGATCCTCAATGTGAATTCTTGACATAACTCTATAATATTTAATGTTTAAGGACATTACCTTATATTTTCTATCAAATGGAGGATTAAATAACATTAAGGGATATGATATTGTTAATAGAATATCCAAAAATGATTTTAACATTATGGTAAAATTGAAATGATAAATAATTTAAATATTACCAAGTTGGTTAATCTAAGATATGTTTTTCCAAAATGGTTTTTCATATAGTAAACAGGGAAGCTATGTTGGGATGACATCAAGAAGAAAAAACCTCCAAAATCACCACCCTGAGATGGTCAGATTCAGAATTGAATAGTTTTTGGTAGTGATAGTGTAGTTTACTTATGCAATAACATGTTGTGTTCTCCATTAATGAGATTACCTAGATCAACCATAGAGGAACATGTTAGAAGTGGGGAATTTCATGAGGAAACATCCTCCATCATTCATAGGACCATCTGAAACTATTCTAGCTGAAAGGTACATTAAAGGACTAGAAAAAATTTCTGTTATCCTGGGTTGTTCAGACAATAAAAAGGTTAGTCTTGATGTTTACCATTTTAATGGTGAAGCAGACCAATAGTGGACTATGGATAAGAATATAAGGGATTGAGAGGAGATTTATGCTCTTGATTGGAATGAGTTAAAAGGAATGTTTCTTGAGAAATATTTTCTTAAGGTTGTTCAACTTGTGATGGAAAAATAATTCTTAAATCTAAGGAAGAAGCATGCATCAGTGGATAATTATAAAGAAAAATTAACACAAATGGAAAGGTATTCTCAATATTTAATCCGAGATCTTGATAATAAAATCAGTCATTTTTACTCAAGAGTAACCCCAAAGTATCTAAGCCCATTGGATTCTCATGAGTTAAAAAGTTGGTTTAAAAATTATTTAATTTTCAGGGAAGGTGGGAATGGTTTAATCCAATGAACAAGTTTTATTTTACAAACAACATAATAAGACGTTGAGGTGGCAGGAAGAATGGATGATTTCATCGAAAAAGTATGATGGTATGAAATTTAAGCTAACATTTTGTGAAAATTTGGTTAAAAACAACACAAGGGAATGCCTTTTGAATTCAAGTATGTGTTTCTGATTTGGTAAGATGGTACATAAGGCATGTAATTTCATTAAAAAAATAATGATAGTTGTCAAAGAAAATATTTTTTAAATTCATTGTAATGTTTTAAGTGTAATGAAATGGGTAATTATGAAAACAAGTGTACATCTATGATCTCAAATGATGGGAAGTAACTAAACTATAAACAGAAAGGTTTAATGAATTCCTTTCCAACTACTTCATCAGATATTGTTACATTAAATGATGTGTTATTAGGTAAATGTTTGGTTCATTTATATTATGTCAATGTGTTTTTTGATTCCATATCTACATATTATTTCATTTTTGAGAAATTTTTTTGTAAATTAGTAATTCTAACTCAAGAAATGAATCTAGAACTTATGGTGTAAACCACTCGGGGAAATATTGATAAAAAAAGAAATTATAAGAATCTTTTTATACTTTTATATGGAAGGAATCTACCTATAATCCATATTGTTTTTACTCTAGTAGAATTTGATGTTATTCTGATTATGGATGGGCTTTCTATTTACCATGCTATGATTTACTATGGTGATAATGAAATTTCCTTTAGAAAATAATTTCTATTTTTGTATATGAGTAAACCATTAACTCTAATAACATATCAAAAAGATGATAAACTCATAAAATATGGAATAAAATTCTACCATTCACATATTATTGAAAATAAAGGAATTGTTCAGATTAATGGATTTCTAGTGGTAAATGAGTATCTTTATGTTTTTTCGGATGTATTTACTAGTATTATACATAATGTGAAAGTTAAATTTAATATTTACATAGATATAAATGCTAATCCAATTTCAAAACCCCTTGTCGAACGACTCAAATTGAACATTTAGATTTAAAGAAGCCATTGATGTTATTATTAGATAAAGGTTTCATTGCACCTATCTCATCACTATTGGGTGATCATGTATTTTTGTTAAAAAAAATGATGGTTCAATGAGACGTGTCATTGATTATAGATCCTCAAATAAAATCACTTTTATGAACATGTATCATTTTAATCATATCGATTATTTTTTTATCATCTCCAGGGATCACAATATTTTTCGACAGTTGAAGTGAGGTTGGGGTGCCATCAGTTGAATGTAAAGGAATCAAACATTTTGAAGACCGTGTTTCATACTAGATATAGCCATTTTGAATTTTTATTTATGATATTTCGACTAAATAATTCACCTGTTTTATTCAGGGATCTTATAAATAGAATATTCTATGAGTTTTGGATAATTTTAAGTTGTCCTTATTGATGACATTTTTGAATATTCTAAAATTAATGTGGATCATAAAATTTATTTAAGGGATATCTTGAATACTTTTAAAGAAATGTAATTGTATAGGAAATTCAAGAATTGTGAGTTTTGGTTACAATAAATTTTTTCTTGGACAAATAGTTTCTCAATATGTCCTAACTTTTGATCTTGTTAAAAAAAATGGTGTTAAAGAATGGCGAGGACCCACAAATATAACTGAGATTCATAGTTTTCATGGTTTATTTGGCTATTACCATAGGTCTGTTTAATATTTTACACGGTTATCTTTCCCACTGACTATGTTAACTCAAAAAGGTGTCAAGTTCATCTAAAAAAAGATTAGGATGATGGTTTTCAGGAATTTAAAATAATATTAGTGAATGCTACAGTTTGGGAATTATATTCCAATAATGGTGAATTTGTTATCTAAAGTGATTCTTAATTGGAAGGAATTGGTTGTTTCCTAATGCTGAATGATTAGTTAATTTCATTATTCTACAATTTAGTTGAGAAATCATGAGTTAAATTACCCTACACAAGATTTGTAATTTTATGTTGTTGTTTTTTCTTTAAAAATTAAGAGCCATCATATTTATGGAGTAAAATGTGAAATATATATTGGCCACAAAATTTTTAAGTATATATTTACTCAAAAAGAATTGAACATGTGATAGAGAATATGGTTGGAACTAATCTTGGATTATGAATTCATGATTCATTACTTTCTAGGAAAATAAATCGATGTGGTCGATGCTTTTAGTCATAAAAGTAAAGCCATATTAACCATGATACGTTTGGAACATGAACCATTGGTTAATTATTTGATAAATTTTGGATGGGATGTTGTTGGTGTATGAAAATAATTTATTTTGTTTTAGGTTTCAATGTAATCATCTATATCATACAGAATTAAGAAAGCATAGAATGAAGATAGTGAGTTGTAGAAAAAGGTAGAATTGGTTTGGAAGGGTAAGTTTCCTAAATATAACATTGATAATGAGTTTTTTTTTGATATTTGGGAAGAGGTTATGTGTGCCATGTTATTCACAATTGAAGAAAGAGTTGTTTTTTGAATCTCATAGTTCCCTGTTTTCAGTTCATCTGGGTAGTACTAGGATGTATAAAGACATTTGAGAGTATTAATATTAGTATGTAATGAAAAGAGTTACTATTGACTTTAATGTGACGTGTTTGACTTATCAGTAGGTGAAGTTGAATGAAATTTGTAAAAATGGATGCTTAAGGATTTTCTAGTTCTAGACTGTAAGTGGGAAAATATATCCCTGTATTTTGTAGTGATATTACCAAATACTTGTCCAGGTAAAAATGCGATTTTGGTCATTATTGATAGATTGAAAAAATAATTTAATTTTCGTCCTATTTGAGATAAACTGTCTCTAGATCCAAATTCTTGGTTGTGTCTAAAAGAGATAGGTAGGTTAAATGGAGTTAATATCTCTATTATATATGATCATGAACCATGGTTCACATCTATCTTTTGAAAAGGACTTTAGAAGTTATTGGGTATTGAATTAAATTTTAGTACATCTTTTCATTCTCAATCGGTTGGGAAGACAAAAAACAATTTAGACAATGGAGGATATTCTACGTACTCTTTCAATGTATTAATAGGGAAGTTAGGACCAATATGTTTTCATGGTTGAGTTTTCATATAATAAAAATTTTCATTCCAGTATACATATGGAACCATTTAAAGCATTACATTTAAATCGGTTTTAAGCTCTATCTTTTTGGGATGAATTTGGTGAAAAGAATTTGATGGGACAAGAATTGGTAGATAGAGGGTAGAAAAATTTTAGTTGATTTAGCGAAACATGATGATATCTCATAGAAGTCATAAAAGTTATGTGGATATCTGGAGGAAAGAACATTCTTTCAATTTAGGTGATTATGTATTACACAATGTTTTACCATGGAAATTGGTGATGTGTTTTAGTAAGAAGGTAAAACTGAGTATACAGTTCATTGGACCTGAAAAAATATTAGATAAAGTTGTATTAGTTTCATAAATAGTGGATTTACCTTTGAATTTATTCCAAGTACCCAATTTTTTTATGTTTCAATTTTGATAAATTATTTTTCATATCTAGCTTGTGTTTTGAGTCCAAAAGTAGTTTAGTTGGAAGAGAATATTTCTTATCAGGAACTACCAGTCTAGATTCGTGACTATAAAGAGAAATTATTGTAGAATAAGGTGATTTGTCATGTTAAGTTTTCATTGAAAAAACTTATGGTTAAATAGACAACTTGGGGATTATAAAATTCTATGAGGGAGAAATACCCCCACTAATTTGATAAGGGAATAAAATTGCGAGGACGAAATTTTCAAATGGGGGAATTATGTAACATCTGATGTAATTAAAATATAATAAAATTTAATATCTATTAATATTTATTAATTACATATTGAGTTTAATTAAAAGATGATTCCATGTATTATAGAAAACGCGACACCCAACAATAGTTTTCTCCAAAATCATATGCTGCACACAAGACTGAGTTATACCAAAAAAATAATACATCATTAATATTATTATTTTAATTGGAAGTTAATGCCTTGTCATTGTATTGGAAAGAGTGAACAAAAAAAAATTGTATAATATATAAATTTTTTTGTTAAATGTTATTACATTCATCAAATAAATTTTAGAGGCTTAAAATGATACTAAATCCAATTTTATGCCTAAAATACTTTAATATTTATAAAAGATAGTTTTACTACCTTTTGATGGAAAAACCTTTTAAAATATAGTATTTGAAAATTATATATGTTCAATTTGACAAAATAAACTTCTACTTTAAACATAGGAAATCAAAATTTACTTTGGATGAATTTTGGTATTTTTCTTATCAAATTCAAATTTTAATAAATAGTGAAAAAATAATACATTTTGATTCAAAATTTCCCTTTCATCTAATTTATTTGTATTAATTGATTTTATTTTTATTTATATTAAAAGTATATTTAGATTATGTTATTATCATTTAGTCTAATTTTATTCATCAGAGGTATTTTCACATTGAAATTTGATATAATCACATGTCAATATTTTGATTTTTTTTACTTAAAAAACCATTTTCCCATTTTGACAACGGGAATTAATTTTAAATTAAATTCTATTACTTATGTGTTTTTAATTTTAAAAAATGGATTCCATATTTGGTATCATAAGGATAAACTTATGTGAATCTATTTTTTTAATTTTTGTATATTATGAATACTGACTTTAGTTTTTATTTTTATTTACCACGGTTAAATGGTAAATATGATAAATAAGGGTAAAACTAATATTTTAATAATTTAAAAGTACCTTAACACTTGTAATAATCATATTTTATGAGATATTTATGTCCCATAAAACCCGTGGGAGGAAAATATTTCTTTTGGAAGCCACATGGGTGTGATTATGACACCTGTAACATTTAATTTAATGTAAAGGAAAATAAATTTTAAACATATATCTTCATATTAAAAAAATTAATAAGGTTTTAAATAAGTGATATTTTAGATTAAAAATAGTGATTGGAATGATAAAAATATTTCATACATCATGGTATAATATATATAATTTTTATACATTAAATAATTAAATTTATTTATGACACAATGATAATGGAGTGATTTCATTATTAATGAAGGAATCAAATCATTGACTTTATAAATAATAAAATAAGTATTATATAAAATAATTTATGTCATAGAAAGTATTTATATGTGAATATGAAATGTTATAATACTATTCAATGATTCTGTTCAAATTTATCTCTCTGTTTGAATTTTATTTAAAATTAAATAGAGTGAATACTGTAAAAATTGACAGAATTAATATTTTATAAAAATAATAAATTATTAAATTATTTAAAAATAATAACAATATCATACAAAAAAAAGTGACTATGATAATATCTAAATGTTATCTAAGCATCCAATTATGGGAAATTGACCCCAAATATGTAAAATTAATAGCCTATTAATTATTAAAATTTTGTTACTACTTGTAAAATTAATGTACAATAATTAAGAGTAAACTGAAAAGATAAGGTTTAAAATAAAAACAATACATTTCTAAAAATTATTGGATGATAGTATTTCAAACTATACTCATGTTATCATTGTCATATTTTAGTGATTGTGGATTTATATTAAAAAAATTAATTTATATGAATTTAGTATTTTATGAATTTCAAAGGGTGCCCCTCCCCTCACCTATAAACAGTATGCTCTCTTCTATAATATTCACAGTTCCAAAGCCTTTTTTTTCATCCAATATCTTCCTTAACCACTTCCTAGAATTTATACCCACATTATTGTGGCCTTATTTTAGACATAACATACTTCTTAATGGTGTTAAGGTGTTCTTCAACAGTGATCAACAGAAGATGAGGTATCATTTTTTAAGTGTTTCGATTTTATTTTTATTACAAATCCATTAAATATTATTCTTCCAAGATGAAATAAAAACTCTAGTATCCTAAATATACTGAGATTTTATTTTTTTAACATCACCCCTTAATTCCATATCTACTAATATCAAAAGCGAATGTAATTAATCGTTTTTGCATATGTGTGAATTGTCACCTCCACGAACCGATTTAGTTCATTTTCCACTACCGTATTTCAAGAATCGTTATAATGATGGAATTTATATTCATATGAGATATTCATGACATATTTATCATTTTAAAATAATAATATTTTACTTATGTTGTTACCTACCGTGCACATAAAAATAATAATGCCATTCATTTGTACGTGTGAACAATCACCTCCATAAAGAAATGTAAATCATTTTTACTCACCACATAAGTTATATAATATATATCAGTATATTTAAATGATTATTATAATTATAATAATTTTATTATAATTGTATAAATAATAAATAACAATTACTTTATTTCCATAATGATCAATGAAAAATTAAAATGTCACTCATGCCTGTGTACAACCTTCCATATCCATGAATATAACTTTGTTCATTTTCATAACGATAAAAAAAATTATTTTTTTTAAAAATTATTATTAATGTATAAAACTTATGATTATTTCATGAATACTATTCTGGAGGTTATAGAATTATGACCACATGGACTGGGGATATTAAAATCATGTTTAATATCGACTCAAGTACATAATGCTGAAAAAATGTCCGACATTAACTTAAATAATTATGTAATTATTATATCATGGTAATAATTTATATAAAATTAATAATAAACTAGAAAAGGGTTCCCCGGAAAGTAGAAATTGTTCTATGTTTATTATTCTAGAACATAATTAATGAATGAGATTAGTGAGAGTCACTGTAAGGGACCTCATCTCAATCTCCTTTCATTGAGCCATATTTTGATAATACACACCACATTCATTTATACAATGTATAATCGTACCCTTTTGACATTTAATTTCATTAAATAGTTTTCAAAAAGAAAATTTTTTATATAAATTGTTTCACTAAACTATAAAAATAATTTTTTTAATATATATGGTGAAAATGACTTTTCTTCCACCAAGGCCATTATTTGATATTTTCCATCCTCTACAAGCCGTAATGTTTTTAAAGAAAAGTTAATACCATATCCATTTTTCATGTATTTTGGTATTGAAGCCAGTTTTTAGAATGGATTGATTATTTCAATATATTAAAATTATATCTTTTGATTTTAATGTGGAAATATTATTTCTCAATTATGCATGGTTTCTCTGTTATGATTACTTTATAGTTCTTGGGAATTTCTTATGTATATGAATGGTTTCATGATAAAACGAGGGTGGTTGAGCCTATGATAACTCTCCAATTTATTGGGTAATGAGATAGAGTTAAACAATAAGTGTACTTCTAAGAAATTTTGGGAATATACTATGATGGGTATTCCAAACGTAACCATGAAGGATACACCCCATGCAGCTGTGAAAGATAAAACGTAAGTATGATATGGATTCCGCAAGTTACCTTTATGATTTATGAATGGTATTATGCATTTCAAGATTCTTATGATTTTATGGGTTTATAAAAACTCATGGACTAATTTTTTCTTTCCATATGATATATCCCTTACTGAACTCTTTGTGGTTATCCCAGGATTTTAAAAATTATTCATAGGGTATAAGGATCGGTAAGAGAAATGAATAAGTCAATAATATTTTTATTAAGAAAAATAAATCATGTTTATTTTTAAAATTTTTGTATTTTGGAACAAAAGGATACTGTTGTAGTGGTATCCACTTTGTATAAATTTGAGTAATGCGGTATTGTGTATGTTCTAATTATCTAAATTAGAAAAGATCCTCAATGTGAATTCTTAAATTAACTCAATTTTTTGCATTGTTTAAGGTTGGGGCCTTATAAGAAGTCATCAATACTAATTAAATACCTCTCAATTTTGAGTTCACCAAAAATTGAACCCCTATAATTGGTTCCAAATAATGGTTCACCTCTGATTATAATATCTATATTTTATGTCATTCTCTTTTGAGGATTTGGGTTTATTTCCTTGTTTATAGTCAACTATAGTTTTTATAAAGTTTCATCTATTTCATATAAGATTTCTACTATTACTAAATGAATCATCAATTGATAAAATAAGGTGAATAAATAACTACTAATGTTTTTTTATTATCTATAGATGAAGAATAGTAAATTTCTACATGAAATGAAAGTAAAAATATTGACACATATAATCTAAATTGAGAAAAGTGATGGTTAATTCTACCATAAAATAAATAAATAACTCTTTTATCTCAAAATCATTATGAAATTCTAGTGAACAGAGTGAAGGATAAAATTATTTCATAAATCATACATTAGAATATACTTAAACTATTTAGAGTGACCTTAGGTGAAATGATGTTTTCATTGATATATTAATGGTTATGATGCATGTTTATCCGAAATAATTATTTCTTTTTAGGAATGGGATATTTAAAATCACGGGGAATGAAATAAATTCACTTGATGAATATAATATATTAAAAATAATGTTATAAAGGACACATTTCAAGCATTAAAAACACTTTAAATAAGTTGGACTCAGTGAAGGATTCATTTTTGTGATTAAAGAGATATGATCAGAGATTTAAAATAAATAAATAAAAAATTAATCTTATGGATTATATTAAGGAGACAAAGAAGGAAATACCAATAAATTTGAAGAAAATCTAAAAAAAGAGGTAAGGAATATGCAATTGTATGTGAAATATAATAGGATCAATGAGGTTAACTCATTTTTAAAATAAAAGGTAAAAGTCCCTGATGAAATGGTTTAGAAGGTTGGAAATTATTATGAAGGAAATTATATAATTTATAAAGATCATAATAACACAATCAAGATGATATATATTGAATTGGATATAAAATTGGCCACCCAAGAAGTGATACATATTGAAATATAACATTCAATTTAGAAAGGTGATTATTGAACAATGTTTCTAAAGAGTGTTCTTATTTCAAATTCCATATCCCCAATTATAATACGAAAATTACATTATCTAATAATTATTCATATTTATAATTTCAAGAGAATGTATAATCTATTAAAAAATATTATATATCAGCTAATATTTTTAATGGATTATGGATATATAAAAAATATATAGAAATTGATGATAAAAAATTATGATAAACATAAAACCGTGTGTAATGTTTATTAAAGAATAAGTATTAGTTTCAGTTCCATAAGAAGAGACCAGCTATTGATGATGAAACCCCCAAAGTAATAACAAGTTTCCAGAACACATTTAGTTAACAGAATGTGATCGTGTTTTATAGGTTATTAATGGTGTTCTAATATTTTTTGTTAATTTTGATTTTATTATTGGTAAAATTCATTAATTTATTAAAATTTTATGAATCCTATTTCAAGGGAAAACACTATTAAAGAAGAAAACCCCACAAATTATAAAATATTTATCTACCACACACAAATTTCGAATGACTGAAAATAATTATGATGATTGTGATAGTTTTTTTCAAAAAAAAATTTACATGTTCATCACAATGTTTATCAAAATAAAATAAAAGGGGAAGAGAATATATTTTTCATAAGGAAGAAGAATTTTCCTTTTGAATGAATATTATGATAAATACAAAAAAGGATTTTAATAGCATATGTACGAGAACAGGTAAACGTTACCTGGATAGAAAGTAGTAGAAAATAATATAAAAAAAAATTAACACCCCAATATTTAATGGTATTTATCTTTTTCCATTAATTAAATTTATTTGACAGTTTTCATTGAACAACGGAATCGTGATATAAAATTAAATTTCAACATGAATATTGGAATAGTAATGTAATTTTTAGGAATATCAATATATAAATTAGAAGAATAAAATCACCTATGAAATTATAAATAATGTTTAGGTATCTGATAAATGAAATTATTATATATTTATATCACATAGTAAGTAAATAAGTTTTTTAAAAAAAATAAATTAAATGTGACTATTTCGGGTAATGTAAATTTTTATTTATGATTATATAATTAATATAACTATTTATAGTAAAATATATTTTTATAAAGTAGTTTTATAAATTTAAATTTTGTTCGGTCGGGATTATAAGTTATCTTTATGATAAATTATTTAATTTTTCAAAGCGTTGAAAAATTAGTTATAATATTTAAATTGGTATTGTTTGAATAAATTAAGATTTTTATTAAAAATTAAATTTACCAAATTAATATAATTATTTTCATAAAATGGATTCAATTTTTAAAATCTACATTTCAAAAAAAAAATTGGGTATTTTTTTTTATTTTTTCTAAAATAGTTGAGTTTTTGTGAATAGTGGAATACGGTAATTTACGCTATTATCTAAATACATGAATTATTGATTCATAGATGATGTATAGATTATATAAGAACCATTATTTTAGAATCACATGAACTATTTACTATAATTGTTCACAATAATCATCACCATTGATAGTCTTGATCCAATATAACAGACAAATTAATAAAATAATCAAGCACCACCCCTCTCATATACTACAGATACCACCCCTCACCGCCCATTATCCTCAATTTATATAATCCTAAAATATTATTTTTATTATACCCATTTCCTCTCTAAAAACTCTTCCCCACATCCTATTCTTACTGGTCACCCCAAAATACCAATTCCATGATCTTTAAGGAGGTTCTCAAGGAGACACTATAAGAGATGTAAAATCCTCTTTTGTTCCCTTTTAATTTCTTTTAATTTCATTTATTTTATAATAATATTCTTTCCTCATCTATCCAAAAATTAATTATAACTCCTATATAATATATATACTATAATTTTATTATGATAGTGGAATATCCATTATCAATTTTTTACTCATATCCATTTTATTCAAAAAATGAAAACATAACCAATGATGTGTCGATTTACCACCATCGTGTATGATGCAGTTTATATTAATTACCATCTTCAAGGATAGTTATAAAACCATTATTATTGTTAAATCAAAATTTATTATGCAAATAATAATTAATATAATGTTATGTATCCAATGTATAAACATGATATTAAATAAAATGGTATATTATTATGATAGTTTTAAAGAACCCAAATATATTAAACCATTTCCATTAAAATTTTATCTAATTAATTTTTATCATACCTTATTACTACATGTTATAAAAGAAAATTTAAAATTAAGGAATTTAATTTATAATATATAATTTCAATTTTGGATAATTATTCTCATTTTATAGGAACTTCCATACTTGTATATAAGAAAACTGATCATGAAAAAACATGAAAAATACACTCTTAAAAAGAAAAAAATTGAATATTATAACTTATTAAAGAGAACATACATAAACATAATAAAATTATAATAAATCTAATAAATGTTGAAAATGATCTGAATTAAGTAATTAATAAATCTAATTGGATTATACAGTACATTACATATAAGTGCAGAATACCTTAGGATATTAGGTAAGGGGTTTCTCATCTCCCTTTTATTTCCATTGTATATGTATTATTCACTACTTGTCAGTTGTGTGTGGTGTATATATATTTATAATTTTTTATGAAAATAATTAATTGAATATTTCATTATATATCTATATTTCTTATATCATGGATACGATTATTTTATAAGCCATATACTATCTTTACATTTGATAATTATTTTAAAGGTTTTTTTAATTGGGTAAATATTGATGAATCCATATTCTCTAATCAATATTGATATTTTGATAAAGAATATTTTTTTATCTTAAATATATGTATGAAGAATTAATTTGTAATTGAAGTTATGGGTGGGGACTGTAATTATATATCCACTCAATACCTCAATAGATCTCATGAGATAATATAGTTGGAGACAAACCCTTGGTGTTTATTTCCAATAAGAATCATATGTGTTTAGTCCCACAAACATAAACCATCTTGATGGTATAATGGTTCATAATTTGGATACATGATATCTGATAAATAATCATTTCCTTCATTTTCTATTCATTTATTACTTTTAATGAGATATTCACTGTGACAAAATCTATGGATGAATATTCATTATCAATTAATTAATGGAATCTATTTTTTTTGTTATTTTCCTATCCATTGTGATTATTATTTTATAACATTTCTTCACATATTCTTGATCAATGTAATCATTATTAAGCATTTGAGATCACCATTTTATTCTTTTTCCTTCCCCATAATAAAAATATTAGATATCTAAATAATTTTCAAGGAAGTAGTTTATTTCATTTTTTATTCTCTATGTTTAATTAAAAATATAATAAGGGAACCATGGATACATCTAGTTCCTCATGACCACTAAATTGATTGATATTTGGTTTTGTGTCCTATTGTTTCTATACCATTGTAATAAAATAACCACTAACTCTAGGCTGTTGGGATTGTGGTTGTTACAATTTGTATTAGAGTAGTTTTAGTAGAAAGCTTGGGAAATATATCCAAAAAGACATGAGAATTATAATCATTATTTCTATTGAATTTTTGGAACAATACTTATTATGATTATGAGATAAATTATTTTGTGACACTATTTAGTGATGTATACTAATGGTATAAATGTAATCAATACATCTGAAAAATATAGTGATTTACCTTCAATGAAAGTAATCATAATTTGTGTCGGAGATGAAAAAATCAGGAACATATTAGGATAGCTTACACAATATATGATGAATAATTGTATTACATATATGTTGAATCATTTATTGTGATATAATCTACCATATTTTAGTATGACTACTACTCTAGTGGTAGCTGAGAAATGGGTCAAGTCCCTTCAAATATATTTATGGCATTTCAATTTCATGAAAGGGAAAAGGTAGTAATATTGATATATTATGTCAATGGTGATGTTAATCAATGGTGTTCGTTGATCCAAAATAATAAAGAGGAAGGTAAAATAAAATACATTGAATGGGAAACTTTTAAATATAATTCTTCAAATAAATATTACACTCTTAAACAATGAACTGAAATGAATATAAAATTATTTAACATAATGAATAAATAATAAAAAATTGATACATAGTATGAGGTACCTTCACAAGACTACCCTAATATGCTACTTTTTACATACGTGATTCAAAAAATAGGATTGATCATTTCTATGAAGGACTTAATCCAAGTCTCTGAAGGGAGAGGGCATCTCAAACATTTTCATCATACAATGAAATAGTATTAGTTTTAATATAACTAACAAAAGAATTCTCTAGATCATTTATGTTCAATGGAAATCAAGATAAGAAGAGAACTTTTATAACCATCAAAAAAGGTGAAGCATCAAAGAAGAAGAGGAAAATACAGAAATTCCAATTATAATAAAATTATAGAAATCATCATCCTAAAAAATGCATGAAAGTCATGGGTGTTTTTTATATGTGTGGAGAAAAGGGTCATAAAGAAAATGAATTAACGGGGAAGAAACAAATTAATAATTATCATTGCTTCAACTATAATGAAATGTATCAATATTTAAATTAAGGTCCCAAGAATCAAGGGAATATACCATAGAATATTACAAGGGGAGATGGCCAAGTTTATGGAATCAGCACAACTGAAGTAGATGTACCCAATGATTTGGTGGTGGGTCCAATAATAAAATATTAAAATCTCACTAATAATTTATTTGATTTATCATCATCACACTATTTTATATCTACCCAGTATTAAAAAAAATAGATATTCCCTTTTTAATTTAATAAGGGATTTGTCAGTCAAAACTCATAATGGATGTCTCATTGCAACAAATCTATTTTGGGATGTTCCCATTGTGGAATATAAAATTCATTTATTTTCTTAAATTATCATCATTCCTATGGTTCAATTTTATATAATCCTTGATATATATTGGATTTAAAAATATTATGTGAAAATTTATCACATGAAGAATGAAATTATTATTTTTTAGAAATATATATATAATCCCTTGTCTTTAGAAAAGAAACATCATTATCAGATTATTATCTAAATCCTCCCCGAGTAGCTCTACTGAATGAAATTATTGTGGAGGAAGAGAAAATATCATAGAGGGGTGAGAAGAATATTATTTAAATAATGATGTATGAATTTTTTAAGAATACAATGACTTATTTTCTAAGGAATTACCTATGCACCCCCAATGGCATGAAGTTTATTTTCCCATTTATTTAATAACTAATGAAATATCAATATCATATACACCTTATAGAATGAACACCATGGAGTTAGTATAGTAAAATAAAAAATAGATTATTTGAGTAATAAGGGATTTATTATCCCTAATACTTCTATATGGGGAGCCACTATTCTATTTGTTTAGAAGAAAGATGGGTCCTTGAGGTTTTTAATTGACTATTGAAAAATCAATGCTATTAAAATAAATAAAAAGCATCATTGTCCTCACATTGATGATTTATTTGATCACTTTCATGGAGATAAATATTTTTAAAACATTGGGATTCATTCTGGGTATCATCAATTGAGAGTAAAGAAGAATATATTCCAAACACATCCTTTTAAATGTGGTATGGATATTACAATCTTATAGTAATACCATTTGGATTGAATACTGCACCCTTTATTTTGATGTAACTAATGAACAGACTATTCAAGGAATATCATGTCATTTTTTTGTAGTATTCATTGTGGATATTTTGGTGTATTCTAAAAATTTTGAAGACCATGAGAATCAATTGAGAATAATTCTTAAGAATCTTATATGGAAAGAGTTTTATGGTAAATTTCTCAAGTGTTAATTATGGCTTCAAGAAATTTCATTTCTTGTCTATATTTTCTCTTATAATGGAATCTCAGTTGATATTATAAATAAATATGAAATCCGTGAATGGACTATGCTAAAAAACGTTGTTGAGGTATGTTGTTTCATTGGATTAGCAGATTAATATTGGATTTTTATTCATAATTATTTCTAATTGGTCAACTATTTAATTGAGCTCACATGTAAAGTGGTTAAGTTCATATAGACAAATGAATGTGAAGAATGTTTTGAAGAAATTAATAGAGTATTATTAAATGTACTTATTTTTAATCTACCATTATAAAATAATGGGTTTCTGATATATAGTGATACATTGGCAAGAGGACTGGGTTATGTCCTTATGAAATTTTTTGATGTTATTTAATGTGAATCACAGAATTTGAAGACACATTAACATTATTATCCTACTCATGATCTATAGTTAGTATCTATAATATTTTCTATGAAGATATGGAGTAACTATCTATATGTAAAAATATGTGAGATGTATACGGATTAAAAGAGTTAGAAATACATCTTCACACATCAATAACTCAACATTAGGTAAATAAAATGGATTGAGTTACTCAAAGATTATGATTTCTCAATACACTAAAGTTGAGGAAAATCAAATATGGTAGTAGATTCATTAATAAGGAATAATCATGGACTTTTGACCCAATTGAGCATTTAGAAAGATCCTATATTCATTGATTTGGTAGATATGAATATAGAGATAATTAAGGAAGTGTAAAATCACTCCTTTTTTTTAAATGATTTTTATACCATATTTACTATAGAATATATAAATATCTCAATATTATTATGATAAATTTCATAATATAATTAAATCTGTTAAGTATATAAGATTGGTAGAATTCATGTATGACGATGCAATTATGAAATTTGAAAATATGTTATATATATGTAACACCCCGAGATTTTATGAAAACTATTCTTTTTAATTTCACTAATGTCTTGTGTTGTACGCTACACCAAAAGGAGCTTGCACAACACGCATCCTTGATTTTCCTTTCATTACACGCAATCGCGACCTTCCTCGATAGCGTGTGTAGTACGCAATAACGAGTTTCACTAAACAACAATACGCTATTAAAATATTATTAAAACTAGCCGTTATGAATAGTAATAACCACTTTTTGAAATTTTGTATATTTTATTTTTTATAATGGAATTAATTTTTGGATTCATAATATCGAAATTAGATTAGGGTGAAATTTTGGTACTTTTCAGATAACTTTTATTTTCTGATGAATAGTGAAAATTACTATATTTTAATTAAAAAAAACATTTTTAATTGAAATAATTAATAGTGATAAATTATTAATTTGAGTGGTTTCAAAGTATATTTAGAATATATTTTTACAATTCAATACAATGTCGGTCATTGGATGTAATTTTACATTTACACCAGACAAAAACAAGTGTTAATCTTTTGATAGTTATTATCTCTTAAAAACACGCTATTTGTTGTGATAGCGGAAATTAATTATAAAATTAATTAATGAAACATATATATTGGGAATTTTTTAAAATAGAAATAATTTTTGAATTCGGAATATCAATTATAGCTTAGGGTGAAATTTTGGCATTTTTCTGAAAAACATCAATTTTTGATGAATAGTGAAACTACTAAGTGGAAGTTAGAAAAATTATTTTTTTCATAAATCATAATTTTACCACTTATGTGAATGGAATTTCAAAAATCCGAGAGACACGGTTGATGTCAGTAAGTAAAATGTGGTTCAATGAGATGAAAATAATTTTTGGTGAATAGTAACTTTTTACTTTTTTTACCACGGTTAAAAGTAAATAGGGTAATTAAGGGTAAAAATGATATTAATATTACCCTAACACATGTCCTAATCCTATTGTACAAGTGTATCTCGACCAAAAACAACCTTAAGTGTAAAATATTATCATATAGGCCCACTTGGATTAGATTAGGACATTTATTATTATTTAATTCAAAGAAGAGTTAAAAGAGATAAAATCAAAATTTATTTACTAAAACATTTGTAATATAGGGTTATACATAAGATATATTCAATTGTAAATATTAATTAGAAATCTAAAAGGATTTCCTACATAATGGTATTTTATTTGTAATTTTTAGAGATCAAATAATTTAATTTATTTATTACACAAAGATGATGCTGTAATTATCTTATTAATGAAATATTGACATAATTGATGTTATAAACACCAAATTTAATTTAATTTAACACTTTTTATGAATCCCACTAATTTTCTAGGTTACTATGATATACTATTGTTGATTTAATAAACTTTTTTCGAACATATAATTCTGTTATGACTTTCCCAAAAATCATATATCAAATAGAGTCAAAATTGACACAAAATAGTTTTTAAATCAAATATTATATTATAAATTGTTATTTTATTCCTAAAAATATAAGGTTCGGCCAAATGACTTATATAAGGATATATATATTAATAATAAACAATTTGGGGTTCTTTTGGCATGTTATAGTAAGTGTATTAACCATATAGTGTAAGAAAACAAAAAGACACGGTAAAAGTTAAATTATTTAACTTAGAGTTAAATCTAATTGATAAGGATAAAATAATAACCTAAACTTGTCTAAATCCTATTGTTTGATAGGATTTCGACCCATCCCCACTTTAGATTCTAAATATGACCCTTTGGAACCATTATAAACCTATTTTGACTTTAATATAAAATAATATTTTGAGATATTCCTAAGGTGCCCCTCTCCTCCCTTATAAAAGGGCACTTCATCCCCCTCCTCCTCACACCAATTTGAGGACTCAAGCTCAGAAAACCCCTGACAAAATCCCTTCTCCACTTCCCTAGAATAATCCCAGAGGTCCTGGTCTTCTTCAAAGACCAATCTTAGTTCCCTAAGTGGAGGATTCAAAGAGGCGTTTCAAAGAAGAGGTAATATCCATTACCGATCTTTTCAATTTCTTTCTTCATAAACTTCTTCTTCTTTAGTTGTTTCATGATAAAGTAATAACATCAGTATTACTTAAATACTGATATGTTATTATAAATATGAAACAACTCTAATTAACCTTCTATCCATCCTACAGAAAAAGGAAATCACCGCGCGTGCGTACGTACGGAATACCGTCTCCACACCGTGGTGTAATCTATTTTCCACCACCACATTAATTGGATGGGTATAATGGTTTAATGAGTGACTATATATTATTATTATAAAGTGATATTGATACTGAAATATTATAAAAACACTTAAACACAATTCCACGACCATGGGAACGATATCATCGCTCGTGCGTACGTACGGACTACCGTCTCCACGACGCGATGAGATTCATTCTCAATGATTAACCATTCATGAATGATTATAAAGTATATATAATAAGTACTAATGAAATATATGACATAATAATGATACTGGATTTATTTATATTTATATGTATGTCAACTACTTAATTCCATTTAATTCAATAAGGAAACGAAAACAGCGTTTATGCGTACGTACGGACTACCGTCTCCATGAACGGTGTATCTCATTCCATTTATCAATATATTATATATATGTATATTCTGAATATATATTATATATAAATCATGTTTTACATTCTGGATATAATTAATCATGATCCAAGTAATCATATTAATAATTACAAGTTAAAAAGACGAACGACAAATGAGACGATTTTACCCAAAACGCTACATTAACATGAATTTACAAAAGAACGGGTAATATAAAGTCATAAGTGGACCATATATGATATAATAAAAATGAATATGATTTTGGAATAAGTAAATAACATGATTTAAATCATTATACAGGAGGTTCGGACACGTAAAAAGCAAGTCGGACCTAAGGTAAGGGAAAATATCACAATCTCATTTTTATCTGAGATTGTTTATACTTTGGTATTTACTGGGGTGTATTTTATCATCAAAATACATGTTTCTTCAATATGTAATATTATTTCCATTCACCTAAAATTGTTTAAATCCTATTTTACCCTTTGGTGAGTTTTTAGTAAAAGATATGAAAGGAATCTTTTGTCGTTTTTCATACGAGGTATTTTTTGACTTTTCGGACAAAAGTACGAGAAGAATGTTTTTTTTAACTTATATGGCATGAATGGATTTTTAAAACATTATTTCCAAGAAGCTTCCTTTACAAGTTTTCAAGTTTATTTTTAATCAAATTCATTTATTTTAAAGTCGTATGACATGTTATGAAAGGAAAAATGTTTTTGAAAAAGAAAGGATATTTTCCTCAAGAATGGAGTTCAAGTGTTTTATCAAAATTATTTTCCATCTAAGATAATAAAGGGTTCTGTTTTTATCCCTATTATTACATTGATTTTATCATGTTGTGATGGAATTATTGTTATGAATTCCTTTATCTTATATGAATTGATTTAGGATTTCATGATGTTTAAGATTCTCATTTGTATTACATGCGTTATGCAATGATGTATGATTTATGATTTTGTGGCACACATAAGAATGATATCATTATGAGATGGGTGGGACCTATATCTCCCTCCAATGCATTGGGTAAAGATTTTATATCTCATGAGATAGACATGGCCGGAATGGTAGGTTATACCGGTTCAGTGAAACAGGACTAAAACGAGGGTGACTCGGTTCAGAAAGGGACTTTATCCACTAAGATAGTCTTGACAATGAGTCTTGACTAACAAGAAATGATTCTCTATGATTATGTGTGTATGCCACAAAGTTTCATGTTTTATGTTATGATTATTGGGATTTCATTTCACTACTATGATTTATCCCATGTTATGAAATTATGCTCTCTCTTTTGCAGGATAAGATTTCCCAAAGTTATGTTCTTATGAATATGATGTGATTGATTTTTCTTTTGTTTACCCTTAATGAGCATTTGAGCTCACCCTTTTATGTTTTCTTTTCCCCAGGATATAATGAAAGGTTTTAGGTAAAAAAGGGATGATCTTTATGGGAGATATTGGAGATCTTTCACCACGATTAGAAGATTACGTTCCGAGTTTCCAAAGACACTAAACTATTACGATCCTTGTGTGTGTGTTTTTTGTTATGTACTAAGTATTCCGCAAAAGTAATGAAATGTTCATGTACGATAAGCTTTGGGTCTCTACAGTTGGTATCAGAGGAAAGGTTTAGTCAACCTTTGGAAACTAGGATGCGAAAACGTTAGTGAGATCCCTAGAGATATTTCTAAGGTATGTCTAGGGATGTCCCTAAGGTTAAGTATACGTATAGGTTATAGTACTAGAATTATGCTAACGATCATAGAATTAAACCAAAGATGTTAGATATTGATGGTAGTCCCCCTTTATTATGTTGTTTTCCCTAGCATTATTTTTTCCTCTCACACTATTATTTTTGGGTTTTAGACGATGGTTGGAACCCGAAGGAACCGTGTTGATCAATGCAATGGAAAAATGCAATGATTTTCCTCCTGAACAAACAAATGTTATGGGAGATGGAGTGAAAAATCTTATTGCTATACTTACACAAGCTATGAATCATTCTGGACTTCCAAATGATCAGAGAAGGGAACAATATTCTATTGAGTCCTTCATGAGGCAACGCCCACCTTCTTTTAGTGGGTCTTCTGATCCACTTGTTGCTGAACAATGGATCCGTACTACTGAAAAGATATTTTTAGTTCTTCAATGTTCTGAACATGATAAAGTCATCTTAGCAGTATATCATTTGGAAGGTGAAGCTGATCAATGGTGGAATCTTATCAAGAATACGAGGCCAATAGATGAAATTGAGTCCATAGAATGGGACGAGTTCAAGAAATTATTTTTCAATAAGTACTTCCCTCGTATTCTTCGAACAAAGATGGAGAAGGAGTTTCTTGAACTAAAGCAAAAGGATGATGAATCTGTTGGTATAGACGATGAAAATTTTACAAGACTTGCAAGGTATGCATCTGGCATTATCATCTAACCTGAAATTAAAGTTGATCGATTTTTTAGTGGCTTAAAACCAAGTCTTCGAAGGGCATTAGCTATAAGAGACTTCAGTAGCTATGAAGAAATTGTGCGTTGTGCTATCAAGGTAGAAATGGAAGTTGGTGTTACATATCCATCTCATGGTTTTGACAAGAAATGAAAGATGGAGTTCAAGGAGAAATCTCAGAATAATGGTGAAAAGAAGATGAATGTTTCCTTATGCACAAAGTGTGGAAACAAGCATGGTGGAGATTGTCTTAAAGGGACTAGAAAATGTTTTTAGTGTGGAAAAGAAGGTCATCGAGCAGCTGAGTGTCGAAGTAATGGAAAAAGGGATTCTAATGATTTGAATAAAGAAAACACTGCAGAGAACGCACCACCAACACTTCAATTCTTCAAGTGCAAGGAAATGGGGCATTATGCTAATAAATGCCCTAATCCAAGGGTTAGTGATGATCAACATGAGCAACCACTAAAGGCAAAGGACAAAGGGAAGTCACATGAAATCACTATTGGTGATGTTGAATATGACAACGATGTGGTGGAATGATTAAGTGTTTATGTAATGGGATTCCAAAATAATGTTGTCCCATGGAGTATTGGAATATTTATGTATTGGTCTAATGTGGTATTCAAAGTGATTGAGATATTATGTGCATAATGAAGGGAAAACGAGAAAATGAAATCTTTAACAGTATTCATGAGCTCATGATTGATATAAGGACTATGTGATATCATGGTTTGAGTATATAGAATTTTGAGGATTTTGGTATGTGGAAGGTGTTAACTTTTAACTCCATTCATGTTTTCACTAAGGTATTCAAGAGAATACATGATTAAGGACTTTGAATGTTTGGAATGGGACCAACAAAACATATCTTATGATATATGGGGATCGACGATGGTATTAAATCTCTGGTAATCGTTTTCACTATGTTATGAGAGTGGACTGCAGTATTATGGATAAGCCTAAAGATTGGAATGGATTATGTTGGACATAAGTTAGTATTGGTTAAGGATAGAAATTTTTTTCGATATTATTGATGGGATGTTATAGTAATATAGTTTTAGAAAAAGGACAACCTGCAGGACGGGCGACAGCCCATCGCGTCAGACAAGGCTGTGGAAATCGAACCCACAACCGAAGTGCGACTGGCCTTTATCGCCTACCACTGGCCTACAGGAAGTCCCTGTTTAGTAGAAACTAGTTTTATTATATTAAGCTGTGTTATATATGATGTATAAGTCCATTTTAGGAACCATATATGATTAATCTCACTATAGATCGACTTATGTATATAATTTTTTCTAACCTTTTGTTTGAGACAGATGGAATGACCCATCATTCTATCACATGATCTGCTAACACTTCACGAATAACAAATTCAACATCATTTATTTAAGAGATGAAGTGGAAATTGTTCAAGGCACGAACAATAGTGAGATTTTACCAAAATAAAGTAAGTATTTATTCTAATTTAAATTTTCAACTTTAGGGAAATGGTCTTGAAAACCAAAAATGTTGTCCTAGTGATCTTATATCTGATGAATCAGATGGTACCTTATATCATCACAAATTTATGGCTTTGTGATTACTGGCTTTTCCATAGCCATGTTCTCTACCACTCTCCATCAATACATGATGGTTAGATTTCTCTTCCATATCCGTATTTTCACCTATGTGGAAACCCAGTGATTAGTTTATTTGGGTAACCATTAAGTTTCATACTTTTGTTTTTAAAGATTGGTTTTGGTATTCCTTTTTACGATGTGGGTTTCTATTAAAGAAACTTTCGAATAGTAAACCATTTATAACCCCGACGAATTTCGAGGGCGAAATTCATTTTAAGGGGGGTAGAATGTAACACCCCGAGATTTTATGAAAAATATTCTTTTTAATTTCACTAATGTCTTGTGTTGTACGCTACACCAAAAGGAGCTTGCACAACATACATACTTGATTTTCCTTTCATTACACGCAATCGCGACCTTCCTCGATAGCGTGTGTAGTACGCAATAACGAGTTTCACTAAACAACAATACACTATTAAAATATTATTAAAACTAGCCGTTATGAATAGTAATAACCACTTTTTGAAATTTTGAATATTTTATTTTTCAGAATGGAATTCATTTTTGGATTCATAATATTGAAATTAGCTTAGGGTGAAATTTTGGTACTTTTCGGATATCTTTTAGTTTCTGATGAATAGTGAAAATTACTAAATTTTAATTAAAAACAACTTTTTTAATCGAAATAATTAATAGTGATAAATTATTAATTTGAGTGTCTTCAAAGTATATTTAGAATATATTTTTACAATTCAATACAATGTTGGTCATTGGATGTAATTTCACATTTACACTAGACATAAACAAGTGTTAATCTTTTGATAGTTATTATCTCTTAAAAACACACTATTTGTTGTGACAGCGGAAATTAATTATAAAATTAATTAATGCAACTTATATGTTGGGAATTTTGTAAAATAGAAATAATTTTTGAATTTGGAATATCAATTATAGCTTAGGGTGAAATTTTGGCATTTTTCTGAAAAACATCAATTTTTTATGAATAGTGAAACTACTAAGTGGAAGTTAAAAAAATTATTTTTTCATAAATCTTAATTTTACCGCTTCTATGAATGGAATTTCAAAAATCCGAGAGACACAGTTGATGTCAGTAAATAAAATGTGGTTCAATGAGATGAAAATAATTTTTGGTGAATAGTAACTTTTTACTTTTTTTTACCACGGTTAAAAGTAAATAGGGTAATTAAGGGTAAAAATGATATTAATATTACCCTACACATGTCCTAATCCTATTGGACAAGTGTATCTCGACCAAAAACAACCTTAAGTGTAAAATATTATCATTTAGGCCCACTTGGATTAGATTAGGACATTTATTATTATTTAATTCAAAGAAGAGTTAAAAGAGATAAAATCAATGTTTATTTACTAAAACATTTTTAATATAGGGTTATACATAAGATAAATTCAATTTTAAATATTCATTAGAGAGATAAAACTATTTCCTACATAATTGTATTTTATTTGTAATTTTTAGAGATCATATAATTTAATTTATTTATGACACAAAGATGATGCTGTAATTATCTTATTAATGAAATATTGACATAATTGATGATATAATTACCAAAATAAATTTAATTTGAGACTTTTTATTAATCCCACTAATTTTCTAGGTTACTATGATATATTATTGTTGATTTAATCAACTTGGTTCGAACATATAATTTTTTTATGACTTTCACAAAAATCATATATCAAATAGTGTCAAAATTGAAACAAAATAGTTTTTAAAACAAATATTATATTATTAATTGTTATTTTATTCCTAAAAATCTAATGTTCGGCCAAATGAATTAGATAAGGATATATATATTAATAATAAACAATTTGGGGTTCGTTTGGCATGTTATAGTAAGTTTATTAACCATATAGTGTAAGAAAACAAAAAGACATGGTAAAAGTTAAATTATTTAACTTAGAGTTAAATCTAATTGATAAGGTTAAAATAATAACCTAAACTTGTCTAAATCCTATTGTTTGATAGTAGTTTGACCCATACCCACTTTAGCTTCGAAATAAGACCCTTTGGAACCATTATAAATGGATTTTGACTTTAATATAAAATAATATTTTGAGATATTCTTATGGTGCCCCTCTCCTCCCTTATAAAAGGGCACCTCCTCCTCCTCCTCCTCACACCAATTTGAGCACTCAAGCTCGTCCAACCCCTGCCAAAATCCCTTCTCCACTTCCCTAGAATAATCCTAGAGATCCTGGTCTTCTTCAAAGACCAATCTTAGTTCCCTAAGTGGAGGATTCAAAGAGGCGTTTCAAAGAAGAGGTAATATCCATTACCGATCTTTTCAATTTCTTTCTTCTTCAACTTATTCTTCTTTAGTTGTTTCATGATAAAGTAATAACATAAGTATTACTTACATACTGATATGTTATTATAAATATGAAACAACTCTAATTAACCTTCTATCCATCCTATAGAAAAAGGAAATCACCGCGCGTGCGTACGTACGGAATACCGTCTCCACGCCGTGGTGTAATCTATTTTCCACCACCAAATTAATTGGATGGGTATAATGGTTTAATGAGTAAATATATATGATTATTATAAAGTGATATTGATACTGAAATATTATACAAACACTTCAACACAATTCCACGACCATGGGAACGATATCATCGCTCGTGCGTACGTACGGACTACCGTCTCCACGACGCGATGAGATTCATTCTCAATGATTAACCATTCATGAATGATTATAAAGTATATATAATAAGTACTAATGAAATATATGACATAATAATGCTACTGGATTTATTTATATTTATATGTATTTCATCTACTTAATTCCATTCAATTCAATAAGGAAACGAAAACAGCGTTCATGCGTACGTACGGACTACCGTCTCCATGAACGGTGTATCTCATTCCATTTATCAATATATTATATATATGTATATTCTGAATATATATTATATATAAATAATGTTTTACATTCTGGATATAAGTAATCATGATCCAAGTAATCATATTAATAATTACAAGTTAAAAAAATGAACGACAAATGAGACGATTTGACCCAAAACGCTACTTTAACATTAATTTACAAAAGAACGGGTAATATAAAGTCATAAGTGGACCATATATGATATAATAACAGTGACTATGATTCTGTAATAATTCAATAACATGATTTAAATCATTATACAGGAGGTTCGGACACGTACAAAGCAAGTCGGGCCTAAGGTAAGGGAAAATATCACAATCTCATTTTTATCCGAGATTGTTTATACTTTGGCATTTACTGGGGTGTATTTTATCATCCAAATACATGTTTCCTCAATATGTAATATTATTTCCATTCACCTAAAATTGTTTAAATCCTATTTTACCCTTTGGTGAGTTTTTAGTAAAATATATGAAAGGAATCTTTTGTCATTTTTCGTACGAGGTACTTTTTGACTTTTCCGACAAAAGTACGAGAAGAATGTTCTTTTTAACTTATATGGCATGAATGGATTTTTAAAACATTATTTCCAAGAAGCTTCCTTTACAAGTTTTCAAGTTTATTTTTAATCAAATTCTTTTATTTTAAAGTCGTATGACATGTTATGAATGGAAAAATGTTTTTGAAGAAGAAAGGATATTTTCCTCAAGAATGGAGTTCAAGTGTTTTATCAAAATTATTTTCCATCTAAGATAATAAAGGGTTCTATTTTTATCCCTATTATTACATTGATTTGATCATGTTGTGATGGAATTATTTTTATGAATTCCTTTATCTTATATGAATTGATTTATGATGTCATGATGTTTAAGATTCTCATTTGTATTACATGCGTTATGCAATGATGTATGATTTATGATTTTGTGGCACACATAAGAATGGTATCATTATGAGATGGGTGGGACCTATATCTCCCTCCAATGCATTGGGTAAAGATTTTATATCTCATGATATTCACATGGCTAGAGTGGTAGGTAATACCGGTTCAGTGAAACAGGACTGAAACGAGGGTGACTCGGTTTAGAAAGGGACTTTGTCCACTAAGATAGTCTTGACAATGAGTCTTAACTAACAAGAAATGATTCTCTATGATTATGTGTGTATGCCACAAAGTTTCATGTTTTAAGTTATGATTATTGGGATTTCATTTCACTACTATTATTTATCCCATGTTATGAAATTATTCTCTCTCTTTTGCAGGATAAGATTTCCAAAAGTTATGTTCTTATGAATATGATGTGATTTATTTTTCTTTTGTTTACCCTTACTGAGAATTTGAGCTCACACTTTTATGTTTTATTTTCCCCAGGATATAAAGAAAGGATTTAGGTATAAAAAAAGGAAGATCTTTATGGGAGATATTGGAGATCTTTCACCACGATTAGAAGATTTCGTTCCGAGTTTCCAAAGACACTAAACTATTGCGATCCTTGTGTGTGTGTTTTTTGTTATGTACTAAGTATTCCGCAAAAGTAATGAAATGTTCATGTACTATAAGCTTCGGGTCTCTACAATATAACATGCCATTACTGATCTATCTAGTATTTCATCAACCAAATCCTTGTTTTAAATTGTTCATTTTCAATATAAGGACGATAAGGAATTTGGAGGATACCAATAATAGAGAAGTCAAATATTTTTTGGATTGTTAACATTAACTGACATTTTCTATAGGATGCAAAAGGATTTCACACTGTGTAACTATGTTACAAGATGTGTCAGAGTCATTGGATGAACGTTATGAAATACTTCACATTGTGAATAGTGACATGACATGAATATACTTTCCACGTTTCTAATGATTTAAGTAACATATTTTTAATCACAAGCAACAAATTTCATGGTGTACATAAACACTGTTGACTTCCTTGTGTGTAAAAGAAATACATGCCCTGTAATTTCATGGCCATGGTGGTTTTATGGTTTCATTCAGGTATTTGGATACCATTTAGCTACCACATTTGCATTTCTCTTGAAACTAATATCCTCTTGGGTGATTTTGGAAGACTCCATTCCTTCTAAATCGATCCGTTGAGTGTTTGATCTACATTTTGGTTGCGATTATTCTCTATGGGTATGCAATATTTTCACTTATTTTTTTCCATTAATCATTGTACCACCCTTTGGTTAAGATTATCAATCTATTTATCTATTTTGGTGTTTTCCCTAATATTCTCTCATGATATGTTATGCAATCTATTTATGGAGGTCGTTCCTTTGTTGGTAATTCTATTAAATGAGTTCCTTCTTAAGGTATGTAGGTTTCCTCATTTCCATCAACCTGTCTTTTTCTAAATTGGATCATTATTTCAATGTGCTTTAGATTAAATGGCCTTCATAGACATCGTTTGGTTTTCGTTGTTGGTGGATCTAATAGTCGGCGTGTGCGACCCAAGTTTGAGGTCAGTGGTCCTTTCTCTAGCCTATATTTTCTAACCATTCCATTGCTTTAAAAAATGATTAATATATATAATCAAAATCATTTTTTGTGTGTTCAAAACTTTTTTTTAAAGAAAATGGTTTTCACTATTTTTTGATAAATGGAATGCAAGTTGAATTTTCAGAGCATCGAAAATGGAATTTTGACTTGGTTTTGAAATATTATTTCAAATCATTGGAAGGATTTATAAAAACGAGAAAATGGGATACCATGGTTACATAGGTGTATGGTTTGTCTTGAGTTCATTGTCCCTGTTATATGATTATTAAGAGTCATTATCATGGGGATTGCTTCTGTTTCCAATGTTCATTGTTCTATAAGACAAATATTGATAATTTTTATGGTGTTTACACATGGTATATTTTAATTCTTCCATGTAATGTGTTCTAGGAACCATATTTTTCACTTGATTTATTTTTTTAATAGTAGTTTTCTTGTCTGGTCTATAGTGATCCTTCATGCTGATATATTTTCATCTGTTTTATATTTCATGGAATTGTCATTTTTTACATGATATGCATGTTTATTTTTAGGAATTATTTTATGGAAAATATACTTTGAAATTGATATTGTTGATTTTTTTTTAGAACTGTGAAAAATTGAAATGATTACCACTGTTTATATAAAACCACTTTACTGCTTATCATGTCATGTTATATTTAAAATAACAACATGGGAGTTTTTATACAATGACTTTTCATGGAACACCTGGGTGGGAACCCATTGAGCATGTTATCTCACACCTTGTGCACCTCTTCAGTGGTGTTTAGACCTTTGTATGTATTCTATTAAAGAGAAATTCAAGGTGTTTGTAGTGAATCAGTGAGGTTTTGTGTTAGTTGGGCTGGGTAGATATTGGGTAGATGGTGGGACTTTGTCCACTCTATCTCTTGGAGTAGCTATTTCATTTTGTCCATGTGAATTTGGACTTCTCTTTTAGTGTTTTATCCACTTGCACAATTGATTTTTTCAATTTATTATTAAAATTATGGAATATATTTATTATTCTTCCACCATTTATTTCATTTAAAAGTTTATATATATTCCTTTTGTTTATTCAAGATAGTATAAATCATTCCCTCTAGTTTTTTTATTGTTGCGCGGTTACATGTCACTATCCCATGGGGATCGGGAACATCATTCAGGTATGTGAAAAATTGGGTTTGGTTCTAGCATTGAGGGCACCACTAGTAGGTTTATTAAAAACTGGTATTAGATGAAGTTTTTCCTCAAGATTCCTTATCTAGGGTTGTTTATTAAACAATAGATATGATTTTAGGGACTTGAGAGGTATGTTGCGATAAGTTCCTGGCTAGATCTTATCATGAAGAGACTCGATATTCCATAGTATGTTGGGATATGTTTATATAAGTGTTGGGTTTTGTTTTAAATCTCAGTTTCTACTTATGGGTTTTATGGTTTAAGATGAGACTTACTGTGTTGTCTGATCGTTCCTTCTGTTTTGGTGTGTAGCTGTATGCCTATGACATGTCTTCCTCATATTCCCCAGGAAGTTATAACTAATCCTCCATAGAGGAATCCACTAGTGGATCTTAATATCATCAATACTATAATATGGGTAGTTAGGGATATTGATCAATATGTTCAATGAGTTCCGGATAAGGTCATTAAAGTATAGAAAGGAGCTGGAGGAGAGAGAGTGTGTGTGATAGTGATTGATCTCTGGAATTCTTGTGAGAGAATCTACCATCCTTTAAAGAAACAAATGAATCTCAAGAGGTGTATGAATGGCTGGATAGTATCAATAAAATCTTCCACTTCTTGTATAAACTTAATAATATCATCCTAAAGTTTACAGTGATCAGGGTCGACGGTTCCAGATTGAGAATGTTTGAGTCTATGGTCCAGGTAGATAGACACATGGACCTCGATTAGAAGGGTTTCAAAACCCTATTTTTCAAACTATATTGTCCAGAGTCACTAATTTTGGAAAAGTATCTTTAATTCCTATCTTTTTAGTTGGTAGAACCTTTATTGTTAGCATACATCACTCGGTTTTCTAATATTTTCTGTTTTTCTTGGGACGATGTAAATATTTACTAGTTAATGGATCAGAAGTACCAATAGTGTTTACTCTTGGATATCAGATCAAAATGTATTTATGTTACGAATTTCTACCAATGATGATATGGTAGATTTATTTATGATGGAATAGATGGACATGGATGAAAATTATGATTTTTTAATTCATCTATTCTATCTAGTGGCAGCTTCAATGGAATTCATGGGAAGAAGGGGATGTGACAGGATCATCACAGAAGAGGTAGTGGTCCATATCAATAGTGATCCTCCTATGAACCGATATCAAATTCTATAAGTGTGCCTATAACGTTTTGTCCTTGTGATAGGTTCAAACACACAAGGCATTATTTCCCCATGCTCGTGAAGATTGAAATATATTTAGACATGTTGGTCATATACAATGCTTCTTTTAGGAAATAACTATGCCTAAATATGGTCAAGGTTCATCGGGTCCAAAGACTACTGTGTCCCAGTCAAAAGCTTCAAAGAATACAGGGATCTAACAATAGGCCTTATAAGAGAACAACTTTCTCACATTAGATGAGTGTCTAGTGTAAGTCGATGCATTTTAGGAAATAGTGAGAGGTATTATCCTTATTCCATTTTCAGTAGTGATTTATTTATTTGATACATGTGCCTCCCACTAGTTTATATGTGCACATTTCATTGATATTGTTAAACATCGAATGTAAATTATTACCTTTTTAATGGAGTTCAAAACACCTCTGGGAAAGAGAATATAGTGGGGGTTTTAGTGTCCTTGTTTGATAATGGTGAGTGATACAGAATTAGTCTAGGATATTCTGGTACTTTATCTAGATCTATTTGACATCATCATCAGTGTGTATTGACTTGTCACTCATTATGTTGTGGTTGATTGTTATCAATGGAAAGTTTCATTTATTTCCACTCATGAGAGATCTTGTGTTTTTTAATGGGAGTGGGACCCAATATCAGGTTATGCTGGGCCTTTCCCCCCAAATATTAGAAGTTTGTTTTCTACTGTTGTGCTTAATCCCGATGAAATGTATTCTATTGTTGATCTTCCCATTTTTGTTCGATACATTCCTCGCATTTTATGAGATGAATTAAATGGATATTTTTTAGAGAGGGGGATATATTTTATGGTTGATCTGGTTCCATGTACAAAGTTGATATTGATACATTCTTATTGGATGGTACTAGTAGAGTTGAAAGAGCTCCAGAGTCAATGGTATGACCTATTGTAAAAGGGTTTTGTTCTCCCTATTGTTTCACCTTGGGTAGCCCCTTTGATTTTTTACAAGAAAAAATATGGTTCACTTTGGTTGTGTGTAAACTATTGTAATTTGAATTGGGAAATGAATAATAACAAATATCATTTACCTCATTTGGATGATTTGTTTGATTATTTAAATGACGAAAAGAATTTTTAAAAGATTGGTCTTCGGATGGTTTATCATTAGATTATAGTTCAATAATCTGATATATCAAAGGTAGCTTTCAGAAGTAGGTATGGCCATTATAGATATCTTGTGATACCTTTTGGTCTGAAAAATGCTGTAATAGTTTTTAGGTATCTAATGAATCAAATATTCCATCAATACCATTATGATTTTGTGGTAGTGTTCATGGATGATATTATGGTCTCTTCGAAATCCCGGTATGAGCATGAGAACTATCGTTGTTAGGTTCTAGAAATTCTGAGAATTCACTATTTTTATGGAAATAATTCAAAACGTATTTTTTCAGATTCAATAAGTGAAGTTAATTGGGTACAAAATTTTTAAACAGGGCTTATTTGTTGAACCAAATAAGGTATAGGTTTTCTTATCATGAATAGAACCATAGAATGTCTTTGAGATTTAGTAATTCCTTGGTCTTTTTGGATACTAATGAAGGTTTGTTATGGATTTCTCTAAGTTAGATCCCCTTTGAATTCTATTACCAAGATATTGGTGAAATTCACAAGGGATGAGATGTTTAATAATTCTTTCGATGAACAAAAACGACTTCTAATATCATCTCCTATTCTGATCTTACCTAAGTCCAGTAAGGGGTACGTGGTGTTTTTTTATAATTCTAGTGATCGTTTGGGATGTTTGATTATTAATGATGACCAAATGGTAGCTTATGGATCTCGTTATCTTTGGACACATGAGAAGAATTACCCCACTCATGATTTAGATTTTGTTGTAGTTCTGTATAAGCAAAAATGTTGGAAGCACTGTCTTATTGGGGAGAGGATCGTTGTATTTTATCATCATAAGTGTTTAAATTATATCATTTCCCAGAAATACTTGAATCTCAGCTAGGATAGATTGGTAAAATACCATTAGATGTTTGACATCGATATTGTATACAACCTAGGGAAGGGAATTTTTTTGTAGACACTATTAATAGGAATGTACCATCATAGGCTATTCTAGAATCGAATGAGGAGTGGAATCATATAGGCGTTTTCACTCAATTTCACATATATTCTCAATTATATGTTCCAAGAATGGTTCTGAAAAGTGTTTAGTCATCATCCACTCTCATGGAGTCTAACTTTAAGATTCATTAGTACGATGTTGTGTTTATAAAATCATAAGAAATCCTTTATCGTGGGGAGACCTTTTCAGGTTGGTATATCACTTTAGATGGTATACTCAACTTCAAGAAATTGGTTTTCATCCCAGAATCTGTGAGGAGTTTAGTCTTGTTTTAATTACATTGAACTTTTTGGGTTGTTCATCTAGGAACTAATAAGATTTATTATGGCATGGTATGATTATTCTAGTGGCCAAGTATGAATCATGACATCGCTGATTATGTGTCTCGATGTTACATCTACCAATGAATAAAGGAAAATAACTTGAAACCCTCTTGTATAATTCAGCCTCTTCTAGTTTCAGTCTAAAATGGGATGAGTTTTCCATGGATTTTATATTTTGATTACCACATACACACCGAGGGGAAAATTTTATTTGGTAATCATTGATTGGTTGATGATGTTTACTCATTTCATTATGATCAAGAACAAAACTAAAATTAAATATCTGGGTAATATGTACATGCTTAAAATTTTGAGGTATCATGGGATTCCATTTCACATTGTTTTGGATAGGGATCCTAGGGTTACATAGAGGTTAGGGAGGAGTCTCTAATATCAAATAAGATATCAGTTCAAGTTGATCACATGTTACCATCCACAAATAGATGGTAAGACGAATCATGTGATTCAGATCCTGGAAGATATACTTCGTGCATGTGTCATGATTTTTAGTGGATAATGGGATATCCATATGGGACTATTTGGTTTGATTACAATAGTAGTTATCAATCATTGATTATAATGGATTCCTTTAAGGAGTTGTTTGGTCACCCATGTAGATCAGTTATTTTTTGGTCACAGGAGGACGAAATATCTTTAGTTGGATCATGTCTATATCATGAGGCACTAGAAAAGATTCAGGATGTGCATCAACATCTGGTTACACAAAACATTCTATAGAAATCATATACAGATTGGAGTTGTCATCCTCTAAAATTTCTCTTTAGTGATTGGGTTTTAACAAAATTTTCTCCATCGTTGGGTCACTGTCCTCTTGGAAAATAGGGAATATTGGATCTAAGATATGTTAGGCCATTTTAGGTCACTTAGTGTCCCCTACATGTTTTTTATTAGTTATCATTTCTAGTTCAGTTGATAGTTATTCATCATGTTTTCTACATATCTTAGCTTAGGAAGTTTCATCCTGGTCATATTGACAATGTGGGTTGGCAAAAAATTAAGTTAGAGACGTTTGTTTTTATTATAAATAAGCCATTTGAGATCGTTTACACTCATGTTAATTTCTTGTGCGAGAAGTCGATTCTGTTGGTGAGATTACTATGGAAACACAGATAAGATTCTCATGATACTTGTGAATGTGAGTCGATGTTGAAGGAGCAATGGCTTCATATTTTTCTAGGGATTACATCTTCCACATGACTTCCTGAGGATGAAGTGACTTTATAGTGGGGGGTTTGTAAAATCTCGTTACCGATCTATTAGGTGTTTCGTTAACCACATCATGTTTTTTCCTTTTTCATTGTTATTATGAGGCCAAGAATGAATTTGGAGGATACCTATAATGGTGAAGTGAGAGATTTATTGTAATCATAGATTTAAACAACCTTTTATGCTTTATACAGATGGATTTCATATCATGTAACGAGGTTACATGACATATAGGAGTTTATAGATACAAATCATGAAGGACTTCACGTTGTGAATGGTTACACAACGTGAATATGCATCTCATTTTTTTTAATGTTTTATGTAATGGATTTTTAATATAAGGAGATATATTTTTCACAGAACTTAAACACCATGGATATCATGGTGTTTAAAATAATTACACTCCAAGTAATTACCCTAGAAAGGATGTTTTAGGGAACCATTTGTGTTTTGGGTGACAATTTTCCTACCATGTTTCTATTTATCTCTATCCAAACCTCCTATCTGGTGATTTTGGGAGACTCCATTCCTTCTAGATCAATCCATTTCGCATTCGATCTGAGTTTTTGGTTCTGGTGTGCCTCTCTGGGTAAGTTGTCTTTCTGCTAATTTTTTTCATTGATCACGCTAGGGTCCTTGGGTTATGATTATAAGATCTATTGATCCATGTTGGTGTTTTATCTTATCTTATCCCGAGATCTATTTTGTGGTCTCATTATGGAGGTTATTCCTTTGTTGGTTATGGTACGATGGGAGTTCATTATTAAGGTATTTAGTTTTTCTCATTTCCACACACCCCTTTTTTAAAGTTTAATCAATCGTGTGATGTGTATTGGTCTGTAGGGCCTTCTTAGACATGTTTGGATTTTCATTGTTAGTGGATCTATTATGGGCATGTATGACTCGTGTTTGAGGAAGGTGGTTCTATATTTATCCTATGTTGGTGAACCTTTTCATTGCATTAAAAAATGTTTTATATATAGAATTGGCATGACGCTGTCTATATTGAAATTTTTTTTAATATAAAATGAGGTTTCCCTAGATTTTGATAAATGGAAAGAAAAGTTGTATTTCCAAAGCATCAAAAATGGAATTGTGAAATTGTTTTGGAATGGGTTTTCATAGAATTGGAATGGATTTTGAAAACGTGCAGATGAGTTACCATGGGTACTTAAGTGGAAGGATTATCTTGAGTGAATCAACCCTGTTTTGTTATTATCAAGAGTTTTTCTCATGCGAATCACTTCTGTTTCATAGTTCCGTTTTTCTAGGGGAATGAAATTTAAATTTGGGGGTTGCTCATGGGGTATTCTTCTTCTAACTAGTCCTGTGTTATAGGAACCTTATTGTAAACATGATTTATTATGGTGTGAGTAGGCTTCTAATATAACCTATTGTAATTCTATTTACGGATACATGTGCTACTATTTTATATTTCCTTGCTTTGTGGTTTTGTCCTTGATATGCATGTTTATATTAGAGAAAGATATTATAGAAAATATGACATTAAATTAATATAACTATTTTTTTTTGAACTACTCAATAATTAAAATAATTAATATGTTTTATATAAAACTAAATTACTACTTATCATGCCATGTTATATTTTAAATGAGAACACATGAGTTTTTATACAATGACTGGTTATGGAACACCTAGGTGGGATTCTACTAAGCATGTTAGCTCACACCCTGTACACTACATCGATGGTGCATAGACCATTGTATATAGTCCATTATAGGGAAATGAAAAGGTTTCATAGTGAGGAATTATAGTTTCATGTCAGGTGGATTGGGTAGTTGGTGGTGAGATAGTGGTAGTTCATCCACAACATCGCTTCGAGTAGATGTTTCATTTTGGTCATTTGTAGTTGGACTTTCCTTTTGGTGTTTTATCCACTTCTATAGTTTTTTGTTTTCACTATATTCTTACAGTTATTACATATATTTTTTTAGTATTCCATTGTTTATTTATTTTATGTGTTTTTATATGAGTCATGTGTCTGTATAGGTTGGGTGAAATTGCTCCCTATGGTTTTTGGATCGATGATCAGGTGTTTGTTGTTAGCCCGTGGGGGTCGAGAATGACATTTAGGTATGTGACAAGTCAGGTTGGGTGCTAGTTGTGAGGGTAACCTAGGTCAGTTTTTTACATTATTTGTTCTATCAATACTTGATCAAAAAATGGAGTTACTAGATGATTCTCATATATCAAATATATCTATACACCGTGATAGTCCCGAAATTTAAAGAGATATAAAAGAACATTTTTGTTGGGAAACCATAAAGTGGTAAATTGATGACTATGTGTCAAAATGTCTTTTTTTATCAAGTGGAGGTAGAGAGACATAAACCTACTGGATTCATGAAACCTTTAAATATTCCTATCATGAAGTGGGAAGAAATTACTATGGAATTCATCACTGGATTACTAAAGATTCCCATAAATAATGATATGATATAGGTTAATATTTATCACCATAAAAAATTGTCACATTATATAGTTATAATATAACATTAACACTTGGAAATCCTAGAAAGACACTGTATTAATTAAGTTATAAGACTTTATAGTTCACCTCTATCGATTGTGTCTGATCCATATCCACATTTTATATCATAAATTTTGGAAGATTATTTAGAATTCTTTGGATACTCATCTTTATTTGAATACTTATTATCACCCTCAAACCAATGAATAGTCTAAAAAGACTATTTAAACATTAGAATACATTTTTATATCATGATAAAATGAATTTAAAAGTATATGGCATCATTATTTACCTTTAGTATAATTTCCCTACAATAATAGTTTCAATTAAACTGTTCAAATGGTTTCATATAAAGAATTATATGTAAAGATATGTCGTAGTCCAACTTTTTGTGATGAATTTGGTGAGAGGTAAGTTATGACCACCGAACAAATTGAATATGAAAAAAGAGGAAAAAAAACAATTTAGCATCATATTATAGAAGATCAAAATAAGGAAAATGAGTTATGCTAACAACCTAATAAATTATTTGTAGTTTTAAGTGGGAGATCATGTCATTCTAAATGTATATTCATAGAAGTAAGTATCATGGTTTGGTAAGAAATTGAATATGAGCCCTATGTACATAAGACCATTCGAAATTATGTAATGAATTGGAGCTATTTATTTCTAATTAAAAATACTTTTAAGTCTCTACAAGGTACATTATGTGTTAAATGTGTCATTTTTAATGAATTATATTCCAGACATAATGCATGAACTCGCCTATAATGATATAGAAATAGAACATAATTTTCTATACTCTTAATATACTATTGAGATTATTTATTTTAGAGATAAATTAATGATAAATTATATGACTCTACTATTAAATGTTATTTAGAGAACACATAAAATGGAATAAGTGACATGGGAACATGAGGATGTTATGAAGAAGAACCACTTTCAACTATTTAGAAGGAAATATTGATGAAAATATTTGAGAAAAAAATTTCCAAGGGGAAAAATATAACACTTTGCGATTTTTTGGTATGTATCTTCTTAAATAAATTCTATTTATTCGATAGTTTACGTTGCAAAAAAACCATAAAGTACTATTAAATATTAACATGACCATTTGAATAGTAATGTAACCATTAGGAATAGTAATGTTTCCATTAGAATAATAACCTAACCTCTAAAATTATAAATAAAATTGAGGCATCTAATAAACAAATATATGATATATTTATATTATATAATTAGTAAATATGTGTTTTAAGAATGATAAATTATGTGTGGTTATTTTTGTGAAAATTAAATGTATATTTAGAATTTTAAATGTATATAATGATTTAAAAGAATTTTTTTTCATAAAATAGATTTGTAAATAAATATTTTTTTCTTGTTATTATTCGATAATTTTATGATACCATAATTAATTATATAAAGTTTTGTAAAATCGATTATAATATTAAAATCATTATTTTTTGAATTAATTATTATTTAATTAAAATTTTAATTTATCATATTTATAAAATTAATTTCATGAACTAGAGTCCATTTCTGAAATTTAAGCATTGAAAAAATAGTGAGACAAAATTTTTTAGACTTTCATTAATTAATTGATTTTTTGGTGAATAGTGAAATATGATAATTTATTTTATCATATAAATACATGAATTATTGGTTAATTTATGATGTGTATATGATGTTAGAACGGTTAGTTATAAAACACATGAAAAATGTATTGTACTTGGTGACAAGAATCATCATTATTGATAGTTTTGAGCTAAAATAATAAACAAATGAATAAAATAATCAAAACACAACAACCTCATCCACTATAAATACCACCTCTCAACAACATTTCACCTCACACCTTATAAACCTTATATATATCTTATATTCTTACCAATTCCCTTCCCAAACCTATTACCCATGTCCTGGTCCTCTTGACCTCATCAAAAGACAAATCCCATGTTCCTTAAAGAGGTTCTCATGGAGATGTTATACAAGAGGTAAAATCTTATTTCATTCTATTTAAATTTATTTTAATTTCATTTATTTTATTGTACTATCCTTGCCGAATAAATCAAAAAATTCATGATATATCCATTATATTATATTTACTATAATTTTATTATTTTAATAGAATATATGTCTGCAAACCCCTTCTCTATTCCCTTTTATTCTAAAAATGAAAACATTGTTTGTGAAGTGATGATTAACCGCCATCATGGATGATGCATTTTAATTTTCTATAATCACCTTAAAAGAGTTTCATAAAATCATGATTATGGTCAAATAATAGTTTATCTTATATATTATAGGTTATGTATTGTTTTTTAAGCAATATATAATCATGGTATTAAATAACATGATATTATATCCTTATGGTCGTAAAAACCACCAAAAATGCTAAACCATTAGATTAACATTTTATATAATAAATAATTATCATAAAATATTAAAAATGATATATATGAAAATTTAAAATTCTATATGTTCATTAATAACATATAATTTAAATTCTAGACAAATGTTCTAATTTACATTAATATCCATGATTGTGTTCAACTGAACCGATCATGAAAAAACAAGAAAACAAACACTCCCAGAATGAAAATATTATATCTTATAACTCATAAAAAAGTTCATATTTGAGATTAATAAAATTCTAAAAAATCAAATACATTTAAAAAATGTTATTAATTAAGAACATCGTGAACCTAATTTGATTATCCAGAACATTAAATAATGACTTCAAACATAAGGTAAGGTTTTTCTCATCTAAATTTTATTTTTATGAGATATTCCTTATTCACCACTGATTCATTATGTGTGGTGTATGTATAATACTCTTTTTTATTTATGATCATTATTCATAGAATATTTAATTAAATATTCATATTTCTTGTGTCATGGATATGGTTATTGTCTTAGCCATATACCTTTTTTACATATGGTGTTTATTTTGAATGTTGTTTGGACGAGGGAAATATTTATGAATCTATATCCTCTACTAAAATATAGATATTTTGATAATTCATACTTCTATTTAATATCCCATCAATTCATCGGCATGTATCATGAGAGAAAATAGTTGTTAATAAAAACATCATGATTGTTTCCAAGAAGAATCAGATGGGTTTCCACCCAGAAATAGAAGCCTTCATGATGGTATAGTGGTTTATAATCCAAATACATGAAATATAATAATTAATCATTTTATTTAATCAGTATTCATTTATTACTTCACATGGTATTTTCACAGTGAAAAAAAATCGATGCATTTTCATTCTCTGTTTTTTAATGGAATGTTTTTTCCGTATTTATCTTGAAAAAATAACTATTCCTTATTGATTTTTTGTCACATATTATTCATTCATGTATCCCTTACTAAGCATTTAAACTCACCCTTTTATATTTTCCCTTACCCTAGATTTAAATATGAAATCATTGAATATGATTCAAGAGAAGAGTTAATTTCACTTTGTTATTTTCTATTTTTAACTACCAATTCAATTATGGATCCGGGTATGTAACTAGTTCTTATAGAATAAAAAGATTATTGATCATTGGTGATGGGATCTCTGGTATCTATGACATTGTAAAAAAAAATAACCACTGAATCTAGGCTACTAGGTTTGGTGTCGTTAGAAAGTCCAAGAAGTCATACTGGATTGAATTGTCTTGAAGGACTTGCGAGAGTAATGGTACAAATAAGAATCCATTTAGAAACTCTATGAAGGATGCCTAGGTATCTAATGAATGTTTAATTATTTTATTTGTGGAATTATAGAAATAAGAGGAAAATGAATAATAAAAATAATATTATAATTCTAAAGGAAATTATGAAAATCTACAGAAAGATATAATATTTCAAGATAAGTTGTTAATAAGTGATAATTTATATATTAAATAAAAAAACTGGGAGATAGAAGAAGGCTAGAAAAAATTCAAAACATTTTTATATTTTACTTCTTGCACAAACAAAATACTTAAATTGTATAAAAATATTATTTTACAAGAAATATTATGAAAATAAAATTTTTTCATAGTAATTTGATGACGATGTAGAAATATCCATGATCCCCCAAAAAATCATAATTAAATATCAAATGTAGATGCATGTAGAGTGGAGAAGTTTGGTTGAGAAAATCACCTCAACCGTATTTTCTATAGTGGGAGATTAGAAACACTTTATACTCTAACCATTATATGTTTTATTTTTATTCATGTAATGCTATGGATTAAAGGTAAAGATTGGTATCCTGGGGGGACATAAGAACAAGTAAATTAATTCATAATTAGATAGCTAGATGAGGATGTAAAAATACTAGAATTATCACCTCGTTTTTGTTCTAAAGAAATATGGATGAGGGATTCATCATTGATGAATCTTAAGTGTGTTTTAAAATATTGAAATCAATGTGAAGTGTTTTTTTGTTTTGTATTATCTATATAGAGAATCTTTTATTTTATTTTATGATTTCATATATCATTATATGTTTGAGTTGAGTTTCCAAATGATGATGTAATAATTAAATAATTAAGAAAATGCTTCCAGAATTATTAATCTATGTAAATAAAAAAATTGAAATGTGCTTGAAGGGTTTTAATTGATAATGTATTCTATCTTATACTCTAATTTATGGTAATTAGAATCAGATCATAATATTATGGGGTATAAATTGAATTACTCAACAAAATAGGATATAATGTTTAAATAAGTTCCATGGATATTGTAAAACGTTCTATGCTTGAGTGTCCTAAAATCAGTATTCAAGTGGGTTCATGAAATTATATCTAATATATTTCATGAGAACTTTTATCTAAATTGGTTTGAAATAATTATCTTAGTAGGAAAAATAGTTTCCAAGACTTTGAAGGATATTTTATATTTGATTCATTTTAGTTTGGAATCGATATCTTTTCTAATGGATTAATTTTATTTCTAAATCAATTTGTATTGTTTTCAACTCCAAGAATGGCTTATGTAAACATTGATTAGAATTATTGATGTCACATTTATTATGTATAAAATGATACAATCATCTATTGATGTAAATTTTATTTATTAATAATAAAGGGTCAAGAATTTAAAAATCATTAAATGATGTGAAAAAACCCCCTTAGATAAGTAAATTAGTTTGAATAGAGTACACATATGGTCATATAATTTGAATGTATTTCCAATAAATAGAAAGGTTTATATTATTGAGCCCAATTTGTGTTTGTTTTATTTTTTTTTCAGTGGTTGATAATGAATATGACTATTCTATTAACACTTGATGTCAATATTGATGAAAAATGAATTTAGGTAAGGAGATCTTATATAGGATGTTATTCAGAAGAGATTAAAATCATGTTATTATTTTTTAAGAATAAGTTCTTTAGTGTGATACTTTGATTATGTAATCATTGATTGGATGATATTTATTGGAAGTTATTGTGAATGTGTTTGAAAAAATTTTATATGGAAAAATACATATTTCATTAGAATTATTTATGATATATGTAATTTAAATGTCATTTTAGGAAAGTAGGAGTTACCGAAGAACATACTATTCAGCCACTACAATAAAAATGTCATTTCGTAGCGGTTTTTTAGTGGCAGTTTTAAAAATGGCCGCTAAATATGTTTCGGGCTGCTAATTCATGGCGGTTTTTTCGAAGCGGTTTTTAAACCGCCGCAAAATGTGTTAAAAAATTTATTGTTTTTTTCTTATTTATTATTCATATTTATTTATTATAATAAACTTATTATGTGTTATTTACTATTTAATATTTAATATTTAAAATTTTTATTTAAAATTTTTTATTTATTTTTATTTATTATTTATTATAAATTGTGAATTATGAATTATTATTTGTTATTTATTATTATTTATTATTTATTGTTTAATATTTATTATTATTTATGAGTTATTATTTATTATTTTTTATTTGTTATTTTTTATTTGTTATTTGTTATTTGTTTATTTTTATTTATTATTATTTATTGTTTATTATTTATTTTTCATTATTTATTCTTTATTATTTGGTATTTATTATTTATTATTTGTTATTATTTATTATTATTTATTATTTATTTATAATTATTTATTATGTGTTATTTATTATTAATATTATTTATTATTTATCATTTATCATTTATTATTTACTGTTTTTTGTTTTTTATTTATTATTTTATTTATTATTTATATTTATTTATTATAATTTATTTATTATGTGTTTTTTATTTTTTATTTTTTTATTTAGAATATATTATTATTTATTATTTATTAATAATTAGTAATTATTATTTATTAATTATTATTTGTTATTTATTATTATTTATTATTTATTATTTATTATTATTTATTGTTTACTATTTATTATTTATTATTTATTATTTATTGTTTATTATTTATTATTTATTATTTATTATTTATTATTTATTATTTATTATTTATTATTTTCTTGTTATTTTTTATTATTTTTTTTTATTATTTATTATTTATTATTTATTGTCTATTATATATTATATATTATATATTATATATTATTTAATATTCATTATTATTTTTATTTTTTATTATTTATTATTATATATTATTATTTATTTATTATTTATTTATGATTACTTATTATATGTTATTTATTATTATTATTATATATCATTTATCATTTATTATTTATTATTTACTGTTTTTTGTTTTTTATTTATTTTTTATTATTTATGATTTATATTTATTTATTATAATTTATTTATTATGTGTTATTTATTATTTATTATTCAATATTTATTATTTATTATTGTTTTATTTAGTAGTTCATATTTATTTTTATTTATTATTTTTTATTTATTATTAATTAATATTTGATATTTATTATTTATTTTTATTAATTTTTTATTTTTTATTATTTATTGTTATTTATTGATTATTATTTATTAATCATTATTATTTTTTATTTTTTATTTTTTATTTTTTATTTTTTATTTGTTTATTATTATTTATTGTTTATTGTTTATTGTTTATTATCTGTTACTTATTGTTTATTGTTTATTATTTAATATTATTAGCATTTATTATTATTATTTATTTATTTATTTATAATTATTTATTATGTGTTATTTATTATATATATTATTTTTTATTAATCATTTATTATTTGTTATTTATTATTTTTTATTTATTGTTTTTTGTTCTTTATTTATTATTTATTATTTATTATTTATATTTATTAATTATAATTTATTTATTATGTGTTATTTATTATTTATTATTTAATATTTATTATTTAATATTTTTTTATTTAGTATTTCTTATTTATTTTTATTTGTTAATTGTTATTAATTATTCGTTATTTTTTCTTATTTGTAATTTATTATTATTTATTCTTTATTATTTATTATTTATTATTATTATTTATTATTTATTTATTATTTATTATTTTTTACTTATTATTTGTTTATTATTATTTATTATTATTTATTATTATTTATTATTATTTATTAATTATTATTTATTGATTATTATTAAATATTAATTATTAATTATTAATTATTAATTATTAATTATTAATTATTAATTATTATTAATTATTATTATTATTATTTATTATTCATTTTTTAATAATTATTTACTATGTGTTATTTATTATTATTATTATTTATTATTTATCATTTACTATTTACTATTTACTATTTTTTGTTTTTTATTTATTATTTATTATTTATTATTTATATTTATTTATTGTAATTTATTTATTATGTGTTATTTATTATTTATTATTTATTATTTATTATTTATTATTTTTTTAATTTAGTATTTCTTATTTATTTTTATTTCATATTTATTATTATTTCTTATTTATTATTTATTATTAGTTAATTATTATTATTTATTATTTATTATTTATTATTTATAATTGTTTATTGTTTATTATTTCTTATTTTTTATTATTTTTTATTTTTTATTTTTTTATTTTCTTTTATTTTTTATTTTTTTATTATTTATTATTATTTAATGTTATTCATAATTATTTTTTGTTTATTATTTGTTATTTATTATTTATTATTTATAATTTATTATTATTTATTATTATTTATTACTTTTTTATTTACATTTATTTTTTATGTGTTTATTATTATTATTATTTATTATTTATCATTTATTATTTATTATTTATAGTTTTTTTATTTATTATTTATTGTTTATTATTTATATTTATTTATTATAATATATTTATTATGTGTTATTTATTATTTACTATTTACTATTTATTATTTATTAATTTTTTTATTTAGTATTTATTATTTAATTTTATTTATTATATATTATGAATTATGAATTGTGAATTATTATTTGTTATTTATTATTATTTATTGTTTATTATTTATTATTTATTATTAATTATAGTTAATTATTTATTATTATTTTTAATTTATTATTTATTATTCATTATTCATTATTTATTATTTTTTTTTATTATTATTTATTATTATTTATTTTTATTATATTTTATTTATTGTTTTTTAGTTATTGTTTTTTATTTATTGTTTTTTATTTATTTTTTTTTATTTATTTCTTATTATTTATTATATATATTTTATATTTTATTAATTATTTATTATTGTTTACTATTTTGTGTATATTATTTATTGTATTGGTATTTTATTATATAATTATTATTTTAATTTTGTAATTTTATTATTTTATTATTTTAATTTCATACTTTTATAATTTATGTATTTCTTATTATAATTTATTTGTTATTTATTAAAATAAATAGTAAATAAAAATAAATAAATAAATAACTCAATAAATTACTAATAAATCAATAATTATTAATTATATTTTTTTGATTATTAATTATTTTTTATTGCTTATTGTTTAATTATTATTGAGTTTATATCTATTAGTTATGTATTATTTTTTTATTCAATTAATATATCTAAGTGTATTAAATTCTGTTTATTGACCACATTACGATCTTGTTGGAGTGGTAAAGTCTTTAGAAAATAGACAAGAGGTTAGGGGTTCAAATCTCACCAAATGCGGAATTTCATTATATTGCATGGGCATGGGCATGGGCATGGGCATGGGCATGGGCATGGGCATGGGCATGGGCATGGGCATGGGCCTGGGCATGGGCATGGGCATTGGCCTGGGCATGGGCTTGGGCGTGGGCCTGGGAATGGGCATGGGCGTGGGCGTGGGCGTGGGCATGGATAAAATAAATAAAGTAATACGAAGTAAATAAAGTAATACGATGTAAGTAAAGTAATACAATGTAAATAAAGTAATATGATATAAATAAAGTAATACAAAGTAAATAAAGTAATACGAAGTAAATAAAGTAAATACAAAGTAAATAAAGTAAATACGATGTAAATAAAGTAAATACGAAGTAAATAAAGTAAATACAAAGTAAATAAAGTAAATACAAAGTAAATAAAATAAATATGAAGTTAATAAAATAAATACGAAGTTAATAAGAAATAAATAAAATAAACTGCCGTGAAACGGATAAATAACCGCCACTAAATACGCATTTTTCCGTAGTGAGCAATATAATTATTTCGAAATAGGTGTTATGATTGGATTTTGTACTATTAATGTGTCGTATTTTATTTTCAACACATATATCATATTCAAGTTTTGATAAATTATTTTCCCATGTGATGTGAATGTTTGGTGGATGTTTTTTGATGCTTTGAATCCATTATAAGAGTTTTTATTTAATTTGGATGAAAATGACTAATCCATAGGAGGTGCATAATTTTCAGGAACCAACTAGGGTCATACATCTATAAAAAACATTCCTACTTGAGACATGGCCCATGAAATTTTCTCCAACCCATGAGAAGGAACCATGAATAAATTCATTAGATAAAACTTTTTTGGAAGAATTTCTCAAGAATAATTAAAATTCCACAAGCATACAAATTCTAAATAATTTCGAGAATAACGTAACCACATGATTGATTCCCATGGAAAATGAGATGAGTAGGAAAAAAATCATAATATAAAATTGATCTCCCAACCCATCTCAAACACACCTACACACAATGAATTCTATTATTGAACATAAAAATCTACCCTGAACCATGGATGAAATAAGTAAAAATAGGTATGGAAAATTTAGATGAAATAATAGAGGAACTAAAAAATACTAACATACCCGGATAATTATCCTCATGTGATAAAACGTTACTCTATATATTATTGATAAGCTCTTTATACGAGCATCTATAAACTAAATCTGAATCATAAAAAGATCATTGTATCTATTGAAATCATGTTGCGTAAGTAGGGTGTGATCTAAAATCCCAATAAGTAATCACTATATAGTCCAATGAATTTCTTTACCCAATACATCCAATATGTAATATTTTGCAAATACAATTTAAAATAAGAACAATATCAATTTCATGAAACAAAAAAAATCATTTTAAATACCCTTTGAAAACATATTTTGGAAAATCCATTTAAATTATCCCATTTTAAAAAAAAATCGTTTTAAAATATACCCAATAGGAATCAAAACGACAATCAAAAGGAAAACCCACTAGATAAATACCAACAAAAACTAAATTTAACCACACTGTAACTAGTGACACACATAACTACATAGTGTAATAAAAAAAATATAATTCAGAGCAAGGAGTTAACGTGAAAATAACCAATAGTAAATGTAATCATGATAAATTCCTACATATACAATTAGAAGACTCAAAATGCATTTTGATCGAAACCATCTATAGATCTATCTATAATGTTCCCTAGTCTACAACCAACCGACAGCCCTCAACTGGCCTCGTATATTACACTTCCCTGTATAATATCAATACCAAATTGGGTGTAGTTCATCCAATTGAGGGTATGTAGTAATGATCTCTCATCCCTCAATAAGATTCCTGGGTTCCCATGGGGATAATATGGGGATATTTGGTAGCCTTAACATATAACACATTAATCAAAAATCAATATAATCCAAACACATATGCCCTTCACAACTCCCTGTAACTATTTAAGATAAACACCCCTCTTTAATACATAAAAAATATAGTAACATAATCAATGGTAATAGGATTCTATGTTGAATTCTCTCTGTTTATAAGAAACCAATTCATGTTAAAAACTGGGCCTCAATATTTATAAATAATAAGTATTTTTTAAAAATCATTTCTTATAATTCCATTTAAAATATATAAAGTTGTGAAACACTTTCTCAATTTCTAATGGGTCCTCAACAATAAGAATTATAATTCATACTTGAATCCACTTTTGGAAATTATTTTTAAAACCAATTATCAACTTTAATAAACCAAGCATTCATTATGTAATTTTAGTAAATTTCGATACTTATATACACTTGTGTGTGTGTGTGTGTACAAATACACTTCAATGTAGATACGTATACATCACCAATATATATATAAATATTCATAAATAATTCCCAAGGGTCAAAGGAAAAGATGCAATACAATTAATTTAACATGTAAAAATAACCTCTTGTGAAATCACTAAAACCTCAAACCCAAAATAATTCATGTAAACAACAATTTAATTAAAAACTATCCAAAAAAATTTTATATTCCCATATTTATTCAAAAAACCCCAAATCCCATGAAATTTTTTCACAGGAATTATTGTATAAAAATTTCCACAATATACATTTTATAAAATGACATAAACATTAAATATTTTAGAAAACCCATTTTTGGTCAAACGATTCACCAGTATAGAATTCATGAAAAATTTATAAATGTAAAAACATAATGAATTTATGTAAATGTACTGAAGAAATATGAAGCACTTCATGGTGTGTCATGGAAGGAAAATTTTTATAAACTCTATTATTGAGACTAGCATAGATAATGTGAAATCATTTAAAAATAAGAGAGAGGGGCCTAAATGGGATCTATATACCCTAAAAATAAAAACCACAATATTTTATAACCATTGAGAAAATTAGTTTTCATCCATGGATTAATGTTGTGTGATTGGGAAGAAAAATCAAGAAGGATATAGAATAAGGAGAAATAAGATATAAAGAAACCCAAACAAACATAGAATCTACCTAAAATAAGAAGGAATAATGAAAAAAAATATAAAGAGAGGTGATTGGGAAAACACACTATGACACACCATGTTCATGCCTCACATCATAGAGGGTTATTGGGAGGGAAACATGAACATGTGTTCTCATAAATTATTTTTTATTTTTTACAAAACCCATTTTTAAACCTATGTAATTTGTGTAATGTCCCAAACCCAGTTCACTCATTTGTAATAGAACCGGGTTTTCCACAATGCCCCGAGCATGTCTCCTCATACACTAGAGGTTGTGGACTAGAATCAAAGGTACCAGGTGGAAATGTGGAGACATTATACTCTCATAATCAGAGTAACAAAACAATATAATAAATGGCTAAAAACTAGATTCATAATAAATGACTTCTAGAATAACATAAGTCAAACATCTAGTTGATAAACAACCAACAATTTCAATATCATGTACCATATATAAACTTATGTAATTCCACGTATCTAGAAAAAATATAAAAAAAACATGGTAGTGGGAACTCGTATATAAAATTAAAACAAAATAATAACAAATAACAAATGACTATCTCCAATAGCATAATGATCCAATCTTGTTCATGTGCTACCTCGGTCCCATGCTATAATCAATCAAGAATCAGTAAAAATGTGCTTCTCCATGTCCCAAATTGTATGAATGACGTTTTTTTTCGGTACTAATTGGCTCCCCAAATCGTTGTGAGATATAAACTATAATCCACCGCCAATGATTTCTATAAAAAAATCAATCATGTGAATATATACTATAATTGTGTGCAAGTATAATAGGAAATGTTGTATGTGATGAAAATATATGACATGTTTATAAGAACAATATATAATAAGAGAAAGCTATAATAGGTGGGAATCAATATATATATTTATATTTATATAGTGACAATAGTAGGTAACCACTAGCTTAGAATACACCACATGCGAAAATATTATCAGACCAGAATGGGCCAGGTCCCAAGGCATATAACTCGAGAAAACTCATCATGACCAAGGATATATTTCAATGGCATGATTAGAATATAATTAGGGCAACATGGTCTAGGTACCAAGGTGATAAACATGTTGAACTATATCCAGTTATATGAATATATCTGAATGATGCAAGTCTCATAACTCAATCATCATTATCAGTTCCATACAATAAATAATCCAACCTAAGGGTCATATATGTCATTCCTAGATCCCATATTTGGTTCCATGCCATTAAGAAATAACTTTTATACCTTCATAAGATTTCAGTTCTTACTGAGATGTCCAAAATCTTGCTAGTAATATAATATTTATGTGGTCTATATTAGTGTCCTTAACTAATTAAAATATTAATATAAAAAGGCACATTGAAAGTGAATATGTATCTCAATCTACATTTTCATTTCAAAACATCATTTAAATTACTTTTATATCATAAAATATAATGTAAAAGGATTCATATTAATCTCTAATTATCGCATTTAACATTAAAATGACTCCAATTAAAATATTGAAAGCACGCACAACCAAACAAGTTGTTTTATCAGGGAGATGATTCAAGAACTCGCCTCCATGGTGGATTGAGATGAGGTTGAAAACATTTAACCATATCAAGTATATAAAAATTAATCCCATTAGGGTAAAAACTATTTAATTAAAAAAATTAATTAATTTAGGAGTAGCATCTAAATTTTCTGGCTTTATGTACAACAACTATAATTGAATAGGAAACAAACCCTTTAGGAAATTGTATAGAACACCTACCTTATGACTATGTTAAAACACCCCTCTATTATCAACCCTTATTTCCACCTAAATATGATGAAAATAGAATAATAGTTGAATACCATGAAATATAGAATATTATCTTACAAAAAACCAACATCAAAGACGGTGAGATAAACCATGAAAAGAAAAAAAGTGGATTGAAGCTCTTACTAATTTCGATTCAATGTGATAGAAAGAAACACTAACAAAGATCGGATGAATAAAAGACATCAAATCCTATGGATGAGGGAGGAGGGAGGTCGCACACATAGGGATATACTGCTGAAGAATTAATAATAAATTTTTTTATACCTTTAAATAGATTGATTGAAAATGGCGATTTCACCCAAATTTTAATGTGTCACATGATTTGGATGCATGTTTAGAAAAATTGTGTGCCAATCATGTACACCCCACTATCTAGGTGACACACCCCACATGACTTGTAGAAGAATTTTAAAAAAATTCATACATAGACAATGAAAAAAAAAATTATAGCCCTACATGGCCAAATCCACCATAACACTGCTTAACAAACTGTATGTAGCCTATTCTAGATGTTCTCCTATTTGGTTTCCATAAAAAATCAGTGTATTGGGCTCTGAACTAGCCCCAAACACCCACATTTACTCTATTACCTCATTAGGTATTTCCATTAAGATAAAAATAATAAAACATACTAAAATTAAAATGTTCTATGCCTTGAAGAAAAATACGATATATTAAATAATTCCAACCATAAATTAACTAATCATTGATATTCCCTCCCAATGGTAGAAAAAATCATTTGATAATAACTCTAGCCATTAGAATGTATGTCAGCCTCTCACTCCTAGGTCTTTCCACATAAGAACATACTATTATATCACTCAATACTAAGGGAACTGACATGCCTCTGATAGCCTTCATGTCACTATCCAAAATATGGATAAGGTGATCTTCAAAGGATGCACTAACCTCAAATTCAAACTCCTCAAGAGGAGGATTATGAGATAGATCTTAATTATATCAAAAAATATGAGTTACATGGAAGACATAATTTAGGGTATTGGTACCTCCGAGGTAACTGAAACAGAAAGTTTACTAGACCAGCTCTCTCTAAAATATCTAAGTGCCCAACATAACAAGGTGAAAACCTACCTTATTTAAAAATTTATTTATTCTCTAATCTCAGTGAAAGACTTCAAAAAAACCAACACCCAACCATCAACTATATTGGTCGATTGTGATGAGTGGAATATGACTTCTTCCTTAACAGATCTACAGAAATGTGACTTCTAACAATCACAACCTTCTCTAACGTCTCTTGAATGAGTTGAGGACCTAGTATCACTGCCTATCTTGCCTCTAACTAGAACATGTGTGAATGAATGACTTACCATATAAGGAGGAATATTTATGGTCACATGAATGTTTTTATTGTAAGTGTACTTGGAGAGAGGTAAGTGTTTCTTCCAAGAACCCCCAAAATCATAATTGCATGACTATAAAATGTCCTCTAATTTTTTTTCATCCACACTGATTTCACACTAGTCTACGGGTAAAAGTATTTTATCAAGGCCACTTGTATGTACAATGTTTTCTATAACCCCTTCAAGAACCTCGACAATAAATGAGAATTCCTATCAGAAATAATAGTATGATGGACCCCATATTTGGTTATAATCTCTCGAACATGAATTCTTCCAAGATCATCTACTAAGAGGGTCTCTATGAGATGTAAGAAGTGAACAAAATTCAAGATCCTATCGATGATCATCTATACTACATCACTACCATATACAGATCTTAGTAATACATTCACAAAAAACATGGTGACATCATCCTTCTTCCACTCAAGAATGAGAAATTACTTTTCAATACATGTTGGTCACTAGTGCTTTACCTTCACCTACAAACAAGTGGAACACAATGTACTAAAACCAAATATCCCCCTTTTTAAACAATGAATCCAATTACGGTAACGTAGGTCATGATAGATATTTTTAAGACAAATGTTTTATTCCCAATTAGAACTATGAGACTCACACATCAATTCCTTTTGGATGTTTTTACGAAACTGAACGCATCATTGAATGTCAAAGACCGCACCCTCATCAAAAATACAACCTGAAGGTGGGTCCTAACCTAAAATTATATCCTATAGGACCAATTCAATAGAATATGATAAATAAATCATCTATATTATCTCAAAGAGTGAATATATGGCTACTAAAGCTATAATTTTCAGTTTTCCAAGATTCTACTATACCTCTAAGTGCATTTTAGAAAATAGGTCAATCATTTTTTTGTCACTACTAGCCTACTGAACTGTGTTTTTCAATGTCCATCATATCAATTAATCAACAATAGAATTATATTTCATTAGAATATTCGAATGAAAAAAATTGAAGGATTGTAGGTATTCATCCAACCATCAATGCATGTTGATAGAGTCACACTGCAATAAATTGTACATGATTAATTTTTGGTCCACAACACCAAATTCTCTGAATTCAAGTAATTCCTTCAACAAAAAAACTGTGAACCAAAACTACAAACTCGAGGTTATGTGTATGGAAATTCATATAATGTTTTCTAACCTGATAAGACCCATACCCCATGACTCAATATTATTTCATCAGAATTTCTTCCAAACTGATACCTGATGAATCTTAATAAACTATATAGCTTCTTTTCGTCTATGTTGGAATCAAGATTAGTGTGGTATTTAGTCTCCCATTATTCTCTTAAAATGTTTTCTCATGAGATTCTGACCATATAAACTTCACAACATTCATAGTAAATCCTATAAGAGGTATTTATAGGCCTGAAAATTCAAAAATTAAGTTTCTAAAATACCAAGCTATCCCCAAAAAACTACGTATGTAAAAACTGATCATGGGATTCTCATATGTACCTAAAACTATCACATTATATCAATCAACTAAAACTCATTCCTCTGATATAATGTGACCTAGTAAGTGTAATTTATCAAACCAAAATGGAATTTTGTGTGAATTTCATAAATTTTATGCTCTATTAGTGTATTCTAAACAATATCAAGATGTTTGGAATGGTCTTTTCAAGTATGTTAATACACCATGATGACATCCTGGAAGACTACAACAAATTAATCCAAATACTAGTGCAAAGATCAATTCATAAAATCCATTAGAATGACCAGTGCATTTTCAAGACCAAATGGCATAACCATATACACATAAACACCATAACAAATATAATACTTTTTTATAAGGTATTTTTAAAGTAATAACATCTACCTCATGATATCCTAACCTCAAATAAATCTTTTATAGAACCTGGTAATATCATATATGATCAAAGGTGTCATCTATATGAGGGAGTGATTTTGAATAATTTATGTTAAGCTGATTAAACATTAGGTAATCCACATAAATCCTGAGTTATTTGTCTTCATTTATGAAGAAAATGACTAGTGAACCCTAGGGACAAGAGTTAGTCTATATAAATCCCATATATTATATGTCCACAAGATATCTCTTGAGCTCTTAAAACTCTCTAGTGGACATCCTATAAGTTTGAATGGACACTTTTGAAACTTATGAAACTATATAAATTGAGAACTTCGCCTCCGATCATGAGGTAAACCATAAAATTCACCCTAGACTACATCCCAAAAATGGTATAATATCAGAGAATAATCAATCTAAAATACTCCTCGATCATCCACATAATGGCTACAAATTTTGGCTACCACTCCACCTGGAAAATGTTTCTATGGTCTAGGTCTACATTTCGGAACACCACATTCAATGTTGTGAATATAATTACCACCTTATGGTGGTGTAAAGGCCATCCTCTTTTGATAGAAATCCATATATTAATGATAATAAAATAACTAGTATATCTTGATAATAATGTAAGAACTAACCATATCAAGGAAGAAATGGCCCAATTGAAAATGATAGCAGTCTAACTTGAGGGTGTACTCGTAACATTGTCATACACTCTCTGATCAGATGCCCAAAGGGGTGTCAACTGTCAAAACCTAATAGAAGTTCTGAATTTTAAGTGTGATGATTTCTATGATATCCTTAGAGATAAAATAATTTTAATCCCTTGTGACTAAAAAAATAGATACCAAGGTAGATGAAAATAAAATCATACCTCAAACTATAGATGGTTTGGGACTGTAGTCTCCTAGATCTGGTCATACTATATAAACCTAGAACATTCCATGACCTTGAGATAAAACAAGACTACCCTAATTAGTCCCACATTATTGATGGTGTGTAACTGGTGTCTGGCTCCCCCATCCATGCCCACCTCCTCATCCGGACCGTCTGATATCACTCTATCTCTTTAACAAAATTAAATCTTGTAATCACACTCGAAGAACTAGAATAAATGAAAATCCACATTTACTAGACATTATAGGGAATATTATACAAAAACATTATAAATGTCCCATACTTATATATGATTAGCACATAATGGGGGAATCTCATTGTCAGGATTCACATGTCCCTTCTTCCCCCATAGATGAATGACTACAAAACCTCTAGTTCATCATCTCTGACTGGTACATACCTCATGAAAGATCTTCAAATGACACTTCCTTACACCACATACTAAAACACTAGGTTGAGAAGTAGGACCTATCAGATATAGACCTTCCGCTTCCCCAGGATACATTTGGTAATAAGAGCATGATTTACTGTATCAGACATGAAAGACAACAAAAAATGTTCACCTTAGATCAATTTGTATTTCCTATCCCATCAACAAAATTTCTCACTCTTTCTAATTGATCAGAGGTATATATAAGTGAAAAGTAATGATCTCTTATTAAATGAGCTAAGTATTCCATTTAAGATATAAAACCCTACAATAGGTTCATGAACTCTTCATCTCATTTATCTTTTAGTATATGAGGAAAGAACTAGTCATATAAGACTTTTAGGAAACCATCCCAGTACATACCCAGATGATGATATGCCTGGGTGATGACATCTCACCATTTATTGGAAGAATATCGAAGAATATATGTTTCAAGTAACATTATCCTCATATTCGGAATCTCATGGTTATAAAATATAGTCAACATGGCCTCTTGTCATGACTTCACAGCCTGGGGGCCACCATCCCTTAAAATATTATGTGGATACTACTTCTGAAACTATCACATCAACTCAAACATAGAGGAGGAAAGTCATGAAGCTCTATGTATAGTCGGAATGAGCCATATAAATTTCCCTTCAAATAGTGAAACTTTGGTTGTATCAAGTATAGTATGAGGTTACATAGGTGGGACTATTATAGGTAACACTAGCGGATCAGGGACCATCACCTATGTAGTATGGGCATCACCACCCTATTATAAAAATATGGAATGATATAATGGTGGAATACATCTACAAAAAACAATTACATGACATAGATAGGGTTTAAAAGTGATAAAATCATTGATACAAGGACATGATAGGTTCAAGACATCCTATATAAGAGGCACACCACTCATCTTTCTATTAATGCATGTTCTGGGGGATTGGAATGATCCTAAGGAACAAAAAAGACATTGTCTACTTCCCACTACTATGGTAGGGTCTAGGATAAACTCCTTATTTCACTATAAGGGTCCTTGTATATGTACTATTATTGGGAAGTATCATATAAAATCACCAATTATTTTGAAATTGGGATTCACCTTTAACAACAACCATATTTAAATTATATAATTTTTAATTCATAAATTTACATAGTAGACCAGTTAACTAAAGTACTAATCCTAATTTATATATGTACATGATTTATAAATGTCAATTGGTGTTTCATTTAATTGTATCCATACCATTACATTTGGTAGAAAAATGTTATAGATAGTATAAAATGGTTTGACTAAATGAATATCCATTCACAATTTATAGAGGTACATGCACTATTTAGATTGGAAATAACATTCATGTTTTTGAAATCTACTAACATTTTAGTCTATGGAACCTAAATTACACAACTCAAACGTGTAACAATTCATTAGTTAAGGTTCCGTCAAAAAAATATATAGGAAAAACCATTTATTTTAATACTGAAGCATTAATAACTAATTATTCAATATTTTTTTCTATGTAATATTAGTTTCAAAATATATATATCATTCAATGAACATGAAACAAGAATCATAAAGGTATGCGATGAAACATTCATGGCATAACATAATGCATGATGTATTAATCATATAAGTTGCCCAAAATAATGAATGATCATTGCTTCACTGTCGTTCTAGGATATGGAAAAAATATAATAAAACAACATAATATTAACAACATAACATATCATGTGTATAACCCAATGGTGTAATAAAAACAAATTTTTCCCGATAAAACAAGAACATTAGGTCCCATATCTGGAAATTTGTATTTTCTCCCACTCATGGGTTAGCTACTCCCTGGAACTCACTCATTACTAAATCATGACACATACATGTATCCTTTCTACTATACCAAAATAGTATGTCATTGAAAATAATCATTTGATTAAAATTTTTAAAATCCCAAACCCGATTCACTTATATTTAACTGAACCTAGATAGCCATAATGCCTCAGGATGACCCCCCACCCATACTCTAAAGGTTTCAGAATAGCAGTGATGTTCAAATGTGGTACAATGGGAATAATATACCCTCATATTTAGAGTAACAAATAAGTTTAATAAATGGTTAAAAATTTAATAATGATAAAATAAAATTAAAACAGTTAATGTAAATCATATAGACGATAAGTAGTCAAAAAAATATATATCATGTTCTATATAAAAAATGATTTAATGTCATGTCTCCAAATAAAATAGAATATTAAAACATGTCAGAAGGCACTCATATATACAATTATATAAAAAGATCAATAAAAAAATATATCTCTGATAGCATCATAATCTATTGCTCGTTATTATGCTTCCATGCTCCCATTCAGTATTTAATCCTGAATTGGAGACTAGGTGCTTTAAAAAACCCTACATGCATCCATGATCTTTTCATGGGTACCAATTGGTAGCGAGAACATGATGTGAGATATTCTTAGTAGGCCACCACCAACAGTGTCTATAAAAAATCCCACATGTTCATATCAATTATAACCATGTGTAGTAATAATATCCAAAGAATTAATTGTAGGATATAACAGGATAGCTTATATATATATATATAAAGTTACAATAGTAGGTAACCACTTTCTTGTCATCTTACCCATGAGAAAAGAGTATCAGACCTACATGGGCCAGGTCAAAGGGCACATAACCTGGGTGACCTCATAATGGCTAATGATCTCATCCTATATAATGATCATAATAGTATTAAACCTATATGGGATAGGTCCCGTGGTGATAACTAGGGTAAACTATATCAATGGATATAAATATATACCTAAGTCATAAGTATCATACCTTGATTTCCCTCATCATAAGCATACCATAAATAATCACACCCAGGGGTTTTTGGTGCCACAACATGATCCCTAAGTCAGTTACATACCATTATGCAATAGGTTCTATACCATAAAAAGTTTTCTGTTTCATACTGAGATGTCTAACAACCATATAGAAATAAAATAATTACTATGAATTTGTTATTGTCTATACTGAATAACAATATAAATTTAAAAAGGTTCATTCCTCAACAATATACTTCTCATTCAAAATTTTTATTAAAACCAACCATTTAATTACTTTAACAAAATATAATATGTGAGAAAATAGGAATATCAATCTATAATTATCTCATAAACATTAAAAATACCCCCAATAATAAATGATGTGATCTTACACCCAAAACGATGGTTTTATATTTGGTAATATTAAAGAACTCATTTCAAACGTCGCTTTAGTTTAGGTTGAAAACCTCCAACAATATCAAGGTTCTAAAAGGGAAACACATTAATGTTCAAAAAAATTAATTAATAAATTTAAATGAAATATGATAAATGTCTAGAAGGTTTGACATGCAACACAATGGATATAATTAAATAAACAAAAAAATTAGGTAAATAGTATAGACCACCTACCTTATTCCTATAATAAAACACACATCTAGTATCAAACCTTCGTTTATCCTAAATTAGAAGAAACCAAAATAATATTGAAATACATAGAAAATATGGAATATTAATTTGAACCAAAATAGTGCCAATGATGGTGAGATAAAACAAGAAAGGATGGAAGTGGATCACAACTCACTTCGATGGCAATCCAATGCGACAGACGACATTGCAAACAGATACCTCATGAAGAAACGATATCAATGACTATGGAAGGGAGTGGATGGAGGTCTCACACATGGAGAGAATCTAATAGAGAATTAGAACATGAAAAAGGGTATCCCAAGTATATAACTACATGTGAAATGGTCTTTCTAACCAAATTATAAAGACCCGCATAGTTTTTCTACACCATTGGATAAACCTTTTCCCAATTGTGCACACCCCATAGTCAAGGTGGCACACCCCAAATGACCTCAATATCATGGTTAAAAAAACCATGTGCATCTCATGTGCACCATCTATTGTATCCCTACATGTCTAAATACTCCCTTTCATGGTATATTATAACCATATGGAACCCTTACAGGGCCGCACAGTTTGAGGTGTGTGGTTAGAACTAACTGTACGCTAACTACTAACTAAGATTCAGTCCTATTTCATAAACATTTCATGGCTTCGAGAACCAAAAAATCATCAAACACCCTTATTCCATAAAAACAATGCTATTGATTTCCATTTTGATAAAACTAAGGAAACAAAAATAAATTAAATGTGTCATTACCTAAAAGAAAATCATTGGAATATAAAAATAGAATTATGTCAAAAACTTTTATCAAACTATGTCTTAATTGTTTATCCCTTATTGGGAACACCAAAATCTCTCATAGATTTTCTTAAAAAAATTAATATCCATTCTATAACACAAAAAATATTTTCATTATTGTATACCCCTATCACATGACTATCAGATTGTATTAACTAATCCGGTAAAAACAATGTGATATGTATAATTTTCAAATCTATAAAAATATCAATATTAATGAATTAAAGATAAAGATATACAATAATAGAAAATTAATTAACCGGGAAAATATAGCTCATTTCTATATAGTTACAGCATTAGAAGCCTTTCATCCCCAATAAATTAATTTAATTCTTGGAGATGAACAATGGAGGAATTTAAATTAAAAGTAACAGACTAACTATGTCATTATTTATAATTTAATATAAAACTATATTTATCGTAATACATATTAATATATCTCTATAATTCCTAGAGTCACTAATTTTTAATGAAATAACTCACACATGAACTGCTATAATTGAAAATGGTTATGGAATAGGGACCCATAGAGGGTCCCCACACCATTTTAGTGATATGAATGTAAAATATGAAAGATAAAATCACACATCCAGTAGATTATTAGTTAGAATATTATAAACTATCAATTTGATATATTAAACCAAAAATTGTAACAAAAAAATATATAACATAGAAACATTTTACTCAATTGTGTGTATAACACGTAACACCAAATGTGTAGGTGAGTATAACACCTCAAGAATTTATAATATATTTACTATTTTAAAAAAATTAAAAATATTATAGATTGAAATTCATGCGACACTGAGTTTTCTTATGTCACATACAAAAATATGTTTTTTGATAGATTTTGTTACTCATAAGATGGAGTTTTAGAGCACAATAATATATTATTAAAATATCATTATTTAATATAATAACATATAAATTTATTATAAAATTATTATTTATTAATATAATTCACTTTATTTTTGAAAATTAATGCTTCAAATAAATATAAAATGAATTCATTGGTTACAATTTATTTTTAAATGAATATAAGAACCAGTTGAATATAAATAGAATGTTTTTATAAAAAACAATCTTTATGCTAATAAAGCTATTTTATCCAAAAAATTAAATTAATTAAATTTCATAGTTTATATTAATAAAATATATTTTCTATATATTCAATAATATATTTTATAAATTCATCCAAAATATCTTATAGTCATAATATAAAACCAAATCAAATTTAACGCATAAAAAAATATATTTTTATTAAGGAACTTTTTCTTCCTTTTAAATGAAAACCTATTTTAAACCCTGTTTTGGGAAATTTTATATAAATTATAATATAAAATAAAATTAATATTTTAAATAAAAACATAAAAATTATGTTTGGGTGAATGTTAGTTATTTTTCTGTGAAGGATCGCTTTTTAATTAATAGTGAAAAAATAATGAACTTTAATTCAAAACAGCTTTTTCATATAACTTATTTTTAAGATTAAATAATATATTAAATTGGATATATATTTTAATTTGTTTTTTTTATCCAATAAACCAATTTATTTCATTGGAATCAATTTTAAATTTAAATGTAATATAATAAAATACCAAAATTTTGAACGTTTTTACTTTTCAAAGCCTACATTATCATCCTCTCTGTAGGATTAAATTTAAATTTATTTCTTCCACACATGTGATTGGGATAAAGAAAAATAGATTAAAATATATGGAATCAGAATAATTTATATTTTATAACATGTTTAACATAATTTTTAAAATTTTTTTTTTGTCAAAATAATTAAAATTAATTACAACAATTATTGTTAAATTAGCCTTAACAAGGGACTAAACCATATATTTAAGGGACCAAATGACCTTAAAATTTGTCCAAAATCCATTGGATAGGCATATTTTGACTCTACACTCCATTTTATATAATATTTACTATTATTTGATCCATATTCAATTGAAACAATTTGGGTACAATTCCCTTTTCCAAAATTTACAAGATTATCACTCATCCTCCACTATAAAAAAGGCCTCCTATCCTCCCACTTAATCACACATCTAATAAAAATTTGATCAACAAATATAGGCATAAATAGATCAAAAACATACCTCCCCACTCCTATAATCTTCCCCTTATGTATAAATCCATGAAAGAAATCACTTTGGTGCAATCCAAAAGGGGTTACCCAAATAAAAGGTAACATCCTTCCTAAAACACTTTAGTTATATTCCGTTTATTACCCACCTAAAATATTATTATTATATGATTATATATATAACTTTTATTCTAGATATAATAATATTTTTTAATTTATGATTTCAACCTACAAAGACACAGACATCCATCTAATGGGTAAGGTACGTACAATTTATTTGTACGGAAAATTACCATCTCATGAAACGATGTCGTTCATTTTTCTTTTAACAACTTTAATGGTACGTAATTATTATATAAAATCTATTTAGATATGATATATATGATATTTATTATTTAATTATTGTTTCATAATTATTTTATAACACATACCTCCACAGTTTCCAATTTTTATAAATACAATAACATTGATTTTGAAAGTGCGGACTACCACATCCTTAAAGTGATGTGATTAATTCTCACTAAACCTAGAACGTATTAATGATGGTTTTAATAAACCTATATAAGATATATTACAATGATATTAAACTAAAATAATATTACAAAAAGATATAATTTACTTTTTATTCTTTTAAAATTAACAAAGAAATAAAAATAGTGTTTATGCATACGTACGACATACCGTCTCCATGAATGGTGCATTTCATTTCTTATCTCAAAATGTTATGAATTATTATGAATAAATTTATATTAAATATGTATTATAATTAAATTATTTCTTAAATTTTTCATATGGTTTAATCATTATCTAATTAATGGGAAAAAACTATCATGTTAATAGATACTTGGAAAACTAAGAAATTATCACCGAAAACAATGAAAATAATCAAAGATTGTTAGAAGACAATTTATGATATATTATAATATGTTAATATATGAAATTATAAATATGATTATGGTTCTATTATAGGTTTTTAACATGTTTAAAACCATTATATTAATAATTATAGTACATTCACTCAAAAGAAAATGCAAGGTAGGGTATTGTCATCTCACTTTTTTCATTTGTGAGATGAATGTCATATTTTCCACTAACTTCTTTGTGTGGTGTTTCTAATATCCATTTTTATATATTTTATAATAAATTTTTTTATCATCATTGTATTTAAAACATTAATTTAATGTTATTACTTCATGATCCTTATGATTTAAAATGTTTCAAAGTGTAATTGAACACTTTGGAATGATTAAAGATTATTTTCCACAAGAATAATTTTAATGATCATTCAATGGTATTTCCAATAGAGGAAATAAATGTATGAAGTATTTATGTAGCGGGGTTTTATTGAAAACCATATTTAAAGGCTTTTTAGCGACTAACATTATTTCAAGGATTTCCATCATATTTATTTTGAAAATTATATATATTTGGTTTTAGAATATGAAAAGGTGTTTGTTTGGTGACAACCCATCAAATATAGTAAGTTTGCATGACTTGAACCCAAGACTGAAGAATAATAAGTGCTTCATGACAACCACTGACCTATGAAATTTCTTTTTTAATATTTCGTTTGGTTTAATTAAACAATTGGATGAATAAATATTAATCATGAACCATTAGTGTTACTTTTTATGTTTTGGTATTAATATATTAACCATATTGACTTTGGAGAATAGTTATAGATAAATTTATAGAATTTTTACTCTTTTATGGGACTTTGGATCCATTAGAAGTGTATTTTAGTGCCTCATACATCAATGTTAATTTTTTATATCCATTTATTTACGTAGTGGATGAATTTTAAATTTATCAAAAGAAAAAAAAATTGAAAATTATGAAACCAAAATATTTCAAGTATGTGTATTTATTTATATTATTATATAGTAAAATAATTACTCAACATTAGAAAAATGATAAAAACATTTTCCTAATACCTTAATTTTTTTAAATTATGGCCATATAAATACTTATATATTTATGGCTTTAATACATAACATTTCATGGTCCATTAATTTGTTTGTTAATGATTTCCCGAATCACTACCTATAAATATTTAATATTTTCATTCAATTACATATATATAATTTCCAATAATTATCTCCAACTTATATACCTAGATATATTTTATTCCATGTGGCCTTTTTTACTTCCATTTCCATATTTTCTAAAGAATGTTTCACAAACCCTTCTCACAATTGGGAGTTTCAATGTAGATTAAGAAATCAAAAAAGACATTACCATGGTCAAATTTAAATTATTAGGATATAATTTAATTTACATGGGGATAATGTAACACCCCATAAATTTAAATTAAAATCATTTTATTCTATAGCATGTATGACACGCAACACAAAGCGTGTAAGGGAGTATAATATCACAAGATTTTAAAATATATTTACTATTTAAAATAAATTAAATATATTTTATAACATTAAATTCAAGAGATAATGAGTTAGTGTATGTCACATGAAACAACTAGTTTCAATGATGGAATTTTTTACACACTAGATTGAGTTTTAGTGACCAATAATATAGTATTTAAAAAGAATTATTTAATATAATAAAATATAAACTAGTTGTTAAATTATAAGTTATTAATATGATTTGCTAACTTATTAAAATATATGGTTTAAGCAAACATAAAATTAATTAATTTGTTTCAAAATAATTAGAAATTAATATAAGATCTAATTGAATATTAATGCAATATTTTTATAAAAAACTATTTTTATGATCACAAAGCTATTTTATCCTAATAAATTTAATTAATTAAAATTATTTCTTGATATTAATGGAATATATATGCTATATATTAAATAAAATATTTTTTTGCATTCATATAATTCATTCTATTGTCAGAAGATTAGAACAAACCCAATTTTATGCAAAATATTATATTTTTATTAAAGAAATTTTACGGTCTTTTATTACAGATCCTATTTTAAATCCAATTTATATAAATTTTTTAAACATTATATGTAAAAATAAAATTCATATTTGAAATAAAAACAAAACTAAATAGGTTAATATTAATATTTTGTAATTTTCATTGAAGTTTAATTTTTTAATTATTAGAGAAAAAATAATTAATTTTAATTCAAGACTGCTTTTTTATATAATTTATGAATAAGGTTAAATAATATTATAAATAGGTTTTAAAGGTTAATTAGATAAATTTTTTATCAATTAATCCAATTTAGGTAATTTTAATCATTTTCACATTAAAATTTAAAACAAAATCATAGAAGTATTTTTAATGTTTTCTACTTTTATAAACACGCATTATCATTCTGTCAGCGAGTTTAAATTTAAATTAAATTATGCCACTTCTGTGATTAAAATTCAAAAAAATGGATTCAATATTTAGAATAGAAATAATTTATAATTTTTAATAAGGTCAATATAGTTGATTACTCAATATATTAGTGAATTTAGTTAAAATTAAATAAAATGTTTAATATAAAATTAAGACTAACAATGGACTAGACCTTAATTTTAAAGGCTCAAATGACTTAGAAACTTTTGAAAAAGACTTTTTATAGTCATTTTTTTACCATATCCTAACTTTTATTTAATTTTGACTATTGTTGTATCCATTTAAAATGGGAAAACGTGGGTGTAGTTCCCTCCCTAAATTTACAAGAGTGTCACTCCTTCACTATAAAAAAGGCATCCTCTCCTATCACGTCATCACACCTCTCAAGTGACATTAGATCAACCAGTATGTTCCCAAATAGCTCCTCAAAATAACTACACTTATAAAAGAAGAATCACTTTGGGAATAAATCCATCCAAGGAATCCCTCTGGTATAAACCAAAAGGACTTACTCGATTAAGATGTAACATCGTTCCTCAAGCTCTTTAGTTTTATTCACTTTCTTTACCCCTCAATAATTATTATTCCATGCATATATAAAAATAAAAGTAGCATAATTATAATTATATTATTTATATTAATTTTTTGACCTACACTTACACACACATCTATCTAATGTGTAACAAACATACTTTTTATCTGTATAGTGAATTACCGTCTAACGAAACAATGTTGTTCATTTTTCCATTACCACCTTTTATAGTTGGGATTTATGATTGAAACAATGTGTAAATATTATATATATATTTATTATATTTATTATTTAATTATTATTATGTAATTATTTAATAACACATACCTCACCAATTTTCTTTTTTACGTACGAAAACATCATTTTTTAAAGTGTGGAATACCGCCTCCTAAAAGAGATGTGATTCATTCATGACATACATGAAACAAATTAAGTATTTCTTAATAAACATATATAACATATATGAATTATAAATGATATTTTAATGATTATTTACATATATATAATTTACTTTTCATCCTTTTATAATGATAACAAAATGAAAGTAGTGATCTTGTGTACGTAAAGCCTACTGTCTACAAGAACAGTGCATTCCATTTCTTATCTCCAAATGTTATTAATTATTATAAATACATATATAATGAATAAATATTATAAATAAATAATGTTTTACATTATGGATATTATGAAATCATTATTTAATTAATGGTAACATCATATAAAAATGATAAAATATAGTTGAAAAAATATGCAATTAACACCCACAATGGTGAAAATAATCAATGATTATTAGAAAAAAAGTAATAATATATTATAATATGTTAATATATGATTTTATAAATTATATTATGGTCATTTTATGGGTTGGTAACTTGTTTAAATACATTATATATTAATTTAAAGGATGTTCATTAAAATTTAAATGCATGGTAAGGGATTTTCATCTCACTTTTTACATATGTTAAATAAATTTTATATTCTCCACATAATTCTTTGTGTGGTATATATACTGTAAATTTTGATATATGATATCATTAATCATTTTATATTCATGGTATTTTAAACTTTCATTTAATGGTATTACTTCATGAGTATTATGCTTTAAAATGTTTAAAAGTGATATGGGACACTTTTGAATGATTAAATATTATTTTCTTCAATAATATTTTTTATTATATTTCAATGGTATTTCCATTGAATGAAATTATATGACTATTTCTTAATAAACCCTTTCAATTTACTGTTGTATGGTTTTTCATGAACTTTCTCAAGTGCTTGTTCCATTTTTCAACTCTTTGGTACTCAAAATATTTTAGAAAATGCTTTCAAGAAAACCCGGCTTCATTTATATTTTTAGTTGAATACCATATTTTTTCTAAAAACCCCATTTTCTAAAAAGGTATTCCATAAAAATTATCTTTTTAGAAATTAATTAATATATACATTTTTACCAATTTTTTATTTTGACAATTTCTTCAAAGGAATATTATAATAACCTTCAAAAATGCATTTTTCAATCCTTTTTAACATGAAAATGAAATATTATTTTTACCTCATACAACATGTATGGATTTACCCACCTTCATTTTATTGATGCTTACTTTGATGTTTAAAATGTCACCTTTTAAATAAAATGTTTTCAAATGTGATTTTAAAAGAAAAAATATTTTTGAAATGAATTTCAAAATAAAAATATATTTACCTCAATAATGTTTTTAAATTCTCTTTTTGATGTATTTTTATTTTTTGACGACAATACCCTTTTATTGTTTCCAATTGGGATATATTGTATTGATTCCATCATTATTCATCCTTTGTATGTTTCATGATTATCTTGACCAAGGATGATATTTAAATACACTTCCTTGATTCCATTTCTTCCCATAGAAACATTTAATTTCATATGATCATTTTACATTGAATTTAACTTAGTTATCCATATCATTTTTTCGGGTTATAATTATTTCTAGAACTATATTATATAATTAATATAATGTTTAATTTGGAATTTATTTGATTATTTGGGGAAATATTGATAAATATAAATCATTTAGTAATTAAATTTATTTTACAAGACATATTGTTTATTAGATATGAGCAATTCATGGGATATGGAAGATACAGGTTGGGGACCATTTAAGGAATTCCCTACGGGTTGGGGACCGGTTAATGTAAGACTCTCAACACATTAGTAGTTTCATGAGATGAAATTAGATGGATACAAAACCTTCGAGTTTGTTTCTACGATGAATATATGGGTTTCTACCTATGGTTTTTATCATTCTGGAGAATAGTTATTAATAGTAGAGGTTTTTGGGTGCCTTAGACATGATATACAATAATAATGAATTTCATACATTTTGATACTATATTTATTTATCCTTTGGAATTTTTCAACATATATATGGATATATGTATCTCTTATATCATTGATTAAATGGAATGTGTTTTTAGTTTTTTACCTTTTTAGTTTATTTACTCAATTTCTTCTTAGTTATTGATTTCATGGAATGTGTCCTTGGTTATTTACCTTTCTATATTTATTTTTCTCATTGATTCATTATTGCTTCAACAATTCATTACCCTTGGTGAGAATTTGATAAAACCCTTATTTTTTTCCTTTCCCCGTGATACCAATAAGCATACTACGAAATACATGCATGGATATACTACATGGAATAAATTTATCCTAGATTTTTTTTTGAATGAATAAAAACATATGTTGAAATTAGTGTATTCATTTTCATTAAAATTCTTATGTATATATATAGTTTACCAAGAGATCAATAATATTCTATCCTTATGGATTTTATTCCTTCTAATAATTCCAATGTAATGGTTATAGACACCGGTTCCAAAGCCCTCGGGGGTCGGATTCCTATATTTGGTAGCAAAAAACATTTAGTAGTAACCATGAAAACAAAATTTTAGAAAACATATATTAGGGAACATATCCCTAAGATTGAATTTCTCAAAATGTAAAGAAGAACATCATAATATATTTTTTAATATATAGATTATGTGGGTCTTCCTACAAATACATCCTTGTCTGGATACTAAAAGTGGATATGGTTTTGGAACAAATATACCTAGGAGTAAATACTTCAACAAGTTTTATTGAGCCTGGCTTGGAGTAATCGGGTACATAAGAACGAGCCTTACTACGCACCTGGTTTGACCCTCTCGGGAGATACGATTAGGATAAATATCATATTCTTTACTGAACATTGTGAAGGAATTGAATATAAAATGACAATGAATGAACTTGGTTGAACCTGAGGTGTATTACATTGAAAATAATGTCCCAAGATTTAGACTTAATAAAACTTATTATATGGTTTTTACAAAATGATATTTCATTCACACACTATATTTTTTGGTTTTATGAAATTCCCACTTATAATGGTTAAACATTGGACCAAAGAAGGTCCTATGGAGAAATAAATGGTTGAATTATTTATTTATTGGGGATGTATTGAAATCCTTAGTTAAAATTTTATTACGTGACTAACCTTATTATGATGATTTACATAATATTTATTTTATAAAATATAATAATTTGTATTTTTAAATGAAAAAATTTATTTTGGTTAAAAACCCATCAAGTCTATAAAGGTTGAAGTTCTTTAACTCATGAATGATGTATAATAAGTGGTTCATGACAACCACTAACCTACACAATGACCTTGTTAACATTTCACTGTTTTTAGTTAAACAATTTGAAGAATAAATATTAATGACAAAATATTTGTGTTAACATTTCAGTTTGCAGATTAATGTATTAACCATATTTAATTTGCAGAATAGTTAGAGGTAAATAGTTTTAGTTTTCAATATTTTATGGGACTTTGAGAATCCATTATAATTGTATTTAGTACTTCATACATAAAAGTGAATTTTTGGATATCCATTTTCTTAAGTTGTAGATGAATTGGTAATTTATCAAAATACAAACAAACTGTGACAATTGTGAAATAGAAAAATATCAAGTATTTTTATTTCCTTATATCATTAGGAAGTAAAATAATTACGCAACATTAGGAAAATGATCAATTTTTTTCTTACTACTATAATGTTTTTGACCATATGTTCTTCTTAATAATAACATATTTATGGATTATAGGCCTTAAATGTTCCATTGTTCATTCACTTATTTTTGATTGATGACCTCAGTATCTCCCTATAAATATTTTATTTTTCCCTCCAAGTGTATATCTCTATATACTACTAATGTTCTCCCACTTGGAGATCTAGTCATATGTTATTCCATGTGACATTTGTACTTCTTCTTCTCCCTTTTCAATCGGATGTTTCATGAACCCTTCTCATGATATAGTATTTCAACATAGAAAAAACTCAAACAATCTATTACCAAGGTAATGTTTAAATTTCAAGAATGCAATTTAATTATGGTCGGTATAATGTAACTCCCGGGAAACCTAATGTAGTATCATTGTATTCAATAATGTGTATGTCACATAACACTAATCACATAAGGGAGTATAATATACTAAGAATTTATAATTTATGTACTATTTTAAATAAATTCAATAAATTTTATATCTTATAATGAACGTGTCACTGATTAAGCATATGTTGCACGCAATAATGAGTTTTTTAATGGCATGTGTTACATGCAAAAACAGTTTTTACCAAAAAATAATATAATAATAAAATATTATTATTTAGTATAATAAAATATAACCTAGATAATAATTAAAAGTTATTAATATGATTAAATTACTAATGAAAATATATTATTTTCAAAAATATAAAATGAATTCATTGGTTACAAAGTAATTATAAATAAATATAAAAACCAATTGAATATAAAATGAATGTTTTTATAATATATTAGTTTTATGCTCACTAAGCTGTTTTATCCAAAAAAATTAAATTAGTTAAAATTATTTAATGATATTAATGAAATATATCTTTTATATATTCAATAAAATATTTTTCAAATTAATTTAATAGATTCTATAGTCATAATATGAGAACAATCCCAATTTTAGTCATAAAATACTATATTTTTATTAATGCACTTTTACCACCATTTAATGGAGAACATATTTTAAATCATCCTTTTTGAAATTTTAAAAGTATAATATCTTAGAATAAAATTAATATTTGGTATTAAAACATTACAAAATAGGATAGGGTGAATTGTTGGTATTTTTCTACGATGTTTCATTTTTTAATGAATATGGAAAAAAATGAATTTTAATTCATAACTTCTTTTTCATTTAATTTTTTTATTAGGCTAAATAATTTTTTTAATTTTTTTAAAGTTTAATTAGATCAATTTTTTATCAATAAATCCAATTTATGTAAATTCAATCATTTTTGCATTAAAATTGAAAACAAAAACAAATATATAATTTGAACATTCTTTACATTTAAGAACCTACATTGTCATCTCATCTGTGAGATTAAATATAAATAAATTTATTCCAGTTATGTGATTGGAATTTGAAAAATTGGATTCCATATTACGACTGATAGTAATTTATATTTTATAATAGTTTCAAAATATTTTTTAACAATAATTCATAGAGAAAATAACTAACGTTATTTATAATGAATAAGGTGAAATTAAGCATAATAAATGGCTAAACCTCGATTTTAGGGGCCCAAATGACATAGAAACTTATCCAAAACCCATTGTATGGAAATATTTCGACCATACACTCATTTTTATAAAATATTTACCATTATTTTATAAAATTTGAATGGTAAAATCTTGGGTGGAATAATCTTTTACAAAATTTACATGAGTCTCGCTCCTTTAGTGTAAAAAAGTCTGCCTCTCCTCACACTTACTCACACCTCTCATGTCACATTAGATCGACTAATATATACCCAAATATCTAATAAAAATACCTCTCCTCATTTTATAAGACTCTAATTGGTCATAAGTACATCCAAGTAACACCATTAGTGTAGACCAAATGGAGTTACCTGATTAAAAGGTAGCATCTTTCCTCAAGTTCTTTAGATTTATTTCCATTATTTACCCCTTAAACTCTTATTATTCAAGTATTATATAAAAAATAAGTTTTCTTAAAATACTAGGATGATTTATGTTAATTTTTATACCTATACCTACACACACATTCATCTAATGTGTAATAAACTTACGGTTTACCTATACGGCGAAATATTGTGTCACGAAACAAATTTGTTTATTTCTACTTTACCACCTTTCATGGTTGGGAATTATGATGAAAATTCTGTTTATATATGATATATATGATAATTATTATCCCATTATTCTTTTTTAATTCTTTTAAATCACATACATCCACACATATCAATTTGTGTAAAAATGATAACATCATTTGTAGAAGTGTCGACTACCACCACATTAAATCGGTGTGATTTATTCACTCTATACATGGAAAGTAATAAGAATGATTTTAATAAAATTAGTGTATATACATGATATAAATATGATAAATTAATTATAATATATATTTAAATGAATTATTTTTCATTCTTTTAAAATGAAAATGAAATTAATGTAGCAACCATGTGAATGTACGACGTACTGTCTACATGAACAGTGAATGTCATTTCTTATCTCCAAATGTTATGAATTATTAAAAATACATATATACTAAATATATATTATAATTTATAAAATTTTTAAATTATTGAGACAATTTAATAATGATATAATTATTGGTAACAACAAGTAACAAGTAAAAACATACTTGAGAAACTAGAAAATTAACTCCTGAAATGATGAAAATAATCAATGATTGTTAGAAAACAAGTAATAAGATTTTATATGAAGTTAATATATGATATTATATATTTTATTATTCTTATTCTGTATTTTTTTAACATTTATAAAAACATTATACAATAATTTAATGGGTGTTTACACAAAATTAAATGCATGGTAAAAGATTTTACATCTCATTTTTTACATTTGGGAGATAAATGTCACATTTCCCACTTACATCTTTGTGTGGTGTATCTACTATCCATGTTAATAAATTATATCCTGAATTATTTTATCTTTATGGTATTATAATATTTCTTTTAATTGTGTTCCTTGAGTAGGCTTATGATTTAAAATTTTTCAAAGTGGTATGGGACACTTTGGAATGATAAATATCTATTTTCCCCAAGAATAATTTTATAACTAATTTTAATAAAACCTATAATTTTACTGTCCTCATGTTGTTCATGATTTTTTTACCAATTTATACATTTTTTAACACTTTTTTACTCAATATGTTTTCACGAAAACCCAGCACCATTTCTCTTTTTAATCGGGGAACCTGTTTTCTTCTAAATACCATAATTTATAAAAAGACCGGTCTAAAAAAATAACCTTTTCAAAATGATTTTGGAAAGAAATTTTTACCCATTTTTTCTTCTACCAATGTTTTTAATGTAATTTTATTTATCACTTTCCAAAAAATTCTTTTTAAAACCTTTTTACTGTGAAAAATGAATGACCTTTTTTGCTCGTACAACATGTACGAATTTACCCACCTTCATTTCATTGACGCTTTATTTTCATGGATAAAATTTTAATTTTTAAATAAAATGTTTCCAAAAGTGGTTTTCAAAGAAAAGTTTCCAAAAAATCAAAAAAAAAAGAGGATATTTACCTCATGAATGTCTTTAAAATAACTGTTTATATTATTTATATTCATTAATGACAACAACCCTATATTTTTATTACACTTAGGGTATGTTGTATTAATACTATTCTTATTCTTAATCTATATGGTTTATGATTTTTTTTACCACGGATATTATTGAAATTTAATTCCATGATTCATTTTAGTCCCTATGAAATATTTAATTTCATATCAACATTTGAAATTGAATTTCCCCTAAATATCCATATCATTTTTGTGGATATGATTATTTCATGAACCATATATCATTTTTCATTTAGTTTTTACATTGAAAGTTATTTGATTATTTGGGGAAATATTAATAAATATGTATCCTTCATTGAAAATTAATATTTGATAAGCTATATTTTTTATTTGATATGACTAATTATTAAGACATGAAAGACATGGGTTTTTACCATTTAATGAATTCCCTATGGGTTGGGGGCTGGTTAATGTAATCCCTTCGATGCATCAGTTGCCTCATTAGATGAAATTCATTGGTATAAATCCTTTCGATCTAGTTTCTAAGAATAATAGATGGGTTTCTTACCATATTTTTAAACTATATGGATGATTGATCTTGATAGTAGAGTTTTTCTTGTGCCTTATACATGATATCTAATAATTAATCATTTCCAAAGTTTTATTCTGTATTGATTTATCCATAGATATTTCTTTAACATATCTATGAATACATTTTAATCCTAGTTCATTGATTAAATGTAATGTGTTTTCAGTTCTTTATGATTATAAATTATATACTCACTTTATTCTCAGATATTTATTGCATGGAAAGTGTTCTGAGTTATTTACCTTTCTATATTTCTTATTCTCATTGACTCATTATAAATTCTGTTATACTTAACCCTTACTAAAAATTTCAGATCACCCTTTTATTATTTCCCCTAAAATCCAATAATCATAATATAAAAGATATGAGGGATATACTATATGGAATAAATTTATCCTCAATTTTTTATCCAAAGTAGAAAAACTTTCTGTTGTAATAAGTGTAATAATTTGTAATATAATACTTATGTATGTATCTTCATTACTTAAACTACTAAACTCTTTGATAAATATGTATTTGATTCCTTATAAGAATTGAAATTTTATGGTAAATGGCACTATGTCTAGGATCTCTGGTGTGGGGACACTATAAATACCCCTACCCCTAAAGACACACCCAAAAATCATAGAAATAGTTAGTTACCCTACAAATGGGAACAATACAATAAACCCAAAAGAACCAATGAAAATATAAGTAGTGAATATTTATTAGTAAAGGAAGTGGAGGAATATACTCTTAAAAATATCTATTAAAACCTTCCTAAATCAAGTCACGTATTTTAGATTACTTATATAATTTAAATACAAAATTCAACTCAATACACATCTTTCACCCACCAACCATAATTAATAGAGAGAAGGAATAATTACAAAATATTAACCTTTAAAAAAATTGTTTAAACCATGGAATGATATAAAAAATTAATAAAAAATGATCTCAGGTCTATGAAACCCTTCATAGAGATCCCATAGATTCAAAACAAAACTATTTTTTGTTTAATATCTACTGGCTTACCATATATCATAGCTAATTAAACGACACACCCATGATATTACCCTATTTCCAATGAACTGAAATAAAATATAACAAACGATAACCACACACAAAACAATTAATGACCTAACCACACTAATTAGTAATGAGAAAACCAAAAGCATCACATTCCACTTATAACAATAGAGGGGTAACGCAAGGAGTTACACATTAAAAATAATTACAATAAAAACTATATCAAATATAATCGACAACATATACATCAATCCCAACCCTACAAATCTTATGACCTTCCTATGGGTAATAATTTAAATAACTTGGAGTATCATAAGACAAAATATAACCATATCCAAAACATTAATCAACCTTATCCAAAACCATCTATTAGTTTAAAACAACAATTAAATGAAATAAAACATGGAAAACATCAAAGAGTGTTAGAACATGAATATAATCTAAGGATTATTTTCAAATAATTTTTAAAATCATAGCGATAAAATTTTTAACTCTTAAAAATTCACATGAAATAAATTTTTTACTACCAATACTTTTTATTTTAAAAAATTATTAATCTAAAAACACTATTTATTTTTTAAAATAATTTATAAAATCTCATTAAATGTACTTAAAAATTAAACCTTTATTAAAGGAAAAAATGATTATTTAAGATAATAACAAATAAATACACTTATAAAACATTTCATGTCACAAAAATACCAATAATGAATTAAAAATGTATTTTTACACTATAACACCAAGTTATATTATTAAATTCATTTCCTAATGCATTATTTTTATCCAAAATCATAAATATTAAAAAAAATCAATAACAAATTGTCAAAAAGTTATTCAAACCCAATTAACAAACATCACAAAATATAATGTCATAATAAATGGGACTGGTGACCATACATGAATTATACATGTGGATCGATGGACTATGTACCATCTATACTACATTTTCAAAGAGTAATATAGAATAATTCATCTAGATCTGCACAGATTACTAGGTCAACTGAGGTTTCCATAAACTACTAGGTAAACAATCATTTCATCCTAAAACAAATCATATTTAGTTGTCCACAAAACAACAATTAAATCTAAAATAACATCAACATAAATCAATAAAAAACCTACAACTATGATTCAGAACCCAACATCCAATGGAATCTCAAAATATCAAAATAAAAAAGTGAAACCAAGACACTTCCAACTCCGACCATCTAGCATCTAACCATCCAATATACATCTAGTATACATCCCAAAGAACAATGAAGTTCCAAAAACCAAGGATATAATATCATTTTTCATGAATCAATATGGGTCATCTATCTACTGGATACCCATGATGTCCCAAGATAGATCATGAGTGGCATTCCCAATCCCCCTAGACTGGTGATAAGAAACATTGAATTTGATTTTACTTTATTATAATATTTTATCTCAAATAAATAAAATTTTACTAGAAGTGGAATACTAATTAACTTCTAGCATGTCACATAAATGTGTTGGATTACCTTGAAGAATAAAATGAGAAGAAAAAAATTAACAATCAAATTTTAGAAATAGTTCCTCAGCTCACCTCTAACTCTATCACCCAAAAATTATTCTTTTATTCGATAAAAAAATTCCACATATATATATTTCATTACCCATTGATTAATGAAGAAATTGAGATGGATTATTTGGACGAAAATACCCAGTAACTAAATATAAAAAATAAAATACCTAGACCAAGATCTACATATAGTCTAAGGCCATTATCCATCCCATAGATCAACGTACTGCCCAAGAAATGATGAACTAAATTTTAATCTATAAAAGTTCAATCAGTTTACAAATACTGAGTAGTTTAAATACTATGTGACCTAAAATCCTAGAGGGTAAGAACCACATTTTCTAATTCATTTTCTTTCCAAAACAACTGATACCTATTAGACTGAAAATAAAAAACTTGAAATATCTTACATATCATTTTACAATATTACTCATTTCCTTTTAAATCCTCTTTTAAAACCCATTTTTTACATTTACTATTAAATTACTGTTTTTTTAAACAACTTCACAAACTATACCCAAGAGTAAACACAATAATAATCCAGAATAACACCATCAAGTCAAATTAATAAAAATTAACTAGAAGAAGGATGTATGTAGAAGAAAATATTATAAACAAATACAATAAATAAAATTAATTTTATGAAAGGGTTTTCATTAACGTAATAAATAAGAAATTTATCATATATAATCATTGTAAATTATAAAAAATATTATGAGGAAATATTAAAAATACTTAGTTTGGGACATTAATATTCTTATCGATGTGGTTCATAACTTTACAAATAATTGGTTAACATCAACTACCCTCACCAGTGGCAGTACCCTATATCCTATCCATACGATATTGGATTTATTTCATCATATAAAGACTATATTGTTACTATTTACCATTCCTCACTAAGATTACAATGGTCTCTCGATGGTAAAAATGGGAGGTGAGGAAGCCTTAACATAAAACCAATCAATCAGAAATCAATATAACAAAACAGAATTCCCAAACCACCTCCTTTTACCTATATATGAGATACACCCCCACTTTAAAATTACAATAATTTCAAAACACAACCAAGGGTATGGGTATTCAATGGAGGTTTCACACATTTACCAAGAAACAATTTCAAGGTACTATCTAATATATAACATTTAAATCTAGTTTTATTTTTTTATATAATATGATTGTTTAAAATTTCATTCAAAAATAAAAGGAAACATCAAACAAAATTATCAATGTTCCAAACATACCTTTATACAATGAATTGTAAATCATAATTGAAACCCCTTTTAAAATTCATTTTCAAACACACATATCAATTTTGAGAAATCCAGTTTTAAATTAGAATAATATTAATTTAAATATATATACATTTACACATCTATATATACACATAAATGTACGTAAGGATTTATATAAATAAACTATATATATAGATAGATTCTTAAAGAATACTAAGGGATCAAAATAAAGAAGATAATTCAAACCATGAATCATAATAAAGAACTACAAGTGAAATTACCAGTATTTCAAAGTAGAAAAATTCCAAGAAAACAACAGTTTAATTCAATAACCAACATAAACCAAAATAGAAACATACCATCAGTTTTCAAAAAAATTTAAATCCATTATATAATCTTATTAAGAAATATTTCTAACTCATTAAATACATATTGTTTTTATATAATGGAATAAAAATTTAATAAATTGGAAATAAACATTTTTGTTGAATGTTCATCCATTATAACATTAAAGACTAATTTATAAATCCAATTTCAGGAATAACTCAATCCAAACAAATTTAGGATATCCCATTAATGTCATATATTTTTATTTAATGGTATTTAATTTAAAGTAAAACATTTAGTCATGTTTAAATGATGAGAAATCATTAAATATTATGATAATTTTCCCACGGGAGGATTTACAAAACCTAAAAATTGAAACAAATAGAATTTAGTACCCTAAACACAATTAGGACCATTGTGAAATGCGGTAAGTGGGGGAAGGAAAATAAATACGGAATAAGAGGAAAGATAAGGAATAAAGACATTAATACCAACCCAAGCAAAATCCAACTAAAATCATATGTAATTGGGATAAAGATAAATGTGAAAAATGAGGTGGAGAGTCCTCTATATTACTCACTAGGAGATAATAATGTGAGAGAGGGTGGGTGATATGGATATCAGAAAATATATCCTAGTAAATGGTGGGGTATTTTTAAAATTTAATTTTCTAAACCTAGGTAAATTGCATTGTTATCGCATCGTTTATCAAACTGGTCACCAATTGTGAGCCCCTTAATGGGATATAAGGAAACTCACTTTGACGGTCTTCATAGATGAAAATATTTTATATTAACTAAAGAAAAGAGATATACAATATTATAGTCCATTATTGAACTATTATTGCACAGTTTTCTTTAACCATATGTCGAAATTAAAATTCATCAATATTTTAAAATTTTCACTGGAATGGAATCAAAAATGATGAAAAAAACAAAGTAAATTGATAAATTAATTAGGAAAATAATGTTTGTGATGTCATAGTAATCATCCGGTTAGGTAACCATATCAATCATCTACTAATATGTGGAACCATATATTTATGGCATATTGAAAACTGGAAATTCCATGAATACATAATCAAGGATATCTTTCATGTATAACCTTATTCCCCATTTATGAAAAAAACAACATTTGTATATAATAATTAATTTACATCTATGTTAATATCATTTCATGGTTGTGTATTCATTTTTCCTTAATAGAGTATTAATTATTCTAAAGGCATATAAACATCT